>OY728132.1:273875712-276375712 GCA_963277665.1 Viscum album | reverse complement strand
AAATACATAAATGTATACATACATATATAAAAAATAATAAATAAAGAATAGTTTATATTTAATAATTTATAGTTAATAATATATATTTATGTGTATGTATAGATATAAATTAATATATACACATATCAATAAAGATATATAATATGTAATAAATAATTGATATTTTATATTGAGAATTTATAATTATTAAGTTAATATATTAACAAATGGGTGTGTGTGTTAAATATATATATTAACATTGTCATGACCCGACCCTACCCGGGCTCGAGCCGCAACTACCCCAAGCCCGCCTCCATAGGCCAGGGGATGGCGACCAGCGCCGAAGGCACAATAACTCGGGGAGGCCTTTGCCTAAGCACCTGTACAAACTCAATGCAAAAGTGCAGAGTAAAAGAAGAGACAAGCAGAGTAAAAAAGAAAGGGCAACTGCTATAAATATACCACAAAGTGCATCGACCTCTACAAGTACAAGCTGAAAAGAAAAGGGGCAAAACACACGCCCAACCAAAAAGGTGCCACAACCCGGCAACAGGTAAACAAAAAGGAAAAGCTAACAGGTCTCCCACCTGGAACCCGGCCACAACCACCGCACGCGGTCCAAGTTCCCAAGCTCCTACGCTCCACCGAAGTCACGCTCCACCTGTCTGTCGTCTGCAAGGGCACACCAAGTGCTGGCAAATCCCATGCAGGGGTGAGTATAAAAATACTTAGTAGGATACCCCGAAGGCTCGAGGGAGCAACAAAGAAGGTACTGAAGGGTGAGCGGTAGAACGAACGGAAAAGTAGAGGGGTACAACTGAAAGTGCAGTAAGAGTCGATCTCAACCCAACAAAAGAAAGGAAGTAGACTCGTCCAGGCACAAGGAGATGGAAACGGTGAGAAGATGAACTTCCCGTCGAGTCTTCGCTTCCTATAGCAGGAGAGTAGACTCGTCCAACCACGAGAAGCTTGACACGGAAAGCACGTGGCATACCCCACGCGTCTTCGCCTCGCCTGGAAGGAGAGTAACAAAACCCAAGAAGTGGGTACCAGAAACAAGGTATATACATATCCTTATGCTCTGCCAAGAAGCCCGAACAAACTCGTAAGGGGATCTTTATCCCGTAGCTCAGCCCAAGAAAGGTGTCGCCAACAGTCCCAGAAGAAACTCCATCGATGCCCAGCATCCCGCATGTCTGCTCCGAACCGCAAGCCAAGGGGCTCAATCACCGCACTTCGATACTATCCGCTTTGGGCGGCACTGACTCGCCCGCACGGTTTTAGATCGCGTCACAAGAACGCGTCTCGGTGGGGAAAGGTCCCCTCGTACTTGAGAGTTCTAGGAAAGTCAAACCACACCTCATCGCTGCCCTGCAGTTTAGAGGTCTTCTCAAAGCCAAAGTCGTTCCATCACCGACCCGTACAACCAAGGGTCCCACTCCGGTAAACACTGAGGAAAAGCCACAGACTAGCCTTGTAGAAAGGACTGAGTCTGGAATGCTAACAGGTGTCCCACTACCCAGCCCTGCTGGAGGGTAATTCATAACCAGATATCGGGTGACCCACTACCCAGCCCCGCTGGAGGGTAAACCTTAATACATCGTCAGGCGACCCACTACCCAACCCTACTGGAGGGTAAACCATATTCAGATATCAGGTGACCCACTGCCCAGCCCTGCTGGAGGGTAGCCCCTAATACATCATCAGGCGACCCACTGCCCGGCCCCGCCGGAGGGTAGACCTGGAATAAGTCGACCGACGACCCACTGCCCAGCCTTTCTAGAGGGTAGACCTGGAACTAGACGACGGGCGACCCACTGCCCAGCCCTGCTGGAGGGTAGGCCCTAAGAGGTCGTCGAGTGACCCACTGCCCAGTCTCTACTGGTGGGTAGACCCTAAGTGTCGGGTGACCCACTGCCCAGTCTCTGCTGGAGGGTAGACCCTGAAAGTGTCGGGTGACCCACTGCCCAGTCTCTGCTGGAGGGTAGACCCTAGTAGCCAATGAGTAACCCACTGCCGAGCCCCGCTGGAGGGTAAAACTCAGAACTGCTCTGGAAACATCCACTGAAGGGTACAACACTGGCCAACCAAACGCGGAGTGGGTATCGTGCAACCACCCGACTCTAATACAACTCACCCTGAGGGGTTCAGCGCCTGTCCCAGCACTGGGTGGTTAGCACCGCTACCGGCCAAACCATCGAGAACGAAACCAGGGGGAGTCCACTCAACCCTGCTGGTCAACAACCGAGCACCGAGCCAGGTAAAAACTCCACCCTGCTGGTCAAACAACGAGCACAGAGGGATCCTCTACGTCGCGAGAGCTCAAAGTACGCAAAGGCAGAACATGGCACGCACGTGGGGACCACACAACGTGTGGCCCCAAGTCAACCCCAACCAAGCGCACGAACGTCTCAGGTACAAACCACACGTACCTCCAAGCGCTCTCGTATACTCCCAGAGTATACCTCGTCTCCAGCCCAAGGCCATCGTGCACATGGCACCCTACGTCAATGCGAAGGCGTGATGTAACAACTCCACCTCAAAGGCCCAGGCACGGCCAACCACGTCACCTCAAGCATTTACATCACTCACATGGGAGTGCACGCGATCACTCTCCAAAGGTCCGCTACAAGCAAAGTAGGGCGAACCACCACTGGAGCACCTTCCGTGCTTTCCTCATTTCTCAAGATCGCGCAAGAGGCTCTGTACAGCCAAACGGATCACACCGTTGTAATTCTTGCAGAAAAACACGCGAGTTAGACTACTCACTCGCCCGAAATGGTCAACAGGTGGAAAAGGTACTATTTACCGTGACCAACCCGCATGGGGCCCACCTCAGAATCCCGAAACTGAACCAACGGAGCACACCGCTGTGTTCCCCTCGGAAAAACACACGGGATTGACTACTCAATCACCCGAAACGACCACCCGGTGAAAAAGGTATTATTCACCGTAGCCCGGTCGGGTGGGACCCACACCACATCTCCGAAAAAGGTTGGGCGGACTGCGCCATCGCGATGCTCTCGGAAAAGCACGTTAAAAGCACTACTCGCTTGAGTAGAACAGGTATCCGGAGAAAAAGATGCGTTCTAGCGCACCACACACGAGCGGCGCCACGTGGGACCCGCAACCCGGTCCCGAAACTCAACGAACGGATCGCACCATTGCGATCCTCCCGAAAAAGCACACAAGGTGGACCACTCCCTTGTCCAAAACGGTCGCCCGGTGATAAAGATGGAAAATCACCGTTGACGCCCAAACGGCCCTCGTGGGCCCCGCACCATCATGCCGAATTAGGGCGGTCGGATTGCACCATTGCAATCCCCTCGGAAAAACACCCAACATCGACTGCTCGCACGCCCCGAACGGACGTCCGAGGAAAAAGTCGCTAAAAGCTGCACGCAGCTCAAAAGACGGGTTGTGGGGCCCACGCCTCAACTCCAGCCTCAACGCCTGGAACTGCACTGGAAACCTCCGCCTCAGTGCCAGGGTCACAATGCCACTGACAGCGCTCAAAACGGATGTCGGATGCGTCCGCGCCGTCCAAAACATGAATCCCGGGAAAAGCGCTCGTCCACTTAAGGACGCGTCGTGCCTCAGCTACCCCTCGTTTCGGGAATTAAAAATTCCCGAAACCATCTCAAAAGCTTCGCCTCGATGTAAGCTCCGCGCTACCGCAGACGGCGCGCAAAACAGACGCCCGTAGCCCGAAATACGGGCGTCCGAAGTCTGAGGGCCAAAGCCCTTTTGGCCGGACCGGCCCGGACCGGCCGGTCCGCCCTGCCTGGGCCGGCCCGCACCGGCCGGCCGGTCCAACCGAGCCGCGGGCCGCCGCTCCGTGGCCCGCTTCTCTCCACACCCGCGTGCCCGCCGCGCGGGGCTCGTCACCGACCGGCCACGAGGGCTGGTCTCCTTTTCAACGCACGACCCGCAAAACGCGGGTCGTTGCTGCGCTGCACGGGGCCGCCGCCTCGCGGCCCCTCCTCCGCTGGCCGGCGCCCGCGGCCGGCTTCCGTCAGCCACCGCCGAACGCCGCCGCCGCCTCCTGGAAGCACCGCTGCCGAACGCCGCCGCCCTCTGAAGTCCCGGCCGACTGCCCTGCTCTACCGCGCTCCGCCCCGCGCCGTCGCCGTCTGCCGCCTTCGGCCCTTGCCGGAAACCGGCCTCACGTCCGGATAATTCCGAGGACCACCGGGAACGATCCGGTGGTCGAAATTTTGATCCGGATAGCTTTCCAGAAATATCAGGACGGGATCTACGCAACCACGGGATTTGTTCGAGGATCCGATGGTGCGATTGAGCATAAAAGAAGATTAAAACGGGGAAGGGGAGGAAAACTCAAATCCGCCTACCTCGTTGGGCTTCGCCTGGTGCTTCCCGCGTGATCCGCCTCGCGTCGTTGCCTCGCCGGAGTTGGCTCACCGGAGCTCGCCTCACCGGAGCTCGCCGGAGCTCTCCGGAAGGGAAGAAGGGAGGGGAGGGGTTGTGAGGAAGAAGAAGAAGAGGAAGAAGGGGGGTGCGTTTAAGTAATAACACTTAAACACCCCCGCCCGGCACGCCCCCGACCTCGCTCTCGAAGCAGAAAAAAAGGAGGGCATCCCTGGGGTAAACATGACCTCCTGAGCACAACGGCGGTCTTAGAATTTTATTCCGAGACCCCGTTCAAAAGTTATAAAATTTAACGCCCGAAGCCGCTAAATTACGAAAACGCCCCTGGGGCCCTTTTCCACAAACGGCCCGCGCCCGTGAAACTTATACCCCTCCTAGGGTAAACAACATGATTCGAACTCAACGGTGCCCTCGGTTTTCCAATCCGAGCCACCGTTTAAGAGATACTAGTGTTTCGCCATTAAGCGAATTAATTAATTAATTAATTAATCCGTTTAACGTTCCAGAAGCGGGCGAGGGGTCCAAACATCCCACGCCGACAAGTTTTATGTCGTTCCTAGGGTAAACACCCCGTTCCAGACCCATACGTACACTCGGATCCATGATCCGGAACTCCTCTTAGGAGTTATCTCATTTATTTAGCGTTTCCAGTGTGAACGCACTGAAAATTTAATTCCGGCCACTCCGGGGCTCGGAATCGCACGCCGTCTGAAGGCGCTGCTCTGGAATATCATGAAGAATATTCCAAAGTCTTTCACAGCAAAAACCAGGTTCTTACATCATTCCCTCCTTCAATCTTTTCATCCTCGAAAAGCAAAACCAGGGAAGAGCACAGGGTACTAAGCCCACAACTGGCTTTCCCATACCCAGAAGAACCCACGCACAACTCTACGTCACCGCACACAGACCAAAAGATTGATCTTTACATGCTAGGCTAACCCTTGCCGATGTTGTGCACCCACTCCAGACTTTGGGGTTAGGGCAAGGCGGTAAGGTACCTCGCCATCCCTTTGCACGGTCTCAAACGGCCCGAAGGCCCTCGGGGGTAGCTCACCTCCCCGGTCAAACCTCTACGTCGCACGCCGCGACTGGAATTACCGCCCGCACCTGAAACAAGGCCCAGTGATTCCCTCCTTCAGAATATCCATATGGTGAAACACCCAAGGATATCTGGTCACGCAAGGTTCCACAGTCGATTCTCACTTACACGCTCAAAAGGCGAAGGAGTCAACACCATCAACTAAAGGAAAAGGTCTCACGCATTTCTCCTTACCATCACAGGGTCACACCCGACGCCCTGCGTCACCCTGGTAACACATCAAACAAGGAGCAGGGAGAAACGCCTTTCACATGTAGAGCCTAACAATTCTACTGCAAGAAGTAGAAGTCGCAAGGGGTACCTCTCACCATCCCGTGCTCTGCAGGATTGCAGACATCCAAAGCTCGCCGCTACCCGTGGTCCCAATCGTCAGCTCCCGGAGCCTGACGTGGACCGCCTAGTGGTGATGGGGAAATCTCGTAAAGTCTTCCCCCACTACCAGCTCCTCCTTCTCCTCTGCTAGAACCACCTCTTTGGGTACTACTCCGATCACGGCGCTGCCTCTGCCGTAGTGGTGCACCTGCTGCCTGCCCGAAGCACTCAGCAACTCGGGTCGGGCAGTCTCGTGCCAAGTCATCTCGCCCGTCACAAGCACAACACCAGCGCTCTCTGGACCTCCCTGGTGCCCTCCGGCGCCACTGTGGTATACGACCATGGCCCGGGATCCACTCTCGGAAGGGCATCCTCGGTTGAGGCCCTGCGCCTTTTTGCCACAGTGGTATACAACCACGTCTCCGAAACAGGCAGTTGGAAGGCCACCTGCATCGAGGTCCTGTCCTCCGGCGCCTGCTAGCTACGGAAGACGTCCCGGCTCCATCGCGCCCACTACCACTACCAACCGCAAAACATGACAGGAATCCCTCTGTCACCAACGCCTGCTCTAGCACCCCGACATATGTGGAAATGCCCAAGGGTACTATGACAGCACGAATATCTCAGCGGAGACCCTGCTCAAACTTCTGCGCTCAGAGGTCGTCGTCACGGACCAAGTCCGGGTAAAAGCATGCACGGTCTGCAAAACTAGCCGTGTACATGGCCACCGTCATCCCTCCCTGCTGAAACTGCAGGAGCTCCTGAATCCGAACGGAGCGTAAGCAGGAGGGGAAAAACTCCTCACGGAGCAACAACTGAAAGTCCCCCCAACGAAAGCGACGACTCGTCAAGAAACTTAGTCACCATACTCCACCAACGCCAAGCTACTTCACAAAAAAGGGTGGCTTCCAAAGCCACTCTCTGATCTGTCGGCGTTTACACAAGCCTGAAAAGGCAAACCACTGCCTCTAGCCAACCCTCTACTACCTGAGGGTCTTGCTCACCACTGAACCTCAGCGGTCTCCACTGCTGGAACTCACGGAGCGTGCTCAACCTACGCTCAAGCTCAGCCTACTCTGCTGAAGATGTCTGCTGCTCAACAGGTGGGGGTGCTGCTACCGGCCCACCCGAAGAAAGGGGATCGCATGATGGGTCCTGGACTGTGGCCTCGTAGCTCACAGGGTCGTTGTCACGAACCAAAGCTGGTATCCTAGCCGGCTGTCTTCGCGGAGACATCTTTAATATTATCAAGGAGTGCCACGGTCAGATGAGCATATATGTATATACCACAACAACGATGGGGAGCTGACTCAAGAAGGATAGTCAAAGACTCGGTCCTATGTGATGCACAATCAAATTTTCCCTGCAACAAGTGTCTCAGCATGCCGAGTCGACAAGCGGGTTATCAAGGTCCTGGTGAATGGATATGTCGGTCGCCGCACCATCACTGGACTCCCTGGCCTGAGAGCCGCTATCGAGACACGTTAACACTGTTGCCCTAAATCCCAACCAATTCCTCTTTTAGGGACATCCGTACAGCGTCCCAAGGAACTAACCACCTTTGATACCACTTTGACACGACCCGACCCTACCTGGGCTCGAGCCGCAACTACCCCAAGCCCGCCTCCATAGGCCAGGGGCTGGCGACCAGTGCCGAAGGCACAATAACTCGGGGAGGCCTTTGCCTAAGCACCTGTACACACACACGCAGCAAACTCAATGCAAAAGTGCAGAGTAAAAGAAGAGACAAGCAGAGTAAAAAGAATGGGCAACTGCTATAAATATACCACAAAGTGCATCGACCTTTACAAGTACAAGCTGAAAAGAAAAGGGGAAAAACACACGCCCAACCGAAAAGGTGCCACAACCCGGCAACAGGTAAACAAAAAGGAAAAGCTGACGGGTCTCCCACCTGGAACCCGGCAATGACCACCGCACGCGGTCCAAGCTCCCAAGCTCCTACGCTCCACCGAAGTCACGCTCCACCTGTCTGTTGTCTGCAAGGGCACACCAAGTGCGGGCAAAGCCCAAGAAGGGGTGAGTATAAAAATAATCAGTAGGATACCCCAAAGGCTCAAGGGAGAAACAAAGAAGGTACCGAAGGGTGAGCGGTAGAGCGAACAGAAAAGTAGAGGGGTACAACTAAAAGTGCAGTAAGAGTCTAGATCAACCCAACAAAAGAAAGGAAGTAGACTCGTCCAGGCACAAGGAGCTGGAAACGGTGAGAAGATGAACTTCCCGTCGAGTCTCCGCTGCCTATAGCAGGAGAGTAGACTCGTCCAACCACGAGAAGCTAGACATGGAAAGCACGTGGCATACACCGCGCGTCTTCGCCTCGCATGGAAGGAGAGTAACAAAACCCAAGAAGTGGGTACCATAAACAAGGTATATACATATCCTTATGCTCTGCCAAGAAGCCCGAAGAAACTCGTAAGGGGATCTCTATCCCGTAGCTCAGCCCAAGAAAGGTGTCGCCAACAGTCCCAGAAGAAACTCCATCGATTCCCAGCATCCCGCATGTCTGCTCCGAACCGCAAGCCAAGGGGCTCAATCACCGCACTTCGATACTATCCGCTTTGGGCGGCACTGACTCGCCCGTACGGTTTTAGATCGCGTCGCAAGAACGCGTCTCGGTGGGGAAAGCGCCCCTCGTACTTAAGAGTTATAGGAAAGTAAAACCACTACTCATCGTTGCCCTGCAGTCGAGAGGTCTTCTCAAAGCCAAAGTCGTTTCATCACCGACCCGTACAACCAAGGGTCCCGCTCTGGTAAACACTGAGGAAAAGCCACAGACTAGCCTGGAAGAAAGGACTGAGTCTCGAATGCTAACAGGTGTCCCACTACCCAGCCCTGCTGGAGGGTAATTCATAACCAGATATCAGGTGACCCGCTGCCCAGCCCCACTGGAGGGTAAACCTTAATACATCGTCAGGCGACCCACTACTCAGCCCTGCTGGAAGATAAACCATATTCAGATATCAGGTGACCTACTGCCCAGCCCTGCTGGAGGGTAGCCCCTAATACATCATCAGGCGACCCACTGCCCGGCCCCGCTGGAGGGTAGACATGGAAAAAGTCGACAGGCGACCCACTGCCCAGCCTTGCTGAAGGGTAGACCTGGAACTAGACGACAGGCGACCCACTGCCCAACCCTGCTGGAGGGTAGGCCCTAAAAGGTCGTCGGGTGACCCACTTCCCAGTCTCTGCTGGAGGGTAGACCCTAAGTGTCGGGTGACCCACTTCCCAGTCTCTGCTGGAGAGTAGACCCTGAAAGTGTCGGGTGACCCACTGCCCAGTCTCTACTAGAGGGTAGACCCTAGAAGCCAATGAGTAACCCATTGCCCAGCCCCGCTGGAGGGTAAAACTCAGAACTGCTCTGGCCAAATCCACTGAAGGGTACAACACTGGCCAACCAAACGCGGAGTGGGTATCGTGCAGCCACCCGACTCCAATACAACTCACCCTGAGGGGTTCAGCGCATGTCCCAGCATTGGGTGGCTAGCACCGCTACCGACCAATCCATCGAGAACGAAACCAGGGGGAGGCCACTCAACCCTGCTGGTCAAAAATCGAGCACCGAGCCAGCGGAAAACTCCACCCTGTTGGTCAAACAACGAGCACAGAGGGATCCTCTACGTCGCGAGATCTCAAAGTACGCAAAGGCAGAACACGGCACGCACGTGGGGCCCACACAACGTGTGGCCCCAAGTCAACCCCAACCAAGCGCACGAACGTCTCAGGTACAAACCACACGTACCTCCAAGCACTCTCGTATACTCCCAGAGTATACCTCGTCTCCAGCCCAAGGCCATCGTGCACACGGAACCCTACCTCAACGCGAAGGCGTGACGTAACAACTCCACCTCAAAGGCCCAGGCACGGCCAACCACGTCACCTCAAGAATTTACATCACTCACACGGGAGTGCACGCGATCACTCGCCAAAGGTCCACTACAAGCAAAGTAGGGCGAACCACCACTGGAGCACCTTCCGTGATTTCCTCATTTCTCAAGATCGCGCAAGAGGCTCCATACAGCCAAATGGATCACACTGTTGTAATCCTTGCGGAAAAACACGCGAGTTAGACTACTCACTCACTCGAAACGGTCAACAGGTGGAAAATGTACTATTCATCGTGACCAACCCGCGTGGGGCCCACCCCAGAATCGTGAAACTGAACCAACAGAGCACACCGCTGCATTCCCCTCAGAAAAACACACGGGATTGACTACTCAATCACTCGAATCGTACACCCGGTGAAAAAGGTATTATTCACCGTAGCCTGGTCAGGTGGGACCCAAACCACATCTCCGAAAAAGGTTGGGCAGACTGCGCCATCGCGATGCTCTCAGAAAAGCACGTCAAAAGCACTACTCGCTTGAGTAGAACGGGTATCCGGAGAAAAAGATGCGTTCCGGCGCACCACACACGAGCGGCGCCACGTGGGACCCACAACCCGGTCCTGAAACTCAACGAACGGATCGCACCGTTGCGATCCTCCCGAAAAAGCACACAAGGTGGACCACTCCCTTGTACAAAACGGTCGCCCGGTGATAAAGATGGAAAATCACTGTCGACGCCCAAACGGCCCTCGTGGGCCCCGCACCATCATGCCGAATTAGGACGGGCATATTGCACCATTGCAATCCCCTCGGAAAAACACCCAACATCGACTGCTCGCACGCCCCGAACGGACGTCTGAGGAAAAAGTCGCTAAAAGCTGCACGCAGCTCAAAAGACGGGTCGTGGGGCCCGCGCCTCAACTCCAGCCTCAATGCCCGGAACCACACTGGAAACCTCCGCCTCAGTGCCAGCGTCACAACGCCGCTGACGGCGCTCAAAACGGATGTCGGACGCGTCCGCGCCGTCCAAAACAAGAATCCCGGGAAAAGCGCTCGTCCACTTAAGGACGCGTCGCACCTCAGCGACCCCTCGTTTCGGGAATTAAAAATTCCCAAAACCTTCTCAAAAGCTTCGCCTCGATGTAATCTCCACGCTTCCGTAGACGGCGTGCAAAACGGACGCCCGTAGCCCGAAATACGGGCGTCCGAAGTCTGAGGGCCAAAGCCCCTTGGGCCGGACCGGCCAGGACAGGCCGGTCTGCCCTGCCTGGGCCGGCCTGCGCCGGCCGGCCCGTTCCAACCGAGCCGCGGGCTGCCGCTCCGCGGCCCGCTTCTCTCCACACCCGCGTGCCCGCCGCGCAGGGCTCCTCACCGATCGGCCACGAGGGACGGTCTCCTTTTCCATGCACGACCTGCAAAACGCGGGTCGTTGCTGCGTTGCACGGGGCCGCCGCCTCGCGGCCCCTCCTCCGCTGGCCGGCGCCCGCGGCCGGCGCCGCGGCCGGCTTCCGTCATCCGCCGTCGAACGCCGCCGCCCTCTAAAGCCCCGGCCGACCGCCCTGCTCCGCCGCGCTCCGCCCCGCACCGCCGCCTTCGGCCCTCGCCGGAAACCGGCCTCACGGTCGGATAATTCCGAGGACCACCGGGAACGATCCGGTGGTCTAAATTTTGATCCGAATAGCTTTCCGGAAAGCTCGGGACGGGATCTACGCAACCACGGGATTTGTTCGAGGATCCGATGGTGCGATTGAGCATAAAAGAAGATTAAAACGGGGAAGGGGAGGAAAACTCAAATCCGCCTACCTCGTTGGGCTTCGCCCAGCGCTTCCCGCGTGATCCGCCTCACGCCGTTGCCTCTCCGGAGTTGGCTCGCTAGAGCTCGCCTCGCCGGAGCTCGCTGGAGCTCGCCGGAAGGGAAGAAGGGAGGGGAGGGGTTGTGAGGAAGAAGAAGAAGAGGAAGAAGGGGGGGTGCGTTTAAGTAATAACACTTAAACACCCCCGCCTGGCACGCCCCCGACCCCGCTCTCGAAGCAGACAAAAAGGAGGGCGTCCCTGGGGTAAACATGACCTTCCGAGCACAACAGCGTTCTCGGAATTTTATTACGAGACCCCGTTCAAAAGTTATAAAACTTAACGCCTGAAGCCGCTAAATTACAAAAAACGCCCCTGGGGCCATTTTCCACAAACGGCCCACTCCCGCGAAACTTATACCCCTCCTAGGGTAAACAACACGCTCCGAACTCAACGGTGCCCTCGGTTTTCCAATCTGAGCCACCGTTTAAGAGATACTAGTATTTCTCCATTAAGCGAATTAATTAATTAATCCGTTTAACGTTCCAGAAGCGGGCGAGGGGTCCAAACACCCCGCGCTGACAAGTTTTATGTCGTTCCTAGGGTAAACACCCCGTTCCGGACCCATCCGTACACTCGGATCCCTAATCCGGAACTCCTCTTAGAAGTTATCTCATTTATTTAGCGTTTCCAGTGTGAACGCACTGAAAATTTAATTCCTGCCACTCCGGGGCTCGGAATTACACACCGTCTGAAGGTGCTGCTCTGGAATATCATCAAGAATATTCCAAAGTCTTTCACAGCAAAAACCGGGTTCTTACAAACATGTTAACATATATAAAAATATTTACACACATAAATAGACATATATACATATATACATATATACATATATATATATACATGCATGTATATTAATAATTATATTTATATTTATATTTATATTTGTATTAATAATTATATTTATATAATTATATTTATACTTATGTTTGTGTGTAAACATGTATGTATATTATGGAGTGATCACAAAGGCTAGTAGTTTTTTCTCTAGATTCTATAATGGAGGTTTGGGGTTCAAACCCCACCCTCTACAATTAATGGGTTATTTTTATTGGGACTTCACAGTGGGTTAGGTAGGCTTGGGTTGGGAAAGGCTGAGTGCATTGGGCCATAATGGGCAAGGGTAAATTTGTGTCATGGTGGTAAAAAGTTGGGGTGGCTCTGAGGCATGCTGGACTCGAGTATTAATAATAAATATATACAAATAAAAAAAATAAAAAAAAATATTTAAATGAAATTCTCCACAAAAAAAACCCCATCAGGGAATAATTACAAAAAAAAATAGTTCTTCAAATAGTTATTTGTGATAATTTTTGAAAAAAATCATGAGTCAATTATAGATGGTTTAAACCACCATTGAATCCACTTTTTATTTTAGTGAAGTTTCAGGGGAATATATGTCAAAGCCAGGGCATTTTTTATATATTTTCACCAAAGGATCGGGGTTGATGAGTTTGATTTGGAGAGGTGTGTTATTTGTTATCATCGGTCACCAAGGTTTAATAATATAGAGCTAAAGATATTTAGTATTCCTTATTTACAAAATTCATTGGTCAATAAGTTAGAGAAATGATCAATGATGTGATATAAATACACACTAAATATCAATCCATGATGTGGTGGATTAAAATACATCGTGTTTTGTATTGGTTTAAACTATGACATATTGAAGGTCACTATGATGTGGTTTTATTCATGAAAGTGTACATGTTATACAATAATTCATGAATTAATCACTTACTCTTATTATAAGTTATTATACTCAATATGATTATCTTATAATGATGATTTTAGAAGTTTAAATTTCCAAAAAAAAATTAAACATTAAACATTTATGTGCTAAATGTTACAATGGACTATAAATTATGAAAAAATAAATTTAATAGCTAAACATTTGAGAAAAATTTGGATTCTAAGGAAGTGAAATGGATGGATATATTTAGATTCTTATGATTTAGTATTTGGTGTACATCCAAATACTATATTACAGTGTTGTGAGACTCCTCTAAGATAAAGATACTTATCTATCTCTCTATTCCTCTTTATAAATGGTTCTAGAAAATTTTGAGAAATAAAAGATCCCTCCCAAGCATTGGGTGATTCGTACAACACATGGATACCCAAAGAGGTAGGAGTCCATTGGATTTTTCATAGTGATATATATCGATCTAGTGTTAAAGATCTTAGACATATTATATTAATAGAGAAATGTTATGTTTTCTTAATTTATTTTATTCTATGTAAATTCATTTAAATATCCTATGGAATAAATCAATTATAGTCAATTTTTTTCACTATGTTTGGACAGGTGGTTCCTCCTCTAAAATCCTTAATTGGCATCAAATCTCATTTCATATCATTTGGATTATTGTTTTGAATAAATAAAGAAATAGGAAAAATAGGTTTCTCTAGAACCATAATGTGTTTTGTTAAAAATATTTATGGTTCATTTTGTTAGTTAAAAAATAATGTGTTTTAAAAAAAAGAACAGTTTAAAAAATTTATAAATACATGTCATGTTTTTTTTAAAACAGACATGGAATAATTTCAAAAAAAACAAAGAATCATGAGAGGATATAATTATGGCTTGTTTTACCAAAAATTGATCATGGTTTGTATTGAGATTTAATTTTTATATAAAAATCATGACATATCCAGGCTAAAACCACATCAAGGTTCTAAAAGTATGACTTCAAAGAGTTCTACCTGAAAATTTCTGGTAAAAATGATTGTTGTTTTCCCTATTGTGAACCAACCTGAGTCGAACCCAAACCGGTCAGCCGAGATGATCTACGACATGGCCCGAAGGGTGTTCCCAATCCCTACGGTCTGGAAACTAATGTTGATAATTAATAGAGTAACCAATGGAATGATTTATCCTAATATAAATAAATAAACATAATATAAGAAAGTAAAAAAATAGCCTGATGTGTATGAATAATTTCAGGTGAACATATTTTACACAAAACAGAAAATAAAACAGCTAAAAACAAACTTTAACTGAACCTGACAAACACAAAAACTCCATGGGACCATGAAGGTCACTCTTTGATACCCAAACCAACCATTGTCCATGGTGATCAAACTCAATATGAAACATCCACTAAATACTAAAAACAAGAAAGAACTACAGGCATGAGTATTAAAACTTAGTAGGCATGCCTGAACAATTTATTCCCAATGAAATAATTTTCAAATAAAAGAAACATCAACTTTAGGTTTGAAATACAATATACAAAGTAATTTTTCCCACATATCTTTTTTACTTTAAAATAAATCATTGTCAATTTTTCTTTTTCATTTACAAAACTAAGTTCCTTTTTCTAAGAAGTAAACATTTACATTTTCAAGGAGGAAAGTGATGCTTTTATTTCAAAACTGGAACAAGAGAGTATAAAACATTTCTAAGAGAAAACATTTTCCATAAAACTTTGAAAGACAACACATCACTTTCCGAATAGGTACACTATACAAAGGAACATCATAATGATCACATATTAAGGAAAATGGAAAAAAGTACACGGGAGTCACCAACCAATCATGCATGTCAGTCATCCTTCATAATAACAAAGTTCCAATAGACATGGGTAAACCTAAGATCTCATGAATAATCCATAACATATTAATACACATTGAATCATCCTGAAAAGTATTCCTCACTCAATGAAATCAAATACGCCCTCATATGCTCGGCCACACCTCACATGGTACAGGCTGAGAGGAATAATCTCATAGCAATAAAACTGAATATATCCTTTAATTATGGGCCACTAGCTATTGTATAATCTAACTAGTGAAGCAATTTTTCTTAGAAAATTCAATTTTTATGTCAGGTTCTCCATGTCAATATGTAAATAGGGTGATCCAATTAATGCTAATCGAGCATCCAATCACTTGTGCATATATAATAATAATTCACACAACAAGAATCACCTGAGTCACCCCAAGGATAAATCTCTTTAAATTTGACTCCTAAATCAAAATAAATTGGTCATGATTTATCCATAGTTAAAAATTCTCACCCATTCAGCATACACAAGGAAAAATTTTATCCAATAAGAGTTTTATCAATAATCATTTCTATTAATTTCACAAAAGTTCCAAACAGGCATCAAGTATCGTCTTTTAAAGAAACCAAAATACCTTTCCAAAAAGGTACAAATATACAATTTTTATTTCACAATCATTTATAAAATTACAATTAGGCACTCACAACAAATTTTCAAATCAAATCCACTTTCATTAAAATTAAAAAACAGGCCATGCAACATCATCACATGTCAAACCATTTTTCCAAACCATGAAAAATCCACCACTTTCAAATACAAAAAATTTAGAAAACTCACTTAAGAAACCAAAACCATATTTTGAAATGCCAAAAATTCATTTACAATTCCAAAACATGATTTTCATATTAAAAATCACTCACAAAATCTAGTCACACATTTTATCAAGAACTTGGTGTGCAAATTTTAACAAAACAATTCCATTTATCAAAAAACAAGGGATAAATAACCACTTTTCACACAAAAAAAATATTCCAATGATTACATAGTAATATTTACCATATAAGGAAGGTGAGAAAAGAAATGAACCAATGATTCTTCAATTCAAAATTCAATTATAATGGGAAACCTACTTCAACCCACAAGTTCTTCAATAACGCACGCCTAAAACAACCTTGACAAGGTTCCAAGAGCCAAGATATAATAAGAGGAACCTTAAACAAGAAAAAAAACCCAACATAAATAAAGTCAAACACAAACCCTAGATCCAGATGACTTAGGACGAAGAATATCTAAAGATAAAATGGAAAGAGGTGGAAGAAGGAGAAGAGGATATGATAATACCTTGAATAATCGAGCCCCAAACTTGAAGAATCACCTTATATCTACCATATAATGAGGAGTGTTGGCTTGGTCAATAAGGGTAAATCACCCCTAGGGTAGCATGATCTAGTGGGAGAAGAAATGGGGCGTTTTGGGTTAAAACTCCTGAGAGGGTAGTTTAAGAATTTTATAATTTTTAAGATCTAGGAATTTTTCATGGTTTGGTCGCATAGTTTACCAAACCATATACCAACCACGCAACCCTTACTAAAAATGCCTATTCACCTAAACAGTTTGTCTGCATGGCTTACAAACTATTAATAAACTATGTGAAATTGTTCTTTCTTGAGACAATTTCTTCTCACATACTTTATGCACGGTTTTACTAACCATGCGTGGGTCGTGTGCCCTCAACCAAAATCACTTCAAGGCTCTCATGATTTCTTAGAGAATACCGCATGGTTCTCTATAATCATGCACAAACCATGTATCAAGAGAAAAATACCCCGAAACTCAAAATTTAAACCTGTCACACCTAAAACTCAAGAGAAAAACCTAAGGCCAAAAGATAAACCAAATCAGAGGTCAAAAATAAAAAACTGACAACTATCCCCACTATAACGCTTCCTACCCCTAGAAATCCACTCATATTATATTTGATCATTGAATGACTAAGGATTTCTACAATTTCATAATCTAACTTCTTAAACTAAGAACATCTCATCCATATCAAAATTGAACTTATGTGTCTTTATCAAAACAAAACAACAACTAAAACCACATATTGCTAATCCAACACCAAAACTACACCAAATTATCAATTCATGAGCCCAGAATGGGCTTACAACCATTATAAACCAACTATCACCAATTCATTCCTTGAAGAAAAATCAACAAGACCCATATTGGATATCCCCGCCATTAATAACCATCTAGATCAACCCAACTAGTGAAATCTCCACACTAGCTAAAACCACCCGCCATGAGGGTCCCCAACAAAGGGACTCCAAAACAAAAGGAAAAATAAAATAGAACTGATTCTCAAGGAGTAACTTGACACAATATGGGAAACTACAACATGAACTTTTAAACCTCTTGTAATGTCCCTGTTCTAGAAGCCACTGAGAGGCTCCCCATACCCAGTTGATCACATAGCCTCAACCAAATTTCCCCAAACTCTAAAGGTTGCCAACTAGAAGTGAGGGCCTTGAGTGTGATAGTGGGGAAATTATACCCTCATTAGAAGAGTACGCAGTAGAATTAAACAAATACATACAAGAGCGGAAGCCGTAATAGTGGAATAAAATAGTAATAGTAGAAGACTAAAATTATAAATTGGAGAAAACATATATAAAATGATGCATGATACATATGTCTAAGAAAACATCCAAACAAGTCACAGTGATGGAATACAACAATGCTAAACCAAAGTGAAAAATAAAGTAGATAAACTCCTCAGCATCGCAAGCCATAGCATGGTCTCATGCTCTCCAACTCCATAGCAAGTCAAGTACCTAAATTAGAAGGGTGCTTTCCCTTATCTATACCTACAACAATATAATCTTTTGGGCCCAAAATCCTGACCCAAACAGGGTGTGAGACTAAATCCCAATAGGCAACCACCTGAAAATCTGGGCCTCACAGTCAGTGAGTATATGGCAGGTAAAAGTAAAGAAATCAGAAAACAGGAAAGCACGAAGCAGTAAACAATCCACAGTTTAAAGCATTCAAATCACCACGAAACATTTAATAGCTAAGAAAATAATATAACACAATAGGTAACCCTCTGAGACATACCCATAGCCTGTCCCCTCTGGTCCTACCTAGAAACACAAGAAAGCAGCTAAACACAAGGTAATCCTCTGGGAAGTACTCAAATCCTATCCCCTCTGGTCCTAACTAACAAGTACAATCAACCCTCTGGGTAGTACACTCAGTCTAACCCCTCTGGTTCCGCTTAAGCATAGACTCTCTGAGGAAGCACTCACTGTCAATTCCCCATATAGTCTCGTATCGGTACTAAAGGTGCTCTAGGGAAGCACTCAACGTCCCATTCCCCCTGTGGCCCGCATTGAGGAACTACAGACACTCTGTGTAAGCACTCAACGTCAATTTCCCATGTGGTCTCGCATCATAAATTATAAAGACACTCTAGAGAAGCCCTTACGTCCATCTTCCATATGGTCTATACACCAGGTTCTCACAGCCCTATGTAAGTGAAGCAAGTGTAGCAGTGTGCATTTCCAAAGTAAACCTCATGAAATACTTGGCTAGAATTATACAGCACAACAGCATACTTGAACAATAGTCACACCATCCTACAACACTAGGCATGGGAAAGTAAACAGCAGCCTAACAGGAAAACAAGACCGAAAGGTCAAAATAGGAAAAACATGCATGGAAAATACATCCAAAGCACAACACTTCACCCTATTCATAATCAACAATCATCTACTCAAGAATACCAGCATAGCAGAGAAACAATAGGGCTAAAATGGTAAACACGCAATACCCCGGTCATGGGTATTGATCAAATTTTCTCATAAAACTCAAAGACTTTCAATAAAAAGGCCCAAACCACCTACATCGAGTTAGTAGATCAATATACTTGAACCTCAAAGCTTTAATCTCCTTGTAATTTCGTAGATCTAAGAAAACATATAAAAATTTCAACCCATGATAACTTGGAAAAGTAGAGAAATCGTGAAACTAGGCTCCAGTAAAAGATAGAACTCACCGATACGATTCCAACGCAACTGACGGTGTTTGATTCGGAGGACAGATAGAGTCTCAGGGGCTCGTCGAAGATCTGCAGCTGCTCGGCGCTCTCAGATGAACTAGATTGTAATGTCTCGGTTCTGGAAGCCACCAGAGGCACCTCATACCCAGTTGGTCACATGGCCTCAAGCGCATTTCGCCGAACGTCAGGGGCTACTGAATAGAAGCTAGGGTCTTGGGTGTGATAGTGGGGAAACTATGCCCTCATTAGCAGAGTACACAGTGGATGTAAACAAATACATACAAGAGCGGAAGTAGTAATAATGGCATACATCAGTAACAGCAGAAGACTGAAAGTATAAACTAGAGAAAACATATATAAAATGATGCATGATACATATGTCTAAAAAACAGCCAAACAAGTCACAGTGTTGGAATACAACAATGTTAAACCAAAGTGCAAAAGAAAGCAGATAAACTCCTCAGCATCGCAAGCCATATCTTCGTCGCATTCTCTCCAAATCCACAGCAAGTCAAGTACCGGAAGTAGAAGGGAGATTGGCCTTATCTATACCTGCACCAATATAATCTTTTTGGGCCCAAAAGCATGACCCAAATAGGGTGTGAGACTAAATCCCAGTAGGAAACCACCCAAATATCTGTTCCTAACAGTCAGTGAGTATATGGTAGGTAAAATTACAGAAAGCAGTAAATAGGAAAGCACTAAGTAGTAAACAATCCACAGTTTAAAGCATTCAAACCACCACACATCATACAACAGCTAAACAAAGCAGATAATGCAACTGGTAACCCTCTAGGAAGTACCCATAGCCTATCCCCTCTGGTCCTACCTAGCAACACAAGCAAGCAGCTAAACACAAGGTAATCCTCTGGGAAGTACTCACATCCTATCCCCTCTGGTCCTACCTAACAAGTACAAGAAACCCTCTGGGCAGTACACATAGTCTAACCCCTCTGGTTTAGCTTAAGCATAGACTCTCTGATGAAAAACTCACCGTCAATTCCCCCTATAATCACATATCAGTACTAAAGGCACTTTGGGGAAGAACTCATGGTCACATTCCCCCTATGGCCCATGTCGAGGAACTACAGACACTCTGGGGAAGCACTCAATGTGAATTCCCCCTATGGTCTTGCAACGTAAATTATAAAGGCACTCTGGAGAATCCCTTACGTCCATCCTCCCTATGGTTTATACACCAGGATCTCATGGACCTGTGTAATTCAAGTATGTGTAGCAGTGCGCAATGGCCAAGGTAAACCTCATGAACTACTTGTGTAGCATTCAACAGAACAATAGCATACTTGAACAATAGTCACACCATCCTAAAACACTAGCCATGGGAAAGTAAACAGCATCCTAACAGAAAAACAAGAACCAAAGGTCTAAACAGGAAAAACATGCATGGGAAATACATCCAAACCACAAAAATTTACCCTATTCATAATCAATAATCATCTACTCAGGCATACCAGCATAGTAGAGAAATAATGGGGCTAAAATGGTAAACACGCAATACCCCGTTCATGGGTATTGGGAAAATTTGCACATAAAACTTAAATACATTCAACAGAAAGGAAAAAACCACCTACCTCGGGTTAGGAGATCAATATACTCAAACCTCGAAGCTTTAATCTCCTTGGAACGTCATAGATCTAAGAAAACGTATGAAATGTTTAACCCATGATAACTTGGAAAAGAAGAGAAATCATGAAACGAGGTTCCAGCAGAAGAGAGAACTCACCGATGCAATTCCAACAAAACTGATGGTGTTCGGTTTAGAGGATGGATGGAGTCTCAGGGGATCATCAAAGATCTATAGCTACTTGGTGCTCTCAGACAAACTAGCTTGAGAATGAGGGTGTTTTGTCCATCAGAAACAACCCCGGTGCGTTTAATGGAAAAAAACAAAATACACGGCATGTACTTTTGGAATACACTGCATGTACTTGCTATTTCCATATTCCGCATTTGGCAGCCTCCTGGTCACCCCCACACGGCAGTGTGTGTGGCTACTATACGGCCAGCACATAGCCTACTGTGGTAAATAAGTACACAGTGTGTACTCATAATGTACACGGTGTGTACTTAAAAAATTTCTAGAATTTCCACTTTTCTACAAAAAAACCAGAAAGGAAAAACATACCTGAAAAGAAGATCCGGGTTCTTACAAAATTTCCCTCTTAAAGAAATCTATCCCCAAATTTCCCTAGCATGGCGTAAAAGAAGAAACCCCGAAGAGTTCTGGCCACTGAGCTCGTACATCAACCTCCCTTTACCAAGTCTCGTCATGTACTCACTCGTGCTGCCATAGCACCCGTACCAGAGGAACATACCAGCCATGGAGAACCTTTTTACTGTGATCCATAATCCGGATCGGATGATCCTCAAATGATGCATCCACTTTGAGCTCAACCTCTTCAAGTTGAAAGACATGATATGGGTCTGACAAGTAAAGTTGAAGCTGAGAAATGTGGAAGATGTCGTGCATAGCCCTGTACCTCTGAGGTAACTACAACTGATAGGAAACTGGCCCAACCGTCTCCAACACCTCAAACGGACCGATGTACCTTGGTGAAAGATTACCCTATCTCCTAATCTTCTTATGTCCCAACCTCGGTGTGACACGCAGAAAAACCTTATCCCTGACCTTGAACTCCAGAGGTCATCTCCACTGATCAACATAATAATTCTGTCAAGACTATGCAGTACCCATCCTCTTCTGAATCAACTCTATCTTCTCTGTGGTCTCTTGAACAAGAAGAGGTCCCAGCAAAGCTGTCTCTCCTGCCTCCAGCCAACATAAGGGTGATCGGCATGGTCTACCATAAAAAGCCTCATAAAGTTTAATCTGAATAGTCGCTTGAAAACTATTATTGTAGGAGAAATCCACAAGAGGTATATGCTTCTCCCAAGAACCTCCAAAATCCAAAATGCATGCTTGGAGCATGTCCTCAAGCACCTGAATCGTATGCTCGGACTATCCATCTGTCTGGGGGTGGTAAGTTGTACTCAAAATTAAATGTGTACCGAAAGCCTTATGAAGACCCTACCAGACCTGAGAAGTAAAACATGCATCCCTATCTGAAACAATGGAGTGTGGAAATCCATGAAGACGTACAATCTCTTAGATGTAAAACCATCCCAGCTCATCAACACTGAAGGTATTCTTTATTGGAAAGAAGTGAGCAACCTTCGTGAGTCTTTAAATGACAACCCAAACAACATCATTCCCTCAAGCCGACCTCATTAAGCCAGTCACAAAGTCAATTGCAACATCATTCCACTTCCACTCAAGAATGGGTAACTGTAGTAAAATCCCTACTGGTCACTGATGATATGCCTTCACCTACTGACAAGTGGAACATCTCATGACGAAACCAGAAACGTCTCTCCTCACACATGGTCACCAATACCGATGGTGAAGATCACGATACATATTGATTATGCTAGGATGAACTTCTCAAACTGAGGAATGAAAATCCCGCATTAACTCCTCTCATATGTCTGTCGGTACCCATACGGGACCCTAGAAATGCAAGATCCCATCCTCTCCTAAGGTCTATCCATGAATATGGTCCTCTCCTGACACACTCTTCCTTAGGACTAGGCCTTCAGAATCTGATAGTTGCCTCATTCGAACTCGATCCAGAAGAGTAGAGGTAACCTCTATAGAAGAAATAAACGTCTGCCCCTGACTATCGTGAACCTCCAAATGCATCTCAGAGAGCAGATCCATAAGCTGCCACTCACTGTTGGCCTCCTGAACTACCTGTATCTCAGTCCTCCTGCTCAATGCATCAACCACTGTGTTGCCTTTCCCAGGTGTATAGGCAAGCTCCAAGTTAAAGGATTGTAGGTACTCAACCCACCTGAACTGTCTCAAATTCAGATCATGCTAAGTGAAGATGTACTTAAGACTCTTGTGGTTGGTGAAAACCAAAAAATGTTATCCAAGAAGATAATGTCTCCAATAGAGTAGGGCATGAACAAAAGCTCCCAAATCCAGATCATGTGTCGGGTAATTCCTCTCATGTGGCCTCAACTACTGAGACCCGTATGCAATGACTCCATCACCCTGCATAAGCACAGTTCCTAGCCTGATACCTGATGCATCACAGTAAACAGTATAACTCTTTCTCATCTCTAGATATACTAGTATCAGTGCTGAAGTCAACCTCCCTTTCATCTCCTAAAAGGCTAACTCACAAGAATCTAACCATAAGAACTTCTCACCCTTCTTGGTCAGACCTGTCAGTGGTGCTTCTAAGCGTGAAAAGTCATGTATGAAACATCTGTAGTATCCAACCAACCCTATAAAACTCCACACCTCAAATACGTTCTTCGGCTGCTCCCAGGAAACTATATCTCTCACTTTTTCTGGGTCTACTGATACTCCGACCTCTAAGATAACATGACCCAAGAAGAGAATCTGATCCATCCAAAAGTGTCACATTGAGAGCTTAGCATATAAATGATTCTCCCTCAGTGTACTCAAAATGATCTCATGATGGGTAGTATGGTCGTGTCGAGTGTGAGACTACACCAAGATAACATCCACAAAGACCATCATGAAGGAATCCAAGTATGGATGGAACACTCGGTTAATCAATTCCATAAAAACTAACGACGTGTTCATGAGACCGAATGGCATAACAAAATACTCGTATAGAACATACCTACTCCGGAAGATTGTAAGAGGTATATCTAATGGTCTAATGCACAACTGATGATAACCAGACCTCAAGTAAATCTTTGAGAACACCCAGGCTCCTCAAAGCTGACCAAAGAGATCATCAATCCTATGAAAGGGATATCAGTTCTTGATCGTCAACTAGTTCAGGTTCTGATAATCCACACCAAGCATGAGGGTACTGTCCGCCTTCTTCACAAACAGGACAAGCGAACCCCAAGGAGAAGTACTGGGTCAGATGAAACCCTTTGCCTTAAACTCCTCTAACTACTTCTTGAGCTCCTGCAACTCAAGTGTGGCTATCCTATAAGGATGAATGGACACCGGTGCCACTCTTGGCACGAGCTCAATAGAAAAGTCTACCTCACGCTCTGGAGGAAACCTGAAAAGTATTCTAGAAAGATGTCTATGAAACGATCCACCACTGGAGGAAAGTCTAACTGTGAAGTCCCCTGGTCATCCAGATAAAGACTAGAAATCTGGGTTGTAACTCCTCCCAACCCTTGATGCTCTGGACCCGCTCTGCTCACCTAGACATCCCATTCACCCCTATTAAGAAAAGATCCACCCTCTGGTGATATGAAACTCACCCTGCGGCGATAACAGTCGACATCATACTAAAATGGAACTAACCAGTCCATCTTGAGAATGAAATCATAGCCTATCATCTCTAGGACATAGAGGTCCCATAAGAAATGACATCCACCAACTTGTATATGGAACTCTCTTCACTAATGTACACTAGCCGTTCTATTCCCCAACAAAGTGTCTAGGGTCAAGATATCAGTAGAAGAAAAGATGCAGAGCCCAAGGATCTCCATGATAACAACAAATATAAAGATATGGGAATCCCCTGTATCAAAAAGAGAATATGCTATGACTGAGGCTACTAAGATCGTACCTAGAACTGTAGAAGGTCCTAGATCCTGCTCTTGTTGGGTCTTCTCCACTGCAAAAGTTGGGCCCGTACCACGGCCCTATGACCCTACCTGACCACTCTGATCCGATCTTCCCTGATGTTACTGAAAACCGGGTGACTGGATACCATGTCCATGACCTCCACCTTGGCCTAAATGGCTGGAAGAACTCCAGTTCCCAGACTGGTGAGAAAATGGTGGTGCTGCTCCTGAATGAGGAGTCATAGAAGAACCCATGTCACTAGCTGTTGGAGAGAAGATCTAATAGAAGCGCTGAAGATAACCTATCTTGCCACAAGATCGGCACTCCACTGGGTCTCTCGAGTAGTGTGGCCTCGTATTCCTGCTCTTTCCGCACTGGTAGCACACTACCTGGATACAATAAGAAGTGTCTCACCTCCACAGATCACCGCGCGAAGAGTCCCTACGGTGTTTCCTGCTATAAGTAATAGGAATACTAACACTAGATGTCAAGACACCCTAGCTCATAAATCCAGAATCCCTCATATTACACTCTTTGATCAGTGCCTGGTTGACCATATAAGTGATAGAAGTAAACTGGAAGATGTCCGCCTATGATTGGATTTCGTGCCTCAGACCATCCTCGAACTTCCTTTCCATGAAAAACTGATCAACTCCTGGAATAGGCATGAGTCATTGAAGCTTGGTAAAGTGGGAGGAATACTCTATAAAAGAAAGATTACCCTGCTCTAGACTCATAAAATTTCATGCTCGATCGGCCCCCAGGGTCTTCGGATAGATGTATTCAAAGAAGTGCATTGAAACTCATCCCACACCATAACCTGATGGCATTCCGCCTGTGAGATCACATCCCACCACCTCTTGGTAGAGTCCAGAATCATATAGGTAGAAATATTGACCCTCCTCTCTGGAGGCATCTCTATATGCTCAAATATCTTCAGCATGGCTTCTAGACATGAATTTGCAGCCTGAGGTCCTTCGTCCCCTAAGAAAGTGGGAGGATGCTGCTGCTGGAAGACCCGCGTCAAATTAGCCATTCACGGGGTATGAGGTGGAGCTCCCTAAAAGGTCTTCATTATCCTAAATAATCCCACCTATAACTGTGCATCAGCACCTACGTCAGGTTCAACGGCTAGTGCTAAGGCTAGCACAACTGGAGGATCTGCAGGTAGTCCCCAATCAGCCATGTCCGGTGTGTGATCGCCACCTGGAAACTGGCGTACAACCAGAGGAATTCTCGGTGGCATGACTCTGCAAGGTCAAGCGCACACCTTAGATCAAGATATCAAGGACAGGAAACAAGTATTGTAAGAAGGTAACAGGAGGAAGAAATCACTCAAGTTTTAAAAAAACATGACTACACGGTGTGTACATTTCCTACATGGCATGTTCCCTTAAGTCATTCACATGGACATGTACTACTGCCTAAATTGGTCGTGTAACAACCCAAACACACAGTGTGTTGTCTTAACACATGGAATGTAATTTAATCCTCTTCCCCTACCTGATTCGTTCTACACGGTTAAGCCACACGGCTCTCCTAAGGCAAGACTACATGGCATTTTCAAGTTAGACATGGCGTGTACTAGAAAATATTCACTTGGCCCGTGTTGTTGGTGACATGGACTAACACACTGATCACACTACATGGCGTGTTCTATAAGGACACGGCGTGTATGAGAAAGGATAACACTGACCCATGTTGTTCGTGACATGGTTGGGTACCTGAGTCCGACTACACGGCGTGTTCAAGGAAGACACGACGTGTACATGAAAGTATGACACCAACCCATGTTGTTCATGACACGGCCGGGTACCTAGGTCAGACTACACGACATTTTTAGACGGCACACGGCATGTATTAGACACGACTCGACCATCCTGTGTTGTTAGTGACACGGGTGGGCACGGGGTCGACATGACACGGCGTGTATGGATGATACACAGTGTGTTCACTCCAGATTTTTCCCATACCATGTCTCTGCCCACACGGCCTATGACATGGTTAGAGACTACACAGTGTGTACATAAAGTACATGGTATGTACTTAAGAAAAATAGTTTCTTCCTGAACAAAAGAACACATGGCGTGTACTTAATATTACATAGAGTGTATTCTGGTTTTTTTCAGATAGTAAACCTCAAAACTACTCTGAAACCCAGAAAACATTGAAATGAGCATTGAAAGTGCCAAATTCTGATCTGTGAGAGCCCATACTCCACACGAATCAAAGTTTGGCATCTTATAAAAGTTATTAAAAGACAAGCAAAGCAATGATCCACCAAATTCCAGTCCATGAGGGCCCATAAAACCTCAAGAACCAATGTTTGGAGTTCATTCAATCAAATCTATACACAAAACAATACCCTATCAAACAGCAAGTTTTTTATCAAGGCAACTATCACACCAACATTCATATTTTACACATCATCTATCACAACAACATGCAATCTCTAATGAATCCTAGATGGAATAGCAAAAATGCATGACATGTGATTTCTAGAAAGTACCTATATGATGAATGAGATGGAATACCCTCATCTCATCAGGTTCTAACAGAAATAGAACCTCATTAACATCAACAATAATAGCACAAATCATGTGAATCACTCAAGGTGAAATAAAATCAACTTTAATAATTGAAAAACATGAAAAAATTTAATTAAATGAGGTAGATTGGATTTTCCTTGTACACGGGGTATCTACTCTCGAGAACAACTTATTACCAAGTACTTATTCTGTCCTATCCCTGGCTAAGGCTCCAAATAGTAAGTTAAGAGAAAATAAATCCTCTGATACCACTTTGTAACATCCCGGTTTTGGAAGTCACCCAGAGGCGCCCCGTACCCAGTTGGTCACATGGCCTTAAGTACATTTCCCCGAATGCCAGAGGCTGCCGACTATCAACAAGGACCTTGGGTGTGATGGTGGGGAAACTATGCCCTATTAGGTAGAGTATGCAGCGGAAGTAAACAAATACATACAAGAGAAGAAGTAGTAATAATGGCATATAAAATTAACAGCAGAAGACTGAAAGTATAAACTGGAGAACACATATATAAAATGATGGATGATACATATGTCTAGGAAAACATCCAATCAAGTCACAGTGCTGGAATACAATAGTGCTAAACCAAAGTGAAAAAGAAAGTAGATAAACTCCTCAGCATCGCAAGCCATAGCTTGGTCCCATGATCTCTATATCCATAGCAAGTCAAGTACCTAAAGTAGAAGGGTGCTTTCCCTTATCTATACCTACAACAGTATAATCTGTTTGGGCCCAAAAGCATGACCCGAACAGGGTGTGATACTAAATCCCAATAGGCAACCACCCAAAGATATTTTCCTAATAGTCAGTGAGTATATGGCTTGTAAAAGTACATAAATCAGTAAATAGTAAAGCAATAAGTAAAAAAAAATCCATAGTTTAAAGCATTCAAATCACCACACAACATGAAATACCTAAACAAAGCAGATAACGCAACAGGTAGCCCTCTGGGAAGTACCCGCAGACTATCCTCTCTGGTCCTACCTAGTAATAAAAAAAAGAAGCTAAACACAAGGTAAACCTCTAGGAAGTACTCACAACCTATCCCCTCTGGTCCTACCTAACAAGTACAAGAAACCCTTTGGGCAGTACACTCAGACAAACCTCTCTGGTTCCGCTTAAGCATAGACTCTCTGAGAAAGCACTCACCGTCAATTCCCCCTATAGTCTCGTATCAGCACTAAAGGCACTCTAGGGAAGAACTCAACATCGCATTCCCCCTATGGACCACATTGAGGAACTACAGACACTCTGGGGAAGCACTCAATGTCAATTCCCCATTTGGTCTCACATCGTAAATTATAAATACACTCTGGAGAAGCCCTTACGTCCATCCTCTCTATGGTCTATACAATAGGTTCTCATGGCCCTGTGTAAGTCAAGAAAGTGTAGCAGCATTCAACGGCCAAGGTAATGGCTAGCAATCTACAGCACAACAGCATACTAGAACAACAGTCACACCATCCTACAACCCTAGGCATGAGAAAGTAAATAGTAGCCTAATAGGAAAACATGACCCAAAGGTCGAAACATGAAAAAAATGCATGGGAAATACAACCAAAGTACAACAATTCACTCTATTCCCAATCAATAATCATCTACTCAGGAATACCAGCATAGCAGAGAAACAATAGGTGTAAAACGGTAAACACGCAATACACTGTTCATGGGTATTGGGAAATTTTGCACATAAGACTCAAAAAATTTCAACAAAAAGTTACAAACCACCTACCTTAGGTTTGGAGATCAATATAATTAAACCTAGAATCTTGAATCTCCTTGGAATATCGTAGATCTAAGAAAGCGTATAAAATGTTCAAGCCACAATAACTTGTAAAAGATGAGAAATCATTAAACGAGGTTCCAACAGAAGGGAGAACTCACCAATGTGATTCTAATGCAACTGATGGTGTTCGATTAAGAGGAAGGATGGAGTCTTGGGGGCTCATCGAAGATATGCGGCTGCTCGGTGCTCACGAACAAACTAGGTTGAGAAGGAGGGTGTTCTGTCTGTCAGACACGACCTAAGTTCATTTAATGAAAAAAAAATATACATGGAATATACTTTTAGAGTAAATAGTGTGTACTTGCTGTTTCCATACTCCGTATTAGGTGGCCTGTAGGTCACCCCCACACGGTCGTGTGTGTAGATACTACATTGCCAGTATATGGCCTACTGCGGTAAGGAAGTACATGTCCTGTACTCATAAAGTACACGGTGTGTACTTAGAAAATTTTCAGAATTTCCGCTTTTCTCCAAAAACAACAAGAAAGGAAAAACATACCTGAAAAGAATATCCGGGTTCTTACACCTCCCACTCTCTGATAAAGGATACAAGAATAAATATAGGGTCTTTTACCCCCTGGTGATTTCCTGGCTACATGAAAAGCTTCACTCTAAGTCCTATAGCAGGAGCCCTGATTTTTGAAGCATATATTTCCCCATAGATAGAATCTAGTGATCCCTAATTAGAAATCCTTCTTTTGGTGCCACAAGCAGCCACACAGAACCTTAGGAAGAATAAAAAAACATCAAAAAACCAAAAAAAACTCACTTTTTTAAACATAGCACTTTCTCCCAAATAAGGACTTATAAGATACACATGTTTAACACACCATCACTTAGAATATAAATATTCATAATTTCCAAAAGAAAAACACATTTTCATTAAAATAGTAGTTCTCAATAGATCTACAACATCCTTTAAATTTCAAAAAAAAGAGAATACCATAGGGAACAAACAATTTAATAGAAGAAAACACATCAACAGAAAGAACCATTACAATTGAAAGAAACAATATAATGGAAAGTACACTCATAAAAAGGGATTTTTTTTAACTAAGCTAAAAACAGTGCCCTACTCCTACAAACAGGATAGGGTGTCTTTCAAAGAGGTGGATCTGGCTCCAAGACACTTCCTGGAAACACCTCGATAGAACCATTACAAGTGACCTAAGCATCCACAGGCAAGACAGGTATTTGGTTCACTCAAAAATGATTATTTCTTATGATATGTAATTCTGCACTGATGACCCAACATGATCTTACTCCCAGAAGAAGAAGATATAAGATCAAAAGGCCTTTAGATTTCATGACCATCACCAACAATTTCAGGCTACTTACCCATTTCCTTGCTGCAATTACGCTCAACACATCTAAGAACTGAAGGAGGGAAGACTACCTCAAGAACTCCCACCACTATACCTTTAACCTGAATAGATTTCCTCACTACATAAGAAAAAGTGGTTAAACTAAACTCTAAAACCATTGACTACATATTAGGATGAAGCCCAAAATCAAAACATCGAGCCTTCGAGGAATAATCTGTGGCCCACTCATGAGTGTAAGGAACAAGATCCACAAAATGAAGGAAGTAATACAACACCAATCCATCACCTTGTTGTGAAAAAAAATATCTCCATACCCTTCCTCACTTTTACTAACTCAAATAAATATTGACAAATGAATGAAACCTTAAAAACTCTCGGGTAAGATTTTCTCGAGGATTTTTCTAAGAGATCGACTTCCACCACATCTAGGTTAGTCCTTAAAGCATGATGGTAGAAAACTTATCCTTTAATGACTTGGTAAACTCATTGATGTTGAAGTTCCTTTAGGTTTTCTACATCCACTCTTCCACTTCGATAGGATCCTCTTGACCATAAAAGAGAGGTGGATTCAACTTTCAAAACTCAAGAAAGAAATCATTAGGTTGATCAATTAGAAATCCTTCTATTAGGAAATCAACTATATCTAGACCATGAATATATATTTAGTCATTATAGAACCACACATTGGGAAAAAATAAAGCTAAGAGATCAACCAAAACTAGCTCACTAATAAGAGTTCTCAAAATCAAAACATAGCACAAGCAACACTTCCCAAAATATATGGAAAACTAGCCACACAACCACTATCTTTCAAAACAATAAAAATTTTCTTCTTAAAACACTTTTTAAAGAAAACAAACTCAGTGGGTTTCACACACACCAATGGGATTCCTTAGAGTCTCACTCACATGAAAATTCTCATGAAACCTCGACCACTCATCAACCATGAAAATCCAGGCACCCATCTACCCATATCACTATCGAACCATTTCAGACACATATCCATGCATGTGAGCACCCATGGAAATACCCAAGGCTAAAACAAAACACGAAATTTTCCAAACAAAACATTTCACCCTTGTTTTCATTATCTCAATCCACTTACCATTTAAAAATTCACAAAACTATTTAGAATCCCACTAACTAGCAAGTCAAAAACCCATTTTCAAATTCTACCTTTCAATATATGTTTTCATGATCAAAAATAAAATCCCATTTACTTTGATCCAAAAATTCATCTCATCTCATTCAGAAGCATATTAAAAAAATTCCATTACATCAAAATTATATAATTAAAACCCCATTTCTTCTCAATTAAAAAAAATTCCAAAACTTTCTTCAAAATAAATATCTTATTTCTAAACAAACAATTTCAATATGCTCCAGGTTTTTATTTTAAAATATCAACCTCGTTAAATCAATTCAGTTTCACCCCAAAAGGTTCATTTTACAAATATCCATTTTCCAAAGCGTTCTTAAAAAATATTCTGAAAATCCATTTTCCACTTCCCAAAAATTCAACTGTTACCACTAAAATACCCATTTTCACCTTTCCAAAACAAGAGTTTTCAAAACAATTTTCAGAATCAAGGAATATCCAAAACAACTCACCAAAGGGAACTATTGTCGATGGGTGACTTTACCATATGGTTGGTGACTATATGCCAAACATGCCACCATCATGGAGAGTCTTATAGGACTATGTCCCTAAATTCACATGGATTTTTAGGCCCTGCAAGATAACTAACACAACAATCCCAAATCTCTTTTCATATCCAAATTACTAAAAAAACAACAAGAACCAAAGGAACCCACAAAACCAGACTTTTAATGGCAACCCAAGGCTTGGTATAGCATGTGTTGGCCAGACATCCCCTCTTACCAACACCTTAAGGTTATGATGGTCCTACTCCATCTACCTTAACATCCTAAATTACATATGGTTATCAAAAGGATAGGTCCCTCAATGCAGCCTGCTCTCTTACCATTTTATCATGAACCAACCCAGGTCGACCACGAACCGGTCACCGAAGCTGATCTGTGACATGGACTGAAGGGCATTACCAATCCCCATGGGCTGACAAATAGTGTTAGGAATCAATAGAGTAACCAAGTAAATGATTTTTCATAATATAAATAAAGAAACTAAACAATAGAAAGTAAAAAAATCAGCCCAATGTATATGAATATTTCCAACATAATATATTTTACACAAAACTAAAAATACAAAAACATAACAACAAACTCCAACTGAACCTAACAAACACAATATCTCCATGTGACTCTGATGGTCTCTCTCTGATACTCAAACCAATCATATCCCATGATAAAAAAACTTAATCTAAAAACTACACCAAATACAAAAAACAAGAAATAACTATAGGCATGGGTATTAAAACTCATTAGGTGTGCATAAACAATTAATTCTAAATACACTTACTTTAAAATAAAATAAACATCAACTTTAGGTTTTAAATTCAATATAAAAAGTAAGGATTTCCATACAGTTTTCCACTTTAAAATAAATCGTGGTTCATTTATATTTTCATTTTCAAAACCTAGTTTTTTTCCCATGAATCAACCATTTACATTTTCAAGGAGGAACGTGATGCTTTCATTTAAAAATAGAAACAATAGAATATAAAATATTTATAAGATAAAAAATTCCCATAAACCTTTGAAACATAACCCATAACATTCCAAAGAGGTATCCCACGCAAAGGAATGTCACAATGATCATATAGTAAGGGAAATTGAAATAAGTACACTGGAGTAACTAACCAATCATACATATCAATCACCCATCATAACAACTAAATGCCAATAGAAATTGGTGAACCTAGGAGGTTTTGAATAATCTAGAACATACTAATACATGTTGAATCATCCTGGAAATTATACCTTACATGATGACATCAAATACACTATTCGGCCACACCCCACATGGTACAGTTCGAGGGGTACAATCCCATGGTAATAAATATCTATGTATCTATGTGCTATGAGCCACTAGCTAGTATGTAATATAAATAGTGAAATACTCATTCTCAAAAAATCCAATATATATGTTAGGTTATCAATGTAAAGATATAAATAGGAAAATCCAGTTTATTTCCATCGAGTATCCAATCACATGCACATATGTAATAATAATTCACACAACAGACATAAATCGTGTCACCGAGAGGATCAATATCTTTCCATTTAACTCATAGATCAAAATAAATGGGTCGTGTGGATTCCAACATGAGGACATCTCACCCATTAAACATACACAAGGAAAGAATATTATCCAAGGAGAGTTTTCTCAATAATCATTTCCATCAATCTCAAAAAAGTGTCAAATGGGCCTCAAGAATCCTCTTTAAAAGAAACAAAACTACCTTTCCAAGAAGGTAAAAATGCACTGTTTTTCATTTCATAATAATTTATAAAATTACACTTAGAAACTCATGCTACATTTTTAAATCAAATACAATTTCCTTAAAATGCCAAACTAGACACACACCATCATCACATGTCAAACCATTTTTCCAAATCATGAAACACCCACCGCACATTCCGAAAACTCACTTAATAAACCCAAACCATATTTTAAAATTGAAAATATTAATTTAATATTCCAAAACATGATTTTTATATTAAAAATCACTCACAAAATCCAACCAAACATTTTAGTAATCACTTGGTTTGAAACTTTTAACAAAACAATGCCATTTATCATAAAACAAGGGATAAATGACCCCTTTTTCACACCAAAAAAATATTACAAAGATCACACATTAATATTTATCATATAAGTAATTTGATAAAAAAGGAAATAAATGGTTGTTAAATTATAAAGGCAAGTTCAAAGGGAAACCTACTTCAAACCATAATCACATCAATAATGTACACCTAAAACCAACTTACCAAGGTTCCAAGAGCTATGATATACAGAGAGAAACATTAAAAAAGAAAAAAAACAGACATGAATCAAGGTAAACACAAACCCTATATCCACATTACCTAGGAATAAGAATATCTCAATAGAAAATGGAATGAAATGGAAGAAGAAGAAGATGAGAGGATAATACCTTGAGAAATCATGCCCTAAACATGAATAATCACCTTATATCTACCATGTAAAGAGAATTGGAGGCTTGGTGAACATGGTTAAATCACCCCTAAGGTTACAAAAATTAGGGGGAGAGGAAATGGGAAATTTTGGGTTAAAAATCCCGAGAGTACAGTTTAGGAATTTCACAATTTTTAAGATATGTGCAACTCGAACAATTTAGCTACATGGTTTACCAAACTATGTTCCAGTTATACACCCCTTATTGGATACACCTAGGAACCTATTTACAAAAATTATGCCAACCATGAAAAATGGTTCTATCATGATACAGTGGTGTCTTCATGTACGCTTTAAGCATAGTTTGACTAATCATGCAAGGGTCATCTGCCCTCAATCAAAAGCACTGCAAGGCTCATACAGTTTCCTAGATCATGTCACATGGTTCTCTCTAACCATATAAAAATCATGTTTCAAGATAAAAACACTACAAAAATCAAAATTTAAACTCATCACATCCAAAACTTGAGAGAGAAAACCTAGGATAAAAGATAAATTGGACTATAGGTCAAAAATAAAAATTTGGGTGTCACATTCCCCTTTCTAAGAGTTTTCATCTCGAATAAACCATGTTGTGGTTTCAATGATAAATAACCATGGTTTTATAATTTTAATTAAATGTTTTATTTCTTAAAATTCTTAAAAACCTTCCCTAATCTGGCCCATTCATGCCTAGACCAAATCCAAATGAGGATTTAAAACATAAAAAATTGGGTATATGATCTATAATTAAATTTGATTTAAATTCTTTTCAAATTTATAAAGAATTCATAAAGTATTAAATAAGGAATAATATAAAATAATTAATATTATTTTATGAAAATTTCATAAATAATAATAATAAATGTTCATATTTAAATAAATTATATATAAATTTATTTAAACCATGATAGTAAGATTTTTGGTGGATTTTATAAAGGTTTAAATAAAATAAAATATGTACCATTTAGTTTATGTAAACAATTTACCTAAAATATGAAATGTTCATATGATTATAGAATTTTTTATATATATCAAATATTTTTAATATAAATTATTTTATATTAAATTAATTTTAAATAAATAAAATTAAAGATTTCATATTGAAATAAATATGATAAGATCATGCTTATTTATGTTATGAAATGGACATAGATCATGTTTAATTACAGTGATTATAATTTTATTATTTATGAAATGTTTATAAATTTTTATTTATGTCTATATTTATAGTTTATTTAGTTAGTTTGTGTATTACCTACTCATAATTCATAAGTATAAGTTCTTTATTATATATAGATATATAATTTAGTTTAAATTGTTAAAATTCTTCTCATAAATTTCACACCATGAATATAAGGAATTATATTCTTTGTACATCATAAAAATATAGTTAAATTCGACCATAAATATGGTTTTTTATTGTTTATGAACTTTAAAGTAAAGGTTGGATATGATTTATACATATTAGGTGTTAGGATTGTAACAGAATTGAGGTATATCATGAGTAGTGATCCATGGATAGTGGGAATTTTGGTTGGACTACTCACTAACATAGGGGATTAAACTCTATTTAGAAAAGTAGGGGTTGGATATCTGTTGTACCAAGAGTAATCTTATGGGTATTTTGGTTTTTTATGATTCTGAGAGTTTAGATGAAAGATTTTTATATACCATGTTCATGAGATGCATTCAGTTATGTATGAATATAACTGGTTTTTATTTTTTGATAGGTAACAACAATCATTGGTTTTATAAAGTTGTATATCAATATGTTTTGAACATATTAATTTAGTTAAAGGTATAGGAAACTAAAACTAAATCAGTATAAGGATGAACACATAAAGATAATACATGAGATAAGATAGTGCGATTTAAAAACCTTTTAAAAATACTAAGCATTAGATTCCTTCAAAATTAAACACATTCCATTACCCTGATCATCCAGCCAGGTATTTTCATGATAAATATGGGTTCTTATGGGTTATATTATTTAATTAATTATAAAAATTTATTACTTTAAGAGTTTGGTGATAAAATCCTAAAATATTATTTGGGTCAAACTTATCTGAGAAACCCTAAAACTTAGGATACTGGAGGAATAAAGTTATCATGGCTTATATGATAGATTTTGGGAAAGAAGTTTTCTACTAAACTATAGAATTTTAATATATGATATTATTTACATGATGGTCTACCTAAATAACTAATTTTTTAGAGGAACACTAAAGTGGACTCAGAGATAAGTGAAGTATGGATCTAATACCACTAATGGATATGATGTAAAATTAAAAGTAGTCATTATTTTAGTGGGAGAACATTTAATAAAATCCCTTATTAAATGAATATAAAAAATTATATTGGTCTGATAAAAGATTATATTATTGATAAATGGAATCATCATCATCAAACATAACTTTGAGATCAATATTGGAAAATAAAATCATAATAAAATAAATTTCCTAGACTAGAATAGAAATTTAATAATAATTCTCAAACAAGACCGTTAAATTATATGTATTAGGGAAACCCCTTCCTAAGTTACCAAATGTTAAATTTATTTATAAATTGTATTTATATGCTTATTCTTTTCTCATTCTCTAATAATTTGGTATGATATTAAGTTTGGGAGAATGGAGTTATCCTTTAAGGCATGATTTAGCTATGAACATCATTTTGAAATCATTATTGAAAATGTTATAATGATATGAATTAGTTCAATAAACGTTTTTCTAATTTCCTCAATGTATTGAGGATATATAATTAGTACATTGGATGTTTTTCCTTTGGTATTGTGTTAATAGTATAAAATAGGAAATTATGCTAGGGGAAGAAGATTAGATGGTCTGATTTCTATCCTATGTCATTGAAATATAATGGTTGTATCAGAAAGGAGGGGTAGTTTTTCCATTGGAGATAAAATTTTATATAATACCTAAAGAGGTTTGAGAAAATATTTGGAGATTCCATATCTTTTGTTAATGTTATAAAAATAAATTATTTTATTTTAAAAGTTATATGATACCAAGTGTATATTTTATAAATGTTGTAAATATATTGTATCACAAAATCAAGGTAAGTATGGATAGAGCTTATAATTTTCATTTAAGTGATGGTGAAAGGGGTTGATACATCAATGAAATAGATACAAAGGGTTACTTTAATGATTAGTTAAATTTTGTATAAAATATTTTTATTTTCATGTCATTTATCTGATCTGATAAGTAATATTGTTTCTAAATGTAGAGTTGTTATAAACAATATGGTATGATAGTTTTAATGTATAGATCTTATTATTCATTAGATTCTACTACATGTTTGGCAAATAATTAAGGATAAAAATGTTTTTATCCAGGATAAAATATTTTATCCAAGATATCTATGAAAATATGAGGCAAACGATTCCCACCACCTTTTAGTGGGATATTTTAAATAATAAAAAAAATTATAGTATTTCTTAAATCACATAAAATTACATATAAGATATGGTTTTTCATAGTTTATTTATTATAAAATACCTCATATAAAATAATTCTATTTTCCTAACATAAAGAATTTTGTGTATTAGAAATATATTTTATAGAAAATATAATTTTAAAATGACTAGTGGGAGTGTGTTTAGATTTAGAGAATTTCAAATTGTAACAAACAAATGATTATACTAGTCCAAATCAAAATAAATGTCACTTTATATCCTAAAGTAGTTTATGATATGTTAGGTAAATAATGATCTTAATGTAAAGAGTAACATTTAAAACTTTCTAAAAATTATCTCAAAGAGAATTTTGAATGGAAAAGTTCCATGAGGATGATGATGTACATATAAAGAGTTATAAGTAAATAAAAAAATATATTAAGATTATGACATTGGATTTTAGAAGTAAATAAGTTTGAAATACTTTATTTAAAGAGTTCTATGTGAGTATTATAAATCATGATACTGACATTATTCAAATAGTTTTTCTTTATAGATGATTCACATTAAAGGTATTTAGTGGAAGAATTTATCATATGGTCACATAGAGATGTGGTGGTAATTATATATTTATGTTATGAGTTTAAAAAAACCTTAAAATTACAAAAAAACAAAAGTCATCTCTAATGGTCTATCATATGGGATCTAATTAGACTAACACTTTGGATTGTTTTTTTAGTATTTCTAAAAGATTTCAAGAATATAAAATATATCATGTTATGCAAAATGTATTTTTTATTTTATAATTATTTCATTTTTTCATAGATTTATAAATTTAAATGGTAACTAACCTCTCAAAGTATGACTTTTAGGTATCTCAAATATAAGGTCACCATAGAGTATTATTGGTTCTGATGACTAATGGATATGTTCACTTAAGTACCAATAATGACATGGTGGTTCATACCATATCATTTTTTATCATTGTATGCACTATTACATTGTGTAAGTCACTATAATTTGGTGGATTATGCATGGTATTATTTCATAATATAATAGCATGAAATAATCATTTAAAATCATCTCAAAATTCAATCATACTTTGTTATTCATCATATGATGAAGGATTAATGGAGTATGAACATCTCATATAATCATTTAAGCATTAAATAATAATTATTAAGTGTAAGAAAAACATTTTAATAGTTGAAACATTTGAATAATATATATGAAACACTACCAATATGGATGAACATTTTGGTCCATGGAGATTCTTCAGAAGGCTATATAAGTAAGTCCAATCCCATCGAATTATATTGGTTAAGACACTATGAGAACATCATAAACTAAATTACACTGAATCACTCATTATTTATATCCTTTAAACTAAATATTCTAAAAAATTGTGGATAAAGTGAGATTATTTCTGAGTGCTGGGAATTTTTTAAAATCTGTGGATTCCCTAGAAGGAATGAATCTTTTCACTGCTTCTTGGTGATCTTGTTTAATCTCATGTGACAAGATGTTTCATGTTGTATCATTAAATGTTAAGGGTGTATTATTTTCTTCATTATTTATTTAATCCAATACATAAAGAAAATATTGTAGTTTTTTGTTTTAGTTTATTGTTATTAAACTGCATTTATAAAAAAATATAAACCCACTAAAACCCATCAATGGTATCATAACTATCACAATAAATTTAGATTGATCATTCAAAAGGATAAAGAAACTAGAAAATATAATTTTCTAGGTTATGTGTCATAGTGCATGTAAAATTGGTGTTTAGTTATTATTTTATCAAGAACAAAATATAGATCAATTCAAAATGGGAATTTTCATTTCTTTTATTACAAAGACCAAAATATAGTGCAAGAGAGGTGTTTATTTCATATATAAATAAAAAATCATAAATTGTAGAACATCCTAAGACGAATCCTCTATGCCATTGTTAGATGATCCATCTGAAATGTTCAATATCTATTATGATAAACAAGATTTCATAGTGACTTTATATGATCTATTTTTCATAACAACAAGGTTAAAATAGCTATCTCCCCAAAAATGGTTCAGCTAATACAAAACACACTAAACCCTAAAATTCATTCCCAAAATGCCTTCTAAAAATATTATTTTTCTCATTATATGGGTATAAATAATGAAATAACATGGGATTTGGTAAAATGGGAAAAACATACCCTATTAAAAGAGTTTTACCTAGGGAATACTATGGCATAGTGTAGTATGTTTTGAGTAGAATTATAAAAAAAGTTAGTTTTTGTTAAAATTCTCAAAAACCTTAATTTGTGTCGGCCAAAAGGGCCTATATTGAATTCAAAGGGGTCCTTAAACCAAACAAAAAATGTTTGGGTAGATTTGATCAAGGTTTAAGTTTAATATACATGGTAAATAATTTATACAATGTTTATAGATTAAAAAATAAGTAATAATATAAAAAATATATATTTTCTTATGAATTATTCATAAATATGTATAAAAATGTTTATAATGAATGAAATTATTTGGAAACTACTTAAACCAAATGAATCATTATTTTGGATGATGTGATCAATGGTTTAAATAAAAAAATGTATTATATTTAATTATATAAATTTTGTATGTAAAAATTATATTATTCGATGATAAATGTGATCATAAAATATCATATATTTTTTAATATGAAGGATTTAATATTAAAAACAAGTAAATAATAATATGAAAAGTTCATATTTGATATAAGTGGATTGTTTATGTTTAATAGTTCCTAAATTATAAAGTTTTTATAATTTATTTATGAATTGTTCATAAATGATTATCTCATATCTAAATTTATGAATTTTTATTTTTAGGTTTATTTCCAAATTTATTATTCCTTAATATAATTTTCATATTATGAATGTTTATGTATGACTTAGTTTAATAGGTGTTTAAAATACATCTGTAAATTATTATACATGTGTTAATGAAGTTACATTCTAGATATGATAATTGATATAGTTTTCTTCTACCTTGAATTTGGATTGTATTATGTTATGAGCATAAATTTAGAAGTAAATTATAGTTTATACATATTTGGAGTTATTATTGTTTTAGAATTGAAATATATCTTGGGTAAATAACTGGTGTTAAGGGTACCTTGTGTCGAACTACTCACTGTACTGGAGGATTATGCATTGTCTAGAAAAGTGAGGGTTGTATACCTGACCTTCCATGTTTACTCTTGTGGGGATTATTGATTTCATAAGATTATAAGTCTTTATAATAAATAGATTAAAATATAATATTCATGTGATATAATTAGATATTTGTGAATTTAGTTGGATTTTAATTTGGGTTGGTAACACAATCTGTGAGTAATGTAAAGAGTTACACATCAATATGGTTTCAATATATTAATTTATTAGAAGGAATACATATTCCAAAAAATCATTAGAAGAATTCATATATATATATATAGAATAATGTGAGATAAAATGGTGAGAATAAATCCAATTTAAAAATACTAAGTGTTGAATTCCATTAAAAGAAATAATTCATCAAAACCTCAGTCATTCAAGAAAGTAGTGAATTTACAAAGGTGGGTGCCCATGGATTCTCTTATGTTTGGAAAGAAAGTAATGAGGTGGACTTAAGAGAAAAGTTCCTCTTTCTAGAGTTTATTTTGGGTTACTCTTATCCAGAATACCATTGGGAAGGATACCTAAGGAATAGAATTGGGTTTATCCATATTATGGATAGGGTAAGGATTTTTCCAATAAATCATCCAAGAGTCATATATTATATGATTAGCTTGTTGAACTCTCTAAATAACCAATTGGTGAGAGGACCACCAAAGAAGACTTGTTACTTATTGAAGTATAAATCTTGGCCAACAAATTAATATATTTAATATTAAAAGGTATCATCATTTTATTGGGATCAAATTTAATAAAATTCCATATTAAATTAATGCAAAACATAAGACTCGTCCAATAAAATATTATGTTGTAGATAAAAATAAATCATAATCATCAAGATCAACCATGAGTTCAATTATAGAAAAATCTAATATCAATGGAAGGAAATTATTAAATTTGTATAAAATTTTGAAGATAGTAATCCAGAAAGACAAAAAAAATTATATTTTTTAGAGAAATGAATTCCCAAGGAAACACTTTTTAAAGAAGCTAGTCAAGATGATAAGAATATTTATTATAAACATAAAGGGGGTTCTCTTAACAGATCTTTATTTATAATTATTTCTATAAAGCCTAAAACTCTAGAAGAAACATAAATCCATAGACTCTTATATAATGATTGATAACATAAAAAGGTTATATCAATATAAAGAAAGATATAAATCATAAGAAGTTTTTATAGCACTATTTTTGTGTAAGATTATAGAAGTTACTTCAATCTCTTCTCATGTACTCATTATTATTGGGTATAAAAATGACTTGGGGAGATTAGGGTCACCACTATATCATGATCTAGATATTGATTTCATTATATAATTTTTAACAGAAATTTTTTAGAATTTAATTATAAATTAAAATAATAATAAACTTAGAAAACATTTACCAGAGATACACAATATGTAGACGATGGGTAAGAATGAAATGGCATGTTTAGGATTAATTTCTATATTAACAATATAAGGGGTAAATTCAATCCATAAAAAGAAAAGATCTATTGGAAATTCAAATAGTTGGTCTTTAAATAGATGATCAAAGTTATTGAAATCAAAGGGTGGAATTAAAAATGAAGAATAATTTTTATATTGTGGAAAGTCTTGTCACTGAAAGAAAAAAATTCATATAGAGTCTTAAGGGTCAAAATAAACCCAGTGGAGATTCCACATTGGTATGATGTTATAAAAATAAATTCCTATATTTTGAAGGCTATATGATACCAATTTTATATTTCACAAGTGTTGTAAATATATATAACCTTGAAATTGATGGAGAGTTGATAGATATAGATCAAAGTACACATTCAGGTGATACAGCAAAGGGTTTCTATATCAATTCATTTAATGCAATGGATTACTTCAAAGCTCTGGAGAGTCAAAATAATGATTTTTTATTTTTATATTATTTTCCTATTATATGATAAGATGATTTATTATAAACAAAAAAATTTATAAATAAATAAGTTGATTTATTAATACATGTGGTTATTCTTTGATCTAGTTCTATAAATTGTTTGAAAAGAAGATAATGATGGATTTTTTATCTTGGATAAAATAGTTAATTTGATATATATTTTAAATTATAAGGTAAAGAATTCCCACCATCTTTATTGACATATTTTAAATAATAAATTCCTATTTTTAAAATAAATATCAAAACACATAGAATATTTTATAAAATATGGATGATTATTGTTGATTTATTAAATATTTTACAAAAGAAAAAATAAGTGTTATTTTATAACATTAAAGACTTTTTGTATATTAACATGATATTCTATAGATAATACAGTTTCTCAGAGGATAATGGGGGTATTTTTGGACTTAGATATGTTAAAGAACAAAAAAAACTTATACCTGTCAAATTCAAAGTGAATGTAACTTAATATCCTCAAAATGGTTTTAGGGTATATCGATAATAAGAAATGAAAAGTGTTATATTTAGTTACCATAAAAAATTTAATGTCACTTTATATCCTAAAGAAGTTTATTATATGTTTGTAAAGAAATATATTAATGTAAAGAGTTATATTTTTTTACCAAATAATCTAAAAGTAAAAGTTTGGATGAAAAATTAGAAGAACAATAATGATATTGATGGATATAAAAATATTTTTTAATAGATAAAGGAATTTATTAACATCACAAAAAGTGATGTTACGAATTATAAGAGTTTTAATACTATGTTTAAGGAGTTAAACATTAAGAAATATGATTACTAATTCTCACTATTATTCAAAGAATATTTTTTCATAGATATTACTCACTAATTGAGTTTAGAGGGATGGCTTTATTAGATTATCACATAAATATGTGATAGGAATTATATAGAGATGTATTGAACTTAACATGACCCAAAATTGTAGAAAACATGAGGTATTCTAGTAATCTATCATATTATATGTTATAGTAGTGATTATGTATAGTTTTATTAGTATATTCATAATGGTTTTTTAATAATATGAAATGTATCATATTATATAATGGTTATATCCACTTAATTATTCATCTATGTTGGTTGTATTTGATAGATGAAGTAAAATTATAATAAACCTGTCAAAGTATAACATTGAGTTATCCCTAACCAATGTTCATTATGGATTGTTATAGGTTATAATGAAATGTTAAGGTTATCATGGGTAATATTTCATATAAATATTCAGACTATTCTCATGAGGAAAAAAACAGTTTCTTGTGCTAGATGATCCCCATGTAAACCACATAGAGTGTCACACACAATCTATTTCATATGATAAGGGTGTATGTTTCATATTTTTATTTCCCTATATTGATGTTATAAAATATACCTATCTTGATAACTTTTATACTTTAATATCTTTCTTATGCTAGCTTTGAGGCTAAGCTAATCAGGGGGTGTTTGGGTATGTTTTTGATCATGTCACTGGTTGAGTTTAATCAAGATGGTAGTTTTCCTATTATTTAGAGAGTATGATGTTTGGGACCTCTATTAATATAGAATTAAGTATTTTATATCCATTCCTAAATGATGTATATTATGTTTTTATATATTGGATGAGTGAAATATGATGTAATAATCCATGAGGTTGATTGACATGAAAAGTGTTCATCTATTTGGTCTTTCTATTCTCAAAGAACTGAGAATGGATGAGTATCTATATGGGATTGATATAATCCATATACCATGTTTACTCAATTTCATAGAAAAATATATCATATAAAAATGTATACATGTATATGATAAAATTGGTGGACACATGTATGAAGATAGATGTGTTTGATATAGATCATTCCATATTCATTTATAGCTTTAGTAGAATTGATTATTTTCTAACAGTTTCTTGTTACTTTTAATTTTGATTTGTAAAATTAATAATTGTTGTCAATGATAAAAATTACCTTATGGTTATACTTTTTGGTTATTCAAATGAGGATCAGGTTTATGAAACTTTGAGATAAATTATAAAAGTGTTTTAGAGGATATTTAGTAGAAGTTCTGGATGGATTTTTATAAGTTGTTATATATAATGTAACATTTGGTGAGAATTAATGATATATTTTATACAAGGTGTTTTATAAATAGCCAAATAGAGTTTTTAATATGTTTTCACAAGATTTTACATATTATGTAACATAATGAAAGAGATTTCTAGGTTTATGAGGCTTTAGTGAAATTATGAGATTGATGGATATGTCCACTAAAGGACCAACCATGATGTTGTGATTTATACCATGTTTTGGTCTATCCTTTTATACACCACGACATAAGGTAAGACACTATTATGTGGTGGATTTTGAATGGCATTATCAAATAATATATTAATGTGTGGTAATCAATCAAAATCGTCTAAAAATACTATCATACTTGGTTAATCATCATATGATGATGTATTTTTGGAGTCTGGATATCTCACATAATCAATTAAGTATTAAATGACCATTAACAGGTTTGAGTAAAACATTTAAAGTTTTGAAATGTTTGAATAATTTTTATGAAACACCTACTCAATGTGTCAAAACATTTTATCAAAGGAGGGTACTTGGAAGGTTATATAAGTAGATTAAATCCCATGGAATTAAAGTGATCAAGAAACTGTAAGAACTACATGATCCAAATTATATCAAAGATATCATTCACTCTATACTTTAAAATGATGTTTTTTTCAAATCATGGATAAAGGGTGATAATTACCAAGTATTAGGAGATTCATATAATATATAGAAATCTTAAGAATAAGGATACTTTTTTTGAATTCTTATTGATCGTATTCAAGATCATGTGATTAGATTTTGTAGGATGGATCATCAAAGTTTAAAGGTATGTTTCATTCTAAATTATTTATTCAACTGAATATACATATATATATATATATAAGATACTATGGTATTAAGTTTTCGTTTTTTATTATTCCAGTATTTTGGATAAAATTTATACCCACTAAAACCCATAAATTACATGTTAATATTATCATGGGTTGGAATTTGTATAGAGATATGAAATTCACCGATGAGGAATAAAAGTATTCTTTTTTTGTTCTTGATAAACCACCATTCATACCACATGTATTTTCATACAATATATTTTTATTATGCTAAATGTATATGTTTCATATTGAATCCACATACACATGGTTGAAAATATGTTCAACATGAAAACCAATATACTTTGATGAATTTATTATGAAATCCTTTAAACCGAGTTAATTCGAGGGTGGTTGGGTATGTTGTTGATCATATTGTTGGTGATGTTTAATCAAGATGTGATTTATCATCTCACATGAAAAATATGAAATCTGGAAACTCGATAGAGATAGGTTAAAAAAATTTAAAGAAATTTTCAAAAAATGAATATGTGATTTTCTTATCTATTTAGATGAGAGGCATATTATGTGATAATCCATCTAAGTGAATGTAATGTGATATTTTCATTCCTATAGTCAATATATACTTAGAGAATCAAGAATTTATGAGTAGGATATATGGGGTTTATATACTCTATATCCTATGGTCACTCAATATCTTTGAAAAATTATTATAAGATTATGCATACATGTATATGATACTTTTATTAGATGTAGATATGAATATATATTTGTTCGACTAAGACCAGTCAAGATACCTTAATAGCTTGAATAATATTAATTCTTTTTTTGAGGCCTCTCTTTATTTACATTTATGGATTAGGGAATTCATAATTTTGTAATGTTACAAAGGTCCATGTGGTAAATGTTAGTGGTTGTGTGAATGAGGATTAAGTTTTGATGAAACAAATTGTATAAAATTTTGAGATATACCCAAAAAAATTATAGGATACCTAAAATAAGTTTTTAATACATATTTACATGGAATTATATATGATATAACATGTGGTGAAAATGATTGATATATTTTCTAAAATGAGTTTTGGAAGATATATAAAAGGATTTTTGGATATGGTTTCACAAATAATTACATATTATGTAACATAATGTGAAAGTGAACTATTTTTATAAGGATTTAGTAAAATTAGGGGATTATTATAAATATGCATTAAATATTAAACTATTACATGATTTTTTAAACCATGTCATGGTTTGTGCTAGTTTAAACCTTGATAAAGTGAAGGTTACTATGATTTTATTTTATGCATGGAGATATATGTGTTTTGCGATAATATATGACTCAACCACTTTATTTTACAATAATATATCATGTTTTGTATAATTATCATGGGATGATGATTTGAGGAGTTTTAATGTAAAAAATGTACAAACATTTATGATTTTAAGGTTATGAAGGGTTTTGACTTATGAAACATTTTTCAAAATTTTAATTTAAAATAAAAACATTTGAAAACAGTAGATTATAAGGATGGTCATTGGATAGATATATAAATAGGCTCATGGTTTTGGATTTAGTGTTTATCTAAAAGCTACATGATAGTATTTTGAAACTCCTCTAAGATGGATATATTTATCTCTCTCTATATATATATCTTCTACTTTAAAAAATTTTAAATAATTTTAATGAATAATTGATCCTTACCTATTAGAATTAGGTTATTCTATATATCATGGATACCCAAGGAGGATGGATTTAGTTAGCTTCTTCTTAGTGATATTTATCAAGGTCATCTTAAAGAATTTAGATAGATTAAATAAATATATAAAAGGCACTCATTATTTATTTATTTTATTTATTCCAAATTAATGGAAGGTTCTTATGACATAAATATGTTTTGGTTTATTTTTATACTACATTTTTACAATAATTTACTCTTATAAAACCCTTTATAGTGATCACTAGGGATAAAGGGGTCAGGGTGATATGCAATATGACATGGTGAGTGGATTATCCCCCTAGAGAGAGGTGATTACTTAGGATAAATATATGAATTAAATGGATATTCTAAGTGTGTATAGAGTAGTTATTATTATACAAAGTGAAATAGATAGAAAATTATATGGGTTGATCATGTAGACTTAATGTATGATTTAGTGTACTACACTAGTAGAGTGGAATGAGATAAGTTTTAATGGGTGTGTTACATAGTTTTTATAGAATTATAATTATTCCTCCCATGGAATTATGGGAGTGGTTTTATGTATTTTTTTATTACAGCTTATCCTAATGGGTTATAATGTGTTTAGTATGTTCATCATAAAACATTATCTTAGTGGTGTAGGAGAATTTGCACATGGTTTATTTGTGATATGTTTTACTTGATTATTTTTATTCTATAAATTAATATGGGACATATATATGTGATATGGTTACTTTTATAGAATTTGAAATACACTTTATATATAAACAAAAACATTTTATCTTACTCACTTGTAAAAATTTTCTAGTCTTAAAGGTTTCTACAAGTGGTACAAATGATAGAGCTCATATTTAATGGAAATGTTAAGATTTATGGAGGTCAGTGATTTGGTAGGTTAAATTTTACATTGGGTTTCTTCATTTTATATTAATTTTTTGTATTCCCATATGGAGGTATTATTTATTTATTATAAGGATTGATATATTAGGGGTGTCATGTGAGATTTTTATCACTTTATATATATATCATGGTATGTTTCTTTTGATATATTGATATCATGGGACACCTAATTGTGGATCCTAATTTTATTTTTCTTTGGTTTGGTATGTCTAACATATGGATAGATCATTCAATATTTTCAATAGTATTTTTTTATATTCCAAATAAAATTTAAAATAGGAAAGTCATTCCACAATTTCCTATGTTCAGCATTGATGTTTTTTATCAACCAGCAATGATTGAGGAATATGCTTGACGATTAAGTTGGTTAGACATGGAGGTTGAGTGAATTAGGTAAACTCATTTTGGTTCATATTCATTATACATTCAAATATAAATTATTTATATTTATCCATTATATGATATTAATGTAATCCATATCTTGAAATTTTGACGCATTTATTTATTTATTTTCCTATTTGAAAATTCTTAAACTGAGAATATTTCATATTTAAAAAAATTATGCTTTAACTAAAGTTTATTGTTGATTATTTTATAATACCATACCATGTATTTAATCATGTTTCATGTTGAGTATTATATTTCACTCACAATAATTAAACCAAAATTATTTATTAGGTTTATTATAATTCCAAATTAAATTTTTATTTTATATTATTATATTTTTGGTTTTAAAATTAATTGTTAAAATTAAATCAAACGTGAGTGTTTTCTATGGATAGTGATTATTTGGATCAGGATTATCACCATCCTAAGAATTTATGATATATTTCAAAAATTGGGTATTTACTATATATAGCATCATACTTTTTAAAAATTATAATTTTCATAAAAGATGTGTTGTGTGTTATAAATATACCATGACCTTTGATTTGTTGTTGAATATTATAATTATTATTTTTAATTTAAATACATAACAATATTAATTAATAGTACAAGTAATATTCATAAGCATTTTTTATAAACATATTAATTTGGTTTAATATTTCACAACCCATTGTCAATACGAACCCTACCAGGATCGGTGGTAAGAATGAGAGTGAACCCAAAATCCCGATTTGAATTTTCTACCTACACTGATGTAATAGATTTGATAAATAAAATTCAATTCCCTCTGAAGAACGTCATGAATGAATAAAATGTGAAATTAAAACCATAAACCATGAAAAATAAATAATTCACTGTCAATCGATATCATAAACAATGAATAATGAATTAATTTCATAAAACATAAACAAAATGCATGACAACTATAATTGCACCAAAATAATCACTAAGACCAATATAAAGAAAAAACCCAGACACTCGGTTACCTTCATAGTGTATGTATCAATCCCAAATCATTTATCTCCTACTAACAAGATCAGTCTTTGAGCTGATACCACCTAACACCTCAACTAACGTGATCTTATAATCTTATATGTAGGAGTAAAGGTGGGCATATCCCCATACTTAGTAAGATTCCCCCTAAGAATGAATAAACAAATCAATATCATGCATTAATAATTTTCAAAGTAGTAAAATCATAATACATAGGCATGACCTCTCCATCCAATACCACATAGGTGTAATTTTGGTAAAACATTAGTTAAGAACAATCTCATACCCAAATTTTCATAAGTTATAATGCACAAGTCAACCGCACTTAAGAAATCTACATATAATTTTTCATAAGTCTAGATCATCTAAGAGACACATTAACAATATCACTAACAATTGATCACCCCAAATAGATAGTTTTCATATTTAACACACTTTATAAAAATATAAAATGACCTTGTAAATCAACTCCCAGTAGCCTGTATCCACATTAGTAACTTCTAAAATCATGACATATCCACTATTATAATCAAGTCAAACTAAATATTGGAGTGATAGAGGGTATATAATTGTTATTCACATCAAAATTATTTGATATCCTTCCATTACAACTATCAAAACCAAACCACTTACTGGGGTGAGATAGGGAATATTACTAGTATCCATATCAATTTTAATGAACCGACCAGGGATAACCTGACACATCACCCATCTTGACCAACCATTATCCCCAAAGGGTTATATTGATCCCCATGGGCTAAAAAATAGTTCTTAAATATAAATAATATACACATTTTAAGGTTTTGATCCTCATATAATAATAAAACCATGTAATAAAATCTAGCTGATAATATGGAATGGTATTTCTGTATATTAGACTTCTATGAAAATAAAATAAGCAGTTTTAAACAAATAGCTAAACCAAATGAGGCATAAAAAATATAAAAATGATATCTAACAAATAATATTGATTTATCTCATTCATAATTATAAATTGGAAGAATTAAATTACATAACCAAAATAGGAAAGAAAAAAACCATTGTAGTCGGCCAAATTGGCTTATAAATAAGCATCCCTAAAATATACTACAAAATGAAGCCACTGCTCGATGATCGCCATGTGATCCAAAATAACTCAGTCTATCTCTAAAATATACCAATATACCAATAAACTAAAAAGGATTTAATATCACATCATAGAACCTATATAAATACATAAAGGTTGTATATGCACACATAGGTGTATATGCAGGGTATGAGGTAAACATACCCAGTAGAATTTCACCAATGATTCTATGTAATTTCATTCATAGAAGATTTAATAAGTTCTATTTTTGAACATAATTTAGAAAATAAGTTATTATAAATGTAAATAATAAGGAAAATAAATATCACCCAATTATGTTTTCCAAAACAAAAAAGTAAACCTCTTTGAAAAATAAAAAATTTTATGTATTGAAAAAAAAATTCATACCCAAGAACATAAACTAAAATTATTTTTTAAAAAATATATTTTAAAATACAATTTTATATTATGATTGGTGAAATGAAAAATTTAAAATGGGAAAATAATTTAAAATATTTAATAATTTATACTTAAAATTTTATAAATTTTAAACCAAACAATTTTTTCTTTATTTCAAATCCTTTCATAAATCCTTATTTCAAAACAAGTTGAAAATTAAAATTTATAAGGAAATAAATAAATAAATAAAAATGATAAAAAATATATAGAAGAGGTGTAATAAAAAACATCACTAATGAAAGAGGTGACACATAACCCAAATGAGAATGAGGGGATGCAATCAAACTACACAGTGGAAATTTCCTAAGTAAAATAATCAGTTGAAGTCTATGTGTCCTAAGAAAATACCTAAGTCCTAATGTTATATTTTATAAGAAATAACCAATAAAATAAATCTTTTTGTAAGCTCCCACATTATTTTTGAGTCATTAAAATCAGTTTCTATAGCTTGATCAGGTCATAATTATTAACTAAAAAAATCTAATCGAGCCAAAATAAGATAGTAAAGCCTAAAGAAAATCCATCATTATAGTGACCTCGACCCAAGAATTCTCAAAGTCTATGCCTACTACCATTACATTAGCTTAATATGAAATGAATCGTATCCCAAAATACCAAATATTTTATTAGTCATGAAAAACTAAATACATACATGAGTCTTGTATTATAATTGATTAAACAAGTTACAACCAAAAAAATTCTAAGAATAACATTATTCCATCTAGAATATCTGTGAATATCATTCATAATAAAATTCATGGAATCCTAGGGAATGGAAGAAAAAAATATAGTAAGGGTTATATATAGCTAAAGAAATAATGAATCAATGAGCATAATTAATATAGTATGGTAAATAACTAAACAAGCATTCCATTAAAATAACTGGATAAAGAAAAATCAATATGTAATTGTAAATAACTAAAACATATTCCATTTAATCAATAAACTGATAATGAAATGAATCTATAGATTAGGTCAAAGTAAAAATATCATGGATAAATAATAATAATAACAGAATTCTAAATAAAGGTTATGCTTGATTATTGGACTTTATATTTGGGGCATATGAAAACCTATATTGTCACGAGCTTTCACAAGACGGTTTAAAACTATAGGTAGAAACCCATTTAATTTTTTCAACTAATTTTTCTCATGAGAACCTATTGATTCATTGAGGGGATATATTAAGTTTGATCCCCACCTGTCACTATCAATCCAAATCATTCATCATGTATCGAATAATAGATTTAACTCATAAACATGGTGCTTTATCAAAAATCTATATTGAGTAAAGAATATGGATTTATCAATATTTCACCAGATAATCAAACAACTATCAAAGTAAGATTCATATGTAAAAAATTTATATGGTTTAGGAAATAATTATATCCATGATAAATAATGTGGATATTTAGGGGAAATTTAATGTTCAAATTTTACTAGAAACTGAATAACTTAAGTGGAAATTAATTACTACAAAAATGATTCAAGGAAGTGAATTTCAATACTATCCTTGTTCAAAATAATCATAATTCATCCATAGCAAAAATAAGGATGTAATAAATATGACATGTACTCATTAGAGTAAGAATAAGGGTTATTGACATTGATAAAATAGAAATACAATAAAAAGATATTTAAATGAATTCTTGAGCAAAATATCCTTTTCATTTTGAAAAAAAAAATTAAAAATCCTTTTCCTTGAAAATCACTTTTATAAAAATATTTAAAAATATATTTATAAAATTTTAAATTAATATTCATTGAAATTATGGTGGGAAATTACATACAAGGTAAAAAGAATATTCCTTTTCTGTTGTAAAAAGGTTTGAAAAGTGCCATTTTTGAAAATAAATAAGAAGGTTACTTTGAATTTTTTTGTAAAAATAAAAAATAGGTAAATATTTTTTTTAATAAATTATTTTGAAACGGATAAATAAATAATTTTGAAAGCATTTTTAGAAAAAATGGTTTTGTAAGAAAAAAGGTTTCTAACTAAAGAGAGAAATAAAGTAATATTTTGTTAAAACATTTTCTATATAATGTTTAATACCAAAGAGAGGGAAAATGGTACTATCACTTGAAAAATATCATTAATAACTATATTAAAACAAAATTAAAGTTTTTATTAAAAAATGATCCGATAATTTCCTTTAATGGAAATTCATGAATATAATATCTCAATTAGAATGATATTGTGAAATAAACCCTTAAAATGATCATAATGTTGAAGTGAGAATTAATCAATGAATAAATTATTTATATCAACTGTAAATACACATAAAAATTATAAATACATCAATAGGTATTAAAATTCATTATACACATAATCATAGAATATTAACAATAATGAGAAAGTAATATAACCCAATAAAAAGGAATTTAGTTATGAAATTTTTTTACCAGTTGATAACTTTAAGTTCAAATACCATTAGATGTAATGATCTAACTTAAAACAAAAAATTCCTTGAATAATGAAGTATTAATGATATTAAATTTAAAATGGGAATTATATACACCATATAAAAGAAACTAGGTGCATAACATTACAATATGCCTCAATAAAATAAAATTGAGACAGAATATATTATCTTACTCTTCATTTTGGTTGAACGCTCTTTAAACTCTATTATCATGGTTTTAATAATTTTATTAACTTATAAAATAACCATAATAATATATATTATATCATATATTATTCATTTATAACATCTTATGATTCTTTTTTTAATAATCTTTCATTATTTTCATTGTTTTGGATATTAATTGCCTTGTTTTTTTAGTATGTTTTGACGTGTTATTTTTTATTATTATTATGTTGATCATGATTTTATCATCTCTAAAATTTAAATAATGATTTAAAAATCATATATATTCATTATATATGTATTTTTATTAATCAATGCAATTTGGTTATAGGAAATTAAATACACTGTTTATGGAGACGGTAGGTCATTCGTACGCATGAACAATGTTTCCATTTTTTGTTCTGTAATGAAAGAAAGTAAAGTAAATGTTATATATGTATATATATTATCATTTATGTATCATTTTAATGACATATATATATATATATGTCAAATATTTTTATTAAACTCATCCTTAATACATTCAATGTAATTCGTGAACGAATCACATCACTTCCCAAGGTGATAGTCTGTTGTACACACAAACGATGTTATTGTGTTTAGAAAAAATAGAAAGCATGAAGTTATGGGTTATATAGTAATTAAATAAGCATAAATATTGTTGAAATAATCCTGTTTTATCATGTTTTAATGCTCATAAATCATGCAACTCATGAAAATTATGTTAATGCAAATTATGTTAATCATGTTTAAATCATGTTTGAAGTTTGTTGGTCTTATTATGATTCTATGCTTACTAGTTCTAATTAAGAATATATCAAGTTATGGTTAATCTTGTTCTATTATGTTTTAATATACAAAAAATTAATTTTAATCCATTCTGTGAATATTACTACTTAAGACGGTTTACATATATTTAGCTAAGTCTGAAAAACCATAAGTCTGACACCGGATCTAGATTTTGGAAAAGTCCCAGACACTATGACCCAGACACTATGACCTAGACACCATGACCCAAATACCATGACCCTGACACCATACTCCGGATATCATGACTCAATCATTGTTCAAAGTTTTAACAAAGGACTAAACACCGCTACCAGAGACATTGTGATTCTGACACTGCATATGTGCTACGGGTTCTTGATATCAATGCAGTTGTGGAACCATAACTATCTCACCAATTAAAGGAAAGGATAAGACATAATTTCCAAGTTATACCATTTCAAGAAAAACATTTACACCATTATTTAATCTTTTTTATCATTTTTAATTTAATTTCTAAAGGTCATATTCAAGTTATTAAAAGGTACTGACATCATTTATGTTTCTTTGTAGACATGTCACCTGACATTATGAGGTATGAGGTACAGAATACATGCATATCATCGTCTTCAACATGTGTAACCCTAATTAAAAGGAAGAAAAACATGGCTCAAGAGGAAAGAGAATCAAACTTTGGAAAAGAGAACTCATGTATGCAACAACATACCAGTGAAGAACACATGAAGCAATCTCAATCCCTAAAGGCTGAACTACCATAGATCAGAGCCTCAAACATCTTCGTAGTACCAAATAAAATAATAATATGAGCTACATATCTCACATCATCGAAGAAGAAACTAGAGCACCAGACTTGCGATACTCTATTTTTCACAAGAGTACTCGATACTTGCATCTGCTTCATCCTACAAGTCCAGAGCTGCATAGAATAGCACTCAGAGCACTTCCAATTCTATATCATCATGTTTTCTCTATTTTTTACTATTTTTATCTTTCTAGAAGTGTGTGTGTGTCTGTATTAAAACACACATTGTCTCATTTATTAAACTGAATGATACATCATATACTTCCTCTCATATCTTCTTACATTGGTTTACTCCCACATATAAGTGTTTAAGAGGTCCTTGTGTGACCTGGTAGCTTATACCCATGAAGAATAGTGGAAGAGGTTGTGTGACCTAGACAGTCCACTATACTATTTTTACCCCGATCCAGGGTTTGGATTAATATTATTAATATAAACTACTTGGTGGTAGGTGATCACCAAGTGGATTGGATTAAGTCTCGGCTTAATATTGAACCACCTATTTTACCTGTTAGGTATTTTAATTTAGTTTTTCTCTACTTTACTGTATATTTTAGAAAACAAGATTTTACATTGATAGTTAGACTTTGATATAAGTTATAATTTTTTCCCTTATTAGAATAGCTTCAAAAGTTTTATTAATAACTCAAATTGATATTAATGAGAATTAATCAATCTTCTGAGAAGTTATTTGAACAGTTAAAGTATTATATCCATATTACCTTGATTAAATGGCTCATATTCATTTGTATTGGTAAATATTTTTAAGGAAATTTTAAAAAAAAAATTAGATACAAAATTCACCCCCCCCCCCTCTTGAGTACTCTAATCTGACCAACATTTGGTGTTAAAGGAGTTTATTCTTGTTGAGACTATGTTTTAAAATCATTTCAACTATGATTTTAGTTGTACATTAAAGATCTATAAATTTATATTAGTTCTAAATTTCTATCTCTTTATAAGTATTTCTTTATTATGGAAAATATAATTGAAGGTGATCTAAAAAAATGCCTCTATTCTTTAATGGAATTAATTATTCCCAATGGAAAATTAAGATGAAAATACATTTAGAAATTATGGGTTTTGAAATTTGGTCTTAAATTATAGATTAGTATAATATTCCTACTACTGAAATAACTACTTGGGATAACCCAAATAAGACTGCTTATAAGAATAATTACAAATCCATGAATTCCTTATACTGATCTTTAGGAGATGAAAAATTCAACAGAATTTCTGCATGTAAAACATCCATGAAATTTGGGATACTTTGTATATTTCACATGAAGTAACTTCTAGTATTTACGAAATGAGACTTAATACTTATACTATTAAATATAATAACTTTAAAATGAATCCTGATGAGCCTTTTTCTGATATGTATATCAGGTTCAATGAAATTGAAAACATAATGATCTCTCTCGGAAGAGATGTCACTTCCATAGAATAAATCATAAGGATTCTAAAATGATTACCTGACAGATGGAGAGGAACTTATGTGTAACAGCCCAAGATTTTATAAAAAATATTCTTTTTAATTTTATTAATGTCTTCTGTTGTACGCTACACCAAAAGGAGCTTGCACAACACGCATCCTTGACTTGCCTTGCATTACACGCAATCGCGACCTTCCTCGATAGCGTGTGTAATACGCAATACCGAGTTTCACTAAACAATGATATGCTATTAAAATATTATTAAAACTAGCCGGTATGAATAGTAATAACCACTTTTTAAAATTCTGTAAATCTTATTTTTTAAAATGAACTTCATTTTTGGATTCGGAGTATCGAATTTAGCCTAAGGTGAAATTTTGGTACTTTTCGGATAACTTTCATATTCTGATGAATAGTGAAAATTACTAAATTTTAATTAAAAACAACTTTTTTAATCGAAATAATTAATAGTGATTAATTATTAATTTGAGTGGTTTTAAAGTATATTTAGAATATATTTTTACAATTTAATACAATGTTGGTCATTGGTTGTAATTTCACATTTAAACCAGACATAATCAAGTGTCAATCTTTTGATAGATATTGTTTCTTAAAAACACGCTATTTGTTTTAACAGTGGGATTTAATTATAAAAATAATTAATGAAACTTCTATGTTATGAATTTGGTAAAATAGACTTTATTTTTGAATTCGGAATATAAAATATAGCTTAGGATGAAATTTTGGCATTGTTCTGAAAAACATCAATTTTTGATGAATAGTGAAACTACTAAGTGGTAGTTAAAAAACTGAATTTTTCATAAAACTTAATTTTACCGCTTCTGTGAATGGAATTTCAAAAATCCGAAATACACGGTTGATGTCAGTAAGTAAAATGTGGTTCAATGAGATGAAAATAATTTTTTGGTGAATAGTAACTTTTTACTTTTTTTTTACAGCGGTTAATAGTAAATAGGGTAACTAAGGGTAAATATGATATTACTATTACCCTAACACATGTCCTAATTCTATTGGACAAGTGTATCTCGACCAAAAACAATCTTAAGTGTAAAATATTATCATTTAGGCCCACTTGGATTAGATTAGGACATTTATTATTAATTTATTTAAAGAAGGGTTAAAATAGTTAAAATCAAAGTTTAATAAGTAAATCATTTTTAATATGGGATTATACATAAGATAAATTCGACTATAAATATTCATTAGAAATATAAAAAGATTTCCTACATAATGGTATTTTATTTGTAATTTTTATACATCAAATAATTTAATTTATTTATGACACAAAGATGATGCAGTAATTATCTTATTTATGAAATATTGACATAATTGATGTTATAAACACCAAAATAAATGTAATTTGAGAATTTTTATGAATTCAACTAATTTTCTAGGTTACTATGATATATTAGTGTTTATTTAATCAACTTGGTTCGAACATATAATTCTGTTATGACTTTCACAAATATCATATATCAAATAGTGTCAAAATTGACACAAAATAGTTTTTAAATCAAATATTATATTATTAATTGTTATTTTATTCCTAAAAATCTAAGGTTCGGCCAAATGACTTAGATAAGGATATATATATTAATAATAAACAATTTGGGGTTCGTTTGGCATGTTATAGTAAGTGTATTAACCATATAGTGAAAGAAAACAAAAAGACACGGTAAAAGTTAAATTATTTAACTTAGAGTTAAATCTAATTGATAAGGTTAAAATAATAACCTAAACTTGTCTAAATCCTATTGGTTGATAGGATTTCGACCCATACCCACTTTAGCTTCGAAATAAGACCCTTTGGAACCATTATAAACCGATTTTGACTTTAATATAAAATAATATTTTGAGATATTCCTAAGGTGCCCCTCTCCTCCCTTATAAAAGGACACCTCCTCCCCCTCCTCCTCACACCAATTTGAGCACTCAAGATCGGCCAACCCCTGCCAAAATCTCTTCTCCACTTCCCTAGAAACATCCTAGAGGTTCTGGTCTTCCTCAAATACCAATTTTAGTGCCCTAAGAGGAGGTCTCAAAGAGGCGCTTCAAAGAAGAGGTAATTACCGTTACCAATTCTTTCATCTTTATTTCTTCTTCCACTTCTTCTTCTTAGGTTGTTTCATTATGAAGTAATAACATCAGTATCACTAATATACTGATATGTTATTATAAGTATGAAACAACCCTATTTCACCATCTATCTATCCTACGGAAAAAGAAATCACCGCGCGTGCGTACGTACGGAATACCGTCTCCACGCCGTGGTGTAATCTATTTTCCACCACCACCTTACATGGATGGGTATAATGGTGTAAAGAATAAATATACATAGTTATTACAACATCATATTGATTCTGATATATTGTATAATCCACTCCGATTCAATTCAATATTTATGAAAATGATATCATCGCTCGTGCGTACGTACGGACTACCGTCTCCACGACACGATGAGATTCATTCTCCATGTTAACCATTTAAGAATGATTATAAAGTATATATAAGAAATAATAATGAAATATATGACATTATAAAGCTACTGGATTTATGTATATATATATATATGTATGTCATCTACTTACTTCCATTCAAGAAAATAGGGAAAGGAAAACAGTGTTCATGCGTATGTACGGACTACCGTCTCCATGAACGGTGTTTTTCATTTCATTTATCTATCTATTATATATATATATATATACTGAATATATATGATATATAAATCATATTTTATATTCTGGAAGTAAGTAAATCATGATATAATTAATAATAATGTCAATAACAACAAGTCAAAACACCTACGATAAAAGAAACGATTTTACCCAAAACGCTTCTTTAACATGGAATTTACAAAAGAACGGGTAATATAATGTCATAAGTGAACCATATATGATATCATAACAATGAATATGATTCTGTAATAAGTCAATGACATTATTTAAACCATTATACAGGAGCTTCGGACACGTACAAAGCAAATCGGACCTAAGGTAAGGGAAATATCACAATCTCATTTTTATCCGAGATTGTTTATTCGTAAGTATTTACTGGGGTGTATTTTATCATCCAAATCCATGTTTCATGAATATGTAATATTATTTCCATCCACCTACAATTGTTTAAATCCATTTTTACCCTTCGGTGAGTTTTTAGTAAAGAATATGAAAGGAATCTTTTGTCGCTTTTCCGTACGAGGTACTTTTTGACTTTTCCGACAAAAGTACGAAGAATGTTTTTTTTAACTTATACGGCACGAACGGATTTCTACTGTTTTATAAAGCCTTATTTTCATGAAGATTCCTCTAAAAGATTTCATGACTATTTTCAATAAAATCTCTTTCTTTTAAAATTGCATGATGTTTTGTGAAAAGAAATTGATTTTGAAGAAGAAAGGATATTTTCCTCAAGAATTCAAATCAAGTGTTTTATCAAAATTATTTTCCATCTAAGATAATAAAAGGGTTCTGTTTTTATCCCTATTATTACATGGATTTGATTATATTGTGATGGAAACATTTTTATGAATTCATTTATCTTATATGAATTGTTTTATGATGTCATGATGTTTCAAGAATCCCATTTTTGTTACATGTGTTATACGATGATGTATGAATTATGATTATGTGGCACACATAAGAAAGGATTCATTATAAGATGGGTGGGACCTATATCTCCCTCCAATGCATTGGGTAATGATTTTATATCTCATGATATAGACAGGGCTGGAACGGTATGTTATACCGGTTCAGTGAAACAGGACTGAAACGAGGGTTACTCGATTCAGAAAGGGACTTTGTCCACTAAGATAGTCTCGGCAATGAGTCTTGACTAACAAGAAATGATTCTCTATGATAATGTGTGTATGACACAAAGTTTCAAGTTTTATGTTATGATTATGGGGATCTCATTCTCACTTCTATGATTTATTCCATGTTAATATATTATGATCTCTTTTGCAGGTTATGATTTTCAAAAAGATATGATATGATTTTTAGTTCCTTTATTTGCCTTGCTGAGCATTTGAGCTCACCCTTTTATGTTTTCTTTTCCCCAGGATATAAAGAAAGGTTTTATGTAAAAAAAAGGGAAGATCTTTATGGGAGATATTGAAGATCTTTCACCACGATTAGAAGTTTACGTTCCGAGTTTCCAAAGACACTAAACTATTACGATCCTTGTGTGTGTGTTTTTGTTATGTACTAAGTATTCCGCAAAAGTAATGTAAGGTCCATGTACGTCAAGATACGGGTCTCTACAGTTGGTATCAGAGGAAAGGTTTAGTCAACCTTTGGAAACTAGGATGCGAAAACGTTAGTGAGATCCCTAGAGATATTTCTAAGGTATGTCTAGGGATGTCCCTAAGGATAAGTATACGTATAGGATATAATCCTAGAACTACGATAACGATCTTATAATTTAACCTAAGATGTTAGATATTAAGGGTACTCCCCCTTTACTATGTTGTTTTCCCTAGCATTATTTTTCCTCTCACACTATTCTGTTTGGGTTTTAGAAAATGGCTGGAAACAAGATGATTCACGATAATGGAGGATATGATGGACAATGGAATGATATTCTTCATAATGAAATGGGATTTGGAAGTCCAAACATCATTATTATGCCGAATCAGCAATCTCATAATATGATCAACAAAGTAAAATTTGGTAAGTTTCCTGACTCGACTAATAAGAGAAAGATGGAGTTTCATGATGATCATAGAGGAAAGAAAGTTCAATTTCCCCTATGTAAATCATGTGGGAAGAGGCATCAAGGAGAATGTTTCAAAGGAACTGGAAGATTCTTTGGGTGTGGAAAAGAAGGACACAAAGCAAGTAAGTGCAAAGGAAAAGGGTCGGTTAACACCATAGATGAGGATAATGGTATTGCTACGACATCAAAAATGGTTAAGTGTTTTAAATGTGGAATGTATGGGCATTATGCAGACAAATGCCCTAAGGGAAAGACTCATGAAGAGAATCAGTACGGTCATATGGGTAGTATTTATGTGGATGATGATGAAGAGACTACAAATGATATGTGAGATGAAAGAATTTTTGAAGCTCGGTCAATGGTATAAGAATGTAGTGGAATGATTACATGTTTATCATGTGTAATTTTGTATAAGTAATCTCATGCTACTATGGAATAAAGAGACATCTATGGATTGATACACTGTTGTCTTTCCTTGTGTTTTGAAAGTGTATGATTAATGTTACCAGTATCCATGAAAGGTTATTCAGATATTTTTGGAATGTAGATGATATGCGCATAATGAAGGGATAAGGAGAAAATTAAATGTTTGATAGTATTCATGAGCTCATGATTGATATAAGGACTAAGTGATATCATGGTTTGAGTATATAGAATTTTGAGGATTTTGGTATGTGAAAAGTGTTAACTTTTAACTACATTCAAGTTTTCACTATGGTTCAATGGGTATTCAAGAGAATACACGATTAGGGACTTTGAATGTTTGGAATGTGACCAACAAAACATATCTTATGATATATGGGGATCGATGATGGTGTTAAATCTCTGGTAATCATTTTCACTATATTATGAGAGTCGACTGCAGTATTATGGATAAGCCTAAAGATTGGAATGGATTATGTTGGACATAAGTTAGTATTGTTTAAGGATAGAAGTTTTTTTTTCGATATTATTGATGGGATGTTATAGTAATGTAGTTTTAGAAAAAGGACAACCTGCAGGACGGGCGACAGCCCATCGCTTCGGACAAGGCTGTGGGAATCGAACCCACAAACGAAGTGCGACTGGCCTTTATCGACTACTACTGGCCTACAGGAAGTCCCTGTTTAGTAGAAACTAGTTTTATTATATTAAGCAGTATGATATATGAAGTATAAGTCCATTTTAGGAACCATATATGATTAATATCACTATAGATCAACTTATGCATATAATTTTTGCTAACCTTTTGTTTGAGAGAGATGGAATGACCCGTCATTCTATCACATGATCTGCTAACACTTCACGAATAACAAATTCAACTTCATTTATTTAAGAGATGAAGTGGAAATTGTTCTAGGCACGAACAATAGTGAGATTGTACCAAAATAAAGAAAGTATTTATTCCAATTCAAATTTTCAACTTTAGGGAAATGATCTTGAAAACCAAAAATGTTGTCCTAGTGATCATATACCTGATGAATCGGATGGTACCTTAGATCGTCACAAATTTATGGATTTGTGATTATTGGCTTTTCCATAGCCATGTTCTCTACCACTCTCCATCAGAACATGATGGTTAGATTTCTCTTCCATATCCATATTTTCACCTATGTGGAAACCCAATGATTAGTTTATTTGGGTAACCGTTACGTTTCATACTTTTGTTTTTAAAGATTGGTTTTGATATTCCTTTTTACGATGTGGGTTTCTATTAAAGAAACTTTCAAATAGTAAACCATTTATAACCCCGACGAATTTCGAGGGCGAAATTCATTTTAAGGGGGGTAGAATGTAACAGCCCAAGATTTTATAAAAAAATATTCTTTTTAATTTTATTAATGTCTTGTGTTGTACGCTACACCAAAAGGAGCTTGCACAACACGCATCCTTGACTTGCCTTGTATTACACGCAATCGCGACCTTCCTCGATAGCGTGTGTAATACGCAATACCGAGTTTCACTAAACAATGATATGCTATTAAAATATTATTAAAACTAGCCGGTATGAATAGTAATAACCACTTTTTAAAATTCTGTAAATCTTATTTTTCAAAATGAACTTCTTTTTTGGATTCGGAGTATCGAATTTAGCTTAAGGTGAAATTTTGGTACTTTTCGGATAACTTTCATATTCTGATGAATAGTGAAAATTACTAAATTTTAATTAAAAACAACTTTTTTAATCGAAATAATTAATAGTGATTAATTATTAATTTGAGTGGTTTTAAAGTATATTTAGAATATATTTTTACAATTTAATACAATGTTGGTCATTGGTTGTAATTTCACATTTAAACCAGACATAATCAAGTGTCAATCTTTTGATAGATATTGTTTCTTAAAAACACGCTATTTGTTTTAACAGCGGGATTTAATTATAAAAATAATTAATGAAACTTCTATGTTATGAATTTGGTAAAATATACTTTATTTTTGAATTCGGAATATAAAATATAGCTTAGGATGAAATTTTGGCATTGTTCTGAAAAACATCAATTTTTGATGAATAGTGAAACTACTAAGTGGTAGTTAAAAAACTGAATTTTTCATAAAACATAATTTTACCGCTTTTGTGAATGGAATTTCAAAAATCCGAAAGACACGGTTGATGTCAGTAAGTAAAATGTGGTTCAATGAGATGAAAATAATTTTTTGGTGAATAGTAACTTTTTACTTTTTTTTTACAGCGGTTAATAGTAAATAGGGTAACTAAGGGTAAATATGATATTACTATTACCCTAACACATGTCCTAATTCTATTGGACAAGTGTATCTCGACCAAAAACAATCTTAAGTGTAAAATATTATCATTTAGGCCCACTTGGATTAGATTAGGACATTTATTATTAATTTATTTAAAGAAGGGTTAAAATAGTTAAAATCAAAGTTTAATAAGTAAATCATTTTTAATATGGGATTATACATAAGATAAATTCGACTATAAATATTCATTAGAAAGCTAAAAAGATTTCCTACATAATGGTATTTTATTTGTAATTTTTATACATCAAATAATTTAATTTATTTATGACACAAAGATGATGCAGTAATTATCTTATTTATGAAATATTGACATAATTGATGTTATAAACACCAAAATAAATGTAATTTGAGAATTTTTATGAATTACACTAATTTTCTAGGTTACTATGATATATTATTGTTGATTTAATCAACTTGGTTCGAACATATAATTCTGTTATGACTTTCACAAAAATCATATATCAAATAGTGTCAAAATTGACACAAAATAGTTTTTAAATCAAATATTATATTATTAATTGTTATTTTATTCCTAAAAATCTAAGGTTCGGCCAAATGACTTAGATAAGGATATATATATTAATAATAAACAATTTGGGGTTCTTTTGGCATGTTATAGTAAGTGTATTAACCATATAGTGAAAGAAAACAAAAAGACACGGTAAAAGTTAAATTCTTTAACTTAGAGTTAAATCTAATTGATAAGGTTAAAATAATAACCTAAACTTGTCTAAATCCTATTGGTTGATAGTATTTCGACCCATCCCCACTTTAGCTTCGAAATAAGACCCTTTGGAACCATTATAAACCGATTTTGACTTTAATATAAAATAATACTTTGAGATATTCCTAAGGTGCCCCTCTCCTCCCTTATAAAAGGACACCTCCTCCCCCTCCTCCTCACACCAATTTGAGCACTCAAGATCGTCCAACCCCTGCCAAAATCTCTTCTCCACTTCCCTAGAAACATCCTAGAGGTTCTGGTCTTCCTCAAAGACCAATTTTAGTGCCCTAAGAGGAGGTCTCAAAGAGGCGCTTCAAAGAAGAGGTAATTACCGTTACCAATTCTTTCATCTTTATTTCTTCTTCCACTTCTTCTTCTTAGGTTGTTTCATTATGAAGTAATAACATCAGTATCACTCATATACTGATATGTTATTATAAGTATGAAACAACCCTATTTCACCATCTATCTATCCTACGGAAAAAGAAATCACCGCGCGTGCGTACGTACGGAATACCGTCTCCACGCCGTGGTGTAATCTATTTTCCACCACCACCTTACATGGATGGGTATAATGGTGTAAAGAATAACTATACATAGTTATTAAAACATCATATTGATTCTGATATATTGTATAATCCACTCCTATTCAATTCAATATTTATGAAAATGATATCATCGCTCGTGCGTACGTACGGACTACCGTCTCCACGACGCGATGAGATTCATTCTCCATGTTAACCATTTAAGAATGATTATAAAGTATATATAAGAAATAATAATGAAATATATGACATTATAAATCTACTGGATTTATGTATATATATATATGTATATCATCTACTTACTTCCATTCAAGACAAAAGGGAAAGGAAAACAGTGTTCATGCGTACGTACGGACTACCGTCTCCATGAACGGTGTTTTTCATTTCATTTATCTATCTATTATATATATATATATACTGAATATATATGATATATAAATCATATTTTATATTCTGGAAGTAAGTAAATCATGATATAAGTAATAATAATGTCAAGAACAACAAGTCAAAACACCTACGATAAAAGAAACGATTTTACCCAAAACGCTTCTTTAACATGGAATTTACAAAAGAACGGGTAATATAATGTCATAAGTGAACCATATATGATATCATAACAATGAATATGATTCTGTAATAAGTCAATGACATTATTTAAACCATTATACAGGAGCTTCGGACACGTACAAAGCAAATCGGACCTAAGGTAAGGGAAATATCACAATCTCATTTTTATCCGAGATTGTTTATTCGTAAGTATTTACTGGGGTGTATTTTATCATCCACATCCATGTTTTATCAATATGTAATATTATTTCCATCCACCTACAATTGTTTAAATCCATTTTTACCCTTCGGTGAGTTTTTAGTAAAGAATATGAAAGGAATCTTTTGTCGCTTTTTCGTACGAGGTACTTTTTGACTTTTCCGACAAAAGTACGAAGAATGTTTTTTTTAACTTATACGGAACGAACGGATTTATACTGTTTTATAAAGCCTTATTTTCATGAAGCTTCCTCTAAAAGATTTCATGACTATTTTCAATAAAATATCTTTCTTTTAAAATTGCATGATGTTTTGTGAAAATAAATTGATTTTGAAGAAGAAAGGATATTTTCCTCAAGAATTCAATTCAAGTGTTTTATCAAAATTATTTTCCATCTAAGATAATAAAAGGGTTCTGTTTTTATCCCTATTATTACATGGATTTGATTATATTGTGATGGAAACATTTTTATTAATTCCTTTATCTTATATGAATTGTTTTATGATGTCATGATGTTTCAAGAATCCCATTTTTGTTACATGTGTTATACGATGATGTATGATTTATGATTATGTGGCACACATAAGAAAGGATTCATTATAAGATGGGTGGGACCTATATCTCCCTCCAATTCATTGGGTAATGATTTTATATCTCATGAGATAGACAGGGCTGGAACGGTATGTTATACCGGTTCAGTGAAACAGGACTGAAACGAGGGTTACTCGATTCAGAAAGGGACTTTGTCCACTAAGATATTCTTGGCAATGAGTCTTGACTAACAAGAAATGATTCTCTATGATTATGTGTGTATGCCACAAAGTTTCAAGTTTTATGTTATGATTATAGGGATCTCATTCTCACTTCTATGATTTATTCCATGTTAAGATATTATGATCTCTTTTACAGGTTATGATTTTCAAAAAGATATGATATGATTTTTAGTTCCTTTATTTGCCTTGCTGAGAATTTGAGCTCACCCTTTTATGTTTTCTTTTCCCCAGGATATAAAGAAAGGTTTTATGTAAAAAAAAAGGGAAGATCTTTATGGGAGATATTGAAGATCTTTCACCACGATTAGAAGTTTACGTTCCGAGTTTCCAAAGACACTAAACTATTACGATCCTTGTGTGTGTGTTTTTGTTATGTACTAAGTATTCCGAAAAAGTAATGTAAGGTCCATGTACGTCAAGATACGGGTCTCTACATTATGTCTCTATTATAGAGTCATATAACATCAGTAAATTACCTATCAAAGAACTCATTTGGAAACTAATGATTTATGAAGAGGAGATGAAATTAAATAAGGAAAATGAGGATAAACCCAAAAGAAAATATGTGGAGTTTAAGACCACTACCTATGAACACAAAGAAAATGAGAAACCATAATCCTCTATAGAATGTTCCAGTAGTGAAAAATAATCACTCGATAGTGATGAGGATATGGCTTAATTATCCATAATTTTTAAGAAATTTTACAAAAAGAAGAAATTATTCAAAAAGACTAACTTCAAAGGAAGATATGATCAAAAGGGAAGCTGTAAGAAGGATTGGAAAAGAGATAATAAGTCTAAAAAAATAGTATGTTATGAATGTAAGCGAAAGGGGCATGTAAAGGCTAACTATCCCATGATCAAGTATAAAAGGAAATATGAGGACAAATATAGAAAGTATAAAATGGAAATTAAAGCAACTTGGAGTGCTTCTGAGGAAATTTCAACTGACTCAGAGTCTTTACATGATGAACAGGCTAGCAAAGCCAAAATGTGTTTCTTGAAAAACACATTTGAGGTAACCCTAAAATCTCCTGCAAAAAATTCCTATTTTTCTGGAGATTAAAGTGATTATGAAAATATGTATAAATAAGAATTTCTTGATTATTGAATTATTATTGAAGATATATTTAATTAACTAAAAGTTAAATATAAGTCTTTAAAGAGATAGTATTCTCTTTCTTCAACAATTAAATCTGAACTTTCTATAGAAAGAGAGAAAAATATTCAATTACTCAAAGAAAAGAATGAATTAAATCTATCTAATGAGAAATTAATAAAGTAACTTAAAAGGTTTATTAATGGTAAAGATATTTTGGTACAAATTATAGGTAAAAGAATTTACCCTAAATAAACTACTTGTATTGGCTATCAACCTGGTGAAAGAAATTTTGGAAAAACTAATTTTTTATCTAAATCGAGAACATATATCTTTATTCCTAGTTTAGGAAAACATTATTCTAGTTAAAATTATGATACATCCTCTACTGATTCGAATTTTTCTGGACCAAATGAAGTTTATTTATCAAATACTTTACATAATGATTATAAGAAACCTATGAGGAATTTGTGGGTTCTCAAAGCACTAGTTACTAATATCACTAGACCCAAACAAATATGGATACCAAAGATTGTTTTTATTTGAATATTTTTCAAGAAATTTATTTGAAGAACTCCTATAAAAGTTTATGGTATTTAGATAGTGGGTGTTCAAGACACATGATAGGATACTATTCATGTTTCAAGAACCTAATAAATATTGAGGGTGGGAATGTCACCTTTGGTGACAATGCTCAAGGAAAAATTATTAGCCTATTCCAAATATGTAACTCTACCTTAGTTTTAACTTCAAAAGTACTTTTTGTTGATGGATTGAAATATAATCTGCTCAGTATTTCACAACTATGTGATAAAGTATTTCATGTTAAGTTTAAAAATGATGCTTGAAATTTTTTTATTTCTAAAAATAAAATAGTATTTTCTACACTAAGAAATGAAATTGTATATTTTGTTAACTTAGATTATTTAGTTTATCAAAATGATTCATGTTTAAGTATATTTCACAAAGATTATTAGCTCCAGCATAGAAGACTTGGACACTGCAATATTAACTCCCTTAGAAAGCTAAGCAGAAAAATTTTAGTCAAAGATCTACCCAAACTAGAGTTTCCAAATGATAAAGTGTGTAATCCTCATCAAAAGGGAAAGAAACACAAAATTTAATTCAAACCAAGGAAAGAAGCTTCAACTTCTCAACCTCTCGAGTTGGTTCACATAGATTTATTTAGACAATATAGAGTTTCTAGTTTAAATGGGAATCACTATGTTTATATTCTTGTAGATTAATTTTCTAGGTATACTTAGACTTTCTTCTTGGATAAAAAAAGTGAATCCTTCTCTCATTTCACCAAGTATACTAAAACTATATAAAATCTTAGTGGACTTAAAATTAAATCTGTAAGAAGTGACCATGCTCGTGAGTTTTAAAATAAAGAGTTTGAATCATTTTTCTCACAAAATGACTATAGTAATAATTTCTCTTCCCCTAGAACACCTCAAAAAGATGGAGTTGTAGAAAGACGAAATTGTACCTTGCAAGAAATTGCTAGAACCATTCTTAGTGAATATGACTTACCTATTTATTTTTGGGATGAAGCTATAAATATAGCATGCTATATTATTAATTGAGTGTTGATTAGACCTATTCTTAAAATTACTCCATATGAATTATGGAATAATAGAAAAACCAAAGTAAACTACTTCAAATTCATTGGTTGCAAAGTTTATATCCTTAATACCAAGGATAATCCTGACAAATTTTCATCAAAGAGTGATGACGGTATCTTTCTAGGATATTCAATCTCTAGTGAAGCCTATATGGTTTTATCAAAATAACAAAATGTGTGGAGGAATTTTTCCATGTCAAGTTTGATGAGACAGATCCACATGAACCAAAGACCTCTCTAGAAAATATTGAGGATGATATTTCAAATATTGACATTAATGCTAAATCCTCTCACTACTGGAAATGGGGTTTATCCCCATGCATCTATTCCCACGGTTTAAAGAACCGTGGGGATAGATGATTTTTAATGGTCTATACCCACGATTTTATTAAAACTGTAGATATTCAACCCCTATGTATTGGGCTCCATCGTGCTCCCCCCACTTCAACCTTACCTCCCAGCTCCGGGTTCCATCGCGCTCCCCCCACTTCAACCGTACCTTCAGGCTCTGCCTCCCTACTCCACCTCCCAGCTCCGTATCCTGGCCCCAAGATGGACCTCCCGGGCTTCGCCTCCACCTCAACATCCTGGCCTTTTCCACATGGCCCCTAGCTCCGGTGATGTCCTCATTCCCCCCTCTCAACTCCCTCTCCTCTGGGTATCATCAAATTCATCACTTTTCAATTTTCTACTCAGTATTCTTTTTAATTACCTTATATAACATGAAAAAACCATTAGATATAAAATTTTCCAATCTCCTAATTAGAAAGAAAACTTATGAGTTACTCTTATATATACAAAGAGTGTTTTCCTTTTCTAGATTACAAGTATAGATCAACCCATTTGTAGGATTTTTCTTTTTGAGGTAATCCTTATGTATAGGATCCTATATAATCTTTACTAATTTTTCCTCTTATAAAATTTATTATGCATCAGCATATTTGAACTACATGTTCTAAATTTGGATTTATCATTAATTTCTCATCTGAAAGTTGTTCTAGAAGTTGAGTGGTTTTAGAAGTTATTTTTGGAAGAGGAGTTAAAGATGTTCTGAAAGAAAAGATGTTTGTATCATTAAAATATGAATGTTTTATCCAATCCTCAAAGTCCATAATAAAATAAAATTCATGGATCTCTTTGTATATGTAAGATATTCTCAGAGTATAACTTTGATATTTTTTAATTTGATTAAGATATTATGAAATTTATTGAAAATGGTAAATGGATATGTATGATATTGAATATGTAGAATTAAAAATGTCATAGAGGGTGTAATATTATATTTAACATCCATATAATGATAGGTATTATATTCTAAATTATATATATGATATTTTGATGGTGTTTAATATCTTCCAAAATATTGTAGTACAGTAAAGGAAAAACCCTAAAAAGGATACACAATATAGTCCAGTCTATATGTAATATCATTTATTTGCTATGTGATATATTTATAAGTAAGAAATGTAAAAATAATAGATATTTAATGATATATGTGATCCTTTAAATGATATATAAGATATTTTTAGTGATCTGTATGTTTTTTAGGAGATTCCCTATGATATGTAAGATATTATAGATCATATGTAAGGTTTTTTTGGGATAAATTTTTTCCAACAACATTATATTACATGTTATACTTTTTTAAGAATAAGAAGAATCCCTCCCTTTCCCTTAAATTGAATCATAGCTGATACATCATATGAGTAATAAATATGCAATTGGAACCTAGTATTTTTTTTCAGGATGAAATGTGTCACCCCATAAAAGGTTTGAGTATCAAGAAGAATTAAAGTATCATAAAATGATCTTAAGAGGAATTTTATATGACATTATATTGGAATATGTTAATATAGTTGTAGACATGGATCAAACCTTGGTTAAGGACATCAAGATGTAATCTGGGAGCCTCTAATAAGGGTCAGGTAGTGATAATTATGTCATTAAATTAAGAAGGTAAATCAAAAAATTTATAAAAGTTTAAATTCACCTAATATTTCATGGGAATATAGTAGAATTGGTTAACCTAATTAGTGATTAATGTGTAGATTTAAGGAAAAATTAGTGGTCAAGAAGAATAACATTTTTATATCATGATTTGAGAAACACTTAATAAATTGTGTTTCAATCCATCAACATGAAGAGTGTTTTTTGATTTAAGCTTCTCTTTCCCAATAACAATTAAACCAACTCGTTTAACCTTTAGTGACCAATAATTTATGAAGGTAACTAAGCATCCATTTCATTTTTCAATAGATTTCAATGTTTTTAAATCTTTTATCATGTGATCAGAACATCCATTATCCAAGATCCATGGACTTTCCCCTTTGGATACTTTGGGTGAAACTTCAACAACTAAATCTTTCTCCTTCACTTTTCTATTCTTGTTTTGAGGATTTTGAGTATTAAAACTCAAATATTTTCAAGATGGTATATTGATGATGCATTCATTTTCATCATGAATAGGATGGTCACACCTTCCATAGACTTATTCAAGAATATCAATCATGTTCTGTGATTTCTATATAGAATTTACAATACGTTTCTAACTTTTATTCCATTAAAGGGGTTGAAACCCAAAAACATTGATTCTAAATACTCACAAGTATATCATGATGTCTATTTTAAAAAACATATCTTTTCCATATGAACAAATATTCCAAAGTTCTAATAGAATCCATAAAAATTATATCTTTAAAGCATCATGTTGTACAAAATTTTTAGGATACCTTGAAACATTTTTTTTAATATTAATTCCAAAACATTAAAGTTATAACTACTCTATTTTCATTGAATGTTTTATTCCCCATAAAATAACCCCTACCAAATAATCTATAAATTTATAAATTTATATTATTAAAATAAAATTTTCTTCCCATGTGTATAATGCCTCTATATCTATAAAAGATTATTTTACATTGAAATTTTCTTTTTTATTCCCCATCAATGACCACTTGGGAGTGTCTTTTTTAACTTTTTTCTTTAGTTTAGATCTTAAGGTAGACCTTTTTCTTTTTTCCTACTTATTCAATCATGGACTCTTCTTGTCATTAAATATGTTTTTCTAGATACTAATATGCTTTGATTAATTTAATAATAAAATTGATTGTAATGAATTTTTTAAATATGATTTACATTTTTTATTGAATGATAATTTTTTTTCTTGTTATAGAATGGATAGAAGATCGATGTATCATACCGATCAGATTTCAACCGAGTTTCAAAGTAATTTAGAGAATTTTTTAGATTTTTCATTTAACAATGTGTCAGATGGAGGTTGTATATAGTGTCCCTTCTATAATTATGTTGGAAGACCATGGTTAAGATGAAATAGTTTAGTTACCATTTAACGAAATTTATATTTCAAGCAAACTATAATGTTTGGTTTCACCATGGAGAGACTAGTCAATCTTTGACTGTTCATAAACGAAATAAACGAAGTGACATGGAGTATTTGATATTTTATCGGTTTCCATATGTGCATCATTCCAAGAGAGATAGCATGCTAGTGCAAGAATACAATGATATCAGTACAAATGTGAAAAATGTTGAAGACGATGATGTTGAGAGAGTGAAAAATTTATTGGATGAATCCAGAACTCCAGTATGTCAAGAATGTACTAAAATGACTAAGTTGGAATTTTTAATGTGGTTATATTATGGGAAAACCATGTATGGGATTTATAATACCTCTATTGATTATATTCTTACATTTTTGAATGACTTTCTTCTTGATGGTGCAGATATTCCCTCAAATCATTACATGGCATGGAAGTTAATTAAGCAGCTTGGATTTGATACTAATAAATTCCATGCTTGTCCAAAAGATTGCAGTTTATTTTTGGAGGAAATAGCTGACCGTAATGACTGTAAAGAATATGGTACATCTCGATGGAAGACAAATACAGATCGAACGCTATCTCGTGTGCCACAGAAAGTCATGTGGAACATTCCATTGATTCCCAGACTTAAAAATCTATTCATGTCTCTAGAAATCTCAGTCAATATGTGATGGCATGATGTTGAGAGAATTAAACGGAATGATGAGTTGGTCTATCCTGAAGATAGATTAGCATGGCGTACATTTGATGCACAACATCCTGATTTTGTAGCTAAGGTGTGTAATGTTAGATTGGGCCTATCATGTGATGGTTTCAATCTGTTTTGTCAAATGCTTACAGCTCATAGCACGTGGCTGTTTTTTATTCATGTTTATAATCATCCTCTATGGATGTGTATAAAAAAACCTTTCACTTTCTTGAGTATACTGATATCTGTACCTTTGGATCCTGGTAATGATATAGATGTCTACTTGTAGCCTTTAATAAAAGAGGTGAAACAACTTTGGGATTTAGGTATGCAGACATTTGATGCTTCTTCAAAGAATACGTTTCAGATGCGTGCTTCCCTTCTATAGACCATAAATGATTTCCCTACCTATGTAATGATGTCTAGGTGGAGCACGAAGGGAAAAATATCATGTCCCATTTGTATGAAGAGTACATGATCGAGAAGGCTTAAATATCTTCGTAGTTTCAGTTTCATGGGGCATCGCCGATTCTTACCAATGGATCATCAATACAGGAAGAATTGTCAGAGGTTTGATAATAATGTTGACATTGAAGAACCACCTCAACGTATGTCAGGAAGTGATGTTCTTAATGAATTGAAAGATTTCATCTTCCCATTAGGTAAAGTTTAGTTGAAATCTCAAAAGAGGAAGAATGCTAATACTGAAGTCACTTACAATTGGAAAAAGAGAAGTATTTTTTCCGTGTTTCCATATTGGTCTACTAATTTTTTACACCATTGTTTAGACGTAATGCATATTGAAAAAAAATATGTGAAATGTTACTTTCAATTATTTTTAATATTAAGAGGAAGACCAAAGATGACTTCAGATCTCGTCAGGATTTATTGGATTGGGGTATTCGACCAGAACTACATCCTGTTTATATCGGTGAAAATAAATGGAAAGTTCCCTGTGCTTCTTATATGATGACACCGACAGAGAAAGATCAATTTCTGGAAATACTGGAGAATATCAAGGTTCCAGATGGCTATTCCAGCAACATATATAAATGAGTCAATAGAAGACATTTGAAATTGAAATCCCTAAAAACTCATGATTATCACATCCTTATTCATGAATTGATTCCAATAGAAATTCGAAATTTTCTATCCAATAATGTAAGGGCTGCAGTGATTTGGTTGTGTCATTTTTTTAGAGACCTTTTTGATAAAAGTTTATCCAAATAATTATTGATAAAAATGCAGCAAGAGGTGCCACAAATTCTATGTGAGTTGGAAAAAAATTTCCTCCATCCCTTTTCACTTGCATGTTGCATTTAACAGTTCATCTTCCAATTGAGACACTTCTTGGGCGACAGTTCAATTTTCATTGGATGTATCCCACTGAAAGAAATATCTGCACAATGAAATCATATGTTCGAAATAAGAATTATCCTGAAGGTTCCATTGTGAGGAGTTATCTGGCCCAAGAATGTATGGATTTTTGTTCAATGTATTTTTTTGATGTGAGAACAAGACATAATTTACCAATGAGAAATTAAGATGAGAAGTATGAGGAAATTCAGCCCTCATTTCTATATCTTCCCCAAACAGGTGTAATTGTCGGGTCATATACATTGGTTACATTGAGCTTTGAAGAGTGGAATATGGCACATCGTACAGTCTTGTTTAATGTGGTTTGTTCGATGCCTATATCAAGTAAGTAATTTTAATATATATAAGTTATCTCATATGATATCATATCACATATACCTTATACTTTTATTGTCATTTTATGTAGAGAACATAAACATATTATAAGTAGAGTTCATCGGTCTTTGCCGTTGAGAAGGAGAGAGGCTATGCATAGCCAAGAGTTCCAATCTTGGTTGAAATCAAAGGTATGACCATTACATTAAATACCTTAAAATATAAAAATATATTTAATTATATTACTCATATGTTTTCCAGGTATTGAGTTTACATGCTGACTTCATTTCTTAATAATTAAGAGTGTTGGCTTTTGGTCCCAATTCATTGGTTCGTGACTGCAAATCATTAATAATCAATGGATATAAATTTGTTACAACTGATAGAGTGGTGAAAATGAGAACAAAGAATGATGGCATTGTGTTAACTACTAGAATGGATTATTATGACAGTGCATCAGATAGTCGACCCCGATATAAAGATGTGTATTATTATGGACTAGTTGAGAAAATATTATTATTGGATTACTACTCTCAAGGTCGATTCACTATGATGAAATATAAATGGTTTGATTCAATGACGCGACATGGTTCATTTATTTATGATTGTGGATTTAGAGTTATTGACATGAGTCGATTCTTGTATACTAATGAACCATACATTTTGGCATCAATGGAAAACAAGTGTTTTATGTGAAAGATCATCTGAAACCTAATTATGGTGTCATTAATGAAGTAATCCCAAGACATATTTTTCTTGATGCTGGGAATGAAATTGTCAGCGTTGACTCCCCCATAATTGTTAGCCAAAATATTGTATTTAATGACACAAATTGTCCCATTGTGAGAGATGATGTTGAACCTGAGGTAGTGGGGGGTAATATATAAAAGAAACCATATATATTCATAGTTCATTCAGTTTACCTTGATGTGAGTTTCTCATGTTAGTACTAATTTAATTACTTTAATTTAGTTTTAGTTTCGAATGATATTTCTATTTTAGTATTTCTTGGTTTCGTTTCATTTAATTATATTTATTTCAATTCAGAAAAGTGGGATTAAAATGTGGTTTTAAAAATTGTATAACTTGGTTGTAAATTATCATTACTAAAAGATGTTATGAAATTTTTTAAGTTGTATGTATGATTTGTAAAAATTATTTCTAAAAAATATTTATTTCATTCTTATGCAGATTATGAAGAAAACTACAGAATCTCGCAAGAAGAGATTATTTGATGTTGATCATGTTAGACGCGAGCGTGAGTTTTCTTCAGTGAGTGTATTAATTCTAATATTTATCTTCTACATTACATATAATATCAAGTTTATATTTTTGATCAAATTTTTTTAGGGATATATCACTCCAGCGTTTCCTCTTCCCAGTATGGGATCGAGCAGGTATCCTCCTAGACATAGGAGGAGCTCCCGTCTTACCACTCCCCACACTGACCCATTAGTGGACATCCCATCTACCACACATGTTCGCCCTCCTCTTGAGACCCTGGGGATATTCCCATACATGTCGTCGTCATCATCACATTTAACCTCTTTTTCCCATTCCATGTCCATGCCGACTCGACCGATGTTCTCACTTGCACAATTTCCATATCCATTCATGTATCCCCCAACCTACTATGCATATTTTTACATGTCTATGCCACCTCCTTTTCCTACCATCCATCCTACACATATTGAGTCTGTTCCTTTAGTTTCTACTCCTATTCATGAATATCATCCGGAGCATGTTGTGGAACAAATACTTCCTTCAGAGGATGATGATCCAGCACAGTCCACGGATGCCTCACAGCCTATTTAGGAGCCTGAATCAGGTTTTTTTATTATAAATGTTACAAAATATAGCATTTCACCTTCTCCTATTGTATTTCCACTTAACTCTTCTCTTTTCACCTCTTATCTTATTTAGTGGGATATTCTAGTAGATGACGTGGGCGCACTCGAATGCAGGATGCCTGGAATCGTGAAACTCAGATTATGGTGGATTACAATTCTCAAAATCAAATGGTAGATAAGAATGCTAAGGAGTGTAGAAATTTCATGGCTACTTTAGCCAAATATCATGATATCGTTCCGGTGGAACCAGTATCATGGAGACATATCAGTGCTGACATCAAGGATAGGGAATGGGAATATATATGGGTACGGAAATTTTATAAATTTATATTTATATTAGTAATGTATTTATATGACTTAACATGTCTATTGAAGAGTTGATTTAACTTTACTAACTGAGAAGCTTCCAAAGCTTCTAGGTTGAGTGATCTTGGAGAGTATTGGCGGTCATACAAGTATGAGTTACATATTGGTTGGAGGAGCAGAGTGGGTACTGAGTTAGAGGTGTACCCACAAACCCTGACTGTCCAAAAAGTCAATATTAAAAAATGATCGCACATTGGAAGACTGAATAGTATAAGTTACTACCCATCTTTAATGGTTTTTATATAAAATTTAATTTTTTATTACTTGTATTGTTTTTTTGTTTCTTAGGAATTGTTAGGTGAAAACAAAAAAACAAAGATTAAATGACATATCTACACACATTGGGGTGCACTACAATGCCCGACCAAGAGAAGCGGCTGGTACGTTCATATGAAATAAAATAATGTCCTTATTTATAACATGTCATCATAACTTTTTCATGCCTTCCATTGGTTAGTCCATGTATCCTGGAAATCACATCTTATACTAGGATAAGGCTTGTCTATTTTTCCTAAACAAGTATTATATTTCCTTGAAACCCACTTCAGAAAACCATTTCTGAAAACCATTTCAGAAAACTACCAATCGGTTATGACTGTCATTTACCTCAATGTTTGTAGGTCTTTGTTGCAATTCACTTCAATCCAAATTTTTTTCATTTTTCATATATGGTTGTAATGCAAATTTGTGCACTTCTCATATGCAGAAAGTTGTATTGGGCATTTAAGGTCATGTACCTCATGCCAAATTATTTTACTTCAGTAGGAAAAAAAAGATGGAATTGCACTTAATTCCCAAACACAAGATAAAATTGTAAGTTTATTTATATTTCAAACATTTAGATGAAATTCATAATTTAATATGTTTATAATTTCAAAAGTCTTCCTTGGAGGCCATGGATGAGAAGGAAGGTGACAACTTAGGGCCAAATGATCATTTGAGTTAGGTGTTAGGTGTGGAGCATCTAGGAAGAGTCCGTTGTAGACCAGGAAAAAACATTGTCCCCTCTAAATCCTCTGATTTGGAAAGTGTGCGTGCTGAATTAGCTACGACAAATAAAATAGTATTTAAGGAGCGTGAAAAAAGTAATCTACTGAATAAACATTTCATGAAATCTAGTTCAGTTTTCAGTTAGTCACTACCATCATAGGTTGCTTCCACTTTTCATTCATGTATGGCATCAATGATCTATTTAAATAATGCCCCGAGTGATTCCCATGAGGGTCCTAGTGGCGATGATGGTGGTGGCGATAGAGATGGTGAGATTGTTGTTGATGTTGTTGCTGGTGATGATATTGCTGATGATGATGTTGATGGTGTGGTTGGTGATGATGTTGTTGATGATGTTGTTTCCGATGTTGCTGATAATGATGATGATGCTGGACATGGGGATGATGATGATGGTGATGGGAGGATATTAATCCCCTCCATTTTTGACTTAGCAGAGAGACTTGTGTTGGAGTTTAATTTTTTTTGTATTGGTGGACTGCTTCTATGTGAATTTATTTATTCAATGAAATGAATATTGGATTATGTTTTCATCAGGGGTTTTATTTATCAATTCTTTAGGTAATTTTCATATGCCATATATTTTTTTATGGTTTGGTGTGTTTATTATTATCTTTCCATCTAATCTTGGCCTTCATAGTGGAGGGGAGGCTTGGGCTGGGGGCTGGGAGTGGAAGGTTGGGAGGGGGTGTAGTGGAGAGCTGGGGGATGGGGGGCCAGGAGGGTTGGGAGGGTTGGGGGCTGCAGTGGAGGGTTGGGGGCTGCAATGGAGGGCTGGGAGGGGGGCTGGGAGGGGAAGGTTGGGAGTGGGGTGCAGTGGAGGGCTGGGGGGCTGCAGTGGAGGGTTGGGGGGTTGGGGGGCTAGGAGGGTTGGGAGGGCTGGGGGGGATGCAGTGGAGGGATGGGGGGCTGCAGTGGAGGGCTGGGGGGCTGTAGTGAAGGGCTGGGAGGGGGGATGGGAGGGGAAGGTTGGGAGGGCTGGGGGCTGCCGGGGAGGGTTGGGGGGCTGCAGTGGAGGGCCGGGGGCTGGAGAGGAGGGCTGGGGGGCTGTAGTTGAGGTTTGGGGGCTGTAGTGAAGGGATGGAAGGGGGGATGGGAGGGGAAGGTTGGGAGGGGGTTCAGTGGAGGGTTGGGAGAGGAGGGGCTGCATTTACTGAATCTCTCTTTCATATACTCATCATGCAGAGGATGTTCATCAGGCGAGTATGAATGTGTCCTCCACTTTGAAGAAAAAGAGCTCATCTATTGAAGGCATTGAAAAGTTTTAGTTGCTTCTGATCTTTTTATTTAAACATAAAGTCACTGATTTGTAGTTCCTTGAGTGATTCATATTTTTTGTGTTTGGTTTCTTTCTAAACAGGGGCCTTACAAAGCTATTGCGGTTGATTTTGAGGCAATACCTCGAACCTTGGCACAAAATTGTGGTGTTAATTTGATCAGGACTATGATTTCTCTACAAGGAAAGGCAAGTAACCTGTGCTCATTTCCCCATTTAGTCATCGATTTATGATTATATTTTTACACAGTTAATTCATGACACCAAAAACTAAATCACTTTCCCTGTGTATTTTATTTTACTAAAAAAATTATATGCCTTGGGATGTCAATGAATCTCATCTTTGATTGGTATACAGTAAATATGGAGGAGGGGGAGGGTTTGGGTATGGGGGAGCTGGGCATGAGGGAGGGGGGGGGAGGGGCTGGGCAGGGGGAGCTAGGCATGAGGGAGGTGCTAATATTTCAAAAATAAATCACTATCCTGATATTGAGGAACCACCTAACCCTATGGAAATACCATATCAACTAGATCAAACACTATCAACACCTTTATTTCCACTAGGATCTTGATGAAAAGTATTTTCCCTTATACCATGAGATATAAAGTTTATTTGTATCCTAGAGGGTATGTGTAGGTTGTGAGTATAAAATTAGTAGGTTTCCATAAACTATATCCCAAGATAGAATAAATATATATACAAGTGTATGATATGAAGAAAAAAACAATCAAAATTCCCCACTGCTTGATCTAGTTTTTCTTAACTATCCATATGTGAGACTTTACCTACCTTGTACAATACTAATGTGGGAATATACATACATAATATATCATACCAGAAGTTCCCTCGAAAATCCATATAATTTTATTTCACTTTGAATCACATTCCAACTCATAAATTATCACCATTATGTATAAATCATTATTCTATAATGACACATCCATGTATTATATCACAAGAACCCTAGGTTTCAAAACTTTTTACCAACAACTAGATCAATATCCTAATAAAACCCAACACACAGTGACTCATGTTCTCTACCATGACTGACTAATAATCTCCAAACTATAACATAGATATAGTGAGAATCCTGCTCTAATCTAGTGGTCTCACACACTCCAATCATATCCTAATACATTGTATCCTCCTTTGTATCAATTAACATTATCATCATCTACCCTATGTCGCTTGAATTTGGAGGATAACACCAAAAAATGGGGGTCAAAACAAATTCATGGGACCTAAACTTTGTACACATGACCTCAATGACCTCAATAACCACAATGAGAAACATCGTTAATAGCCTATTTCCACACCTTTTTCATCACCTCTGATAATGGTCAATATAATATGCATCATACAAATGATCCTCCATATCCATAATCCTAGTGGTAAATTTCACCCCTAGTAAGGTGGATTTTCACTCATCATGTTCCCAAATAAGTGAATCAATTATCACATCCCATGAATCTCCACATTAAAACATGTGATATCATTCTCATCAATCCATTAAACCACATCATATAATATCTAGTGTATAAAAGGCCAAACTATCCATTTTAAACATTATAATACCCTTATTTATCTCTTATGATCTATAGAAGCTGCAAGTTGTTTAGTTCTCAGTTAGACATACACAACCCTACCCTCTCCCATTTAATACACAATATATGTAACACATATAATATATGAAAATTTGGGCACTGAAAACTTATAGAAAACGCCTTGAATTTTGGATTTAATTGATAAAAATATGATAATATGAAAATAAATACATGACAAAATGAATAACTAGTAGAAATCCTGGAGACAGTGAGAGAAAATTGAAATAAATACCCAAGGGAATCTATCCATACCGTTAGTTATTCTATGATTCAGACCGATTGAAGTTCCAATAAAAACTATTGAAGAACCATCTTAGAGTCAAAGAGGGGAACAAAAGACATATTTAGGTAATTTCCACTACATCCTAGATGAAATGGTTATAACCTACTCATTTTATAAATAATTATTTATCTAATTATCATTTTATAAGAATATAGAAAATAACTTGATGAATTTATTTATAAAAAATTTGGATTAACCATATGTATATTGAAAACCGTACCTTCCAACACTTTAACATTTTTCATACTTCCTAATGATAAAATCCATATATATGAACACCTCATTTTTTGAAGCATTATGTATCAAATGGTACTTGAAATATTTATTTAATTTTCTAGATGTTGCATATGCTGTTTTTGGTTTTCATCTTTCCTTTCTCTAATTTTTTAATGTGGTTTTTGTGTTTTATGAAGACTCCAAACACAAAAGAAAAAGCTTGTTTAGTGGGATCCTGATTTAGGTTTTACTCCAAATTTTTAATTTTAATATTTAGCTGTAGATTTTTTTATGTTTTGGATAAATTAAAATGTCATCGCATTTTAAAAGGCTCAGGATATTATTTAGAAATCATGGATCATGGTGTACTTTTAGGTGGTATGCACCCTTATGATTTTTCTTGATTTTTTAATCTTTTAACACGAGAAATTCTTGAATATTGATAACATTTTCTGTTTATTGTGGATACTTTATATATATATATATATATCAATTTCAGAATTACATTGCAATACATGTTTGTGTATTTTATTTCATGTGTTTTTTATCCAAAAGTTTCTCTAAATATGTCATTCTACTTGACTAAGAAGGGGGCAGGGGCTAGGCAGGGGGGAGGGGAGGGGGGGAGCTGGGTAGTGGGGAGGGAGGGGGAGGGGTTGGGCAGGGGAGGGGGAGGGCTGGGCAGTGGGGAGGGAGGGGTAGGGGTTGGGTAGGAGGGTTGAGCAGGGGGAGGGCTGGGCAATAGAGAGGTAGGGGGAGGGGCTGGGCAGGGGGAGTGAGGGGGAGGGGCTGGGGAGTGGGAGGGAGGGGGGTTTGGGTAGTTGGGAGGGAGGAGGAGGGGCTAGGAAGGGGGAGGGGGAGGATCTGGGTAGTGGGGAGGGAGGGGGAGGGGGAGGGCTGGGCAGGGGGGAAGGAGAGGGAGGGGCTGGGCAGGGGGAGGGCTAGGCAGTGGGGATGGAGGGGGAGGGGCTGGGCAGGGGGGAGGGAAGGGGAGGGGCTGGGTAGTGGGAGGTATGGGAAGTGGGGAGGGTGGGGGAGGGGTTGGGTAGGGGGTAGGGGGAGGGTGTGATCTCATTATTTAGAAATGGCTTGTGGATGCCAACTAGTGTTGTTTGATGTTCAATTGGATGGATCATTATAGGAGAGATCATGTAGTTTCTATGAGGATATAGTTGTTTTACTTTGTGTATTGGGACTGTTTTCTCATGATTAGAGATATTGAGGTATAACTCTTGAGTTTGGGGACCACATATATTGGAGTCTTTTGGAAGGAATGACTCCTTTTGATAGAGGTTACTCTCGGGTACCATTATACTACTCATGTGAGTCTAAGGGACTCTTGAGGATGCCATTGTTGGATAGTTTCTGATAAAGTGATTAGTGGTTGTCATAGAAGGCTATTAAGAATTCCTGTATTTAAGTTCGAGTTGAGGAAATGGAATAACCATAATGATCATATTAATTACATCAAAAGAACGCTTTTTGGATGTTCCATTATGTTGAAAATTGAGTAGATCCAAATCATCCCAGATCCAGAGTAAGTTTCAATACAAGTATATCTTTCTCAAAATATGTTAAAGATCTCCAAGTAGTTAGACATAAGATATAGTGATCCAAAATTCTTGTTGAGGAATAACATTTAAAGAATTCTATTTTTATACACTTGATCAAATCTAAAAAGGAGCTTGTGGATGGGGTATATAAACAGTTGTAGGAGGCTTTTAGATGGGGTATATAACCAATCACTGAAGAAGTTTTAAATTTTGGTGTATAACCAATTTTTGAATAAAGGATAGGGTTTATAACCATTTGATGGATTTTTATAGTCATAGTGTATAACCAATTAGTATTGATATTATTAGAGTATCCATGTTATCTCGTATAACCAACATGGAAAGTAGGCTTTTCACTAAAATATTTAAATCATCTTGTTCCGTTATTGTGCTTTCATTTTCATATGTATGAGGTAAGGATGATATTTTTATATAGAGAGGATCATGTATTTTACCATACATAGAGTGGATTGACACTTCTAGTTTAGCTATTTAGATGTTGGGGATTAGGTTGGATTATAGAACATCCAGTTTGACATGCAATGTATATGTGCTATTGCAGGTGCAGAATAGTAGGGAGGTGCAGCTACTTGCCTGGGGAACCTGTCTATACCCATGGTTTGGTAAATTGTGGGTAAATATGGGGTGTTGTAAATCAGTATACCCATGGTTTGAAAACCGTGGGTATACATTAATACCCATGGTTTGAAAATCATGGGTATACATCAATACCCACGGTTTATTAAACCGTGGGTAATAACAATTTTCCTTGGTCTATACCCACAGTTTTTAGAGAACTGTGGGTATAGACCTATTGCGACGGCACTGTAGCGCATGGTTTCTGAAACCATGGGTATATCCTATACCCATAGTTTCAAGGGCTATACCCATAGTTTAAAATCATGTGTATAGGTGATATTTCCAGTAGTTTCTAACCATCCTGTAAAGGAATCTATGAAAACTTCCAGTTTTAAAAATTCTTTAGATTCAAGCCATAATGAACCAAAACCAAGTGATGAACCAAAAATAACTATCCATACCTTTCCTAGACCAACTAGAACCCTTAAAAACCATTCCTTATATGTTGAAGTTAGATATCTAGATATAGGAACACAAACTAAAACTTCTTTGAGAAATTAGGTTGAACATCAAGCTTTCTTGTCACAACGTAAACCTAAAAACATCAATTATTTTATCAATGATGAATTTTGGGTGATTTATATGCAAGAATAACTTAATCAATTTTAAAGGAACAAAGTTTGGAAACTTTTTTATAGACCCAAAGACATTTTTATCATAGGCACTAAGTGGGTATTTAGAAATAAAGTATATGAAGCTGGTAACATAGTTAGAAACAAAGCAAGATTGGTTGCACATGGCTATAGTCAAAAGGAAGTAATTGAATATGAGGAGACTATTTAACTAGTATCTAGACTTCAAGTCATTAGAATATTTATTGCATATAGATCACATCAAAATTTCAAACTATATCAAATGGATTTCAAGATTTAATTCTTAATGGGTATATATCTAAGGATGTTTTTGTTGAACAACCCCCTAGTTTCACAAATCCTCACTTTCCAAATCATGTTTTTAAATTATCAAAAGTTTTTTAGAGATTAAACAATCTCTAAGAGCTTGTTATGATTGATTAAGTACTTTTCTTATTTCCAAAGGTTTTTCAAAAGGTATAGCTAACCCCACTCATTTTATAAAATGAATTTCCAATGATGTTTTAGTAGTTCAAATTTATGTAGATGATATTATTTTTTTATATTCAAAAAATTATTTATGTATTGAGTTTTCTAAAATAATGAAAAATTAATTTCAAATGAGTTTAATGGGTGAACTAAAAAAATTCTTGGATTTCAAATATTTCAAAATAAATATGGTATCATTTTAAATCAAAGAAAATATACTAAATATCTTCTAAAATGTTTTGGCTTGGACATCACTAAAAGTAGGGATAGTCTAATGAGTACTAATTTTAATTTGGATCTTGATGAAGATGGAAAATTTGTTGATCAAACCACTTATAGAGGAATGATTGGAAGCTTACTATACTTTACTACTAGCCGACTTGATATTATATTTAGTGTACGTATGTGTGCATGATTTCAAGAAAACCCTAAAGAGTCTCATTTAAATGTTGTTAAAAGGATTTTCAAATACCTCAAACATACACCCAATCTAGGACTATTCTATCCAATAGGACAATCATTTGAGTTAGTTATCTATTCTGATGCTGATTTTGGTGGTAGTAATTTTTATAAAAAAACACTTTTGGAACATGTCACATTTTAGGCAAGTCTCTAGTGTCATGGTGTAGTAAGAATCAAAACTATGTTGCATTATCTACTACTAAAGCTGAATACATAGTTGATGGTAGTTATTGTGCACATTTTTTTGTGGATTAAACATGTATTACTAGACTATGTATATCAATTCATACATGTACCTATAAATTCTAACAATACAAGTGCTATTAACATTTCAAAGAATCCTGTTTCACACTCTAGGACAAAACATATTGATGTAAGACATCACTTTTTGAGATACCATTATCAAAACTGTGATATCACTTTGGAATTCATTGGAAATGAATATCATATTTCTAATATATTCACTAAACCATTAAATTATGGAAGGATAAATTATATAATACATGAATTAGGGATGATAAGTTTTAAGTAAACGGGTTATGGTCTTGAACTAACTATTTCACAAGTTAGGGATTTATGTTTCAAAATTTCACAACTTATTGTCTCACACTTGTTGTTTCACTTTTATGGTCTCTCATGTTACAGCTTTGGAATTACTATTTCACTTTCACCGTTTCATAAGTCACTATTTTACACTTGCTATCTCAACATTACAGTCGCACAGTTTACTATCACACCGTAAGGATGACACCATGACCACCTATTCCAGTCTCACCGTAATGACTCGATTTTCAATTTTCTTTAATTTTATTTCCTGTATCACTATATTGATTATTTTATTGTTCTTTTTATGCATTTTTTTATGATTTTTGGACTTCCTAAATGATAAAAAAACCCAATATTTTTCACTTCTCTCTTCACTCGAGCTTTACTCTCTTGAAATCGAATCCCTTGCCCTCCAAATCTTCTGTTATCCTTTAACTATTTCTCTTATTGAACCTGATATTTTATGACCAGGATGAAGTGACCCTCTTTGTCGAATCTTGAGAAGTGAAGGTCTAATAAGAACGCCAGAAAGGTACCATGAATAGAACCTTAAAAACCATTGAATCTTGGTCTTGAAAATAGAATATTCATGCCTGAAAAAAAAGTATGTCTGAAGTGGCTACTGTCAAGTAAGTCACTTCTCCTAAAATTTATATCTAAATAAGGTTGGTTTGAATGGTTTACTATGGAAAAACAACCCATTTATCCAAAACTTGGTTCTCAATTTTATTAGTATGTCCAATTTTCATTCGATACTGAAGATGAATATGTTTTAAGAAGCTGGATTAATGGTCAAAGATGTACATTTTCCATGAGGTTATGGGTTGGCTTCTTAGGGATACCTTATGAAGGAATATGTGAGGATCATCAACGAGAACCTCCTCCTCCTAGTGATATTTTCATCTTGGAAGAATATTTGGGAAGTCTAACTAGAAATAAGAAGAAAATAATGGAAATTGCTGGTGAGTTGGATGGTGAGACAAGGTTGCTATTTAACTTTATCCAGACTCTTATTAGTCCGTGGAAAGGGGATTTTTCTACTCTTAAGTATCAAGATGTATTCCTAATACATCTTATGAAAAATGGGCACAGGATTATTCTATGTAATTTTACTATACTTTACATGTGTGAATTGATCAAGAAAACTTCAAATTATACCTCTTTGTTCTATTCAAGATTAATCTCTACAATGCTATTTTCTAAAGCAGTAGTTGGCTTGAATGAAGAAGTCATTGAAAGTTATGATTTCTGTATCTCAAAGGTTAAAATTAGAAGGGTTAATATAGTTGGAATACTTGGAAAAAGTCTTGGGTAGAGGACAATGAAAGGTTGTATGAAAAGTTCAATCCCATTGAAAATCCCTCAAGGCCTAAGGACAAGCGTGGCCTAGGACTATAATATAATGATTTGTTGGAATACCCATGTTCAGAAGTAGAGGATGAAGAAGTTACATCTATGGACATAACTATCTTAGAAGAATAATATCATGGTTTACATAAACAACAATTTTATGATCAACAAGTTGGTGAATAAATAGTCAATGAAGGGTTTGTTGATAAAGAAGAACAAGCTGCTAGTATAGAAGAGTAATATGTTCCTGAGGAACATCTAGGAAAACCTTTTGTGGATAAAGGTCCTGCATATTTGGAAATATCTAAAGAGAAATTTGAGCCAAAATTAATCCTATCAGCTAAAGAAAGAATGGACCAAGCCGTTAGGTAAGCTAGAACAGAGATGGGTGGGCCTGACTTTGATGAAAGTCTAGAAATAGAGCAAGAGACTAGGTATCTCACTCTTAGATCTAATGCACAAATTGAGGGGGATCAAAACCCCATTATGGAAAGTAATCAAGTACAAATATCTATTGATACATGTTTTATGGACAGTGTATAAATTCCCTAGCTATTTTAATGTTACAAACTCTCAAGTGGCTTTAATGAGTAGAATAGATCTTGCAATAGATTCTCAATTGAAATATTTTTCTCTATCGGGAGTAATAAGTTATAAGGAGCCCAAAGAAATTGTTGTTTCTGAACCAAATATTGCACAATAATCTCTAAGCTATTTAATCCATGATTACTAAAAGGTGTTTGATGAAAATAAAATGGCTGATTTTGAGAAACTTTTAAAAGAAAAAAATCTTCTTGTAACTCTTCAAAGTGAACAGGATGCTAGTATTATTTTGTATAAACTTATATGCAAAACTCAACCTCAGATGTTGCATAAAATTCAAGAAGTAATAATTGAAAATTGGTATCTAAGTGAGGAAGTAAAATATTTAAAGTCTTTAGTGGAGGAACTGAAGAAATATTTTTAAACTACTGAACCTCCTATTGCTCGATTCATCATAGAAGATAATGAAAAGATATCCAAAAAGGATTCTGCACTAATCTAACTAAATCTAGTCTCTTTTTTTTTATTAAATAATCGCAAAAAATGACAATTTGGTGGAAGAAATTTGAAATTTAGAATCCTAAATTGATTCCTTTCCTGGTATCCTCAAGGACTCTATTGAAACTATTGTCACAAGTCTTCCTGAATCATCTGTAGCCATATATGCTCCTTCCTCTTTAGCCAACACTGCTCAATAATCTCAATTATCAAAAAGTGCAGTTCTGAGAAAGGTTATTCAAGAAGAGGTTAAATTGTTGAAAAGTCCATCTGTTCAAGAAATACTCTCTAAAGTTGTTCAAAATAGTAAACATGTCTATGAAATGGTTTGACTATACTCTAAGGAAGCTTATATGGCCTATGATGAGATTAAAAATAAGGTGGATTTCTATTTTAAAAGGATTTATACAAAGCATTAATTGACAATTCATTTCAATTATCTTATAGAGAATTTGAAAATGCCTCATGTGACTCAATCGTTTAAGTACCAAGAGTAGAACTTGAAATAATACACACCTACCATGGAGAAGTTTATTGAGAATAAAGTTGATTTCAAGAAGTAAATGTAGTATGGTTGTAACACCCCGAGCTTCCACGATACGCCTCTCTTTCAATAATGCAATAGCTTGCATTGTACGCAAGTTCGAGTTCTAAAACACCGCGACTAATCAAAGTAGCCGTTATGAATAGTAATAACCACTTTTTAAAATTATAGAAATTTAATATTTCAAAATGGACTTCATTTTTGTATTCGTAATATCGAAATTAGCCTATGTTGAATTTTTGGTATTTTTCTGAGAACTTCTAATTTTTTATGAATTGTGAAAAATACTTAAAAACAACTTTTTTAATAAAAATAATTTATAGTGATAAATTATACTATTTAGTGGTTTTAAAGTATAATTAGAATATATTTTTACTATTTTATCCAATGGTGGTCATTAGAATTAATTTAACGTTAAAATTGGACATAAACAATTGCCAATCTTTTGATATAAATTGTTTCTTAAAAACACGCTATTTGTCGTAACAGTGGGAATTAATTATAAAATTAATTAATGCAACTTATATGTTTGGAATTTTGTAAAATAGACATCATTTTTGAATTTGGAATATCAATTATAGCTTAGGGTGAAATTTTGGCATTGTTCTGAAAAACTTCAATTTTTGATGAATAGTGAAACCACTAAGTGGTAGTTAAATAACTGATTTTTCGTTTAAATGAAATATTACCACTTCTGTGATTTGATTTTCAAAAATCCGACATACATGGTTTTCATTAAGAAGTAAAATGTGGTTCAATGAGATTAAAATAATTTTTTTGTGAATAGTAACTTTTAAGTTCTTAATCACGATTAGAGGTAATTAGTGTAGTTTAAGGTACAAATAATGTTATAATAATATGAGATGAGCATGACACTTGTCCTACTCCTATTGGATGAGTCATGGCCGACCAAGACAACCCATGGGTCAACTTGGGGACCCCATGGAGCCACTTTAGTTGGAAAATGACATTAATATATATTTATTTAATGTTAAAATTAAATTGACACAAACATGAGTTGTTTTACTAAAACAGTTTTTATGTGGGGTTACACAAGTCCAAATTTTAATTATAAATATTCATTAGAAAGATAAAAAGATTTCATACATCATAGTATTTTTTTTAGAATTTTTAGACATTAAATAAATTAAATTATTTATGACATCATGATGATGCAGCGATGACCTCATTATTTAACGATTTAAATAAAATGGGAAGATAATGAAAAATCCAAGGCTTAAACTTGTCCAAAGTCAATTGGATGAGGAGATTTCGAACCCTTATCACATTAGCCTCGAATTATATAAGTGTGGGACCTTTAGAATCCGAAAAGCATTGTGTAATAATGTAACATTTCAATCTTTCCAAAAGAGCCCCTCTTCTCCTCTTATAAAAGGCCCCCACCCCTCCCACCTCATTTACACTTTCAATCCATTTGGCTCGGCCAAACTCTGCCCAAATACTCTCCCAACATCCCTCTATTACTCCTAGAAGCCTTACTTTGGGCAGAAATCTTCCCAAGGAAGCCTTTGGCTCAAATCAAAAAGAGTTACCCGATTTTGAGGTAATGTCTTTTCTAATGTTGTTTTGTTTTATTTTTCTTCTCCAACCCCCTAAACTCTTTTTATTCATTTCTTTTGTAACAACACCAGTATCCTCAATATACTAGGATGTTGTTATAAGAAGTATTCGAGCTACACTTACACACACCTACATCTAATGGTTAAAGAACATACGGTTTCTGTGGATGGCGAATTTCTGCCTCACGAAACGATGATTGTTCAACACTCATATAACACCTTCAAAGGTGGAAATTAAGATGTAACTATTTTTATATATGATATATAATATGTTTATGTTTTACTTATGCTTCTGTATTTCTCATTTATGGCATACTTTATGATTTCCATTATGGGTAAAACGCGATAATTTCATTTTAGGAAGTGCGGACTACCGCCCCCTCAAAGTGATTTGAATCGTTAATGCCATATGTGGGATGTATAAAGGATGGAGTAAATGTTATTATACACTATATTATACTGGAATTATATTATACATTTATATAATTATGATTTAGTTCCATTAAATATGAAATTGAAATGAAAGTAGCGTTCATGCGTACGTACGGCTTACCGTCTCCATGAACGGTGCATTTCATTTCTTACCTCTAAATGTTACGTAATATTATAAATGAATGTATATACTAGATATATAGGATATATATGACATCTAAATCATGAATATAATTCTGGATGTAATGGATATTCTACCACATGAACAACTTGTAATTATAAGAAGTTTATTGTTGACTCAAGTACCAAAGATCGACAAAACGAACGTTATTAAATTAAATAATTACATAATGTTTATAACATTGTAATAAGTGATATAAAAAGGACAATGAAATTGAAAATGGTTCTTAATAAGGTAGATATTAACTCTAGTTTATTATTCAGGAGGTTAAAGAACGGTTGAGTCAAGTCGGACACAAGGTAAGGGAACTTCTTAACCCAACTTCCATTCTTTGGGTTAATCTCCTACTTTCAAATTATGTCATGATATTAGTATGTTGTATATTGTATTTATACTTTCTTTATGTGTACATATAGTAAATACACATAATAGATCTACTTTATTTAAAAAATGATCTTTGTAAGGGTCTTCGTCTCAATCTCCTTTCATTGAGGCATATTTTGTTTTATACACAACTTTCTTTTATACGGTGTATAAAACCCTTTGACTTTCACATTTATTCAAAAGGTTTTATTTTATAATTATTCTCTTTTTAAATGATTTCAAAAAGAGATATTTCTCTTAAATATATGATAATCCAGTGTAAATGTATACGTATTTAACGCAAGCTTAAAAATGTTTTTAGAAAACCCGACTCTCGAGTGTGGTAGACAGGAAGGGATTGGGCATGGACCCATCATGGCCTGTAATTAGTTGAGCAGTCTCAGAATTAGTTATTTTGTTTTCAAAAGCTTGCATAATGTTTTCAGAAAAACACTGGATTATATTTTAGAAATTTTAAATGTAAGTATCTTCTAAAAAATTGCATCGGTAGGTCCCATGATACAACTAGACGTGGAATTGGCCGAGGCCATTTCCCAATTTGATTTATGGTTTTGGCCGAGGCCTTAATCATTTTAGACGTCTTGGCTGAGGCCTTTACAAAGTGTTTCAGAATGTCTGGCATTATACATTCCATCATTATGAAAGTGGTTATTGATATTGCATGTGATTATTCGACTAGTAGAATATCCATGTGAACAAGTGAATGGCATTATCTCATTTTACTTTTTCCATATTATGTTGATGTTCAAGATTAAAAGGCTTTTGTTTTAGTTATACATTTCTTTAAATTTTTATGTTTATTTATGAAAGCTTCCACAATATTGTAATCCTTACTGAGCATCTGAGCTCACCCCTTTCAATGTTTTAATATTTTCCAGGATGTGAAGAAGTATTTTATGAATGACCTGCAGGGATAGTCAGAAGAGGATATGAGTGTGGACTATGAATACTTTGTTATTAGTTTTTCACTTTATGATGTAATGTAAGATTTATGAATGTATCTAGTGTTTTCTAAGGCTACTAAACTAATCGGTCTTTCGAGACTTGATCTTTTGTGATCATGCCAATGTTACGAAGTAATGCACCGACTCTGGGTAGCTGGGGTCGGGGCGTTACAGTGGTGGTGAGGTCATCACTGATTTCATCAATAGGATGAATCCCTATCTCTACATGAAAAGCACTGTTATATTGGATCCTATAGCTACCCCCTTAAGGCCTGGTTCCACCTCATCTTCATTGTCTGCTTTTGCTCCTACTACCATGTATGTCTCTCAAGCTCTGAGCTAGATCAGACCTATTATTCTTGATCAATCCTTGCCTCAATCTTTAGCCAAACCTACTTTTGAACCATATTTTTTTTTGAAGGTGTGCCTCTTTCTTCTCTCACCATTGGATCACTCTCGGCTACCACCTCCTCTTCTGGTCCTATGGCTCCTCCTGCTGATTCTACCAAGGGAAAAGACAAGTCTACTACCTATGAGGAAAATTGAAGGATATCTATTTGATATGAATATTCTCTATTCTGTATTTTTTTCCTATGTATTTACTAGATTCTATATTATTTTTCAATGGAATATTCCTTATTTCTATTTAATTTTGGCCTTATACTTATTTTTTTCTATATATTTTTTTTTCAAAATCCCAAAAGTGAGAGAAATAAGAAAGGATTTATTCACTTTTTGATAGTTCATAAATTCTATGATTTTTGATCATCAAAAAGGGGAAGATTGTTGGACTCTTCCTATTTGATCATGTTTTAATGCTCAAAAATCATGCAAATAATGAAAATTATGTTAATAATGTTTAAATCATGTTTGAAGTTTTTTTGTCTTCTTATGATTCCATGCTTACTGGTTTTAATTCAGAATATCTCAGGTTATGCTTAATCTTGATCTATTATGTTTTATTATACCAAAAATTAAGTTTAATCCATTCTATGAATATTAATTCTTAAGACTGTCTACAGATATTTGGCTAGCTCTGAGAAATTATAATTCTGACATCGGCTCTGTATTTTGTAAAAGTCTCAGACACCATAACCTAGACACCATGATCTAGACACCATGACTCAAACACTGTGATGTTGACATTATACTCCTGATACCATGACTCAAGCATTGTTCAAAGTTTTAACAAAGGACTAGACACCGCTACCAAAAACATTGTGATTCTAAAACATCATTTGTGCTACCAGTTCATGATCTCAATGTAGTTGTGACACTGTAAGTGTCTCACCAATCAGAGGTAAAGGATAAGACATTGTTTCCAAGTGATACCATTTCAAGACAAACTGTGACACCATTTGTCAATCTTTTTTTTCATTTTCAATTTAATTTATAATGGAAATATTAAAGTTATTAAATGGAACTTACATCATTAATGTTTATTTGTAGACATGTCACCTGACAGTACGAGGTATGAGGTGCATAATATATGCATCTTTTCAGCTTCAACATGTTAACCCCTAATTAAAAGGAAGATAACCGTGGATCAAGATAATAGAGAAGATAATAGTGGAAAATAGAACTCATGCATTCAACAACATACCACTAAAGAACATAATAATCACTCTCGATCCCTGAAGGTTGAACTACCATAGATCAGAGCCTCAAACATATTCGAAGTACCAACTAAAATAAGAACACAAGCTGCATAGCTCGCATCATCAAACTGGAAACCAGAGCACCAGACTTGCGATACTCTATTTTTTACAAGAGGACTCGATACTTTCATCTGCTTCATCCTACAAGTCCAGATCTACATAGAATAACACTTATATAACATGGAATCTTTTCTTATCATCTTTTCTTTTTTGTACTATTTTTATCTTTTGAGAAGTGTGTGTGTCTTTATTAAAACACACATTGTATCTTGTATTAAACTAAATGATACAAGATATAATTCCTCTCATATCTTCTTACATTTGTTTACTCCCTCAAATAAGTGTGGAAGAGGTCCTTGTGTGACCTAGTAGCTCATACCCGTGAAGAATAGTAGAAGAGGTCATGTGACTTAGACGGCCCTATGTATTGTTGTTTACCCCGATATAGAGTGTGGATCAAGTTTATTAATATAAACTTTTTGGTGGAAGGTGATCACCAAGTGGAGTGGATTAAGTCTAGTCCTGAGACTAAACCACTTTTTTTATCCCCTGTGTGTTTTAATTTAGTTTTTCTCTACTTTACTGTATATTTTAGAAAACTATATTTTACTTTGATATTTAGTCTTGCATATAAGTTATAACTATTTTTTCTTATTATAATATCTTCAGAAGTTGTATTAATAACTCACATTGATATTATTAAAAATTAATCAATCTTCTGAGAAGTTATTTGAATAGTCATACTATTATAACTATATTACCTTGATTAACTAACTCGTATTCATTTTTATTAGGGAACCTTTTTAAGTGAACTTTTTTATAAAATTTTTTATAGATACTCAATTCACCCCCCCCCCTCTTTAGTACTCTACTATGACCAAAAAATAAATTATAAATACCATATATATCATATATAAAATATATATCCATCATTATTCCCAACCTTGAAAGGTGGTAATGGAAGAACAAACGATGTCAGTTTGTGAGGCTGTAGTCTTCCATACACACGACCAATAATTATGTATACCATTTGATGGAAGTGTGTATAGTTTTAGGTCGTACCCTTAATATAACATCATATTAGTATATTTAATATAATTAAGTTGTTATATAATCATGATATAATAATAATTTATGGAGATGTAGAAGTAAATAAAATAAAATAAAAATCTTTTAGAAAAACATTACCTCTTATTTGGGTTTCCTCCTTAGGTTTGCACTAAAACCTTGATATGTTTTCTTTATGAAAAAATTAATTCTTATAAGATGATTTCAAGAATTATGGGGAGTTAATTTTTCATGTTTCATATCATCCAAATGGATTTGGAGGTGAGAATAAGTGAGGGAAGTGAGTTCTCTTTTATAGTGGATGAGGAGTCGCATTCTTATAATAACCAAAAAGTAAACACTGTTTGGAGGTCTCACTAACCTCATGTTCCTACAAATATGAAAAATATTAAATAAAATAGGGTATATGGTCGAAATATGTCCTTCTAATTTGTTTTTTACCAGTTTCTGAGTCATTTTCTCCCTTAAATTTAAATTTTAGTCCCTTGATAAACTCATTTTTCTCTTAATCCATGTAATTAATTTTAACTATTTTCAATAATGATTTTGGTAAAAATATAAGTTCAACTTATTAAAAATTATAAATTATTATGATTAAAAATATGGAATCCATTTTTCAAAATTCAAATCACAGAATTGGTAGAAATTAATTTAAAATTAATCCCACAGAAGGAACGAGAAAGCAGGTTTCTAAAATGAAAATGTTCAAAAGTTTACTATGTTTTTATATATAAATTCATTATAAAATTGATTCCAATTACATAAATTGTATTAAAAATTTTATTATTTATCTAATTTTTATTTAAAAACAATTCAAAATATTATTTAACCTTATAAATTATTTAGACAAAAAGTCAGTTTTTAATTTAAATTCAGTTTTTCATTATTCATCAAAAAATGAAACATCTTAGTAAAATACAAAAAATTAACCCTAAAAATATTTTGACATTAATATTTAAAATATGAGGTTTATTTTTTCAAATAAAATTTATAAAAGTTTCAAAATTTAGTTTTAAAACAATTGTTCTATTAATAGGTGGTAAAACTACCCTTAAAAATACAGCTTTTTACAGATAAAATTGGATTTGATCTTATCTTATCCCGATCAGATCTATTGTATTAATTTCAAAAACCTTATTGAATATTTAATATATAAATTTCATTAAGATCATTTACTAATAGTAATTAATTTAATTTATTAGGATAAAATGCCTTTGGGCTCATAAATTTTTTTAGAAAATCGTTTCCTTTATATTCAATTGGTTTTTATCTTTATTTATAATTAATTGGTAACCAATTAATTAAAGAATATATTTTTATAATTTAGTTAATACTATTCATAACTTCTAATTAATGGTTAGGAGGTAATTATCATTTTAAATAATAATATTAATAGTATTCAGTAAAACTCTCTCTTGCGTGTAATGAAAGGTATCAAAGAAAATCATTGTTGTGTGTAATACAAGCTAACTCAGTTTTGTGTGAATTGCAAGATATATCATATATTTTGTTTATTTAAAATATTAAATATATTTTTAATGTATTGGGATTTTATATTCTCTTATATTTTTGGTGTTTCATTTTGTAAGCAAAATTGAATAAAATGTTAATCATTTAGAATTTTGGGGTGTTACATTCTCCCCAACTTAAATAAATTGAATCCTTGAAATTTAAACTTAATCAAGGTAATATAGGGTATGATATGTGAAAATTATTTTTTTGAATCAAATCCCACATCATAAAATGGTCAATAAAATATCCTCTTAATAAGAGATAAAGGGAATTACAACAGCCATATAGAATAGCATACAACAAGGTTTCTACGTTGGAGAACATTAGTGGCAAGTGAATATATAGACTTATAGGGAAAGTGTAAATAATTATAGGGATTTATTGAGGATATTGATCAAAAAAAGTGAGTGATCAATGTAAATTTAATTTCCCCAAAAACATAAATCTAAGATGATTTAAAAGACCATCTGATTCGTCAGATATGAACGTAATTGGATAACATTTCTATTCATGTTCTTTTTCCTATACTTGAGGAATTATTTTACTATATAAGATTATAAGGAAGTATACTTACTTTATATACTTCTATTTCATAAGAATAATTTCACCCTTTGGCTGTGATTTAATCAATTTCCAATTTTATCCCTTTAATCCAAGTAATGAATATCCAAAAATAAATTTTTTAATTCTTGAAGTACTAAAATTTACTTTTAACAGATCATGAGATCTATAAAATAGTGAAAAGTATTTTCTTTAGTCTCTAACTAATTTAAAAAAACGAATATGGTTAATAAATTAATTTCTAAACCTAAAAACCAATACTACTGGTTTATCATTAATATTTATTTTTCAAATTGTTTAACTAAAAACAATGACATATTAACCAGGAAATTGTATAGGTTAGTGGTTGGAATTAAACCCTTATCATCCTTCACTTGTGGATTCAATCCCTATGGATTATCTGGATATGATGGGTTTTCACCAATAATACAGGTTTTTCTTTTTATATACTATATTTCTTTAATGTTCCCAAAAATATGATGGACATCTTTGAAATATAGTTAATCATTAAATAACCTTTTTTCTAAGTTTTTAAATACAATCTATTTTTTAAAAAATTATAATATTCTTATTTGAATATTATTAAAATTTTATTAATGATCATATTAACACTAAAAATTATCAATACCATTAAACTTATCTATATAAAAATGTAAAGGCATTATTCCTCAAATAACTTTTACACTATACATATACCTACTATAAATTTATACCAATATATACTTAATCATGGTAGACTCCAATCACATAAAACATAAAAATAGTGGGTAAATACATTGAACTTATGATCAATCTTAAACATATTAACCCATTATGGTATCCATAATTATTAATTTAATGAACACAAATGATTCTAAAATATAATGCATCCCTTATATTCTTTATAATTCTTGAAAACAAAATACCATTGGTAAAAATACTTCTATAATTTATTTATTGAATCCCAATACTTCATCCATTTTATTTCAACATAAATTCATCCATGTTCTAGGATATATTCAAGGTCATTAATATTCATTATCTATTCAAATACTTTATACTGGTTTGGGAAGAAAATTCGTATTATCCTAATAATATCCCATAGGAGTGTCAAACTAGATGCACAGTAAGACATGTTTTCGTCTACCAATTTAGGTTCAAGTCAAGACTAATGTTCCCATTTTAGAGTTATTATCCCTAGGTATATCAGTTATATAACTACATCCACATATAGTATCCAAAAAATGATATATTTCTAGGAAAACCACATAATCTCTATTTTACCAAAACTTTAGGATGTAATTATACACTTATCCTCAAATCCTATCTTAGGGTTATGTTACCTAATATATATTTTCTTAAATCTAGTTTCTAAGGTTTCTACTAAAATTTATTTGATGAAAACTGTAGTGAACCTGACCCCAGTAGGCCTGGATTCAGTGACTAATATTATTACATTGGCATAAGAAACAAGGAATCGCATCTCGAAGGACCAAATAGTTTAGTAGTCTTGGTAAACTAGATACATACATGATTCGTATATTACAATTGAATACACAAATTACAACATAATTTTTTTCTAATAATAACATTACTTTATCTAGAATATCTCTATATATCAGTCATAATAAACTTTATCAAATCATTGGGAAAGGAAAAAAATAAGGGTCGGGTCAAATTATTAGTAAGGGTTTAGTAAAACAGAATCAATAATGAATCAATTAGGATAATTAACAAGGAAAGTTAAATAACTAAGAACACATTCCATTTAAATAAATAGATAAGGAAAAATTAATATGGTGAGGTATATAAATGAAACACATTCCATTTAATAAATAAAAATAGAATTAAATGAATACATCGATAGTGTTAAAGATAAAATATCATAGAAAAATAATAATAATAAAATAATTCTCAATGAATGTTATGATTAATTATTTGATCTCATGTCTGAGGTATATGAGAACCTATAACGTCAATACCTTTTACAATATTTTTTAAAACTGAAGGTAGAAACCCATAAAAAAAATTCCAACTGATTTTCCTCAAGAGAACCTATAATGCATCGAGGGGATATATAAATTCCGGCCCCCACCCATCACTATTAGTATAAATCATTTATTATATATCATATAATTGATTTAATTCATAAACATTGTGCCTTATCAAATATCTTTATTGAGCAAAGAATACTAATTTATCAATATCTTCCTAGATAATCAAAAAACTTTTAGAATAAACATTGTGTATAAAAATGAAATATGGTTTAGTAAATAATCATATATATGATAAATAATGTAAATATTTAGGTGATATTTAATGTTCAATGGTTATTAAAAAGTGAATAACTCAAGGGGAAGTTAACCACTACAGAAATCATTCATGGAAATGAATTTAAATACTATACTTGGTCAAAATAATCATAATCCATCCAATGTAATAATTATAATGTTATCAATATTACATATACCTATTAGAGTAATAATAAGGTTTTTTGTCATTAATTAATAGAAATACAATAAAACGGTCTTTAAAAAAATATTGAGTAAAATATCCTTTTCATTTTGAAAAAAAAAATTGAAAAAAAATTCTTTGAAAGTTACTTTTTTTTAAAAAAAATCATTAATAATATCATGGTAAAATTTAAAATTAACCTTCAATGAAATCATAGTGGGTAATTTTGTATAAGGTAAAAAGAAGACTCCTTTTACATTGTAAAAAGGTTATAAAGGTGTCTTGTTCGAAAAGCGACAAAAAGATTACTTTAAAAAAATTGTAAAAATAAAAATTTGGTCAAAATATATTTTAATAAATAATTTTAAAAATGATACATAAATCATTTTTAAAACATTTTTAAAAAAATTTGTTTTTTTAGAAAATAGATTCCCAAGTGAAGAGAGGAATGAAGCCAGATTTTATTAAAAAAATATCAATAATTTGAAGTACCAAAGAGTGGGAAAATGGTTTTTTCAATTGAAAACAATAATGAATAACCAAAGGAGAGGAAAATTAATGGGTTTATTAAACAATGATAATATAATTTCGTTTAATAAAAATTCTAGAATAAACAATCTCAATTAGAATGAGATTGTGAAATAAACACTTAAAATGATCATAATGATAAATTGAGAATTATTAAATGAATATATTGTGTGTATAAAATATAAATACACATAAAAAGTGTAAATAAATAAATATTTATATTCAAAATCATATACAAATAATCATATAATATTAAATACAATGAGGAAGTATTATAATCTAATGAAAAAGAATTTAGTTATGAAATTTCTTTACCACTTGGTAACTTTATGTTCAAATACCTTAGATGTAATTATTAAAATTGAAACTAAAAATACCATGAATAATGAATTATTCATGATATTAAATTTCAAAGTATTATTATATATAAAACATATAAAATAAACTAGGTTCATAACATTATAATATGCATCAATGAAATGAAATTGAGATGGAATCTCTTACCTTACACTTCCTTTTGGTTGAACACTATTTAAACACATGTTTAATGGTTATAAGAATGTTATTCACTTATAAAAAACCATATTGATATTTATAATATCATAAATTATTATTTTATAACTTAATATGACTTTTTGTTAATAATATTTCATTATTTTCATTGTTTTAGGTGTTAATTGCCTTGTTTTTTTAATATGTTTCGACTTGTTATTTTCTGTTCCTATTACATTGATCATGATTTTATCATCTATGGAATGTAAATCATGGTTTAAAAATAATATATATTAAGAATATATGTATTTATAGTAATCCATAAAATTTGGTGATAGGAAATAAAATAAACTGTTTATGGAGACGGTAGGTCGTACGTACGCATGAACGATGTTTCCATTTTCCTACCGTATTGAAAGAAAATAAATTGAATTATATATATATATATATATATTACCATTTTATTATAATTTTTATGAAATATATATATAATATTTTTATTAAACTAATCCTTAATACATTCCATGTAATTTGTGAACAAATCACATCGCTTTGTGAGGCGGTAGTCCGTCGTACACACGAATGACGTTATCGTATCCCCAAAAAATGGAAAGCATAAATGTATGTGTTATTTAATAATTACATAAGAATAAATAAAATTATAAACATCATATATATCATATATAAACATTAAATTTATCATTATTTCCAACCTTCAAAGGTGGTAATGGAATAACAAATGACATCGGTTCACGATGTGGTGGTCTGCCATACACGTGAACGATGATTTCATATCCCATTTAATGGAATTTTATGTGGTTTTATGTCATAAAATTAATATAAACACATCTCAGTATATTTATGATTCTTATTTTATTATATAATCATGAAATAATAATAATTTAGTGAGGTGGAGAAGGAAATAAAATAAAAACACTTTTCGAAAAACATTACCTCTTCTTTTGGTTTCCTCTCTAGGTTTGCACTAAAACCATGAAAGGTTTATTGTATTCCTAAAATAAGTCTTATATGATGAGGGTAGGGATTTTTTGGAGTTAATTGGGTAGGTTTTTTATGAGTCAAGTGGCTTGGGAGGTGTGAATAATTAAGGGGAGTGGGTGACCTTTTATAGTGGAGGGGGCATGGCATTCATGTAAATACCAAAGTCTAAACACTATTGGGAGTTATCCCTTACATAATGTGCCTCCAATAAAAAACCATGTTTTATAAAAAAGATTATATGGTATAAATATTTCCAGAAAATAGGTTTTGGACAAGTTTATGGGTAATTTTTCCCCTTAATTTTAATGTTTATTCTCCTGATAAACTCATTTTTCTCTTAATCAATGTAATTAATTTTAATTGTTTTCACTAATAATTTTGGTAACCAATTAATTTTACCTTATTAGAAATTATAAATTATTATTATTACAAATATTTAATCTATTTTTATAAATTAAAATCAGATAAATTTCAGAAATTAATTTAAAATTAATCACGTAGAAGGAATGTGAAAGCGGGTTTTTAAAGTGAAAATATTCAAAAGTTTACTACACTTTTATATCTAAATTCATTATAAAATTGATTCCAATTACCTAAATTGTATTAATATATTTATAATTTATATAATTTTACTTTAAAATAAATTATAATTATAATTTAACCTTATAAATTATTTATATGAAAAGTCAATTTTCAATTAAAATTTACTGTTTTTCAATTAAAATTTACTATTTTTCAATATTCATCCAAAAATAAAAATTCTCAGAAAAATACCAAGAATTCACCATAAGATAATTTTTAAATTACTATTTCTAAAATTAATTTTTTTCAAATGAAATTTATAAAAGTTTCAAGATTTAGTATTAAAACAAGTGCGCCATTAAAAGTCGGAAAAATCCCCTTTTGAAAAATATAACTTTTTATGCGTAAAATTTGATTTGTTCTTATCTTATGCCTATCAGATATATTGGTTTAATGTCAAAAAAATTTATTGAATATATAATATAAAAATTTCATTAATATCATTTAACAATAGTAATTAATTTAATTTATTAGCATAAAATGCCTTTGGGTGCAAAAAATAGTTTTTTTTAATCATTTCCTTTATATTAAATTGGTTTTTATTTTAATTTATAATTAATTGGTAACCATTTAATTAAACCATAAATTTTAATAAGTTAGTAAATCCTATTCATAACCGCTAATTTAATATCTAAGAGATAATTTTCATAATAATTAATAATATTAATAGTATTCGGTAAAACCCTATCTTGCATGTAATGCAAGCTGTCAAAGAAAGTTGCTATTGCGTATAATTCATGTAAACTCAGTGTTGTATGAATTGAAAAATATATAAAATATTGTATTTATTTAAAATTTAAATATATTTTTAAGTCTCTGGATTTTAAATACACTTTTTTTTTCATGTCATACATGTTATTGAATAAAATGTTATTATTTGAGAATTTTGGGGTGTTACACTCACTTAACTAAACAGGTTACCCTAAAATTTCAAAGAAAATGTGACTAATAAACAAAAAAAATAGTAAAATAATGAATCAATAATTCGAAAATAGTTAAGCCACATCTCACCTCCAACACCCTTTCATGAAAGAACCCATTTTCTCATCATTACAACATCACATAATAATAATAATCAATGTATATCCCAAAATTTGGAAAATTTCTATACAATACATAAAAATGGTGTATCATAATTAGGGTTTAAAATCATAAACAAAAAATTTAATAAAAATTATAACTTGGACTTTAAAACAATTTTGGAATTACAAGCCTTGAAATGAGAATGGTACACACACACACACACCACGGGATCCTTTTATCACAATCCAAATGGGCCTCTAGGACCTTCTTGTACAACCAAGTATTAAAACATCCTTTGAAATCACACAAGGTTTTATCACCTTAAAAAAGTATTTCCTCCCATATGAGTCACTTGAAATCCAAACACCTCTTTAAATTAAAAATAAACCCTTTAACACATATTTCATCCTTTTAAAATAAAAATTAGTGAAAGACACTTCCAATATAATTAAAGAATTATAAATTATCCTTATAGGAATGTATATAAACATTTGTAATACACAAAACTTTTTGTTTAAAAATATACATGAGAAACTCATTAATAATCTGCATTCCAAGTCAATAAAATTCTTGATACATTTTATAAACCAATAATGTAATCAAATAAATTCATAGGAAAATATTTTAGAAACCTTCAAGAACTACATGAAATATTAATAAAATAATTTCATAGAAAGACTTAACTTCATCCATAGAAAATTTATCACAAAATTTCTCTTTCTATGGAGAAAGTAAAACTGATAAATCTAAAGGCCTCTCCAATCCCTAAAAATCAAAATCCCTAAATTAAACACAACATAACCTATAAATCCATCCCTTGTGGTTTTTTGGGTTTTGGGTAAAGGATGAAATAAAAGGGAATAAATAAGTGGGAAGATTATAAGGGGAATGAAATAACTAACCTTGAATAATAACTTTAAATTTAAGTATTAGAATTTAAGAACTCAGTAGGAAGAAGTGGTAATCTCCCAAGAATTTACCAAGAGATGACTATGTGAGAGGGAATGGAAAAAAGGGTTAAAACAATTAATAATAGAAGTGGGAAATAAAATTTTAAAAAATTTAAAAACTAAGAAGACATCCAACATGATGTGGTCCTCCTGAACATGGTGTGGCATGCCTTTTCAGGCACCCACCGTGGCGTATCCCTATGTATGTGTTGTGGTGCACTATCATTGGGCATAACTCAGGGTCCCAAGACCTATGTCTCCACAGTTCAAGGTTTCTACCTAACTAATCTCCATAGAGAAACCTCGCCAATGAAGTGTGGCCCTACCCATCACATAAAAATTCAAAAAATACAAAGAAAACACCTCACTAGAAAAATAAAGACCCTTATATCATATCTAACCCACTACAGCACAACTATCCCTCTCCCAAAAATTCAAAATGGAAAATAGGCAGGATGTATTGTGGCCTCCCTTAGCCACATCATATCATACTTCAATTCAGACCTACTAATCCCTGGGAAATTTCAAAATCCCTAAATAACACTGAAAACACTAGAAACTTTGAAATAAATTATAATTAATTAATATACCATACAATAATAACCATGGGGTGTCACAATTATCCCCACCATGCCACTTTATTCTCCCAAAATTCATTGTTATATGTAGAAGTTATGAAAGTTAAAACCTAGACACCTAAAAATAATAGGTGGCGGTGTAATAAAAACTAAATAAGGTTCCTAGAAAAACCATCATGGATTTTATAAGGGAAATATAACCCAAAGGACACTTGAAGTACTATGATCAAGATCAAATAACCATCAACATCCCAAAAAATATGAATTATAATAATGGTAAGAGTGATTTATCATGAATCACTATAAATAATTTTAATTTTCCTAATAATATGGAATAGATCACACTCTAGGGTTGATCTCTCAAGGAGCCTGCTCAAACAACATTATTCTTTTATTGTCACTATTTATAACTAAAATATGTTACAAATAAAAACTAAAAAAATGGGGGATTTAAAATTAATATGATATATATATATATATATTATAAAAAAATCACAAAGAAGATGAAAATACATAATGAAGTTAGTGAGAAATATAGAAGCTATTATTCTTTAGAGTTAATAGTGTAGTTATCATTGTTTTTTAAGAATATTCTCATTACTCAATAAAATGTAGAGATCAAACCTATCACTCCACAACCTTCTATTTTAATTGATATTTCCCCAATCCAGGCCTCTACATTAAGGATAATATCCCCTACATCATCACCACAATTCTACTCCATTTTATACAACATTATAGTCATAAAAAAGAGGAAAAAAGGATAAATAGGAAGAAAAAGTTGACATCAGGGAAAAGGGAAAAAATTTATACCCTAATAACATTAAACACTATAAAAATAATATAATAGAGTAAAGAAAAAAATTAAAGTACAATAAATTAAATAAGAACACTACTCCCTCCCTTCAAACAAAATTTGATGTTAGTTCTCCATTTTCAGGGAGATGAGATTCACGAAGGGAGAAAAACAAAAGAATAAAACAAGAGATAAGAATAATATAATGAGAAACTAATATATATATATATATATATATATATATTACTAATAATACATAAAACCTATATTTAGATACTAAAAATCCCTAAATCTTTTAAAATAAATTGGAAGTATATATTTATAGGAATGAGGGATGGATAATTTTTTCTCTAAATTTATTCATCTAAAGTTCATGCATGGTATCCCAATTAAATTATTGAATCTAGAAAAATTTTCTTCTTTAAATTTCTTTGAATATATTTTCAATATAGATGAAAAAAATTAGAGCTACATTGGACATGTGTAGAAGATTTTATGACCAAATTATTAAATAAAATCTTTCTAGCATTGGAGACTCTTTAAATTCCAATCCTCTTATTCCAATGGTATTTATGGCCTCAAAGATGGATGAATCTAGAGTATCCACATTTAATTAAAATATTATAAGGCCTATTATATATTCTTACTTAAATTTAAAACTAATTTTTTATATTACTTTAAGATATGGTTGCATGTTTAAAATTTTTAAAAACTATGCATGGATTTTGAGACCTGACTTTCATGCTTCTTTTGGGACATATATTGTTGGATTAAAGTAAATTTCCATTTTAATGAAATGTATTAAATAATATTTTAAATCCTAAAAACCAATAATTTTTCAATTTGGATCAGTGTTGAAAATTATTTTGGAAAAAATAAAAAAGTGATAAAATACACATAAGGATAAAAAATATGACATTTCCACAATTAACTTAAAATTATTCCAAAAATGTAAAAAATGTGACAATTAACCTTAAAATGATAAATTAGTGGGATTAAAACATTAAACTATAAAATAATATATATGAAAAATGAGATTAAGTAATACTCCACACTTAACCATTGTAATTTCAAGCAATCATCTATACTAAGGTCAAAATAAATTTCTCAAGGCATAAATTGTCACACTGCTCTATTATCACATCCAAAGGAAATATCATAAATCCTACATGGATATAAATTCCCTAATGTAAGATCCCAACCTTTTTTAGAGTAGACTTTATCTTGATTACAGGTATTCCTTTTCCTTTTATTAAGTAGTTTTTGATTAATTTTTACCTTGGGGTCTGTTTGGGAGAATTTTGAGAAGAATTGAAGGAAAGAGGGTTGTACACAGTTGGTGTATAGTTAGAGAAAACTATACACCCCATCCTAAAAAACCATGTAAACCTGTACAATGGGGGTTCACATGACTATTTCATGGTTTGTTAAACTATTCACCCTAAAACGAGAAACTGTGCACCCCTAAAATAACAGGTGCGTGATTGGTGCACGGTTAAAGAAAACTGTGTGCCCCTTCTTAAGAAATTGTGCGTAATATTTTTATTGGATATAACATTAGATTTTAAATTCCCAAACCCCCTATATCAACCTATATTAGAACCCAAATCATCCCAAAACTTTCTATCTCATTTTTTAAGGCTCCCAGACAAATTCTTGAGGCTCCAGACCTCATTTATTCACGAATCAAAGCTCAGAAAAAAGGTCCACTCCTCTCCTAGTAAGTGAATCATATCCCGATTCTTCTCCAATTCTTCCATGTTCATTCCTCTTCTTTTTAGTGATTTAATTCACTATATTGGAAAAACGATATCTTTTTTGTGAGATCTAGATTTATTATTCTAGATCTAGATTTAGATTGGCAAGATCTTGATTTTCTTTAATCGTGATTTAGGGTTCTGAGATTCATATCTAGATCTACATTGTTGTGCTGATCAATTTTCAAGGATTTACATTTGGTGGTTATTCTTCAAAGAATTGAGGTAGGTGTTATAATATTCAATTCCCATAATCATTATTTTGATACATGTATGCATGTTTTAGGATTTCTAGTGTTCTTTAGCAATTCAAATTTATCAAATTATGTTATTTAAAGTGGCCAATGGATTTAATTAGATTATTCTTGAAATTGATGATTAGTTAGGGACTTAATCATGGGATTAAGGGGTTGTACATTTACAAATTTAATTGGGAAATTAATTTTGTAAATTAGGGAATTCTTAATTAGATAATTATTGGGAGGATTAATTATGAGATTTAATAATTTGTGATTTTGATATTAGCCAATTGATTAATAGGATTATTGTTGAAATATTTGACTACTTTGTGATTTTATTATGAGACTAAGGGTATGTATATTAAGATAATTAATTGAGGAATTAATTATGAGGTTTAGGATCTACCCATTTAGATAATTAATTGGATGATTAATTATGAGATTTAGGGATTTGTGATTTTGATAATTAATTAGGGGATTAATTATGAGATTTTGAGATAATTGGTTAGAGATAATTAATTGATAGATTAATTATGAGATATCATGATATATGATTTGAGATAATTAATGGTATATTAATTATGAGATATCAAGATATATTACTTGATATAATTAATTGTATATTTATTATAAGATATCAAGATATATGAGTTGACATAATTAGTTGTAGATTAATTATGAGATATCAAGATATATGCGTTGAGATAATTAATGGTAGATTAATTATAAGATATCAAGATATATGATTCGATATAGTTAATTGTAGAATTAATTAAGAGATATTGAGATAATTGGTTTGAGATAATTAATTGGTAAATTAAAAATGATATGTAGTAATTTTGGGAATGATTATTTAAGAGTTAAATTAAATAATGGGATTAATTAATTGATGAATTAATTAATGTGATTAATGTGCTTATTTAATTGTTGGATTAAATAATGGTATTTATTGGATTAATTAATTAATTAATAAAAGTATTGTGATTAATTAATTATGATTTAATTAATGAAATTGATGTGAATAATTATTTGGTGGATTAATTGAAGGGATTAAAGGTGATTAATTAATTTTGGAATTAATTAATAGGGATTATTATGTTAATGAAATTTAATTAGTAGATTAATTAATTAGAAATTTAATTAATTATGATATTTGCGTTAATGCAATTGAATGAGTTAAATTAATTGATTGGTGAATTAATTAAGAGAGACTATTGTGTTTATGAAATTGATATATTTGGATAATTATTTGATAAATTAATTATGAAATATTGATATTGTGAATGAGATAATTAATTATGGGATTGATTATGGGTTTTTGAGTTTGTGGTTATTGAGTAATTAATTTATGAATTAATTTATAGTATTTACATAATTAATTAGGGGAATTAATTAAGGGGATTTATGTGATAAATTAATTATTGGATTAATTAATGTAATTGATGTGTTTAGTTAATTTTCAAATTAATAAGAGTTATTGAAGTGATTAATTAATTGTTGAATTAATTAATGTATTTGATGTAAATAATTAATTTTAAAATTAATTAAATTAATTGATGTATTTAGTTAATTTTTGAATTAACTATAGTTACTGAAGTGATTAATTAAGTATTGAATTAATTAATGTATTTGTTGTGATTAATTAATTATCTAATTAATTAATATTATTGATGTGATTAATTAATTTTCAAATTAATTAATATTATTTATCTGATTAGTTAATTTTTGAATTTACTAGAGAAAATGATGTGATTAATTAATTTTCCAATTAATTAATGTTATTTATGTGATTAGTTAATTATTAAGTTAAATAATGGAATTGTTGTGGTTAACTATTTGTTGGATTAGTAATGTAATTAGTGTGGATAATTAATTGTTGAATTAATTATTATTATTTTTGAATGTTAACATAGTTATTCGATTGAGGAATAGATAATGATAACATTGTCATTCTAATGTGTGTAATTATAAATAGTAACATGATCATTCAATTATGTGTTATTAAATGGTGAATGGTAACATGGAAATTCATCAATTTATTATGAATGGTAATATTCTCATTCAATTATGTGTTATTAAATGGTTAATGGTAATATATAAAATCAGAAAATTATAAATAATGGTAACATGGAAATTCAAAATGTGATATCCCTTGGGGATAGATCAAACTTTGGCATGGGATGAAGCAGTTATTGAGGTTTATGTGTCCTCGGGAACCAGAGGGGTTTATGTGATTAAATATAGAATATTTAATAATGTGATAAACTATTTATTTATGCATTATATTTATTTATTTATATAATTTCATACACTATTATTGACTAGATTTGTTTCAAACACCATTAGTGGTGGCCTAATGAGTTATAATCACACCCTACTCAAGCTTCCTGATTAATACCCAAATATATTTTATTATTACAGGACAAGTTAAGGGTAGAGGCCCTAAGTTAGATGGATGATTTGGGATGGTGCATGGATGAGAGAACCAGACATGGTTTGGGACCCATTTAGGTGTCATCGGTGCCTATATTTTTTATTTTTATATTATCAATTGGCATGTACATTATCATGACATATTTATTGTTCATTTTTGATATTTTACTTCATTCTTTGGTTAACATAATATATTGGTATTTTCTATGGTCATATGTTTCGGCTATTGTTTATTTATTTCTGTCATTATATTACTCTAATAAAAAGAGGGTATAGTCTACCCATGATTGACTTATTAGACCCTTTCTTCTAGTCAGAATCTCATTTCATATGTAAAGGCATTCTTGAGGTCATGTGACCAACCGGTTTGGGGAACCAATGTGTGGTACTCGATTCGGGACATTACAAAGTGGTATCAGAGGCCAATTTTCTTTTCTTCTTCTTTTTTCATAATATTTGGGAAAGTTATGCATGATACTATGAAGATTTATGGTTTGGTTATGATCTCATTCATGGGATTATCTACCCTATGTATGAGGGAGAACCCAAGTACCTAGGGTAGTAATTGTTGTTATTTTTTTTTTACAGTTGAATATTATTTCCCCTTGGTTGATTCACTTGTTGTGTGATGTGATTATTGTTTCATATGTTTGTTGATATTTTCTGAGTTTTGACTCATAGCATGGTAAGGTATAAGAGTTGAGTATACATGCATAATTCAAGGAACTCATGGTTATTTTTACATGCATCATTTTAGGCATGCATAGAAAATGGGTTTTGGGTAAGTTGTTGGACTTGAACTATTTTTCCTTGCTTCTGAAATTGAAATGAAATTAGTTCCTAACATGAAATTGAAAATGATAGTAAAATAATTCAAGATGAGAATAAATGGTTGTATAAATGATAAACTTTAATAATGGTAATGTGTTTACCCTTGTTAACCAGGACCTAGATATAGGATGGTTAAGGGTAAATATAGTGTCTTGGTTTTTGACCATATGGTAATAAAAAGGGTAAAAGTCTTGTTATGGTTTTTTATAAATCCCTCTTTTTAACCATATTGATGTTGTAAATTAAGAATTCCTTGTTTTGATTATTTAGACCTTGGTGTGGGTATTTTGGGTAGTGAGAATGCCCTAGTTTTAGAACTCGTTCATGAGTTATGAGAGGTACCGTTTAGTTTTGGATAAGTGTAGTGAGATGTTGGTGGACAGGGAAGCCCGAGACTTTCAACAGATTAATGTGTTTCCATAATGGGTGATAACATTAGTGATGGAGAATTTGGGGTGGTATTCACTGATAACTTGTTAGAATAATTTTAATTAGTGATGATCATGTCTCCGATATTAACATCGTCTCAGGTACACTAAGAAAGCTCTGGATTTATGCCTAGATACCTAAATGTGTTTTGGTTGGATATGGGTCCCCTTAGAGGTTGTACTTATGAAGTGGAACATGTAGAGTTGGATGGTGGAAGGTACACCATCAACAGTTTACAGATGATGTTCTTAAGATATTATTGAGGTCGATAAATACATTTGTGACTGAGTTTCTTGAAAAAATAGTGTTAATAAAGCTCCAAATGTGGGGAGATATGTTTTAGATATAGGCATGTGTAGTAAGACCATGGGTTGGAAATGGTGGAATTGGAATTCCAATGAGAAACCTGTAAGTTACATGTTTAAATTCCTTAGAGAAAAGTTGGGTGGCCTTTAAGGTGTTGTATTTACATCTTTTCTAGGTGGTCTTCAATAGAAATTCTTAGTGCTAATGTTGTATGGTGTTCTTACGGTTGTGCAGAATGGTGAGTTGGGAAACACGTCTTGTATGTTGATGAGGTTGACCTTGAGAGGGATGCATCCTTTGAGGAGAATCTGATGTTTATGTTGGATCTCAATGAGAAGGTATTGTAGGGAAAGACTATGTTGTTAGATCATGTATTACAAAATCATCGACGGGTTCAAGAAAAAACATGGGAGAGAAAAATGAATATGCAGTCTCAGTGGATGAATCTTTTTAACTTGAAATCTGAGAGAATTTTGGGAGTGCAGCTCGAGGATGAGATGTTAAGGAGGGGAGATTGTAAGATCCCAACCTTCTTTAAAAAAGGCTCGAGCTTGATTATAGGTATTGTTTTTCATTGAATTAAGTACATCTTGATTAGGTGTTACCTTAGGGTATGTTTTGGTTAATTTTGAGAAAAATTGAAGGAAAGAGGGTTGTGCATGGTCGGCACACAATTAGAGAAAACTATGCACCCCATTCCAGGAAACCTTGAAACCCTAGAAAGTGGGGCTTTTCATGACTAGTATACAGTTTCTCAAACCATGTTTCCAAAAAAGATAAACCATTCACCCCTAAAATAATAGTCATATGGTTGGCGCATGGTTAGTGAAAATTGTGCACCCCTTCCTAGAAAACCATGCGCGATATTTTTAATGGCCCTAAAATTTGATTTTAAATTTTATGAACCCCCTATTTTAACCCATATTAGACCCCAACTCACCCTAAAACATTATTTCTCATTCTTGGAGTCTCCTAGACAAATTCTTGAGGCTCCTGACCTCTGTTATTCACAAATTAAAATTGGGATTAAATGTCTTCTCCTCTCCTGGTAAGTGATTCCTCTATCGGTTCTTCTCCCATTCTTTCTTGTTCATTCCACTTCCTTTTAGTGATGTAATCTATTTTATTAGAAAGAACTATAAATTTTTGGAGAGATCTAGATCTATGATTCTACATCTAGATCTAGATCTCGATTTTTAAGATCTTGATTTTCTTTAATATTGATTTAGGGTTTTGAGATTTGGATCTAGATCTACGTCGGTGTGCTGCTCAATTTTTGGGGATTTTAATTGAGCGATTGTTATTTGATGAATTGAGGTAGGTGGTCTAATATTTAATTACCATGGTATCAATTTTGATATATTTATTCATGTTTTAGGATTTCTAGTGTTATTTAGCAATTTTAATTTATCAAATTAGGTTATTTAGCGTTTCAAATTTATTTAATAGGATTATTGTTGAAATTGATAATTAATTGGGGAGTTAATCATGTGATTAAGGGGATAATCATTTATATGACTAATTGGGGAGTTGATTATGAGACTAATGGGCTGACATTTAGATAATTAATTGGGTAAATAATTATTAGGTTTAGGGGTTGCCCATTTAGATAATGAATTAGGGGATTAATTATGAGATTTAGGGATTTGTGATTTAGATAATTAATCAGTAGATTAATTATGAGATATTTAAATAATTGGTTTGAGATAATTAATTGATAGATTAATTATGATATATAAAGATATATGAGTTGAGATAATTAATGGTAGATTAATAATGAGATAACAAGATATATGAGTTGATATAATTAATTGTATATTGATTATGATATATCTAGATATATGAGTTGAGGTAATTAATGGTAGATTAATTATGGTATATTAGGATATATGAGTTGAGATAATTAATGGTGGATTAATTATGAGATATCAAGATATATTATTTGAGATAATTAATTTTAGAATTAATTATAAGATATTGAGATAATTGGTTTGAGATAATTAATTGGTGAACTAACTATGAGATATGGAAATTGTGGGTACGATTATTTAATTGTTAAATTAAATAATGGGATTAATTAATTTGAGTAATGTGATTATTTAATTTTTGAATTAAATAATTTTATTTATAACATTAATTAACTAATTAATTAATTAATTAATTAATTTGAGTATTTTAATTAATTAATTATGATTTAATTAATGCAGTTGACGTGAAAAATTAGTTGGTTGATAAATTGAAGGGATTGAAGGTGATTAGTTAATTCTGGAATTAATTAATGGAGATTATTTTGTTAATGAAATTGAATGAGTGGATTAATTAATTAGGGAATTGGTTAATAAGGATTGTTGTGTTAATGAAATTTAATGAGTTAAATTAATTAACTGGTGAATTAATTAATAGGGACTATTTTTTATACAATTTATAGATTTGGATAATTTGTTGTGAATTAATTATAAACTTTTGAGATTTGGTATGAGATAATTAATTATGAGATTAATTATGGGATTTTGAGTTTGTGAGTATTGAGTAACTAATTTATGAATTAATTTATGGGTTTACATACTTAATTAAATGGGGAATTGATTAAGAGGATTTATGTGATAAATTAATTGTTAAATTAATTAATGTAACTTATGTATTTAGTTAATTTTTGAATTAACTAGAGTTATTGAAGTGATTAATTAATTGTTGAATTAATTAATGTATTTGATCTAAATAATTAATTTTCAAATTAATTAATTAAATTGATGTGATTAGTTAATTGTTGAATTAACTAGAGTTATTGAAGTGATTAATTAATTATCGAATTAATTAATGTATTTGATGTGATTAATTAATTGTTGAATTAATTAATATTATTGATGTGATTAGTTAATTGCTGAATTAATAAGAGTGATTTATGTGTTTCGGTAATTTTTTTTAATTTACTAATATAATTTAAGTGACTAGTTAATTGTTGAATTTATTAATATATTTTATTTGAAATATTAAATGTCGAATTAATTAATATTATTGATGTGATTAGTTAGTTGTTGAATTAACTAGAGTAGTTGATTTGATTAGTAAATTGTTAAATTAACTAGATAAAATGATGTGATTAATTAATTGTTGAATTAATAAATGTTATTGATGGGCTTAGTTAATTGTTGAGTTAACTAATGGAATTTTTGTGTTTAAATAATTTTTGGATTAGTAATGGAATTGGTGTGGATAATTAATTGTTGAATTAATTATGTGTTTATTAATGGTAACATTGTCATTCAGTTGAGGAATAAACAAATGGTAACATGGTCATTCTAATGTTTGAAGTTATTAATGGTAATATGATCATTCAATTATTTATTATTAAACGGTGAATAAAAACTTAGAAATTCAGCCAAGTATTATGAATGGTAACATTGTCATTCAATTATGTGTTATTAAATGGTGAATGGTAACATGGAAATTTAGAAAATTATTATGAATGGTAATATGGATATTCAAAATGTGATATCCCTTGGGGGTAGATCGGACCTGGCATGGTCCAAAGAAGGTATTGAGGTTCGAGTGTCCTTGGGAACCTAGGGGTTTATGTGATTAAATATAAAATATTTAATAATGTGATAAACTCTTTTTTATGAATTATATTCATTTCTTTATATAAATTCATACACTATTATTGACTAGATTTGTTTTAGAAACTATTGTTCGTGGTCTGCTAAGTTGTTCTCACACCCTACTTGGGCTACCTGATTGGTACCTGAATAGATTTTATTGTTGTGGGATAGGTTAAGGGTACAATCCATATGTTAGATGGCATAGTTGTGGTAGAGCATGTATGAGGGAACTAGATGTGGTTCGTGACCCACTTGGGTTTCATCAATGTCTTTAATTTTAGGTTTCGTATTGAAACATGGCACATACAATAGTGTGACATATTTATTATTATGTTTTGACATTTTACTTCATGATTTGGTAATCATGAGATATTGGTATTGTTTATGGTCATATGTTTCCACTATTTTATATTTATTTATGTTGTTGTATTACACTGATAAAAGGAAAAAAGTTTATATTCTCCCTATGATCGACATATTATACCCTCACTACTAGTCGGCATACTCTGGAATATGGGGATGCGTGCTTGAAATCATGTGACCAACCAGTTCCAACCACCAGTGTGTGGCACCTGTGCCAAGACGTTACACTTAACTCCCAAATATGATCATAAAATTCCATTTAATATCATGTTAACCCCTATGTTCATGTCGTACCTACCACCCTAAAATGTATTTCTCTCTTCACTCAAGAATTTTAATATGAGTATTTTCTCATTCTCATTAACATGTGTGACCTCCATAGGATTGTAAATATTATAATCTATCCATACCATGAAATATAAAAATTATTTCAATCATGAGGTAATTTCTTAGTGATTTAGTGGTTATGACTTGGTGGGTAATATAAGACCCCATCCTTAAACATTAAATAATCTTGAGTTAAGTCAATAATTTGACATTTAGGATAGTTTTAGGTTTAGATATTTAGATAATTAGGCCATAACTATTACATTATATCTCAAAAATTACAAAGTAGACACTTCTACTTAATCTAATTTTTTCACAATAATAAAACTCCTTTAATAAAATAAGAATTATTTTCTTGATATAAATCTTCTTTAATTCTTAATTTATCTTACCCTTACTTATACCCTATGAAAAACATTTCAAAAACTTGGTATGTGCATAAAAAATTTAGTAAAGGTTATAAAATAAGGAAAGAAAACAATAATCCATCAATACATAAAAATCAATGAAATCATAATTTTCATTCATAAAACATAATCTCTTTAACATACCTCATGAAATAATAATATTTATGTATAAAACATAGAAATCATAAAGGTAACTTGTGGCATCCATAACATACTTATATTGTATCCTTCACAGCTAAAAAGGGAGTTACGTTTAGAATACCCATCATAGTATATTCCCTAAATATCTTAGGAGAAACATTAATGTTTACCTATGTCATGTTACCCAATGAATTTGAGAGATATATCATGATAAACCACCCTCAGTTTATCATGGAACCACCCATATATGTAAACAATGCCCAAGAACTATAACATAATCATAACACATAAAACAAGCATAAAAGAAAGACAAAATTTCCACATTGCAATCACAATATATCATTTCAAGATATTGAAATAATAAATGTTTTCTCAAAACAATTTTCAATAAAAAAATACATAAAAGGGTATATGTTATTTATTTTCCTTTTAAAAATTTTACGGCTTGTTAAGGAATCAAAATATCAAATAATTCTTGTGGTGGCGGAAAGGTCATTATCGATGCGTACATTAAATAGAAATATTCCTTTTTTCATTTATTAAAAGGATTCATAGAAAAAAAAATATTACCTTTGAATGAAATTAAAATTCAAAAGGGAATTATACACCGTATAAAAGAAAGTCTTATATAAATCAAAATATTCCTCAATGAAAGGAGATTGAGATGAAGTACCTTACATTGAGTCTGACTTATCTTGTTCGTTCTTTATCCCCCTGAATAATAAACTTAAGTTAATTTCAAATTGCTTCAAAACCTTTTAACAAGTTTATTATTCCTTTTATATCACTTATTACAATGTTATAACAATTAGTTAATTATTTGAGTTCATATTGGTCATTTTGTCCATATTTGGTTCTTGAGTCAAAAATGAACTTGTTTTGATGTAACTTGTCCATGTGGTAAAAATTCCATCATCAGAAAAATATTATTCATGATTTAAATATTATATATATATATATAATATTTATTTATAATATTCCATAACATTTGCAGATAATAAATGAAATGCACCATTTATGGAGACGGTACGTTGTACGTATGCATCAATGCTACTTTTATTTCTTTGTTATATTAAAGGAGTGAAAACTAAATGATACAAAGGTGAATTATAATTCAGGTGTAATAAATATTTTATAGATGTTATATAATTTCATTAAATCTATCCTTTATACATTCCATGTATGGAATGAACGAGTCATATCACTTTCAGGGGGTGGTAGCCCGTACTTCCTCAAATGAAATTATCGTATATACACATTATGGAAAGCATAAAGGTATGTTGTAAATAAAAATTACAGAATAATAGTGAAAATATAAATATAATATATATCATATATAGATATAGTGCCATCATAATGGTCACCATGAGAGGTGGTAGGTGAAAATTTAACAATCATCATTTCGTGAAGTAGTAGTTCTTCATCCACAGAAACAGTTGTTCATATCCATTAGATGGATTTGTGTTTAAGTGTAGTTAAAATAATTCAAATAAAAACATAGAAGTTAATTTAGGATACTATTTTTTTTATGTAATCAAATAATAATATATATATTATGGAGTGAAGAAGTAAAATAAAGGAAATAAACTTTAGAGAAGACACTACCTCTAAAACGTTGTAACTCTGATTTGAGCCAAATGGATTTCTTTAATTAGCATCTACCAATGGTAAGGCTTCTAGGATTAGGGGGGATTATAGAAAGAGTACTAGATAGAGTTTTTCCAAACTCAAAGGATTTTTAAGTGTCATATAAAGAGAACAAGAAGTTCCCTTTTATAGAAGAGGTGAGGGGCACTTTAGGAAAGTCTTAAAATATTAATTTATTATAAATTCTATTTAGATTAAAAATAGTCCAAAACTCATTTAATTATAAGATAAGATGATTTTGGTTCGAATATCCATAATTAAATAATTTTTAGACAAGTTTTTTATATTTTTTATCCTTATCTTGTTGGTTTAACCCTTATTTTACCATTTTTAATCTTATAGTAATATCTTGTTATTTACACATTGTGGGTTATTGTAATTACCATATCATGTCAAACAAACCAAAAAAAGTCATTTATGGCATATTTTTACTTATATTAACCATTTGTATGAATCTTATATTTTTATGAATTTAATATCATTTAATAAACTATTTTATATTTAAAGTTATGAATTATGTCAATTTTGAACACTATTCATACTTGACTTTTTTTAAAATTCATAACAAATTGATTACATAGAAAAAATGAATTAACTCAAAGAAAGTATGTAAATATCATCCATAAAATTCGTGAATGGAATCAAAATATTCAAAATACATTTATTTTAATATTTATAATAACATTTATTTGAATCATTTATTAATGTAGCATTCACTACATCATCATTGTGTCATAATTAAATTTATTTATTTAATGTCTAAAAATTATAAATAAAATACCTTGATGTAGGAAATATTATTATATTTCTAATGACTATTTATGGTTAAATATATCAATTATATAACCCCATATAAAATTTGTTTAATAAAAGACACATGTTTATGTTATATTTCTCTTTACTTTAAATTAATTCTTATAAAATGTCATTTTCACACCCAAGTGGCTACATAGGGTCCCCAAATCGACCCAAGGATGATCACGGACAGAAATATCTCATCTAATAAGATTAGGACTTGATTTATGGTAGTTTAATATTATTATAATATTATTTTTTACCCTTATTTACAAGATTTACCCTTTAACCATGGTAAATAAAATAATTACTGAAGTTAATATTCATAATGTCTAAAAATAAAAGGTACTTATTTAGAAAATTTGGACCTTATAATTCTAAATATTGAATCCATTTTTTTAAATTCAAAACATAGAATAATCATAATTTAATTTGAAATTAATTCCCTTTGTCAAAACCAAAAAGCGTGTTTTTAAGAAGTAAAATCTATCTAAATATTGACATATGCTTATATCCAATTAAAATATAAAATTGCTTCTAATGAACGTAATTGGATTAAATGATAAAAAATAATCTAATTACACTTTAAAAAAATTAAAAGGACAATCTAAATATATAAATAAATTAGATAAAAAGGCAGTTTATCTTAAAATGTAGTATTTTTACTATTCATTAAAAATAATCTTTATTAGAAAATTACCAAAAATTTATCCACAGTAAATTTTGATGTCCTGCTTCTATAGAAGAAGTTTATTTTATCAAATATAATATATAAAAGTAACAAAAACTATATTTAAAAATATTTCTCCATCAAAAAGGCAGTAAACCGACCATTTAAAATTATTAGAGTACTTCATGCTTAAAATCAGATACATTCTTATTTTAAGCCTATAATATTCATTGGATAAATGTAAAAAACATTTAAAAATATGTAAAATCATAATATAGTTAATTCTATTCATTCCCCCCAATACAATAGTTAGGCGTTAACTACCATTTAAAATAATAATATTATTATTGTATTATTTTTCAGTATAACTCAACATTGCATGCAATGTAAGATTTTAGAGAAATTCATTATTACATGTCAAGTATGATATCAGAAAAAGAGTCCCTTTAACATAAAATTAATACCTTATTTATAAATATTAATAGAAAAGAAAAATTATTATTCTATAAATACCTGGGTTGTTACATCATTCCCCCCTTTTGAGAATTACCTCCTCGCAATTGTATTCACTTGTCAAATAAGTTGGGGTATTTATCTCTTATATAATTTTCAATTTCCCATGTTGCCTCTTTAACCATATGGTTTTTCCACAAAACCTTTTCATAATGAATTAACTTATTCCCCAACACTTACTCTCTACGGTCAAGAATCTAGACTGATTATTCCTAATAAGAAAGATTCTCTTCCAACTGAACAACCTCTAGACTCAAAACATGAGATGGATCCAAAATATAATTTCTCAACATTGTAACATGAAAAAAATTGTGTACCCTGGATAAACTTGGAGATAAATACACTCTGTAGGTAATTGATATAACTTTCTCCAGGATTTCATACGGTCCAATCAACCTCGGACTTAGTTTTCCCTTCTTACCAAAACGCATAACACTTTTCTATGGAGAAACTTTGAGAAAGACATGATAACCTACCTCGAAAGAAAGATCCTTCCACTAGTTATCCGTATAACTTTTCGGTCTATTATGTGCTATTCTCTTGTGATTCTGAATCAACTGAACTTTTTCTTCCATCTCTTCTACCAATTTTGGTCTCATCAACTTCCTTTCACCTAATTTATCCTAAAAAGTAGGATTTCAACACCTCTTTCCATATAATTCTTCAAATGGTTTTATTTTCATACTGGAATGAAATATGTTATTATAAGAAAACTCAACCAAAGAAAGATGTTGATCCCAAATTCCCTGGTAATCCATTGAATAGGCATGTAGAAAATATTCCAAGGTCTGAATTGTTCATTCTGACTTCCCATCTTATTACAGATGAAAAGCTGTACTGAAATTTAATTTAGTACCCAATGAATTCTGAGGGCCCTTCCAAAAGTTAGAAGTGAACCAGGGATCACGATCAGATACAATGGAGAGGGGAACTCCATGTAACCTAACTATCTCTTTAATATACAATTGAGAAAGTTAGTCTAGAGAAAAAGTATCTAAAATATGTATAAAATGAGAAAATTTAGTCAATCGATCAAAAATAACCCAAATTTTATTGTTACCTCGAGAAGTATTTGGTAATACCACTATAAAATCTATGGACACATTTTCCCATTTTCACTCTAGCAAGGGAAAATGATGAAGCATCTCTTTTAGTAACTGTCATTTTGTTTTAACCTGTTTACAAGTCAAACACTTCATAGTAAAGATAGAAATATCTCTTTTCATTACATCCCACCAATAATACTCTAAAAGATCTTTGTACATCTTAGTACTATCAGGATTAACTGAAAACATATAACTATGATCTTCACATAATAACTCTTTCTTAAAACGTGAATCACAGGGTACACATAATCTCTTTCCAAACCTCAAAAAATGGTATTTATCAATGTTAAATTCAGGTAACATACCCTTCTGAACCAATTATAACTTTTTCTGCAACTTACTGTCTACTTTATACGTTTTCTTTATTCTATCTAATATAGATAATTATACCGAAACCTAAAACGAAATAGAGGAATTACATACACTAAAAACTTTCATGCCAAATTTCATCAAATCAGAAACCAAAGTATCTCGTTCCAAACATAGAATGGTTAATGTATAATTACTCTTTCGAATAAAAGTTTTAGCCACCTTATTTTCCTTTCCTAGATAGTAATGAATCGTGAAATCATAATCCTTGATTAATTACAGCCATATCATTTGTATCATGTTTAATTATTTCTGAGTGAATATATACTTCAAACTTTTGTGATCAATAAATATTTCACAATTCACACCATACAGATGATGCCTCTAAATTTTTAAATAAAAAACAAAAGCATCTAATTCCAAATCATGTGTAGGGTAATTTAACTCATGAGTTTTCAACTGATGTGAAGAATAACCAATTACCTGATCATTTTGTATTAGAACACAAGCAAGACCTTTAAACAAAAAGCATCACTATATATAATAAATTCACCATCCTTGGATGGTAGTTCCAAAAATGAAGCATTCACTGATATTCTTTTCAATTTCTGAAAACATTCATCACATTATTTTTTCCAAATGAACTTAACACATTTTCGAGTAAACTTAGTCAGTGGAATAGATAACCGTGCAAAATTTTCAATAAAACTCAAGTAATAACCTGCTAAACCAAGAAAATTAAGAATCTCATTTATATTTGTGAGTCTTGGCCATTCTTTAACAAATTTTGTTTTAGCAGGATCAATATTTATGCCATCTTTAGAAACAATGTGACCAAGGAATGAAATTTTTTGTAAACAAAACTCACACTTAATAAATTTCCCATATAGTTTCTTTTCTTTTAAGGCTTTCAATACAACACTTAAATGACTTTCATGATCCTATTTACTTTTAGAATATACCTAAATATATTCCATAAACATAACTACAAACTTATCTAAGAACTCATGGAAAATTATATTCATAAGATCCATGAATATAGCAGATGAATTGGTTAACCCAAAAGGCATAACTACAAATTCATAATGGCCATATCTAGTACAAAACTCAGTCTTCAGAATGTCTAATTCCTTTAATTTCAACTGATGGTAGCCTAACCTTAAGTCAATATTTGAAAAATGCTATTCTCCCTGGATCTAATCAAGCAAATCATTGATATGAGGAAAAGGATAATTTTTCTTAATAGTTATGTTATTCAAGGCTCTATAATCAATGCATAGTCTCATTGAACCATCTTTTTTTAACAAACAAGATAGAATAACCCCATGGTGATGTGCTAGGTAGAATTAAACCTTTATCTAATAACTCTTGCAATTGATTCTTCAACTCTAAAAGTTCAATTTGATCCATTCTATAAGGGGATTTTGAAATTGGATTAGCATCAGGAACCAAGTCAATAGTAAATTCAACTTCTTGATTAGGTATTACATCAGGCAACTCATCAGGAAAAATGTCAAGATACTCATTTACCACTGGCACATCATTAATATGAACAGTTCCTTTGTTTTCAACAATATACACAAGGTAACATTCATTTCCATCTTTTACTATTTTCTCATCTTTCTGATATGTTATCAAAATTAAGGGCTCATTATTGTACACAAATTAAAATTATTTCCAAAAAGAAACCTCTTTAGCTCTGTATTCAATCTTAGCATGATAAACAGAAATCCAATACATACCCAAAATAACATCAAACTCTACTAGAGGCAAAACAATAAGGTTTTCATGTAGAGTTTTTCACACACAAATACAAGAAGGTTCTTATAATTTATTTTTGTATCAACATTTCCTCCATGTGTTTTTACCACAAGTTTAGGATTCAAATATTGAGATGGAATTCCCAATTTACAAAAAAAAATCTCATAAATTAAAGAATTTGCAAACCCAAAATCAAACAACACATTATCATAATCTGAATAAACAATCATTGTATATGATACTAATTCATTTGATGTCCCAACATCTTCTGAAGTTGTTTCAAAGGATTTCACCACCCCTTTATGCTTTTAGTCCAGTTGGTTTCTATCATTTGAGTTCTTCTTTGGATAGTCATTTACATAATGAACCATTAAATTTCACTTAAAACATTTTACTCACTATAAATCAGATTTTTTTCTTACCACTACCCCTGGCTTTTTCCGTGAAATTAAGAGCCTTATCTCCCATTTTACCACATCGAAAGCACTTACCAGAATTCAAAAGGCATTCTCTAGTGTGCTTTTTAACATAATTTTCACAAACTATAAACTTAAGTTTCTTACCATCATACTTTTTTGAAGAGTTCTTCCCTTTCATCTGCCACCTTGACCTCTTATTTTATTTTTTGTTAAAGAACTCTTGATCATCAGCAAACTCCATAATTAGCCACTGATTCATCCTTCTACCTCAATTACAAGAATTGTTTTTCCATCCTAAGTCGAACCACCTTAGACAACTATTTCTCAAGAAACATAGCTTTGAATGCATCCCAATCAAGATAATTAATCTCCTCACTATCCCTAAAATTTTTAACCATCGACCACCACTGATCTGATTCACCTTTAAAATGGTAAACAAAAAGACTATCCTTTTGATGTTCTGAACACCCCATGATATCAAAAATCTTTTCCAGTGCTTTAATCCACCATTCAGCTAGCACATGGTCAGATGATCCTCTAAATTAAGGGGGATATTGCCTTATGAAATTCTCCACTACTGACATGTTCCATTGTGGATGATCCGAATGATATCATACATGGATACCACTAATATTTATATCCTGATTCAGGTATGTCATCACTATAACAAACTATTCAGTTCCGATTTTGACCATCTCAGGTTGCTGATTTGGAAGGTTGTTTTCCTCTTAATGTCGTCCCATCATAGCTTCCATATTTACTCTACGGTAAACCATTCTGAACACATACATATCTTAGATGAAGGGACATGGAAATATTTCAATGCTATATCATTTCAATTTGACCATAAAGTAAAATAATTTATGGATATTCATTTGACTATATCCTAACTCTTGAAGTTATCTGAACTGACCTCTGATACCAATAATAAGGCTTTAGCCTTAAAATTTACATAATCTTGAGTTAAGTCAAGAATTATACATTGAGGATCTTTTCATGTTTAGAGTTTTAGAGAATTAGGCCATAACTATTGCATTACATCTCAAAAAATATAAAGTAGACACTTCTACTATATCCAATTTTTTTTACAATAATAAAACTACTTAAATAAAACAAGAAATATTTTCTTGATATAAATCTTCTTGAATTATTCCTTTCTCTTACCCTTCCTTATAACCTGTGAAAAATATTTCAAAAACATGGGATGAGCATAAAAATATTAGTAAGGGTTATAAAATAAGGAAATAAAATATTAGTCCATTAATACATACAAATTAATGAAATCATACTTTTCACACATAAAACATAATCTCTTTAACATGCCTTATAAAAACATAATATTAATGTATAAAACATAGAAATCATAATTTATAAAGTTAACGTATGTTATCCATAACATACTTACATTTTAGCTTTCACAGCTACATAGGGAGTTACGTTTGGAATACCCATCATAGTATATTCCCTAAATATCTTATGATAAACATTAACGTTTACCTCTATCATGTTACCCAATTCATTGGAGAGCTATATTGGGCTCACCTGCCCTCATTTTATCATGGAACTACCTGTATACGTAAACAATTCCTAAGAACCATAACATAATCATAACACATAAAACAATAATAAAGGAAAGATAACATTTCCACATTACAATCACAATATATAATTTCAAGATATTGACATAATCAAGGCTTTTTTAAAACCATTTTCAATACCAAAATACATAAAAATGGTATATGGTATTTATTTTCCTTTTAAAAAAATTATTTCTTGCTAAGGAATCCAAATATCAAATAATGCTTGTGGTGGTGGAAAGTTCATTGTTGCTGCGTATATTAAAAATAAATATTCGTTTTATCATTTAGTAAAATGCTTCATAAAATAGATTCCCTTTGAATGAAATTAAAATTAAAAGGGTTTTATAAACCATATGAATGAATGTCGTGTATAAATCAAAATATGCCTCAATGAAAGGAGATTGAGATGAAGCCCCTTACCTTGAGTCTGACTTGTCCTGTTTGTTCTTTATCTCCCTGAATAATAAACTTAAGTTAATTTATAATTTCATTATAAAATATTTCAATTTTATTATTCCTTTTATATCACTTATTAACATGTTATCACAATTAGTTAATTATTTGAGTTCATATTGGTCATTTTGTCTATATTCAGTTCTTGAGTCGAAAATGAACTTGTTTTGATGTAAATTTTCCATATAGTAAAAATCCCATCATCTTATAAATATTATTCATGATTTAGATATCATATATATATATATATATCTGGTATATATTTATCTAGAATATTCCATAACATTTGTAGATAAGAAATTAAATGCACCATTCATGGAGATGGTAGGTCATACGTATGCATCAACGCTACTTTCATTTCTTTGTCATATTAAATGAGTGAAAACTAAATGATACATAGGTATATTATAATTCCAGTATAATATATATGTTATATATGGTACATAATTTTGTTAAATTATTCCTTTATACATTTCATGTATGGCATGAACGAGTCATATCACTTTCAGTGGGCGGTAGTCCGCACTTTCAGTGGGCGGTAGTCCGCACTTCCTCAAATGAAATTATCGTATTTACACATTATGGAAATAATAAAGGTATGTTGTAAATAAAAAATACAGAAGAATAGAGACAATAAAAATATAATATATATCATATATAAATACAATGACATCATAATAGACACCATGAGAGGTGGTAGGGTAAAATTGAATAATCATCGTTTCGTGATGTAGTAGTTCGTCATCCACAGAAACAGTATGTTCATATCCATTAGATGGAGGTGTGTGTAATTGTATTTCAAATAATTATAATAAAAACATAATAGTACATTTAAGATACTATTTTTTATGTAATCAAATAATAAGAATAGAATAAGGAGTGAAGAAGTAAAATAATGGAAAGGAACTGTAGAGAAGATGTTACCTCTAAAACGTGTAACTCCCTTTGATTTGAGTCAAATTTCTTTCTTGAATTATTTAATGTCCAAGGTAAGGCTTTTAGGAGTAATGTTTGGAATCTAGGAAGATTATTGGATAGAGTATGTTTGAACTCAAAGGTTTTGGAAGTGTGATATAAAGAGAATAAGAAGTTCCATTTTATAGAAGAGGTGAGGGGCACTTTAGAAAATTCTTGAAATATTAATTTATTATAAATTCAATTTCAATTAAAAATGGACCAAAACTCATTTAATTCGAATATAAGATGATTTTTGTTGGAATATAAATCATCCAATAATTTTTAGACAAGTATTATATATTTTTTGTATCCTTATCTTTTTAGTTTAACCCTTATTTTACCCTTTTTAATCTTATAGTATTATCTTGTTATTTACACATTTTGGGTTATTGTAATTACCATATCTTGTTAAACGACCCAGAAAAAAGTCATTTATGACATATTTGGACTTATGTTAAATATTTTTGTAAATATTATATTTTTATGAATTTAATATCATTTAATAAACTATTTTATATTTTAAGTTATGAATTATGTCAATTTTGGAAACTATTCATACTTGACTTTTTTACAAATTCATAAAAACTTGATTCCTTCAAACCAATGGTATTAACTTAAAGATAATATGTCAATATAATCCATAAAATTATTGTATGGCAAAAAAATATTCAAATTACATTTATTTTAATATTTATAATATCATTTATTAGAATCCTTTATTAATGAAGCATTCACTACATCATCATTATGTCATAATTAAATTTATTTATTTAATGTATAAAAATTATAAATAAAATACCCAGATGTATTAAATATTATTATATTTCTAATTACTATTTATAGTCAAAGATATAACTTTTATAACCCCGTATAAAAAAAATTTAGTAAAAGATACATGTTTATGTTATATTTCTCTTTACTTTAAATTAATTCTTAAAAATGTTATTTTCACACCCAAGTGGCTCCATGGGGTCCCAAAATCGACCCAAGGATTTACACGGTAAGACATGTCTCGTCCAATAGTTTTAGTACCTATGTTAGGGTAGTTTAATATTATTATAATATTTTTTTACCTTTATTTACCAAATTTACCTTTTAACTGTGGTAAATAAAATAATTATTGAAGTTACTATTCAAAATGTATAAAAATAAAAGGTACTTATTTACTCAATTTAAGCCTTATGATTCAAAATATGGAATCCATTTTTTTAAATTCAAAAAAATAATTTTTATAAGTTAATTTAAAATTAATTCCCATTGTCAAAACCAAAAGGCGTGTTTTTAAGAAGTAAAATCAATCAAAAGATTGACATTTGATTATGTCTAATTAAAATATGAAATTAATTTTAATGACCATAATTTTAATAAATGATAAAAACATAATCCAATTACACTTTAAAACCAATTTAAAGGACAATATAACTATATAAATAAATTATATGAAAATGCAGTTTTGACTTAAAATGCAGTATTTTTCCCTATTCATTAAAAAATGAACTTTATCCGAAAATTACCAAAAATTTATCCAAAGTAAATTTTGATGTCCCAATTATATAGAAGAATTTTATTTTGTCAATTATAACATATAAAAATAACAAAAACTAGATTTAAAAATGGTTTTCCATTAAAAGGTGGTAAACCGACCTTTTAAAAATATTAGAGTCTTTCATTCTTAAAATCGGATTAATTATTATTTTAATCCTCTAATATTCATTGGATAAATGTAAAAAAATATTTAACAAATATGTTACATCATAATATAGTTAATTATTTTCATTCCTTCCAATACAACGGCTAGTCGTTAACTACCATTTAAAATAATATTATTATTATTATTGTATTATTTTTCGGTATAACTCAACATTGTGTGCAACGTAAGATTATGAAGAAACCCATTGTATCATGTCGAGTATACTATCAGAAAAAAGAGTCTCTTTAACAAAAAATTAATATCTTAATCATAAATATTAATAGAAAAAAAAAATGTATTATTCTATAAATACCTAGGTTGTTATAGGTAAAATCATTTAAAAATTTAAGGTTGAAAAGAGGAGGTTGAACTCTTAAGTATAATGAATAAATATTAAAGTGAAAATAAAAGAAACATACCTATCTCAATTCACCTTGAAAATTTTAAATACCACACGTCCTTTTTTAATGACATGAGACATGATTTAAATAGTGAATGAAATGTAATATTTAATCCTTTTTTCTTTTTTCAATTTTTTTTCTGTATTTTTTTTTATTTTTATATTTTTTTGATTTATTTTTTCATTTTTTTAGGAGAAAATGAATATATCAATAAACCACAATGAATGATGTCTCATGGCCATTTCTCTATATATACTTCCTAGAATAATGACAGAGTCCTCACACTATATTGTAATGAACAACTTCCCATAGAACACATAGGAAGGGCCCTTTCTTCATGCTCAAACTTGAAATATCCATGAAAAACTATTAATAGTAAAGGTTATTAAGAAAAAATCAGCTTATAAAGTGGCTTAAAACTATAAATAAATTAATTGATTCTAAGGGATAAACAAGGGTAGGTGTAAAGGATTTGTCTTAAGCTAAAAATATGTCCATCCAAAGAATGTGTTGAACATATAAAAAACATTCTATGAACACAAAATATTTAAAAGAGAAAAAACACTAGTTTTGGATCATACAACATGACTCCAAACTTTCAAGAAAAAGAGAAATGTGAAGAATATGTCAAAAATGTTTAGAAACCTATAAGGTTGGGAAAGATTTTCTTTTTGGGTAGTATTAATGAATGTGAGTTTTAAAATAAATAAAAATTCCTTAAATGAAAAGATTAGAAATCAGGAAATAAAAATCAACATCATAAATCATTTAAATCCTAAAACATTAAAATAAATCAATTTGATAAATACTAAGATAGTCTTTATTTCACAAAGTATTCAATTTAGCTAAAGATCCTAAAAATACTCTAAAAATTAGAAAAGAAAAGAAAACATACAAAATTATATCTAAGAATGTTAATGTCCCCGAAACAATTAAGATCAAACTGTCATTTAGTTTAATCTCAAATAGATTTAAAAATATAAGGGAAGTAAATAAACTACCTACGTTTATTTTTTAGTGGAAACCTTGAATTAAGTTCCTAACTGCTTCCTCTTTAAACCTAAATTAAATTAATGAAAAATATAAAAATATATATTTAAAGAAAAATAAATAAAATAAAAGAGAATGGGAAAATAATAAAAGGGAAATTACTTGGTTTAACCCCCTAAGTGGGTGTTGTTTGTTAACTGTCTTCATTTGGAAATTTCAGTGAGTTATGCCTAGTTTGAAGATGGGTGGGGTTCTTTCTTATAAACCACAAAACTATTTTCCTTCTAATGTCAATCCCTTTATATTGTTTGTATAATTATATATGTATAGATTTTCACAACTCTATTCCCTTAGTAATTATATACAACTTTCATTGTGTGGAATGAGAAAGAATGGGTCCTCTTCATTTTCATCCACCACTTGATTGGCCTCTTCTTCAAATTTAAGAGCCCACACATGTATTATTGCGTCAAAATTTTCAATAAATAGAAATGAAATGAAAATATCAAATTAAATAAGATTAAATAAATATGAAGAAATATTAAAAAATTCCCTTTTAAGTAGTTTGGTTTGAAACTTTATTTTTTCTGGTGGGGCCACAGGGAACTCGATCTCGGTAGGTGCATCTTCTTTCCCAACATCCTCTAAGGAAATCCATGTGATGTCCAAATATAAATAATCAATGAATTAGGTAGTAATAATCAATTAATTTATAATAATATCATTAAAAATGAGTTTAAGAAATTATTATCTCCCTATATGGGATTGAATTTTAATTATTCTTCATTAATGAGTGCCTCTTAATGTTGGGTTATAAGAGTTGGAGGCGGTTTATATTCTCTTCATACTCCACCACTTAAGTTATGTCTTATTCCAAATAAAGTGATAGGTAGAGTGGTACTTATTTTTTATTATCAAATATATGATAATCACATGCCTTTTTAATATCCAAAAAATCATCCCAACATTCATTGAAATCATTTTTATCTCCCATGTGTGCATCAGTTGTAAAGTATTATTATTTAACATCATTTGTAAATGGTTTGGATAGGTTCAAGGATAAAACCTACATAATATTATCCACGTAATATCCTTCAACTAAAAAAGTTATAGGAATAAAAAATCATCCTTTTCTTATACCAATTTCTGATATTATAATTTCTTCACAAAAGATGAAATAATATCCATTTGATTCTATAATTCTTCAACCATTTTTTGAATTATTTTTAAATTGATTCTTTAATTATTATTCCCTAATAAACTCATCAAAATAGTTAATAGGACAAATATATGACAGATCGCTATGAAATTCCTTCTTTGACCTAAGAAATGAATCATATACAATGAAGTTATATTTTTTATTTTATTTTTTGAAATTTATGATTTTTGGTACTTTGTATAAAAAACACATTATCTCTATTTTCATACCCAAAAACAGTTCCAAATTTAATGATCATTTCAATGCGAGCACTTAAAATATTTTATATTTTTACTAAGTTCATTATAGGGGATGACCTAGGTTGCCTCTCTTGAGGAGCCTTAATGTTGATCACTAAATATTCTAATTTATTATACTATATTTTTGGTGTTTTATATTTTATCAAAAAAATGGAAATGTAGGGGGGTTAGTGGTATGAACCACACCACATTGTATTTCTCCCAATATGCATAGGTGGATACCAATAGTGGAAACCCATAAAGAAAATATGAAATGTATGAACCCTCTAGATATAATAAAGAGATAATTTAAGGTACATAAAGGGTATGGAAGTGATGGTAGAGGGGATCCATGTTGACTATAATGGTTTCCTCCTCCATGTGATATACAAGTTGATGTTGAGGAGGTAGTTTCATCACCACGGGATCCTCAAGCTCTTCTTTTCCATTTGATTCATCAATTATTCAATCTTTTTTGAATTATTTTAAAATTGATTCCTCCCTGAATCTTCCCTTTTAGACTCATAAAAATAGTTAATAGGATAGGAAAATGAGAAATAATTCTGAAATTCAATCTTTGACTTAATAAAAGAAAGATATATGATGAAGTTCTATTTTTTAATTTATAATTTTTGTCACGTTTTTCTGAAAAATAGTGTGTGAAATTTATTTCCCCATGATAATGGAACCAAATTGATAAGAGGTATTTTTAATAAATATATATCCATGAATTCTTATTTTTCTAAGAATTCATTATAGCATGCACCTTAGGGTCGATTTCTCAAGGAGTCCACTCACAACACTATTATTTTATCATCACTCCGTATAACTAGAATATACTACAAATTAAAATAAAAAATAGTGAATTTTAAATTAATATGATGATATATATATATATATATATGATATAAACAAAGTAAAAATAATAAGAGAATAATTGAATAAGTTAGTGAAAAAGAAAGAAGTTTTTTTCTTAGGACTTCATGATGAAGTTATCGGTGTTTTTAAAAATAATATTTTCGTTACACTATTCAATATAAAGATCAATCAAATCACTCCACACCCTATTGACTGAATTTATATAACCCCACATTGTCCCTATATATGTAGGATAATATCCCTCACATCATCATCATCATAGTGCTACTCTACTGTATGCAACATTATAACGATGTTGGAGAGAAATAAGAATTAATGGGAGAAAGAATTTGACAACAGGGAAAAGGGAGAGACCATAAAACTTATTTAGTTTCACCACTAAAAACTATTAGAATAAAATAAATATAAAAATTTAAGTTAAATAACTCAAATAAATACATTTATCCCTCCCTTAGAACAAAATCTAAAGTTAACTCTCTAATATCACAAAGTTGAAATCATGAAGGGAGAAAAAAAATAAAAAAATATATATATGAAGAAGAGAATAAGAAATATATATATATATATATTATAAATTTATAATAATACTAAAATAAAAATTTCTCCTTATCTTTTAAAAATTTGAAACTCTATTTAAATGAATTAGAAGTACATATTTTTAGGTGTGAAGGGTGGATCATTTTTAATCCAAATTGATTTTACAAACTTCCACACATGGTTTCCCCAATAAATGGAAAAATATAAAAAAGTGTTATTATTGAAATATTTTCAACTCTACTTATCTATTTACCCAAAAAAAATTGAGATCCATTAGAAACATTTTGAAAATGTTATGAGTGGGTTATTAGAGAAAAATATTATGACTTGGTAGATTCCTTGAATAAAAATCCTCCTAATTCCAATGCATTTATAGACTTAAATACATTTTAATATCAAGTATACATAGTTAATTAAAATATTATGTATCCTCTTATATCTATTAATTTAAAATTTTAGCTCATTTGGTGTAGTAAACTGTGAAATACGGGCTCATTTTTAAAATTCATTAAAATTAAGCCTAGATTACAAGGCCCGATTTTCACGCTTCTTTTGGACCATATATTATTGGAATCAACTAAAATTATAGTTTAATGTAATTTAATAAATAGTTTTCTTAATCCAAATAAAAAGGAATTTCAAAATTTTGAAAAGTTTAGAAAAATTTATTTCTTAAATACAAAATTTATTAAAAAAATACTTGAAGATAAAAGATAAATATTCATAATTATTCTCAAATTATTAGAAAACAAAAAAAATTGAAAATTACCCTTAAAATGATAAATTGGTTGGATTAAAACATAAAATCATAGAATAATATGTAATAAAATATGATCTTTATCAATCCTCTATACTTAACCATTTCACTCCCAAATAATCAGATATACTAAGGTTAAAAAAAACTCTCAAGGAATAAATGGTCACACCACTCAATTCTCACATCCAAAGAAAATATCAAACCTCATACATGGACATAATTTCTCTAAATACTGAAGGTTGTCATAAAAATACATTCAATCTCATGTGAATCCCCATGTGCATGTCATACATACCACTATGAAAATGTATGTCTCTCTTCACTCAAGAATTTTAATGTGGTGTTTTTCTCATTCTCAAGAACATGTGCGATATCCATAGGATTATGAAAATTATCATATCTATACACCATGAGGAATAAAAATAATTTTAATAATGAGTAATTTTCATGGATATTTTATGGTTATAGGTTGGTAGGTAGAAACACTTAAAAATTAAAGGCTGAAAATAGGAGGTTGAGATCTTAAGTATAATGTATTAATATTCAATTGGAAAAATAAGAAATATAACTCACTAAATTATCCTTGAAATTTCAAATCACCACACCCCCATTTTTAATAACATGATATATGATTCAAATAATATTAAATGAATGATTTTATCCTCATTCTCCTTTTTCAATTTTTTCAATATTTCTTTATATTTTATTTATTTTATTTTTTAAAAATTTTTAGTATAAAATGATGGTGTGAATAAATCACAATGAATAATGAATCGTTCTTACTCCTCCTTATCCACTACCTAGAATAATGAAAAACACTTTAAACTACCATTTAATGAACTGCTTCCCAAATAAAATAGAAAAAAGGCTCTTCCCCCACACTCAAACTTCAAATATCTATGAAAAATATTAAGATTTAAGATAGGTAAGGAAAAATGAAATTGTAATGTGACTTAAACCTATAAGGTAATTCACGGATTTTAAGAGGTAAATAAGGGTAGATATAAAGGGTATCTCTCAAGATGAACATGTGGCTATCCAAACAAATTTCTCCATCATATCAAAAACATTATATGAACTCAAAATATTTGAAAGAGAAAAATCACAAGTTCTAGATCACACAACATAACTCAAGACTCTAAATAAAAAGATAAATTTAAATAATATGTAAAAAATGTATAGAAACATCTCAGGTTGGGTAAGTTTTTTTTGGATAATACTAGTACACATGAGTTTCATAGTAAATCAAATGTACTTAAATGAAAATATTGAAAATTATGAAAGAAAACCCACATCAAAATTTATTTAAATACTAAAATATTAAAATCAATAAATTTATAAAAAATACCAAGATACTCTAAATTTTACAAAGTATTTGATTTAGCTCAATATCCTAAAAACACTCCAAAAATTAAAATAGAAAATAAAACATAAAAAATTATATATAGGCAGGTTGAGATCCCCCCATACTTAAGATCAAACTATACTTTTTTAAACTGAAATAGATTTAAAAATATAAGGGTAGTATAAAAAATTTAAGGAAAGACACAACGTGAGTTTATTTTTCCGTTATATACTTGAGATAATCTCATAGATTTTACCACTTTAAACCAAAAAAGAAAACAAGATAAAAAAATACAAAAATAATTTAAATAAAAATAATTAAAAAGGAAAATAATAAAATGGATAAAACTTGGTTTAATATCCACCCCACCCCAAGTGGGTACTAGTTTTTATAGCCTCTAGTTGGAGGTTCCATTGGTTTCTCCCCAATTTAAAGGTGGGTGGGGTCTATTTCTCATGAAGTACCAAACTATTTTCCTTTTAACATGCATCCATTTACACTAGTTTTAGAAGACTCCCTGGATATGGTAATATATATCAATCCCATTAACAATGATATATATCTTGTAGGGTAGAGGAAGAAAAAATAATGGGCCCTCTACTTTTTCAATCACAACTTTTTTATCCTCTCCTTCAACTTCCAAGGCCTGAACATGTGTTTTTATACCATAAATTTCAATAAAAGTAAATTTAATGAAAATATAAATTTGAATAAGATTAAAAATATTATATAATATAAAAAAATTCCCCTTAAAGTTGGTAAGATTGAGATTTGATTTGTTTTCGCAGTGCCACTAGAAGCTCAGTCTTAGTAAGTGTATCTTTATCATCATAAACCTCTAAGGAAGTCCATGTGTTAGTTGAATCTGAAAAATCAAAGTAGAGGGTTTTAATTATCAATTAATTTTCAATAAAAATTAGGAAAAATAAGATTTTAAGAAAATATTATCTATTTTTATTGGATATTTTTTAATTATTCTTTATTACTCAATTCCTCTTAGAGTTGGGTTGTTAGAGTTGGAGTTAGGTAGTCAATATACTCCATATTTTCTTTATACTCTGCCACTTTAGTGGTTTTTTATTATAAATCAAGGTATAGGTTGATTGGTACCTATTTTTTATGATCAAATATGGTATAATCACATACATTTTCTTCTTCTACAAAATCAATTTGATATTCATCTAAATCATCTTGATCTCCCACATATTCATCATTTGTGAAATCTTATTTTTTAAATTCCTTTATAAATTGTATAGATAGTTTCATGTCTAGAACCTTCATAATATCATCCTCATAAAGTCTTTTAATTAAAAAATAATAATGAAATGAGATTTTTTTATTCCTTTTATTGAGCCTCTTTTTGAGATTTCAATTTCTATAAGGAAGAGGAAATGATATTCATTTGATTACTAAATTCCTAAATCATTTTTTAATTCTTATGAAATTAATTACTCTATAAGTATTCCCTATGATACTCATAAAAATAATTAATATTCCAAGCTTAAGAGAAATCACTATGAAATTATGTATTTTTTATAATAAAAGGATGATATGTTATGAAGTTCAATTTCTTAAAAATTTAAGATTTTTTTGTTCATTTTTATGAAAAAAAAAGTTTTAAATCAATTAGTCTCCATATAAATGGAACCATATTTGATGAGTATTGTCATGTTAACTCTTAAAATATTTTCTATTTTTACTAAGTTCGGCACATGGATTGGCCCATGTCATCTCTCTTAAGTAGCCTTAGTGTCGATCACTAAATATTCTAATTTATTGTATTATATTTTTTTATTTAATATTTTATCAAAAAATAAAAATGGGGGGGGTTCAAGGCATGAAACACTACATGTTATTTTTTTCAACATCTATAAGTGTATGCCATGTATGGAAACTTGTAAACAAAATGAGAAAAATACAAACCCTCGAGAGGGAAAAAATATTGAATTTGAGGAGAAGAGGAGGGGAAGAGAAGGTAAAGGAGATCTCTATTTACTATCATGGTGTCCTCCTCCATGTGATATGAAATTTGATGTAGATGAGGTAGTCACATCATCACAGGCTCCTCAAGCTCTTCATTTCCATTTGAATTCTATATAATTTAATCATTTTTGAATTCTTTTGAAATTGATACATTTATGATTATTCCCTTATAGAATCATAAAACTAATTAATAAGACAAGTTATGATAAATCACTATTAAATTATATCTTTTAACTAAGAAAATAATATATTAAATGAAGTTATACATTTATTTTTATTGAAATTTATGGTTTTTTTGTGATTTTTTTATGAAGAACTATGCATGAAAGTTGTTGTCTCCTTTTAAATAGTTACAAATTGATAAGAAGAATTTATCATAAATACTTTTAAATAAAGTCTTATTTTCCTAATAATGAAACATAATACTCACCCTAGGATCGATCTTTCAAGGAGGCCACTAACACAACATTATTCTTTTATTATCACTTTTTATAACTAAAATGTACTACAAACAAAAAAATCAGAGATTTAAAATGTATATGATATATATATGATATAAAAGTCTCAAATAATAAAAATAATATAAAAACATTAATGATAAAGAAAGATGTTTTTCTACAAGGATTTAACGGTGATGCTATCATTATTTTTAAAAAATATTCTTTTTTATCAATTCAATGTAGATATAAAAACTATTGGTCTATACACACCCATTAAAATTGATATTACCCCACACTAACCATAATCTTGTAGGATAATCTCCCTCACATCATCACTACAATGTTATTCCATTATTTGTAACATTATAACAATGAAAGATAAGAATAAGAATGAATGGGGAGTAGAATTTGACAATAGGGAAAATTGAGAAACTATATACCCTAAATAGTTTAAACACTTCCAAAATCATGGAATAAAATAAATAGAAACATTAAATTTCATGAACTAGAAGAAAAACATTGCTCCCTACCTCCAAAAAAATCTAAAGTTAGTTCTCCATTTTCCTAGATATGAGATTCATAAAGAGAGAGAACAAAAATAATAAAATAAGATTGAATAATAATAGTATGAGAGACTAATATATATTATAAATTTATAAGAATTATATAATATAAACCTTCCTTATATACTGAAAATTTTTAAATATTTTGAATTTAAGTGGAAGAACAAATTTATATGTATGATAGGTGGCTCATTTTGCCTCCAGATTTATTCTTGGAAATTTTACAACTGATTATCCCATTAAATGGTCGGATATCAAAATGTTTTATTATTGAAAGTTTTTTTAGTATGTATTCACTATCAACCCAAACAAATTTATTTCTATTTGGCATGTATAGTATAAGTAATGATCAAATTATTAAAAAAATTCTAGACTAGTAAACACTTTGAATTTCATTCCTTAATTATAACATTCATTTATGTTATTTAATAAGGATGAATATCTATTATCCATAGATAAGTAAAATCTTCCATGGCATTCTATATATCTTCCCTTCAAATTTCATCACATTTCATTAATTATTGAGATATGATCTTATATTTAAAATTCTTTAAAACTATGTATATATTTCTAGGATCTACTTGCATCTTACTTTTGGGCTTTATATTCTTAGATTCATAACTATTCAAGTATAATGAAATATAGAAAATACTATTTTAATCTTAAAATGGAATTTTTTTTATTTGGATTGGTATAGAAAAAGATATAGTCAAAATAAAAATTCTATAAAAACACTTGAAGATAAAAAAAATAAAACCATTTTCACAATTAATCACCAATTATTCCAAAGACCTAAAGAAAATTACAATTACCTTTATAATGATAAATTGGTTGGATTAAACCATTTAACTACAAAATAATATATATGAAAATACAATCTTCATCAATCCCCCATACTTAACCACCATACCCCCTAAGAAATTGTGTATACTAAGGTCAAAACAAACTTCTCGAGGTATAAATGGTTACACCACTCAATTATCACATCCAAATGAAATATCATACCTCTTAAATAGATCTCAATTACTTAACTCCAAAATCTAATCATAAAATTTAATTCAATATCATGTTAATCCCCATGTTCATATTGTACCAACCTCCCCAGAAATGTATTTCTCTCTTCACTCAAGAATTTTAATATAAAGTTGTTCTCATTCTCAATAACATGTTTAATATCAATAGGATTATGAAAATTATCATCTCTTCATACAATGAGACATAAAAATTATTTCAATCATAATTAATTTTTATAGTGATTCGGTGGCTATGGGTTGGTGGGTAAAAACATTTAAATATTTAAATTTGAAAAGAGGAGGTTGAACTATTAAGTATAATTATGGAATTATCATGTGAAAACACATGAAATATACTGCATTCAATTCCCCTTAAAATTTGAAACATCACACCCCCTTTTTTAATATAGTGACACATGAATCAAAAAATAAATTCAATGAAATATATTACCCTATTTTTCATTTTTTTCAATTTTTTCAATATTTTTGTATTTTTTATTTTTTTATTTTCGTTTTTTATTTAAAAATAGAGAAATGGATGATATGAATAAAGAAAAATGAATAATTAATCGAGAACATTTCACTATCTCCACTGTCTATAATAATAAAACACACCTCACACCACCCTATAATAAACTACTTCCCAAAGAACACAAACAAAAGGACCTTCCCCATACTCAAACTTGAAATATCCATGAAAATGTATTAAGAGTGAAGGTTGATGAGGAAAAAACAGCTGGTAATATGACATAAACCTATAAGGAAATTCATGGATTATAAGTTCAAAACAAGGGTGGATGTAAAGGGTAAACCGCAAGTTCAAAATGTGACTATCCAAAGAAATACCTTGATTATATCAAAAAAAATATGAACTCTAAATCTTGGAAAGAGAAAAAACATAAGTTATAGATCACACAACATGACTCAAGACTCTCAAGAAAAAAAAATTAAAAACATATCAAAAATTTTTATGTAACACCCGGATATTTTAAAATAAGAACATTATGTTTGATAGTGTATACAACATGTGACACTGGGCTTAAACAACTCACAAAATATTATTATTTAAATACGATTATTATATTATAGCCATTAAATTGGAAAATAAGAATAGGATTTTATGATTTATAAAATATAAATAAAAATTTCCAACTTAATATAAATGTATTGATAAATTATTAGCAAATAATAACTCAAATTTTTTTAAAATAATTTTTTGCTTCAAAAATACATTTTCTTTAAAAATGGTTTTATTTTTCATTTTGTGTACTAGAATTATAATTAATTTCTTTAAATTTTAAAAAACTTATTTTATAAAAATCATAAAAAATTTTAAATTGGAATATCAAAACTATCTCATGGTAATATTTTGGTATTTTTTTAAAAAGAATAATTTTTCAATGAATAGTGAAAATACCGCTTTTGTAAAAATGTCATTTTTTCAATAAATTAAATAATTCAAAAGTACCACTATGATTTTAATTTGATTTCAAAGTAAAATAAGTATTATTTAGTTCTATTTAATTTAATTAATTACATTTTAATCATCTTTATAACGGATTTTGTATTAGTTTATTTTTAAGATTAAAAATACATTTTTCTGAAAACTATATTTAAGTGCATTCTATTTATCCATTTTAATTAATTAAAATAACCCCAAATTAGTAACTATATAAATTAATTTTATATATTATATATCAATATATACTAATTTCAATTCACATAATTATGATTACTAATCATAGAGTTAATGTAAGATCATTTTCTGCTTGAAAAATACATTTCTTAAAAAACTATTTTTCAACACATTTTACATGTTCATTTTTAAATTAAATTCTACCACTTATGTGAATTGAATTTGATAAAATTTATTCCAGATTTAGAACAATCATAATTAATATTATTTAATATGTCCACCTTAATTTTTTCATAAGGAATAGTAAAAATAGTAAAAATATGTTACCATGTTTAAGGGTAAAACGGGTTTATATGAGGTTAAATTAAAGAGATGAAGCTTATAATGACCAAAAAAAAATTTATAATTTCTATTTTCTATCCATTTTTTTACCTTATGTTATATAATTTCTATAAATTGCACATTTTGGATCCATATGATCATAATTATGACCTTTATAATAAGTTAAGTAAAGAAAAGGGAAAAATGCCACTCTCTTACTTTAAAATATATTTTTTGTTCACATAGAGATAAAAAATGAGGTATTTTCAGTTATAAATATTAATTTTAAGGATAAATAATTTTTATTAATCATGTTAATTTATTTTTAGTTTTTAGTTATGAAATAATTACTTTAAATACTTACGCAATGCCGATATAGCAATTTTCTATTTAAAAGGAAAACAAAATAAATGATTTTAAAAATGACTAAAGTAATAAAATTTGAATAAATTATTATTCTCCAAAAAATAGATAAATATAACATGTTAGGAAAGTTTTTAAGTTATATACTCAATTTAAATCTTTTACTTTATGTTTTTAGAATCAAATTAAATGAATAGTTTTGAAATTCACATTAATGATATTTTATAATAAATAATGTTTTATTAAATGATTTTAATTTATATAAAATATTTTATTCTGTAAATTAAATTTTATATGGTTCATAATATTAACTATTTTCCATTTATGTTTTTTTTTCTTTTTATAGGAACTTTCCTTACCCCTAAATAGTAAAAACTTTAAAACCATTATGATTTTCAGAAAGGGTTAAAACAGGTTAAAACAAAAAAGATAATGGAATCACCTAAAATTGTACAATTTTTATTTTATGAGATTATTTATACAAATATTAATATTGATATTATCAATTTTTATCTATTTGAATATGAAAATGAATTTATATTAATTTAATACTTTAATAAATTCCAAGAGTTCTCCTCTCATCTCTTATAAAAGGGCATCACCTATCCTATTTTCTTCACACTTAAAAGTCTTTATGATTCATCTAATCCTTACAAAAAATCATTCCTTAGCTCCCTTAACATTTCCTAGAGGCATTGGTTTTATTATAAAACCCACTTAGGAAGGCTTTTGGTGAAAACCTAAATAGGTTGTCCGAAGACGAGGTATCATTCTGAACTAATCATTTTTGTTTTATTTATTCTTCCAAATCCTTAAGATATTATTGAACCGTGATGATATAAAAAAAATTATTTCACATATACTGATATTTTTTTAGTTTAATGTAATACCCTACATCCCTCTCATTTTCCATCAAATGGGAAATGAAAATGTCATTTGTGTGTATGGTGGAGTACCACCTCGCAAGTCGATGTAATTCATTTTCCATCACCACCACTCACATATGGTTTTAATGATGGATTTAATGTATGTATAATATATTAATCACTTATTTTTATTTATAAAAATATAATATATCATTTAATCTCTTATGTTTCCATTCATTAAAAAATGATAATGTCGTTCGTGTGTACGTGTAGACTGCCGCCTCCAAGAAGCAATATGATTAGTTTCTCATCACCACATCACATGGATGATATATATAACTACATTTAAAAAAATAATATTATATTTATGTTATAATGATAATTATAGAAATAAAAAATAATAAATATGTTCTTTCCATCATGATCATTGAAAAATTGAAATGTTACTCATGTGTACTTGTGGCTTACCATCTCTATGATTGTAACATAGTTCATTTTTCATAACCATATTTCATGGTTGGTTTAAAAATTATAATTTATGCATAAAATTAGAATTATTTCATGATTAGTATTCTATAGATGATATAATAATAACCTAATTTACCATAGTAAAACAATCGAAGTCATTTTGGATATAAAAACTGAATATCATTAAAACATCTGAGATGAACTTAATTGATTAAGTAATTAAATATAACATGGTATTAAAAAATAAAAGGAATAAAAAATGAAAAAACATATTAAAAAATTAAATAATTAAAATAATATTTCTATTCATGAATAAAAATAACGTATGTGATGACTCAAACTAGAGGTAAAGGATTTCATCTCAATTTTCCTTCATTGAGGCATATTTTAAGGTTATCCACTAATTTATTTTGTATAGTTTGTATGCTACACCTTTTATATGTTATATCATGAATACTTTATACTTCATGGTTTTTTAATTTTCAGTTCAAATTTTTTAATCCTAGGGAATTTTACTAGAAATTTTCTAAGTGGTGAGTGTTTTATAACTTAATTTTCTTTTATTGGGTTATATCAATTATTCATTGATTATATTATGTCAAGATTATGAGTGAAATTTACTTTTTTTATTTAGGTTGTATTTCATCTTGTTTTTTTGGATTTAAATTTATTACACATAATCAATTCATTGATTAATTCTCACATCAATATTATGATCATTATAGGGGTTCTTCATCTCAAATAATTTTCTTTGGTATATATATTATGTTATACACCTATTTTATTTTATTAGTTGTATATACTATACATTTGATATATTATATAATGAATATATTTACTATCATGGAATTATATTTTTCATTTGACGTTATTTATTTCATAGGTGCTATGATTCGAAAGTTACCAAATTAGTAAGGGTTTATTTCACAATCTCATCATTATTTGGTATTTTTTATGTTTAAGTCTCACCTGAGGGAATTATATGATATTTTTATCTTAAACCCAATATATTTTATTCTCCTATGTAAGTTTTTTAGAATTATAATTTTTCCTTTCATTTTTCTCTTTTATGTACTTAAATAACCAAAAAAATCAAAGAAAAATATACTTTATTTCCTCTTTAGTTGGGAATATTTTTATTTCATGACAATGTTTTCAAGAATTTTTTTAATATTATTCTATGAAATTAAAAATTAATTTTTATATATAATTTAGTTTTAAAAAATAGTTTAAAAAAATATTATTATCATTTTCTAAACAAGGTATTTTTAAAAAAAAATCTAAAAGTTATATTTATTTTAACATACTCAGCATGAATAGAATTTTCTGTTTTCATGATAGCTCATTCCCTTAAAGTTTAATTTAAAATTTTCTATGATTATTTTTAAAGAAAATATTTTTTCCCAATATTCTGGAAAGTTTTAGTTCTAAAACTTGATTTCAAAATAAAAAAATGTTGTTTTCCTCAAAAAAAATTTTAATGATCTTTTTATGGTATTAATATTCATCAACTACAAAATAATTTTATCTTACTTATAATCTACTATGATTATTTTTTAATGATAAAATCCTTATTATTTCTCTATATGGTTTATGATTAGTTTTATTGGGGAAATATTAACATTTCATATGATAGTATTTTAATAAAAATATTTTTGTTGATTATGTATTGAATTGTTATTCACCTCTTTTATATGATGAATAAATTGGAAATAGTAAGTGATGGTAGGGGCCTACTATAGGCCCTCAATGAATTATTAGGTCTAATGAGAAAAAAAAATTTAGGTATTTGGATGAGGTCTTACCCATTTATATATTATGTCTTGGCACGAGGCCTTGATGGTATCTTTATGATGTCCAGTATTATTATTTTCATCAATATGAGATTAATTATTGATTTCCATTTGATTATTTGAATAGTTATGATATCCATGGATAAGATTAAAGCTTGTGTGATTGGGTATATTCTATTATTTGATCAACATTTATCCCTTCAATATTATTCTTTATTCTCAAGTTATTGATTAAATGAAATGTGATTTCAATTTTATATCTTTTTATATTTATTATGCCTTATTTATTCATGATATATTCCACTATATTTAACCCTTAGTACACATTTTATCTCACCCCAATTTTTTTTCCTTTCCCTAGTATATAAAGAAGAATATTTGAATGAGTTCAAGGATTCAAAAAATTTACTTTAACTATGTTGTATTCTTGTGTTTTTAAATATAATGTGAGATTCAAGTATATATCTAGTTTACTAGTACTGCTAAAATATTCATCCATTTGCAATGTGATCGTGTGTATCTTATGCTAATGTAATAAACTAACCACCGACTCTAAGATACTAAGGTAGGGGTATTTACAGTTAGTATCAAATAAATTTTAGCAGAAAACTTGAGAACTGGATTTAGGATAACATATATTATGGAACATAACCCTATGATAGACTTTGAGTACATTCCCCAAATACACTAAATTTATGATTCATATTTGGATAGTTTATGATTTTTCGGTGCCATAATGGGTTAATAAGTCTAAGTTTGGTCATAATTTTAAATCCATAGACACCCCTTTTTTGGTTTTAAGTGATAGAAGTCCAAGATAATTAGGAGTATTTTTGGAGAAATTTATGGATATATAAATATCAATATTAGTATGGGTTTTAGTGAAAAAATTATTTAAGGAAGAATGCCTTTAAATTTTATGAACATAATTTTAAAGGTATTAATAACCTTTAGGTTTAATATGATCATTGATGTATATATAATAATAGTCAACTAATATTGTTTAATTTTTTGGGAAAAAATAATGTATATAGAAAACCTTAGTCTTTAAAAATTTATTTAATGATTAATATTATTTTGAAGTTGTTCATCATGTTTTTGGTAACCTTATAGGAATTTAATTAGTATAGTTTTAGAAAAAGGAAAACGCATATATCAGGTGACAACCCATTGCATTTGGAAAGGTCATGGGGCTTGAACCCACATCTAAAGGGCAACAAGGGTACAGTGCCTACTACTAGCCTACATGATGTACTAGTTAATATGACATTGTTTTTACTTAAATGGTTGGACAAATAAGTAATAAATTAATTTTTGGAAATATATTATAGGATCAATTATTTTTTATTTTTTATCATTTTTAGGTGACTAATAATATTTTGGGGGAGTTTTATTAGGTTGATATATATATATATATATATATATATAACCATTAGGTTTAACATAAATGATTATTTAGTAAGAATGTTATTACATTTTTTGAGTTGTAAGATGAAGGGTATGAGAAAACCTTTGAGTTTAGAAAATTATTTAATGTTTAGGTTATTGATGTTATTTGAGATATGTAGTTATTTATTTAATGAATGGTCTATGTGTAACCTTTGGTTTTATTTTTGGATTTTGGCGATTAATGTATTATTTCTTCGTATGAAGGTTTATTCATTTTTAGTACTATATTACATTTTATGACCTATTTTGGTTTTATTATAAATGAGATGAATATATTGTTAATATTTTTTGGATTATATGATTCATTAAAAGTTAATTTTAGTGCTTAAGACCTAAAAAATCATATTATATTTCATTCCTTAGAGTTAGATATGAAGTAGAAATTGAATGAAGCACAACCAAAGGATGAAATTGTGCTTATGAGAAATAAAGATATCAAGTAAGTATATTTCCTTATGTTTTTATTCTATATGGTAAAGTAATTCCTAAACTCTAATAAAATCATATTGAAATAAAAACTTTATCCTATTACAGTCATTTATGATGAATTGATGACTTTTTTACCCATCACTGATTTATGGATTTTTAATCACTAATTTTCTCCTTAAAAAGTTATTTATCGCCCACTATTAGTCCTTAGGTCTCATAAATGTCCATATTTTCAATTACAAATAATTTTTTCCTATTTGGAAATATATTTTTGTGTTATTTTATATAACCTTAATATTTCCTTTCCCTCCTTTTAATAGAAAGTTTTATTAACACTTTTATGATGTGGGTTTTCCACAAATCAATTTTCAGATATCATACCCCTGATTTTTTAGTGCAAGTTAAAAATTTTTGAATATAATTTATTGATGGTGGGTATAATGTAACACCCAAATATTTTAAAATAAGAACATTATACTTGATTATGTATATGGCATGCAATACTGAGCTTAAATGACTAACAAAATATTATTATTTCAATATGACCATTATAACCTAACTGTTAAATTGGTAAGTATAAATAAGATTAATTTATTTATAAAAAATATATATAATTTTCCAACTAATTATAAATTTATTGATAAATAATTAGTAAATAATCACCCAAATTTTTGTAAAATCATTTTATACAACAAAAATACATTTTCTTCAAAAATGGTTTTATTTTTCATTTTGTGTCGAGGAATTATAATTAATTTCTTCCAACTTTTTAATTTTATTTTATAAAAATTATATAATTTTTTTTAAATTATTATATCAAAATTATCTTAGGGTGAAATATTGGTGTTTTCTGAAAATAATAATTTTTCAGTGAATAGTGAAAAATACCACTTTTTGTAAAACTTTCATTTACTTTCAATAAATTAAGTAATTTACATGTACCATTATGGTTTCAATTTTATTTAAAAGTAACATAATTATTTTTTATTTATATTTAATATAATTAATTACCTTTTAATGATCTGTATTCTGGATTTTGGTATTAGTTTATTTTTAGGCTTAAAATGCATTTTTCTGAAAACTTTTTTTAAGTGAATAATATTTATCCATTTTAATTAATTAAAATAACACCTAATGAGAAATAATATAAATTAATTTTTTAGATTATATATATAAATATATATAATAATTTAAATTCATATAATTGTGATTACTATTCATAGAGTTAATATAAGATCATATTATGCTTGAAAAATACATTTCTTGAAAAACCGTTTTTTCGACACGTTGTGTGGGTTCATTTTTAAATTAAATTATTCCACATATGTGAATTTAATTTGATAAAATTAATTCAATATTTTTAATAAGAATAATCAATATTATTTAATAAGTTCAACTTAATTTTTGGTCATAATGAATACTAAAAATAGTAAGAAATTGTTACAGTGATTAAAGGTAAAAATAGGTTTATCAAGGATTAAACTAAATAAATAGGGTTATAATGACCTAAAAACTTGTTTAATTTATATTGTATAGCCATATTTATATCCTATATCATACAATTTCTATAAATTTCCCATTTGTAGGCATATTACCATGATTATGAACTTTATAGTAATTTATGCTAAGAAAAAAGACAAAATGTCACTCTCTTACTTTTAAAAATATCTTTTGTGTTCACATAGAGATAAAAAAGGAGGTATTTTTAGATTTAAATATTCATTTTAAGTATAAATAATTTTTCTTTATCATGGTAATTTATTTCTAGTTTATAGTAATGAAATAATTGTCTTAAATTCTTACACAATGCTGAGGTAGAAATATCTAATTAAAAGGAAAATAAAATAATTGGTTTTTAAAATATTAAAAGTAATATAATTTTAATAAATTTTTATGATACACAAATTTTTTAGATAAATATAACATCTTATGGAAGTTTTAATGGTATATATTTAAATTCCATATTTTTCTTGATGTTTTTAGAATGAAATTTAATGAATTGTGTCAAAATTAACATTAATGATATTTTATAATGAAAAATATTTTATTAAATGTTTTAAAATTCTTAAAAATGTTTTATTTGGAAAATTAAATAATATATTTTTTATAATATCAATAATGGTCTATTTATGGGATGTTTTCTATTTTATAAGAACTTTCATGACCCCTAGATATTAAAAGGTTTAATACCACGATAATTTTCAAAAAGGGGGAAATCAGGTTAAAATAAAAAGATAAGGGTGAAAAAATCACTTAAACTTGTTTTTTTTTATTTTATGATATCATTTAGACTTAAATTAATATTTTCCTAAAATAATTTCAATTTATATCAATTTAATTTAAAAATAAATTTATATTTATTTAATAATTTATCAAATTCCAAGAGTGATCATCCCCTCTTTAATAAAAGGTCACCTCATTTCCTCTTTTATTCACACTTAAAAGGCCTTTGGTTCATAAAATACTTAAAAAAATACCTTATTTTCTTTCCTTATTATTTCATAGAGAAATTTTTTATTATAAAACCCTCCTAGTAAGGCTTCTGGTAAAAATTTATAGAGATTTTCTGAAGAAGGGGTAGCATTCTTCACTGAGCATTTTTGTTTTATTTCTTCTTAAAACTCCTTAAAATATTATTAAATAATGTTGATATAATAATATCAGTATAAAACAAACACTAATATCTTTTTATGTTAATTTCATACCCTATATCCATATCCTCTTCAATTAAATAGAAAACAAACTCATTATTCATGTGTGTGGTGGAATACCGCCTCACGAACCGATGTAATTCATTTTCCATCACCACCACTAACATAAGGTTTTAATGATGGATTTTATGTATATATATTATATTAATGACATATTTATTATTCATAAAATATAATATATCATTTAATTTCTTATATTTCCATTCATTGAAAAAAGATAATGTCGTTTGTGCATACGTGTGGATTGTTGCCTCCATAAAGAGATGTGATTCATTTCCCATCACCACAAAACATGGATGAAATATATAAGTTTATTTAAATAAATAATATTATATTCATTTTATAATTATCATTCTTGAAATATAAAATAATACCTATGTTATTTTAATCATGATCATTGAAAAATGGAAATACTTCTCATGCATGCGTACGAATTACCCTCTACATGATTATAATGTAATTAATTTTTAATAACCATATATCATGGTTGGTTTAAAGAGTATAATAAATTTATAAAAAATATGATTATTTCATGATTATTATTCTAGATTTTATGGAACAATGACCTCTTGAACCACAGTTAAACTACTGAATTCATTTTGGATATATAGATTGAATATCATTAAAACATCTAGTATGAACTTAATAGATTAAGTATTTAAATATAACACAGTATTAAATAAAATAAAAATAGTAATAAATATGAAAAAATATTCTTAAGAAAGTAAATAATTAACATAAGTTTATAATTTAGGAAGAAAAATAATGTATTTGATGACTCAAACCTGAATTAATGTATTTCATCTCAATTTTCCTTCATTGAGACATATTTTACTATTATGCACCAATTTATTGTATATAGTGTATAAACTTCCCATTTTACATGTTATATCATGAATCCTTAATACTTCATGGTATTTTAAGTTTAAAATTAAAATATTTCATCCAAGGGGATTTGAATTGAGAGTTACCATTTGGTAAGTGTCATATAACTCAATTTTCTTTCATTGGGTTATATCACTTCTTCATTGATTATATTATCTTAAGATTATGTGTGAAATGTCCTTTTTTAGATTTTTTTTATTTCTACTTGTTTTTTTTCAATTTAAATTTTTTACACATAATCAATTCATTGATTAATTCTTACTTCAACCTTATGGTCATTGTAAGGGTTCTTCATCTCAAATTGTCTTTGTTGGGAAATTTGTTGTGTTATACACTTATTTTATTTTACGAGATATATCTACTTCCTATATGATATGTTATATCATGAAAATATTTAAATTAATTTTATTTAATGTTTCATTTTAATTTATTTATTTCATGAGGTTTATGATTTGAAAGTTACCAAAGTGGTAAGGGTTTATTTTATAATATCATCATTATTTGGTATTGTATATACTTAAGACTCGACTGGGGGAATTATATGATATTTCTATCATAGACCCAATATATTTTTTATCCTTTTAGTTATTTTTGAAAATTATAATTTTTCCTTTCATTTTATTATTTTAAGTACTCAAACGATCAAAAGAGGTTTTTAAGAAAAATAGACTTTATTTCCTCTTTAGTCAAGAATCTTTTTCTTCCATGACCATGTTTTCTAAAAAAATTAAATAATTTTTTTAATATTATTCTATGAATATTTAAATTCATTTTTACCCATTATATAATTTTTATAAAATAGTTTAAACGGAAATTTCTTGTAATTTTTTGAACAAGGTATTTTTTTTCTAAAAATGTGAAACGGTATCTGTTTTAACATACTCGGCATGAATGGAATTTTATATTGCCATGACCACTCGTTTCCTTGAATATTTATTTAAAATATTCCATAGTAATATTAAAAGAAAATATTTTCCCTAATATTCTGAAATCTTTTAGTTTTCAAAAAAAAATCAAAGTAAAAAAAGGGTGTTTTCTTCGAGAACTTTTTTAATGATATTTTTATGGTATTTTCATTTATAAAAAAATATCACTTTACATTACTTATGTTTTTTTGGGATATGTTGTAATGATATCATACTTATTATTTCACTAGATTGTTTATGATTAGTTTTATTATATTTCAATATAAATGTTAACATTTATTATGTATTGACTTATTATTCACCCCTTTCATATGATGAATACATTGGATTTATTAAGTGATGGGTGGGCCTGATAAAGACCCTTGATGCATTGGAAGGTCTCATGATAGAAAATAGGTTGGTTATTTAGCTATGGTCTTACCCATTTATGCATTATGTCTTGGAAAGAGGCATTGAAGGTATGTTTACAATATACAACATCATGAATTCCATCAATATGAGACTATTTATTGATTTTAATGTAATTATTTTAATAGTTATGATATGCATGGATAATATTCAAGATAGTGTGATTACTTATATGGAATTATTTGATCATAATTTATTCATACCATATTATTCTTCATGATAAATTTATTGATTAAATGGAATGGTTTTTCATTTGTCTACCTTTCCATATTGATTATGCCTTATTTACTCATGATAAATTCTATTGTACATAACCCTTACTGTTCATTTGATCTCACCCATTATTTTGTTTCCTTTCCTTGGGATATGAAGAAAGAATATTTTAAAGAGTTTAATAATTCATAATATTTACTTTCACTATGTTTTAATTTTACTTTTTCAAATTTCATGTGAGATTCAAGTATCTATCTAATTTAGAAAGACTACTAAATTTTTCAGTACTTTGGGAGGTGATAAATTATATTTTATGTCAATGTAATAAAGTAACCACTGACTCTAGGATACTGGGGTTAGGGTTTTTATTTTTTATATCATAGAAAGTTTAGTATAAACCTTAGGAACTAGATTTAGGAAAACATAGATTAGGGAACATAACCCTACGATATAATTTGAGGACATTCTATAATTACACTAAGTTTATTATTTAGATGAGGATAGTATATGATTTTTAATAACCATCATGGTTTAATAATTCTAAGTTTTATCATAAGTTTAAAGGCATAGATACCACTTTTATGTATTTTTATGGAAGTCCAAGATGATTAAAATTATTTTGGGAGACATTAATGGTAATATTACCCTTTTAATTAGTGTGGGTTTTACTGAAAAAGTAATTTAATAAATAATTCCTTTACATTTTTTGGACATAATTTTAAAGGTATTAATAACTTTTAGGGTTAATATGATCATTGATGTTAAGGTAATAATAGTCAATTAAGATTATCTGATTTTGTGGAAAAAATAATCTATATAGAAAACCTTAGTGATTAAAAATTGATTTAATGATTAACGTTATTTTGTGGAAGTTAATCAAATTTTTGGGAGCAATGTAGGAAATATATTAATATAGTTTTATAAAAAATACAACCCACATATCATGTGACAACATGTCATATTCCGAAAGTCTGTGGGGAATGAACCCATAACCGAAGACCGACAAGGGTACAGTTACTACCATTAGAATATGTGATGAACTAGTCAATATGACATTTTTCTCTTAAATGGTTTAATGAATAGATATTAAATTAAATTTCGGAATAAAATTATATGATCAAATATTTTTAAATTTTTATTATTTTGAGGTGATTGATAATATTTCAGTAGATTATTTATTTGGTTAATATATATATATAACCATTAGATTTAACATAAATTATTATCTAGGAATAATTTTATTACATATTTAAAGGTGAAATCTAAAGGTTATGAGATAGCCCTTAATGTTAAAAAATCCTTTAATGTTAATGTTATTGGTGTTATTTTGGATATAGGGTTATTTACTTAATGAATGTTCTATATTAAACCTTTGGTTTTATTATTTAATTTTAGATATTAATGTATTATTTTTTCATATGAAGGTTTATTCATTTTTGGTATTATCTTACATTGTGCAAAACATTTGGGTTTTATTAAAGATAGGATGAATATATTGTTATTATTTTTGTGGATTATATGATTTAATAAAATTTAATTTTAATGCTTTGTAATAGAAAATTCTTATTATATATTCATTCCTTGGAGTAAGAGATGAAGTAAAAAATTGATCGAAACATAACCAAATGATGAAATTGTGCTTATGAAATAGAAGGATTCCAACTAACTAAATTTCCATATGTTATTAGTCTAGATGGTAAAGGAATTCCTCAAATATTGGAAAAGGATCTTGAAACAAAAAAAAAATATCTTATTACAGTCATTTCGAATGAATTGATGGTCTTTTCACTTGTTACAGAATTGCGGATTTATGGTCACTAACTTTCTCCTAAACATGTTCTTTGTCACTCTTTATTAGTCCATGGGTGTTAGTTTTCTCGTCTATGTCCATATTTTCACTTCCAATTAATTTTATACTATTTTTAAACATATTTTTTTATTCTATATGACCTTTATATATCCCTTTACCTCCTTTTAAGAGTAATTTTTATCAATCCTTTTACGATGTTGTTTTTCCACAAAGGAATTTTCAAATATCACACCCTTAATTTCTAAGCATAAGTTCAAATTTAGATTATAGAATTTATTTAAGGTGGGGATAATATAATACTCCAATGTTTTAAAATAACGACATTATGTTTGATGTTGTATATGAAATGAAACACTGAGCTTAAATGAATCGTGAAATATTATTATTTAAATATGACTATTATAACCTAGTTATTAAATTTATGGGTATGAGTAGGATTAATTGATTTATAAAAAATATATGTAATGTTCCAACTCAATATAAACATATTAATAAATTGTTAGTAAATAGTCGCTCAAAATATAATAAAATCATTTTATACTTCAAAGATGCATTTTCTTCAAAAATGGTTTTATTTTAAATTTTTTATACAAAAAATAAAATTAATTTCTTCTACTTTTAAAAATTTTATTTTATAAAAAAATATAATTTTGTAAATAAAAATATAAAAATTATCATATGGTGAAATTATGTTCTTTTTTTTAAAGAATAATTTTGTAGTGAATAGTGAAAAACACCACTTTTTGTAAAACTATAATTTATTTTCAATAAATTAAGTAATTTAAAAGACCCATTATGATTTTAATTTGATTAAAATTAACATAAGTATTATATATTTATATTTAATCTAATTTATTACATTTTAATCATCTTTATTTTGGATTTTTATATTTTTTATTTTTAGGCTTAAATATGCATTTTTATTTTAACTATTTTTAAAGTGCATGATATTTATCCATTTTAATTAATTAAAATAACCCCAAATGAGAAATTATATAAATAAAATGTATATATTATATATCTATATATATTAATGCAAATTCATATAATTATTATTAGTATTCATAGAGTAAATGTAAGATCATCTTATGCTTGAAAAATACATTTCTTGGAAAACTGTTTTTTCGACATATTATGCGGTTGACTTTTTAAATTAAATTCAATCACTTATATAATTGAATTTAAAAAAATATATTTCATATTTATAATAATAATAATTAATATTAGATAGTAATTTAATTTTAATTTTTTTATCAAAATGAATAGTAAAAACAATAAAAAAAATTGTTATTGCGAATGAGGTTAAAATAGGTTAAACAGTGATTGAACTAAATATAAAATAATTATAATGACTTAAAAATTGTATAATTTCTTTTTTATAGCTAAATTTAGACCCTATATTATATAATTTATGTCAATTTAATATTTTGTGGCAATATTTCCATGATTATAACCTTTATAGTAATATAAGTAAAGAAAAGGAAAAAATGTCACTCTCTTACTTTTAAAAATATATTTTGTGCTCACATTAAGATAAAAAAGAGGTATGTTCCATTATAAATTTTCATTTAAATGATAAATAATTTTTATTTATCATGGTAATTTATTTATAATTTTTAGTGATGAAATAATTACCTTAAATGCTTACGCAATGCCGACCTAGTAATTATCTAATTAAAATGAAAATAAAATAAATGATTTTAAAAATATTAAAAGAAATATAAATTGAATAAATTATTGTTTTACACTATTTTTTTTCATGAATATAAAATTTTATGGAATTTTTAATGGTATATATTTGAATTCCATATTTTTATTGATTTTTTTAGAATCAAATTAAATGAATGGTATCAAAATTGACATTAATGATATTTTATAATAAATAATGTTTTATTAAATGATTTAAAATTATTAAAAATATTATATTTGCCCAATTAAATAGTATATGGTTTATAATATCAACCATTTTTCATTTATGGTATGATTTTTATTTTTTGGGAACTTTCTTGATCCATAAATATTAAAAACATTAATACCGTGGTAATTGTCAAAAAGGGGTAAAACAGGTTAAAACAAAAAATAAGGGTAAAAACATCACCAAAACTTGTACAATTTTAATTTTATGAGATTATTTCAACCCAAATTTATCTTATCCTCTAATATTGTCTATTTTTATCCATTTTAATATGAATTTTAATTTATATTAATTTATTACTTCAAGAAATTCCAAGAGTGTCAATCCCCTCTCTCATAAAAGGGTGCCTCCTCTCCTCTTTTATTCACACTTAAAATGAATTTTGGTTTAAAAAATTACTTAAAAATCACTTAATATCCTCCCTTAAAATGTTTTATATTCCTTTTTTATTATAAAACCCTCCTAGGAAAGATTTTAGTACAAACCTAAAGAGGTTGTCCGAAGAAGTGGTATCATTCTTAACCAAGTGTTTTTTTATTATTGCACCTCCTTAAAATGTTATTCAACCATGATGATATAATATCATCAATATATATTATACACTGAGTTGTTTTTATGTTAATTTTAATCTTTATATACATCTCCTCTTCCATCAAACACTACTGGAAATAGTATATTTCCCAACGGTTCAGAACTGTTGGGATAGGCTACAGAACCGTTGGAATATCTTATACCAACGGTTCTGCCAACTATAGGGAAGTAAGTCGTTGGGAAAAAGTTTTCCCAATGGTTTATGTAGAACTGTTGGGATAGGTTAGTTATAGTAACCTATCCCAATGGTTTGGTTGAACCGTTGGTATAAGTTTTGCCAACGGTTCAACCAAAACGTTGGTAAAAACCTCTTCCAGGAACCTTTTCCACCTTTTCTAACGGTTTACAAAACCGTTGGGAAAGAGTTTTTACCAACGGTTCTCATAGAACCGTTGGTAAAAACATCATATAAAATGTATGCCAACAGTTTCAAACTGTTGGCATAGGCTATGCTATGCATATTTCACAGCAGCCTATAATTTGCAAAGGTTTGCAATCCCATTCTTGTTCATTGTGTTGTAATTCTCCATTCCCTCTCCTTTCCAATTATTTAACATATAATGCATACAAATTTAACATTGCACCCTGGAACTATACACATACAGAATTAAATCATAATTCATAATGTAATTATAAACATACATAATTGATTTAGAATTCAATTTAAAACTTAGATGACAATTATATGTCGAATCCGGAATTCAATTCATAATTGAATACATACATAATTTAATTATCAATTATCAATAAAATACATAAAAAACTAAATAAGTAATTATAGGTGTTATACATAATTAAGAATAAATATAAGTGGTTTTTACTAAAAATGAAGTCCATTTTAAAAATTACACATACACTTGGAGTGATATCGGCCACAACATGTCTCAGATTGAGGCGGGGTTGACTCATACACGTCACATATGACTCATGGATCGTTTTCTTAAAGTATCAACATATTCCGAAAGCGTTTGGTTGGTTTTTCGTATGCCAGTTGTACTTTTCACTTAAAATGTTGTCCATTTCAAATAAAACAGAGACACTTAGAGTTGTGACAGACACACTACATCTCGAATTTAGGCGGGGTTGACTCGTAAACATCACATATGACTCATGGATCGTTGTCCTAAAGTTTTAATGGAATCTGAAGGTTCTTGGTTGGTTTTCCGTATATCAGTTGTCATTTTCACTCCAAATGATGTCCATTTTAAACAAAAGATAGACATTTTGAGTGGTACCGACCACACTACACTTCGGATTGAGATGGGGTTGACTTTTACACGTCACATATGACCCATGTATCGTTTCCCTAAATCATCAACACATTCAGAATGCGTTTGATCGGTTTTCCGTATGTCAGTTGTTGTTTTCACTTAAACTATTGTTTATTTCAAAAAAAATGACACTTTGAGTGGTTATGGTCACACCATGCCTCAGATTAAGTCAGGGTTGACTCGTACACATCACATATGACCCATTTATAGTTGTTATAAACTTTCAATGCATTTCGAATGTGTTTGGTCGGTTTTCTGTATGTCAGTAGTTGTTTTTAATTAAAATGTTGTCCATTTCAAATAAATGTGAGACACTTTGAGTGTTTTCGGCCACACCAGGCCTCTAATTGAGGTGGGTTTGACTCATACACATCACATATGACCCATGGATCGTTTTCCTAATGTTTCAATGGAATCCGAATGCGTTTGGTCAGTTTTATGTATGTCAATTGTTGTTTTCACTTAAAATGAAGTCCATTTTAAACTAAAGAGAGACACTTTGAGTGGTTCCGGCCACACCGCGCCTCGGTTTGAGGAAGGTTTGACTCATTCACATCACAAATGACTCATATATCATTGTTATAAAGTATCAACACAATCAGAATCCGTTTGGTCGGTTTTCCGTATGTACTTAAAATGTTGTCCATTTTAAACAAAAGAGAGACACTTAGAAAGATCCTAGCCACACTGCAACTCGGATTGAGGCGCGGTTGACTCAAATACGTCACATATGACCAATGGATTATTTTCTTAAAGTTTCAACAGATTCCGAATGCGTTTGGTCAGTTTACCGTATGTCAGTTGTTGTTTTCAATTAAAATGAAGTCCATTTTAAACTATAGAGAGACACTTTGAGTGGTGACCACCACTTTGCGCCTTTTATTGAGTCTAGGTTGACATGTACACGTCACATATGACCCATAGATCATTCTCCTAAAGTTTCAACTGAATCTGAATTCATTTAGTCAGTTTTCCGTATGTCAGTTGTTGTTTTCATTCAAAATGTTGTCTATTTCAAATAAACCAGAGATACATTGAGTGGTTCCAGCCACACCTGGCCTTGGATTGAGGCATGGTTGACTCGTAAACATCACAAATGACTCACGGAACGTTGTCCTAAAGTTTTAATAGAATCTGAATGTGTTTGGTCAGTTTTCCATATGTCAGTTGTTGTTTTCAATTAAAATGAAGTCCATTTTAAACTATAGAGAGACACTTCAATTGGTGGTGGCCACACCTGGCCTCGGATTGAGTATGGGTTGACTCTTACATGTCACATATGACCCATGGATTTTTTTCCTAAAGTTTAAATGGAATATGAATGCATTTGGTCAGTTTTCTGTATGTCATTTTTTTCACTTAAAATGATGTCTATTTTAAAGAAAAGAGAGACAATTTGAGTGGTTCCAGCCACACCGTGCCTCGTATTGAGGAGATATTGACTCATACACATCAAAAATGACCCATGGATCATTTTACTAAAGGTTAAATAGAATATTAATGTGTTTGGTTGGTTTTCCGTAGGTCAGTTGTTGTTTTCAATTAAAATGAAGTCCATTTTAAACTAAAGAGAGACACTTTGAGTGATGTAGATCACACCGTGCCTCGGATTTAGGCAGGGTTGACTCTTTCCTGTCATATATGACCCATGGATCGTTGTGCTAAACTATCAACATAATCAGAATCTGTTTGGTCGGTTTTCCGTATGTACTTAAAATGTTGTCCATTTTAAACAAAAGAGAGACACTTAGAGTGATCCTGGCCACACTGCGACTCGGATTGAGGAACAGTTGACTCGTACATGTCACATATGACCCATGGATATTTGTCTTAAAATTTCAATATAATATGAATGCGTTTGGTTGGTTTGTTGTATGCCAGTTGTACTTTTTACTTAAAATGTTGTCCATTTCAAATAAAACTAAGACACTTCGAGTTGTGATGGCCACACTACGCCTCGGATTTAGGAGGGGTTGACTTGTAAACATCACATATGACCCATGGATATTTTACCTAAAGTTTCAATGGAATATGAATGTGTTTGGTTGGTTTACCGTATATCAGTTGTTGTTTTCACTCAAAATGGTGTCCATTTTAAACAAAAGAGAGACATTTTGAGTGGTGTCAGCCACACCACACCTCGGATTGAGGTGGGGTTGACTTTTACATGTCACATATGACTCATGTATCCTTTTCCTAAAGCATCAACACATTCAGAATGTGTTTGGTTAGTTTTCCGTATGTCAGTTGTTGTTTTCAATTAAAGTGTTATTTATTTCAAAAAAAATGAGACACTTTGAGTGGTTCCGATCACACCATGCCTCAGATTAAGGCAGGATTGACTCGTACACGTCACATATGACCCATTGATCATTGTTCTAAACTTTCAACACATTCATAATGCATTCGGTCAGTTTTCCGTATGCTAGTAGTTGTTTTCAATTAAAATGTTGTCCATTTCAAATAAATGTGAGACACTTTGAGTGGTGTTGGACACACCAATCCTTGTATTGAGGCGAAGTTGACTCGTACACGTCACATATGACCTATGGATCGTTTTCCTAAAGTTTTAACGGAATTCGAATGTGTTTGGTTGGTTTTCTGTATGTCAATTTTATTTTTCACTTAAAATGAAGTCTATTTTAAATGAAAGAGAGACAATTTGAGTGGTTCCGACCACACCTTGCCTCGGATTAAGGTGAGGTTGACTTTTACACATCACAAATGACCCATAGATCGTTTTACTAAGGGTTCAACAGAATCAGAATATGTTTGATCATTTTTCCATATGTCAGTTGTTCTTTTCACTTAAAATGAAGTCTATTTTAATTAAAGAGAGACGCTTTGAGTGGTTTTGGCCACACCACGTCTCGGATTGAGGCGGGGTTGACTCGTGCATGTCATATATAACTCATGTATCGTTGTGTTAAAGTATCAACACAATCATAATCTGTTTGGTCGGTTTTCTGTATGTACTTAAAATGTTGTCCATTTTAAAAAAAAAAGAGACACTTAGAGTGATCCCGGCCACACTGTGACTCGGATTAAGGCACGGTTGACTCAAACATGTCACATATGACCCATGGATCATTGTCCTAAAGTTTCAACATAATCTGAATGCATTTTGTTGGTTTACTGTATGTCAGTTATTGTTTTCAATCAAAATGAATCCCATTTTAAACTATAGAGAGAAACTTTGGGTGGTGTCGGCCACTCCGCGCCTCAAATTGAGGCAGGGTTAACTTTTACATGTCACATATGACCCATGTATCATTGTCCTAAAGTATCAACACATTTAGAATGTGTTTGGTGGGTTTTCCGTATGTTAGTTGTTGTTTTCACTTAAAATGAAGTCCATTTTAAACTAAAGAGAGACACTTTTAGTGGTTTCGGTCACACCAGGCCTCGGATTAAGGAAGGGTTGACTCGTACACATCACATATGACCCATTGATTTTTATTCTAAACATTCAACACATTCTGAATCCGTTTGGTCGGTTTTCCGTATGCCAGTAGTTTTCAATTAAAATGTTGTCCATTTCAAATAAATGTGAGACACTTTGAGTTGTTTCAGCCACACCAGGCCTCGAATTGAAGCACAGTTGACTTTTACACATCACATATGACCTCTGGATCGATGTCCTAAAGTTTCAACAGAATCCGAATGCTTTTGGTCAGTTTTTCGTATGTCAGCTGTTGTTTTCACTTAAAATGAAGTCCATTTTAAACTAAAGAGAGACACTTTGAGTGGTGCATGCCACACCGCGCCTCGGATTGAGGCAAGGTTTTTCTTTTACACGTCACATATGACCCATGTATAGTTTTCCAAAAGCATAAACACATTCAGAATGCATTTGGTCGGTTTTCCGTATGTCAGTTGTTGTTTTCACTTAAAATAAAGTCCATTTTAAACTAAAGAGAGACACTTTGAGTGGTGCCGGCCACACCGCGCCTCGGATTGAGGCGCGGTTGACACATACACATCATATATGACCCATGGATCGTTGTTCTAAAGTATCAACACAATCAAAATATATTTGGTTTGTTTTCTGTATGTACTTAAAATGTTGTCCATTTTAAACAAAAGAGAGACACTTAGAGTGATCCTGGACACACTGCGACTCATATTGAAGGCACGGTTGAATCGAACATGTCACATATGACCCATGGATCATTTTCCTAAAGTTTCAACAGAATCTGAATGCATTTGGTCAGTTTACCGTATGTCAGTTGTTGTTTTCAATCAAAATGAAGTCCATTTTAAACTAAAGAGAGACACTTTGAGTGGTTTTGGCCACTTCACACCTCGGATTGAGGATGGGCTGACTTTTAAACGTCACATATGACCCATGTATCGTTTTCCTAAAGCATAAACACATTCAGAATGCGTTTGGTCAGTTTTCTGTATGATAGTTGTTGTTTTCACTTAAAATGTTGTTTATATAAAAAAATGAGACACTTTGAGTGGTTACGGTCACACCATGCCTCGTATTAAAGAAGGTTTGACTCATTCATGTCACATAAGACCCATTGATCATTGTTCTAAACTTTCAACACATTCCGAATGCATTTGGTCGGTTTTCCGTATGTCAGTAGTTGTTTTCAATTAAAATGTTCTCCATTTCAAATAAATGTGAGACACATTGAGTGGTGTCAGCCACACCAAGCCTCGGATTGAGGCGTGGTTGACTCATACACGTCATATATGACCCATGGATGGATTTCCTAAAGTTTCAACAGATTCTGAATGTGTTTGGTCTGTTTTCTGTATGTCAGTTGTTGTTTTCACTTAAAATGAAGTCCATTTTCAACTAAAGAGAGACACTTTGAGTGGTTCTAGACACACCGCACCTTTGATTGAGGTAGGGTTGACTTTTACACATCACATATGACCCGTGTATAGTTTTCCTAAAGCATCAACACATTCATAATGTTTTTGGTCAGTTTTTCATATGTCAGTTTTTGTTTTCACTTAAAATGAAGTCCATTTTAAACTAAAGAGAGACACTTTTAGTGGTGTCGGTCACACCGAGCCTCGGATTGAGGCGGGGTTGACTCGTGAACATTATATATGACCCAAGGATCGTTGTGCTAAAGTATCAACACAATCCGAATCTTTTTGGTCAGTTTTCAGTATGTACTTAAAATGTTGTCCATTTTAAACAAAAGAGAAACACATAGAGTGATCTCGGCCACACTGTGACTTGTATTGAGGGTTGGTTGACTCGAACATGTCACATATGTACCATGGATCATTTTCCTAAAGTTTCAACAGAATTCAAATGTGTTTGGTCGGTTTACCGTATGCTAGTTTTTGTTTTCAATCAAAATGAAGTCCATTTTAAACTATAGATAGACACTTTGAGTGGTGTCAGCCACTCCACACCTCGGATTGAGGATGGGTTAACTTTTACATGTCACATATGACCCATGTATCATTTTCCTAAATCATCAACACATTCATAATGCATTTGGTCTATTTTCCATATGTTAGTTGTTGTTTTCACTTAAAATGAAGTCCATTTGAAACTAAAGAGAGACACTTTGAGTGGTTCTGGTCACACCATGCCTCAGATTAAGGCAGGGTTGACTTGTACACATCACATATGACCCATTGATCATTTTTCTAAACTTTCAACACATTCTGAATGCGTTTGGTCGGTTTTCCGTATGCCAGTAGTTGTTTTCAATTAAAATGTTGTCCATTTCAAATAAATGTGAGACACATTGAGCGGTGTCGGCCACACCAGGCCTCGGATTGAGGCGCGGTTGACTTTTACACGTCACATACGACCCATGGATCATTGTCCTAAAGTTTAAATAGAATCTGAATGAACTCACATGTACCCCCACCCCACTTGGACAGCCCTACCCCCACCCCACTTGGACAACCCACCCCCCCCCCACCCCACTTGGACAGCCCTACCCCCACCCCACTTGGACAACCCAGCCCCCCCCCCCACCCCACTTGGACACCCCTACCCCCAACACCCCACTTGGAAAACCCAGCCCCCCCCCCCACCCCAGCTAGACATCCCTAACTATATTTATGGATAACCAACAAAATCAAGTCAATAGACCTTAAATTTAAAATAAACCAAGGATAAAATAACTCAGGATCATATTTACCTCTTCAATATCAACCAAAATTATTCTATATAGATAAATCACAACAAAACCGCAACCTAAAATGATATATTGATTGTGTTCATACAGGAATCATAATAAACAATACATTGCAGAAAACTGGAATGAAAAAATCTAAAATAAATGAAGGCACACCTACCAATTTAGAATGGAAGAACAAAAATTACTTGAATCAAAGATAGATGTCCTGTTGGAAATTAGAGTTAGCACCCTCTAGAGAAGGTTGGAAAGTAGGGTTTGAACCATAACCTAAAATTATATATGCCTTATTTTCGTAAGGGGGTCATAATACACATTAGATTGCACCAAAATAGAATGACAAAATCTAAAATAAATTAACACACACGTACTGATTTAAACGGGCAGAACGAATCTAAAATAAATGAACTCACACATACCGATTTAAATGGGAAGAAAAAATCATTGGAAACCAGACTTGTTGTGTTGGGAAGTAGCGTTTGCGTCGAGATTTAGAGGCAAACCTTCCAGACGGTTGAGGTTTAGGGAAAAAATTTCGAGAGGGTGCATCCAGCTCTCGGTTAGGGAAAAAATGTCGAGATCTCTGGAGTTGCAGGTCGATGATATTTGGGGGTTTTCTTTCCCAATGGTTTTAAAAACAATTGGGAATGTTATGTTATCCCAACGGTTTCAAAAAACCATTGAGAAAAACTTCTTATGTCTACTATACCCAATGGTTTTACTAAAACCGTTTGTATAGGAGTCTTCATCTTTCCCAACAGTTTAATGAAACTGTTGGGAAAACTCTTCTTTTCCCATTTTTCCCAACGGTTTGATGAAACCTTTGGGAAAACTCAATTTTTACAGATCTTTTACAACGGTTTATGCAAACTGTTGGTAAATATCACCTATTCCAACGGTTCTTTTGAACCGTTGGTATACAAGCGTTGGGAAAATCATGATTTCTAGTAGTGAAATGGGAAACAAATCTTTCATTTGTGTGCACGGGGAGTTGTCGCCTCACAAACTAGTGTAATTTTTTTTCCATCAGCATTGTTCAATGATGGTTTTAGTGATGTATATAATGTATATATATTATATTCATTATATATTTATCATTCAGATAATATATTATATTATTTACTTTCTTACATTTCTATTCATTGAAAAATGATAATGTTGTTCATGAGTACGTGTGGAATACCACCTCCACAAAGTGATGTTATTCGTTTATCATCATCAAATCACATAGATAATATAAATAAGTGTATATAAAGAATTAATATGATATTTATCTTATAATTATCATTTTATAAGGATAAAATAATACTTATGTTATTTCCATCATGATCGATAAAAAATGGAATCGTTGTTGTGTGTATGTACAGCTTGCCATCTCCTTGATTATAATGTAGTTCATTTTCTTAACCATATTTAATGGTTTGTTTAAAAAGTATAATTTTTTTATAAAAATTATAATTATTTTATTTTTATTATTCTAGATATTATGGAATAATGACCTCTTCTTCCATAGTCAAACTTCTAAATTCATTTTGGATATATAAACGGAATATGATTAAAAAATATAACATGAACTTAGTGGATTGAATAATTAAATATAACATAGTAATAAAAAAATAAAAGTAATAATAAACATGAAAATTTTTCTTACACAATTAAATAATTAACAAAAGTATACTCTTCATAAATATAAATAACATGCATGAAAACGCATACCCGAGGTAAGGGATTTTGTTTCAATTTTCCTTCATTGAGGAATATTTTAATGTTATGAACCAATTTACATTATATGGTTTATACACTACCCATTTTACATATTATATCATGAATCATTCATACTTAGTGTTATTTTAGGCTTCAATTCCAATTATTTTATCCAAGGGTGTTTTACTTGAAATTTACCAGGTGGTAAGTGTTTCCTAACTCAATTTTATTTCATTAGGTTATATCACATCTTCATTGATTATATTATACTAATATTATGTGTGAAATAGAATTTTTTATTTATGTTTTCTTTCCACTTATTTTTTGTGAATTTAAATTTTTTACACATAATCACTTCATTGATTAGTACTTTATTCATCATTATGAACATTGTAAGGGTTTTTCATCTCAAATTATCTTCTTTGGTACATATGTTATGTTATATACCTATTTTATTTTATGATGTGTATATACTCCACTTTTATATTTAATATCATGAAATTATTTACATTCATTGTATTTATTTTTTCATTTAATGTTATTTATTTCATGGGGGTTATGATCGAAGCATTACCAAAGTGGTCAGGGTTTATTTTACAATATCATTATTATTCAGAATTATTTATATTTAAGTCTCAATTGAGGGAATTATATGATCATTCTATCTTAAACCTAATATATTTTATTATCCTATATTTATTTTTAAAAATTATAATTTTTCCTTTCATTTTTGTCTTTTATATACTCAAACAATCAAACAAATTAAGAAAAACACACTCAATTTCCTCTTTAGTCAAGAATATTTTTCTTTCATGAACATATTTTTTTAAAATGTTTTCAAGAATTTATTTAATATTATTCTATGAATTTTTAAAGTCTTTTTTACCCATGATAGACTTTTTACAAAATGGTCTCAAAGGAATCTTCTTTTTCATTTTCTGAATAAGGTATTTTCTTTACCGAAAATGTAAAATAAATATATGTTCTAACATACTTAGAATGAATATAATTTTTCACTATCATGACCACTCATTGACTTGAATCTTATTTTTCGAGTTTAAATGGTTCCTTTCAAAGAAAATATTTTTCCTAATATTATGTAATTTTTTTTTTTCAAAATCAATTTTTAAAGTAAAAAAGGTTGTTTTTATCATGAATTTTTTTAATGATATTGTTATAGTATTTCCATTCATCAATGACAAAAACCCTTTATATTACTTATGATCCACTAGGGATATGATGTAATGATACCATCCTTATTCTTTCTCTGGATAGTTTATAATTATTTTGAATGGGGAAAATATTAACATTTTGTATTCTAGTTTTACATATAAATTTTTATGTTTATTATGTATTGAATTTTCATTAAACCCTTTCATATGATGAATTCATTGGACTAATTAAGTGATGCTCAAATCTCGATATAGATTCTCAATGAATTGCTAGGTCTCATTAGACAAACTAGTTTAGTGTAATGGTTTGTGCCTTCCTGATCTGTTATTTTTTGAGTTTGGTCATTTGAAGTGATTGGAGGAGGCTCAGAGGGAGTTTAGAGAAGTTAAATTGTTAAAAGAATGATGTAGGGTGGTTACAAATTGTGTAACTTGATTTCACAGTGTGAAGTTTGGTTTCATGGATTATCCTAGAAAGCTTCACGATTTTTAGACTTTTAAATGGTGTGAAATAGGGATTCATAGAATGAAATACTTAGGTGTCTGAAAAATAAAATTAAACTTGAGAGGTGACGCATTTTTTAGAAGAATTGGAACTTAAGGTATTAAATGACGTGAAAGGGTATTACACTTCATTTAAAACCCGGATGTTGTAATGTTTTAAAACATTCTATCTAATCAAGTTTTCACAAATCCTATGATTGCAAAAATCTATCTCATTCCAGACGAACCTTGGGCACCCTGAGGAGTTCTTCAAACCCTCTTCCTCCCTATTTGATTGGTTTATCTTGGTGATTATTCATTGGAAATCTATAGTGATCCAATGTATGTTCTCCCTTCATGTTTATATCAATCTACCTTGGTTTGGTCTTGTTATCTTCTATATATCCTCGACGTACTATGGTGTGTGCTTATACATGGTTACCAATGGGGTCTCTCTCAGTTTTTATTGGTGCGGTGGTGCTACGACATCCTCATATGGATGTGGATCTTACAGGATAGGTAATCGGAGGACCTTTACGTGATTCATTCTCATGTGAAGAACATTGACGCCCCTTAGAGGTAGTATTTTCCTTGTTTCTCTTTATCGTGCAACATGTGGGAGGGTTTTTTCTTCTGTTACCCATGTATTATAATTGTGTTGACTTAATCAAAGATAAATAATTGGATAATTGAATTTGAAATGGGTAATGGGTTTTATTCTCATTCTTTTTACAGCCTTGATATTGATTTTAATTTTGTGGTTATATAGGCTCAACACCCTACTGAAAATAGTGGTCATTGGTGGATTTGTTTGTAAACTAAATAAATTACATTTTTTTTGGATCATGTTGAACATAAATATTTAAAAATTTGTAAATCACATATACTTGGATAATAAATGGATGCCCCAAGATTACCCAGTTTTTGTGATAACCCATGAATTAACAAGTAAAATTAAATAAGTAATTCCTTTTTAAATTCATAATTGTGTTATGCTTTGGCATGTGGGGAAATGTGCTATGTGGGATATTCGTGTTTGTGTGTGTGGTGATGATGGGAGGTGAATTGGATATGTTATGATGTGTGGGTTTTCTCCAGTTTGTTTTATGGTCTGGTTGTGAAGCACGGGTATGTGATGTGGGTTGGTTTGGGTAGTGTTGTGGATGAAGTTGTATACAATACATAAACTTGTTTATGTAATGGAATCTCATGTTTAGAGATTTTTTATTTTTGGAATGGATGAGAAGTGTTGTACAGCAGGGCTGTGATCAGGTTGTTCTATATTGTGTTGCTAGATGTGGTTAAGATTTGGGGACTTGTTTTTGTTGGTATGGGTAATTTTCCCAGAGTTTCTCCATGTTTTACTTTTTTTTTGTTTCTTGTTATGTGATATTCTTGGTATTTTTCTAGATATTAATAGAATAAATGAATAAATAATTGATTAATAAAGTTTGGTACTGGCTTGGGTTGGTTTGGTTAACAGAATGAATAAATGAACTATGAGTGTAGAATGGTAATAGGTAATTAAATTAGATGGTAATATGAATTGGGTTGTGGTTTTACGTGTGGTGTTTCTCATTTAGAGGTAGCATCAAGGTTGGTATTGTTGATATTTGATTGTTTGTTTGAGAACCCATTGGATGGGTATGAGTGTTTGGTATCATATATGTATATACTTGTATTTTCCTTATGATTTATATATACACCCCACCCTAGTTGAGCACTATATGCCAAACACCCCCATCATCATGGGGGAGGGTGTCTTTTCCAAACATCATGGTGGGAGGATGGATGGTTGGCCACCCTATCTTCCATGCTCCCTATTCCAGGTGAATATAGCCTAAGATTCTTTGGGTAGGTTGTGGTTTGTGAGGCCCATGTGTGTGCGGGCGATTTTTGTTTTCCCAGATGTCTTTGGGATGGGATGGGTTGTGTTTTCTCAAGTGTATTTGAGATGAGATTCGGTTGTGGCTTAGGTGTCTTCAAGTAGAATTTGATGTGGTTTGTGTCCTAGGTGTTTGCGTCTAGGATGTGATGTGGTTTGTGGACCAAGTTTCTATGGGTGGGATGTGATGTGACTCGGGCTTAGGTGATGGGATGAGATGTCATTTGCAGCCCAAGTGTCTATGGGCGGGACGTGATGTGACTCGGGCTCAGGTGATGGGATGATATGTGTTTTTTGGGGTTGAGGATTGTGTGGGTGGGTTTTGACGTGGTTCTTTCAGAAGATATGGGAGCGTGATGATGATTTCTGTTAGTAAAGAGTGACTAAACCATTGGTAAGTCGTGTGGGGTACCCAAATCATCAATGTGCTTACTATATTACTTTACTTGACTTGTATTACTTGGTGAGTGTGCCTTAGTGAGGATGGGATGGCCAATATAGCTTGTTAGGTTTTGTTTGGTTCTGCTATTTTCTCAAAGGGTAATTAGTATGCTTCCTTTCACGTGTGCACGAGAGACTTGGGTTTTCCTACTGAGTATACTTGTATTCTAACCCTACATATATAAAATTGTTTTCAGGTTTCTAGGAGGACTTTTCAGACCATTCTGAACTTTAATATATTGGATCTTGATAGTATTTGTGTCACTTCCTAGCGATACTTTTTGATATTTATTACATTTTTAAAAGTTTTATTTTAAACATGCATGTGGGATGGATTTTGGATTTCTATTATATATGCCTTGGAGTTGTTTTGAGGTTGATACATCTTATCTCCTGATCTTTTTTACTATAAAAAGGGTAATGCCGCCCATTTTGTAATATTTGTGTACCCTTGGTGTTAGTCTCCACCCCATGGCCTACTGAAGGTGGGACTCGGGGTTCATCATCTCCCTTTCTTAATTGTCATCCCAATAGGGGTATCCTTGGAGGGAGGGGTCATGAAAGAATAGAATAAGAGGTGATGATTAAGAGATAGGATGGATTTTTTAGTTAGGAATAATGATAATTGCATGGATTGGTAGGGAAATAGTGGCAGGTGATCTTGGTGCATGACATAGGCCATGGAAGACCGAATAGTACCTGGGATTTTAGGGCCCCTCATGATCTGATGTAAGGACTCTGGGTCTACCGAACGACTAAGTGGGGCTACACAATTTGTAGGTTAGAGACCCTAGAAAGGGTACATGCAACATAATTACTTGTTTTCTTACTTGAATTGGGATTTGTGAAATTTTAAATGAATAATCATTTAAATGAGTTAAAATGAATTTTAATAAAAATTCCATACAATTCAGGCTTAGGAATTCCTTGTTTACCTTTCAGCTATGGCTCCTGGTCGTCGTCCGTATGTGGCTCAGGAAATTGAGGCTCAGCAGTTAGATCTAGTTGATCGGTGGAGGGTTGATCCAGTGGAAGAGGATGACCAATGGTAGAGAACATTACGTGCTTTCCAGCGGAAGACCTTGTGAAAGTACGAGGGAAGTGTTTCGGACATGCAGATGAAAAGATGGATCGAGGAGCTTGAGATCACCTTCAATTTGATATGGGCACTGATGGAGTACTGGGTTCCTTCTGTAGTGAGAAAAATGTAGGGAGTTTCATGTTAGTGGTGGATGTTGTACCTGGGGGAGAGGAAGGATGCTAACGTTCTATGGGTCGATTTTGAGAAGGAGTTCCGAGCATAATTCCTTTCATCAGCCATGAAGACTGAGAAGAGGTAAGAGTTACTCTCCCTCCAGAAGGGGAGTATACCAGTATGGGAACTAGGTATTAAGTTCAAGTATCTTCTTCACTTCACCCCAGATCTCTTTCTGGATGAGTTTTCTCATGTGAGACGCCTAGAGGAGGCACTTCTTCCTTCTATCAAGTATGTGGTTACTCCATTTACGTTGTCGATGTACTTTTAGTTTTATAACAAGGCGAAAGTGACTGAGAAAATGAACTTTTGAGGAGGTCTACCATGAGAGGGGATCCATTAGGGTTCTTTGAGAGGCAGGGTTACCAATAGCAGGTCTCATGCACTATGTCCTTTGAGGTTTTGACCGAAGGAGAGTCGACCTTAGCAGTTTCTATTTCGACCTTCTAGTTCTCATGCCTTTCCTGTGAACTTGGGACCAAGGTGTTTCATATGTGGAATCCATGGCCATATTCAAAACTAGTGCCAAGCAGCCATTTGAACCCAGTATGGTGAAGGTGGATAAGTTCAACTCCAGCCTTAGTAGCAGTTTCCAGCTAGGCCATTTTAGCAGCAGGGACAACAAGATCATACTCCACCAACAGGAGATGGGGCAAGTAGAGGCCAACCTCAGGATGTTCTTCAAGGACCTCAGCCTAGGCATGGTTAGGGGGGAAGTCATCAGTAGAGTAGAATATGATCTGGTCATGGTCTTTTTCATGCATTACAGGCAGCATTTCCAGTAGGGTTAAATATTGTTAGAGGTATAATTAGTTTGTTTAGTACCCTTGCTTGTGCTTTGTTTGATTCAAGAGCTTCGCACTCCTTTGTTTTACCCTATCTAGTATATGCTCTAGGACCATACATAGATATTATTTTCATTCCCCTGTTTTGAGTATTCTAGTCGGAGGCCATACCAATCTGTTCGATGTGTGTTGGAGATATAGAGTGATGATGGGACCGCATAAGTCCTGTGGGGATCTTTTCTTACTACAGATGAAGCCATGCGATGTCATTCTTGGAATAAACTAGTTGTATTCCATGCATGTTTTTATCAACTACTTTTGGGGAAGAGTTATGTTTTCATAAATGGATAGTTAGTGTCTGGTTTTCATTAGTGAGCAAAGCTGTCAGGTGGGAAATCAGTTTATAAAGCCTCTTCTTTCCTTTTTGATTGATATTTTAGTATAATCAATAGATTTTAGGATGGTAGAGGATACCAAAGTTGTTGGGGATTTCTTGGATGTTTTTCCTGAGGAGTTTGTAACTCTACCTCCCCCCCCCCCCGATGTGATGTTGAGTTTGGGATAGACCTGCAGCCCGGTGCTTCCCCAATTTTGATGGCTCCTTATCGTATGGAACCTTATGATCTACAGGAGTTACAGATCCTGGTGGAAGATCTAATGCATAAGGAATTTATCTGGCCCATTTTGTCATCATGGGGTGCTCTAATCTTGTTTTCAAACAAGTTGTATGGTGGTATAATATTTTTCATAGACTATCGGAGGTTAAATCAGGTGACAGTCAAGAACTGTTACCCTCTCCTGAGGATAGATTATCTTTTTGACCATATGAGAGGGGAAAGTTGGTTTTCTATGATCGATATGTGATATGGATATCACCAGTTGAGGGTGAAGGATATAGATATCTTGAAGACTTCTTTTAGATGCAGGTATGAGCATTATGAGTTTGTGGTTATGCCCTTCAGTGTTACAAATGCAACAGTTGTGTTCATGGGACTTATTAATTTTGTATTTCGTGAGTTCTTGGATTAGTTTATCATTGTTTTTATCGACAAACTCTTAGTCTAATAAAGGTCAGAGGAAGAGCATGTTGAGTATCTCAAGACCATCTTACAGGTTCTTCGACGCCACCATCTCTATGGAAAGTTTTCCAAGTGCAATTTTTTGGATATAGGAGGTGCATTTTATTAGTCATGTGGTGTCTCAACTATGTGTTGCAATAGGCCATTGAAGGTTGAAGCATTTTTTTCCTGGGAAGCACCCAAGAATGTGGTAGAGTTTCACATTTTTCTTGGTCTTACAGGATATTATTAGAGGTTTGTACCCAATTTCTCTTGATTTGAAACTCTTTTGACATCTCTGACTATAAATTACCAAGAATTTTTGTGGAATGAGCAGTGCTAGGTAGAGTTTGGTTATCTGAAGGAGAATTTTTTTAGTGCTCTAGTGCTTCAGTTTCCCAAGGAATGGGTGATGTTTGAGGTGTTCTGTGATTCTTCCCATATAGGCTTGGGATGTGCCTTAATGCAGCAAAGAGGAGGGATCTCATGTGGATCTAAGAAGTTACACCCCCATGAGAATAACTATTCCACCCATGATCTGGATCTAGAAACGGTCATTTTTGTGCTGAATTTGTGGTGGCATTACCTCATTGAGGAGTGCTTTTTGGTCTTCATAGACCATAAGAGTTTGAGGTATATATTTTTCCAGCATGATCTGAACTTGAGACAGTGAAAGTGGATGGAGTTTATTTAGGACTAATATTTTGATATCTCTTACACCTCAGGAAAGGGTAATTTTGTGGCCAATTCCTTGAGTAGAAACTCGTAGAAGGAAGTTGTTTAGGAATCTATGAATTCTTGGAAAGTGATATATGATTTAGAATCCTTGAACTTAGATGTAGAAATGGATGGTGGTAGAGGCTATTTGTTCCAGATAATAATGAAGTATTCTTTCATGCAGTAGTTGGAAGAGTATTAGTGGGGAGACTTAGAGGGAGAGGTGATGCATAGTCGCATTGACCATAATGATGCTCCATAAGGATGGTCAGAGGATGGTCAGAACCGAATGTTATTTCAGAGGAAGTTGTTTGTTTTGGTGGTGATGCACAAGGGATTCCTCTGTGAGTTTCACAACTCACCTTTAGTGGTACACCTAAGAGTTTCCAAGATTTATTGTGGATTGAGGATGTAGTTTTGGTGGGCCAGCACAAAACAGGTAGTGGCAGAGTTTGTGGTAAAGTGCTTAGTGTGCCAGCAGGTGGAGGTTAAGAACCGTGTTCTGAGTGGTTTGTTACAGCCCTTATAAGTCCCCAAGTGGTCGTGGGATTATGTATCAATGTATTTTATCATAGGGTTATCTAGAGATTAGGGAGGATACGATGATATTTGGGTATTAGTGGATCAGTTGATGAAATCTTCTCACTTATTATCAATTAAGGAGTTAGGCATAGTGGATGTAATGGAACAAAAGTATGTGGATGAGGTGGTATGGTTATGTGGAGTTCCTAGATCCATTATCTCATATTGGGATATACGTTTTACCTTGTGAGTCTATAAGGGATTTCAGTATGCTTTTGACACCCAGTTAAACTACAGCACTTCCTTTCACCCTCATATAGATGGGTATATAGAACAGACTATCCAAAAATTGGAGGATATGTTGTGAGAATGTGTCATGGAGTTTGGTGGATCATGGGTTCGACACTTACCCTTGGTCGAATTTGATTATAATAACAGTTATCACTCTTCCATTAGCATGACTATCTTTGAATATTTGTACAGAAGATCATGTTGTTCATCCTTATGCTAGACAGAGGTTGGAGAGACAGTTGTTTTTGGTCCCAAGGTAGTGTAGAGCAATGTAGAGAAGTTTCAGCTCATTCGTGATAGGGTGAAAGTAGAATGGTAATGACAGAAGTCTTATTTTGATCACAGGATGAGTCCCTTGAAGTTTAAGTTTGGGTATCACAAGTTATTGAAGGTTTCCCCTCGATGTGGGTAGCAGATGGTTGGAAGATGGAGTAAACTTTTTCCTAGGTTCGTTGGACCCTTCGATGTGTTGGGAAAAGTTAGTGAAGTGAAATACCATTTGGTGTTGCCACCACAATTGGAGAGGGTCCATGACGACTTCCAACTTCATTGGTATATTCACAATGACTCCCATGTCCTTGACTAGGGAGAGTTTGATATTGGGGTTGGCGCGACGTACATGGAGCATCCAATAGAGATCCAAGATCATTAGGAGAAGGTGATGTGTAGATGAACCATTCCTTTGGTTCGCATGTTTTAGAGGCATGGTGGCTTGGAGAAGAGTACTTTGGAGTGGGAAACACAGATGTGTGACCAGTACCTAAAGTTGTTTTGAGTTTTACCTTATTCTATTTTGATTTTTGATGTGATGCTTGAACCTTGTTTTATATGAGATGAGTTTTTTCCCTTAGTTTAAGATGTGTGTGGTGAAATGTGTGATAAATAACTCACATGTGAAAAGGGGAATACCATATTGTTAATCGAGATGCATTACGTGCGATGCGATTAAACCTGTGCAGTCAAACCAGTTTCACCCAAAGTGGATAGTATCTTGACATGGGGATGGGGTTCTTTGATTCGTGTGTTTGAGATGGCATGTATTTTGTGCTCATGTGGTGTGTTTCATATTTGTTTGGGTTAGCGGATGTCGGAGGAGGTGTTCTTGGATATGGAGGTTTCCACCCTAACTCTCGAACAACACAGGGTAGTTTATCATTGAACGTTAATGTGTTTGGTTGTTAGTGATGTTTCAAGTGTAGTGAAATCCTTGAGTGGTATCTCATGGGGTTGTTTTTAGGGCCCCTCTTTCTTATGGGATTGGTTTTGGATTCTCGAGGGTGAGAATCATTTGATAGGTATCTAATGTAACGGTTTGTGCCTTCCTGGTCCATTACTTTGTGAGTTTGGTCGTTGGAAGTACTTGGAGGAAGCTCAGAGGTAGTTTGGAGAATTTTAGTTGTAAAAAGTTATATGTAGGGAGGTTACACATCATGTAACTTAATTTCACGGTGTGAAGTTTGGTTTTTTGGCTTGTCTGGGAAAGCTTCACGATGTGTAGACTTTTACACAACATGAAAGAGGGATTCACGGTGTGAAATACTTTGGGGTCTAAAAACTAAAATTAAAACTGAGAGGTGACCCATTTTTTTGTGGAAGTGGACCTCAAGGTATTAACACGATGTGAAAGGGGATTACATGTCGTGTAATACCCCGATGTTGTAATGTTTTAAAACATTCTATCCACTTAGTTATTCAAAAATCCTATGACTGCATCAATCTCTCTCATTCCGGACAAACCCTAGACACACCGAGGAGTTATTTGAACCATGTACCTCCCTCTTTGATCTGTTGATCTCAGTGATTGTTTATTAGAAATTTGTGGTGTTCAAAGGTGTGTTTCCCCTTCATTTTTCTTGCAGTCTCCCTCAGTTTGGCCTCATTCTCTTACATATCTCCTCATCGTACTATGGAATGTGCTTATCCATGATTCCTAATGGGGTCTCTCTCAATTTTTGGTGGTGTGGTGGTTTCACAGTGTCCTCGGATGGATGCAGATCTTGCGGGATAGGTAATCAGAGGACCATTACGTGATCTGTTCTTGTGCGAAGAACATTGACACCCCTTTGAGGTAGGATTTTTCTTGTTTCTCTTTATTTTTCAACATGTGGGAGGGGTTTTTATTTTTTCACCCTTGGATTATAGTTGCGCCAACTAAATAGAAGATAAATAAATAGATACCTGAATTTAAAAGGGGAAATTGGTTTTTTTTCATGCTTGTTACTACCTTGATATTGATTATAATGTTTTGGTTATACGGGTTGAATGCCCTGCTGAAAATGGTGCTCGTTGGTGGATTTTTTTGCACACTAAATGGATTTCATGTTGTTTCGATCATGTTGCACACATATATATATATATATATGTGGAAATTGGTGAATCACGTGTACTTTTCTAATAAACGGATGCCCCATGATTACCCAGTTTTTGTTATAACTCATGAATTAACACTATGGGATAACTGGTTTTTGCGACGGGTTATTTGCGAGATGAATAAATCTCATCGCAAATAGTCTGTCGAAGAGGTTATTTGTAACGGGAGAATCAATCCTTCACAAATAATTAGTTATTTACTACGGGACTTGGGATCTCGTCGCAAAAAGTTCCGCGCAGTTACGCACGGTTTGCGTGCCAAATCGCGCAGAAGGGTATTTGCGACGGGGAGGCACCTCCCGTTGCAAATACCTGGCGGCGGTAAATACTATTTGCGACGGGATGTTGTCTCATTGTAAAAAGTGTGTCGGCAGGTTACTTTTTGCGATGGGGCCCATCGCAAATACCCTTTTAACCGCCGACAGTAATTAATGCGGCCGAAGGTATTTGCGACGGGTCTCGTCGCAAAAAGGTACTATTTGCGACGGGATATCCATCGCAAATATTCTCGTTGTAACTAATCTAACCTATATATACCCCCCATCTATTTTTTTTCTTTCCTTCCCCTCAATTCCTACTTTCTCTATCTCTCTAAACTCTAATTTTAGAGTGAAAAATTTTCTGAGTTAGTTTTTTTTACGAAGAAGTTGTGAAGCCGTATACAATTATAAGAGATCAAGTTTAAAGGTATTTATGTTTTATTTAATTTAGTACTTATTTAAATTTTTTATATTAATTTTAATTATTGTTGATTAGTGGTAATTAAATTAGACTTTAATTATTTTGTTATCGGTATTAATTTGTAATAATAAATTGAAATTATTGGTACTAATTTTTAGTAATTAATAATAATAAATAATTATTAATGATAATTAGTAATGTATATAAATAATTAGTGGTAATTAGTAATTAGTAGCTGTAATTTCCAGAAATTAATAGTAATTGACGCTAATTGGTAATAATTAGGAAAAAATAGTAATAATTAGGAAAAAATAATAATAAATATTTACAATTAGAAATAAATATTTACAATTAGTAATAAATATTTACAATTAGTAATAAATACTAATAATTAGTAATACATACTAATAATTAGTAATAAATACTAATAATTAGTAATAAAAACTAATAATTAATAATAAATTCTAATAATTAGTAATAAATAGTAAAAATTAGTAATAAATAGTAATAAGTAGTAATAAATAGTAATAATTAGTAATAATTAGTAATAATTAGTAATAATTAGTAATAAATAGTTATAAATAGTAATAAATAATAATAATTAGTAATAGAAAGTAATAGAAAGTAATAAATAGTAATTATTAGTAATAATTAGTAATAATTAGTAATAAATACAAATAATTAGAAAAAATAGTAAAAATTAGGAAAAATAGAAATAAATATTTACAATTAGTAATAAATATTTACAATTAGTAATAAATACTAATAATTAGTAATAAATACTAATAATTAGTAATAAATACTAATAATTAGTAATAAATACTAATAATTAGTAATAAATACTAATAATTAGTAATAAATAGTAATAAATAGTAATAAACCATAATAAATAGTAATAAATAGTAATAAATAATAATAATTAGTAATAATAAGTAATAATTAGTAATAATTAGTAATAAATACTAATAAATGGTAATAAATATTAATAATTAGTAATAATTAGTAATAATTAGTAATAATTAGTAATAATTAGTAATAATTAGTAATAAATACTAATAATTAGTAATAAATACTAATAATTTGTAATAAATACTAATAATTTGTAATAAATACTCATAATTAGTAATAAATAGTAATAATTAGTAATAATTAGTAATAATTAGTAATAATTAGTAATAATTAGTAATAATTAGTAATTAATAGTAATAAATAGTAATAAATATTAATAAATAGTAATAAATAATAATAATCAGTAATAATTAGTAATAATTAGTAATAAGTAGTAATAAGTAATAATAAGTAGTAATAATTAGTAATAATTAGTAATAATTAGTAATAAATATGAATAATTAGGAATAATTAGAAATAATTGGGAATAATTAGGAATAATTAGAAATAATTAGAAATAATTAGCAATAATTAGCAATAATTAGCAATAATTTGGAATAATTTGGAATAATTAGCAGTAATTCGCAATAATTAGCAATAATTAGCAATAACTAGCAATAATTAGCAATAATTAGCAATAATTGGAAATAATTAGCAATAATAAGGAATAATTGGGAACAATTTGGAATAATTAGCAATAATTAGCAATAGTTAGGAATAATTGGCAATAATTAGCAATCATTAGAAATAATTAGCAATAATTCATAACAATTGTTAAGAAATAGTAAGAAATAGTAATAAATAGTAATAAATAGTAATAAATTATAATAAATGGTAATAAGTAGGAATAATTAGTAATAATTAGGAATAACTAAAAATAATTAGTAATAATTAAAAATAATAAGTAATAATTAGTAATAATTAAGAATAATTAGGAATAATTAGGAATAATTAAGAATAATTAGGAATAATTTTGAATAATTTTGAATAATTAGGAATAATTAGGAATAAATAAAAAAATTAAGAATAATTAGGAATAATTAGGAATAAAATCAATTGTTATAAATAGTAATATCTTGGCACAATTTCTAGTGGATTGGCGGCACTCCTTTTGCTCAGTGACTCTTCTCCTTTCAAATCTCACCGACTTAAGGAAGTTGACAACAGTTATTATTAGATGATCATGCATAGATAAATCAGCACATAAATCCAAATGGTTTTGGTTTAATTCCTATATATATTGAGGGTGTTGGAACTTTCTTATCATTTGCATCATCAAAATCAGAATTTGTTTCAGAAGGCACAATTAAGTGTCTTTGTAAAAAAAATGTGTTTTGAGAATGTTTGACACATTTGAAAAGGTTGGGGGACATCTATTTCATTTTTGTTTTCAACCAAATTATGTTTTTTGGTATCAACACGATGAACGTAGTTCTAGAGAAGATACTAATAACTTGATTCTGGATCCATCACGGTTTTAAAATTTAGTACATGATGTTGCAGATCCATATGTTCAACAAACTGAAACTCAGGATAATATTGATTTAACTCATGATTTGGCACCATCCGAATTTTATGATTTATTGAGGTCTGTTGAGGATGCATTTTATCCTAGTTGCAAGCAAATTAAAAGAAGTTGCAAAATTTATGGCTATTAAATCTGATAATGCAATTTCAAACAACTATTTTGATCAGATATTTTCTTTGGTTAAAACTCTGTTACCTGATGGAAATGTGTTTCCTACAAATTTATTTGAGAGCGAGAGGTTGGTTCGTAATCTGGGCCTAAGTTATCATAAGATTCATGCATGTAAAAATGATTGCATCTTATATTCTAGTGAAAATGATTCGTTGGATAGTTGTCCCACATGTGGACAATTGAGGTATAAAGAAGCTCAACCGGGGAAGTCTTGATCGATACCTATAAAACAGTTGAGATACTTCTCACTTACACCTAGGTTTTAGCATTTATTTATGTCTCAGAACAAAGTGTCAATGATGTCATGGCACAAACCCAAGATTTCAACTGGTAAAAGCTTGAATCATCTATCTGATGGTGATTCATGGAAACATTTTGACCGACTGCATCCATCTTTTTTCTTTAGAATCCCAAAACGTGTGATTGGGTATTTCTACTGACGATTTCAGTCTCTTTGGTTCTTATGGTAGTCATTATTCACAATGACATGTCTTTATAACTCCGTACAATTTACCTCCATGGATGTTGATGAAGGATTTCTATATCTTTTTGACCTTATTAATAACAGGACATCTGAAAAAAATATTGATGTTTATTTGAAACCATTGATTGATGAGTTAAATTCGTTGTGGAGTAATGAGGTTAGTATATATGATGTTGCTGTGAAACAAAATTTCATATTAAAAGTTTCATTGATGTGGAAAATTAGTGACTTCCCTGCATATGGCATGTTATCTGGCTAAAGTATACATGGTCTAAAATCATGTTCTTACTGTATGAAAGACAACAAAGCATTTATGCTTGTCAATGGAAAAAACCCTTCTATTTTGACTGTCATCATAGATTTCTTCCAATCGATCATCCTTTTCAGAGGAACAAACCTCATTTTAGAAAAGGAACAATTGAAAGGGATAAACCTCAAAAAATGATCTCAGGTATAGATTTAAAATAAGTTGTATTTTTATTACCTCCTATAACATTTGGGCTAATAGTAAACCAACAGAAAATTCATGGCTTTGGGAAAGAACACAATTGGATAAAACAGAGAATTTTTTAGGATCTGCCATATTGTTCTGATTTGTTGGTCTGCCACATGTTGGATGTCATTTATATTGATAATTTATTTCATATAGTTTTGGATACAACAGTTAAGACCAAAGATAATTTAAAGGCACGATTAGATCTTTCCCAAATTTGTAGGCCTCCTGAACTTGAACTCTTTTAAAATGTCATATCACAAAGGTTAATGAATCCAAAAACAGCTTATTCACTATCCAAAGCGAGTCGCTTATCATTTTGTTAGTGGATTGCATATTTGAGTCTTATAGATGGCTATGCTTCCAATTTGGGTAGATATGTTAAGAATAGTCATATTACCAGATTTAAAAGTCATGATTTTCATTTTATAATGGAGATACTTGTGCCGATTAGATTCAGAGGTTTGTTGAATTCTATTATTTGGGATTTGATAACAGACATATCATATTTTTTTCAAGACATTTGTGCGGTGAAAACAGACTATGATGCACTAAGAAAACTAGAAGAAGATATTGTTGTAATTATATGTAAACTAGAAAAAATCTTCATGTCAGCTTTCTTTGACTCAATGGAACATCTGATATTACATTTTCCACATGAAGCTAAATGTGGAGGTCTAGTACAGTTTCCATGGATATACCCATTCAAGGGATGCATGTAGAAATTGATGAAAAAAGTATATAAAAAAGCATCAGTTGAAGGCTTAATTGCTGAAGCTTATTTGCAAGAGAAAATTTCTTTTTTATGCTCTCATTATTTTGAATCTGAATATCCCTTAAAACCCACATGGGATAGAATGAGGGGAATATTGATGATGAAATGGATAATCAATTATCAGTTTTTAATCAGCCAGAGCTTGGATTCGGTGGAGTTCATGAACGATAGCTTTCAGATGATGAACATCATAGAGATCATACATATGTTATGCCCAACTATGAAGAAATGACATCATTTATATTGTGAGTGCTTCTATCACTTATTCTATAACTTATGTTACAATAAGTAAACTTATTTTATTTTTAGGTTATATGATAATCATATCAAGAAACAGCTTTCACAAATTATAGTAGTTTCTCTTGAAGAATGCCAAAAAAATTCTCAATGGTTTCAAAAACTGGTAATGTAAATTATTTATGGTTTAACATATCAATTCAGTTTATTATTTATTATATTTATATTTTTTTAAAAAAATTAGGTGTCTCAACATACTGATAAAATTGATAAGCGACTGTGTATATTGAGTAACCCACCATACAAAATGGTTAGATATTCTATTGCATATATGGTGAATGGTTTTCGATTTCATACATGTGCATATGAAGAATCAAAAAAAACAATGAACAATGGAGTTTTTTTTAGAGTATTGCATCATAGAGAAATTGAAGTTGACTTTTACAGCATGCTGGATGAAATTATTGAACTATGTTATCTAGGGAAAAATTACATAATGATGTTTAAATGTCAGTGGTTGGATACTGAGAGAGGCTTGCATGTTCATTCAATTTATGGAATCGTCGACATTAAATATAAAAGTCTTCTTGTTGAAAATGAACTATTTTTACTAGCTCAATAGGCACATCAAATATATTATGCAAAGTACTATGTTACTTCAAGAGACCTGAGTGATTGGTGGAGCATAATAAAAATGAAATATCAGGAAAATCAGTTTACTCAAACAGAATTTGGTTTTGCTAAAGTAAAAGGAATTGAAAATTTTCAAGAGACTACTCAAAATCCATATTTTTCACAAAGAGACATGAATATCGATGATGACACCCCATAATTAAGGGTTGATGGTGACGATGATGTTAATGATGTTACAAATGAATTTGAAATGGAAAGAGATAACGAAACTGAAACTCATATGGATATTGATAATGTTGAGGATGAATATGAAGACATTGACATCGTCATATATGAAGATAATGATGAAGGTGAACATTGACACACTTAAATACTGGTTATAATAATAACTAATATATATCTATATGTAATATTTATTTTCAAATATCTGCTAAAAACAATCATTTTGTGTTTTAGATAGACCCTTATCTACTTTGTGAGTTGTAGGAGGCTAAGCTACCTTTAGGTGAGGAGGATTTGAGATCATCTGACACTCAGCCTACTGGTAGTTCAAAGGGTACATGGAGGGGGCGCGATCTTGTGCAGCTGATGATTTCTGACCCTACCCACAAGCGACATCCACGTCTTGGCTTCGATCCACACACATGGAGTTATAGTAACCTGTCAATTTTAGTTAGGTTTCATTAATTTATATATATACAAATTGAAACGACCCAAATTTTTATTAATGGAAATCCATCTTGATCTAATTAAATGTCTCTTTATGTAAAATGTTTATATAAAATGTCAAATTATTTGGTTTTATGTTAAGAATTATGACAGTTGCTTTTATAGTCGTTGAACAGTGATCACATGACTAGTATAAATATAGGGCTTTAACAAATCCAACTTACTCAGACAAAGGAAGCGATGGCCTCATCCAGTAGAATTTCTCCATACGAAGCCCATTTGTTAGATCTCAAAAAAGAGGTTGAATCTTTGGGATTCACTATTGACCAAGCCTAAGCTAAGCTTCATCATGTTAGGCTTGAACGGGACTGTCTACAGAAAAAGTGGAAGTTGATAGATATTACCACTCGAGCGATGTTATCTGAGTCACCCCAAGAGTCTGTCACCATCGCACACCTTACCCTTAGGTCTTATGCAGCTGTTTTAAGGGGTTATGTAACAAATCGCTTGTACTATGTTTATGTACATTATTTTTTGTATATAATAATTAATATAATTTCTTGTCATTATTGATACATAGTAAAAAAAATTTAAAGTACAAATAGTTTTTTTAGTTATTATTTAATTATGAATTATATTTTATTAAATTAAAGGATTTTTTAATTAAATAATATTTTAATAAAATATTATTATTATTATTAAATTAATTTTTATTAAATATAATGATCTTATAATTTTATGAATGCAATTATAATTTTTATTAAGGTTTGAAATCCATTTCTGTCAAAACCCGTGAATTTTCGATAAATGTCAGTTTTTATTTTAAAAGTGAAAATTAACATATTTAGAAAATTATTTAAATAAAATAAATGATATTTCTGGAATCAGGACATTGAAATAATCCAACGGTGAATTTTTCATAATTTTCTAAGAAAGTCAAAGTTTTGGGTAAAAATTAAATACCGTTTAAATATATAATGTGTTTTATGACATCACAATGACCCAATAGTGATGTAATAAAATAATATAAGCTTTATGTTCAGCCAACATATGTTTTACCATTAAAATAATGTAATTTTGGGTTTGTTTCACTTACTTTTCAAAGCATTAATGGACCCCTCAAGACTTATTAAACATCTTGTCTTTTTAAATTATTTTCCATGGGAGTGTGACTCACCTCCACATAAGAAACCCAATTATTTTAAGAAGTTCAGACTTTGGCCTTATAAAATATTATTTTCCTCTCCCCTTTGGAAAAAACCATGGGAAAAAACCATGATCTAATTTGTGGTTTGGATTGGTTTAATGTAAGGGGTCCCAAACCTAAATAATAAAGAATTCACTCACCTTTCCCATATAAACCCACCCAAGATCCCACTTCCTCCTCACTCAAAGCCTTTGGAGTTCGTCCAACCTCTGAACTACTCTCTCTAGAATCCTCCCAAGGTGCCCCAAGCTCCCCATAATCCTCTCTCAATCCTCTCTCAAGCCTTTGGAAGCACACTTCCAAGTAAGGGTTTTTCTTCCTTTCACTTTTTTTTTGTCCAATTTTCTTAATATTGTTATGCCCTTTTAATTTCAATTATAAATGATGGGGTATGGTTTCTCACCTCCCCCATACTTCCCTTTTATTGTTTTAATGATGGGATTCCCTTTTCTTTCTCATTAAATTCCTCTCATGTACACCCATTACTATGCCGAAATTTCAAAAGGAACTTCTCTCTCCTCATTTACATTCAAGCAATAATTTTGTATCATGAATCTAAATTCCATTACAATTATTGGGACATGTATATATATGACCCCCTTACTATCCATTTCATGTAGATATGATGATACACCCCTTTCTCTCTCATCAACTGTTTTTATGAATTCTTATATCACACCGTTACACTGTCGAAATTGCACCAATTTTCTAATCCAATGCCATTGTGCAGTGAATACCATGCCCATTTCTCCATCAAGGGTATTCACCTTCATTCAAATTTACTTATAAAGTTTCATTCCACATTCCTTTTTCAGGGAATAAATGATTATGTTTTATGAATCCATGTTTTATGATCCATGTGGTACACTTATGCATGAAATGAAATGTTTAAGAAGGGTGCGCCCTTATAACGCTCCAATGCATTGGGTAAAGTATAGTATCATGATACGTCATGTTCAATGAGTTTTGACTCATGCTAATTCAAGTGCATCGAGGGTTTACTCGTGCTTCATGTGCAATGAGGATTTACTCATGCTTCATGTGCAATGGGCCTTGCCTCATGCTAATTCCATGTTAAGTGTTGTTGCCACATTTCCATGTTATGATTATCATGATGTATCATGCCTTTATGTCCATGTTTCTCTTGTGATCTATTGATATGCCTATTTTCTAACATGTTTTGTACTCCTCATGTATTCCATGTTTATTCCCTTACTGGGCTTTATAGCTCACCCTTTTCTTATGCATGTCTTCAGGTTATCCCATGCAATTATTTGTACGAGGGAATGTAGTGGCCATGTAAAGGAAGTTTTCAATAAAGATGTTGTATTTCATATTTTATGTTATTATGTAATGATCTTAATCCCCAAAGACACTAGACCTCTCGATCTTCCATGTTGTATCAAGTGAATAATTTATGTAATAAATCATGTTTAAGTTTTTAATAAAAGCAGGGTTGTCATAGTTGGTATCAGAGGATAGGTTTAGTTATTTTTGGGATTAGGATTGGAAAACCCTAGTAAAACCTTAGAGACAAGACTAAGTATAATAAAAACATCCCTAAGTTTTGGTAAGTACTGAGTGAGTGGTTTATAAAGAAAATACATCCCTGTCTGGATACGATCAGGTAGAGGCGACTCTGGCAGAGATGTATCCTAGGGGTAAAACCCGAAAACACCACTTTGATCTAGACTCGAACAGGAACTGGTGCACGACAATGGGACTTGTTTCACTCATGGTTATGACACTCCCGATGGATATGTTTTGATAAATTCACAATATTTGTCTGAACACTTATTAAGGGAATTAAAAAAATTCCCCTAAGAATATATGTTAGAATGTAGATCATGAAAATCCTAGATTAAAGCCTATAGACTCATGAGTTAAGGAAATAAAATTTTATTTATAAGTCATAAACTTTTGTCTTTGGATTACCCTTTATGTGTTACCCCCCTAACTTTCCTTTTATTCCAGCCAATGGTCGGTAATAGGAGGACTCAGGCTAACAACTGATGTGAAGATCAGTGTGATGACTGTACTAATGAGATGCCCAATCCAATGGGAACGGGAATCGCAAACTTTGTCACAATTCTCTCTAAAATAACTCAAGATTTGAATAGAAAAACGGTTCAAGAGGAACGTTTAACCCCCCCTAAGAAAGAAAAAGTCACTATTGAGAGCTTCATGAGACAAAGGCCTCCTACTTTTAGTGGATCATCTGATCCCACGGTTGCTGAACAATGGATCAACTCCATTGAAAAGATCTTCTCCATCCTTCAATGCTCTGAACAAGATAAGGTTATCCTAGAGGCTTATCGTATGGAGGGTGAAGCTAATCAATGGTGGATATTGATCAAAAATATGAAGCCTGATGAGGAGATCGAGGCGTGGTAATGGAAGTATTTCTAGAAGATGTTTTTCGATAAATATTTTCTGCACACCCTCCGGCTTAAGATGGAAAGGGACTTCCTTTACCTCAAGAAAAAAGATAAAGAATATGTTGGAGCGTATAAGGAAAAATTCACAAGGCTTGAACGATATGCTTCCAGCTTTGTCGTTACCCCCAAATACAATGTTGACCGCTTCTTTGGTGGGCTAAAGCCTAGCCTACGGAAAGCATTAGTGATCCATGACTTCGACAGCTATGAGAAAATTGTCTGATGTGCCCTCAAGGTCGAAATGGAGATCGGGGAATCACAGGGGTATCATGGGGACAAGAAGCATAAGGTGGACTTCAATGGTGGTGGTACAATGGATAAATACAACGGTTCTAAGAAGATCCAGCACCCCACTAGCCAAAAGTGCGGAAAGAAGCACCCTGGAAATTGCCTCAAGGGGACGAGGAAATGCTTTAGGTGTGGAAGAGAAGGGCACCTAGATGTTAACTGTCTGCAAGAAAGACCCACGGCTGTGACAGAGGAGAGGAATACTCCGTTCAAACCTCAATTCATTGTTCATTTCTAAAACTGCAAATAACCAGGGCATTTTTTAAATCAGTGCCCTAATCCAAGGGTTTTCGGAGGCAACCAATAACCTCCAAGGTAGCAAGGAAGAGATTTTGCCATCACTTCTACCAAAGTGAACCCCAAAAATGAAGTGGTGATAGGTACTCTAGTTATTCATTCAAGAATAGCAAATATAATTTTTTATTCAGGTTCTATGCATTCTTTTATATATCGAAAGTTTAGTAGAACAATCCCAGCACCACCAAAAATCATGGAAGTGAAGATGTTGGTGAGTATAGAAAATGGGTCAATCATTGCATCCCATGAATATAAGTCCTCCCCTGTTATAATCTATGGATTTAATTTCCCGATGAACCTCATCATACTCCCTCTAGTGAAATTTGATTAAATTCTCGGTATGGATTGGCTTTCTTTATATAGAGCCAACAAAAATTGTCGGGAGAGGGAAATCACACTCCATATGGAGAATCGACCCCCGATTCTTTAAAAGTGTAAGGAGGAAGATGAATCTCCTTTAGCTCCATCATCTAAAGAATGGATATTACTGCCCTATGAGCACACGTATCTGGCTCATATGATTGAGTCCAAGGAAGAAACCATCCTTGAAGAAATGCCTATTGTGAGGGAATTTGCTGAAGTGTTTCCCAAGGAACTGCCTGGTCTTCCTCCTAAAAGAGATATTGAATTCTCAATTGAACTTATTCCAGGGGTGCTACCAATATCCAAGACTCAATATAGAATGGTTGTCGTGGAGCTTGAAGAGATGAAGAAACAACTACAGGAGAATCTGGATAAAGGGTTTATATGCCCAAGTGCTTCACCATGGGGTGCACCAGTCCTCTTTGTCAAGAAGAAGGATGGGTCAATGTGGATTTGCATCGATTATCGTGAACTTAACAAAATCATGATAAAGAACAAGTATCCTCTGCCATGGATCGATGACTTGTTCGATCAGCTACATGGAGTACAATACTTCTCCAAGGTAGATTTTCGGTCGGGATATTATCAAGTAAGGGTGAAGAAGGAAGATTTCCCCAAGACTGCTTTTCGTACAAGATACGGGCACTATGAATTCATAGTAATGCATTTCAGACTCACTAATTCTCCATAAATCTTCATGGAATTGATGAATATAGTCTTTATAGATTACCTTGACAAATTTTTGGTAGTCTTTATAGATGATATTATAATATACTCCAAAACCAAGGAGGATCATGAGGAGCATTTAAGAACTGTACTAGAGACTTTGCTCAAGGAGAAGATCTATGAAAAGTAAAGAAAGTGTGAGTTCTGGTTGAAGGAGGTCTTATTCTTGGACCATATCATCACAAGCAATGGGATATCTATGGATCCCTCCAAAATAGATGCAATTGAGGGATGGATGAGGCCAACATCGGTAACGAATATCTATAGCTTCTTGGGGTTAGTTGGATATTATCGACGATTTGTGAGAAATTTCTCACGATTGTCCAACCCTCTTACCAAGATAACTCGAAAGGGAGTAAAGTTTTCTTGGAGTGATGAATGCGAAGTAATTTTCGAGGAGTTGAAAAGGAGACTTATCACTACGCCCGTGCTCACTTTACCCACAAGTGGGGAACCTTTTTTGATATTCAGTGATGCTTCGAAGAAGGGATTAGGATATGTGCTGATGCATAATGATAAATTGATATCCTATGCCTCAAGACAGTTGAAAATCCATGAGAGAAACTATCTAACGCATGATCTGGAGTTGGCGGCGGTGATCTTTTCCTTGAAAATCTGGTGTCATTATCTCTATAGGGAGAAATGTGAGATATATACTGACCACAAGAGTCTTAAATATATATTCACACAGAAAGAGCTTAATATGCACCAGATAATATGGATAGAGCTCATCAAGTATTATGATTGTTCAATACATTACCACCCTGGGAAAGCGAACAAGGTGGAAGATGCCCTAAGTAGAAAGGACCCAGCGATTCTATCAATGATGAGAATTGAGAAGGATCCAATCTTCTTAGACTTGATGAAGATGGACATGGGAATCATAAAGAAGGGAACATAATCAATCCTTTCAAAAATGATTGTTCAACCGTCTCTTTTGGAAAGGTTAAAGGATGCTCAAAAGGATGATGTGGGAATTTAGGAAAAAGTAGAAGCTATTGAAAAAGGGAAATCCTAGAAGTTTAATGTTAATGAAGAAGGAATTGTGAGATTTGGGAAAATACTATGTGTTCCTTCAAGTCTGGAGCTGAAGAAGGAACTTTTGGATGATTCAAATAGTTCAAATTTCTCTATTCACCCAGGGAGCACAAAGATGTATCGAGATATCTGAGAAAATTTTTGGTGGGATAACATGAAGAAAGAGATTTTTGTATATACATCAAATTACCTGGTGTTCCAGCAAGTGAAGGTAGAGAGGAAGAATTCTAAGGGGATGATACAACCATTGCCCATACAAGAATGGAAATGGGAGAACATCACCATGGACTTTGTCAATGGAGTTCTGAGGACATCCAAAGGCAACAATGCAATCTGGGTTGTGGTGGATCGTCTTACAAATACTGCACACTTCATTTCTATTTGGGAGGATTTCTCATTAGATCAACTGGCACGGATATATATCAGGGAAGTGGTAAGGCTGCATGGAGTACCACTATCTATTGTGTCTGACTGAGATCCAAGATTCACCTCTATGTTTTGGAAGAGTCTTCAACATGCTCTAGATACTACACTGAACTTCAGTACGGCCTATCATCCTCAAATTGATGGCCAATCTGAGGGGACTATCCAAACACTTGAGGACATGTTGAGAGTATGCTCAATGGACTTTAAAGGAGGATGTGATTAACATCTTCCTCTAGTCGAGTTCTCTTATAATAAAAGTTTCCACTCGAGCATCCAAATGGCACCTTATGAAGCCCTGTTTGGGAAAAGGTGCAGAACACCGGAATGTTGGGATGAGGTCAGTGAATGTAAGCTGCTTGGACCAGAAATGGTTGAGGAAATGGTGGAGAAGTTGAAAACTATTCAGCAGCATATCAAGGCAGCCCAGAGTCGACAGAAGAGTTATGCAGACAATCGTTGATGAGACCTTGAGTTTAAAGTTGGAGACATGGTTTTTCTACGCATATCTCCATGTAATAATGTCATTAGGTTTGGAAAGAAAGGGAAGTTAAGTCCATGGTACATCGGCCCCTTAGAGATTCTTGATCGTGTTGGGGATGTGGCCTATCGACTAGCACTTCCACCTACCATGGCCAAAGTACATGATGTCTTTCATGTATCCCTCATAAGGAAGTACATACCGTACCCTTCATATGTACTCTCTTCTGAGGTAGTATAGTTGGAGGATGATCTTTCTTATGAGGAGAAACCAGTGAAGATCTTAGATCGTAGGGAAAAAGTTCTATGAAATAAGACAATGCCCCTCGTCAAGGTGTTGTGGTGAAACCACAAGTTTGAAGAAGAAAATTGGGAATCAGAGGAAATGATGAAGCTGAGTTACCCACATCTGTTTTAGTGTGGGAAAAGAAAATTTTGAGGGCGAAATTTCTTAAGGGGGGAATATTGTAACGACCCAAAGTTTCATTAATAGAAATCCCTCTTGATCTAATTAAATGTCTCTTTATGTAAAATGTTTATATAAAATGTCAAATTCTTTGGTTATATGTTAAGAATTGTGACCATTGCTTTTATAGCAATTGAATAGCGATCGCATGATTAGTATAAATATAAGGCTTCAACAAATCCAACTTACTCAGACAAAGGAGGCGATGGCCTCATGTAGTAGAATTTCTCCATATGAAGCCCATTTTTCAGAGCTCGGAAAAGAGGTGGCGTATTTGGGCTTCACTCTTGACCAAGCCCAATCTGACCTTCATCATGTCAGGCTCGAACGGGACCGTCTATGGGAAAAGTGGAAGTTGATAGAGATTACTACTCGAGCAATGTTATCTGAGCCACCTCAAGAGTTCGTCACCATCGCGCACCTTACCCTTAGATCTTATGCGGTTGTTTTAAGGGGTTATGTAACAAATCGCTAGTACTATGTTCATGTACATTATTTTTTGTATATAATAATGAATATACTTTCTTGTCATTATTGATACATTGTAAATAGTTTTTAAAGTACAAATAGTGTTTTTAGTTATTATTTAATTAAGAATTCTATTTTATTAAATTTAGGGATTTTTGAATTAAATAATATTTTAATAAAATATTATTATTATTAAATTAATTTTTATTAAATATAAATGATATTATAATTTTATGAACGCAATTATAATTTTTATTAAGGTTTGAAATCCATTTCTGTCAAAACCTGTGAATTTTAGATAAATGTCAGTTTTTATTTTAAAAGTGAAAATTAACATATTTAGATATTTATTTAAATAAAATAAATGATATTTCTGTAATCAGGATATCGAAATTATCCAACGGTGAATTTTTCATAATTTTCTGAGACAGTTAAATTTTTGGGTAAAATTTAAATATCGTTTAAGTATATAATGTGTTTTATGACATCATAATAACCCCATAGTGATGTAATAAAATACTATAAGCTTTATGTTCGGCCAATATATGTTTTAACATTAAAATATTGTGATTTTGGGTTTGTTTGACTTACTTTTCAAAGCATTAATGGACCCCTCAAGACTTATTAAACATCTTGTCTTTTTAAATTATTTTCCATGGGAGTGTGACTCACCTCCACATAAGCAACGCCATTATTTTAAGAAGTTCAGATTTTTGCCTTATAAAATATTGTCTTCCTCTCCCCTTTTCCAAAAACCATGGGCAAAAACCATGATCTGATTTGTGGTTTGGATTAGTTTAATGTAAGGGGTCCCAACCCTAAATAATAAAGAATTCACTCACCTTTCCTATATAAACCCACCCAAGCTCCCACTTTCTCCTCACTCAAACCCTTTGGAGTTCGTCCAACCTCTGTCCTACTCTCTCTAGAATCCTCCCAAGGTGCCCCAAGCTCCCAAGAAAACTTTCTCAAGCCTCTCTCAATCCTTTGGAAGCACACTTCCAAGGGTTTTTCTTCCTTTCACTTTTTTTTGTCCAATTTTCTTAATATTGTTATGCCCTTTTAATTTCAATTATAAATGCTAGGGTATGGTTTCGAACCTCCCCCATACTGCCCTCTTATTGTTTGAATGATGGGAGACCCATTTCTCTCTCATTAAATTCCTCCCATGTACACCCGTTACTATGACAAAATTCTGTAAGGAACTTCTCTCTCATCATTTACATTCAAGCAATACTTTTGTATCATGAATATAAATTCCATTAAAATTATTGGAACATGTATTTAAATGACCCCCTTACTGTCCATTTCATGTAGATATGATGATACACCCCTTTCTCTCTCATCAACCGTTTTTATGAATTCTTATATCACGTTGTTACGCTGCCGAAATTGCACCAATTTTCTAAGCCAATGCCATTGTGTAGTGAATACCATGACCATTTCTCCATCAAGGGTATTCACCTTCATTCACATTTACTTATATAGTTTCATTACACATTCCTTTTTCATGGAATAAATGATTATGTTTTATGAATCAATGTTTTATTATCCATGTGGCACGCTTATGCATGAAATGAAATGTTTAAGAAGGGTGTGCCCTTATAGCGCTCCAATGCATTGGGTAAAGTATAGTATCATGATACGTCATGTGCAATGAGTGTTTACTCATGATAATTCAAGTGAAATGATGGTTTACTCGTTCTTTATGTGCAATTAGGATTTACTCATGCTTCATGTGCAATGGGCCTTGGCTCATGATAATTCCATGTTAAGTGTTGTTGCCACATTTCCATGTTATGATTATTATGCTTTATCATGCCTTTGTGTCCATGTTTCTCTTGTGATCTATTGATATGCCTATTGTCTAACATGTGTTGTACTCCTCATGTATTCCATGTTTATTCCCTTACTGGGCTTTATAGCTCACCCTTTTCTTATGCATGTCCTCAGGTTATCCCATGCAATGCTAAGTATGAGGGAATGTAGTTGTCATGTAAAGGAAGTTTTCAACAAAGATGTTGTATTTCATGTTTTAAGTGTTATGTAATGATCCTAATCCCCAAAGACACTAGACCTCTCTATCTTCCATGTTGTATCAAGTGAATAGTTTATGTAATAAATCATGTTTAAGTTTGTAATAAAAGCAGGGTTGTTATAGTACTAATTGTTTTTTTACTTGTTATTTTTCACATTTTTGTGTGCATAGCTATTGGAAAGGGGAGCTCTATCTTGCGCAATTATTTTTCTCAGCCATGGATCACATGGGAATAGATTCCCATTGATTTGTAGCTCGGCATGTTCAATCATTGTTTGGTACGTAAATAAATAATATTTATTTTGAAATTTATTTCATTAATAACATGATAATATAAATTATTTATAGGTTTTATGGTATCTCATCTATGATATCATGTGTGACGCTATCCACACAGCATGGTAGGTGTCTATGCATGATCATTTCCGTTAGTTTTTGCACAATTTGAGAAGAACATCCATTAAAAAAGCAAGAGTGGAAGTATTTGATGAGTCGTGTAGAGACCACTGACGAGAGTACATTTCATCTCATGTTTGGGATGGATTATGTTGACACTGGTTAAGTGGTGGATTTTAGAGGAGATCTTCATTGGGCCAGAAAAACTAGGGGAGACAAGAGGTGACACATCAAGCTGGTAGTCGTACATTCAGTACGTATAGAGAGCATCTGGTAAGTATATTTTTTAAATATTTTATATAACATTAAATATAAACAGTTTATTTTCTATTCATATAGGTAGTCGAGTAGCCTGATATTACAGAGTACGATGTTTATTGGAGGATGTATAGTGATCCAGCCACTGGAGAGATCAGAGGTGATCGCCAGCATCATATTGTAGTCAGTATTATTTCTTTTTCAGTTTGAAAATTAACTACATATAATATTTTCACTATTTTAATTTCAAATTGGAACTGAAAGAGTCATATGAGGTTGTCACCTCTCAGACACAGGTTGAGATTCAGGCCGAGATGGTTGATTAGACTAGTGCCCACCATTTCGATGAGACGACATGGATGTTGGTGACCTAGTATGCCTTCGAGAAGGGCCGAGTATTTGGTATCGACTCTCATTTGACTCATGGGACTTATTATGGTACTGCTACAATGTCGGTTTCCATCTCGAGAGGAGCTCGTGGAGAGTCATCATCTTCTGGCTCATAGTATCAGGAGCAGTTGTGAGCTCAGAATGAGCTTATAGAGAGTGTGTAGAAGCAGCAAGAAGAGACGTATCAGCAGCAGCAGCAGCAGTACGAGGAGAATATGCGTCGATGGCAGTAGTTGTAGCAGCAGCACAAGGAGGAGATGTGTTGATGACAGTAGTAGTAGCATGAGTAGAAGGAGTACATGCAGCGTCTGACTCAAAGTTTAGGGATGAATTTTCTTCCACCATCTCCTCTAGCTCCTCCACCTCCTCCTAAAGACTATCCCCCTAGTGATTTTTTTGTTGTGTTAAAAATATTTGAATTCAAAATTTGTTATAATATGAATAATTTACAGTTTTTGTCTTTAATATTGGTGCAAATATTGCATAATTTATTTTTTTTATTTTTTTTATTTTTTATTATTTTATTATTTATTATTAGTATTATATTTTTTAATGTTTGTTTATTTTACTAATAATAATAATAATAATTTATCATTTTTTTATATTTTTTTGCGGATATTGATAATTTTAATTTTTTTATTTTTTATTATTTTAATAATATTAATATTATTTTTTCATTAATCATAATTTTATTAAATATATTTTTTTATTTTATTCATTATTTGCGATGGGACCTTTTGCGACAGGACCTCATTGCAAATAGTTTATTATATTTTTTAAAAAAAGGTATATGCGACGGGTACTTGTACCCATCGCAAAAAAAATAGGTATATATAATATATATAAATAGAGAACTATTTGGATGGGACGATGGGTCTGTCACAAATACTTTTTGCAACGGGCCTATCCCAAAAAGTTTATATATATATATATATATATATATATATATATATATATCATGTATATAATTGGAGATCTATTTGTGATGAGACGGTTTACCATCGCAAATGGTATTTTTTGCGACGGGTCCGGTGCAAAAAATACCATTTGCGATGTCGTCTTCTGCAATGGGCTATTTACAACGGGACCCAGTCACAAAATCTTATTTGCGAAGGGATCTCGTTGAAAATACCTCAAAAATATAGTAGTGTAACACATGAAATTAAATAAATAATGCCTTGCTAAATCCAGAATTATGCTATACTTTGGCATGTAGGGTGATATGTTGTGTGGGATAGTCTTGGTTGTGTGTGCAGCACTACTGGAATTTGAGGTATTTGCTACAGGATATTTGTGATGGGATCCCATCCCAAATGAGCTTTTACGACGAGATCCCATCGCAAATATCCCGTTGTAGAAAACGGTGTCGCAACTAGTATTTTTTGCAACGGGAAATCGTCCTGTCCCAAATAGATCTCTGATTATATACATTATATATATAAAAACTTATTGTGATGGGCCTATCATAAATAATTTTTTTACGACAGGCTCATCGTCCCGTCACAAATAGTTTTCCGTTTATTTATGTTATATATACCTAAACCTTTTGCGATGGGCCTGTCGCAAAAAAGTATTTCCAACGGGTCATTTTACCGTCAAAAATACCTTTTAAATATATATATATATATATAAACTATTTGCGACGGAACCCAGTCGTAAAAGGTCCAGTTACAAATAATGAATAAAATAATATATATATATATATATATATATATATATTTAATAAAATTATGATTAATGAAAAAATAATATTAATATTATTAAAATAATAAAAAAAGTAAAAAATATTAAAATTCTCAATATTAGCAAAAAATATAAAAAAATCATAAAATATTATTATTATTATTATTGTTATTATTAGTAAAATAAATGAACATTAAAAGATATAATTCTAATAATAAATAATAAAATATTTAAAAAAATTAAATAATTAAATTATGAAATATTCGCACCAATATTAAAAACAAAAAATGTAAATAGTTCATATTACAACAAATTTTGAATTCAATTGTTTTTAACATAACAAAAAAATCACTGGGGAGGGATAGTCTTATGGAGGAGGTGGAGGAGTTAGAGTAGATGGTGGAGGAAACTTCATCCCTAAACTACGAGTCAGACGGTACATGTACTCCATCTGATCATGTTGTTGCTGCTATCAGCAACACATATCCACCTCATGCTACTACTTCTACTGCCATCGACACATATTCTCCTCATACTACTACTGCTGACACATATCTTCATGTTGCTTCTACAAACTCTCTATAAGCTCATTCTAAGCTTGCAACTGCTCTTAATATTGTGAGCCAGAAGATGATGGCTCTCCACAAGCTCCTCTCAAGATGTACACCGACATCGCAGCAGTGCCATAATAAGTCCCAGGAGTCAAATGAGAGTTGATACCAACTACTCGGCCCTTCTTGAAGGCATACTGGGTCGCCTGCATCCATGTCGCCTCATCTAAATAGTGGGAACTAGTCTGAGAAGTCATCTCATCCTGACTCTGAGCCTGTGTCTGAGAGGTCAAAGCATTATATGATTCCTTCAGTTCCAATTTTAAATTAAAATAGTGAAAATATTATATGCATTTAATTGTTAAACTAAAAAAGAAATAATACTGACCAAAATCTGATGTTGGCGATCACCTATAATCTCTCCAGTGGCTATATCACTGTACATCCTCTGATAAACATCATACTCCATAATATCAGACTGATCGACTATCTATATGAATTTAAAATAAACTATTTATATTTAATGTTATATAAAATATTTGAAAAATATACTTACTAGATTCTCTCTATGTGAAATGCATGTACGGCTACCAGCTCGATGTGTCACCTCCTGTCTCCTCGGGTTCTGCCAGCCCAAGGAAGATCAACTTTGAAATCCACCACTCAACCAATGTGAACATAATCCATCCCAAATGTGATATGAAATGTACTCTAGTCAGTGGGCTCTACATGACTCATCAAATACTGTCACTAATACTTTCTAAATGGCCGTACTTCTCAAATTGTGCAAAAACTAACAGAAATTCTAATGCATAGACACCTCCCATGCCACATGGATAGAATCATGCATGCTATCATCGATAGGATATCATAAACCCTACAAATATTTTATAATATCAATTTATTAAGGAAATAAATTTCAAAATAAATATTATTTACTTATGTGCCAACCAATGATTGAACATGTCGAGTTTCACATCAACGGAAATCTATTCCCATGTGATCCATGGCTGAGAAAAATAATTGTGCAAGATAGCGCTCCCCTGTCCAACAGCTACATGATCAAAACTGTGAAAAAAGAATAAATAATCGAACAATTAGTATGTAAATTAATTAATTAAAGCTAACTAAGATGCATAGGTTACCATACCTCTATGTACATGGATCAAATCCAAGACATGGATGTCTCTCGGGGATAGGGTCAGGAATCATCACTCGCGCAAGACCGCGCCCCCTCCGCGTACCCCCTGAACCGCCAGTAGGATGAGGGTTAGATGATCCCAAATCCTCCTCATCCAAAGGTAGCTAAGCCTCCTGTAACTCACGAAGTATATCAGGGTCCATCAAAATCAAAAAATGATTGTTGTTAACAGATAGTTAAAAATAACTATTATATATAGATATATATTAGTTATGATTATAACCAGCATTTAACTATGTCAATGTTCACCTTCATCTTCATCTTCATATCTGACGATGTTAATGTCTTCATATTCATCCTCGACATCATGAATATTCATATGATTTTCAGTTTCATCATCTCTTTCCATTTCAAATTCATTTGTAATATCATTAACATCATCATCAAAATCGACCCTTAATTGTGGGGTGTCATCATTGATATTCATGTCTCTTTTTGAAAAATATGGATTTTGAGTAGTCTCTTGAAAATTTTCAATTCCTTGTACTTCAGCAAAAACACATTATGTTTGAGTAAATTTATTTTCCTGATATTTCATTTTTATTATGCTCCATAAATCACTCGGGTCTCTTGAAGTAGCACAGTACTTTGCATAATATATTTTATGTGCTTGTTGATCCAGTAAAAATGGTTCATTTACTACAAGAAGACTTTTATATTTAATATTGACGATTCTATGAATCGGATGAACATGCAAGCCTCTCTCAGTATCCAACCACCGACATTTAAACGTCGTTATATAATTTTTCCCTAGATAACGTAGTTCAATAATTTCATCCAGCATGCTGTAAAAGTTAACTTCAGTTTCTCTATGATGTGATCCTCTCAAGAAAATTCCACTATTAATTATTTTTTGTATTCTCTATATGCATGTGTATGAAATCAATAACCATTCACCACATATACATTATAAGATTTAACCATTTTGAATGGTGGGTTACTCAATATACACAGTCACTTACCAATTTTATCAACATGTTGAGACACCTAAAAATTTTTAGAACAATTATCAATATAATAAATAATAAACTGAATTGCTAAGTGAAACCATTAATAATTTATGTTACCAGTTTTTGAAACCATTGAGAATTTTTTTTTTCGGCGTTCTTCAAGTGTTGCTACTGTACTTTTTGGAAGTGTTTCTTGATATTATTATCATAAAACCTACAAATAAAATAATTTTACTTACTGTAAGATAAATTATAGAATAAGTGATAGAATAAATCATAGTACAAATGATGTCATTTCTTCACAGTTGAGCAGAACATATGTATGAGCTCTGTAATATTCATCATCTGAAATCCATCGTTCATGAACTCCACCGAAGCCAAGCTCTGGATGATTAAAAACAGATAATTGATTTTTTATTTCATCATAAACATTCCCCTTGTTCTGTCTCAAGTGGTTATGTTTTGATAGATATTTAGATTCAAAATAATGAGAGCAGAAAAAAAAAAGCAATTTCCTCTTGCCAATAAGCTTCAGCAATTGAGCCTTCAACTGATGCTTTGTTATGTACTTTTTTCTTCAATTTCTAAATGAATCTCTCAAATCGGTACATCCATAAAAACTGTACCGAATCTCCACATTTATCTTCATGTGTAAAATGTAATATCAGATGTTCCATTGAGTCAAAGAAATCTGGTATGGAGATGTTTTTCTAGTTTACATATAATTACAACAACATATTCTCATAGTTTTCTTAGTGAATCATAGTCTGTTGTCATCACACAAATGCCTTAAAAAAATATGATATGTCTGTTATTGAATCCCAAATCATATAATTCAAAAAACCCATGATTATAATTCACATATGTATTTCCATTATAACATGACAATCGTGACTTTTTAATCTGGTAATATGACCATTCTTAACACATCTTCCCAAAATTGGAAGCATAGACATCTAGAAGTCTCAAATATGAAATCCACTGAAAAAATAATAAGCGGCTCTCTTTGGATAGTGTATAAGCTAATTTTGGATTCATTAACCTCTGTGATCTAACATTTTGAAACAGTTCAAGTTCTGGTCACCTATAAATTTGGGCAACATCTAATTATGCCTTTACATTATCTTTGGTCTTACATAGTGTATCCAAAATTGTATGAAATAAATTATCAAAATAATTCTTCTCAATATGAATGACATCCAACATGTGGCGAACCAACAAATCATACCAATATGGAAGATCCCAAAAAAAATATCTATTTTATCCGATTGTGTTATTTCCCAAAGCCATGAATTTTCTGTTGGTTTACTGTTGGCCCAAATGTGATGGGAGATAATGAAAATACAACTGATTTTAACTCTGTACCTAAGATTATTTTTGGAGTTTCATCCCTTTCAATTGTTCCTTTTCTGAAATGAGATTTGTTCCTCTAAAAAGGATGATCAGTTGGAAGAAATCTGTGATGACAATAAAAATAGCAAGGTTTTTTTTCATTGACAAGAATAAATGATTTTTTGTCTTTTATATATTAAGGACATGATTTTAGACCAAGTTTACTCTATCCAGATAACATGTCATATGCCGGGAAGTCACTAATTTTCCACATCAATGCAGCTTTTAATATGAAATTTTTTTGCAAAAACATCATATGTACTAACACCATTACTCTATAATGAATTTAACTCGTCAATCAATAGTTTCAAATAAACATCAATATTTTTTTCAGATGTCCTGGGATTAATAAGGTCAAAAAGATATAGGGATCTTTCATCGAAATCCATGGAGGTAAATTTTATGGAGTTATAAAGATAGGCCAACATGATTACTAACTACCATATGAACCAAACAGACAAAAACTGTTAGTAGAAATACCTAATCACACGTTACGGGCTTCTAAAGTAAAATACATATGCATTCGGTCAAAATGTTTCTATGAATCACCATCAGATGGATGATTCAAGATTTTACTAGTTGAAATCTTGGTTTTGTGTCATGACATCATTGAGGTTGTATTCTGAGAAATAAATAAACACTGAAACTTGGGTATAAGCGGTAAATATCTTAACTATTTTATAAAAATAGATCCAAACATTCCCACCTGAGCTTCTTTATACCTCGATTGTCCACATGTGGTACAACTATCCAAGGACTCATTTTCACAAAAATATAATATGAAATCATTTTCATATGTATGAATCTTCTAATTAGTAAGGCTCAGATTATGAACCAGTATTTTTCTCTCATAGTAATTTATAGGCAACACATTTCCTTTAGGTAATAGTGTTTTAACCAAAGAATATATCTGATCAAAATAGTTGTTTGACATTGAATTATCTGATTTAATAGCCATAAATTTTGCAACCACTTCTAATTTTATTATCTTGAAACCATGATATAATTCATCCTCAGAAGACCTCAACAACTCATAAAATTCAGATGGTGCCAAATCAGGAGTTAAATCAATATCATCCTGAGTTTTAGTTTGTTGAACAGATGGACCTGCAACATCATGTACTAAATTTTGAAACCGTAATGGATCTATAATCAAGTTATTAGTATCTTCTATGGAACCGCATTCACCGTGTTGATACCAAAAAACATAATCTGGTTTAAAACCAAAACACAAGAGATGTCCCCCAACCTTGTAAAATGTGTCAAATGTTCTCAAAGCACATTTTTTACAAGGAAACTCAATTATGACTTTTGAAAAAAATTCTCATTTTGAGGATGCAAATGATAAGAAACCTTCAAAACCCTCAATATATATAGGATTTAAACCAAAATCGTTCGGATTTCTACACTGATTTATCCAAGCATGATCATCTAATAATGATTTTTGTCGACTTCTTAGTTCCATATTTTTCTATAAAATATAAAATCATTACAATTTTTTAATAATTTAAAATTAGAAAACACTATCCAAAAAAAGAAGATAAATAATTACAACTACTTCTTAATAATCACCATTAATTATGGGTGACATAATTTCCAATGGATTGGCAGCTACTCTTTTGTCTGATGTCTCATTTACTTACAACTTTCTCACATTGAAATCACAATGAAGAATCTCCTTGGAGGTACGCATATCTATTCTCATATGCACAACAATGGATATGCGTAACTATGATTAAATTCATCATTGTGATTTTAGTGTGAGAAAGATGCAAGTAAATGAGTCGTCGGACAAAAGAGCCCCCTTTTGTTGATGAATCATCTTCTTGAAACTATCACTGCCTGAAAACATTATGAAAAATTTGGTCCTAAGAATTCATATCCAAACTCGTGTATACGAGATTGGATATGCATACGTAGAAGTATATTTTTCATAATGTTTTGAGTTAGTGAGAGTTGAAAGGATAAGAGTCATCGAGCAAAAGGAGTATCACCAATCCAATGGAAATTGTGCTAAGTTATTATAATTTATTACAATTGATTTTATTCTTAATTATTCCTAATTATTATTAATTATTTCTAATTATTTCAAATTGTTCATAATTATTACTATTTTTTACTATTTTTTACTAATTTTTACTATTTATTACTATTTATTACTATTTATTACTATTTATTACTAATTATTACTAATTATTACTAATTATTACTAATTATAACTAATTATTACTAATTATTACTAATTATTCCTATTTATTACTATTTATTACTAATTATTACTAATTATTACTAATTATTACTATTTATTCCTATTTATTACTAATAATTTCTCATTATTGATCATTATTTCTAATTATTGCTAATTATTAATAATTATTCCTAATTATTACTAATTATTACTAATTATTACTAATTATTACTAATTATTACTATTTATTACTATTTAATACTAATTATTACTGATTATGACTAATTATTACTAATTATTACTGTAACACCCCAAGCTTTCACGGTACGTTTCCCTTTGAATAATGCAATGATGTGCATTGTACGCAACTTTGAGATTCCAACACACCACAACCAATCAAACTAGCCATTATGAATAGTAATACCTACTTTTTGAAATTTTATAAATTTTATCTTTCGAAATGGACTTCAGTTTTGGATTCGTAATATCGAAATTAGCTTAGGATGAAATTTTGGTACTTTTCAGATAACTTTCATATTTTGATGAATAGTGAAAATTACTAAATTTTAATTAAAAACAACTTTTTAAATCGAAATAATTAATAGTGATAAATTATTAATTTGAATGGTTTTAAAGTATATTTATAATTTATTTTTACCATTTAATAAAATGTTGGTCATTGGATAAGATTTCACATTTAAACCAGCCATAAACAAGTGTCAATCTTTTGATAGTTATGATCTCTTAAAAACACGCTATTTGTTTTGACGACGGGAATTAATTTTTAAATTAATTAATTATACTGATATGTTTTGAATTTGGTAAAATAGACATCATTTTTGAATTCATAATATCAAATACATCTTAGGCCTAATTTTTGGTATTGTTCTGAAAAACTTCATTTTTTGATGAATAGTGAAAACCCTAAGTGGTAATTAAAAAAATGAATTTTTAATAAAACTTAATTTTACCGCTTCTGTGAATGGAATTTCGAAACTCCGAGAGACATGGTTAATATCAAGTAGTGAAATGTGGTTCAATGAGAAAAAAATAATTTTTGGTGAATAGTAACTTTTTACTTTTATTTACCACGGTTAAAAATAAATAGAGTAATTAAGGGTAAAAATTATATTAATATTACCCTAACACATGTCCTAAATCTATTGGACAAGTGTATATCGACCCAAAACAACCTTAGGAATAAAATATTATCATTTAGGTCCACTTTGATTAGATTAGGACATTTATTATTATTTAATTCAAAGAAGAGTTAAAAGAGTTAAAATCAAAGTTTATTTACTAAAAAAAATTTAATATAGGGTTATACATAAGATAAATTCGATTATAAATATTCATTATAAATCTGAAAATATTTCCTACATAATTATATTTTATTTATAATTTTTAGACATTAAATAATTTAATTTATTTATGACACAATGATGATGCAGTAATTACCATAATAGTGAAAAATTAAAATAATTGATATTATAAATACCCAAATAAATATAATTGGAGACTTTTATTGAATTAAAATAATTTTCTAGGTTACTATGACATATTAGGATTGATTTAAGTGACTTTTTTTTAAATAATCATTCTGTTATGAGTTTCACAAAAATCAATTATTGAATAGTGTCAAAATTGACATAAAAGAGTTTTTAAAACAAATATTATATTATTAATTGATATTAAATTCCTATAAATCTAAGGTTCGGCCAAGAGACTTATATCATGATATTTTAATCATTAATTGACCACTTGGGGGTCTCTTGGATGTATTTACTAATTTTATTAACTATATAATATAAAAATACAAAGTGACATGGTAAATGTCAAACTAACTAACTAAGTGTTAAAACTAAAAGATAAGGTTAATATAATGAACCAAACCTGTCTAAATTATATTGTATGAGTGGTTTTCGACCCATACCCACCTTAACTTTTAATTAATACCCTTTTGAGCCATTAGAAACCGAATATGAATTTATTATAAAATAATATTTCTAGCTTTTCCAAAGGTGCCCCTCACCCCTCTTATAAAAGGTCACTCCCCCTTCTCATTAATTAACACCTTCAAAGCCTTTTGGTTCGACCAAACTATGCCCTAATACTCTATCAACTTCCCTCAATACAACCTAGAGGCCTTATTTTGATCAGAAATCCAACCTAAGGAGCCCTTTTGATCAAATCAAAAGGAAGAACCCGAAGAAGAGGTAATGTTTTCACCACCCTTTTTCAAATTCATTTCTTCTTCAACTTCTTCTTTATTTGTTATTACCATTATAAAATAATTAATCTAGTATCTCCTATATACTATAATATTATTATAAATATGGTACAACTATTTTCAGTATTCTATCCATCCTTTGAATGACATGTCACCATACGTGCGTACGTACGGCTTACCGTCTCCACGTCGTGGTGTAATTGTCATTCAATAAATTATTATTTGGATGAGTATAACAATGATGTTTAATTGATGTAAATAATAAATATAACATGATAATTATTCTTTCTATATGATATAAAATCCAATTATATATTATTTTAACATCAAAAGAATGATATTGTCGCTCGTGCGTACGTACGGACTACCGTCTCCATGAAAGTGATGAGATTCATTCTTCATCGTATCCATTCAAGTATAATTATCATTTCATGATTTAAAAATAATGTTTAAGGACTTGATATAATTCTTTATATGAATAAGATACAACCAATCCATAACAAACACAGCTTACGTAACAAAGAATATAAAGGAAAATGAGTAAGTTAACACCCGAAATGACGATAATACTAAGATATTATTAACAAATCAATGTTAAAAGATCATATATGATATCATATTAATGTAAATTATTCTTGTATAATTAAATAACAATTATTTCACCATTATAAAGGATTTTAACCTACCGTCGACCAAGGAAAAAGTACAAAGTAAGGGGTTTCTTATCTCACTGTTAATTTCGTGAGAATTCCATTGTTCACCACTTATTTATTGCATGTGGTGTATGTGTACTTCCCATGATTGTATTCATTGTGTAATATAATTTAATTCATGGGTATTTAAATCATTATTGTATGATCCTTCTTTCATGGGTGTATGTTTCATAAGTTATCTAATCGATAAGGGAATTTGAATTTTCAATTTCCATTTATTCGGCTTTAGGCAAACTTCATTGATTATTTTACTCCGATATTATGTGTGGAATCACTATTCATTTTCTTATGTCATAATTTCCACTCCTCTTTTCTGTAGATATACTTTTGATACACATAATCAATTTATTGATAATTTCTCAAGTCATCGATATGAATTTGATAAGAGTAATTTTAACTCATTCTCCATTTGTTGAGTTAAACATCCAATTCATTGGTGTTGTTTTTACAAGATTATGTGTGAATGTCCTTTGATTGTTTTACACTGAATATCCAATCATATTTAGTGTTTTTATATTTATCACACATAACTATGTCTTTGATTTATCCTTAACCTAAGGATATGGCCTTAATGAGAGATTTCATCTCAATTTACATTCCATTGAGACTTTTTTATGGTTATACACCAAATCACTTTTATGTGGTGTATATAATGTACTTTGACATAGTATATCATGAATCCCTTTATTCTCATCATATTACAATGTTTTTATTACCTCAATTATTTGTATTCAAGTGTCTCTCTTTTGGTTAGAAACTCTAACTAAAGTACCATTTTTAAATGTTTTAAAGACTTATTCTTCTAAATCTTGTTCATTAATGTCCATGTTTTAAAAAATGGTTTTAAGGATTTATTTATATGGACATTAAAGTTTTAAAATTAAAACTCATTTTAAAAGTTTCAAAGTGGTATGGGACACTTTGATTCAGAAATCTATTTTTAAACGGCTTCTTGAAAAATAGTGTGACTTTTAAATGTTTTCAAGAAAAGGGGGGTATTTCTCTCAAATAGTTTTGATGGTTATTTTAATCTATGTCAATATCATTCATTATTATCGATTGAGGTTAATATGATACAATAAAATCTTCCATATTGTATATAATGAGTTATGTTTAACTCTGTATGTTCTATTTTTATGCCATTCATGGTTTTTGGTTAAAGTATTGACATTTCGTATGCTAGTTTTAATACGAATGTTTATGTTATGTTTAAACATGTTCATATGAGGAATGAATTGGACTTAATAAGTGACAGGTGGAGCCCGCTATAGCTCCTCGATGCATCGGTAGGTCTCATGAGACAAACTAGTGTCTTGGAACAAGGCCTTGACAAAATCTTATTTGTAGTCTTGGCACGAGGCCTTGGCTATGTGGTTATGATAGTCTGGCATTATGCATTCCATCATTATGAAAGTGGTTATTGATATTTCATGTGATTGTTCAACTATTAGAATATCCATGTGAATAATTAAATGGAATTATTTCATTTTATCTTTTCCATATTATGCTGAAGTTCAAGTTTAAAAGGCTTTTTTTTGTTATAAATTTCTTTAAGTGTTTATGTTTATCTATGAAAGCTTATGCTATATTGTTATCCTTACTGAGCATCTGAGATCACCCCATTAAATGTTTTATTTTTCCTAGGATATGAAAAATTAATTTATGAGTGACCTGCAGGGATAGTATGAGGGGATATGAATACAAGATGTTGTTGTAATTTTTTTTACCTTATAATGTAATGTAAGACTTATGAATATATCTAGTGTTTCCAAGACTACTAAACTAATCGGTCTTTCGAGACTTGATGCTTTGTGATAATGCCAATGTTATGTAATAATGCACCGACTCTGGCTATCTAGGGTCGGGGTGTTACAGTTGGTATCAGATGAATTTTAGTACAAACATGGAAGCTAGATTTAGATAAACTCTGATTAGAGCACGTAGACCTAAGATGAACTTTGAGGATTAGTATAGAAGAACTTCCTAGAATTTTGGTATTGTAGAGATTTTGTGAGTTTTCCAAGCAATACATCCCTGTCTGGATACGAGCAGGTAGAGGCGGCTCTGGCACAGATGTACCTAGGGGTAAAACCTGAAAACACCGCTTTGAGATAGACTTGAACGGGAACTGGTGCACGACAACAGGCCTTGCTGCACTCTTGGTTACGACACTCCCAGGGGATATGATTAGGATAATTTACATTTTCTTTACTAACTGATTTGAATTATTAAATATATAATATGAGAGTAAATGACCTTGGTTAATCCTAATGTGTTTCAAATTTAGAATATGGTGACGTGTTAATCTCTAAATGATTTTATGACTACTCTTACTCATACAATGCTTTCTGGTTTTAGTCAATGGCTGGATTCCAAGGAAGTCATAGTGACTTTGAGAATGATGTACAAGGTGGGAACGGTGGTGGCAATGAGAAACAAAATGGAATTTTGATAGGTGTAAAAGATATTGTCTTTATGCCAAATCAATTTTCAAAAAATATGATCAATAATATATATATTAACCAATTCCCAGACTCAACAAAGAAGATAAAGGTGATGAATGATAAGAGCTCCAGCAGTGGAGACCATGGAGAAAGGAATCCTCAATTTCCATCATGTAGGAAATGTGGAAGGAGACACCCAGGAAAGTGCCTCAATGGGACAAAGAAATGCTTTACGTGCGGGAAGGAAGGACATAAAGTTAAGAATTTCCGAAGAAAAATGAATAGTACTATAGAAGAAGATAAAAATGGTCCCAAGAGTCCATTTACAGTCATTTGCCGTAAATGTAGGGGACCTGGCCATTACCCGAGTGAATTCCCTATTCTATAGGATATTTTATTAGACAAATAAGAAGCTATGTGGAAATAAATGGTTGGAGAAATGTTTAAAAATTATTAGTGCACCTTGTTGATGGGTTTACTTTGGAATAATTTTCTCTTGTATTTGTAACCCTACAGTTTTCCATGTGAGAATGATATTTTATGAATAATTATCTTTTCTCTTGTGGATAAAGTTATAAATAACCATTTGGTTTTATATGATCATTGGGTTTGAGGCAATTACAAGTTATTATAATTTGGGATGAAAATGCAAGGTATGAGATAACATTTGTGGTTAAATTATGTTATGGTTATTTTGAGGAATTTATCTCATTTTGGTAATTTTTTAAAATATAGTTTTTGAAAAAGGAAAACACACAGACCGTGTGACAACCTGTCGCGTCGGACAAAGCTGTGGGAATCGAACCCACAACCAAAGTGCGGTTGGGATTTATCGCCTACCACTGGACTACGTGAAGTCCCTGGTTAGTGTGACTATTATTTTTAGTTAAATTATTTTATTGATCATTAATAATTTGATTTGGGATCTTATGTATTATCAAATTAATACCCTTAGTATAGGAAAATGATTTGGTAATTAAGTGATAAATATTATTTTGGAAGTTGTTCGCTTTGTTGTACGGGAAATAAAATAGTATGGGATTTAATTTTAGGAGTAATGGTGGATTTTTATCTATGTTTTTATTGTGGATTTATAGTGATTTGGGTTATTTATGGAAATGATTAGGTTAATTACTTCTAAGTATGTGACTTTAAGAGTAATTAATGTCATTTTTAGATACAATTTAACATGGAAGACTACATTCTTATAATTGTGAGTTTCAATATTAGTTTGGATTATATTGAAGGATTTTAAGGACAATTGATTATTTAATGGTATTTATTTAACTTTGGGGTATTAATGGTTTAATTTTAGAAATTAAGATTAGTTTTTTTTTCTCTAATGGAATATCAATTTGGGGGGTCATCAGATATTATACTAACCCTTTTGGTTTTGATTAATCTCTAAAGACAAGGTAAATATATAGTTTATCCTATGTGGATTATGTATTTCTATAGAAGTTTATTCTAGCTCTTCCATTGTGACCAAGTCTTCTTGAATACTCATTGTTCAAAAAAAATGAGTTAGTGGTAAAAATTTATTAAAGAATGAAACTCTACGTAAAAAGTAAGTATATCTCTTTATGTTCTTAGTCAATATCATAAATGAATTCCTCGTCCTTATGTAATGTAACTTAAAACAAAAAATGTTGTATGTTTACTTTTCCTACTGGGAGACTAAGGACCGTTTGTCCCAACACAAGTTTGTGAATTTATTATTGTTAACTTTCTCTTGATCATGTTTTCTATCCTTATCCATCATAACTTAACACTTAGTTTATTGTCCATATCCATGTTTTCCCACATGGAATCCTAGTATGGGTTATCTTGGGTGACCTTTATACCTCTCTTAATTTCTTTTAAAGTGATAGTTTTATTGACTCTTTTTCCGATGTGGGATATTCCATTATATTCTCAAGACCAATTTTAAAAAAAATTGCGAGGACACAATTTATTGAAGGAGGGTATAATGCAACACCCCAAGCTTCCACGGTATGTTTCCCTTTGAATAATTCAATGATGTGCATTGTATGCAACTTCGAGATTCTAACACACCACAACCAATCAAACTAACCATTATGAATAGTAATACCTAGTTTTTGAAATTCTATAAATTTTATCTTTCTAAATGGAATTCAGTTTTGGATTTTTAATATCGAAATTAGCTTAGGATGAAATTTTGGTACCTTTCAGATAACTTTCATATTTTGATGAATAATGAAAATTACTAAATTTTAATTAAAAACAAATTTTTTAATCAAAATAATTAATAGTGATAAATTATTAATTTTAATGGTTTTAAAGTATATTTAGAATTTATTTTTACCATTTAATACAATTTTGGTCATTGGATAAGATTTCACATTTAAACCAGACATAAACAAGTGTCAATCTTTTGATAGTTATTATCTCTTAAAAACACGCTATTTGTTTTGATGACGGAAATTAATTTTTAAATTAATTAATTCAACTAATATGTTTTGAATTTTGTAAAATAGACATCGTTTTTTGAATTCATAATATCAAATATATATTAGGCCTAATTTTTGGTATTGTTCTGAAAAACTTCAATTTTTGATGAATAGTGAAACCACTAAGTGGTAGTTAAAAAACTGAATTTTTCATAAAACTTAATTTTACCGCTTCTGTGAATGGAATTTAGAAACTCCGAGAGACACGGTTAATATCAAGTTGTAAAATTTGGTTCAATGAGATGAAAATAATTTTTGGTGAATAGTAACTTTTTACTTTTATTTACCACGGTTAAAAGTAAATAGGGTAATTAAGGGTAAAAATTATATTAATATTACCCTAACACATGTCCTAAATCTATTGGACAAGTTTATATCAACCAAAACCAACCTTAGGAATAAAATTTTATCATTTAGGTCCACTTGGATTAGATTAGGACATTTATTATTATTTAATTCAAAGAAGAGTTAAAAGAGTTAAAATCAAAGTTTATTTACTAAAACATTTTTAATATAGGGTTATACATAAGATAAATTCGATTATAAATATTAATTATAAATACAAAAATATTTCCTACATAATTATATTTTATTTATAATTTTTAGACATTAAATAATTTAATTTATTTATGACACAATGATGATGTAGTAATTACCATAATAGTGAAAAATTAAAATAATTGATATTATAAATACCCAAATAAATATAATTGGAGACTTTTATTTCACTACACTAATTTTATAGGTTAATATGACATATTAGTATTTATGTAATGGACTTTTTTTGAAGTAATCATTATGTTATGAGTTTCAAAAAAATCAATTATTGAATAGTTTCAAAATTGACATAAAAGAGTTTTTAAAACAAATATTATATTATTAATTGATAATAAATTCCTAAAAATCTAAGGTTCAGACAAGAGACTCATATAATGATAGTTGTATCATTAATTGACCACTTGGGGGTCTCTTGGATGCATATAGTAAGTTTATTAACTATATAATATAAAAATACAAAGTGACATGGTAAATGTCAAACTAACTAACTAAGAGTTAAAACTAAACGATAAGGTTAATATAATGACCCAAACCTGTCTAAATTATATTTTTTGAGTGGTTTTTGACCCATCCCCACCTTAAACATTAAATAATACACTTTTGAGCCATTGGAAACCGAATATGAATTTATTATAAAATAATATTTCTAGCTTTTCCAAAGGTGCCCCTCACCCCTCTTATAAAAGGGCACTCCCCATTCTCATTAATTCACACCATAAATCCTTTTGGTTCGGCCAAACCATGCCCAAATACTCTATCAACTTCCCTCACTACAACCTAGAGGCCTTATTTTGATCAGAAATCCAACCTAAGGAGCCCTTTTTATCAAATCAAAAGGAAGAACCCAAAGAAGAGGTAATGTTTTCACCACCCTTTTTCAAATTCATTTCTTCTTCAACTTCTTCTTTATTTGTTATTCCCATTATAAAATAATTAATCCAGTATCTCCTATATACTATAATATTATTATAAATATGGTACAACCATATTCAGTATTCTACCCATCCTTTGAATGACATGTCACCATACGTGTGTACGTACGGCTTACCGTCTCCACGTCGTCGTGTAATTGTCATTCAATAAATTATTATTTGGATTAGTATAATAATGATGTGTAATTAATGTAAATAATAAATATAACATGATAATTATTATTTCTATATGATATACCATCCAATTATATATTATTTTAACATCAAAAAATGATATTGTCGCTCGTGCGTACGTACGGACTACCGTCTCCACCAAAGCGATGAGATTCATTCTTCATCATATCCATTCAAGTATAATTATCATTTGATGATTTAAAAATAATGTTTAAGGACATTATATAATTCTGTATATGAATAAGATACAACCTATCCATAACAAACACAGCTTACGTAACAAATAATATAAATGAAAATGAGCAAGTTAACACCCGAAATGACGATAATACTAAGATATTATTAACAAATAAATGTTAAAAGATCATATATGATATAATATTAATGTAAATTATTCTTGTATAATTAAATAACAATTATTTCACCATTATACAGGAGTTTAACCTACCGTCGACCAAGGAAAAGTACAAAGTAAGGGGTTTCTTATCTCACTCTTAATTTCGTGAGAATTCCATTGTTCACCACTTATTTATTTCATGTAGTGTATGTGTACTGCCCATGATTGTATTCTTTGTGTAATATAATTTAATTAATGGGTATTTAAATCATCATTGTATGATCCTTCTTTCATGGGTGTATGTTTCCTAAGTTATCTAATCGATAAGGGAATTTGAAATTTCAATTTCCATTTATTCGGCTTTAGGAAAACTTCATTGATTATTTTACTCCGAGATTATGTGTGGAATCACTATTCATTTTCTTATGTCATAATTTCCACTCCCCTTTTTCTGTGGATATACTTTTGTTACACATAATCACTTTATTGATAATTTCTCAAGTCATCGATATGAATTTGATAAGAGTAATTTTAACTCATTCTCCATTTGTTGAGTTAAACATCCAATTCATTGGTGTTGTTTTTACAAGATCATGTGTGAATTTCCTTTGATTGTTTTAAACTGAATATCCAATCATATTTAGTGTATTTATATTTTTCACACATAACTATGTCTTTGATTTATCCTTAACCTAAGGATATGTCCTTTATGAGAGATTTCATCTCAATTTACATTCCATAGAGACTTCTTTGTGGTTATACACCAAATCACTTTTATGTGGTGTATATAATGTACTTTGACATAGTATATCATGAATCCCTTTATTATCATCATATTACAATGTTTTGATTACCTCAATTATTTGTATTCAACTGTCTCTCTTTTGGTTAGAAACTCTAAATAAAATGCCATTTTCAAATGTTTTAAAGACTTATTCTTCTAAATCTTGTTCATTAATGTCCATGTTTTAAAAAATGGTTTTAAGGATTTATTTATATGGAAATTAAAGTTTTAAAATTAAAACTCCTTTTAAAAGTTTCAAAGTGGTATGGGACACTTTCATTCAAAAATCTATTTTTAAACGGCTTCTTGACAAATAGTGTGACTTTTAAATGTTTTCAAGAAAAGGGGGTATTTCTCTCAAATAGTTTTGATGGTTATTTTCATCTATGTCAATATAATTCATTATTATCGATTGAAGTTAATATGATACAATAAAATATTCCATATTTTATAGAATGAGTTATGTTTGACTGTGGATGTGCTATTTTTATACTATTCATGGTTTGTGGTTAAAGTATTGACATTTCGTATGCTAGTTTTAAAACGAATGTTTATGTTATGTTTAAACATGTTCATATGAGGAATGAATTGGACTTAGTAAGTGACGGGTGGAGCCCTCTATATCTCCTCAATGCATCGGTAGGTCTCATGAGACAAACTAGTGTCTTGGCACAAGGCCTTGACAAAATCTTGTTTTTAGTCTTGGCACGAGGCCTTGGCTATGCGGTTATGATAGTCTGGCATTATGCTTTTCATCATTATAAAAGTGGTTATTGATATTGCATGTGATTGTTCAACTAGTAGAATATACATGTGAGTAAGTAAATGGAATTATTTCATTTTATATTTGCCATATTATTCTGAAGTTCAAGTTTAAAAGGCTTTTTTTTAGTTATAAATTGCTTTAAGTGTTTATGTTTATCTATGAAAGCTTATGCTATATTGTTATCCTTACTGAGCATCTGAGCTCACCACATTAAATGTTTTATTTTTTCCAGGATGTGAAGAAGTAATTTATGAATGACCTGCAGGGATAGTATGAGGGGATATGAAAACAAGATGTTGTTGTAATTTTTTTTACCTTATAATGTAATGTAAGACTTATGAATATATCTAGTGTTTCCAAGACTACTAAACTAATCGGTCTTTAGAGACTTGATGCTTTGTGATCATGTCAATGTTATGTAATAATGCACCGACTCTAGGTATCTAGGGTCGGGGTGTTAGAGTTGGTATCAGATGAATTTTAGTACAAACCTTGGAAGCTAGATTTAGATAAACTCTTATTAGAGCACGTAGACCTAAGATGAACTTTGAGGATTAGTATAGAAGAACTTCCTAGAATTTTGGTATTGTAGATATTTTGTGAGTTTTCGGAGCAATACATCCCTGTCTGGATACGAGCAGGTAGAGGCGGCTCTGGCATAGATGTACCTAGGGGTAAAACCCGAAAACACCGCTTTGAGCTAGACTCGAATAGGAACTGGTGCACGACAACGGGCCATGCTGCACTCTTGGTTACAACACTCCTGGGGGATATGCTTAGGATAATTTACATTTTCTTTACTAACTGATTTGAATTATTAAATATATAAGATGAGAGTAAATGACCTTGGTTAATCCTAATGTGTTTAAAATTGAGAATATGGTGACATGTTAATCTCTAAATGATTTTATGACTACTGTTACTCACACAATGCTTTCTGGCTTTAGTCAATGGCTGGATTCCAAGGAAGTCATAGTGACTTTGAGAATGATGTACAGGGTGGGAATGGTGGTGGCAATGAGCAACAAAATGGAATTTTGATAGGAGTAAAAGATATCGTCTTTATCCCAAATCAATTTTCCAAAAATATGATCAACAATATATATATTAACCAATTCCCAGACTCAAAAAAGAAGAGAAAGGTGATGAATGATAAGAGCTCCAGCAGTGGAGACCATGGAGAAAGGAATCCTCAATTTCCATCATACAGGAAATGTGGAAGGAGACACCTAGGAAAGTGTCTCAATGGGACAAAGAAATGCTTTACGTGCGGGAAGGAAGGACATAAAGTGAAGAATTGTCGAAGAAAAATGAAGATTACTATAGAAGAAGATAAAATGGTCCCAAGAGTCCATTTACAGTCATTTGCCATAAATGTAGGGGACCTGGCCATTACCCGAGTGAATGCCCTATTCTATAGGATATTTTCTTGGACAAAGAAGAAGCTATGTGGAAATAAATGGTTGGATAAATGTTTAAAAATTATTAGTGGACCTTGTTGATGGGTTTACTTTGGAATAATTTTCTCTTGTATTTGTAACCCTAAAGTTTTCCATGTGAGAATGATATTTTATGAAGAATTATCTTTTCTCTTGTGGATAAAGTTATAAATAACCATTTGGTTTTATATGATCATTGGGTTTGAGGCAATTACAAGTTATTATAATTTGGGATGAAAATGCAAGGTATGAGATAACATTTGTGGTTAAATTATGTTATGGTTATTTTGAGGAATTTATCTAATTTTGGTAATGTTGTAAAATATAGTTTTTGGAAAAGGACAACATGCAGACCGTGTGAAAACCAGTCGTGTCGGACAAAGTTGTAGGAATCGAACCCACAACCAAAGTGCGATTGGGATTTATCGCCTACCACTGGACTACGTGAAGTCCCTGGTTAGTGTGACAATTATTTTTAGTTAAATTATTTTATTGATCATTAATAATTTTATTTGGGATCTTATGTCTTATCAAATTAATACCCTTAGTATAGGAAAATGATTTGGTAATTAAGTGATAAATTTTATTTTGGAAGTTGTTCGCTTTGTTGTATGGAAAATAGAATAGTATGGGATTTCATTTGAGGAGTAATGGTGTATTTTTATCTATGTTTTTATTGTGTATTTATAGTGATTTGGGTTGTTTATGGAAATGATTAGGTTAATTAATTCTAAGTATGTGACTTTAAGAGTAATTAATGTCATTTGGAGATACAATTTAACGTGGAAGACTACATTCTTATAAATTTTTAGTTTCAATATTAGTTTGGATTATATTGAAGGATTTTAAGGACAATTGATTATTGAATGGTATTTATTTAACTTTGGGTTATTAATGGTTTAATTTTAGAAATTAAGATTAGTGCTTTTTTCTCTAATGGAATATCCATTTAGGGGGTCATCAGATATTATACTAACCATTTTGGTTTTGATTAATCTCTAAAGACAAGGTAAATATATAGTTTATCCTACGTGGATCATGTATTTCTATAGAATTTTATTCTAGCTCTTCCATTGTGACCAAGTCTTCTTGAATACTCATTGTTCAAAAAAATGAGTTAGTGGAAAAAATTTATTAAAGAATGAAACTCTATGTAAAAAGTAAGTATATCTCTTTATGTTCTTAGTCAATATCATAAATGAATTCCTCGTCCTTATGTAATGTAACTTAAAACAAAAAAAAAGTATGTTTACTTTTCCTACTGGGAGACTAAGGACCGTTTGTCCCAACACAAGTTTGTGAATTTCTTATTGTTAACTTTCTCTTGCTCATGTTTTCTATCCCTCTCCATCATAACTTAAAAATTATTTTATCGTCCATATCCTTGTTTTCCCACATGGAATCCTAGTATGGGTTATCTTGGGTGACCTTTATACCTCTCTTAATTTCTTTTAAAGTGATAGTTTTATTGACTCTTTTTCCGATGTGGGACATTCCATTATATTCTCAAGCCCAATTTTAAAAAAATTATGAGGATTCAATTTATTGAAGGAGGGGAGAATGTAACACCCCAAGATTCCATGGTATGTTTCCCTTTGAATAATGCAATGATGTGCATTGTACGCAACTTTGAGATTCTAACACACCACAACCAATCAAACTAGCCATTATGAATAGTAATACCTAGTTTTTGAAATGTAAAAAAAATTTATCTTTCAAAATGGACTTCAGTTTTGGATTCTTAATATCTAAATTAGATTAGGATGAAATTTTGGTACTTTTCAGATAACTTTCATATTTTTATGAATAGTGAAAATTACTAAATTTTAATTAAAAACAACTTTTTTAATCGAAATAATTAATAGTGATAAATTATTAATTTGAATGGTTTTAAAGTATATTTAAAATTTATTTTTACCATTTAATACAATGTTGGTCATTTTATAAGATTTCACATTTAAACCAGAAATAAACATGTGTCAATCTTTTGATAGTTATTACCTCTTAAAAACACGCTATTTGTTTTGACGACGGGAATTAATTTTTAAATTAATTAATTCAACTGATATGTTTTGAATTTGGTAAAATAGACATCATTTTTGAATTCATAATATCAAATATATCTTTGGCCTAATTTTTGGTATTGTTCTGAAAAACTTCAATTTTTGATGAATAGTGAAACCACTAAGTGGTAGTTAAAAAACTGAATTTTTCATAAAACTTAATTTTACCACTTCTGTGATTGGAATTTAGAAACTCCGAGAGACACGGTTAATATCAAGTAGTAAAATTTGGTTCAATGAGATGAAAATAATTTTTGGTAAATAGTAACTTTTTACTTTTATTTACCATGGTTAAAAGTAAATAGGGTAATTAAGGGTAAAAATGATATTAATATTACCCTAACACATGTCCTAAATCTATTGGACAAGTGTATATCGGCCAAAACCAACCTTAGGAATAAAATATTATCATTTATGTCCACTTGGATTAGATTAGGACATTTATTATTATTTAATTCAAAGAAGAGTTAAAAGAGTTAAAATCAAAGTTTATTTACTAAATCATTTTTAATATAGGGTTATACATAAGATAAATTAGATTATAAATATTCATTATAAATATAAAAATATTTCCTACATAATTATATTTTATTTATAATTTTTAGACATTAAATAATTTAATTTATTTATGACACAATGATGATGCAGTAATTACCATAATAAAGAAAAATTAAAATAATTGATATTATAAATACCCAAATAAATATAATTGGAGACTTTTATTGAATTACACTAATTTTATAGGTTAATATGACATATTAGGATTGATTTAATTTACTTTTTTTGAAGTAATCATGCTGTTATGAGTTTCACAAAAATCAATTATTGAATAGTGTCAAAATTGACATAAAAGAGTTTTTAAAACAAATATTATATTATTAATTGATATTAAATTCCTAAAAATATAAGGTTCGGTCAAGAGACTTATATCATGATATTTGTATCATTAATGGACCACTTGGGGGTCTCTTGGATGTATATAGTAAGTTTATTAACTATATAATATAAAAATACAAAGTGACATGGTAAATGTCAAACTAACTAACTAAGAGTTAAAACTAAAAGATAAGGTTAATATAATGACCCAAACCTGTCTAAATTATATTTTTTTAGTGGTTTTAGACCCATCCCCACCTTAACCTTTAAATAATACACTTTTGATCCATTAGAAACCGAATATTAATTTATTATAAAATAATATTTCTAGCTTTTCCAAAGGTGCCCCTCACCCCTCTTATAAAAGGTCACTCCCCCTTCTCATTAATTCACACCTTCAAAGCCTTTTGGTTCGGCCAAACCATGACCAAATACTCTATAAACTTCCCTCACTACAACCTACAGGACTTATTTTGATCATAAAGCCAACCTAAGAGTCCCTTTTGATCAAATCAAAAGGAATAACCCGAAGAAGAGATAATGTTTTCACCACCCTTTTTCAAATTCATTTCTTCTTCAACTTCTTCTTTCTTTGTTATTACCATTATAAAATAATGAATCCAGTATATCCTATATACTATAATATTATTATAAATATGGTACAACCATATTCAGTATTCTATCCATCCTTTGAATGACATGTCACCATACGTGCGTACGTACGGCTTACCATCTCCACGTCGTGGTGTAATTGTCATTCAATAAATTATTATTTGGATGAGTATAATAATGATGTGTAATTAATTTAAATAATAAATATAACATGATAATTATTCTTTCTATATTATATATCATCCAATTATATATTATTTTAACATCAGAAGAATGATATTGTCGCTCGTGCGTACGTACGGACTACCGTCTCCACGAAAGCGATGAGATTCATTCTTCATCGTATCCATTCAAGTATAATTATCATTTTATGATTTAAAAATAATGTTTAATGACTTGATATAATTCTGGATATGAATAAGATACAACCTATCCATAACAAACACGGCTTACGTAACAAATAATATAAAGGAAAACGAGTAAGTTAATACCCGAGATTATGTGTGGAATCACTATTCATTTGCTTATATCATAATTTTTACTCCCCTTTTCTATGGATATAATTTAGATACACATAATCACTTTATTGATAATTTCTCAAGTCATCGATATAAATTTGATAAGAGTAATTTTAACTCATTCTCCATTTGTTGAGTTAAACATCCAATTCATTGGTGTTGTTTTTACAAGATTATGTGTGAATGTCCTTTGATTGTTTTACACTGAATATCCAATCATATTTAGTGTATTTATATTTGTCACACATAACTATGTCTTTGATTTATCCTTAACCTAAGGATATGGCCTTTATGAGATATTTCATCTCAATTTACATTCCATTGAGACTTATTTGTTGTTATACACCAAATCACTTTTATGTGGTGTATATAATGTACTTTGACATAGTATATAATGAATACCTTTTTTCTCATCATATTACAACGTTTTTATTGCCTCAATTATTTTTATTCAAGTGTCTCTATTTTGGTTAGAAACTCTAAGTAAAATACAATTTTTAACTGTTTTAAAGACTTATTCTTCTAAATCTTGTTCATTAATGTCCATGTTTTAAAAAATGGTTTTAAGGATTTATTTATATAGACATTAAAGTTTTAAAATTAAAACTCCTTTTAAAAGTTTCAAAGTGGTATGGGACACTTTCATTCAAAAATCTATTTTTAAACGGCTTCTTGACAAATAGTGTGACTTTTAAATGTTTTCAAGAAAAGGGGGATATTTTTCTCAAATAGTTTTGATGGTTATTTTCATCTATGTCAATATCATTTATTATTATCGATTGAGGTTAATATGATACAATAAAATCTTCCATAATGTATCGAATGAGTTATGTTTGAATGTGGATGTGCTATTTTTATACCATTCATGGTTTGTGGTTAAAGTATTGACATTTCGTATGCTAGTTTTAATACAAATGTTTATGTTATGTTTAAACATGTTCATATGAGGAATGCATTGGACTTAGTAAGTGACGGGTGGAGCCTGCTATAGCTCCTCGATGCATCGGTAGGTCTCATGAGACAAACTAGTGTCTTGGTACAAGGCCTTGACAAAATCTTATTTGTAGTCTTGGCACGAGGCCTTGGCTATGTGGTTATGATAATCTAGAATTATGCATTCCATCATTATGAAAGTGGTTATTTATATTTCATGTGATTGTTCAACTAGTAGAATATCCATCTGAATAAGTAAATGGAATTATTTCATTTTATCTTTTCCATATTATGCTGAAGTTCAAGTTTAAAAGGCTTTTATTTTAGTTATAAATTTCTTTAAGTGTTTATGCTAATCTATGAAATCTTATGCTATATTTTTATCCTTACTGAACATCTGAGCTCACCCCATTCAATGTTTTATTTTTCCCAGGATGTGAAGAAGTAATTTATGAATGACCTGCAGGGATATTATGAGGGGATATGAAGATAATATTTTGTTTTAGTTTTTTTACCTTATAATGTAATGTAAGACTTATGAATATATCTAGTGTTTCCAAGACTACTAAACTAATCGGTCTTTTGAGACTTGATGCTTTGTGATCATGCCAATGTTATGTAATAATGCACCGATTCTGGGTATCTAGGGTCAGGGTGTTACAATTACTAATTATTACTAATTATTACTATTATTACTACTATTACTACTATTACTACTATTACTACTATTACTACTATTTTTTACTATTTTTTACTATTTTTTACTATTTTTTACTATTTTTTACTATTTAATACTAATTATTTCAAATTATTACTAATTATTACTAATTATTTCAATTTATTACTATTTATTACTATTTATTACTATTTGTTATTATTTATTACTATTTATTACTATTTATTACTATTTATTACTATTTATTTCTATTTATTACTAATTATGTCTAATTATTACTAATTATTACTAATTATTTCTATTTATTACTATTTATTACTATTTATTGCTATGTATTGCTATTTATTACTATTTATTACTATTTATTGGTATTTATTACTATTTATTACTATTTATTACTATTTATTACTATTTATTACTATTTATTACTAATTATTACTATTTATTACTATTTATTACTATTTATTACAATTTATTGCTAATTATTACTATTTATTACTATTTATTACTATTTATTACTATTTATTACTATTTATTACTATTTATTACTAATTATTACTAATTATTACTATTTATTACTATTTATTACAATTTGTTACTAATTATTACTATTTATTACTATTTATTACTAATTATTACTATTTATTACTATTTATTACTATTTATAACTAATTATTACTAATTATTACTAATTATTTCTATTTATTCCTATTTATTACTATTTATTACTATTTATTAGTATTTATTACTATTTATTACTAATTATTACTATTTATTACTATTTATCACTATTTAGTACTATTTATTACTATTTATTAGTATTTATTACTATTTATTACTATTTATTACTATTTATTACTATTTATTACTATTTATTACGATTTATTACTATTTATTACTAATTATTACTAATTATTACTAATTATTACTATTTATTACTATTTATTACTATGTATTGTTATTTGTTACTATTTATTACTATCTATTACTATTTATTACTAATTATTACTAATTATTACAAATTATTACTATTTATTACAATTTATTACTATTTAAAGCTGTTTATTACTATTTATTACTGTTTATTACTGTTTATTACTATTTATTACTACTTATTACTATTTATTACTCTTTATTACTATTTATTACTAATTATAACTATTTATTGTTATTTATTACTATTTCTTACTATTTATTATTATTTATTATTATTTATTACTAATTATTACTAATTATTAGTATTTTTATTACTAATTATTAGTATTTATTACTAATTATTAGTATTTATTATTAATTGTAAATATTTATTACTATTTTTTCCTAATTATTACTATTTTTCCTAATTATTACTAATTAGTGTTAATTGCTATTAATTACTGCAAATTACAGCTACTAATTACTAATTACCGCAAATAATTTATATACATTATTAATTATTGTTAATAATTATTAATTATTACTAATTACTAAGAATTAGTACTAATAATTTCAATTTATTATTACAAATAAATACTGATAACAAAACAATTTAAATCTAATTTAATTACAACTAATCAACAATAATTAAAATTAATATAAAAAATAAAATAAATACTAAATTAAATAAAATATAAATACCTTTAAACTTGATCTCTTATAATTGTAGACGGCTTCACAACTTCTTCGTAAAAAAACTAACTCAGAAAAAATTTTCTCTAAAATTAGAGTTTAGAGAGATAGAGAAAGTAGGAATTGAGTGATGGAAGGAAAAAACGGATAGAGGGTATATATAGGTTAGATTAGTTGTGATGGGAATATTTGTGACGAGTATCCCGTCGCAAATAGTTCTTTTTGCGACGGGACCTGTCATAAATACCTTCGGTTGCATTAATTACTGTCAGCAGTTAAAATAGTATTTGTGACAGGTCATGTCGCAAAAAGTGACATGTCGACACACTATTTGTAACATGACAACATCCTGTCGCAAATAGTTTTCACCGCCTCCCGGTATTTGCGACGGGAGGTGCCTCCCCGTCGCAAATACCCTTCCGCGCAGTTTGGCGCACAAACTGCACCAAACCGCGCGTAACTTTTTGCGACGAGATTTATTCTCGTCGCAAATTACCCATCGCAACAAGCCGTTTTCCCGTAGTGCGGGGCCGACGGGAGGTGAAGTGGCTATGTTGTGATATGCGGGTTTTCTCTGGTTTGTGTTGTGGTCTGGTTGTGAAGCACGAGTATTTGTTGTGGGTTGGTTTGGATGGTGTTGTGGATGAACTTATAGATGATACATCAACTTGGCTATGTAATGGAATCTCAAGTTGAGAGATTGTTTGGTTGTTGAATGGATGAGCAGCGTTGTATAGTGGGGATACGATCGGGTTGTGCTATGTTGTGTTGCTGGATGTGGTTGAGAGTTAGGGACTTCTTTTGGTTGGTATGGGCAATTCACCTAGAGTTTCTACATGTTTGACTTTTTCCTTATCGCTTGTTATTTTTAGTGCTTGGTAGTTCCCTAAATAGTAATGAAATAGATGAAAAAATAATTGATTAAAAAATGTTTGGGACTGGATAGGGTTGTTTTGGTTAACAGAATGAATAAATGAAGTGTGAACGAATAATAGTAATAGATAATTAAATTGGTTGGAAATATGAATTGGGTTGTGGTTTGATGTGTGGTGTTTCACATTTAGAGGTAGCAGCGAGGTTGGCAGTGTTGAGAGCTGGATGTTTGTTTGAGAATCCATGGGATGGGCATGAGTGTTTGGTATCATATATGTATATACTTTTATTTTCCTTGCGATTTCTATATTCACTCCGCCCTAGTTGAGCACTATGTGTCAAACACCCCATCGTCATGGGGGAGGGTGTCTTTCCCAAACATCCCAGTGGGAGGATGGATTGCTGGCCACCCACTTTTACCTTCTCCCTCTTCTAGGAAGAGATACCCAATATTCTTCTAGCAGGTTGTGGTTTGTGAGGCTCAGGTGTGTGTGGGAAATTTTCGCTTTCTCAGGTGTCTTGAGGATGAGATGTGTTGTGCTTTCTCAAGTGTCTTTAAGATGAAATTTGGTTGTGACTCAGGTGTCTGTGGGCGGGATGTGATGTGGTTTGTGGACCAGGTGTCTTTAGGTGGGATGTTATGTGGTTTGTAGCCCAGGTGTCTGTGGTCAGGATGTGATGTGACTCGGGCTCAGGTGACGGGATGAGATGTGGTTTGTGGCCCTAGTGCCTGCGAGCAGGATATGATATGACTCAATCTTAGGTGGTGGTACAAGATGTGGTTTGTGGGGCGGAGGTGTGTGTTAGTGGGTTGTGTTGTGGTTCGTTTGAAAGAGGTGGGAGCACAAGGACTTTTTCTATTAGGAAAGAGTGGCTAAACCAGTGGGAAGTGGTGCGGGGTACTCAAATCATCAATGTGCTTACTATATTACTTTACATGACTAGTGTTACTTGGTGAGCGTGCCTTAGTGAGGATGGTATGGCTATTATACCTTGTTAGGTGTTGTTTGGTTGTGTTGTTTTCTCACAGGGGCATTAGTATGCTTCCTTTCACATGTGCATGAGAGACTTGGGTTTTCCTACTGAGTATACTTATATACTCACCCTATGTATATAAAATTGTTTTCATGTTTCTAGGAGGACTTCATGTATAACGACCCATACTTTACATACATTGTTAATACTTCAAAATTGAATCACACTTATTACAACATATGCCAAAACCACAAAGGACCGTATAGGTATAGTGTCTTTAGAAACTGGGAAACATAAATAACTGGTTCATAAATCTTCTACAGTGTCTCCCATTTATTTCATCATATCTAGGGTCCCTTTTAGCATTTCTACTTAATATCCATCTTCCTGACCTGGGGAAAAGAAAACATACAAAAAAAGGGTGAGCTCAAATGCTCAGCAAGGGCAAATAAAGGAAATAAAAAATCATATCATATCTTTTTGAAAATCATAACCTGCAAAAGAGATCATAATATCTTAACATGGAATAAATCATAGAAGTGAAAATGAGATCCCCATAATCATAACATAAAACTTGAAACTTTGTGGCATGCACACATAATCATGGAAAATCATTTCTTGTTAGTCATGACTCATTGCTAAGACTATCTTAGCGGACAAAGTCCATTTCTGAACCGAGTTCACTCCTCGTTTCAGTCTTGTATCACTGAACCGAAATAACCTTCTATTCCAGCCATGTCTATCTCATGAGATATAAATCTTTACCCAATGCATTGGAGGGAGATATAGGTCCCACCCATCTTATAATGAATCCTTTCTTATATGTGCCACATAATCATAAATCATACATCATCGCATAACACATGTAACAAAAATGGGATTCTTGAAACATCATGACATCATAAAAAAAATCATATAAGGTAAATGACTTCATAAAAATAATTCCCTCACAATATAATCAAATCAATGTAATAATAGGGATAAAAACAGAACCCTTTATTATCTTATATGGAAAATAATTTTGATAAAACACTTGAACTCCATTCTTGAGGAAAATATCATTTCTTCTTCAAAAACACTTTTCTTTTCTTAACATGTCATACAATTATAAACTAAAAGAAGTTGATCAAAAATAAACTTGAAAACTTGTAAAGTAATCTTCTTGGAAATAATGTTTTAAAAATCCATTCATGTCTTATAAGTTAAAAAAACATTCTTCGTACTTTTGTCGGAAAAGTCAAAAAGTACCTCGTACGAAAAAACGACAAAAGATTCCTTTCATATTCTTTACTAAAAACTCACCGAAGGGTAAAATTGGATTTAAACTATTTTAAGTGGATGGAAACAATATTACATATTGAGGGAACATGGATGTGGACGATAAAATACACCCCAGTAAATACCAAAGTATAAACAATCTCAGATAAAAATGAGATTGTGATATTTCCTCTTACCTTAGGTCCGATTTGCTTTGTACGTGTCCAAAGATCCTGTATAATGGTTTAAATAATGTTATTGACTTATTACAGAATCATACATATTGATATGATATCATATATGGTCATATTCTTAGCTTCTTATTAGTAATATTTCATTGTTACTTGTTACTCGGGTCTTTATTGCCTTTTGTTCTTATGCATGTTTTACCGAATAAATTCTTATTCTTCTTTTAAGGTTATAGATACCTTATATCCAGAATGGTATTATTGTAACATATATCATATTTATTCATTCAATTCATTTATATAATTACTATGTAATGATGATCATGTAGAACGAGTCGCATCACATCGTGGAGACGGTATTCCGTACGTACGCACGAGTGATGATATCGTTCCTATGATCGTGGAATTGTATTGGAGTGTATGTATACTATTTCAGAATCAATATCACTTTTTAATAGTCATATATAGTCATTATTTACACCATTATACCCATCCAAGTAAGGTGGTGGTGGAAAATAGATTACACCACGGCGTGGAGACGGTATTCCGTACATACGCACGCGCGGTGATTTCATTTTTCCGTAGGATGGATAGAAGGTGAATTAGGGTTGTTTCATATTTATAATAACATATAAGTATGTAAGTAATACTGATGTTATTACTTTATCATGAAACAACTAAAGAAGAAGAAGTTGAAGAAGAAAGAAATTGAAAAGATCGGTAATGGATATTACCTCTTCTTTGAAACGCCTCTTTGAATCCTCCACTTAGGGAACTAAGATTGGTCTTTGAAGAAGACCAGGACCTCTAGGATTATTCTAGGGAAGTGGAGAAGGGATTTTAGAAGGGGTTTTCCGAGCTTGAGTGCTCAAATTGGGGTGAGGAAGAGGGGGAGGAGGTGCCCTTTTATAAGGGAGGACAGGGGCACCTTAGGAATATCTCAAAATATTATTTTATATTAAAGTCAAAATCGGTTTATAATGGTTCCAAAGGGTCTTATTTCGATGGTAAAGTGGGGATGGGTCTAAATCCTATCAACCAATAGGATTTAGACAAGTTTAGGTTATTATTTTAACCTTATCAATTAGATTCAACTCTAAGTTAAATAATTTAACTTTTACCGTATCTTTTTGTTTTCTTACACTATATGGTTAATACACTTACTATAACATTCCAAAAGAACCCCAAGTTGTTTATTATTAATATATATATCCTTATCTAAGTCATTTGGCTGAGCTTTAGATTTTTAGGAATAAAATAACAATTAATAATATAATATTTGATTTAAAAACTATTTTGTGTCAATTTTGTCACTATTTGATATATGATTTTTGTGAAAGTCATAACAGAATTATATGTTCGAACCAAGTTGATTAAATCAACACTAATATATCATAATAACCTATAAAATTATTGGAATTCATAAAAAGTCTCAAATTACATTTATTTTGGTGTTTATAACATCAATTATGTCAATATTTCATTAATAAGATAATTACTGCATCATCGTTGTGTCATAAATAAATTAATTTATTTAAAGTCTAAAAATTATAAATAAAATATCATTATTTAGGAAATCTTTTTATCTTTCTAATTAATATTTATAATCGAATTTATGTTATGTATAAACCCATATTAAAAATGTTTTAGTTATTAATCTTTGATTTTAACTATTTTAACTATTCATTAAATAAAATAATATTAAATGTCATAATCTAATCCAAGTGGACCTAAATGGTCATATTATATTCATAAGGTTGTTTTTGGTCGAATTACACTTATCCAATAGAATTAGGACATGTGTTAGGGTAATAGTAATATCATATTTACCCTTAGTTACCCTATTTTCTATTAACCGCGGTAAAAAAAAGTAAAAAGTTACTATTCACCAAAAAATTATTTTTATCTCATTGAACCACATTTTACTTACTGATATCAACCATGTCTGTCAGATTTTCGAAATTCCATTCACAGAAGCGGTAAAATTAATTTTTATGCAAAATTCAGTTTTTAACCTACCACTTAGTGGTTTCACTATTCATCAAAAACTGAAAGTTTTCAGAAAAATACCAAAATTTCACCCTAGGCTAATTTCGATATTCTGAGTCCAAAAATGAAGTCCATTTTGAAAGATAAAATTTCAAAAAGTGGTTATTACTATTCATAAAGGCTATTTTAAATAATATTTTAATAGCATATCGTCGTTTAGTGAAACTCGGTATTGCGTACAACGCAAGCTATGGAGGAAGGTCGTGATTGCGTGTAAAGTAATACAAGCTAGTATGTAGTGAAAGATTCCTTTGATTATATATAAAAACAAAATATTACTCATAAAAATCTCGGGTGTTACATTCTACCCCCCTTAAAAAGAATTTCGCCCTCAAAATTCGTCACTTTGTAACAAAGAGATGAGGATACTTCTCCCTCATCATATCCTCAAGCTCCCATGTAGCTTCTTCAAGTTGGTGGTTCCTCCATAAAACTTTCACCAATCAAGTGGTCTTGTTTCGTAGGACTTTTTCGCTACGATCCAGAATCTCTATCGGTTGTTCTTCATAAGAAAGATCTTGCTCCAGCGGTACAACTTCTGAGCTGAGTACATGTGAAGGATTAGGTATGTACTTTCTCAAGAGAGATACATGGAACACGTCATGAACTTGAGAGAGATTCGGTGGAAGCGTCAATCGGTAAGCTACCTTTCCAACACGATCCAGTATTTCGAAAGGACCGATATATCTAGGGATCAACTTCCCCTTCTTTCCAAATCTCATAACCTTCTTACAGGGAGATATTCGTAATAACACTTTATCACCCACTTCAAACTCTAGGTCTTTTCTTCGGTTGTCGGCATAACTTTTCTATCGACTCTGAGCTACTCTTATGTGTTGTTGAATAGATCTGACCTTTTCTACCATTTCATCAACGAGATCAGGTCCTAATAGCTTTCTTTCCCCAACTTCATCCCAGCAAGTTGGAGTCCTGCATTTCTTTCCATAGAGAGCTTCATAAGGATCCATCTGAATACTGCAGTGAAAGCTATTATTATAAGAAAATTCCACCAAAGGTAGGTGTTGATCCCAACCTCCTTTGAAATCCATAGAGCAGGCTCTCAACATATCTTCTAGGGTTTGAATTGTTCTCTCAGACTGACCGTTTGTCTGAGGATGATAAACAGTGCTGAAACTCAACTCTGTATCCAGAGTATGCTGAAGAATTCGCCAGAACTTCGAGGTAAATCTCGGATCCCGATCAGATATAATAGAAAGTGGTACTCCATGCAATCTTACCACTTCCTTTACATATATCCTGGCAAGCTGATCTAGAGAGAAATCCTTTCTAATATCAATGAAGTGTGTAGACTTTGTAAGACGATCAACTATGACCCAGATAGCATTATTGCCTTTGGATGTTTTAGGAAGTCCTGTGACAAAGTCCATAGTGATGTTTTCCCATTTCCATTCGGGTATGGGTAATGGTTGTAACATCCCCCTTAGACTTCTATCTCTCAGCTTTAACTTGTTGACAAACCAAGCATCGAGAGACATATTCAGCAACATCTCTTTTCATGCCATCCCACCAGAAGTATTCTTTCAGGTCCCTATACATATTCGTGCTTCCAGGATGAATAGAGAATGAAGAACTATGAGCCTCATCCAGCAGCTCCTTCTTTAATTCGGGGATGGGAGGAACACAAACCTGATTCCTGAACTTTATTATCCCATCACAATCAAGGTTGAATTCAGGAACATTTCTCACCTTCTTTTGTAACTCTACATCTTCTTTCTGTGCCTCTTTAATATTCACATGTATAGATGGTTGAACATTAATTTGAGAAAGATAATATTTTCCCCCTTCCATTATAATTACAAGATCCATTCTTTGTAAATCCATAAATATTGGATCTTTTGTGATCCTCATCATGGATAAACTAGCATGGTCTTTCCGACTTAATGCATCTTCCACCTTGTTTGCTTTCCCAGGGTGGTAATGGATTGAGCAGTCATAATCCTTAATCAGCTCCAACCATATTCTTTGGCGCATATTCAGCTCCTTTTGTGTGAAAATATACTTTAAACTTTTATGATCAGTATAAATATCACACCTTTCACCAAAAAGGTAATGCCTCCAAATCTTTAATGCAAAGATTATCGCAGCTAACTCCAAATCATGTGTTGGGTAATTTTGCTCATGGATTTTCAACTGTCGTGAGGCATAAGATATCACCATATCATTTTGCATAAGAACACACCCCAATCCCTTCTTGGATTCATCACTATAGATCACAAACCTCTCTCCACTACAAGGTAGTGTGAGCACAGGTGCACTGGATAAACTTCTTTTCAACTCCTTGAAATTCTCTTCACATTCCTCTGTCCAAACAAACTTAACTCCTTTCCGAGTCAACTTGGTGAGTGGATTAGATAATCGTGAAAAATCTTTTACAAAACGTCGATAATATCCAGCCAAACCAAGAAAACTTTGGATCTCAGTTACTGTTGTTGGTCTCGGCCATCTTTCGATAACCTCTGTTTTTGTTGGATCCATAGATATCCCCTCTTTTGAGATTATGTGACCCAAAAATGCAACTTTTTGAAGCCAAAATTCACACTTGGTAAATTTGGCATAAAGCTTCTCCTTTCTCAGGGTCTTCAATATAATTCTCAAGTGATCTTCATGCTCTTCCTTGCTCTTTGAATAGACAAGAATAACGTCTATAAAGACTACCACAAATTGATCAAGATAGTCTCTAAAGACTCTATTCATTAGATCCATGAAGATAGCAGGGGAATTAGTAAGACCAAATGGCATTACTATAAATTCATAGTTTCCATACCTTGTACGGAAAGCCGTCTTTGGTATATCCTCCCTTTTGACCCTTAATTGATGATACCCTGAATGAAGATCAATCTTGGAAAAGTATTGAGCTCCGCGTAGTTGGTCAAATAAGTCATCAATGCATGGGAGAGGATATTTGTTCTTGATAGTGATCTTGTTAAGTTCTCGATAATCAATGCAGAGTCTCATTGATCCATCTTTCTTCTTAACAAATAGAACAGGTGCTCTCCAAGGTGATGCACTAGGGCGTATGAATCCCTTATCAAGATTCTCTTGGAGTTTCTTCTTCAATTCCTGCAACTCAATTGGGGCCATTCTATAAGGTGTCTTTGAAATAGGCAAAGCACCCGGTACGAGTTCTATTGAAAACTCAACTTCACGATTTGGTGGAAGACCCGGTAATTCCTCCAGAAAGACATCATCAAAATCCCGTACGATGGGCATATTCTTAATCGTGAGTTTCTCACCAACCATTTGAGATAAATAATCTTCATTTAGTGGAATCCAGACCCATAAGATGGAAGGAATTTCCACTAGAAGGTTATATTCATCCTTGCATCGATAGACGATTGTAGATTGATCTGGAATATGAAATGTGACTTCCCTTCTTTGGAAATTGATATGAGCTCCATGTAGGGAAAGCCAATCCATGCCAAGAATCACATCAAATTCCACTATAGGAAGGATCACAAGATTTGCAAGAATCACTTTCCCACAAACATCAATCGGAAAAGAATTATAAACTTTTTATGCGACTATTGTGCCATTAGGTGTTGTCACAGCTAACTCAACATCTAATTGTTGAGGTAATACGGTGATACCCTTAGAAAATTTTTCAGAAATAAAAGAGTGGGTGGATCCAGAATCAAATAAAACATTTTTTACTTTAGAGTGGATGGTAAGTGTACCTTTCACCACATCGTTATCGTACTCCACATCACTAATAGAAATTGCATGTGACTTTCCTTTGTATTTAGCCTTAAGAGTTTGTTGACGTTGACCATCATCATCAACCCTTGGATTTGGGCATTGATTGGCATAATGCCCCATCTCCTTGCACTTGAAACATTGAAGTGTAGTAGGTTCATTCTGTGTATCCCTTCCTTTGTTTGCATCATTAGACATCTTCTTCCCATTATCACGGCATTCAAATGCCCTATGACCTTACTTTCCACATTTGAAACATTTACTTGTCCCTTTAAGACAACTCCCTCCATGTTTCTTTCCACACTTTGAGCATAAGGGAAAGCTCATCTTCTTTTCAGTGTGCTCTTTAGATTTTCCTTTGAATTCCATTTTCCTCTTCTTATCAAACCCATATGATTGATGGGTTACTCCAATCTCCATCTCAACTTTGAGAGCACATCGAATGATTTCCTTGTAGCTATTGAAGTCCCTTATGGCTAAGGCCCTTCGAAGACTTGGTTTTAATCCACTAAAGAATCGATCGATCTTACTCTCAGGTTGGATAATAATACCAGAAGCATACCTTGCAAGTCTTGTAAAATTTGCTTCATGGGTACCAACAGATTCATCATCCTTTTGCTTTAGTTCAAGAAACTCTTTCTCCATCTTTGTTCAGAGAATACGAGGGAAGTACTTATTGAAAAATAAGTTCTTGAACTCATCCATTCCATGGACTCAATTTCATCCCTTTTCCTCATATTCTTAATAAGATTCCACCATTGATCAGCATCACCTTCCAAACGATACACCGCTAAGATGACTTTATCATGCTCAGAACATTGAAGAACTGAAAATATCTTTTCAGTAGTACTAATCCATTGTTCAGCAACTAATGGATCAGTAGACCCGCTGAATGAAGGTGGACGTTGTCTCATGAAGGATTCAACAGAATGTTACTCCTTCCTTTGCTCGTTTGGAAATCCTGCATGATTCATATCTTGAGAAAGTTGTGTGAGCATGGCTACAAGATTTTTCATTCCATCTCCCATAATGTTTGGTTGCTCAGGGGGACAATCATTGCATTGCCCATCGCATTCCGTATTAACACGGTTCCTCCGGGTTCCAGCCATTGACTAAAACCAAGAAGAATAGTGTGAGCAACACTAATTATAATAGGAAAACCACATAATCAAGAATAAAATTTCACACTTAAGGTCTTATCCTAGGGTATTCATGGCCATTTCAAAAACACTAAGATTGTGTTCTATGCTTAGAATTATCCTTAGGGTTATTACGAAGGCTTTCGCATCCTAGTTTCCAAAGGTTGACTATACCTTTCCTCTGATACCGACTATAACGACCCATACTTTACATACATTGTTAATACTTCAAAATTGAAGCACACTTATTACAACATATTCCAAAACCACAAAGGACCGTATAGGTATAGTATCTTTAGAAACTGGGAAACATAAATAACTGGTTCATAAATCTTCTACAGTGTCTCCCATTTATTTCATCATATATAGGGTCCCTTTTATCATATTCTACTTAATATCCATCTTCCTGACATGGGGAAAATAAAACATAAAAAAAAGGGTGAGCTCAAATGCTCAGCGAGGTCAAATAAAGGAAATAAAAAATCATATCATATCTTTTTGAAAATCATAACCTGCAAAAGAGATCATAATATCTTAACATGGAATAAATCATAAAAGTGAAAATGAGATCCCCATAATCATAACATAAAACTTGAAACTTTGTGGCATGCACACATAATCATGGAAAATCATTTCTTGTTAGTCATGACTCATTGCCAAGACTATCTTAGCGGACAAAGTCCATTTCTGAACCGAGTTCACTCCTCGTTTCAGTCTTGTATCACTGAACCGAAATAACCTTCTGTTCCAGCCATGTCTATCTCATGAGATATAAATCTTTACCCAATGCATTGGAGGGAGATATAGGTCCCACCCATCTTATAATGAATCCTTTCTTATGTGTGCCACATAATCATAAATCATACATCATTGCGTAACACATGTAACAAAAATGGGATTCTTGAAACATCATGACATCATAAAACAAATCATATAAGGTAAATGACTTCATAAAAATAATTCCCTCACAACATAATCAAATCAATGTAATAATAGGGATAAAAACAAAACCCTTTATTATCTTAGATGGAAAATAATTTTGATAAAACACTTGAACTCCATTCTTGAGGAAAATATCCTTTCTTCTTCAAAAACACTTTTCTTTTCTTAAAATGTCATACAATTATAAACTAAAAGAAGTTGATCAAAAATAAACATGAAAACTTGTAAAGGAATCTTCTTGGAAATAATGTTTTAAAAATCCATTCATGCCGTATAAGTTAAAAAAAACATTCTTCGTACTTTTGTCAGAAAAGTCAAAAAGTACCTCGTACGAAAAAACGACAAAAGATTCCTTTCATATTATTTACTAAAAACTCACCGAACGGTAAAATTGGATTTAAAATATTGTAAGTGTATGGAAACAATATTACATATTGAGGGAACATGGATGTGGATGATAAAATACACCCCAGTAAATACCAAAGTATAAACAATCTCGGATAAAAATGAGATTGTGATATTTCCCCTTACCTTAGGTCCGATTTGCTTTGTATGTGTCTGAAGCTCCTGTATAATGGTTTAAATAATTTTATTGACTTATTACAGAATCATACATATTGATATGATATCATATATGGTCATATTCTTAGCTTCTTATTAGTAATATTTCATTGTTACTTGTTACTCGGGTCTTTATTGCCTTTTGTTCTTATGCATGTTTTGCCGAATAAATTATTATTCTTCTTTTAAGGTTATAGATAACTTATATCCAGAATGGTATTAGTGTAACATATATCATATTTATTCATTCAATTCATTTATATAATTACTATGTAATGATGATCATGTAGAACGAGTCGCATCACATCGTGGAGACTGTATTCCGTACGTACGCACGAGTAATGATATCGTTCCTATGATCGTGGAACTATATTGGAGTGTATGTATACTATTTAAGAATCAATATCACTTTTTAATAGTCATATATAGTCATTATTTACACCATTATACCCATCCAAGTAAGGTGGTGGTGGAAAATAGATTACACCACGGCGTGGAGACGGTATTCCGTACGTACGCACGCGCGGTGATTTCATTTTTCCATAGGATGGATAGAAGGTGAATTAGGGTTGTTTCATATATATAATAACATATAAGTATGTAAGTAATACTGATGTTATTACTTTATCATGAAACAACTAAAGAAGAAGAAGTTGAAGAAGAAAGAAATTGAAAAGATCGATAATGGATATTACCTCTTCTTTGAAACGCCTCTTTGAATCCTCCACTTAGGGAACTAATATTGGTCTTTGAAGAAGACCAGGACCTCTAGGATTATTCTAGTGAAGTGGAGAAGGTATTTTGGCAGGGTTTTTCCGAGCTTGAGTGCTCAAATTGGGGTGAGGAGGAGGGGGAGGAGGTGCCCTTTTATAAGGGAGGAGAGGGGCACCTTAGGAATATCTCAAAATATTATTTTATATTAAAGTCAAAATCGGTTTATAATGGTTCCAAAGGGTCTTATTTCAAAGGTAAAGTAGGGATGGGTCTAAATAATATCAGAAAATAGGATTTAGACAAGTTTAGGTTATTATTTTAACCTTATCAATTAGATTGAACTCTAAGTTAAATAATTTAACTTTTACCGTGTCTTTTTGTTTTCTTACACTATATGGTTAATACACTTACTATAACATGCCAAACGAACCCCAAGTTGTTTATTATTAATATATATATCCTTATCTAAGTCATTTGTCCGAACCTTAGATTTTTAGGAATAAAATAACAATTAATAATATAATATTTGATTTAAAAACTATTTTGTGTCAATTTTGTCACTATTTGATATATGATTTTTGTGAAAGTCATAACAGAATTATATGTTCAAACCAAGTTGATTAAATCAACACTAATATATCATAATAACCTAGAAAGTTATTGGAATTCATAAAAAGTCTAAAATTACATTTATTTTGGGGTTTATAACATCAATTATGTCAATATTTCATTAATAAGATAATTACTGTATCATCGTTGTGTCATAAATAAATTAATTTATTTAAAGTCTAAAAATTATAAATAAAATATCATTATGTAGGAAATATTTTTAGCTTTCTAATAAATATTTATAATCTAATTTATCTTATGTATAAACCCATATTAGAAATGTTTTAGTTATTAAACTTTGATTTTAACTATTTTAACTATTCATTAAATAAAATAATATTAAATGCCATAATCTAATCCAAGTGGACCTAAATGGTCATATTATATTCATAAGGTTGTTTTTGGTCGAATTACACTTATCCAATAGAATTAGGACATGTGTTAGGGTAATAGTAATATCATATTTACCCTTAGTTACCCTATTTACTATTAACCGCAGTAAAAAAAAGTAAAAAGTTACTATTCACCAAAAAATTATTTTTATCTCATTGAACCACATTTTACTTACTGATATCAACCGTTTCTGTTGGATTTTCGAAATTCCATTCACAAAAGCGGTAAAATTAAGTTTTATGCAAAATTCAGTTTTTAACCTACCACTTAGTGGTTTCACTATTCATCAAAAATTGAAAGTTTTCAGAAAAATACCAAAATTTCACCCTAGGCTAATTTCGATATTCTGAGTCCAAAAATGAAGTCCATTTTAAAAGATAAAATTTCAAAAAGTGGTTATTACTATTCATAATGGCTATTTTAAATAATATTTTAATATCATATCGTCGTTTAGTGAAACTCGGTATTGCGTACAACGCAAGCTATCGAGGAAGGTCGTGATTGCGTGTAAAGTAATCCAAGATAGTATGTAGTGAAAGATTCCTTTGATGATATATGAAAACAAAATATTACTCATAAAAATCTTGGGTGTTACATCATGGACCGTGCTGGACTTTACTAGCTTAGATCTTGAAAGTTGTTGTGCCACTACCTTGCCTTACTTTTGGAGTTTTATTACATTTGTAACAGTTTTATTTTAAACATGCATGTGGGATGGATTTTGGATTTCTTTTATATATTTCATGGAGCTTTTTTGAGGTTGATACATCTTATCCCCCAATCTTGTTTACTATAAAAAGGGTAATCTCCCCCATTTTTTGAGATTTGTATACCCTTGGTGTTGGTCACCACCCCAGGGCCTACTGGAGGTGGGACTTGGGGGTCATCATCTCCCTTTCTTCATTGCCATCCCAGGAGGGGTGTCTTTGGAGGGAGGGGGTTGTGATATTTGGTTATTTGACTGAGACCTTTCCCATTTATGTTTGATGTCTTAGTATGAGGCCTTGATGATATTTTTATGATATTTGGCATCAACTTGAGATTAGTTATTGATTTCCATGTGATTATATGAATAATTATGATATCCATAGATAATATTCAATCTCATGTGATTAGTTATATGTCATTATTTTATCATCATTTATTTTGGCCATATTATTCTTAATACTCAAGTTATTGATTAAATGGAATGTGTTTTCAGTTATCAACCTTATCATATTGATTATTCATTATTTACTCTTGATAGCTTATATTTCATGTAACCCTTAATGTGAATTTGAACTCACCCCTTATTTTGTTTCCTTTCCCAAGAATATGAAGAAAGAATATTTGAATGAGTTTAAAAATGCAGAATATTTACTTTCATTATGTTGTATTTTTATGTTTTAAAATGTAATGTGACATTAAATTATATATATAGTTTTCCAAGAATATTAAATTGTTCAATCCTTTGGGATGTGATATCTTTTATCTTACTCTAGTGTAATAAAGTAACCACTGACTCTGGGCTACTAAGATTGGGGTTTTATGATTTAGAAACCTCTTAGGTTGGGAATGTTCTTCAGTTTGGACAATACTGGTGCATATGATTTTCATAATAAATTAAACTTCCTTAAATGAAAATATTTTAAATCAAGAAAGAAAAAATCCACATCAATATCCATATAAATCCTCAAATATTTTGTCAAAAATTCCAAGATGATCTGAATTTCAAAAATTATTAGATTTAGCTCAATATCAAAAAAACACTCTAAAATTTAAAAAATAAAAAACATGAAAAATTATATCTAAGTAGGTTGAGACCCCCCTGCACTTAATATAAAATTACACTTTCATTTAAGATCAAACAAATTTAAAAAGATAAGGGCAGTATAACAAAAAAGAAGAAAATAAAAAACCTGAGTTTATTTTTCAGTGGAAGCCATAAATTAAGCTTCTAACCACTACCACTTTAAACCTAAAATAAATTAATAATAAAGAAATTTTTTTATCGAAACTAAAATAAATAAATATATATATATATATAAGAAGAAAAGGGATATAACTTGGTTTAACCCCCACTCCAAATGGGTGTTAATTTGTCACTGCCTCCTATTCACAGTTTAAATGGGTTATTCTCAATCTGAATATGGGTGGTGTTTCTTGCTCATGAACCACCAAAAAGTTTTCTTCCAAAATATATCCCTTTATAGTGGTATTATAAGACTCCAGGTAGATACTATTGAATATATATCCATTATAAATGATATACATCTTGTATGGTGAGGGAAGAATAAAGAATGGGTCCTCTTCTTTTTCAGCCACTACTTTTTTGGACTCTTCTTCAACTTCCAGGGTTTGAATATGTGATGTTGTATCAAAAATTTAAATAAAGTGAAACTCAGTGAAAATAAAAATTTTAATAATATTAAAACAATATGAATCAGTATAAAAATATTTCCCTTCAAGTAGGTTATCTTGAAACTTAATTTCTTCCAGAATGGCCATTGGGAACTTAGTCTTAGTAAGTACATCTTTTTCTTCATCATCCTCCAAGGTAATCAATGTGTTAGAAAATTCTAAAAAATCAAAGTAGTGGGAGGTAATACTCAATTTATTTTTCAATAATATTAGAAAAAATTAGTTCAAGAAAATATTATCTCTTTATATTGGTTCATCTTTTGATTATTCTTCATTCACATTGCCTTTTATAGTTGGGTGGTTGGAGTTATAGGTAAGTAGTCAGTATACTCCATATTATCTTCATAATCCATCACTTCATTTGTGTATTCTTCTAAAGAATGAGATAGTTATAGTGGTACTGATTATTCATTATCAAATATGGGATAATCCCATACATATCAGCTTCTATAAAATCAACCCAATATTTATCTAAATCAACTTGATATCCCATATATAAATTAGTTAGAAACTATTTTTATTTAACCTCCTATTTCAATGGTATATATATTTTTGAGGCTAATATCTTTTATAATATCATCCAAAAAAGGTTATTTAATTGAAAAAAATAGAGGAATAAGCTTTTATTCTTCATTTTCTTAATCCTCTTTCTGAGATTCCAATTTCTTTAAGGAAGAGGAAATAATATCTATTTTAATTATCAATTATTTAATCATTTTTGAATCATTTTTTAATTTATTCCTCCATGATTCTTCCCTTATAGACTCATAAAAATATTTAACAAGCTAATTATATGAGAAATCACTATGAAATTCCACCTTTTACCTAAGAAAATAAAGATATTAAATGAAGTTTTACTTTTTTTTGAAATTTATAATTTCTTGTGACTTTTTATGAAAAAAATGTGTGACATCTATTGGACTCCCTGGTAATGGAACTAAATTTGATGAGAAATTTATTGCACACTCTCAAAATATTTTTTATTTTTATAAAGTGAGGGATAGGGGTTGACCTAGGTTGTCTCACTTGAGAAGATTTAGTGTCAATCATTCAATATTCAAATTTACTATATTATATTTTTGGTATTTTAAATTTTATAAAAAAATTAAATTGAGAGTCAGAGAATGAACCACCATATGTTATTTCTACCAACATCTAAAATTGAATTCCAATAGTGGAAACCCATAAAGAAAATCAGAAATCTGAACCTATAAGAGATAATAAAAGAGAGATTTTTTTGTGTGGGGTGGGTGTGGAAGAGAAGATAAATATACTCATTGTTAACTATCTTGGTTTCATCCTCCTTATGATATTCAAGTTGATGTAGAGGAGGTAGTCACATGACCACAAGATCTTCAAGCTCTTCCTTTCCATTTTATTTCTCAATTCTTAAATCATTTTTTAATTCTTTTGAAATTGGTTCCTCTATGATTATTTTCTTCTAGAATCATTAAAATTGTTAATGTGCTAATAATTTGAGAATTCACTATGAAATTTCATCGTTTACCCTATAAAACAAATATATTCAATGAAGTTATATTTTTTTGAAAATTTATGATTTTTTAATCTTTTTTTTTGAAAAATAGTGTGTGAATGCTATTTACCTCCCTATAAATAGTGCTAAATTTATAAGAGGGATTTTTCATGAATCCTTGTTAATAAATTATTATTTTCCTAGGAATTCAACATTTTTACCACCCTAGGGTCAATCACTCGAGGAGGCCACTCGTACAAAACTATTCTTTTATTGTCATTATCTATAATAAAAATATACTAAAAATGAAAGTTAAAAAAATGGGGGATTTTAAATTCATATGATTATATATAATTATATATATATGATATAAAAATAATAAATAAAAATAAAATATATAAATAAGTTAGTGATAAAGAAAGAAGTTATTTTTCTTAGGATTTCATAGTGAATATGTCATTATTTTAAAAATAATATTCACATTACTATATTCTATTTAGCGATCAACCCTATAAATCTACACCCACCCATTCATATTTATATTACCACATACTAACCCTATGTATTCAGGATAATATTACTCACATCATCACCACAATGTCACTCCACTGTATGCGACATTATAAGGATGAAAGATAGTAATAAGGATGAATGGGAGGAAGAAGTTTATAGTAGGGAAATGGGAGAGATCAAATACCCTAATCAATTTAACCATTACAAAAATATTATAAAAAAATAAAGATAAAAAATATAAACACAATAACTCAAATCAAAACATTGTTCTCTCCCTTCGAACAAAATCTAAAGCTACTTCTCATAGAGATGAGCTTCAAGGAGGTATAAAAAAAGAATAAAACAATATAAAATAAGAATTAAATGAAAAACTAATATATATATATATAATAAATTTATAATACTAATAAAATATAAAAACTCTCTTTAGATATTGAAAAATTCTAAATCTTTTGAAATAAAGTGTAAGTTCATATTTATAGGCATGTGGGGTGGGTTGTTTTGGATCAAAATTTATTCTTCAAAATTTCATTCATATTTTCCCCATTAAATGGTCAAATACATAATATTATTATTATTAAAATATATTATATGATTCATTCACTATAAATGTAAAAAAAATATCTCTATTGGACATGGTTAAAAGAAGTTATGACTAAATTATTAAAGAAAAAAATTGTCCGGCAGACTCTTCAAATTCCAATCCTCCAATTTATCATGAATTTATTTCCTTGAAGATGAAAAAATATGGAGTATCTTCATTTAAAGAAAATATTTATTGTCCTATTATATATATTACCATAAAATTTAAACTCATTTGGTAGAGTATTTTGTAATATATGGGCTCATATTTAAATTTCATCAAAATTGTGCATAGATTTTTAGGACTGACTAGAATGATTCTTTTGATTTTTATGTTTTTGGATTTCACTCAAAGTACAGTTTAATTAATTATAGTTCATAATTTTTTGTATCTTAAAAAAAGAATATTTCAATTTGGATTAGTTTAGTAAAAGTTATGTCCAAAATAAAAGAGTGATAAAAAATATTTAATAGTAAACAAATTAATCCATTTCACAATTAATCTTAAATTATTCCAAAACCCAAAAAAAATGTGACAATTAACATTAAAATGATAAATTTGTGGGATTAAAACATTTAATTAAAGAATAATATGTTTAAAAATATGATCTTAATCAAATAAATCTAAAATCATTACTTGATAATAATAACATGATCTCTGACCTTAGCTTATAAAGCTAAAGGGATGATAATCTAGGACCTCATTCATAGAACATTGACCCACAATGAACCTAATAAAAACCTAACCATGGTATAATATCCACTAGAAAAACCATCAATTTCACAATATAAACTAGTAAAGAACTCATCCTAGTTACCCCAACCATGTACCCAAGGACTCCCATATTCAATTCATCAAACCAAATCTCATTATAGGGCTAGAATCATGTGACATCCAAAACTGAACCATCAGGTCTGAGATGGAATTCCACATGAAATCATGCACACCTCCCAATATGAAAGAGGTTGTCAACTAACAGTGATGGTCTGAGTCTGTTAGTGGGGAGACTATAGCCTCAGTATCATGTCATGGGATCAATAATAAACAATAAACAACACAATAAATATAATCATAGTACATGAGTAAATATTATATGATATATAGATAAACAGGATCCTAAAGTGGAAATCCAAACTAGAGTATAAAGAAAACAATATATGAGAAATAAAAAACAATGGAGTCCTATAGTTACCATCATGGTCCACTATCAATTTTGTACTCCTCTGCTCAACCATCCATCATGGGGACTTTTCCCTTCATCATGTCTCTAGTTATGAAGTCTACAAGTGCACTAAAATTCCTAAGTCGGGTGTGGGTATAAGACTCAGTAGGACCCCATCAATGGCCCTTAACATCACCGAATTAAATATACAAGTTCATTCCATGATCATAAATAGGGTATAGATATAACAATAGTATATCACACAATCACAAAACAATTGTTAGTTCCATTGGGATTGGATATACCTGCTTTAGTACCATGTTGGGAGAAATAAACCAGCATTAGCACCATGCCAGTAGAAACATAGGTAACCATACTGACACATCCCCTTAGTTTAATATCCCAAAAACATGTTTGATGCATTCTCTCCACCTGGGATTCCCTATATAAATGCCTACCAATGTATGAAACATCCCTCTCAATGGATAGTCCAAAAGAATATGACATGTTGATTAATGTATGACACATCCCTCTTAGAGGATATCCCAAAATTATGTGACACATTCCAATGATTGTAATGGTCCATGTACATGTAAACCAATGTCTACACATCCCACTTGAGTGGATAAACCCAAGCATGTTTCATATATCACATGTCAAACAAATAGTCCAAACCTGCATGATCAACTATAAAAGATATAAAGAGTATAAAATATGATAAAAATACATATGAAAGATAAAAAAATAACATCAAAAATGGTTATCATGATCATTATAGTCCATATGCAAGAAACACAAGCATAGTTCAAAGGCTACACACACCGCATGTGATCAAGAATCAAACATAGGTTCTCAGAGATACACATACACATGAAAATCAAAATAATAATCTATAATAAAATATGTGCTAAATTCAAGGGATTACTACCAAAATTTATCAATTTCAAAGTCAAGGCTCTTAAATGGTGTTTTTATCCACAAAATGTTCACACACCAACCGAAACATGATCGCATACCAAGGACTTATGAGGTCGGTCGATGAAAAACTCCAAGATCAGTTGGAAAATGTATGATAAAGGTTATCTGGGAGAGATCCATAGTGAAAGGTAGGCCAATATAGTGTGGAGGTGGTTGGGAACAACCACCATGGAACATGGAAACTCTCTACGGAGTAGTGGTGCCCTGGAAGAAGCCACCACGGTGTAGTATCGGGTACTATGGTGTAGATTTCACCAAGAAACGACTTTTACGATGCAGAGAATATAGTTGAGGCATGGTCAAAAAACACCATGGAATAAGGAAGGGAACTATGATATATAAAATCACTGGAAACTAATACTATGTGGTGTAGTGTGAAGATTATGGCATGGAGTAGTGTGTAGCCCTTCAGGGTTCCTGGATTCCTTGCCAAGGATGAGTGGAAAAGGGGTATATGTAGGGGTTCAATCCAAATTTAAACCCCACATTTAAACCTATTTAATTGTTAAATAAATTCATCCATTAATACAAAATTATTTCCATAAATAAAACCCAAAACAGACTCATTTATATCCATAACTCCCAAAGACCCAGTAGGTGAACCTATTGTCTGTAATTGGTGTGGAAGGGTCTCTATAGAGTGCTCTAACACACCACAATGCAGCCTCCTCAAACTTCCCTCTATAGAGAAGGCTATGATACAAAAACCCCAATTGTACTCATTATAGTGTATCCCTTTTCCACTATAGTGTGGACTTAACTCTATTTCATAACTACGGTGCATCCACTTAGACCATGATGTGGTGACCCCTATTTTAGAAACAAGGTCACCAAACTCACACTAAGAGGCTTCCAAAAGCTTCCCAATCCCATTATACATTCCCCAAGAACTTCTCAAAATAGGAACAATGAGTAGGAAGAGGGAAACTTTACTTTTATTAAGGAACCAAAAGTTTGGGGTTTTATAATTCCCCCTATAAAGACTACGCATCCCTAATAAGTAACTACAATGGTCTTTCTTGAACAACCTTATAGAAAACGAAAAGATTAAACATGTTCATTGGCCATTTTTTCTCAAGAACCATTGTTTTTAATGCTCATAATATTTACCACTTGAAAATATTAAATTTTTCGTTAAAAAGATAAATATTGATACAAATCCAACATAATTCAAAGGTCCTATGTTAGCTTATGGAAATTATTCCATGGTTTAAAAATCATTAATCCCTTATTATACATTAAAAAACTATTTAAATTTTAAATCTATCATATAACCTAAATTTTATTTTAAAACATCTATTTATTACATCATAAAATATTCCTTAAAAATTAGTTTTCCTAACCAAAAAATTTATGAAACACACTTTTTTGTGATTAAACACACTTCTCAAATAACTCAACAAACCTTTTTTAATCCAAATTTTGGTTTTCACAAAGGATTTAAAGTCTTAAATTAAGGTATTAAAGTTAGAAAAAAATAATATCACAAAATAGATCACCCAAACTAGGAAATTAAAATATGCTCCCTTTGAAAAAAAAGATAAAGAATAAGAAAACATGACCATACCTCAAAAGTTAGAGGGTACCTCTCCATTATTTACTAGATATGGATAATTATCATAAGCTCGACCATTCACCACTCCATGATACCCATAAGGCGCATTAGTCACCTAGTTTACTATCCTCCATGGGGAATGTACCTACTACTAGGATCATTAACAAGTTCCTCTAACACACATCCTTGAATTCTGATCATAAAACCACTTTATATGCCCTGTATTACCACGCTGGTGAAAAGTCTTGAGAGGATAGGTGCAATAATTTAGAAGGTGTCCCTTATTCCTATAGTTATATCACCTAGAGAAGTTACCTCCAATAAAAGGATTCAAAGAACCCCTACTCTACTCTGATTAATGAGAACTACCCAAGAGTCAATCCTATAAATTTCTATTCTTATTATTAGAATAATAATTTGGGACTACCCTAGATAATTCACTTATTGGTCCACTAACATTTAGGAGAAGACTGGAAGAAAATACTTCCTCGATTCCCTTCTCAATTTTCAATGCTTTACAAAGCATTATAGCATAGGTTTTCACTTCAAAGGTCCTGACCTATCACCTCAACTCTTGAAATAGGATAATCTTGAACTTTCTTTCTTTTTGAGCATTGTTTCCGACCAATAGAGGAGAAAAGTGAATCATCTTGGGGAATCGTACTGAATAAGAAGAAACAGACATCATCCCTTGAAAAATCTCTATAAACTCCCAAGAATGATATGTTTTTAGGGTGTCAAAAAAGAAATCCTTAAAGGTTTTCCATTTCATCCCTTACCATATACCACCCAAAAGTATAGAATCCCACCACCATCTAGCTGCATCTTGAAGTATAAAAGTAGAAAGATTAATCTATCAGTCCTATGGGGTCTCTATTAGGCTAAAGATCCTCTCAATGACACGTATCAAAACCTCTATGTATTGAAGGCCTCTAGTTCCCTACAAGTATGGTGGATATTTGGGTTGGAAGTCATGGAAAAAATTGGCCATAGTCTTGGAGACTCTATTAATTTGGACAAGCACTATCTGCAAAGAGTCCTAGATAAACAGGTTTTCACTAAAAAAATGGTTCTTAACAGACTTTTATTAGTGGTGGTTTTATGAACCATCACTAAATAATTTGTATTTAAAAAAATAGAGGTGATTTAAGTGAACTGCTACTATTTTTTAACATTTAGTAGTGGTTTTATTGAAACTTTCACTAAATATTTTTAGAAACCTTAATTTTAACCCCTCTTCTCCCAAATCCCCCCCAATACCCCCTTCTCTTCGAGTCCGTGCTTCCTCTCACCGCCTACCGCCCCTCACAAACCCTTTTTTCCCATTGCTACCTCTCATAGAGCCCCTCTGCCCCCTTCTCCTTGAGTTCACGCCACCCATTTCCCTCGTTTCCCCTCAATGCTCCTCACCCCTCACCATTTTCTGCCCCTCACCACTCTCCACCCCCTCACCATCACTCGCTACCCTTTAACCCCCCCCCCCCTTCTCCCCCCCCACCCTCCCCCCTCCCCCACCAACCTTTTTCCTCGAGGTAGAACCACCCCTTCTATAAGCATCCACTTGCCACCCTCTATTAGTCTCTAACCACCCCTCATCACCTCTCCCTGACCCCCCCCCCATCCTCAAGCCTACACTACCCCTTCCCTAATCCATCGTTGCTCTCCATCCATCACCGCACCCCCCCCCCCCCCCCCCGCCTCTCTATGATAGGTGGTTCAATATATCTATTTCAGTTCCATAACCATGATTGATTTAATTAGTTTAATTATATTTTTCTTGAATATTAAATTGTGTTTATTATTGAGGATTAAATAGTGATAGTAATATGGTGAGTTTTCTTTGGTTTTAATGTGATAAATTGTGGCTTTTCCTTACAAATGTAGTAATCCAAATTTAAAATTATTATACACATAGGGTTATTGATGAAATGTAATGTTCTTATGAAATAATTTATTTTGTTATTATAAATTATTTATGGGGTTTTTAAAATATTGAGTTGCATGGTTTTCATTTTTTTACCAAATGTCAAGATTTGTTTTGATAAATATCAATGTTTTTAGTTTTTGTTAATATCAAGAATATTTATGTGTTATTTATTAATTTTATTTTTATTATGTGTTATCAAGAATATATTGGATTAATATCAATTTTAAGAGGTATTTTTAGTTGTCAATAATTATTTAAGGGGAGCTATAAACATTGAATTTTTTAATTAATATCATGAAGTTTTTTGAATAATTTAAAGAATTGTTTTATTTGGTTTTTATTAATTTTATTGAAATAGTGGATGGGTTTTTTTAAATATCATAGAGAGGACCTATATTTATGATTGTAGATATAATATTAGATGGGATCATCTCAAACTAAAATTTATTCTTGAGATAAAATTTGGTTAGAACTCCAATCATTTTAAAATAGTTATTTGGTGTTATGTCGAATCAAGACCCTACCCTAATAAATGATGAAGTTGGGTGATGTTTAATTTTGATTGTACATTTTTTATTAATTATTTATATCTTTATATTTGAATGTATAGGTAGAATAGTTAAAATACAATACCTATGGTTAAAAGTTGGATTAATTTACCTCAAAACACACCTCAGTAGGCCAAGGGTCTGGAATAATTTTTAGATTATTCAATTGAAGACCAATTAGTGGATGGTAAAATAAAACATATGTGTCTTGATTGTATATTTAAGTGGTGGTTGAATAGAAGTTTAGTATATGAGAATTTGATATTGAAATAGTTTCCATCTTGATTTTTTTTGGATTTGGCATGGTGAATGAAATGTTATGGAAAGTCAAAATAATGAAAATATTGTCAACGAGACACAATGTGACCTAGTAGAGGATAATTCAGTTTTAAAATTTTTAAAAGATGCATTTGGTTTTGTATAATACAATGTATAATGTTTTAATATATCAATATAACCTTTAGTTGATCATAATCAGGTTAATCTTTCTTATAACTTTAATGACCAAAAAAATGAGTTTTATAAATTAGTTGAAGACTGACAAAGAAAACTATGTGAAGGGTGTTCCAAATATTTGATGTTGTCTTTTTTACTTAAGTTTCATCATATCAAGTGTCTATGTGGAATTATTCACAAAGAAATTTCCATGATTTTATATTTTTTTCATGATGCATTTAGTGAAACTAATATCCTTACATCATTCTATGAGATGAATAAAGTCATCAATAAACTTGGACTTGATTATACAAAGATACATGCATGACCTAATAATTGCATGATTTACTATGGAGAAGAGTATGATAAATAATAATGCATAAGATTTCATAAAAGCGTATGGAATTCAATGAATAGAAATGAGAGTATAAATCAATTCAACCTTAGGAATAAACAGAGGAAGAAAATTCTTACAAAGTTATTACATTATTTTCCTCTGAAACCATGCTTGAAAATATTATTCATGTCATCTAAGATTACATGTGACATGAAGTATCATGCTTAGGATAGTAACGATGGCTTGATGATACATCCAAAATATTCAACATCATTGAATATGTTTGATTTACTATATCCAAATTTTTCTTCAGGTCCTAGTAATGTATGTTTGGGACTAGATTATGATGTTTTTAACCCTTTGGTACTTTAAGTATTAATTGTAGCATTTTTCCAGTTTTTTTGATCCTCCATAATCTACCACCGTGGATGTGTATGAAGAATACTTATGTCATTATTTTTATGACTATTCCTAGAAATAATATTCTTGTAAATTACATTGATGTATACCTCCAACCTCTAATCAAAGAATTATGAGAATTGTGGGATTATGGTATGAAAACATATGATGTTTTAATGAGAAAAATTTCAAAATGCATGTTTCTTTAATGTGGAAAATTAGTGAATTTACAGGACCAGGGAATTTATCAGTTTGAAACACTCAAACTGGTTTGGCTTGTCTAGTTTGTAATTTTGATTTTGAACCTCAATGATTACCATATATTAAAAAATGTTATTTTATATGTAATAATTGATTTATTGATGCTTCTCATAAATTAGGGTTTAACAAGACACAATTCAATGGAGATATTGAAATGATAAAGTCACCAAAGGTGTTATATGGTTCATAAATCTTTGGATAATTAATGGATATCACTAAATAATTTAAAAAATGTAATCAATTTAAATAAGGGAGGAAAAAGGTATGAGGTATGGTATCCGAAGTAGGTAGAACACAAAAATGGAATAAAAAGAGTATATTTTTCAAACTTCCTTATTGGGAGTTTAATTTGATACATCATAATCTTGTCTTAGATGGTCATAAACACGTTTTTAGTGTTTTAAAACACTAAAACGTGTGTGTAATGGTCAAAACCATAGAAAATGACCTCATATTTATGTGGAATTATGAGACAACCAACTCTGAGTTATTTTTTATGTGTATTCATAGATAACATGATAATACTATGTGCGGTGTGGTCGGAATGACATGGTAAACACTTCTTAAATGTACAAAAGCCTTTAAAAACATGTTTTGAGGGGTTAAAACTAAGAAAAAGACATATTATTGCCCTAAAATTAAGAGATAATGACCATGGATTTAATTGTGAAATATAGGAACTCACATAACATCATTATGAATTATAGTTTTCTTGGGATGACCGTAAATGAATTTTTAGTGTTTTAAAACACTAAAATGTGTGTGGAATAGTTAAATGATAGAAAATGACCTCATGTTGATATAAAATCATTGGAAACCCACCTATGAGTAATATTTTACATGTACTCATAGAAAACACATAAATATGATGTGTGGTGTGGTTGGAATTACTCAGTAAACACTTCTTAAAGGTATAAAAGCCTTCAAAAACAAGTGTAGGGGGTCAAAAATAGAAAAATAACATCCAATTTCACTTAAATCAGGGAAAAATGACCATAGATTGAATTTTGAAATTTTATAACTGAATGCATGTCATTCTGAATTACGGTTCTCCTCGGATGAACATAAATGTGTTTTTAGTGTTTTAAAACACTAAAACATGCATGGAATAGTCAAAAACATAGAAAACAACCTCATGTTGATATGGAACTAGGGGAAAAATACCAATGATTTATTTTTTATGTATACACACAAAAAATATGTCAATCTGAAGTGCGGTGTGGTTAGAATGACTTGGTAAACACTTCTTAAAGGTACAAAAGCCTTGAAAAACATGTTTTAGGGGGTCAAAACTAGGAAAACGACATCATATTTCCCTAAAATTAGGGGGAAACGACTTTAGATTTAATTTTTAAATGTCAGAACTGATGGAACGTAATTATAAATTATGGTTTTCTTGGGATGACTATAAATGTGTTTTTAGTGTTTTAAAACACTAAATCATGCGTGGAAGAGTCCAAATGATAGTAAACAACCTCATATTTATGTCAAAATTATGGTAAAACCACATATGAGTTATTTTTTATGTGTATGTATAGAAAAAATGTCAATACGATGTGCAATGTGGTTGAAATTACTTGGTAAACACTTCTTAAAGGTACAAAAGCTTTTAAAAAGGTGCCAGGGGTCAAAACTAGGCAAATAATGTTATATTTCCTTGAAATTATAGGGAAAATACCAAATATTAAATTGTGAAATTTAGGAATTGGTGTCACATCATTCCAAATTACGGTTTTTCCGAGGTAGCTATAAATGCATTTTTAGTGTTTTAAAACACTAAAACATGCATGGAGAGGTAAAAATGTTATAAAAAGACCTCATATTGATGCAAAATCATGTGAAAACCACCTTTGAGTTATTTTTGAAATTTACGCATAGACAAAAATTCAATATGATGTGTGGTGTGGTCAAAATGACTCAGTAAACATTTCTTAAATGTACAAAAGTCTTTAAAAATTTGTGTCACGGGGTCAAAACTAGGAAAACAGTGTCAAATTCCCTTGAAATCATAGGATAATGAAATTAGATTGAATTTTGAAATTTATGAATTGACGACACATTATTTCAAATTATGATTTTCCCAAGATGGTCGTAAACATGTTTTTAGTGTTTTAAAATACTAAAACATGCATGGAATAGTAAAAACCATAGAAAAACGCCTCATATTGATGTGAAATCATGATAAAACCACTGCTGAAATCAAGGGGAAAATACCATAGATTGAATCATGAAATGTAGGAACTGACAACATTTCATTTTAAATTATGGTTTTCTTGGGATGTTCATAAATGTGTTTTTAGTATGTTAAAACTCTAAACATGTGTGGAACGGTAAAAACTATAGAAAACAACATCATATTTACATGGAATCATGGTAAATCCACCATTGAGTTATTTTTAAATTATAGTAAATTTTTTGATATAAAAGTCTTTAAATTTTGTTTATTAAGTAAATTTTAATCACACCACATGTCGATTTAAAAATTAATTAGAATATTTACTTATCCCTTTTTAGTTTCAAGTGTTGAATCATATCTTAAATAAATAATTTTATGTTTTCAAAGTTTTTTTTATTATATAATATTTATCTTATGTTAAAATGTCTTCTTTTTTATTTACAAAAATAAAAAAAATTATTGCAACATTCTGAATATATTTTTTATATTTTCTCTTTCGTATTTATTTTCTTAAATGTTTTTATTTTCATTATAGGTGGAAGATGAAAATATTAGATAAAAGGTTGACCATTCTGATCCATGAAATTTTTCATAAGGAAGTCTTGATGGTTCTTAGATTCCATGGTATGTTAAAATTTTATCAATTATTCTACTATAATTCTTATTTATTATATTTAGTTTTAATTTTTGTTTTATTTTTTGTTACAGTTGATGAGATAACGTGGTTGATTTAAATTAATGAGATGATGTGGAGGCAAACAGATGTAGTGGAGGTCATGACATGAACATATATTGGGCATGGGTTTTTATTTGAAAAATTTTATATGTATATATTGATGACTGGGGTATTAGTTGATAGATGTATGGGTTGACTGAAAATGAGGTTATGATGACTGTGGATATTTGTATATATGGTTGTGGATGTATGATTTATGTATGATGGTTCTGTCATACATTCATGTTTTAGTTTATTTCATATTAGATTTTTTATATTTACAGTTTTTTATTAAATACTTTTGAAATAAATTATAATTTAGAAGAAGTTTCTAGTAACAGCTTCTTAGTACATTAAATAAAATATGTTTAGTAGTAGTTTAGCATAACTACTGCTAAAAAAAACCGTTGCTAATATGTTTAGAGGTGGTTAGTTTCATTTTATTTATATTCTCCTTAGGTATTTTTTATATAAAAACCGATGCTAAATAAATGATAAACCTTCGTTAAATGCTCCAAAAACATCACATAACAAAACCACCATTAAATTAAAGAAACTACCACTAAATGACTAGCGACTATGAAACACATGACAGTTTAAATAACTTTCATTATATTATTAGGCGGTGGTTTAAACCGACACTAATAGACTTTTTGTAGTGTTTTTAGTTTAAATCATTGGTTCCATTATAGGAGCTTGATGAGGGATGTCCTCCTAGACCATGGGTGGTGGCACGGGAGTATCTAGGCTACCACAGCTGGCGGTCCCATCAAACATATCTGAGGTAGAATCTGCAACATTAAATAAATTAGGAACACAATAATTCAAATCCATTTTATAGGATCACACAATGTCCTCCTAAGAATCTAACTTCAACCCATGGTATACCCCTCCCTACACTAACCAAGGCTCTCTGTCTATACACGTTAGTCATATCATCACATATATACTAACACAGTAGTATTCTCAGTTCATCTAATCAATGTTAATAAAATATATCATAAAAGTATGTAATAATAGATATATCATAAAATAAAATAAAAATATCATAAACATACAGCACAAAACAAGGCAATTTATTAAAAAACTAATATGAAACACATCAATAGGTATATGTATGGAATGTGAACCAACGTGCTTAGTCATAATGCATGAACGCACCTAAAAAATCATAAATAATATATCAATAACATGTGAATCACCCAAGGTGAATTTAATCAACCATAATATCAAAACATAGTTTCCCCACTTTATAGAAACTCGGAGTTCTGCTATTCAGTACTGATCAGACAATGACATAGTTCCCCTACCCAGGTCCCAACTATTCTAACTCATATCTATCCAATCCAAAATCAAGGGAAATAGATAAGATAAGTTAGTGAATATTTATCCTCTAATACCATTTTGTAACATTCCAACCCAAACCACTAGGTCTGAGCTAAAATGCCACATGACCACATGACCTTCGCATGTATTATACCCTCAATATCATGTTATAGGATCAATAATAAACAATAAACAATAGAATAAATATAATAATAGTACATGCGAAGGTCTAAGATTACATATAGATAAATGAGACCCCAAAGTGGAAATCAAAACTATATAATAAAGAAAATAAAATATGAGAAATAAATAAATAGTAGAGTTCCTTGGTGCCCATCCTAGTCTGCTACCAACTTCGTACTCCTTTTCTCAGTCATCCAACATGGTCCCCTTTCCCTTCTCTAGGTATATGTTCATGATGTATAGAATCACAATGAAATTCTTGAGTAGGGTATGAGTACAAGACTCAGTAGGACACCACCAATGACCCTTAACATTAGCTCATAGAATATACAATTGCATTCAATTAACATAAATAGGGTAAAGATATAACAAAATTATATTAAATAATCACAAAACAATTTCTAGGTCCACAGGGATCGTCTCTACCGATTTCAACACTATGCTGAGAGAAATAAACCTATTGTGGTACTATGCTGATAGAAATATTGGTAACCATCCTAACAAATCCCCTCAGTGGAGTAGCCCAAAAACATGTACAATACATTCCCACCGACTGGGACATCCAAATTACATATTGAACAATGTCAAGTAAATACCTATTGATAGGTAGTCCAAAATCATGAGACATGCCAACCAATGTCTAACACATCCCTCTCAGAGGATATCCCAAAAGTATGTGGCACATCCCGCTGATAGGAATAGTCCATGTACATTTTGATCAATGTATGGAACATCCCACTTGAGTGGATAGCCCCAAGTATGTGTCACATATCACATTTCAATTAAATAGGGAAAACATACGTGATCAACTACAGAAGATGGTAAGAATGGAAAATACGATACAAATACATACGACATATCAAACATCGCATAAAAAATAGGTATCAAGATCATCACAATCCATATGAAAGGAACACACACATAAGTTAGAGTCTACACACACCTCTCATGTGATCAAACATCATATATAGGTTCTTAAGGCTACACATGAACACATAAATCAAGCCAATAACCTACAATGAAATATGAGCTAATGTCAAGGGATTCTTACCTCAATTTATCAATTTCAAATTCATGGCTCGTCAATGTTGTTGTCACCTACACAACATTCTCAAGCCAATCAGAACATGATTTCATACCAAGGACTTCTAAGGTCGGCTAATAGAAAACTCTAATCCAGGTTTAAAAATAGAGGATAAAGGTTCCATAGGAGGGCTCTATGGCACAAGGCATGCCACTGCACGTTGATGTGTGTTGGGAAAAACCACCATAGTGCATGGAAACTCATTAAAATGTAGTAGTGCACTAGAAAGAGAAACCATGGGAAAGTATCATGTACTACGGCATATACTATTTCAGGAAAATACTTCTACAATGTAGTAAAGATGGTTGTAGCATGATCAAGAAACACCATGACACAAGTAAGGGAACTTCAGTGTATAAAAGCATTGGAAATTAAACCTATGTGGTGTAGCATGAGGACTATGGTATGGAGTTGTATTCTTCCCTTCGAGGTTTCTAGATTTATCTCCAAGCCTGAGTGGAAAAGGGGTATATTCAAGGTTTCAATCCACATTTAAACCCCTCATTTATACCCATTTAATTAAAAAATTAAGGCCTTCATCAATACAAAATGGTTTCCCCAAATAAAACCCAAAACTAACTCATTTACATCCATAACTCCTGAAAACCCAATGGGTGAACCCGCTATCTATAATTGACATCAAAGGATCTATGCAGTGTGGTCTAACACACTATAGTGTATCCTCCTCAAATTTACCTCCACAGTGAAGGCTATAGTGCAAAACCCCATGGTTAGACTCATTACAGTGCATCCCTTTTCCCATACGATGTATCCCTAACTCCATTATAGTGTTGCGGCATAGTTACATAGACCGCAACGTGGTGCCCCCTATTTTGGTAGGAAGGTCACCAAACTCACACTAAGAGTCTTCCACACACTTATTAAGCCCACTATCCTTTCCTCATTCACTGCTCAACATAGGAATAAGAAGGATAAATACGGAAACAATAATTTAACTAAAGAACCAAATGTTCAGGGTTTTACACATCAAACATAAAAATCACTGAGCATAATGAATCAACAAGAAATTAGCACAACCAAAAATAATCAATAACTCTCCAAAAAATAACATAGGGAACTTATACAGACTAAAAAAATACATAAAAATTTAAAAAACTCAATAAAATATAAACTCAATAGGAATAAACCTAAAAATAAATCTAAATCCATATTACACCTAAAACTTCTCCTCATAAGAAGTAATAAAAATCTAACAAATCATACCATCATTATCCTAAATTTCCAACTCATGATCAACTCACATATAATCTAATTTCACTATTGATGCCCTTAAAACCTATTCTTACAAAAACAATTATCATATTCCTTTACTATTCTCACACCCAGATAAAGGCTCATAACCCAATTTCAGTTAAAATAAAAGGAATATAGAAAAATATACCAATAATTCAAGAACATGGAGGATCTTGGTTCCACTAATCTATTCAAAGTATGGGTAGTGTCTACAATTAGAATAGTTACATCTCAACAGTAATGGGAATTATCATAAGGATCGTCCCTAGAAACAAGCTTTCCAAATTCTATCAAGACCTTTCTAGGAGGGATATCTAAATAATAGGAGACATGTATTCAACCCATTCATCCTTCACAACTCAAATCAAAAATCCATATCACAACCAAGGGATTAAACAAAACACTAATTTATCAAAAAAAGAACATTTAAAAATTCCCTTTTTCCTTTAAAATCACATTGTTTGAAAAAGGAGTGTAAAATATTATTTGATAAAAGAAATGCACACTTTGAAGATGTTCCACTTCATTTCTAAAACTATAGAAAACCCATATCACTAATATACTAATACCAATTCCTATACTAGGTAATCCAAAACTTTTATATAAAATCCAATATCATTTCAAAATATTTGTACACAAATTCAAATTACTTTTAAAACACTTCCTAAATACCATTTTTAAATCAGAAAATCTTGAAAGCATGACCCAAGAGAGAAATAATTATTTACTAATTAACCACAAAATTGGGTTTTAAATAAAATCATTTCGTGATATTTTTATTTCTATGAACATAATAACATTTGTACTAAAAAACCAACCTCATCAATAATCAAAAGACCCTCCTTTATTCATTTCCCATTACTGAGAATCACTCAAATGTAGTCTAAGAATCAAGAGGTCTAAATAAAAAATCCAAACATGATGTGTAACTACACACAAATTGACCGAATTTTTTGATAGACCACACGCCAATTGTGTGTTATCCTATAAAATGTTTCACGAACCATGTGCATGGTCTCTACATGGTTTGTTGAATCATGTTAGCTAACCACACAACTTTAGTTCTTTTTACTTCCATCCATATAATTCAAATAAACCCACCAAAATCATAGATATACTAAATAGGGATCAAAATAACATCATTTTAGATCAAAATCCATCAAAATAATGAACAATTAAACTTAAATTCAATATTCAAATCCTAACTACCCATGGTGACTTAAGTTTTTTTATGAAAGATGATAATCAAGAACCTACTTATAACCTAACACTTCAGTTATAATAGTCCTATTCTCCACACTATAATACTCCCAAAATAACAAGAGGGTAATTTAGGAAACTAGGCCTTCCAAAAACCTAAGCTCTGATATCACTTGTATTGAATAGGCCCAGGCTAAATCAATACATCACCCGACCCAACCCACCACTTTTCCAGAAGAATTATCATCCCCAAAAGATGAAAACTAGTGTATGGGTATCAATAATAAACATTTTGTAGTGGTTTAATCCTCATATAATAATAAAATAATATATAAAATACAAACTAAGAATTCGATATGGTACATTTATACGTTGGACTTCCATGCAAATAAAAAAACTTGTTCCAATCAAATAACCAAACCGAGTTAGTAATAAATAAAAATAAAAATAAAAATAATACATAACCAATAATAATGATCTATATCATTTAAAATTATACATTTTAAACAATACATCACAAAACCAAAATAGGAAAGGAAAGAAAAACTAGTATAGTAGGAAAAACTAGCTGATATATGGGCATCCCAAAAATAAATCACAAACACAAGACATTGATCAAGGATATATATGTGACCCATAGTCACTAATAACATCCCAAACATACATAAACATACCAAATAATAATAATTTATATGATATCACAACCTAGAACCTATATAAATACATAAAGACTATGTACACACACACTGGTGTGTATGTATAGTGTAACCTAAACAAACCTAGAAGGGTTTCGCCAAAGTGAATATGAAATTCATATCATAAAATATTTTATAATAGATTGTATGAACATAAATTATAAAATAAGGTTTAATAACTATAAATCATATGGAAAAAGTATCACACATTTATCTTTTCCAAAACCAAAAGTATGTCTCTTTGGAAAATAAAACAATTTCTAGGTTGAAAACCAAGATTTCAAGCCCCTGTACATAAACCAAACTTTTACGTAAAGAATATAATTATAAACTCTTCTTTTAACCCAAGGGGTAGAATCAACCATTTGAAATAGGAAAAAACATAAACACATTTAAGAAGGTATACTTCCAAGTTTAAAAATTTAAAACCAAACCAATTCTTCCTTCTTTCAAATCCTTTCACAAATCACGTTTTCAAAGAAAGTTGAAAAGTAAATTCTACAATGAAATAAATAAGACAATAACAAGTGGAACCATAATATCCAATAGGTTTAATATTAATAAATATCAGTAATGAAAGTGGTTTCATACAACCTAAATGATATTGAGTGGATGCAATCAAAGTCTAAATCAAAAAATTTCTAATTAAAAACATCATTCAATGAGTAAGTGTCATGGGAAACTCTCTAGGTCTTAACTTAAGACCTTCTGAGACATGCCCAAGAAAATAAATCTATCTATAACCTCCCACATCCTTACTAGGTCATTTCAATTAGTTCTTGTAGTCTAATCAGGTCATATATATTAGCTCCCACAATCTAGTTGAGTTAAAAAATGTTAGTATGGATTAAAATAAATCCTTCACTTAACTACCTAGGATCCCATAACATTTCAAAGTGGAGGTGAGTAGTCAATCAAAAAATGAGAAACACATACATTATAATTCTCAAATATTTAAACCTTTCCTCACCTCTAACATTCTCACATAAAACAACCCATTTTCTCATCAATCATGCATCACATAATAATGGTCAATGTATATCCTATAAAAGTGTAATAATTTTATATAGGACATACAAAAAAAAGGGTGATCACAATTACGGTGCACAATCATTAATAACTCATTTTATAAAAAATATAACTAGACCTTTAAAAAAATATTGGAATTCCAAACCTTAAAACACCCATGACAGGCACACACCATAAGATCCTTTTTATCAAAAGAAAAATAGGTATTTAATTCCCTCATGGAAAAATAGGTTTCAAACCATCCTTTGAAATCACATAAGGTTACATCACTTTAAAAACAAATCTTTCCTCCTTTAGGAGTCAAATAAAATCAAGCACATATTTAAATAAAATCATACCCTTTTACATAGGTTTCATCCTTTTAAAATAAAAATTGGGATAAAAAACTTCTTTTATCATCAAAACCATTTCAAAAAAATCCTTGTAAGTATTTCAACAGACACTTGTCATAGAAAAACATTTTATTTAAAAAATTTACATAAGAAACTCATTAAAACCCTCCATGCTAATTCAAGAAAATGATTAAGACATTTTAGAAACCCACCATGGAATCATGTATAATAATAATTTCATAGGAAAATACATCATAAACCTTAAATAATTCCATGATATATTAAATAAAATAATTTCATATAAACACCCAATTCCATGAATCAAAAACTACTAACAACATGTTTATTTGGACAATGAAATAAAAAATAAGTAAGTTAATGACCTATATAATCCCTTAACATCCAAATACACAAATAAAATCCAACCAAACCCTAAATCTATTCCCCATGGGTATTAATTTATTTAGTAGAATAGAACATTGAGGGGAAGGAATAAGGGAGAAGAATATATGGGGAATGGAGGAACTAACCTTGAAGAACCACTTGAAATCAAGGGTATATAAGACAAAAATTAAGGAGGAGGAAGGGGTAAGCTCCCAATAGCTTTCTATGAGCCTTACAAACAATAGGGAAAATAAAACAAGGTATAACCCCTTAATAATCTTAATGAAGAAAAAATATAATTTCAAAAAATTTAGAAATTGGGAAAATAGCCACCATAATGTGGTCCTCTTGGACACAGTGTGGTGCCCCTTTCCAGGCACCCACTGTGGCATATCCCTCTACTTATAAATTAGTGCACCTAAATCAATAAAAATCAAGGTTCTCGATCCCTAGCCATCCATGGTGCAGTATCTTATTCCATGGAGTAGAGAACCTACCCAACCAATCTCCACAACATAGCCTCACCTCTGTGATGTGGCCCTTACCCTCACCCAAAAATTCGACAATGGTTAAGAAATCTTTTCTCTAGAAAAACAAGGACCATTGTATTATGGAGAACTTAGGCATAACAAAACCATACCTCCCTAAAAATATATGAAGGAAAAGAGGAAAGTTTTGGTGTGGCATTCTTTATCCACAGTTTGTATTACTTCAGTTAATACTCACTACTTCTAGAGACTTCTTGCAACACCCAAAGAACACCAAAAACACCAGAAACTATGAAATAAATCATAATTAATTAATATACCATAGTGATGTGGGGGTTTCACATCAATAAAATATAATATCAAGATTATTCACTATTATAACAAGACCAAACATAGAGGTGGGAGAGGGGATACTATACTATTTATCCAATTAGTCTTCTTACAAATCAGATAATGGATCACACCATAGAAAACCACCCTTAGGTGGTGGTTTCATAGTTAATAGTATTTTCATCACCAAAATATCATTATAAATACAATAAAAATAAATGAAATAATTCCATACCCATAATCAGGCTATTAATATAATCCATTGTCATAACATCTATATCACCATCATTGATAATCATATTGTCCATGCTAACAAAAACATCATCATATTATCTGAACCATTATTTAGTAACTTATAGTTATCACAAGGATATAATACTCATCCCAACAAGGTCTAAATAGAATAAACCAGTTCAACTCATCCACATGACTATCAAATAAACAAGGTAGTTCATATAAATATCTAATTAATCAGGAAAACAAGTCCACACAATTGTCTAAGTATCCTAGCACAAGATTATCCTCTAGCTAGAAAGACACCTCTAAGGAGAATCTTTATACACTTAAAATTTATGTAAAGTCCACATAATCACTATGATAAGATTACATAATCATCATAATGAATATATAAGATAATAGAAATCTCTATGTCAATATTTTATATCTAAATATTCTGATCAATTACACATTAAGCTGGTGTCATATGAAATCAGTTATCCTATCATAATTATGTAGTGAGCTATTACATAATCCCCAAATTATCATGGATCTACACTTCTTTCACTCTGCCCTCTTATAATACAGGATAAGAGATAAGTGTGAATATAATATCATATTTTGTTTCATCATAGCATAACAACTGACCCCATAATCCATGTTATCCATATCATACCACAATTACACATCATTAATATGTCAGTTTCTAACCCAATACTATGTCACTTCCATATTGTTTCCATGTAAATTTCATATTGTTAGTATAAAATTATTAAAAGTATCATAGTATCAATTTTTATGTCAAATCACTTTAATCGTCTCAAATTACATATAAATATTCTTAAAACAAAAAATAGTTTCCAAATATTTATCATTATTTTTCATTGTGAATAACATCTTCAAACCCACATATTGTTTTGATTTACTAATTGGTGTGAGTTATTATAATTGTACTCATCATCATGGTCCCCAACATGAAATCATCATATATCATGATTTTCATAACTTTCATTGGACTCTACACACACACACTCAGCCTAAATATTCTTTTATAAATTTTATCATCATAGGAGCTTAAAATCACTCAAAAAAATGGAACCATTGTATTATACTTAAAAAATAAACAAATAGTATGCTCAGAATTTTCCTAGGCTATATCATAATCAATTTTAGCGTTCATTAATTTTTTTATTGTAAAAACACCCTTTAAATAATATCTATCAGTCTAGAAAATATCACCATCATGATCTATATGAAAAAGTGAGTGAAATAGTATATTTACTTATCCCAAATATATACTGGGATGGGAAGATATTTTTTTCTCCTCACACACACACACATTTATGTGTGTGTGTGTGTGTGTGCATGTATGTGTGTTTTTTCTTACACTCACACAAAAAAATGCATGAATTCATGTATTCATATGTATTTATGTATATAATTATGTATGTATGGATGTATGCATGTATGTATATATAGATGCATCCATGCATGCATGTTTGCATCTATGTATGTATGTATATATGTATGTATGTATGTATGTATGTATGTATGTATGGATGAATGAATTCATGTATATTTATTTTATTAATTGATTTAATATTTATTATATGTTTTTAATGCCTTTTAGTAATATTGGACCCCTTATTTTTACCACAGGCTAGTCATGGGTTGATTCTTCTGATACACGAGACCAGATGCCCCTCCTCCCTTCTTCCTCACCATCTGGTGTGATGTGCTTTCATATAAGATGGTTGATTTCTAACCACCCCTCCACTATCATAGGGGTAAAAATTAAATTTAAATTTTTTAAAGAATTATTTAAGATACCTTATTCCTTGGAAAAAAACCTAACCATCAAAATCTACGTTATCATCCCACCTAGTAATCATCTAAACACTACTCTATGACAAGCAACCATCACTCTACTTAGATCCAAACTATGAATAGCCACATATTTTCTCATCATGACTCAAATCATAATGTATTTTCATAACCCTGGGCTAGAACTGATGCCTTGATAGACCACCACCACCTTTATTTCAACATGCATACACCATCACTATATCTAGATCATAACATGCCTTCTCTTACCTCCCTTCACTCATCTAAAGCCACCATTATCACAAGTCATTCTATGGTTAGTAGATGTACCTCTATTTTTAACATTATAACACTACTCAACATTATTTATCTACTTTAATCACCCCATACTCATCCACCCTTCTCTACTCTAATGTGACAAACTCCCAATGGTGCATGCCACCACCTCTTAAGTTTCCACCATCCCTCATCTCCATAATCATACTATACTGTTGTCTCCTTTCTCACTAACTTCCATATGTTATACCCCTATTACCATAATAACCATCATTTCAAAACCCATCTGAACAGTCCTTGTGTTTTTTTAAAACATTTTACACCACCATGTTTGGTGGAAGCATCACATGTATATAGAGAATTCAGTAACTAAAGTCTATGAGTAGCAAAGATACTCATGGTATCATCCAAAAAATTGAGTGTGATGGAATTCGTGGGACATATCCATGTCCATTAACAATGTAATACAACATTAATTCCATACCCAAGATCGTACTAATATAAAATAATAAAATAAAATGATAAAATAATAATCCTAACCTCACCCAAATTTACCCAAGTTTTTAGGGTTAAGAGCTTTCTTGTAGTGTATCTTGGGTTGTCAAATCCTCAGAGACCTAAGAAGGTATATATAGATGCGTACATCCTATGGATTGTTTTTTCTATTAAGTGGCCAACTTTGGGTTCATTTTATATAGTACTAAGTGAAAACTAATATACTTAATTGAATTCAATTTAATATAATGAGTTGATCCTAGGTTATCACTTGGGGTGGATTGGATGAATTCTTTTTCTCACTATTTCAATTTCTTATATTTGAGATGGGTTCATTCAAGAAGATCAAACAACTTAATAACTTACTATTATAATACCTACATACCCTAATACTAATCACCTATACACTTGTAGGATCATATTTGTGAGACTCCAAGATAAAGGTTCATATTATCACTTGAAGTGTACGGCCTTAAAATTCAAAAATAACGAAGAAGTTTTAAAATTGTTAAATGAAATTATAAATTAAAAGAAGTGATTATACGTTAATAGAGTGAGAAATAACATCCAATACATCCCCTTTCTACTCCATTTGATCAACCCATAAGTGTATTATCCCTCCATTTATTCTATGGTCTCAATGGAATCAGGAAATAGAATCATAAGGGTGGAATTGGGGAAGTGAAAAAAAATGAAAAGAAAATGATCACTCCACCATTGTGTGAATAATTTCACAAGGTTTGGTGTGAATAAGTTCACACCTTGAAGAAAATTTATCAATGTGATAATAATAATACCATAATAATAGAATATGAAGAACTTTTATTAAAAACTAAGGTGCTTTGAACAACTTACAAGAAAATGAAACACAGTTACAAACTCCAAGCAGCAGCATAACATTACAAAGAAACTAAACACAAAGATTCCTCCACTCCTTCACCACCACGACATCAAATAGTAATTTAAAGATCCTTGGGTCTATTCCACGACATTCCATGTCTTCCCACTTGAGTATGGTAGGCCTAGGGTGGTGGAATGTTTATGGAATTTGGACTTTTCCATCCTTGACCCGAAATGGTAGCCAACTTGCATCCATAAAATAGAGGCACCTAAATGAGATTCTAGATGGTAGAATATGGTTGATCTGTAAAACATAAAAATGTATATTTGGATGTCCCCTAATAGCCTATGAAATTTCATCCCAAAAGGATTTTTTTTCGAGATATGATTGAAATGGTGGGTTGTTTCTATGGGCCTCAGAATCTGTCCTAGAATTGTATCTTCAACTTGGGCCGCCTAAAACTCCATTAAAACATAAGAATTTGTTCTTTAAAATATTTAATTAAATTTTTTTCATGATTTTATATATCTCCATTTCAAATTTTAGAATAATTGTGCTTGTATCTTGTTCGGTATAGTAATTTTATTGGGTTGTTATCCAGTTCACCTCACCCATAATTTTTTTGGTTCAAGGCCCATTTTGGTGGTCTTCCAATGAGAATATTCAAGTACTCAAAAATCACGAATTGTTCCTTATATCATGGGAATCATGAAAATAAAATATAAAAATAAAATCAAGAAAATTTTGTGTTTTATGAGGTGTTCAAAAATGTACCATGTAATAGTTCATTTTAAGAGGAAATTATAATCATAATGTGAATTGATGTTCAATTTGTAAAATGCACTAAAAATGGTGTTTATGAATAATTAATAACATGAATGTTATAATATAAATAATTAATATTATCCTATTTCAGTGACTAATCACACCCCCCCCCCTAACTTGAGTTTTTCTGGTCCTGAGCAAAATATATCCCAAAAATATGAAATTCAAATTCCATTTTCCAAGAATATTTTAATACACAATGCTCACAAAAACACCTCATACTAAACAATTATGAAACCCATAAAAAATTAAAATAAATCTAGGTCCAGAGGAATATCCCAAGCCCAAGCTCATTACTTTATTCAAATTTATCACCATATTTCATCCAATTTCAATTAAGCATGATGATGTGTTATGCATCACAACAGACACGGGGGGTTTATCTTTATTCAAGGAAGAAAACATGGAATAAATGGGTGGAATGAAATTTTAATATTAAGATGGTTATTTATTTTTATTTTTTATTTTTGTGATTTTTTATACAATTTTTTCATGGTAATTGAAATTGAACTCAATCGAGTCAACCCATATAGAGAAACTTTTCCAATGACTCACAGGCTCAAAGACCTTAGGGCACCAAGTGAAGCTCACATACTTGGGCATCATATCAAGTTTACTCAATCAAAAAAAATTCAAATTACTAAAAATAGAGATAAAATTCATAACTCTGGACTAGATAACTATAGAGTCATGATCCCTCAGTACCCAAAGCTAAATATTTGGTTAGTCCATTTCTCTATGCACAATTGATTTTTTTTTTGGTTTTTTTTGGAATAATCATGTTAAAATCAAAAAAATCACCAAAACTATTCTATTTATTATGGGACCCTAATAACTAAAACTAATACCCTATAATCCAAAGTACATGCGCGTTGTGTTTTTTTATTAAATGGAAGAAAATATAAACGGTGTAAAATCATATCAGAAAACTGCACTTTCCAAAATATATGCTCATGAACTTAAACTTGCATTAAAATAAGAATAAAGGTATGAAAATTTATGTTATATTTAGTTTCAAAGAATAAAATTTGTATTATCATGTTCAAGGTTAATGGAATTTCGCATTCCATGCCTTCTTTTATTTCAAAACATTTTTAATTTTTTATGCACACAAAATCAATTTTTTATTTCACCTCCCCCAACATAAAATAACATTGTACTCAATGTTTAAATAAAAGAAAATTTAGAAGGGGATAGAGGTAGAGAATATTTCTAAAAGGAAATTGAAATAATAAACATGGAACAAAGTCACCTGGTGGTTGAATTTGAAGTTTATGATGCTCCTAATTACTCTTTTGATCTCTATGCCACTCAAAGAAACCTCGTTAATGATGATAGTTTGTGTTTGTATGCCTAGAAGAAATATGAATTACCTAAAATCAATCAATCTCATTATACCCTTAATCTTACACACCAAAAAACACAATGGTATCCCCTTGAGGCTCCCTTAACTAAAAATAAACAAAAACAAAAGGAATGGAAAAAACATACTTGTTTACTTTGAAACTCCAACCTTGAGTAAATGTACTGGTAAAGGTCGAGTTTCCTCCTATAAATCACTTTGTTTAATTTCATTATCCTGACATGTACCCGAAATCTATCAATTTTTTCTATTTTATATGTTGTCTCAATTAACTCCTCATTTTTTATTGTTTATTTAATGACTCAATGAATGGTTTTAACCTATGACCATTGACTTTGAAGACATGACCACTAGTGGGATCCTGAATTTATACTACCTCATAAGTGTACACATGATGCATTGTGTATAGACCTGACCATCTAGACCTTAACTTTCTCGGGTGTAAATGAAGTTTTGAACTATACAAGAGCATGAATTTTCATGTTTCAAAGTGTTTGGATTTGATATTTCTAGTTTGTTATGATTTAAATCTAGATTTATTTATCCTTTAATTTTCATAAGACTCCATCTGAAGTTCTTCAAGTTCATTAATATCTAGTTTCCTCTTTTCTTCGGCCAAAGAAATGTCAAAATTCATTTTTTTTATTGCCCAAAATTCCTTATGTTCAATTTCAATGTTTAAATAGAATGATTTTACATAAACCAACCTATATGGTGAAATTCCTATGATGGTTTTAAAATTAGTGTGATATGCCCAAAGGGCATCCGATAGTTTCTCAGACCAATCTTTCCTAGAGGGATTGATAGTTTTTTCAGGAATTTTCTTAATCTCCCTATTTTTTAACTCATCTTGATCATTGGTTTGAGGATAGTAGGATATTGAAACTTTGTTAGAAATACCTTACTTATAAATGAGTGCCTAGAAGGGATGATTTCATAAATGGGTTCCATGATCACTAATGATAGCGCTAAGAATTCCAAATCTATAAAATATGTGCTCTTTCAGAAATTAGATCACAACATGATGGTTATTAGACTTGGTGGGAATGTCCTCTACCCATTTTGAGACATAATCAACTGCTAAGAGGATGTAGATATATCCCCTATAGTTTGGTAAGGGTCCCACGAAATCAATTCCCCAACAATCAAAGATTTCTATGACTATAATGGGACTAAAGGGAATTTGATTCCTTTTGGTAATGGATACTTATTGTTGACATTAAGGAAAACTTTGGAGGAATTGGTAGGAATACTTAGTGAGGTTAGGCCATTATAAACCACTTTTTATGACCTTTTTAGTGGTTTTTTTTGTGGAAAATTGGCCTCCACATGCCTCTCCATGATAGAATCTTATAATGGACTCTTGCTCAGACCTGGGAACACATTTCCTAATGATTTGATTAGGATGGAGCTTGAAGAGGTATGGATAATAAAACACATAGTGTTTGACATCAAAAATTAATTTCTTCTTATCTTGGGTCCCTAGGAATTTTGGAATGTCACCCATAACCAAATGGTTTTCTATATTAATATACCATGGGAAATCACTCACAGAATAGAGGTGCTCATTGGGAAATGAATAAGACACAAAAAGGTAATGTGATTTTTCTTTGAATTCCATCTTAGAGAGGTGATCAACTACAACATTTTCAACACCCTTTTTATCCTTAATATTTAAATCAAACTCTTGAAGAAGAAGGACCCACCTATTTAATCTAGCCTTGGAATCTTGTTTTTGGAAAAGGTATTTCAGTGTTGAATGGTTGTTGAAGACAATGATGGGTGATCCTAAGAGATAGGACCTGAATTTATCTAAGGCAAAGACAATAGAAATAAACTTAATTTCTCAGTGGTGGTGTAGTTGATTTATGCATCATTTAAATATATGCTTGCATAAGCAATGACACATAGATTTTGCTCACACCATTATCCTAAAACTACTCCTACAGCGAAGTCACTCGCATCTCACATGAGCTCGAACAGAAGTTTTCAATTAATATATTTCATGATAGGTGGAGAGATAAGAGATAACTTGAGTGTAGATAATGATTCCTCACAACTTTTTGTCCATAAAAATGGAGTATCTTTCGCCAAAAGATCACAAAGTGGCTAGGAAATTGAGCCTAAATTCCAAATGAACCTTCTATAGAAACTCGTATGTTGTAATAAGGACCTCAATTAATTGATAGTTTTAGGATAGGGAAGGTGATTAATGATATCGACCTTAGATTTATCAACTTCAATCCCTCTACTAGAGACCATATGGCCTTGAACAATTCCTTACTTTACCATGAAATGGCATTTTTTCTAGTTTAGGATGAGATTCTTATCCTCTCAACTTGAAAAAACCCCTTAAACATTTATAATTAATCCCTCAAAATTATCCTCAAATATTGAGAAGTCATCCATAAATACCTCTAAACAATCCCCCAGTATGTATAATAAGATTCCCATCATGTGCCGCCAGAAGTTACCAGGGGAATTACATAACCCAAAGGGCATACGCTTGAAGAAAAAAGTTTCAAATGGATAAGTGAAGGTTGTTTTTACTTGATCTTATAAGGATGCCTCGATTTTATTATACCCTGAGAATCCATCTAGGAAGCAGTAGAATTGATGACCTGCCACTCACTCGAGGGCTTGATCAATAAAGGGAAAGGGGAAATGGTCTTTCTTAGTATATGAGTTTTTCTTCCTATAGTCAATATAGACTATCCATCCACTACTTACCCTTTGTGGGGATAAGGTCACCATCCTCATTGGTGATCATTTTGATTCCATCTTTCTTTGGTACAACTTGAATTGGGCTTACCCACTCACTCTTAGTAATGGGATAGATGATACCTGCTTTCAAAAACTTAAGAAGTTCCTTCCTTACCACATCCATAATATTGGTATTGAGTCTCTACTAAGGTTGATGACATGGTTTGGTGTTATATTAAAGAACAATCCTATGATTTCCAATGAGTAGTATAATCCTAGGAATATCAGAAATGGTCCATCCAATTGCTTTCTTATGTTTTCTTAGGACATCCAGAAACATCATCTCTTGATTGGATTCAAAGGATGAAGAAATGAAAATAGGAAAGGATAGATTATACCCTAAGAACACATACTTGAGGGATGAAGGTAGGAACTTAAATTTGAGATCATATTGGTTATAAATTTTAAAATAAGGATGGGACTTTGTATTGAACTCGGCTTCTTTTTCAAAATTTCTTGACATAATTGGTTCCTTGTGAATATAATTTTAATCCACTAAATTAGCCGGATCAGTGTCATTAATTGGTATAGACTCAATTTTGTTGATTTATTTAATGGTATCATGTATTTGTGATTCAAGAAAATCATCAAATGAGATATTTGAAAGAGATTCAAGCTAAGGAGACAAATTTTCCTCATGTGAAAAAATGAAATAAATCTCTTCTTAACTTAAACATACTTCAATAATTCCATGATGTTATTCTAGTTCACTATCAAAACTACCTATCTAATTGACCTCATTGATCTCTTCATCATCCCCAATTTGAGAGTTTTCATTGTATATGTTCATATCGAGACTCGTGTTTATGAAGGTTATTGTCATGTTCTCATTTCTAACTCAAATGACTGAGTTGATTGTTTCTAAGAAGGGACTACCAAGGATGATGGGGGTTTACTCCTTAGGACCTAATCTTAGGTTATTTTCAAAAGAAATTAAGTCATCATGGTAAATGAAATTTTCAAATTTCACTAAAACATCATTTAATATCCCCTTAGGAACTCAAACACTATGATCAGAAAGTTGAAGAGTGACAGATGTGGGTTGGAGTTCTTCGATCCCTAACTGACAATACACGGTCTAATGAATGATTTTCAAACTATCTTCTATATCACAAAGGTCTTTGACAACTTTTTTCTTTCTCAACTCAACATTGATGTATGGACATCCTAGATCTTTTAACTTTGGGGGAATGTTCCCTTGAATGGTGGTACTCACATTAGTAGGCAAAATGACTTGGTTTTTATGTGAAAAAATCATTTTAAAAGTGCATAAGCCCTTAAGGTGCTTTAAGTAGGTAGAAATGGTTTGTATTTCATCAAGAAGGGTAATGTTCAAATTAACCTAAGGGAATATTTCCCTCAAAGTTTCATTCAATTTTGGTTTATATTTTCCTCTCATGCATTGAGGTAAGGGAGTGGGTTGTTTGAGTGTTTGGTGTGGTTGTGGTTCCTTCTCATTATTATTGTGTTTTTTAGAATCTGTGGGTGGTTCTTCATAATTTTCATTTATTGTTGAATATTTTAATTTTTTTTTAATAGTTTGTTCAGGTTTTTCAATGGATTTACCACTTCTTAAAATAGTCACTGCTTTTAGTTGTTCATGATATGGTTGTGTGTAACTGGATTCTCCCCTTAAGGTTGAGGATGGTACCACCTAATTAGGAATGGGTGCCTTCCCAGTTTTAATGGTTTGTAGTTAATGTTTTAGGTATGATACTTATGAGTTCATTTTCTCCATTTTTTTAGAACTGTCAAGAATTGGTAAAGGAACTGATTGGGTAGGGGCTTGTGTTGGTTAGTTTATCCCAGGAGGATACTTTGGTTATTATATGGGTTGTTGGTATTGGATATGAGGATATTGGTATTGGACTAGTTGTGGTTGGAACTAGTTATGGTTTTGAAAATTTTTTGGAGGTTAGTTTTTTGGTCCTTATGGTTGATTGGGTTGTTGGATGGGTTGTTGGTTATCTTTCCAAATAAACCTAGGATGGTCAGTATACCTTGGATTGAAAGTGTTCTAGTAATGTGGCTTCTGAAAGTTCAGAGCATTGACCTCTACTGGTGGTCCTCCTAATATAGTATCCTTAATTTAAGATATGGTTGGGTAGTTTTCAGTCTTGTGGTTGTGTTTTTTACAAATTGTGAAAACATGGTCAACAGTTTGAATTTCATGGACCTTCCTAAGATCGATCTCCTTGACCTTTCTAGTGAGTGAAGTAAGTTTTTCCTTGAGACTTTCTTCATACCTAAGAGTGTTAATTACACTATATCTGGGTCATTTCTCATAATAAGGTGGTGTTCCCCATGTTTGGTTTTATTTTTCCAGTCCTAGATACTCATAATCATCATTTGGGGATTTGTTTTTTAAGGTTACATTACACATCATGTCAAGAAATTGTTTGTTTTCAGGACCCAACCTTTCATAGAAAATTAGAACTTGTTATGGGATTGAAAATCCATGGCAAGGTACTATGTTGAGTGTGTCTTTGAACCTTTCCCATGTTTCATAAAATTACTCCCCTTCTTTTTCAAAAAAAAATTGTATTCTCTTTTTAAGTGAAAATGTTTTGTGATGGGAGAAGTATTTTTTATAGAACTCTCTTTGAAATTGGTACCATGAGTGGATTGATGAAGGTTTAAAAAATTTTAACCAATTATTTTCTTGATCCTTTAGTGAGAAAGAAAATATCCTCATCTTATCTAACTCTAGTTTATGTGGTGGTTACATGGTTTCAACAATGTCATTAAACTCCTTTACATAAAGTTATGGCATTTCTGACTCTATCCCATAGAAGTTTGGAATGTGGTTTAGGACATGAGATTTGAATACATAGTGGTATTATCCTAGGATATAATGCCTAATTCAATAGATTTTATTTTTATAGTTAGGTGTGAGGTAGTCATTTAGGGTTTTATTGACTGTATTTCCCAAGTTTGGGTCTGCCTCATTTAGATTTCCACTTTGGTTCCCACCTGGGCTTATGAGTTGGTTTCTTAGAAGACCCTCTATTTAAATGGGATAAATTTTTGAATCTAGAGTATTAAGAAGATTAGGATATAATGTAAAAAAGTTCTCTTGGTGTACTTGACTCCCCTACCCCAATGCTATCCACCCTATCTAGACAGTTTGATTGGTCACGGGTATAAGCGAGCATGTGCCAAGAAAAGTGAAAAAAGGGGGAAAATATAAGATAAGTTGAGGTGAGAAAAGAGAAATGGGGGAGAATATAATTAGTGTTTAGATTACTTACTTGGGTCCCCTTAAACGGCTCCAAAATTTGGTCTCTCCCAAATTTACCCAAGTTTTTAGGGTTAAGTGGTCGCTTGTAGTGTAGCTTGGATTGTTGAATCCTCAGAGACCTAAGAAGGAACCTACAAACACATAAATACTATGGATTTTTTTCTATGAAGTGGAAAAATTTGGGTTGATCTTAGATAGTACTAAGTAAACATTAATATACTTAAGTGAATTCAATTTAATATAATGAGTTGATCCTAGATTATCACTTAGGGTGGATAGGATGCATTCTTTTTCTGACTATTTCAATTTATTATATTTGAGATGGGTTCATTCAATAAGATCAAAAAATTCATAAATTACTGGTATAATACCTAAAAAACCTAATACTAATCACTTATAAACTTGAAGGATCATATTTGTGAGCACTCCAAGGTAAAGTTTTTTATTATCACTTAAAGTGTGTGGCCTTAAAATTCAATAAGGATGAAGAAGTTTTAAAATTGTTAAATGAAATTATAAATTAAAAGAAGTGATTATACATTAATAGAGTGAGAAATAACATCCAATACATCCCCTTTATACTCCCTTAGATCAAACCATAAAAGTATTATCCCTCCATTGATTCTATGATTTCAATGGGAAGTATAAAATAGACTCATAAGGGTGGAATTGAGGAAGTGAAAAATAATGAAAAGAAAATGATCACTCCACCATTGTGTGAATAATTTCACAAGGTTTGGTGTGAATAAGTTCACACCTTGAATAAATAGTATCAACATGATAAGAATAAGACCATAATAAAATAATATAAAGAACTTTTATTAAAAACTAAGGTGATTCGAATAACTTACAAGAGAATGAAATGTGGTTACAAACTCAAAGCGACTGCATAACATTACAAAGAAGCTAAACACAAAGATACCTCCACTAGTCACCACAACTACCTTAAATAATAATTTCAAGAGTCTTTTCTTGATCCCCCAATAATCCATGTCTTCTCACTTGAGTATGGTAGGCTTAGGGTGGAGGAAAGTTTGTAGAATTTGGACTTTTCTACCCTTGACCTGAAATGGAATCCATCTTGAATCGACCAAAAAGAGGTGCCTAAATGAGCTTTTATATGGAATAATTTGGGTAGGACATAGAATAAAAAATGGATATTCTTATTTCCCCTGATATCCTATAAAATTTCATCCCAAAATTATTTTGGGTTTTCGAGATATGATTGAAATGGTGGGCTGTTTTTTGGGGCCGCAGAATATGGTCCAGTATTGTATCTTCAACTTCAGCCACCCAAAACTCCATTAAAACATCAGAATTAGTTCTAGAAACTATTTAATCAAATGTTTCCCATGATTTTATATATATCTAGTTTAAATTTTAGAATAATTGGGCTTGGATCTTGTCTACTACTGTAATTTTATTGGGTTGTTGTCCAGTTCACTTTGTCCAGAATGTTCTTGGTTCAAGGCCCATTTTGATGGTCTTATAATGATAATCCTTAGTACTACAAATATGGCCTTTATCAGTGCTATAAAAGTTGATTAACAGCGCTAAAAAAGCGATGTTAATCGAGGTGAGGATAAAGGGGGGTCCCTTTTATCAGTACTTCGAAAAGAACTGATAAAGCCTCCTTTTATCAGTGCTAAAAAAAGCGCTAATAAAATTAAAAAAAAAAAAAAAAATTATATAATACAGGGGGGAGCTTTTAACAGTGCTTGACCCCCCATTTATTAGTTCTAGGAGGACCCCCCTCACACTTTCCCACACGTTTCCCTTCCCGCGCATCCCCACACGCACGCACCCCTTTGCTTCCACCCAAACTCGAACTCACGACCTCCCCCCTTTCGCGGCTGCACCTTTACCACTAATCCATTTAGTTTTTTTTCTCTATTTAATGATATATCTATTTATTTATATTTATATATATATATAGTTATATTTATTCATATATTAATATAGATTCATATTAATATAAATATATTAATTCATATATTAGTATATATATTCATTCGAATATTAATATATATTTATATTTATTTATATATATATATTTAGTTATAATTTTTTATCCGTATATTTATTTATATATTAATATATATTTATAAGATTAGTTTTAAATGCATTTATGAAATATGTTTTTTATGTGTGTTTATAAATAAATAAATACATACATACATACATATATACAACACACACACACATACATACACACACACACACAGAGACACACACACACAGACACATATATATTTACGAATAAATACATATATATGTGTATTTGAAAAGACATAGAATGTTAAAACGACCATAACTTATAATACAGAATCCTATTTTAACTCCAAAACTAGTCAAATTAAATAAAATGAAACAATATTCGATATGATATGTGGTACATGCTTAAAGGGCATCCAGATCAGAAGTTATACTTGTTTGAATGTTAACAAATCGGGGTATCCTGACAAAAAACTCAGTTTTTGAGGCCTTCTAGACCTTTTTTGCCCTCGAAAAATGTGGCAGAAGCATTGCTTTAGTTACTAGCGCATAGAGCTCATCGTAGGCTTTGATTTGATATATTGTAGAGCTCAAACGGACACCCGGATCAAAATTTATGGTCGTTTGAAGTTTGAGTTACATTTTCAACTTATTTAATATCTTTTATTATTATTTTTTATTTTTGTGTCTTCAAATTGTTATTAAATTATTTTTAATCAATAATAATTAGAAAATTATTAATTAATAATATTTTTTAAAATATTTTAAATCCATTTTCACTAAATTTATTATATATTAAATGTAATATTCTATTTATACTTATCTAAAACATATTTAAAATATATATATTTTATTTATATCAATATAAATATACTTATATAACAATATTTTATTTTTCAATATTTTTTTTAAAACATAAAATTTATCAGCGGTAGGAAAAAGCACTGATAAATCGCCCATTTATCAATGCTACTAAAAGAAGCGCTGATAAAGGGGTCCCCTTTATCAGCACTAAAAAAACATTTATAAAGGGGGCTTTTATCAGCGCTAAAAAAACACTCATAAAGGGTCACTTTTAACAGCACTTTTTTTAGCGCTGTTAAAAGTTCCCCTTTATCAGCGCTTTTTTTAGCGCTGATAAATGTCCCCCTTTATGAACGCTTTTTTAGCACTGATAAAAGGGTAGCGCTTCCCTTTCCGTTTTTGTAGTAGTGCCTCAAGTGATCCAAAAACATGAATTATTCCTTATAGCATGGGGAACCTGAAAATAAAATATTAAAATAAAATCAAGATCATTTTTTTATGAGGTGTTCAAAAACATACCATGCAATAGTGTATTTTAAGAGGTAATTACAATCATAATGTGAATTAATGTTCAATTTGTAAAATTCACAAAAATGGTGTTTATGAATAATGAATCATATGAATATTATAATATAAATAATGAATATTATCCTATTTCACTGGATAATCACCATATATACCTCATTATCCATGAAATTATGATTCCAATAGTGAGCTTGATCGAGTTCCCTCAATAACAACCAATAAGTTCTTACCTTTGTTAGTATACACCAACCTTTAGATTTTTTGAATGATTCGATGAGACATATTTTATCATAAATTATGTGTTAACGCATCTTCTAATGGAAATAAATAATTGTGAGTTTTAAAGAGTTTCATCTAGGTTCAAATCCAATTTTTTAATCTTAATAAAGTAATAGAACTACCTTTTATAAGACTTGTGCATCAAATGTATATTCTTGTTTGGAAACTCATAATGTTCTATACATTATAAAATATTTAAAACTCTTTGGATATTCTTCATAGGTGAATCTGAATTTTTAGACTCTTTCAACATTTATTTTGTGTCAATGCATCATCTCATAATGTGTCTCATACTAAATATGGATGATAATTAATGAGAGATAATTTTTCAAATGATATATCATATCATCCTTTGATGCATATTCCATGATATAGTGACCTTCAATATATCATTATTTATGATATAATTCAACATAATGGACCATGACATAGTGACTTTCACTATGACATGGTTGAGGATTTTTTGTATTATTATCAACAATTTACCACTTACACTAAATCCTTATAGACTTTATGCAAAACATCATAATTGTTTTTGAATTGATGTAAACTTTTTTGGATATGGTTTTCATAACCTCTATAAAATTTTAAAAAAAATGCATTGTACCAAAATAAATCCCCATTCTAGGACCTTATGTGTGACCTTATAGGTATTTATAGCATTGAAAATAATTATTAATTTTTTAATTCATAATAGTAAGCAAAGAGTGGCCTTTAGAAAAATTCCAGTGTTACTCAAGATATAAAGGGTTTTGGTATGGTCTCAATAAAACACACTCATATATCCATATGAACATTTCCACCACAAGATATATCATTTAAATCATATATATGATTATATAATCCCTTTTTTTAATAAATCAAGTGACCAGTATAAATGGAACGTGTTAATATAGTATTGAATAACTCACATGTTCATGATTCTTTGAAATATGTTGGCCAGTATGAATGAATACATCACATTCCATTCATCCAAGTAGTTGATCACATCACATGTCACTCAACTAAGAATGTCCATAAATTTCCTCAAACTAATTCAATAAAGGTACCATATTTCATACTTATCATAAAATAGGAAAATTCTTATCCTTGTTAAACTCAATTGATGACATAATCAGCAATATAACCAAACACTCCCTAATTAGATCAGTCTCAAAGTCATTGTAAGAATGGTATTAAAGTATGAAGGTTAAAATGATAATTATCATTTTAACCTCATGTAATATGGACTCGTATTATTCACACACCCCTATGTATACCAATGACTAAGACATTCTATGTGATATAATTTCATGGATCAGTCTAGATAATAAGATAACACTTATTATCTCATTAATCTACTTTATATATTATATGAAATTATACTCATTATAATATTAACATATCACCAAAACCCACAATACTTTATGATGATAATTAATTAATAACTACTCAAATTCATACTTTTAGAGGATATTATCATGCCAATATTCATGTAATATATGCAACACACATGAATGAATGATAAATGGAGATTTACTTTATTAAAAAAACATGACACATTTTAAAACCATTGAAACCATTTTATCATGTATCTAATACCAATAAATTAAACATGAACCTCATTCTTTTATTTTTCTAATGGTTTTGTAAGGGATCTACTATATTCATCTTTGTATATACCAAACAGATCTTTACATCACTCTTATCAATAGCCAGTTGAATGATATGGTATTTGTGAAGGATTTGTTTAATATTTTTGTGAAACTAGGGTTCCTTATACTGATAAATAAATCTATTGTTTCTATAGTAAATCTCAATTTCTCCCTCTATACTACGAACAATTTCAGGTTTAGTAATGAGCTTCTTTATCTAAACTATTTCCTTTTTAGTATCTTATACAGTGATATACTTTACCTTTATTATTGAGTCTTCCATAATGGATTATTTAGAACTATTATAAAAGATAGTTCTATCATTAAGGTAAAACATGAAATCAGATTGATATCTCATCTTTATCAGTTCAAAAACTAGCATTAGTGTAACTATTTAAAATGAGGTTATCCTCAACTCCAAATACTATTAATATGCCCTTAATTATTCTCAATTACTTAAGGATATTCTTGACTACAATCCAATGAATCTCACCCAAATTGGATTAGTATATACTTTTTAAAACTCGAATCATAAGAAATTATGGGTTGAGTATATAACATTAAATACATGGCATATCCTATGGTGGGCTTGTAAGGAAAATTATCCACCCTTTTTATTTCTTTAGAAGGATATTTAACCTTCCTAAGATTCATTCCATGTAACACTCATAAATAACCCTTATTTTAGTTCTCCGTGTTAAACCTATTTATCATTTTACCAATATATATTTTTAACTCAGTCCAAGTAACCTATTCTATTTATCCCCATAAATCTTCATACCTAGTATATAGGCTATTTTACCTATGTATTTTATTGAGAAGCACTTCTCCAACCACTCATTTATAGAATATAATGTTGGGATATCATTTCTTATAAGTAGTATATCATACACATTCAATATAATAAATATCATAACACTCCCAATAACCCATTTGTGTACACAATAATTATCCACATTCTTGAAGAAATAAAACTCTTTAATTGTATCATCAAACTGAATATTCTGATTTAAGAATCTTACTTTAATCCCCAAATGGATCATTGTAATTTAAAAACCATATTAGACACGTTTTTAAATTAAAAACTATGGTTTTTATTATATAAATATCCTCAACTAAATTCTCATTAAGAAAATCGACTTTGGAATCCATTTGATATATCTCATAATCATAATGAGTTTTTATAGAAAGAAATATATGAATGGATTTTATCATCACAACCAGAGAAAAGGTTTCTTTATAGTCAATACTATGAATTTTCTTATAACATTTTTCCACTAAGAGATCCTTATAGGTAGATACATTACCATCCATGTTAGTTTTATTATGGAAAACCCACTTACACCTAATAGGTATCACCCTTTTTGGTACATCCACCGTGTTATAAACATGATTAGTGTGCATGGATTACATCTCGTATTTCATGGATTTTATCCATTTATTAGAATCATAACTCCCAATGGCCTCTCAATAAGAATTATATTCATCATCCATGAACATAACTTGTTTATTTTTTGCTACAAGAAATCCATATCTCAATGTATCTTGATGAATCCTATCATACCTTCGACGTTCTTGTGTAACCTGAGTTTATTATTCTTGTATAACTATTTGTGGAGATGAATCAACATCCATATCAATAATACTTCCAATTTTTTGGTCTTGAAAATCTCAAAGTTAAAATTTTCTACCAGTAATTGGTTAATTATTTTGATCCTTCTCAAGTAAAACACCATCTCGAGCAACAAAAAAATTTCATCCAGAAATATTGTAGAATTAATATCCCCTAGTTTCTTTAGGATAACTAATAAATTAAAACTTTTCTTATTTAAGGAAAATTAATCAAATTTAAACATCTTATGTATGATTCACAAACCAAAATATTCATAAAAGATAAATTATTATGTTTCCCAATCAATATCTCATGTGATGTATCTATGAATGTTTTAAATGGAATGTGGTTAAGTAGTAATGTGGTAGTTTCTATAGTAGATACCTAGAATGATATAATATGGTAACACTGAATCATCATTGATTGAACCATATCCAACAATGTAATATTCCTCAACTTAAATACACTTTTTAACTATGGTGATCCAACAGGAGTGATTTTTAAAACAATTCCATGATCTTTTATATGATCAAAAAATTTCCAACTCAATTATTCACCATCCAAATATAATCAGTGAATACTAATACTTTTTTCTAGTTGATTATATACTTCACTTTTTAATACCTTTAAATTTTCAAAGGTTTCAAACTTGTTTCTTATCCAAATCACATATCCATATCAACTAAATTTAGTATTGGTGGTTATTAAATGCCTATAACCACCAATTTCTTGAGTACTAATTGATCTACATACATAATTATGTATAAAATATAATAGTACTTTATCAATTTCACATTTTCTACAAAAAAATTATTCTTCATTTTTCCTAAAAAACAAGATTCATGGCTAATAATGGATTCATAATCAAATAATTTAAAAAATACATATCTATGGAATCTTTGGATATGTTTCTCAATTATATACCCAAAGAAACAATGCCAAAGATAAGTGGTGTAAGAATCAACCTTGACCTCCTTATCTTGAATGTTATAAATAGAATTATCTGTATCTAGAATATATAAACAAATTTCTATCCTCCTTGTACCATAAAATATTTCATTCATGTATATATAATAACTCTTGTTCTCTATATTGAATGAAAAACCTTTCTTGTCCAAGAAAGATATAGAAATCAAATTTCTACTTATATCTAGAACATAATAAACGTTTTCTAAATTTAGAATTAATCTATTAGGTAGACTTAGATCAAAATTTTAAACCTATAATGTAGAAACTCTTTCAGTAGTTCCAACATGAATATCCACTTCACCTTTCATCAATTATATTCTATTTATGAGTCTATTTTTATCAATAATGTGTGATGCACATCAGGTATCTAATGCCTATGAGTTTAAATTATAGAAATTGACTTCAATAACATTCACATCCAAATTCTCAACATGATTCTCTTTTATAACACTTCTCAAACTTATATACCAATCTACAATTTTATTATAAGTCCTATATATAAGATATATCAAAATTATAATCATGATGTGTTCTATAATATATAACAAAGACATATATATATATATATATATATGGGTGTGTATCATGTTTTATATCTTTTATTAAGGACTTTTAATGAAATTACTCCAAAAAAATTTATGAACCCAAAAATTATATCCATTTATTAATCCAAGATCTATATTTCACTGAATAATAACCCCTGTTTGGTGTGAGACTCATCACTTTTGTTATTTAGGTAGTTCATTTTTTCATCCTTGTTATATATAACCCTTGGACAGTTGAGTGTAAATTTTTTTTCCATATCCTTAATGTGGATAAATCTCAACTATATTCCTATGTTATCCTAACAATTAAGGTTTATTAGCTAAGATTCACCAAAAGATTACACTGGGATATGGTTACCTAACTGTTAGGGTTAGTGACATCCACCATGATTTACACAATATAAACCATGGGAACCCTCATTTTTCATGAGCCTAACTAATTAAATGATTGAGGTATCAACGTGATTTTTATTTGGAAATAATCTCACACATAATGTTTGAATGGTTTTCTTAGTCTCACCATTTTAATATACATTTCATGCATATTAGATACATAAATATTTCATCACATGAAATGTTTATTATCTCATGTTTTATTCTTATATATATGCATGCTTCTAATGATTTAGTATTGGAATATCTATTCCATACACCATATTAATATGTTCAAACCATATTAATGTGTAACTCTTTACACAACTCATGGTTTTTTTACTGGGACAAATTATATTCCAAATATATTTACACATATCTAACAGCATCCCATGAAAATGGTATATAAGACCCTATTATATCATAAATCTAAAACCAAATATGTATAAAATATACTAATCCTCTAAATTCATGCTTATAACTTTATAAAAAACTGAAGTTATATGAAAACTAAATCTTATATTCTCTTACCTAACATATAATTCATGGTATTAAAATTTTATAATAAGAATATTAGGAAAATCAAACTAAATCATACAATATTCACATTATATAATAAATTTATATACATGAATAATTAAATAATAGTAACTTAAATGAATGAAAAAATAAATTATTTAACATGATATAACTAAATTTAGATAAATAATGTTATCAAAACTACTTTTGAAATTGTCTAAATCCATACAGACTCAATGTGGGCCCTTTAGTCTCACACTGATGAAGGTTTTATAGGAAAAAATGTAAGTTTTTCTTATAAAAAAATTCCATTATTTCATGGTTCAAGATTTTTTAGACCTCCAAACTCTCCACATACCATGGAATAGTGAAAAATTCAAAGCTATTTTTCTTCTTTTGTCTTACCAAGGATAAGGGCATTCATTAAATCATTTTAGACATTGTTTTAGTTCTATGAGGTGTTCCAATGCCATAATTCATTTTGGTGATCTTTTCATTTTGGTCAATTAATCTCACCACTGACCATGAAATAGACTGAAACATTTTAGATATTGTTTTTTATTTAATATTATTAAGTACCATGATATAGAAATGATCTTTATGTTGTTTTAGTTTCTCGATCCTACTAAGAACCAAAATTAATTGTCAAAAAAATTGTGGTGTGGTTAAACATCATGGTGGCTCGGACCATGTCATAGTGATAGGATAACCATGGAATAGATATTTTAAATACATTTCTCTATTTTTTTAGTTAGAATATATTTGTTTGTTTTCTGATTTGAACTACTTATTCACCTAGAAAATCTAAGAAGACCAAGATATAATTGAGATACCACACCTCAGTTCCTAAGATTAAGTTGAGCCTAGTGCTTATGATGGATCTTCATCCTATCAATTTATCATTGGTAGTTTCTCTGATACCACTGATGGGATCCATGAGACATTTCAATATCTATTAATAGTGGAAGAAAACATGAATTCTATAGACATGATCCTACCAAGATAAAAAAAAGATAAAATACTAATCTTTATATACCTTATTTTCCATGTGATTATGATGCCAATAGTGATCTTGATTAAGGTCCCTTGGAAGAAAACTAATAGGTTCTAAGGCTATTGGTATCCACAAGCCACTATAATCAATTAATTATTTTCTAGGACCTTTTTTCTCTAAACAGTGTGCTAACACCTCCTCTAAGGCAAATGGATAATCCAGAGTTTGAGAGAGATTCATATAGGTTCATGGTCACTTCCTTAACCTTAAAGAATTGATAAAAATATTTTTTATATGACTCATGCATCAAATTAATATTCCCATTTTTAAGCTCATAATGTTCCATATTTTATATAATAGATAAAACTCTTTGGTTTCTATTCATTGAATAATCTAATCATTGAAACTATTTTAACATTCGATTTATATCTACACATCATCTCATGATGTGTCTAAAGCCAAAGACAAATGATAATAAATATGAAGAATTTTTTTTCATGATATCTTTTATCATTTAATGCACAATACATGGTAGAGTGACCTTCACTATTATATAGTTTTTTCTATAATTCACAAATATGGAAAATGATATAGTGGCTTTTATTATGTCATAAATAGGGATTTTGTGATCTATTATCATTAGATCAGCAGCAATGGACCAAATGTTTATCCATTGTTCATCCACCATGGATGAATAGTGAAAAAATATTATATAATAATAATACCAATATAATTTTACAAGGTTTTTTATAAAAACATAATAAAATTATATAATATAATAAATAAAAATGAGTTAATATGCATAAATGATATTTTAAGGGGTGTTTGATCCAACCTTAGTGGGTCACTAGTTCCTCCTTATGAGAACCTGACCCTGAGACAAAGTACATCCCAGTTTAAGTTTTGTCTTATGGAATATTTTTTGAGAGTAGGACAGGTCTCAGGGGTGTCTCGGGGGTATGGGACATGAAAAATAAGGAAAAGAGGATAATTCGTTTAGAGAGCATGGTTTTTTTACAGCTACCAAAACTGTTCAGTGGCTAAGGGGAAACTGTATGGCCTGGATTCCCCTTGGATAGTGTCAAACTCACAAATTCCGCACAGTTTTTCAAACCATGTAGGTGCCTCTAGAAGACTGTGCATACTAGTCCCTATGAAAAGTGGTAAGAGCATAGCCACCATGCAGTTTATAAAATTGTGTGGGTGTTAAGGAAAACTATGTAGTTCAATTTACTCTTAGACATAGGGAACCACACAGTTGGCGTACAGTTTGGAAACTATGTAACCAAACCATATGCCTCATTAAATGTAGTGTTTTACCATTTTTTCCACCCAACATTAATTTTTTCCCCTAATTTTCTTCCTTACTCGACCCCCTACAACAAGGGTGATGAACTATGAGCTCTCTTCCCTCATTTCTTAGGCATTTGGAGTGTCGTTTAGAGAAAATTGAAGCTCAGAGTAAGTGTTTGAATCTATTTCCTTCCATTTTCTAGAAGAAGTATGGTTGAATGTTTTATCTTCTTCTAAATCAATAGAACCCTCTTTTTATATTATATTCTAAGTTTATATGTTAAAGGTTGATTGGGCTTGGATCAAGGGATAAAATTGGATGAGCGGTTATCTAAGAACACGAGGTAGGTGTTATACAAGCTTTTTATCATAGTCTTATTATTATATAATTGAATTTGGTTGTGACAATTTATTTCTTATTGTTTTTTTTGTGTTCTTGGCTAAGAAAGGTATTTTGGGACTTAAATTGAGGTGTGAGACCCATCACAGACCTCATCATATTCATTGATTATGTGAGACTAAACCTAAGGCTACCCTTGGGTTATTCTAAACCTTAAGAAATAGTTAAATGAATTGGTAAACAATGAGATGAAGAAATTATGACGGTGAATGGTTTGGCATTGTAATTTGGCATACAAGAAACGTTAATGGGATAATTAGAACATTTATGTGTTAGATTTTGTAAATTTTCAAAGGTCTTTTGAAATAGTTTAAGTGATTTGTTTTTGGATTTTGATTTGGTTATGGTATTCAATGATGAAATATGATGTTTTAAAAGTGGGTAATGTTTTAAAAGTAGTTTTTGATCTCAAAGTTATTTAAAAATGGGTTTTCTTATTAGATTTAAAATAATGATTTGAATTGGGGGTGTGCTTCCCCTTTTTGTGTAAATACTTTTATGGGCCTTTAAATGGTTGGAAATGGCAATAAGAGCCTTGGGTAATGGTTTATTTTTTCAAATATAATGACCCATGTTTTAAAGGGTGGCTTATATATGATTTTGAAAAGAGTATTTGGTTTTAGTGTTTTATGCCATGAGAAAATTGATGGGTTTTATTTACGGTGTGATTTGGTTTTAAGGGTATGTTGGGACCTTGGTAATTGAATGATATATGGGTAAATGTGATATATGGTTAAAGAAGTAGGTGTGTGTGGTAAATGGTTTGAGTGGGGTATTAGATTGTAGATCTACTCCCACAGGTCAGGCTAGAATGGTACTCTAGGACCATCGATGTATTGTATGACTAAGATATTGAATTGAGGTTCCTTATCCTTAACTCAGGCTAGAATTAATATCTAGACCCCACCAATATTTTTCCTAGTTTAGGATGTCAGACTAAGGCCTATGCTCCTAAATTTGACATAGTTTGGGATGTTGGACTGAGGCTCTAAACTATCAAAGTATGGATACTATATGGTTACTCAGACTGATTCTCCAAGGTACATGGTTAAATTGAATTGTTTTATGAATTCCCTTTATGAATAAAAGTATGTGACCCCTTATGTTATGTCTTAGGATCTCAACTTGGAATAAGTGGGTTAGGTTGGATGGTTTTCATGATAGAACATAAATTATAAAATGGTTTATTGATAACTATTTAAATGTGAAACATGTTTCTTTTATGGCCCTGTTTATTTACTGCACTTTGATTATCTATATACATTTTTTTACTGATTGGTAATTTATTTAGACACCATTGGTGGTGTCCTAATTAATTGTACTCACACCCTTCTTGGGTCACCATGACACTTGGGTACCCAAGAAGATGCAACTTTTTTTGGAATAGGTTTAGGATAGGGATTGGGTGTTGGTTTGTACATGGGATGATGGGTTAGAGCATGGGAGTTCAGGACCAGGCTTGGACTTGGGACCATTTTCAGGGTTGTTTTATAGTTTTGGTATTTTTTTATTTTAAGGTATGACTACCTAACATGTACTAAACCCATCATTTTGTTATAGAATGTGTTACTTGGTTACTTGTGGATTTTTTTGTATGTTATCCATTTATTATTCCTGCTATTTATTTCATTGTTGATATTACTTTTGTTGTAAATTTACTATGATAAGTGGTTATATTCTCCCCATGTTCATCTTTAGACCCACACTTCTAGTCAGTAGCCTCTGGCATATAGGGATGCACACCTGAGGTTATGTGGCGACTCGGCTCGGGCACCAGTTATAGTGTCCCCTGGGTCGGGGTGTTGCAAAGTGGTATCATAGAGGGTATATTTTGTCTTGATATTTGTGTAATGGTATATAGGAGACTAGTATATTTTTGTGGCTTGGTAAAGTGATCATTCATGGGTTCCTGAAGCCCCACTTATAGGGGGAAAACCCAAGTTTCTAGGTGTAGGAATTGATGTTCTATTTTGTGTTGTTATGGTTGATTTATACTTCCACCTCAAGTGTCACACTTGGATGTGATGTTATTTATTTTGAGGTTTTATTTCTCTTGGATAATTATGGAAATATAGGGTGTGTGGGTTCATGCATCATGCTAGTCTCATAGTATTGATAGGTCATCTATATGTTTTCTATGATTGATAGTTCCCTGGGATCTATATATTGTTAGTGAACCTTCTATCTGTGGTTTATGCCTATTGATATTTCTTTGAAAAGTTTTTTAATGGAAATTTTTTGAATTAGAAATTTGAATAAATCTAGGATTTTATTTTTGAAATGTTGTGTAATGATAAGTTTTGAAATGTGAATCTTTGGGTTTAAAATGGTAAAGTTTAAATTAAAAAGGGAAATGGGAAATTATGGAACCTATAGAGACACTAGAAATAGGTATCCCTAGTATTGTGATCGGATCATGTGTATGGTTGGTTTGGGAAATGATAGTGCCTTAATTTTGAGATCTTGTGTTAGGGAAAGTAAGACCTTAGTGGGTTGCTTGTCTAGGCTAGTGGAATATTTTTCATTGTTCCTCTTGTTAGCTTGTAACCTTGAGGTATGGATGTAGTTCACCATGTGGGTTGAGACATTGAGAGTTGTGTTTTGGACCCTAGATTGGGTGTTTGGTTTATAGTGTCCATGTATGTCTGTGTGTATCTTTGGCATGGATCCTAGAGTGAATGGTCTCATGGTGCGTTAGATGTGGTGTCTTTTAGAATGGGGTCAGGAGTGACACATGTGAGTAGTGACTTGTTAGAGGTTCTATGTGTATGTCTTAGAGGGATATCCAGTGTTGTTTCTAGACCTGACTTCAATTTAGGTATTTTATTTCATTTGAACTTCTAGGGTGACCCGTGAGAGGGTCCGTTTAGGTTACTGGTGCTTTTGGGTGCATGTGGAATAGGTGGATGTTTTGGAATTCGATAGTAGAAGACAGAGAGTGCTTCCTAGTGCGGGTTTGGAATAGTGGGATAAGTGGTAAATTTAATGGTTTTAGAGATACATATTTATTTTTAGTTATTCACATGTTGTTTTTTGAAATTTAGGGTAACCTAGAGGGGAGTTAGCCCAGTGTTGTGGGTGCCTTGGAATGTTAATCATGAGTGGGTGCTTTATAGGTGGAATTGATGCATGGTGAGTGCCATCAAATTTGTTTGATTCCCTCTTTTTGTTGTGGTTTTATTGGTATTACCCAAACTTTACTCTTGTGTTTAATGTTGGTAATGATGATCTTGAGACTGGTTCATCCTTTGAGGAGCATCTGACTTTTGTTATGAATAATAGTGAGAAGTTTTATGGGGTATGACCATGCTTGATTCGAAATTTGTTAAAAAATGATTGAGTTCAGGGGGGAACTTGGGAAATAGGAGTTGAGAGATGGGCCTCATGGCCCGATATTTTGTCTTATAGGCTTGGTGATTCCAAGTAATGCAACTTGATGATGAGCTATTATAAGGTGGGGAGATTGTAAGAACCCTACCTTGAGACAAAGTGCATATTAGTTTAAATTTTGTCTTATAGAATGTTTCTTAGGATTAAGACAAGTCTCAAGGGTTTCTCAGGGGTTCAAGGCATGAAAAAGAAGTAAAATAGGACAATATTTTTAGGGATCATGGTTTCTGTGTGGTTTCCAAAACTGTGTGGATGGAAAAGGGAAAACTTTTTGGCCTATCTTACCCTTGTAAAGTGGTGAACGCATAGCTTCTACATAGTTTTTCAAAAGTCTGGGTGCCTCCAGGAGACTTTGGGGACTAGTCCCCTTGGAAAGTGGTGAGTGCATAGCGACCACATGGTTTTTGAAACCATGTGGGTGGAAAGGAAACTATGTAGCTCGGTTTCCTCTTCGAAAGATGGAACCACACAGCCGGAATACATTTTTGGAAACCATGTGGCCAAATCTTTTACGTACCAAAGTTGGATGAGAGGTTGTCTACGAACATGAGGTCGGTGGTCTACAAGATTTTCCCCATAGTTTTATTGTTCTATAAGTATATGTGGTTGTTCCAATTTACTTCTTGCTAAATTTTTCTGTTCTTGTCTAAGAAAAGTAATTTGAGACTTAAATTGAGGTGTGAGGCCCTTTATGAACCCCATAGGGTTTATTGATGATGTGAGACCAAACCTAGGACTACCCTTGCGGTATTCCAAACCCTAGGAAATAGTGAAATGAATTGGTAAATGTAGAGATGGGATAATTATGGATATGAATCAGTTACAAATTTAAATTTGGTATGCACGCATGATTAATTAGATGATTGGAATGTTTATATATTAGCTTTTGTAAATGCACTTGGAGATTTTGAAATGGTTTAAATGATGTGTTTTGAATTTTGAATTGGTTATGGTTTTCAATTGTGAAATATGATGTTTTGAAGGTGGGTAATGTTTTAAAAGGATTTTTTGACCTCAAAGTGATTTAAAAATGGGTTTTATTATTATATTTTAAATGATGATATTGAATTGTGGGTGTGTTCCCCCTTTTTTGAAAATGTTTTAATAGCCATTTTAAATGGTTAGAAATGGTAATGAGATTCATAGGGACCTAGTGTTGGTTTTTTCATGGGATGATGGGTTGGAGCATGGGAATTTAGGACCAGGCTTGGAATCGGGACCATGTTTGTGGTTGTTTTATAGTTTTGGTATTTTTTGGTTTTTACTGTATGACTATATAAAATGTAGTGTACCCATCATTTTTTTATAGAATGTGTTACAGGGTTACTTGTGGATCTTGTTGTATGTTATCCATTAATTGTTTTTTATGGTTTTTTCATTATTGATATTACTTATATTATGGATTTACTCTGATAAGTGGGGATAGTATCCCCATGTTCATCTTTAGACCCACATTTCTAGTTGGAAACCTCTGTCATATGGGAAGGTGTGCCTAAGGTCATGTGGTGACCCAACTCAGAGCATCAGTTATAGTGGCTCTCAGGTTGGGGCGTTACACTCTTATTGATCCTCTATAATTACTACCTCAATATTTGTGATAAATAATGGTTTAAGGAGAAATTAATGCAATTTATAGGAAAAAAAATCCTAGGACTAGCTTGAAGATTCACATAAAATTATTTCTATTTTAAATGAAGCACCACAACCTGAGTATTACTTCACTAAAAAATATTCAATTTAAAATGTAGTTTGCATGATATATCTATTTTTATCAAAAAAATATAATGGCATGAATGAAATTTAATTAATTAAATAATTAAATTTAATAAATTCTTTGAAAATCAAAACTCATCTGATTCATGTTGAACTTCCACCAAAAGGTAAATGATGCTTTTTGAGATCAATAAAAATGTAGAAAAATTTATATGGATTCATTTACTAGGATAAAATTACCATTTCAACCCCTCGATTTTGAAATGACTAAAATTACCTTGGAAATTAATAAACATAGAAACTTGAAATTTTAGTCATCTATAATGGATACACCTTAAAAACCTTTCATCCTTAAGAATCCAAACTCATCCTTATAATCTCAAGACCTCGGGTGCATGCAATTCCTCAATCCCAGCACCTAGACTTCCATAAAAGATATACCTTTAAAAAGGGAAATCCATAATTTAAAGAAGGATTTAGCTAAATGAAAATTAAAATACATAACCCCCGTTTTATTAAATTATTTATAAACACCACTTCAAGTTTGGATTACATTATTATAGATTTATAAAGTAACTTAAAATAAACTAGGTTACTACAACCTCATCTGGGACTCATGCTTGTAGGTGATTACCTCTACACTTCACTACTTCCATTACACTAGAACTAAAGGAATCATCCATCTCCCACATGACCTATGAGTTATGGTCCTATGTTATTTTTTTTCATTATAATCAAACTTGATCTGAGATCTCAAAGAATTCTAAAAACCCTAAAAAAATATCTTTATTACTAAACCAGCGCCTTTAATTAAAATTAAAACAGATATCATGATCCAACTTAACCATCAATGTAACTCTATGTATCCTAATAATCTCAACCATAATAATCCTTTCTAAGATAAAAACTAAAACATAGCAATATAAGATAAAATATCCCTTTATTTGAGTAAAATAACCACTAATTGGAATTCCACAATATCATAATAATGGTTTAGAATTATATTTGTTTAACTTCAAAGTATAACTTAAAACTCCCATCCTTGTGGTTTTTGCCTTAAATAAAATCCATTTAAAAGTTATAAAGAAGATCCTTGTATAACTTTTCAATAAAATTTATGATTGTATATTAATAGGAAAAATATATAGGGTTCTTCATATTACCAATATTTATGTATGGAAATGTTGAAAAATGACTCAATTAAATATAGTGATTCCTAATAAAATAATCATCAATAATTACTTTGACTGTTTTATCACAAAATGTTTACCTTATTGTAATAACTTATTTTCTGCATGGCTCATCATATCGACTATTATAATACATCCATTTATACTTTTCTCAATTAATAACATCATCACTATAACACATGCTACCACCTTGTAACACTAGGGTGTACTAATAATATATCTTGAAAAACTGATTTTAATCATATTTCTGTACCTTGATAAATGTCACTAGTTAGCTCCAAGGGAGAAAGTTATGCGTCCCACATATCAAGAAATAAATGATCTATAGCATTACCTTAAAATTTCTTATAACATCAAACACATCATAGATGACGTCTCCAAACTAGAGATCCATCGATCAGTGAAGGAAAACATAACCATTATCAATCGAGGGAAGTTAAATTTCTTATATCTAGCATGCCAAGATTCATAGGTAGTTTTATCTACTCTAGTGATTCCACTAAAAAAAATTTATCCACAACGTCCATCAAGTTAGTAAATAATCTAAAGTTAATAACATTTTAATTTCACTATAAAAACCTTATTGATCTATCATTCATTGTGACACTAGTCATTCTTCAACTCAACTACACAATCAATTCTCATTATATCACTAGTCACCTCACAGTGATTATAAATGCATAATATATCACTACTAACTTTTAATATTTCCATGTATATCAAAATTATTAAAATAATTATAGTCTAATAATCATTTTTGATCCCCCATAAGTGACTATAGAGTAAAACTCTAGAAATAACATGGATCAATCTTCACCATTGCATCATAAAAATGTGTCTAATTCCCATTATTATGTAGACTATTATGGATATATACTATCAAAATCAAAAGTAAACAAGTTAATGATCACCTTAGTGACCTCAAACCATCTTCCCTTGATATTAGGAAAGTATTTGAATAAGTAATAAACTCTAACTAAGATTGAAACAAACCATTTTTAAAATAAACCCCTAGGACATAAACAACTTTAAGAATCTAATCTGGAAAATATATTCCCATGTTCACTGATGGTAATAGGTTGTACATTTTTAGTCACTACAGTCACTCTTGATGAAATCATAGTGGTTTAAACCCAAAGCATTGAAAATATAATATAACTACCCATCACATGTGAAAGTTCAAATTTCTAATACAACTACCCAAGGTGTAGGTTATCATTTACAAGAATTTTTAATCACATATCTCGATCTAGGACTCCCACTAGAATATTTATTCCCATGTAATCAATCATCATCACATCGCTACTAGTGGAATGAAGATTTCAATCCATGCCTCACTAAAATGATTCTAATATAGATAATATATCATGAAATATTTAATAAAATCAATAAGTAATATCACCATCTGATCTCTTCTAATAATTCATGCTCTCATAGACAATTCATCAGAATCTCTTCAATTATAACCTTAAAAAACTTAACAAACTTGCATTTAAGGGTATCATCTATACATGTAGAGGAACTTTTCATGATTTTAATAACTCAATAAACATATCCATCATCAAAATTAAAAACAACTTTGATCAAAATAATAAGTAACCTTCATCTATAGGTCAATCTACTCATATATCAAGCCTAAATGATTACCACCACCTCTTTTCTACCATATATAAAAATAGATCATTAATAAAAGAAGTTTCATAGATGTAAATATCATCAAAAGGTAAAAAAATAATACAAGTCTAATCTAATCAAAACCTTGCCACTTGAAAACAAGCTCACCTCACCAAATAGGTAATATCATGTAATTAATCTTCTATAATGCCTTAGTATCATGATCCATGTCAAAATCCATAATGAGATGAATCATAGGTAAGGTATTAGGTGTTGGATCCTTGTATATAGGTTTTTGGATGAAGTCTTTATCATCCTCATGGTCAAAAATGGGTGGCACACTGATAGGTATAGACCCTATCATTCATAGCTCATGACTTCATATAGAAGTTATCATATGACACAATACCACATTAAAGATAATTCATGGATATCTATAGGTTCATAGAAAAAAAATAGAGAATTTTATAAGATTTCATTGAAATTTCCCAATTTTCCATTATAGAATAGTTCCCCTATCACAAGAAATCATATGTGTATACCATTTCCTAACCACTATATAATGCACGAATCAACCTAATTGTACCCTATACTTAATGATATATGCACTCAAGTTATTAAGTAAACAATCTAATTCATTGAGTAGGATTGCATTAGCTAATACACCCTAGTTAGGTTCTCTGGCCTATCACACTAAATTCAAATACCCCTAACATTGTCTCCTCAATGTTTCAAAACTAACCCAAACCTCTTATGTGAATAAATTCAAAATAAAACCTAGATCTCAACTAAATTCCATTTTACTGCTCTACACATCCCATCTCTACCATGAACTTTATCTTGATTGGATTCAAGGAGGATAGTGATCCCAAAATCTTGCCTCCAATAGTCCATGTGTTGGTGACTAGCATTGAGGGTATAAATGTCACAAATGGGAAGGAGTTACTAAAATTAAAGACAACTATAATAGTAAAAAAGCAACCATTAAACCCCAAAATGAAAAAAAAAATTTGACCCCCAATATACCATGGTTTTGTATATATCAATCCTTAAACACCAAGATTTTACTATCACCCTCAATCATCAAGTTAACACATCTTAAAACATCCACCAACATGATCGTGTAATATTATATATAATATTAAGGGTTATTATATAAATATAACCAATAATACATATTCAAAGATTGTATAACTTGGTCAATATCATCCATGCATAATAATCAAAGTAGTAAAATCATAATACATTGTCATGACCTCACCACCCAATATCACTAAAGGGTGATATAGTTCAAACAAAATGGTATAACTATCTCATCCTAATATATGAATAATATTTTGGAAATGAATATAAACTACGTAAAAATACCACATGTCATTATTAGGTCTAGATTATTCAAGAAACATATAACTAATCTTGTTAGAAATCACACTACCTAAATTACATGTATGCATAATATAGTGCACATCATCAAAATATAGGTTCCCCATAAACCAACTCCCACTAGCTAGTATCCACATTAATAACATTTAACATCATAACACACAAACTATAATAATAATGTTGAACTAATTAGTGGTATGAGAGAGTGAATATAACTACAATCCACATAAACAATGTCTGACATCCTACCACACCCATTATTATAACCAAACTAGTCAATGTGGTAAGAGAGGGCATACTACTAATTTTTATATCAATAATGAATTGTGGATTTCCATTCCCACTATTATAACCAAACTATTTGGTGTGGTAGGATATGTATATTATTATATTAATATGGTTAGTCTACTCACCAAATAGATGTTGATATGCACCTAAGAAAACCACCCTTGGATAGTGGTTTCATATCAAATGATACCCCCATTACTGAAATAACATTATAAATATAATAAATTATAACTATCATGATATCACACCCATGATTGATCTATTAACATAAGTCATTAGCACAATATCCATGAAACTATCTACACAAGTTTAGGGTACTCATGTAAACAAGTTCCAAAGAGAATAAGATCGGTTAAATCATTGACATGATTATCCAATAAACCTGCTCAACTAGTCTATACAGCTTTTGAAGCACCCCATCATAACATTTACCTCTGTATATGACAACACCTCCAAGGAGAAAACATCAACACATTATATCCATGTTAATTCCACATCATCACCATAATAAGTTCACATCATTTTCATAACAAACACCTCAAAGAATAAAACTTTTAGTGCCAATACTCCACATTCAAACATGTTGACCAATGACATGTTGAGTTGGTCACATATATAATTGGTAATATTATCATAATTACATAGTGAACCATTGGATAATCTCCCACACTTCATGAAACCATGCTCTATGTACACTACCATCATATAATATCGAATGAGAGAAAATTAAAAATATTATATCATTCATTATTGCATCATAGAACAAAAACTGAGCTCACGGTCAACATCAATCATATCATACCACAATTCCACACCATCGATACATCAAGTTTCAAGTCATCACTATGTCATACACAAATAATTTACATGGAAAGTGTACATTGTTAATACCAGATTAATAAAAGTATCATACCATTAATTATCACATTAAATCACATTAACCATCTCAAATCCCACACAATCATTTCTTGGTCCACAATACTCACTAAAGATTAATTCTTACTCATCATTATGAATAAAATCTTCAAAAACTTAAATAATTCCAAATCACTGATTAATATGATTTATTATATTTATATACATGATCTATAAGTAGATGCATCTTCCAAAAGCTGTCATGAAAGGGGTTTTCACAACACAAGTGATAGATCAGTGTCTTCTTTTATCAGTCATGGTAGATGGTTTCGCAAATACCTCTTTCAAGACCACCAATGGTGGTGTTATTAACATAAATGGTTTCTCGGTGACCATTTTTTATAGTCATTGTAGATTTGACTTCAAAAAAATTATTCACAGCCACCAAAATGGCCACCAATAATTTCTATTTATTTAAAAAAATGAAGTACTAGCGACTACTTATAGTAGCTACCAATACTTGTTAATTTTTTTTAATAAATACATTACAATAGATGATGGTGTCATGAACCCCTCCATCCAAAGGTACCCTTCATGGGCCAGCAATGAAGGAAGAGAGATAATAACCCCTGAGTCCCACCTTTGGTAGGCCCCATGTTGGCGACTAGCATCAAAGGTATAAAATCTCAAAAATGGGAAGAATTTCCCTCTATAATATAATAGTATCATCAGACAGGATATAAGTGATAAATAAACTCCATGACATAGTATAAAAGAAAACCAAAACCATACCACAGTTTATGTGTAAATAAAATAGATGCAGGTAAAAGTCTCCAAATAGACATTGAAAAGAAAGCTAAGGCATCAAAATAGCAACAATCTAAAGGTCCAACCTAGTAATGTCCAACATAGTTTACATAGTCCTCCTGAAAACCAGAAAATGGTTTTATATAATTAGGATGAGCATACAAGTATACTTACTAGAAAACCCAAATTCTCTCATACACATGTGAAAGAAGCATACTAATTCACTGGTGAAAAAACAGTATAACCAACAGCACCAAAGCAGGTCAATTGTAACACCCCAAGATTTCATAGTGTGTTATTTCTTCAAAATAATTCAATAACTTGCACTACACGCAACACCGAGTTCAAGCGCACCATGACTTACCAAACAAGCCGTTCAAAAAAGGTTATGAATAGTATTAACTAAATTTTAAACTTTATATAATCCTTATAATTTTAGAATCCATATTATGAGTTTCTTAGACATAATGTAAGAACAAATTCATCTTCAGTATTGTAGTTTTACCAACTTTTAATAGTGAACCCTTTTTAAATAAAATATTTTAAACTTTTTGACTAAATGGGGACATCAAAAAATTTAAAATAAAACATCCCAAGCTTCCACGGTACGCTTTCCTTTGAATAAAACAGTAGCGTGTGTTGTACGCAACTTCGAGTTTTAACACACACCACAACCGATCAAACTAGCCGTTATGAATAGTAATACTTAATTTTTTGAAATTATTTTATATTTCAAAATGGACTTCATTTTTGGATTCGGAATATCAAATTTAGCCTAAGGTGAAATTTTGGTACTTTTCGGATAACTTTCATATTTTGATGAATAGTAAAAATTACTAAATTTTAATTAAAAACAACTTTTTTAATCAAAATAATTAATAGTGATAAATTATGAATTTGAGTGGTTTTAAAGTATATTTAGAATATATTTTTACCATTTAATATAATTTTGTTCATTGGACATAATTTTACAATTAAACCGAACATAAACAAGTGTCAATCTTTTGATAGTTATTATCTCTTAAAAACACGCTTTTTGTTTTGACAGCGGGAATTAATTTTAAATTAATTTCTACCACTTCTGTGTTTTGAATTTAGAAAAATGGATTCCATATTTGGAATCAGGATGTTCAAATTGTGTAAATAGGTAACTTTTATTTTTATACATTTTGAATAATTACTGCGGTAAATATTTTATTTACCATGGTTAAGGGTAAATCCGGTAAATAAGGGTTAAAAAATAATATTATAATAATACTAAATTACCCTAAAACGTGTCTTAACCCTATTGGTTGATACATGGTCGACCATGGGCATCTTTGGGTCAATTTTGGGACCCCATTGATCCACTTGTAAGTGATAATGACACTTTATTTTAATTAAGTTAAAATGAATACAAAAATGGCATAAGCTTACATCTTTTAAAAGAACAATTTTTACATAGGGTTATACATGTTGGATTTTCGATTATAAATATTCATTAGAAATCTAAAAATATTTCCTACATAATGATATTTTATTTATAATTTTTAGACATCAAATAATTTAAATTATTAATGACACAATAATGATGCAATGTTTACCTCATTAATAAATCATTTAAATAAATAAGATTATAATGATTAAAATATTATCTAAAACCTGTCCAATTCTTATTGGTTGATGTTATTTAGAATATGAGTCATCTTATCTTCGACCTCAATGATTTTTGGACCATTATAAACCGAATATAATTATATTATAAAGTAATACTTTCACTCTTTCCTAAAGAGCCCCTCCTCTCCCTTATAAAAGGAGACCACTTCTACTCATTCCTCACACCTCTCAAGCCACTTGGCTCGTCCAAACTCTGCCCAACTAAGCTCCCCACATCCCTCTCCTCCTCCTTGAAGCTTCCCCTTAGGCAGAAAGCATTTCAAGAAGTCCTTTGGTTCCAACCAAAGTGAGTTACCTAAATTAAAGGTAACATTTTCTCTTAAATTATTTTCAATTATTTTGCTTCTCCAACCCCCAAACTCTTTTTATTTCCTTTCTTTTGTAACAACACCAGTATCCAAAATATACTAGGATGTTGTTATAAGAAGGATTCAAACTACACATTCACACAACTCCATCTAATGGATGATGAACATAATGTTTCTGTGGATGGCAAACTAACGCCTCACGAAACGATGATTGTTCAAATACATCTTACCGCCTCTCATGGTGGCCATTAGGATGGCACTGTAATTAAATATGATATTAATGATATATATTTTATATATAAGCTTCTGTAATTCCATTTTATTTCATACAATTATTCGTTTCATGTTGTATATACATACGATAATTTCATTTGAGGAAGTGCAGACTACCGCCCCCTTAAAATGATATGACTCGTTCATACCACACATGGAACGTATAAAGGATGGTGTTAATGAACTTAAGTAACATATATAAAATATTATATTTTAATGGAATAGTAATATACCTATGTATCATTTGGATTCGATTCTTTTAAAATAAAAATTAAATGGAAGTAGTATTCGTGCGTACGTACGGACTACCGTCTCCACGAACGCGATGAGATTCATTCTCCATCGTATCCATTCAAGTATAATTATCATTTGATGATTTAAAAATTATGTTTAAGGACTTGATACCATTCTGGATATGAATAATATACATCCCATTAATAACGAATATGGCTCACATAACAAAGAATATAAAGTAAAATGAACCCGTTAACACCTGGAGTGACGATAATTCTAAGATATTATTAACAAATCAATGTTAAAAGATCATATATGATATCATATTAAAGTAACTGATTCTTGTATTATTCAATAACAATTATTTCACCATTATACAGGAGGTAAACCTACCATCGACCAAGGAAAAAGTACAAAGTAAGGGATTTTCTTATCTCACTTTCAATTCCGTGAGATTTCCATTGTTCACCACTTAATTATTGCATGTGGTGTACTGCCCATGATTGTATTCATTGTGTAATATACATTAATTTATGGGTATTTACATCATCATGTTATGATACTTCTTTCATTGTTGTATGTTTCGTAAGTTACCTAATCGATAAGGGAATTTGAGATTTCAATTTCCACTCATTTGGCTTTACACATATTTCATTGATTATATTACTCCAAGATTATGTGTGGAATCGCTATTCATTTGATTATGCCTTAATTTCCACTCCCCTTTCTGTGGATATACTTTTGATACACATAATCACTCCATTGATAAATTCTCAAGTGATCGGTATGAACTTGATAAGAGTAATTTTAACTCAATCTCCATTTGTTGAGTTAAATATCCAATTCGTTGGTGTTGTTTCTACAAGAATATGTGTGAATATCCTTTGATTGTTTTACACTGAATATTCAATCATATTTAGTGTATTTATATTTTTCACACATAATTATGTCGTTGATTTATCCTTAACCTAAGGATACGGCCTTTATGAGAGATTTCATCTCAATTTACATTGAACTGAGACTTCTTTGTTGATATACACCAAATCACTTTTATGTTGTGTATATAATGTACTTGACATAGTATATCATGAATCCCTTTATTCTCATGATATTACAAAGTTTTTATTACCTCAATTATTTGTATTCAAGTGTCTCTCTTTTGGTTAGAACCTCTAACCAAAATACCATTTTAAAATGTTTTAAAGACTTATTCTTCTATATCTTGCTCATTAATGTCCATGTTTTAAAAATGGTTTTAAGGATTTATTTATATGGACATTAAAGTTTTAAAATTAAAACTCCTTTTAAAAGTTTCAAAGTGGTATGGGACACTTTGATTCAAAAGTCTACTTTTAAATGGCTTCTTGACAAATAGTGTGACTTTTAAATGTTTTCAAGAAAAGGGGGATATTTCTCTCAAATAGTTTTGATGATTATTTTCATCTATGTCAACATCCTTCATTATTCATGATTGAGGTTAATGTGATACAATACAATCTTCCATATTGTATCAAATGAGTTATTTTTGACTGTGGATGTTCTATTTTTATACCATTCATGGTTTGTGGTTAAAGTATTGACATTCCGTATGCTAGTTTTAATACAAATGTTTATTTTATGCTTAAACCTATTCATATGAGGAATGAATTGGACTTAATAAGTGACGGGTGGAGCCCGCTATAGCTCCTCGATGCATCGGTAGGTCTCATGAGACAAACTAGTGTCTTGGCACAAGGCCTTGACAAAATCTTATTTGTAGTCTTGGCACGAGGCCTTGGCTAAGTGGTTATGATAGTCTGGCATTATGCATTCCAACATTATGAAAGTGGATATTGATATTGCATGTGATCATTCGACTAGTAGAATATCCATGTGAGTATGTAAATGGAATTATTTCATTTTACCTTTGTCATTTTATGCTGAAGTTCAAGTTTAAAAGGCTTTTGTTTTAGTTATAAATTGCCTTAAGTGTTTATGCTTATTTATGAAATCTTATGCTATAATGTTATCCTTAATGAGCATCTGAGCTCACCCCTTTAAATGTTTTATTTTTTCCAGGATTATGAAGAAGTAATTTATGAATGACCTGCAGGGATAGTATGAGGGGATATGAAGACAAGATGTTTTTTTATGATGTAATGTAAAAAAATTAAGGATGTATCTAGTTATTCCAAGGCTACTAAACTAATCGATCTTTTGAGACTTGATCTTTCTCGTGATCATGCCAATGTAATGTAATAATGCACCGAATCTAGGTAACTAGGGTCAGGGCGTTACAGTTGGTATCAGAGGAAGTTTAGTACAAACCTTGGTAGCTAGATTTAGATAAACTCTGATTAGAGCACGTAGACCTAAGATGAACTTTGAGGATTAGTATAAAAGAACTTCCTAGAATTTTGGTATTGTAGAGATTTTGTGAGTTTTCCGAGCAATACATCCCTGTCTGGATACGAGCAGGTAGAGGTGGCTCTGGCACAGATGTACCTAGGGGTAAAACCCGAAAACACCGCTTTGAGCTAGACTCGAACGGGAACTGGTGCACGACAACGGGCCTTGCTGCACTCTTGGTTACGACACTCCCGGGGGATATGCTTAGGATAATTTACATTTTCTTTACAAACCGATTTAAGTAATATATACATAAGATGAGAGTAAATGACCTTGGTTAATCCTAATATGTTTCAAATTGAGAATATGGTGACATTTTAATCTCTAAATGATTTTACGACTACTATTACTCACACAATGCTTTCTGGTTTTAGTCAATGGCTGGATTCCAAGGAAGTCATAGTGACTTTGAGAATGATGTACAAGGTGGGAACGGTGGTGGAAATGAGCAACAAAATGGAATGTTGATAGGCGTAAAAGATATCGTCTTTATGCCAAATCAGTTTTCCAAAAATATGATCAACAACATATATATTAACCAACTCCCAGACTCAACAAGGAAAAGAAAGGTGATAAATGATAAGATCTCCAGCAATGGAGACCATGGAGAAAAGAAAACTCAATTTTCATCATGTAGGAATTGTGGAAAGAGACACCAAGGAAAGTGTCTCAATGGGACAACGAAATGTTTTACGTGCGGGAAGGAAGGACATAAAGTGAAGAATTGCCGAAGAAAAATGAAGAGTACTATGGAAGAAGATAAAAATGGTCCCAAGAGTCCATTTACAGTCATTTGCCGTAAATGTAGGGGACCTGGCCATTACCCGAGTGAATGTCCTATTTTATAGGATATTTTCTTGCTCAAAGAAGAAGCTATGTGGAAATAAATGGTTGGAGAAAAATTTAAAAAGTATTAGCACTCCTTGTTGATGGGTTTACTTTGGAATAATTTTCTCTTGTATTGTAACCCCTCAGTTTGCCATGTGAGAATGATATTTGAGGAATAATTGTCTCTTCTCTTGTGGATATAGGTATAAATAACCATTTGGTTTTATATGATCATTGGGGTTTGAGAAAATGATAAGTTATTATAATTTGGGATGAAAATGCAAAGTATGATATAACATTTGTGGTTAAATTATGTTATTTTGAAAAATTTATCTCATTTTGGTAATATTATAGAATATAGTTTTTGAAAAAGGACAACACGTAGACCGTGTGACAACCCGTCGCGTCGGACAAAGCTGTGGGAATCGAACCCACAACCAAAGTACGATTGGGATTTATCGCCTACCACTAGACTACGTGAAGTCCCTGGTTAGTATGACTATTTTTTTTGTTAAATGATTTTATTGATCAATAATAAGATGATTTGGGTTCTTATGTCTTATCAAATGAATACCCTTGGTATAGGAAAATGGTTTGGTGATTAAGTGATAAATGTTATTTTGGAAGATGTTCGTTTTGTTAGGAACACTATATGCCCAAGGAAAATAGAATACAATGAGGTTTCATTTGTAGAGTAATGGTGGATTTTTATCTACATTTTTATTGTTGATTTATAGTGATTTGGGTTATTTATGGAAATGATTAACCTATAACAGAGAATATGTGATGATGTTAATTACTTTTAAGTATGTGACTTTAAGAGTATTTGATGTCATTTGGAGATACAATGTAACATGGGAGACTACATAATCAAATTCTTCTATGTTTGGGGTTTCAATATTAGTTTGGATTATATTAAAGGATTTTAAGGACAATTGGTTATTGAATGGTATCTATTTAACTTTGGGGTATTGTTGGTTTAATTTTAGAAATTAAGATTAGTGCATATTTATCTCAATGAATATCCTTTTGGGGGATCATTAGATCATTCACCAACCATTTTGGTTTTGATTAATCTTCAAAGACAATGTAAATATATGGTTTATCCTGCATGGATCATGTGATTCTATAGAAGTTTATTCTATCTCTTCCAGTGTGACCAAGTCTTCTTGAATACTCATCGTTTAAAAAAAATTGAGTTAGTGGTGGAAATTTATTAAAGAATGAAAATCTACTTAAAATTTAAGTATATCTCATAATGTTCTTAGTCAATATCATAAATGAATTCCTCTTCCTTATGTAATGTAACTTTAAAAAAAATGTTGTCCTAGATGGTACCTTAAATCATCACTAATTTATGGCTTTGGGATTGTTGGCCTTTTCATAGCCATGTTCTCTACCACTCTCCATCAGATAATTGATGGTTAGATTTCTCCTCCATATCCATATTTTCCTACATGGAACCCTAGTATGTGTTATTTTCGGTAATCTTCATACTTTCCACTCTTTATTTTAAATAGAGGCCTCATTAATTCATTTTTCGATGTGGGATTTCAACTAAGATATTTTGAAATGTCAAAAATGTGTGATCCCAATACCCTATATTTTGTTGAACCGATGGTACTTCAAATCATCATAGATTGATGAGTTTAAGGACCTCAATTTTATACTTGTTTGTGATTGATGACCTCAACCACTACCTATAAATATTTACGTTTTTCCTCCAATTATATGTCTCTAATTGCCACCAATGTTCTCCGAATCGAGATCATAATTTGGTGGTGACCCTTTCATTTCTCTTTTCCTCATATTAAGACTAAATTTTAGTAAACCAATTTCCGATGTGGGTTTTCCCACAAATATATTTTCTATTTTCAACCTTTTATTTTCGAAGAACAATTTCAAATTGCGAGGACGCAATTTATTGAAGGAGGGGAGAATGTAACACCCCAAGATTTCATAGTGTGTTATTTCTTCAAAATAATTCAATAACTTGCACTACACGCAACACCGAGTTCAAGCGCACCATGACTTACCAAACAAGCCGTTCAAAAAAGGTTATGAATAGTATTAACTAAATTTTAAACTTTATATAATCCTTATAATTTTAGAATCCATATTATGAGTTTCTTAGACATAATGTAAGAACAAATTCATCTTCAGTATTGTAGTTTTACCAACTTTTAATAGTGAACCCTTTTTAAATAAAATATTTTAAACTTTTTGACTAAATGGGGACATCAAAAAATTTAAAATAAAACATCCCAAGCTTCCACGGTACGCTTTCCTTTGAATAAAACAGTAGCGTGTGTTGTACGCAACTTCGAGTTTTAACACACACCACAACCGATCAAACTAGCCGTTATGAATAGTAATACTTAATTTTTTGAAATTATTTTATATTTTAAAATGGACTTCATTTTTGGATTCGGAATATCAAATTTAGCCTAAGGTGAAATTTTGGTACTTTTCAGATAACTTTCATATTTTGATGAATAGTAAAAATTACTAAATTTTAATTAAAAACAACTTTTTTAATCAAAATAATTAATAGTGATAAATTATGAATTTGAGTGGTTTTAAAGTATATTTAGAATATATTTTTACCATTTAATATAATTTTGGTCATTGGACATAATTTTACAATTAAACCGAACATAAACAAGTGTCAATCTTTTGATAGTTATTATCTCTTAAAAACACGCTTTTTGTTTTGACAGCGGGAATTAATTTTAAATTAATTTCTGCCACTTCTGTGTTTTGAATTTAGAAAAATGGATTCCATATTTTTAATCAGGATGTTCAAATTGTGTAAATAGGTAACTTTTATTTTTAGACATTTTGAATAATTACTGCGGTAAATATTTTATTTACCATGGTTAAGGGTAAATCCGGTAAATAAGGGTTAAAAAATAATATTATAATAATACTAAATTACCCTAAAACGTGTCTTAACCCTATTGGTTGATACATGGTCGACCATGGGAATCTTTGGGTCAATTTTGGGACCCCATTGATCCACTTGTAAGTGATAATGACACTTTATTTTAATTAAGTTAAAATGAATACAAAAATGGCATAAGCTTACATCTTTTAAAAGAACAATTTTTACATAGGTTTATACATGTTGGATTTTCGATTATAAATATTCATTAGAAAGCTAAAAAGATTTACTACATAATGATATTTTATTTATAATTTTTAGACATCAAATAATTTAAATTATTAATGACATAATAATGATGCAATGTTTACCTCATTAATAAATCATTTAAATAAATAAGATTATAATGATAAAAATATTATCTAAAACCTGTCCAATTCTTATTGGTTGATGTTATTTAGAATATGAGTCATCTTATCTTCGACCTCAATGATTTTGGGACCATTATAAACCGAATATAATTATATTATAAAGTAATACTTTCACTCTTTCCTAAAGAGCCCCTCCTCTCCCTTATAAAAGGAGACCACTTCTACTCATTCCTCACACCTCTCAAGCCACTTGGCTCGTCCAAACTCTGCCCAACTAAGCTCCCCACATCCCTATCCTCCTCCTTGAAGCTTCCCCTTAGGCATAAATCATTTCAAGAAGTCCTTTGGTTCCAACCAAAGTGAGTTACCTAAATTAAAGGTAACATTTTCTCTTAAATTATTTTCAATTATTTTGCTTCTCCAACCCCCAAACTCTTTTTATTTCCTTTCTTTTGTAACAAAACCAGTATCCAAAATATACTAGGATGTTTTTATAAGAAGGATTCAAACTACACATTCACACAACTCCATCTAATGGATGATGAACATAATGTTTCTGTGGATGGAAAACTAACGCCTCACGAAACGATGATTGTTCAAATACATCTTACCGCCTCTCATGGTGGCCATTAGGATGGCACTGTAATTAAATATGATATTAATGATATATATTTTATATATAAGCTTCTGTAATTCCATTTTATTTCATACAATTATTCGTTTCATGTTGTATATACATACGATAATTTCATTTGAGGAAGTGCGGACTACCGCCCCCTTAAAATGATATGACTCGTTCATACCACACATGGAACGTATAAAGGATGGTGTTAATGAACTTAAGTAACATATATAAAATATTATATTTTACTGGAATAGTAATATACCTATGTATCATTTGGATTCGATTCTTTTAAAATAAAAATTAAATGGAAGTAGTATTCGTGCGTACGTACGGACTACCGTCTCCACGAACGCGATGAGATTCATTCTCCATCGTATCCATTCAAGTATAATTATCATTTGATGATTTAAAAATTATGTTTAAGGACTTGATACCATTCTGGATATGAATAATATACATCCCATTAATAACGAATATGGCTCACATAACAAAGAATATAAAGTAAAATGAACCCGTTAACACCTGGAATGACGATAATTCTAAGATATTATTAACAAATCAATGTTAAAAGATCAAATATGATATCATATTAAAGTAACTGATTCTTGTATTATTCAATAACAATTATTTCACCATTATACAGGAGGTAAACCTACCATCGACCAAGGAAAAAGTACAAAGTAAGGGATTTTCTTATCTCACTTTCAATTCCGTGATATTTCCATTGTTCACCACTTAATTATTGCATGTGGTGTACTGCCCATGATTGTATTCATTGTGTAATATACTTTAATTTATGGGTATTTACATCATCATGTTATGATACTTCTTTCATGGGTGTATGTTTCGTAAGTTACCTAATCGATAAGGGAATTTGAGATTTCAATTTCCACTCATTTGGCTTTACACATATTTCATTGATTATATTACTCCAAGATTATGTGTGGAATCGCTATTCATTTGATTATGCCTTAATTTCCACTCCCCTTTCTGTGGATATACTTTTGATACACATAATCACTCCATTGATAAATTCTCAAGTGATCGGTATGAACTTGATAAGAGTGATTTTAACTCAATCTCCATTTGTTGAGTTAAATATCCAATTAGTTGGTGTTGTTTCTACAAGAATATGTGTGAATATACTTTGATTGTTTTACACTGAATATTCAATCATATTTAGTGTATTTATATTTTTCACACATAATTATGTCGTTGATTTATCCTTAACCTAAGGATACGGCCTTTATGAGAGATTTCATCTCAATTTACATTGAACTGAGACTTCTTTGTTGATATACACCAAATCACTTTTATGCGGTGTATATAATGTACTTGACATAGTATATCATGAATCCCTTTATTCTCATGATATTACAAAGTTTTTATTACCTCAATTATGTGTATTCAAGTGTCTCTCTTTTGGTTAGAACCTCTAACCAAAATACCATTTTAAAATGTTTTAAAGACTTATTCTTCTATATCTTGCTCATTAATGTCCATGTTTTAAAAATGGTTTTAAGGATTTATTTATATGGACATTAAAGTTTTAAAATTAAAACTCCTTTTAAAAGTTTCAAAGTGGTATGGGACACTTTGATTCAAAAGTCTACTTTTAAATGGCTTCTTGACAAATAGTGTGACTTTTAAATGTTTTCAAGAAAAGGGGGATATTTCTCTCAAATAGTTTTGATGATTATTTTCATCTATGTCAACATCCTTCATTATTCATGATTGAGGTTAATGTGATACAATACAATCTTCCATATTGTATCAAATGAGTTATTTTTGACTGTGGATGTTCTATTTTTATACCATTCATGGTTTGTGGTTAAAGTATTGACATTTCGTATGCTAGTTTTAATACGAATGTTTATTTTATGCTTAAACCTATTCATATGAGGAATGCATTGGACTTAATAAGTGACGGGTGGAGCCCGCTATAGCTCCTCGATGCATCGGTAGGTCTCATGAGACAAACTAGTGTCTTGGCACAAGGCCTTGACAAAATCTTATTTGTAGTCTTGGCACGAGGCCTTGGATAAGTGGTTATGATAGTCTGGCATTATGCATTCCAACATTATGAAAGTGGATATTGATATTGCATGTGATCATTAGGCTAGTAGAATATCCATGTGAGTATGTAAATGGCATTATTTCATTTTACCTTTGCCATTTTATGCTGAAGTTCAAGTTTAAAAGGCTTTTGTTTTAGTTATAAATTTCCTTAAGTGTTTATGCTTATTTATGAAATCTTATGCTATAATGTTATCCTTACTAAGCATCTGAGCTCACCCCTTTCAATGTTTTATTTTTCCCAGGATTATGAAGAAGTAATTTATGAATGACCTGCAGGGATAGTATGAGGGGATATGAAGACAAGATGTTTTTTTATGATGTAATGTAAAAAAATTAAGGATGTATCTAGTTATTCCAAGGCTACTAAACTAATCGATCTTTCGAGACTTGATCTTTCTCGTGATCATGCCAATGTAATGTAATAATGCACCGACTCTAGGTAACTAGGGTCGGGGTGTTACATCAATTAACCAATCTCATCCTCACCATGAATAACTTTCCAAATAATGCATCCAAATATAATAATAAAATATGAATCATATCAATAAAGGGTACCATGCACCTCTTTTTAACTGATTTTACACTCTCAGATCCCCAAAATTGTATATATTGGAACTCCTATATCTTCTGTATAACACATCACACATCACTGCCCCATAGAATTTTCACATCACACCTCACTTCCCCACAACATGGTTACATCACACCTCACCCACATACACTTAGTCCATCACATCACAGTTATAACCAAAAGATAAGGGTATCATGAACATTAAGGTCATTAACCTAGTTCCCCCGTCATACTATGAACGACCACCACCATAATTTATCTCATCATGTTACATCCCACCTATGAACACCTATTCCATAACATCACATCACCACTACTACACTTTTGACTTCTGGCCACCACATCATGTGCATACCAACCTCTCCTAGAAGATATATTGGGGAAGAATGGGTATCCAACCATCCATCCTCGCCACTAGGATATGGAAAAAACACCCCCCATATATATATATATGGGTGTTTACACATGGTTCTTGAAGTGGGTTGAATGCATATGGAAATTCATGAGGAATATATAAATTATATATATATATATCCACACATAAGACTAACCTATGGGTTTAAAACATATGACCCAACCACCTCATAACATCACAACCCAATATTACAACACCACCACTTTCGCTACCACTACTAGATGCACAACACCGAATAATGAACCACAAGCCACAAACCACATTTCATTCTCTTTCTCAATTTTAAGGCATTTTCTAGATTCTAAATTACCAACCAAACCATTTAAATAGTCCATTTCATTCCATTACTTCATCCCATTTATTTCACATCAAACGTCAATAATGTTTAACCATACCTCTCTTTTTAATCGATTATCAATTTCCATCTCATTAACCAAATCAGACCATGTCATTTCATTTTCAAAATTATCATTAAATTCAAATACTACATAGGAAACTACCACAAAACAACACCATAGAAACAAAAAACCACCCCATACCAACAATCCCACATTATCACCATCACACATCCATAAACACCTCCTTATCACAACTGCAACATCACTATCAAATTTCTATCACAACCACCCCATAGCATGGCCACACATCTCATCACATTCTCCCCTAAATCACAACCATATATCACTACCCCAAAACATGGACACACCAAAACAAAATCACAATACTTTCACATCACATCAATATAACATTTTTTAAATCTATTCAAGGGGTTTTCATCAATTTCACTTTACTTTTAAGGGTATTCTCATACAAGAAGAGTTTTCTAGGGGAAACCATTTGTTTACATAAGTATAATTGATTAACCAATTCCATTTAGGGTGATGAAAAATGATACACAACAAGGTTTCCATAATCAAAACAACCAAAATGCAATCAAATCCCCCAACAACCACAATTTTCAGTGGGGTATTTAGCCCATACAAACACAATATTGAATCATATATCAATGAAATAAAAACATGTTATTTAAACTCTTCCCCTTAAAATTAAAATAAACTGGTTAATTATCTTCATTAATCCATATGCAAGACATATTCCCAAAATTAACAAAAGAATAACTCATTATACATGATACACTATGTGAGAAATGATGGATCCCCTACCTTAAGTAAATATTTATGATATTCTACACATTTTTGAACCAAGAATAAGGCCACCATAGATCATCATGAAAATGGAGGACACCTCTACCATCCTAGAACACAACAACCACATCACTCTCCCATTGTAAAAACACTAAAACTAGAGATTTCCCTCTTGATAGAAACCTCCCAAACAAGATAATGGGGGAAAACTAGGAAAAGGGAAGGGAGGAACTCACCTAGACCACCACAAATCAATCCTCCAAGATCAAGGTTAAAAAAAACTAAAATAGGTTTGAAATAGACCCTTGGGATGCACTTGAGTCACCTAATAAATTATAAAAACACTGGAAAGTGTTTGGGTTAGAGGGGCTTTCAGAATTTATACCCAACCTGAAAAATAGAGGACCATGAAGCATCCTCCAGCACTACACCACAGCCCAATTGAAAACAGGGAGGACCATGGTGAAACAATCTTCACTATGCATCAGCTTGGATAGTCAGATATCCCTCTAACATTCATGGCTATTCACATTATGCAAATCCTATAAAATAGAAAAGGGATCATAGTGCAACCTAGACCACTACATCGTAGCCCTTAACAACTAAGAAGAGGTTACATCACATCCCTATCACCATGGTACTGGTATGATAGAATTAGTAATAGAATTAAAAACACATCCCATGATCCCTATTATATAGCCTACTCTTCCACACCATAGTGGCCACCATTATGAAACATCTCCAAGCTTCGCATTGTAGCCCTACCAAAATGGCCAGTGGTACCCCCTCTTGAACATCTCAAAAGACCTTGGGATCCCCCATACACCTTCTTCAACAGAAATACCATAGAGTAATGGGTCAAAAGGTCTAGTCCATTACACGTGGTACTATATTTTATTATAAAAATAATATATAAATAGATATTGTTTCATAGAAACATCCAACATCTCTATCATTGAATTTTTATCACCAAACCTTCCACAATAATAAATTATTATAAAAATAGTAACATTGATAATTAAACACAAATATAAAATCAAAATAAAAAAATCATAAAACAGCAACATAGTTTCCCAACACATAAGAATTTCAAACCTATAAAAACATGACATGAATATATGATAAAAAATCCTTGAAAATAATAAAAACAATCAATATAATAAAAAATAATTTCATATTACATACCATAACCACATTGATCATAAACTTTAGAAACCACATTTCCATCAACTTATAATCATTTGTAAAAATTTTAGTTAAAAAATATATTAATAAAATCATATTAAAATAATAACTCATTAGCTTTTAGTTTATATTTTAAAAAATATCTAATTTGGACATTTAATAGAAAGAAACACAAGTATATAAGATATTTTTTTCAATTTATGAACATGAAAACTCCTCAATACATATGATAAAACAATTATGAACTAAAATTAGATAATATAAAACTAACCCACATTGATGATAGACATATCCTTGTTGGTAGTCACGAGGAACTGACTCTTTATACCCAAAACCAAAAATGTAAGGCCCATGTGTTGTTTAGGTACTACCAATGTAAGAGGCATGTGATTTTATTAGGCCTATAATAAAAAAAGAGAAAAAATATTTATTATCTCCTTATAATCATAAAAAAAACAAGGTCCATGTCCTTTGATAAATATTTATAAAAAAAACATTACTTTAATACTCCATATATCAACCTTGGAATTGCCCATGAGGATGCAAAACATAGGAGTTGCTTCATGTGTCAGAGCCATATGTATCATTATTCAGGAATTAATATAACTACAACTAGAATGTGATGCCCATAAGGTCATTAGTATATATTATTTTGAGTTTTATATGTCTTTGAGTGCATTATTGGAGTTCACAGCTATTGGGGGTCGAAATCGAGAGTTTTTTGGGAAATAGACTAGGGCGCACGGTTTGTCTAAACTATGAAATAAATTTAAAGTGGTGTTTTAGTTTTTATAGTGAGGTTTAATAGGGTTTTCCAAACCGTGTGGCACCCTAGGGAAAATTGTGAGACCTATTTTATGTGTGCACTAGCACCCACTTAGTTGGTGCATGGTTTTCCTAATTATGCGTCCAAACCGTGCAACTTTTTCCAGCTCATTAAATAATAAATTTTTACCTTTTTCCCTTATTGATTTTTAAGGTTTTAACTACTACAAAACTATCCTTTAAAAGTGATAGAAATAATTTTTATCAACACTATAAAATCATTGAAAACATGAGTGATGTTAAAATCCTAGTACTATTATTAGTTCCGAAAAAGCGCAGATAAAGGTGTCATTTATCAGTGCTAAAAAAACTTAGATAAAATACCCATTTATCTGCACTTTAATTTAGCACTGCTAAATGAACTCTTTATCAGCACATATAAACGTTATGATAAAGATATTTTATTATCACTTTTAGAATTGTTGATAAATGTTCTTTTTATCAGCGCTTTTAAAAGCACTGATAAAGGGTCATACTGTAGTATGTTGTTATAGCACACTGCAGCACCAGAAACACATTATATATCAACAAAAATAAGTCCCAATACATAATTTAAATGAAATTAAATTTAAAACACAAATACTAGAAAAAAACTATATTATAAACATTTCAAACACTGGTTTATAAAATTACATAAATACAAGTTATTATATACATTCAAAAACAATCTATAATGTCAATGTTACCATGATTTATATAAGGACCCGACCTTATTACATTACATAATCTTGATTTTAGTCAACAAATAACTTCCTTTTACATTGATTATCTTTTAAAGTTTATATATTTAGATAACTGGGACATAATACATTCATAACATTACACATTGTTATAGAGTGGATACCATAAAAACAGTTTCCATTTTTTTCAAAATATAAAACATTAAAGCTTAAAACATTATTTCCTAGAAAATTCTTCAAACATTTAACTTGGATTCCTTATTTTCCTTACACATACTTATGACATATGAAAATAATTTAAAAAAATTTGTATGTGCACAAAAATCTCAGTAAGGGATGTAAAAGAAGGAAAGAGCACATTAGTCCATGAATACTTGTAACATATGAAAATATTTTCAAAATACATAATCGTCACTCATATATACTTACTTTGTGAAAGATGAGATTTGAACAAGATTTAAACAATAAATAAGAACATAAATATAACAATAAAATTATCTTAGTGCATTACATACATAATCTTGTAACACTCTTGGCTACCTTATAATTTGTAACCCTCACAGCTACCTTACAATTTGTGTAACCATCGTAGTTACACTTGAAGTAACCATACGACCGACCTCCAACTTACACATACCTAATGCATTGGTGGGAGATATAGGTCCCACCCTTCATCATAAATAATTCCAAAGAACCATAAAATAATCATAAAACATGAATAATTTCATAAAAACATGGCTTTTGAATCTTGTAAAACATAATTTTTAAGAGGATTTTAAAAGTAAAACCCCTTAAAAATCATATAATTGAAGTGATACTTAATAAAGTGGATGGAATATGTATATTGACTGTAAATACATATAATTAAAAATATTATAAACAAAAATATTCACACAAACAATTTTAATACCACATAAATAATGAAGTACAATCTTAACCCAAAGAATGGAAATCGGGTTAAGAATTCCCTTACCTCGGGCTTATCTTACTTAAACCTTGTTTAAAACTCATTTATAATGGTTAAAATTGTGTTATTAATATCTTAAAGAAACATATACATCTTTATAATACCTTATATGATCATTTAATTACATAATTTTACTTTTTAATTGTTAGTATTTTGTTCCTTGCACTGTTTTTGGGTGAATTCTTTACATGATTTCCATGATTGGTTCATGATGATTGCTCTTGTCGACTGGAAGTGAAACTCCAAAATTGGAATGGATTAGTATTTAAATATTTACAGAACCATAAATTATACCATTTATCATTTTGTATTCTTACATGAGGATGATTCATAAGTTAAAACATTAATGATGTTCGTTTAGATCATTTTAGTGGTTCTTTGATAATAACAACCTCATTTTGTTTTATAAATAAAAAACCATGAGTAAAAAAGAATTATAGAAACATTAATGAAACATAATAAATATATTATAAATTTTTTCAACCATAAAAATGGTTTCATGACCATCCATGAAGGAATTAAAGCAGATTGAAATCACATCATCCACGATGCCGGCAATTCAACACATCATGGACAATGTTTTTAATTCCTTGAATAAGTGTGGGAGGAGAAGAAGATTGATGAGAAATTTTCCATGAACATGAGAAAATCAAGAATATACATTATTGTGGAGATTACATGCCTCATAGATAATAGGAGGTGAGAAAAAATAAGAAAGTAACTCAAAATAAAAGAAAAATTGAGAAATCTCCCATGAAAATTCGGCAGCCTAACAACGTCACTTAAAATTTCATAAAATAGTTTGATGAGAGAAAGGGAGTATCTCATAACTCTTAAATAATATGGGAATTAAGGGTAATATTTAATGAAATATCCTAACATAATCCATATCAAATTAAAAATAATAACATAAAATGAAATAAAGGAAAGAAAAAAAGAGGATGTTTACCTCTTGATCTCTTCTCCTTGAGATCCTTCTTAAGTCCTTTGGTTTTCGCCTTTTGGTAAGACCAGTAGATATAGGACGTGGGTAAGATCCTTGGTAGGAGTATTAGGCAAAATTTAGGTAAGACTCAAGGATTGATAGGTGTAGGAGGAAGAGGAAAATGAGGGTGGTATTTATAGTGGAGAGGAGGTATTTAACATTATTTTAATAATTATTATAATATTTTTGCTCAAGACTATGATTAGTCTTAATTCATGTGACCCTAAATAGTAATAATGGCATGTGAGTTCAAACCAAGTCACCTTTAATCACTTATCATGTCATAAATAGTGTATTTAATAGATGATTTGAATATACGGTATTTTACCTTATTTCACTATTCATCGAAAATTCAAGAATTTCGGAAAAATCCCAAAAATTCACTCTTACCATTTCTCAATGTGTAGAATTTAAAAATTAACTCCATTTTTTGAAAAAAAAAATTCTAAATATTATTAATTTAATTTTTAAATAAAATCATACTTAATTCAAAAATTAATAATTCAAAAACTATAACTGCTTTTATAACACATTGAAAAATAAAACAAGATGTCATTATCTTAAATCCTTAAGAAAATAAAATGATAACACAATTTAATATTTACTAGGGTCATATTACTTTTCTTATTACTATTTATAAGGGTTTGTTACTATTCATCAAAAAAACAAGTTGGTTCCATTAGACTCCAAATGAGATACTCAACACAATTATAGATGAGTGTTTTTCAAAATTCAAGACATAGAAGTGGCAAAATTATTTTTAAAGGCTAGTTATAAATATCTACTTAAAACAAAGTTTCATGAATTTCCATTTATTTTTTTAAAAAAACTTGGGGTTTAACATTATCCCCACCTTCTGAAAATTGTACCCTCGCAATTTTATTTACTTATTAAACAAGTGACAGTACCTTTCTATCATAACATTTTCAGACTCCCATGTTGCTTTTTCTACCATGCGGTTTCTCCAAAAAAACCTTTACCTAGTGGATTACCTTATTCCGCAATACCTATTCCCTTTGATCAAGGATCTAAATTGGTTTCTCTTCATAAGAAAGGTTCTCTTCCAGCTGAACTGCTTCTGGGATCAAGACATGTGATAAATCTAGCACATACTTCCTCAACATCAAAACATGAAAAACATTGTTTGCTTGAGACAAACTTGGAGTCAAAGCTAATTAGTATGCAACAATTCCAACTTTCTCCAGGATTTCAAAAGGACTGATGAACCGTAGTCTTAGCTTCCCTTTCTTACTGAAATGCATCACAATTTTCCAAGGAGAGATTTAAAGGAAAACATGGTCACCTACCTTGAAAGAGAATTATTTCCTTTTGTTATCTACATAACTTTTTTCCTACTCTGATCTATCCTCATGTGCTACTATATCATCTTCACTTTCTCAGCCACTTCTCCTAATTATGGCCCCATCAACTTTCTTTCACCGAATTCATCCCAAAACGCTGGAGTCCGACACCACTTCCCATACAGTGCCTCGAAAGGTTCCATATGTATGCTAGAATGAAAACTGTTATTATAAGAAAATTCAACTAAAGAAATATGATAATCCCAACTTCCCTGGTAGTCCATTGAACAAGATTGAAGCATATCCTCCAAGTCTGAATCGTTCATTCTGACTTCCCATCTGACTGAGGATGAAAAGTTTTACTGAAATTTAATTTTGTACCCAACAACTTCTGAAGTCCCTTCTAAAAGTTAGAAGTGAACCTAGGATCTTGGATAGATACAATGGAAAGATGAACTCCATGTAGCCTAAAAATCTCTTTCAGGTACAATCGAGAAAGATGATTCAAAGACATTTTATCTCGAATAGAAAGAAGATGTGCAGATTTTGTCAGCCAATCAATAATAACCCAAATCACATTATTACCTCGAGAAGTCTTTGTTATTCCCACCCCGAAGTCCATGGATACATTCTCCCATTTCCACTCTGGCACTGGAAAAGGATGAAGCATCCCCTTCGGTAACTTCCAATATTATTTAACCTATTGACATGTCAAGCATTTCACAGTAAAATCAGTAATATTTCTTTTTATTCCATCCCTCCAATAATACTCTTGAAGGCCTCTATACATCTTAGTGCTTCCATGATGAATTGAAAATGTAGAACTATGAGCTTCACACAACAAATCTTTCTTCAACTAAGAATCACAAGGCACAAAAAACCTTTTTCCAAATCTTAAAACACAATCTTTATCATGGTTGAATTCTGGAAAATTACCCATTTTAACCAATTCTACCTTTTTCTGTAGCTCGTGGTATTCCTTCTGTGCTTGCTTAATTCTCTATAATAAAGATGACTATGCTGAAACCTGATACCAAACAGAGTTATTTCCTACACCAATAGCTTCTAAGCCAAAATTCATCAAATCATTAATCAAGGGACCATTTTCCAAACGTAAAATTGTTAATGATTCATGATTTTTTCGACTCAAGGCATCCACCACTTTGTTTGATTTTTTGGGATGGTAATTGATCATGAAATCATAATCCTTTATTAGTTCAAGCCATATTCTCTACCTCATGTTTAATTCCTTCTGAGTGAATATATACTTCAGACTTTTATGGTAGGTATATATTTGACATTTGGATCTGTATAAATGATGCATCCAAATCTTCAAATCAAAAACCACAGCTTCCAATTCCAAATCATTTTTGGGATAATTTAACTTGTGACGTTTAAGTTATCTTGAATTATAAGCAATTACCTAATCATTTTTCATCAAAACACAACCAACTCCCTTCAAAGAAGCATCACTGTAGATGAAAAACTCAACATTTCGGGAAGGCAAGGCCAAAACTGGAGCTTTAACCAATCTCTTCTTCAATTCCTAAAAACAAACATCACATTATTCTATCCAAATAAATTTAACCTCTTTTCATGCTAACTTAGTTATCAGGTTAGATAACCATGAAAAGTTCTTTAAAACGTCAGTAATAACCTACTAATCTAAGAAAACTATGAATATCTGTAACATTTTTAGGTCTTATCCATTCATCAACCACTTTTGTTTTGGTAGGATCAACTTTTATTCCATACTTATTTATAATGTTCCCAAGAAAATAAATCTGTTGCAACCAAAAATCACACTTTCTGAATTTTCCATATAGTTTCTTTTATTTTAGGGTTTGTTAAACAACCCTTAGATGTTTTTCATGCTCTTCTTTACTCTTAGAAAATACCAGAATTTCATCAATAAACTCAACCACAAACTTATCCAAGAACTCATGAAATATTATATTCATAAGATTCATGAATACAGCAGGTGAATTATTTAACCCAAATGTCATAAAAAATTCATAATTCCCATATCTAGTATAAAAGGCTGTTTTTGGGATGTCATCCTCCTTCACCTTTAGCTAATGGTATCCTGATCTCAATTCAATCTTGAAAATTTACTGAGCTCCTTGGAGCTGATCAAACAAGTCATTGATATGAGGCAAAAGATACTTGTTTTTAATAGTGATGTTATTCAAAGTTCTATAATCAATGAAAATTATTATGGAACCATCTTTATTTTTAATGAATAAAACAGGAGCACCCCATAGTGAAGTGCTAGGATGAGTAAATCCTTTGTCAAGAAAATCCTACAACTGATTTTTCAATTCAAGAAGTTCTATTTGATCCATACGATATGGGGGTTTTGAAATTGGATTAGCATCAGGAACTAAGTAAATTTTTAATTTGACTTCTCGATCAAGTATGACACTGGGTAACTCATCAGGAAAAACATGAACGTATTCATTTACCATAGGCACATCATCAATCTAAAAAGTTCCCTTGTTTTCAACAATATGAGCAAGATAACTTTCATTTCTATCTTTCAACAGTTTCTCATCTTCCTGATATATTATCAACTGTATGGGTTTATTCTTGTATAAAAACTAAAAATCTTTCTGAAAAACAACTTTTTTAGCTCTACAGTCAATATTAACATGATAAACAGAAATCCAATCCATTCCCTGAATAACATCAAACTCGACTAAGGGTAAAACAACAAGTTTTGCAGGTAAATTCTTTCCATAGACCATAACAGAAATATTCTTATAATTCTTCTTTGCTATAATATTTACCTTTGGTGTTTTAACAATAAGTTTTGATCTCATTGGTTGAGGTGATATTTTCAATTTACCGGAAAATTTCTCAGAGATGAAGGAATGTGTAGACCCCGTATCAAACAAAACTTTAGAAAAATCTGAGTGAACAAACAAAGTACCTGATACAAATTCATTGGATGGCCTGACATCTACTAACGTAGTCACAAAGGATCTCACTACACCTTTCTGCTTATAGTCTGGCTTCTTTTCATCATTTATATCTCTCTTTGGGTAGGCATTTACATAGTGACCCATCTCACCACATTTAAAACACTTTATAGTTTTCTTATCAGGATTAGTATTTGGATCATTTTCATTACAATCTCATGCCATATGTCCAAACTTACCATATTTAAAACACTTCTTAGTTTTGCTAAGACATTACCTAGGGTTCTTATTGCTACACTTTTCACAAACTGGAAACTGGATTTTCTTACCATAAGATTTCTTTTATTGATTATTACCTATCACTTTCCATATAGACTTCTTCTTCTCCTTGTTTCCAAAATACACGTGATCATTAGAAAACTCCATCTCTAACCTCTCAGCACATCAGATAAGTTTCTCATAACTTTTGAATTCATGGGAGGCCAATGCCCTTCGATACCTTGGCTTTAGTCCTGAGTAAAAGTGGTTGATTTTGATATCAAGATCCAGAATAATATTTGGAGAATACCTCACCAATCGAGTGAAGTTCTCTTCATACACAGCCACTGAATCTTCCTCCTTTTGCTTCAATTCAAGGAATTTATTCTCCATAATAAGTCTCACCACCTTAGGAAAATATTTTTCAAGGAAAATACTTTTAAATTCATCCCACTCTAAGGCGTCAATATCTTCTCTATCCCTGATATTATTTACCATTGACCACCACTGGTCAGCTTCACCTTCAAAACAATAAATGGAAAGACTCACCTTTTGATTGTCTGAACATCCCATAACATCAAATATCTTTTCAAGGGCTTTAATCCATCCTGCAGTTGCTACTAGGTTAAAAGATCCATTGAAAGAAAAAGGGTGTTGTCTCATAAAATGTTCCAATATTTTCATGTTCCATTGTAGTAACTCTAGTTTTTATCTTGAATGGATACCACCACCATTTATTTCTTGTGTTAGTTGAGCCATTACTGTCACAAACTGCTCAATTTCAATCCCTACCATTCCGAGCTACAGATTCGGAAAGATGGCGTTCTGTCGGTGCCTCTCCTAATCAGCTTCCATGTTTCTTCTACGGACAACCATTCTAAAAAAATATCTTAGATGAAGCAACATGGTAATCTTTAAATTCCATAACATTTCAAATTAATCATAGAGTAAAATTAATTTATGGTATTCTTTTAACATCATCCTAACCCCTAAAGTTATCTAAACCATCCTCTGATACCAACTATTAGGACCCGACCTTATTACATTACATAATCATGATTTTAGTCAATAAATAACTTAATTTTACATTGAGTATCTTTTCAAGTTTATAGATTTAGAGAATTGGGACATAATATATTCATAAAATTACACATTTTTACATATTAGATACCATAAAAACAGTTTCAATTTTTTTCAAAATATAAAACATTAAAGCTTAAAACATGATTTCTTTGACAATTCTTAAAACATTTAACTTGGATTTATTCTTTGTATTAAACATCCTTATAACCTATGAAAATCATTTAAAAAAACTTTTTATGAGCACAAAAATATTAGTAAGTGATATAAAAGAAGGAAAGAGTACATTAGTCCATGAATACTTGTAACATATGAAAACATTTTCAAAAGACATACTCATCACTCATATATACATAATTTGTGAAACATGGGAATTATAAAATATTTACACAATACATAAGAACATAAATATAACAATAAAGTTATCTTGAGTAATTACTTACATAATCTTGTAACTCTCTCGGCTACCTTATAATTTGTAACCCTCAAGGCTACCTTACAATTTTTGTAATCATCACAGTTACACTTGGAGTAACCATACGACCGACCTCAAAATTACAAATACCCAATTAATTGGAGAGAGATATATGTCCTACCCTTCATTATAAACAATTCCCAAGAACCAAAACATAATCATAAAAAATTAATAATTTCATAAAAACATGGCTTTTGAATCATGTAAAATAGAATTTTAAAAAGAGGATTTTAAAAGTAAAACCCCATACAAAAATCATATAATTTAAGTGAGACTTAATAGAGTGGATGTAATATTTATATATACTGTAAATACACATAATTAAACATAGTATAAACAAAAATATTCAAACATAAAATTTTAATACCGCATAAATAATGAAGTAGAATGTTAACCCAAAGAATTAAGAATTCCCTTACCTCAGGCTTGTCTTACTTAAAACTTGTTTAAAAATCATGTATAATGGTTAAAAGAGTATTATTAATATATTATAGAAACATATAAATATTTATAATACCTTATATGATCATTTAATTACATCATTTTACCCTTTAATTGTTAGTATTCTGTTCCTTGCGCTGTTTTTGGGTGAGTTCTTTACATGATTTCCATGATTGGTTCATGATGGTTGTTCCTATCAATTGGAAGAGAAACTCTATAATTGTAATGGAGTAGTATTTAAATATTTACAGAACCATAAATTATACCATTTAACATTTTTAATTCTTATATGAGGGTGATTCATAAGTTAAAACATTACTGATGTTCGTTTAGATCATTTTAGTGGTTCTTTGATAATAACGACCTCATTTTGTTTTATAAATTAAAACCATGAGTAAAAAATAATTACAGAACCATGAATGAGAAATAATACATATATTATAACTTGGTTCAACCATAAAAATGGTTTCATAACCAGCCTTGAAGTAATTAAAGCAGATTGAAATCACATCATCCACGATGTCGGTAATTCGACACATCACGGAAAATGTTTTTAATTCCTTGAATAAGTGGGGGAGGAGAAGAAGATTGATGAGGAATTTCCTATGAACATGAGAAAATACAGAATATACATGATTCTGGATATTTCATTCCTCTTTTATAAGAGGAGTTTATGAAAAAGAAGAAAGGAACTCAAAATAAAAGAAAATTTGAGAAATCTCTCATGAAAATTTGGCAGCCTAACGATGTCACTTAAAATTTCATAAAATAGTTTGATGAGAGAAAGGGATTATCTCATCACTCTTACATAATATGGTCAGTAAGGGTAATATGGAATGACATATCCCAACAGAATCCAAAGAAAATTAAAAATAATAACATAAAATGAAAGAAAGGAAAGAAAAAAAAGAGGATGTTTACCTCTTGATCTCTTCTCCTTGAGATCCTTCTTAAGGCCTTTGGTTTTGGCCTTTTGGTAAGACGAGAAGATCTAGGACGTGGGGAAGAGAATTATAAGGAGAATTTGGCAGAACTTAGGTAAGTCTCAAGACTTTAGAGGTGTGGGAGGAAGATGGAAATGAGGGTGGTATTTATAGTGGAGGAGAGGAGGTATTTAACATTATTTTAATCATTATTATAATATTTTTGCACAAAACTATGAATAGTATTAATTAATTTGACTCCAAATAGTAATAATGGCATGTGATTTTGAACCAAGTGGTCTTACATCACTTAGGATTTCATAAATAGTGTATTTAACTGATAATTTGAATATACGGTATTTTACTGTATTTCACTATTCATCAAAAATTCAAAAAATTTAGAAAAATCCCATAAATTTACCCTTACCATTTCTCAATGTGTAGAATTAAAAAATGAACTCCATTTTTTTAAAATAACTTTCTAAATATTATTAATTTAATTTTTAAATAAAATCATACTTAATTCAAAAATTAATAATTCAAAAACTATATCTGCTTTTATATCACATTGAAAAATTAACCAAGATGTCATTATCTTAAATCCTTAAGAAAATAAAATAATAACATAATTTAATATTCATTAGGGTCATAATACTATTCATAAGGTTATGTTACTATTCACCAAAAAAACAAGTTGGTTCCATTAGACTCCAAATGACATACTAAACACAATTGTAGATGACCATTTTTCAAAATTCAAAACATAGAAGTGGAAAAATTATTTTTAAAGGATAGTTATAAATATCTACTTAAAACAAAGTTTCATGAATTTCCATTTATTTTTTTAAAAAAAACTTTGGGTTTTACAATTTACATTGACTTTCTTTGTCAAACTTTCAACATTGCATGAGTAGTTTCGAACAAACCACCTCAACCCAAAAAAAAATCCACCTATATAAGAAAATAATTATTATGAGTAATACTAAAAATAAATAAATTAAACATAAATATGAAATAATACATTAATTCTATAAAAAATGATCTTACTTTGAAAATAACAAGATTACCTCTATAATTGATTAGTGGAGGGAACTTGAAAGCAAGTGATAAATGTCAACACTACATGAATGAAAGGTTTTATGAGAGAAGAATTCTATGGAAGTTTTCATGCAGAAAGGGATGAATGTTGGACAAAGAACCCAAACTCAAACAAAATAATCCATGTGTATAATAAAAAAATTATTATGTGAATAATACTAAAAAAATAAATTAAACATACATATTAAACAATACATTTATTATATGGACAATGATTTTACTATGGAAATATTAAGATTACCTCTGTAATTGACCAAAGGTAGTGTCATTTCTCTTCCTACAAAGGCAGTGGAGGTAACTTGAAATAAAATAATAAATACACCACTGTAAGGGTGAAAATGTTTTAATGGAGAAGAAGCATGAAAGTTAGACAGAGGACCCCCAACTCAAAAAATAATAATCCACCTGTATAAAAGAAATTATTATATGATTAATACTAACAATAAATAAATTAAACATACATATTAATAATAAATTAATTCCATGGATAATGATTTAACTGTGAAAACATCAATAATACCTCTATAATTAAGCATAGGCAGCATCATTTCTCTTCCTGCAAAGGTAGTGGAGGTAACTTGAAAGAAAGTGATAAATGAACCACTGCATGGGTGAAAAGGTTTTAAGGGATAAGGAGCATGAAAGTTGGACTGAGAACCCCCAAATCGAACAAAAGGATCCACCTGTATAAGAAAATAATTATTATGCGAGTAATACTAAAAATAAATAAATTAAACATACATATGAAATAATACATTAATTCTATGGACAATGATTTTACTGTGAAAACATCAAGATTACCTCTGTAATTGAGTAGAGATAATTTTATTTCTCTTCTTACAAAGGCATGACACATGTATAGAAATCATCTAAAATAAATGAACTCTAAAAGGAATAATGAAAATTAAATCAATATTCCATTATATAATTTTTCAGTAAAATAGAGAAAGTATATCGTAACATTACCTTTGCATCTATCCAAAGGGTTTTCTTCATTATAGTTTGTTCTTATGAGGGATTGGTAATATCATCATGTATAGAATACATTGTCTTCATGAGTAGTCAAACATTTAATTTATATTATTTTAATGTAGTAGATAACATATAATATTATGAAGAAAAACAAAATATATTAAAAAACTATTTTACCTTCTCATTGAACTCTCTTAATTTTTTTAAAGGTTTCAAGGATTTTATTTCTATTTTGAGAATCCAAATCCCCTAATTATGGTCCCCTCTAATGTACAAGACATTTTCTATAGTGGGATCTGCATGAATTGGTTGTGATGTCCCAATAAAAGGGTCATCCTCAATTGAATTTTCATCTGACTCAACATTTTTTTTAGTTTCCAGCAGGACAATTTACCAATTCTTGTTTATTGGATCAGAGACATAAAATACTTGAACTGCTTGTGATTCCATTATGAATGGCTCATCGTTTCCCCTTCTATACTGAAATTCACCTTCATAAATCCCATTTCACTAACTTTCACTCTGTTGATATTGTCAACCCATTTTCAATGGAAATGAAGCACGTGAAATTGTGTATTATCCAACTCATTTATATGTTCAATAATTCCAAAATATGATATATTTGCATAAATTGGATTTGTATCCTTGGAACCAGATTTTTGCATCGCTTCAGCCACAATTGTAACACCGCTGTTTTGCATCATACAGAATTCATCATGTTATTTTGTATAGAACATATAACCATTGATTACAAACCCAGTGTAAGATATAACATTTTCATTCAGTCCTCTGGCTAGCCTTTGAAGTCATTCGGCAATTGAATTCGTATTTTTATATAACTCCTTATAAATTTGATCTCTAAACCATCCTATAAATTGTTGATTATGTGTATCTGATATCCATCTTTCAGCACTTGATAGATTCAAATATCTAATAATTTCTTTTTGGACTTCAATGTATGGATCAACATCTTCACTATTATGTAATATGTAAATATTTTCTTGATCACGCACTGTCAAGGTAATTATAACGACATATATTCTAGAAATCCCTTTGCCCATAAGGTATTTTCTATGATGAGACTTTGGGAGAATGATGCTTTCAACATCTAATATGTAATAGGTATAGAATTCAATAGCTTCTTCAATAATATATCATTATGTAATACAACCTTCTGGCCAACTTCGATTCTTGACACACCCTTTCAAAATCTTCATATATCGTTCAATGAGGTAAATCAATATGTAATGAATAGGACCACATAGTTGAATCTATTTGACCGAGTGAACCATCAAGTGGACCATTATATCAAGGAATGATGGTGGGAAGAACATTTCTAAATCACATAATATGATTGAAATATCATTATTAATGATAGGAAATTTCACCGAGTCTGTAACTTTACTGCATATAGATTTGAAAAATAAGCAGAGTCTGGTTAATGTATGTTATACATTTTGAGGAAGAATGCAATGGAAAGAAACATGTGTTAAATCTTGCTTCAAAACATGACAAACATGTGATTTTAGTCCTTGTAAATTAAAATTAGTCATTGACACGACATTCTTGAAATTTGATGAATACCCTTTTGGAACTTTTACACTCATAAGGAAAAGGAAAAATTGTAATTTTTATTGTCTAGATAGAGTGTAAGATGCTGGAGGAATAAAAATACTCCTTTTACCCTTAATTGGTGCCAACTATTCCCTTATACCAATTTCAATCAAGCCTAACCTAGCCTTGATTTCATCTATCATTTTTTTAAGAACATTTAGTAATGTTCCAATAACACTATCAAATATATTTTTTTCTACATGCATGACATCAAGAAAATTCCTAACATACAAATAATTCCAATATGGTGATTAAAAGAAAATTGATCTCTTCTTCCAACCTGATTTTGTAAGGTTTTCTGAAAATGGTTTACTGAAAATAGTTTCAATATTTTTTACTTTTTTTTGTAGTTGATCACCCATTGCTGGAGATGGTGTTGTACCTTGTTCGATATTCCCATAAAATGCTATCATCCACGATCAGTATTTATGTTGTTGAGGTAAAAAATTTCAATTTCCAAAAAAAACATTCTTTGATGAATGTTTCAACCAAACTGAGTATGTGCATTTTTCAAAAATGGGACACCCCAACATGCCTTTAATGCTATAGCCTGATAAATTTCCATACGCAGTTTAGCCATTTATCGTTCCATAAATTATGTCCCTCAATGTGAATTCTTCACTTCTATGAGAATCATAAATTATAAAACTTGTATCCCACATAAATTTTAGATCTTCGATCAATGGATCCAAATAGACATCAATATCATTACCGGGTTACTTTGGTCTAGATATAAGAAAAGACAACGTAATGTATTTGCACTTCATGCATAACCATGGTGGAAAGTTATAATTTACCAACATGATGGGTCATGTATTGTGAGTACTACTCTGTATACCAAAAGGATTTCTTCTATCTCTAGATAATGCAAGATGAAAGTTTCTCAGCTCATCTCCAAATTTAGGAAACTCATAATCAATTTTCTTTCACTAAGGAGAATTATCTAGATGACATAGGTTCCCATATTTAATTATTATATATTCATTCCATGTTAATTGTCGTGTGGTTTCCTAACATCCATATAGTCTTATAAACCATGGAATGATAGGAAAGTACCATACATATTTCGAATGACTTGATTCATTTTTCTTATATCGATTTGTGCCACGCTTAGGGAATTTGATGAGTGATTCATGGTCCTTATGAAACAATGTGAAATCATTTAGACAAACATGTATTTTTTAGAGATAATTCCCATTGAACGTAACATTCATTTAACATCATATTTTCGACATGGTAGTTTATTTTCTTCTGGTAGCATATCTTTTAGAAGACCACATAGTTATGTAAAGCTGGTGTCACTCCATCTACTTCCATCTTTCAAATTATATAACTTCAATAAAACTGAAAATATTGTGAATTTAGTATAACTAGTATACAGTGGTTTCTTGTAATAGTTATTTAACTCCTAAAACAAATTTGGACAATCACAAAGGTCATCTTTAATTTCCATTTTCATTTCTTCCATGTGATATCCATCATCTTTTACAAAGGTATTCATATCAAATGATTCATAAACCATAGTATCATCCCAATCGATGATCGCGTTCAGTTTTTTCCCATGTTTAGTCCAACATTTATAGATTTGATCTATTCCATGACAAATAAAATGTTCTTAAAACTCTTCCAAACTAATTTGTATTGAATAACAACAACATAAACATGGACATAGGATTTTAGAAGGCTCGTCTTCATGCTCTCTTGAAAACTTGATGAAATCTTCAACTCCATCTTCATATTCGTTTGTCAAACGATTAGCATGCATCCATTTTTGGTTTATATCCATCCTATTGGGTTATTAAAAGATTAAATTTATACAATATATAAATAAATACTCATAAGATATTCATTATCAAAAGTGAAAGTTATATACAATTATAGTAAGGGAAATATGTATCATTTCAACTAGAATATCTGAGTGCCTAGATATTCCAAATCCAATAATAAGGGCTGTTGGAATTTGTAAAAATAGAAGGAGATAAAGGAATATAATAAATGATATTATCACTAAACTTTATAGGTGTAAACCAGAATATGGATAGTGTAATGACCCCAGCCTGAATTACCCAAACAACACCAGGTCAGATCATCTTATGACCTCTAACACACCTTAAAGTCACTAAAGGATGGTTTAAACTTTGGGTGTAAAAAACTATAAATGGGAGGTCCCCCTCCCCAATAGAAACAATTAGTACCAGATGTCGAACAAAATTCAATCATGACCCTTGGGGTCAATGGATATACAGACCCAAAATTATCATTACCCGATATAGGTATACCTATTAGACAAACAACTATGGAAATAAATGATGCAATAGATTTATAGACACGCATACATGTCATGCCAGTATAAAAAATCACTCAATTATAGTCTAGTAAGAAATATAAAATAGATAAAAACCTGATATTCAAATATAACATGAACTAAAGGCACAATAATGATTCAAAAAGTGAAGGCTTAATGTGATAAAACCTCTTGTTCTTAACTGGGGATGGCCCCTTTGAATCTACTCCATAAGAAAACTAAGGACCATAGTGAATTCTAAGAGGAACTATATCCTATGATACATATAACCAATAGAGGAACATACATCACTCCACAAACTTGGTTCCTGAAAAATAGCATCTGAAGATACATGTTCACTGAGGTGTCCATGAAAGGTGTTATCATATATATAATCATTAGGGAACCACCAATGTGCCTCAAATCAATAGTAAATAAACAAGAATATGCATGAAAATTTATATACATTTATATACACATATGAAAAAATTATTTAGTAAGAAGATATAAAACATATAAGTAAAACAACAATGAATAAATCCAAGGTTTAGTGTCAGATATAAACAATGAATTATACATCAGTAGTCAATACAAACAATAGACCACAAATCATTCCCTAAACAATGGATCACAAATAAATCATACAAAACAGATCATAAACAACGGATCATAAACAAATCATAGAAGAAGAAATCAAAAACAAAACCAATAATACACAAAGAAAATTGGAAGGCCTACATCGCTAGGTTGAAGAAAATCTAAGACCCTCTTTGGATGTCAGACGAAATTTTCAAAGGTAATTGAGTGGTGTGATTCGACCTTCGATTCACTAAGGAGGAGCATCGACAGCATGTGGCTTCCATGGAAAGCTTATATATCGTGACAGGATCACAAATAGTTAGGGTTTTTAAAATAGATCGGGATACTTTTATCAGCACTAAATTTATAGCACTGATAAATGTTCATTTATCGGTGCTTTGTTTAGCACTGATAAATCCTCCTCTTTATCAGCACAAAAAAAGCACTGATAAAGATTCATTTATCAGCACTTATTACTGAAGCATTGTTAAAGGATTTATAATTATAATTATAAATAAAAAAATTAAATATTTATAAATACTTTGTAAATATATATATATAGTAAATATATTCTGTTTTAAATATATTTATTATAATTTTATAATTATTTAATTATAATTATAGAAATATTTTAAAAAAATATTATTTATATCATAATATATATTTATATAATTATACATATATATATATTTAACAAATAAATATAAATATAAATATAGTAAATATATTCATTATTTAAGTAAATTTATTATAAATTTAATAATTATTTAAATATATATAATTATTTATTTATAATTATATAAATAATTTTAAAAAAAATTATTTATTTATAATTATAAATATATATTTGTATAAATATAGTGAATGTATATTTATAAATATATTTATTTATAAATATTTTTTACAGATATATTTTTAACATTATTAATGAATATCTAATTTTGAGTGCATGCATATATGTACAAAATGAGTGAAATTGAATAAATTAATAATATAGGTACACCTTAACAATATTGAAAAAATGGATAAGTTATGTGTTTGAATATTGTATATAAAAATGAATTAATTATACATATATATGAAAGCGATATAACACACATTTGATCTATATTAAATTGAAAAATAAAATTACATTCAATTATATGTTGAGTACTATTAAATTAATCAATATTTTTAATTCATATTAATTTTTAATTATATACCATTATTCAATAAATATATGAAAATTTAATGTAAAGCGCATAAATATTTTGTAATATATAATCATATTTATATACATTAATATATATCTATATATTTAATATATACAATTTAATAACATTAATTATCATAATTATCTAATTAATAAAAAAATTCATATTTAATAATGTATAATCAATCAATTCATTTTTATCAATAATTATTTACTTAATAAAATTTGTAATATTTTTTTTAATAAACACATTTTTTATTTTTAATTATTTCATTATTTCATTTTATCAGTGCTAAAAATGCGTTGATGAAAGAAATATTTATCCATGCTAAACACAAAGCACTGATAAAGCGTACCCTTTATCAACACTAAAAATAAAGTACTGATAAAGGATTCCCTTTATGAGTGCTAAAAATAAAGTGTTGATAAAGGATATCGTTTATCAGCTCTAAAAATCAAATGCTAATAAAGGTCTCCTTTATCAGTGATAAAATAAAAGCACTGATAAAATGTTAAATTTATTACCATTTTCTTTAATGCTGGTAAATATGTCATTTATCGGCATTTTCTTTTAGTGCTGATAAATAACATCCCTATTAAAGGACAATTTTGTAGTAGTGTTTTAACCCTTATTTATCCTCTTTCATCATGTACAACCCTCCCCCTTGGATTTGAGCTTCTTTCCTATTCTTGTTGGTTGATTCCCTCTTGTATTCTTGGTGTTTTTCTTGAGGTAAGTCGATTTCTCCTTGATTTATTCTTACTCTTCCCCTTTTAAAGCTTTGTTCTTCTATTTTGGTGGAAGTATGGAACCCTAGGGGTGGTATTGAATGAATCTTGGGTGATTAATGTGGTTTTGGGTTTGATTTCTTATGGATTAGGTGTGTGAGGCTTGGTTCTACCTCTTCCAAGTGGTATTTGCTAAGGGAGATGAGTTTTGGACTGAATTTGAGGTAGGTTTCTCTATTTAAGGGAATTTTCCACGGCATGCAATTAAATTTCTAATCACCTTTAGTTTTTTATGTTAAATTTCCTTTTTAAGGATTTATTCTTGGTTAAAATTCCATGTTTGATGTGTTTCATGGATCGATTTGGAAATTTGAATGTTTAAAGTGGGGTTTTCCAAATGATTTAGGTTTGTTTGCACACTGGTTGTTTGGTAAAATGGATAAAAGGGTTTTTATGGGTTTCAAAGTATTTATAAAGTGGTTTTAGAGATTATTTTTTCTTATAAAAGTTTTTTTGATATAATGGGTTTGTTTGGTTGTGAAATATATTATGTTATATCTTGATTGATATGGGCACTTGTTTTTGGAAGTGTTGTCATGGAATAGCACATGGTTTAACCAGGGTGTAAGGGGTTTGTTCAAGGGACCATGTGAGCCTTCAGAGGGAAGACCATTTTAGCTTCCATATTGGTTTTTCTGAGTGGCCATGTGTTCCATCAGAGGGAGGATTGTGTGAGCCTCTAATTAATTTTCCAAGAGACCGTGAGAACCCTTGGGTAGGAAGACTAAGAGAGATTCCATGTTAGGCCTAGAGAATACTGTGAGAGATTCCATTTCTTAACTAGCTAGCATACTTGTTTACTCACTCATGTTAGGCCGGATGGTTAGAGACCTAGGTGCACATTACTTATATTATATTTTTTTATATGATTTATGAATTCTTGTAGTGCCATTTTGATGTTATGATATGTATTATGCCTATTTTTTCATTTTCCATTTATATGGTTATATAATGTCGATGTTTATGCACACCCTTATTATGCCTTCTTGTTTATGTTGAGTATGTTGTGCCTTGTAGAATTTTTTATTTATTTGAGCCTTGTTTAGAATTTTTTGTAAACCCATGCTTTGTTTCGAAAAGGAAAACCAAAGTTATTTTAAAGGTTTACTTGAAAATTTTATATTTTCAAAGTGGTTTTAGTTTTCAAAATGTATTCAAACTAGTTTATTGGTTTTTATGGTTAAAATCTATAAATAGATTCATGGTGGTATCCTACTAGGATTCGTTCATTACACCCTTATTAGGAACTTTTTGGATGTTTGTAGATTTTGTTTTTCAGGACACAGGTAAAGGAAAGGGCACCATATTCCAGGGTGTCTCTTCTTGATTACCATTATCTAGTGTTTTCTGGAGGAGATGCAGTCTTGTTGGGATTGGTTCATGTGGGGTCATTTTTTGTATTTTATACCCATTGGGTTGTACTTGGACCTTGTTTGTAATTTTACCCCTTTCTTTTGGATTTGGGGCCATTTATTTTAAGATACCATGTATATGTATATGTCCTATAATGGCATGTTTTTTCGATGATGTTCATTGTGGTTTATGGTATATGTTTAGTTTATATTACATTGATTTGGTCATTATTTTGGTAATTTTTAATCTGATTTCAAGTGTTTATATCCCATTTTATAGATGGTTCTTACTGTTTTACATGTGTAAAAATCATTCCCAAACAATATTTGGTCATTCTCGGTGCTTGTCTCCAACTCGTGGCAATCAGGAATGCACTTTGGGCTAGGTGGCAGGCCAGCGTGGGTAATATGTTGGATCAACCTAGGTTGGTTTGTTACATAGCATGATTCCACATATCTACTCAACCGAACTTATGGTGGTGAATTTCAAACTCCAAAGATACAACCAACAACAAATCCAATACATCAGTGTCATAGATATAGAATAATAACTAGTAATAACCATTTTCTACAAAAAATGGTTTGGTCCAAAAATATTTAACATCTCATTAAACTTTTAGAAAACATGGTTTGGTCCCTTTGAAAAATATTCACATAAAAAAATATCATTACTTTAATATTGAGAATTAAATATAGAAAAAAATTCTTAGCCTATGTAAATAATTACTTCATTTTCTACATTTATCATTGAAAACTTAACATTATAACACTTATTTAAGTACTATTATTCAGGAATTTATATGTTAAGTAGTTAATTAGAAATAGAAGAATGAAACTGAAAAATGACACAAATATTTTTCGAACATCTTATCATAAGTAATAAGTGTTCTAATCACTATTCAATAAGTGTATTTTCATTGATCTAAATAGATAGAAGAGACATAAAAAACAATACATCCCCCAAACAGTGATTACCAGCTGAGGATAAAAAATTAAAATATATACATAAATAAATAAAATGAACATTCAATAGCACCAAAAAAAAGAAACAAAGTTAATCCTGAAAACATGACATGTATACTATTTTTTCCATTCAGGAGATCATTTCTCAATAAAAATGATTTTACAATTTTAATAGGGTGAAATTTGAGATATTTCGGGAGATAAAACATAACATTATCATCTAAAAAATTAGAAATACAAGGAATGATATTGTAAGCTAGAGTAGGTCAAGTTTTTTAGATGAAAAATAAGATTTTCAAATCCAATTTTATGATCATGAGATTCACATTATTTCATCATTGAAATTAAAAAACTTAAAACATGAGGTGTATAACATTCTTAAAAGAACAATTTTCTTATAGATATAGAATTTCTAAACTAAAGAGACCACCGTAGGAAATCACCGATGGTTATGCACTTTAAAAAATAATAATATATTTCTTCCCATGTGACAAGTAGTTATAAAATATATGTGGTATTTTTTATATTTATTATAAAAAAACTACACATAAATTCCATATAAGAAAAAATATAAATATAGAAACACATAAACATAAACACGTGTCTAAATTGTTAATTATTAGATGTAATTTTGAACAATGTTGTCGAATAGACTATGGTGTTCATTTTGTTTTAAAAAACACTCCCTTGAATTCCAAAAGAAAACCACTTAAATATGGTATATAAAAACATTCATCTAATAAGAAATATGGTAAAAATTATCATAAGTAGTAAATTATATAATCACTTTTGACATCACCATTTGAAAAGTGCTTACAAAACTCACCACTTATGATAAGAAATTGAAAAAAAAAGTGTTTAAAAAACATATAAAACTTACCAATGGATGGGTTCACTAATAATAATGATCCCCCCCCCCATTGAGTTCCACTTCAATAAATATCAAAGGCATCCACCAATGCTTATTTTTATTTAAAAATAATAATATTTCATAATATTAGAAAATTAATAGTAGTGTGGTAGAAATTTACAAAATTGTTTGACATATGATTCAAAAATAGTAATTAAATAACCAAAAACATAAATGTTTCACAATAAGAGGAGAAGTAAAATGAAGTGGGAAATGAAAATTGATGTGAAGCAGCTGAAAATTCATACCTTATTCTTAGTCACATGACTCGATCCACGTTCAAGACACTTCTTTAGCTATTCTAAGTGGTCAATACTCAAGCCTTGAAGCTCCTCCCACCTTATTTTCCTCTTTCATTTAATACTTGGGAATTCAAAAAAAATTTTGTACCACTATTAGTTTTAGAGAAATTAAAATGGTTCAAAGATATGATTTACATTATACCTATTTAATTAATACTTAATTTGGTTAGAAGATAATACTATAAAGGAAATAAAGTATAGAAACTTGAATTCCTGGAGCTCAATAGAGAGTTGTTCTAGTTCATCCAGGTTCCTTGATTGTAAAGAATGTCTTTTAACAACAAATAATATATCACCCTTCCACATCATCCGTTATTAGACCTCAATTGTTTCATCTTTAATTCCACCCTAGAAATCCTCATTTATAATTTCACTTCAATCAGCCTTCACAAATTAAACCACACAATCCTTCACTCCATCAACTACATATAACTTTCAAACCATCTATCAACTAGATAATAGTATCATTAGCCTACAATCATAATAAGCTTTACTCCAACCAACATTGATATCCTCAAATGACTAAACCATCCTATACATTATACTACTCGAAATACCTAAAGGGAAAACAATAATTAAACTTGTACACTAAATAAAAAATCACTAGTCATTAATAAGATTCCAAATAAACAAGATGTATGTTCCTTAACTAACAAAAATAAATATATATAAAACATGTCTTGATTATAATCAATTGAAATAATAAATAAAAAATTACCATTAAAGAACTCTTTTAGAAATTTATAATCATGAAACACTATAGTGATAAAAACAAAAATAATGAATATATTGTTTTAAAAATAGATATTTCAACAAAGCTAAGACTAAAATTATAAATCCATTGACATAATACTATTAAAATATCCATATTTTTTTAACAAAACACAAGTTATCACTTTTTAATATTCATAATAAACTGAAAAAAACATAAATTAAAATTAAACAAATTTGGAATATAAGATGAAAATATAAAGGAACATTTCCATGTATGTTATCATTTTAAATAGAATAACCATGTTATTATAAATATATTAAATCAAATGGGTTGAATTTACCCCACTAAATTACAAAACATGGGACTGGGAATAACAATCTCAATGCTGTCAGGAAGGAAGCTCAGTTAGGGGTGACTTAATAGTGATAATTAAATGATGATGCTAAGACCATTAGTCCTGAACACGGTGTCTTATTTCCCCTTATAAATCACTAAGGTGGTGGATTGTAACTACCTTATCCCACAAAATCACATAATATATCCATAACTCATTCAAAAAAAACAACTGGGATACATACCTTCACAATACATGCATCAATTCTAAGTCTATAAATCATTTTATATTCTGATATCTTAGCCACCATCCCTCTAGTAGTGTCATATACTACCATAGTTATCTCGACTGTGATATACTATCATTATGAGTAAAACCCTTCATCTCTAATATGATCAACAATAGTTGAGGGACGTCCAATTGAAATATCAAAGTAATGAATATGAAGTGGGTTTTTTGTAGGGGCCACTTGAATACAAAATCCCTAAATATTCATTATTTTTCAACTTCAAAAAATGATGTTTATTAAAAAAATAAAATAAAAAAATATATATATTTATTGATATATAAACACATCTCATCTTCCAAAAAAACTTAATTAAATTCATATACATATGAAATATTACAATCTAAAAACAATATTTTCCACAAAATGTTTGAATACGATTATTAAAAAATTGTCACCCATTCAACACAAAATAAAGAAAATAAAAAATTATAATAGTATAACATGTGATCTATCCCAAACTAATTTCATTAAAATTTCAAGATAAATAAAAACATTCAAGGGTAAAAACTAAAAATAACTTGAATAAAATCTTTAATATCAACATAAATCATCAAATAAATGAATAAATAAGAACAAAATATACATGTGTGTGTCTTTGTGTGTGTGTATTTGTAATAATAAAACCTAATATATACACATAAAACCTTAATAAAAGTAATATAAAATTATAAAATGTTGATAACACCCAGAAAAAATATTACATTATAAAACCTACAACATAAATACGAATAATAATAATTAATCATTCATTTAGAAATTACAATAAAAAACTCCAATAATTGAAATAACTATATAAATTCTAAGAAAACAAAACATGTAAACATCACACTATAATTTAAAACTAATCACCAAAAAACTCACTGATATGAAATTGAATTCATATGTTCAAAGGAAACATAATATGGAAAACAAACTATATTACCATAACATAATTTTTCTTCATAATATTTGGAAGGAGTGTGATATGTAATTCAAAATACACAAAATAATTTGAGTTTGTAATTATTATAAATTCAAAATTGAAAATGAAATTCCTAGTGGATCATGTAGGTACACTAAGATGGGGGTGAATCAGTGTACATAAGTTTTACTAATTTCTTTTCTTTCACTTTTTACCCCTATTAAATTTGAACCTTTGCACCTATTATGATAAATATATCTTCTCTGTGAACAAACACAATCATACCATATACAATAAAAAACGTAAATAAAGTATAGCACATAGTATTTTTACATGGTTCATCCCTAATGTGAGTGACTACATTCATGTTGTGTTTGGGATAATCTAAGAGATGGATTCTACACTAAAAAATCAGTAATTACAAGTGGGTTGGTCAGATATCATCCTAAAATAATGATGGGGAGGTATTAATCATTTCCTAAATTATATTGATATCCTACTAGTGTTTTTTATACTTGCATACCACCATGTTCTTTATAATGGAAACCCACTGGTTTTCATAAATACAATACAAACATAATGAGAAAGATCACACAAACTTAAATTTTATACTACAACACAAAATTGATAGTCCTCTTCGATCCACTGGGATAAGCTGATTTTTTACTTTCCCACTTCCACTGAAAGTCTTCAACTATCATTGAATGTAATCAACAACACTATATGAAATTTGGTTCAATACTCTTCTAAATGATTAGAATATAGCACTTTTACTAAAACTCACTAAATTATCAAAATGAACAACTCAAAGATCTTTAATATATTGCACGTTGTCTTCTTCTGTGCTTTACTAAAAGATATCACTTTATCTCAAAAAAATACCACTAGAATAATTTTTAAGGTTCTTCATGCATGAAATAATATGATTATATTTTTATATAAATGATATTTTACACATGGTGTTATCATCATTATGAAAGTATTAAACTCACATAAAACATCCTTCATGCAACAACACAAGTGTGTGAAACTCACTTTCTTCTTCAAAAAATAGTTTACATGATAATACTTAATGCATGTAATCTTTACACTATTTTTATGTCTTCTTCATAAAATTAAAAAATGCACAACAGAGTGTACTTCTCACTGATTTTTCTTGAAGCCTCAATATTACCTTATATGTCTTTAAAAAAACCCCAAACTCTCAATACAGTTTCACTTCTCCTTTATAAATCCTCAACCTCACGAGAATATCTCACTTTCTTTATGCATATATATCATCACATGAATATAGAATTCTTATGTTTTTGTATACTCACAATCTTCATGCGACACTACCATTGAACACACACAAACTCCACACACTATATGTGAAGATCATGTAATACAATATGTGGAAGGGTTTTATACTTCATGCAAGTCAAAGCATGGAACCATGTTATTATTCTTCATGTAACTCTTTTAATGTGTAATTAATAATCAAAATTTCATGGAACTATCTCACTTATCATATTTATACACATTACTCACTATTTCTTCTTCTTCTTCATGCAACTCAAATAGTTAGGTATTATTCCTTCTTTACACTAAACACTAAGTGAATAACACTTTATACAAGAGTATGAAGACATTTTATGGTTCTTGTACTTTGTTTCATGAGATAAGTAGTGTATGAGAATATAGATTGATATATAACTATACACATGAAAAACAGAAGATATTTTTTCATTATTTCTCTCTTTAAGTTTGTCCAATTGGAACTTCTACAAATTATATGATTTGTGGAATTTATAGACCATACCCCATCAACATGCATCACATACATGCATTGCCATACTCCTATTGTGCACACCAACTATTATCCATATGTGAATTTGGAAAATCACAATATTTTCAAAACTTAACTCTCTTGTTCTTTGTACTTCACTTTTTTTACAAGCATGCACTTTAGATCCCATTTAAAATACGATCTCAAACCATGAAACATACAATACTTTGCATGTCATGATCAAACGACTTTGAACCACATTGTCACTTTGGTTTTAATTTATTTTACTATGGAAAAACTTATTCACATCCTTGATTTAACATTATAAGCATCATACAATCTTAGAAAATCATACTCACATCGATCATATGATCAGAATATTCACTGAAGCTTCATCAATGAAGAACCCGATGAACAGTAACACTTAAAGCGGTTAGAGGTTGAAGACAACTCTAGTTTTAATCATATAACCTGGATATATCTCATATGATGGCATAAGTTCTTTATGTAAACTTTTAAATGGATAAATAGTACTCCATGCATCTCAAATCCCATATAGATTTTCCATTTTCTCTGTCTTCACTTAATAAAGAAAGGAAAATGTTGGACTCAGTAGATGCGTGTAATGGGGTCCACTCCCAACCTCATTTTCTTATCCTCTATGCTACCACCCCAATATGATATTTACCTCAATAACGCACCTATTTGTGCACACACTATCTTACCTATAAAAGAACCCAAATCCATGTGTGAGATCAATGAGTTTTCTCTCCCATGCGATAGAGGTATCCTCCCACACGTACGAGATTGAGATGGTTCCTCATCTTGTGAATGGTTGGAAAAATTTAAAAAAAAACTTAAAAAAATTATCTAAGTGAAATATATCACATGAGAATTCAAAATAAAAATGTCAAACATAATCACAACTTCCATTCCTTTTTCTAAACATGGAATTATATCTTGAATTCCAAATAAATTCATCTTCATATCATCTCCACTTCTCATATTTTCTCAATTCTAATAATGATTTCTAAACAACATCATCAAAAGGTCTTATTCAAATGTTGTAAATAATGTTCATTATCCTAATGAAATTTTCACATATCTTAGTAATTAATAACATCTCTTAAATTATTACAATTTATGTTTCTTTATTTAAAGCAATAACTCTTTAAGTCAAAGCATCCTTTCCATCTTATGAATAATTCTCAGGAATAATTCAATGGAAGAAACTTTATAATTAAATCACTATCACATTGACTTTTCATCATAAAAACACATTGAAAACAAATAAAACATGATTAATTTCATCCATTTGGGATCTTCAATATCCCCCCTTGAATTATTTTCAATACCCAATTCATTACTATATTCAATTTTTTTCTACTACTTATTGATAATGAATGAAAAGGTATAAGAATATGGTAATTATACTCCTCTAATTCTTTAGCAATTAAACTTTTCAACTTATCTCCTTAAATATCCTTATTTTATAAGATACATGACTTGAGAGAAATATAAATTGATCTTTTTGAGAGAAGTATAACATCATATTTTAAAAAACAATGAGTCATCAATTAATAAATTCTAAGTCTATGTGGGAAAACCTGATGCAGAAAATAAGAGTGATTAATCTTGGTAACAAATCTGTCAATAAATTTTTTGGAATGTGATACCATTACTAAAACCTTCTTTTAGGGAAGGTTCAAAATATTTTCAATATATTTCATGCATTCATCTAAATAAATATATTAAAAAAATAAATTACAATAATATATTTCCCTTTTTTCAATCCATTTTACTTTTTTCATCAAAAAATAATTTTCTCTCCTTTTGATTCAAAATTATTTTTCACATAAATATTTGAGAACATATTTCTTCAATGACAAGCTTCAATTTATAAAATTTATAAAATTGAAATGATCAGATATAACCCTTACCAGAACTCAAAATATTCATGTGATACCAATTGAGATATTAAATTATAGTGGTTGTTCATCTACACTCCTCCTAGAGGTATGAACTTCATCCATCTTCTTCATTATGGTTGAATTTCTTCAAGAAAAGACTCTTAGAACAATTTTAAAACCAACTGAAATAAAGTAATCTATGATAGATATATTCCTAGATTCTATATAATTTTTTACAGCATTCATTTTTAGGTCTCCCCCTAAATACATGTCTTGATTTCAATTTCTTTTATGGAAAAAACAAACATAAAATATACATGAGAATAAGGTGATTTAGAATGATTTTTAGTTAGAGAAACAAGGTAATATTTATTTCTCAACCTAGAAAGACCTTTTAATTCAGCTCTAGATACATGAAAACTCTTCATGATTTCTCCTTATTTTAATTTACATATTTTATAATTTAAGGGTAGCATGGACTTCTTGATCTATCCAACTTTAATCTTAAATGGAATAGTCTTCTTCACATTATCAAGAAATACACTTTCATTGTTTTGTTCCTGCTCCAACTTCTTATCTATTCCCAACTATTCTTTACATATAACTAAACATTTTTTAGGATAATACTCAATCTTCTTCCTATGTTTTGAATCCTTCTTCATAATAGAATTTTTAATATAGGAAGTCATTGATGTCTTCCCTTTAATTTCTGAAATTTTCTTCTAAATATGTAACCATGTCATGAAACTTTAAAAAGTGTGTCAAGACATTTTACAGCTTACATACACATTTTAAATAATATTTAGGTCATCCTTTTTAAACATCATCACATGAAATTTTAATTTTTCATCTTGAATGTCATACACTAAATCAACACTTTTATTTCATTTTGAGGTTGATTCCTTTTTCTTTTCTAGGATTTTTCCACTAACATTGGTGTTTATGGATAGTTTTTAAAGGTACATGATATTTCCTATTCTACCAAAGTATAAGAACCTTTTCTTTGGTATGACACTCATTTGATCATTCTTCCTGGGTGTATCCCGCTTCATAGTTTTCTTGACTGTTTTCTTCTGCTTATATCCCAAGGAATACTTTTCTAACTTTGTTCTTTGCTTCTGCATTTGTTGTGATATTTTATTCTCATTAACATATGCATAGTGCATGGTTGGTATATTCCAAAACTTATAATAATTGTGACTGCATCTATTAAAATAATCACATAAGTCTTCAAGACACCTAAATCTTCTCTTTATAGAAAAATTATTCTTCCTCTATGTATTATACTTAAGTTCTACATGATTTATCTTCACAAAGAATCTACTTACCCTTTATTTTGGCCTTCTTTAATTATTATTCATTGAAAAAATATGACAAAATTCAATGTCTTGATTCCCAAACTTCCAAAAACACCAAAAATATCCAAAAAAATCTTTATTTCTTATTCTACTATACAATTTGGTTGCCTTCGGAATCTTTCTATTTTTGGATAATATGGTTATTAATTTGATATTTATGTGGAGAAAATAAATTCATACTCTTTTTCATATCCAAATTTGATGATATAGTGTATTTTTAATCAGTCTTCTTTACCCATGTTTGACCATAATTTTTTTTAGAAGATGAAATAGTATTAGTAAAAATAGAAACTTCAAGGAAAAGGGTTGCTTGTTTCAATGATCTTGTAGTATATTTATATTTAGATAATTTAAACTCTTATTTAAAATAGAAAGAGTCTTTTATGAAGTAATACTCTTATCATTAATATTCTTGATACACTTTTTTCTTTCAGAATTTTGTGAAGATTGAGATTGGGTGTTCACTATATTTCTGAAACTTACCTCCAACTCAATTCATTTCATATTTATAGAGTTCTTCTGGTCTTTAAGTGATTTCACCATATCTTCACAATATTTCTAGGAGGTATTTAATTTTTTCTTATTCATAATTTTCAATTTAACTTCCATTTCAAGACACTTCATGTCAAATAAATTTTTCTCATTCTCAACAACTCATTATTATTCTCACTAATTTTTCTTGAAGCCTCAATACTATTGAATATGTTTTTCACAAATACTTAATATCTCAAATATAGTTTAATTTATACTTTTAAAATATTTAACCACATGAGACTATATCACTTCTTTCATGTATACATATCATCAAATGAATGAAAGATTCTTATGTTTTTAAAATACTCACAATTTTCATGCAATAATACCACTAAATGTATAAAAATCCACACTACATGTGAATATCACATAATATAGTATGTGGAGTGTTTCTATACTTCATGTAAGTCTGAGCATGAAACCATAATCTTTTTATTCTTGTAACTCTTTGATTTTTTAATGAACAAGCAAAGGTTCATGGAACTGTCTCACTTCATGTAATTATTCACTATATGCAACATTTCTTCTTATTCATGTAGATCAAATAGATGAAAATTATTTCTTCTTTGTGATAAACACTAAGTGAAGAACAGTTAATTTAAGTGTATGAATACAATTCATGATTCTTGTACTATATTTCACATGGTAGGTAGCGTATGAAAATTCACTAGATATCTCACTATACACGTGAAAAATAGAGGATCTTGCTACTCATTTTTATCTCTTGAAGTTTGGCCAATTGGTACTTCTAAAAATGAGATAATCAGTTGAATTTATAGATGTTTCTATACCAAATTACCTCACATATGCACCTCCATACTATTATTATGTGCTCCAAATCTTTTACATACGTAACTTTATAAAATTACCATCTTTTTAAAACTTAACTCTAATGTGATTTGGAATTCACTTTCATTACATTCATGTACTTCATCTCTCCTCAGAAATATAATCTCAAACCATGTAACATACAAGCCTCTTCATTTCGTGATCAAGTGTCTTAGAAACACACTGTCACTTTGTTTTTAAGTTCTTCTACTATAGAAAAACTTATTCATATCCTTGTTTTAAAAACTTTAGCATCACATGATCTTATAAAATCATTAACATTTTGATCATATGATTTAAATGTTCACTAGATATTTTACTCAATGAACCAGAACCCTTCACCAAGGCTAGAGGTTAAAGAAGACTCCAATTTTGATCAGACAACCCGAAAAGATATCATCATATAGCTCAATTTATTTATATAACTTTTAACAGTGCTCTACACATCACAAATCCTACATAAATTTTCCATTCTTTTTAGATCCTCTTAATAATGAAAGTTAAACCTTGGACTCGACAGATCCAAGTAATGGGGTATGCTCCCAATATCCTCTACATGTCCTTTGTGAACACCTCATGGCATGTTCTTTGTCACCTATACACGCTTCTCTGTGCACACACCATCCTACCTATTTATCCACCCATATCCATGTGATATCTCTTTGAGATGGCTCTCCTACATGGTAGAGGTATCCTCCCACATGTGTGGGATTGATCTAGTTCCTCAGCTTGTGAATGGTTGAATTTTTTTTATAAAAACATAGAAAATTTCTCTAAGTGAAATATGTCACATGAGAATTCAAAATACAAATTCAAATACATGATCTCAACTTTCATTACTTTTTTTAAACATGGAATTCAATATTTAATTAAAAATAAATTAATCATCAAATCATCTCAACTTCTCACATTTTCTCAATTATAATGATGATTGATAAAAAACAACATCAAAAAGATCTTATTAAAATTTTGTCAATACTGGGAATTATCCTGAAGTAATTGGAACATATCTTAGGAATTAAGAACAGATTTTCAATTGTCATAATTGATGTTAATTTATTTAAAACAAAAACTCTTTAAGTCAAAAAATAATTGTCTGATTATATATAATTCTCAAGAATAAATCAGTGGTAGAAAATCAATACTTTAATCACTATAACATTAAATTTTGATCATAAAAACACATTTACAATAAGTATAACAAAAATACTTCAATCCATTTTGGGTTCTTCAGATAATTTCATTGATTCGTAAAGAAATTCCCAAATGGTATTAACAGTTGTGGAATAGATATAAAATAAAGTGTTGTAATTACAAGGAGTTGAAAACTATCATTGAAATAAGATTGTATTGACTTCAATTTTATCTTGGTTGTAGGTTGAATACTTATAGCTTATTACTAATGAAATGGGATTCCTCAACCCTATAATAATTAAAATTAAACCTATGAAATGAAATGATTTAGTAAGTAAAATAGGGTCACAACATAAAGTAAATATATCACTATAAGACTAGGAAATTGATTAAATTAGAAATGAGTGGATACTTTAGAGAATGACTAGTGTGGGGATCGAAAATTCCTCTTCACACCATCAATTATATAAATTAGAAATTGTGGTGGTAAAGGATGGAAGTGTCAGTGGGGGTTACGAATATATGGTAAGGGTGACAAAGGGTGTTAAGGGACAAGGGGCATTAGTGGTATTACAAGTTTAAGAGGAGGGGTGACAGAATGTGGTGTAAAATAGTGAGTGGAAATGGGGTTTGAGGTATGAGATGAGGTCGGCCATGGTAAGTGGTGAAAAGGGGTGAAGATAGGGGATTTAAGTTGAGTGACATCAGGGGATGAAGGAGGCCTTAATTTTCATGGGGTGCAGGTGTGGTTGAGTGACACTAAAAAATTAAGTTAACTAGATGGAATTCACTCTTAATAGAATGTTGGAAATGACTGGGTAGGCATTTCCATTAGGAGACTTTGTCCACAATGATAGTATTGGGAGTGAACCTTGACTAAGGAAGTGGTTTTATATACTTGAATTTATTCCAAAAACCTATTTATTATGATTAATATATATTCCTATGGCTCATTATTGGTTATTTATGATTCCAAAAACTTATTACTTATATATTTTTATGAAAAACCCTTATTTCATGATTTATAATTTATGATCTTTGACTGACTGGGTATGATTATCATATGTTGTGATCTTGTTCCCATACCCTTATACTTATCTTATGATTAATTATTATAATTCATTGATATCTCCTATTTTTACCCTTACTGAGCATCCAATGTCACCTTTTCTTATGTTTCCTTTCCCCAGGTTATGGAGAAAGTTTTTAAGTAAAGTGTGTATAAGAAATGTACTGTGTGAGAACAACATTATGGGAGACATTGAAGATCTTTCATGAATTAAGATGATTATGTATCTAGTCTTCAAATAAACTAAACCTTTACAGTTCTAGGGAATGTATTATTATGAGATATATTGAATATTATTCTAATATTATATAATATCTATGTATGAAATTATTGGGTCACCTCAATTAGTAGCATAGAATGGTTTAGTTTTTTTAGATTAGGATTAGATAGCTTTGGTGAAAACTTTGGGGATGAGTCTAAATATAGGATAATGTCCTAATTCATTGGTAAAGTGGATACTGTGTTATTTTTGTAGAAAATGCATCCCTATATGGATACTGGAAAGTGGGTATGGTTGTAGCATAGATTCACCTAGGGGTAACAACTCTAAAAAAGGTGTATTGGGTATTAACTTGATTGTAACCAATGCACAATGAGTGGGTTTAAGACTACACACCTAGCTAGATACTCTTGGGGGATATTATTAGGTTAATTCACATTTTATTTATGAACCATTATGAAGGATTTGAATAGATAATGACCATGTATGGCCTAAGTTAAACCTAAGGTTCCTTATATTAAAAAAAGGTATCAATATTTATACATCCTATAAATGAATTTCATGATTATATGATTTCTCACTATGATTATTATTTCTCACACTATGATTTTTGGTTTTATTTAATGGTTGGAATAAAAAAGAATCATGTTAATGCTGAATGTGATGGAAAATGGAATAATTATCCTCATGTGAAACCAAATTAAATGGGAGTTGGGATATAAAACATTGTGATTATTTCTAATTAGTTATCTCATTGTATGATTAACAACCTTGACTTGGGTGAGTTTCCTAACATTCCTAAAAAGAGGAAAATGGAGTTTCATGAGATTTTAGTTTATAAATACCATGTATAAAAGGATATTTAGCTTTATACATGTCAATAATGTGATAATAATAACCCATATAAATTTTTAAATTTTTAAAAGTAATGGGAAGATGTTTTATGTGTGGAAAACAAGGGAATAAAGTGGTGAATTACTGAGGAAAAAATTAAACGTTTTCTTAATGAATTTGATGGGAATAATGGTTCCCATAAGGTATCTTCTACATTTAAATGTTTTAAATGTGAAAAATATGGAAATTACACAAATTAATGTCCTATAGGGAAATCTTAAAAAGATGATAAAAAATGTTATAAGAGTAAAGGTATTATTGTTGATTATGAAGAGACAAAAACTAACATATGAAAGGAAGAATGTATTAATGAATAAGATGAAAAATCCCGGTTAATGGTTTAAGAAATAATTTTAATGATTAGAGTGTTTATGTATTAGGATTCAAGAATTATATTTTAAAATTATTTTATCAATGATATTTTAGTTATAAGAATAATAAAACATCTAAATAATGTTCTAAAGTAGTTTTTCTTTAATTATTTTCAATCATATATTGAATGGTACTAATAAAACATAAAATTGATTTAGTGACAAGTTGATATTTTTGTAAAATGCATGATTGATGGATAGATAAACCTTAATATGTTCCTGGTGTTTAGATAATAATTTTTTGTTGGAATAAAGAGTATATTTATATTTATAAAGTAAATTGGATAGTATCAGTGAACAAGAAATTTACTAGTGATTTGATTAAAAAGTGATTTATGTTGAATTTTGTTTCATTTTTTGGATTTACAGAATATTTTGGATAGTTAGTGTAGAGTTTATTTTTGGAAGCATTTATGTTTTCATTGATGTTTTATTGGGATTTTGGTTATTTTGAGAAATTATTATCATGTTTTAAGAGAATATATGGTCATGGTATTTATGTGCTTGGTATGTGACATTATTATCTACCTTGTTTTGTTTGTGTATAAATGTTAAAGTAGATCTTGGAAAAAATATCTGATCAAATATTTTAGATTTTTGGGGTTTTGGATTTTGTCAGACATGTTTTGGAGGATTATTAAGGTTAACTATTTATGGAATGGTTTAAGTTGAATTTTGGGTATTATTATTGAGATTTTAGAGATTAATTTATTATTAAATTATATGAATATTCATACATAGTTGATAACTTATGTTAACCAATGTGGTTTTGGTAAATATCTAGAGATAGAAGGAATGACCTATCATTATTTTATGGATCTTATGATCCATTAAAACTTAATTGTAATGCTTTAGGCATGAAAAATTAATATTAGATATTCATTTCTTGGAGTAAGAGATGAGATACAAGTGGAAATTGATTAAAGCAGAACCAAATGATGAAATTGTACTTATGAAATGGATATAATTCAAGTAAGTATATTTTCTCATGTTTTCTATATTGATAGTAAAAGAATCCATCAACTTTATAAAAAATATCTTGAAATAAAAATGTAATCTTTTTACCTTCATTTCTGATGAATTAGTGGTATTATTTATCCCTTAATGATTTATGGTTTTGTGTTTATTAACTTTTTCATGATCATGTTTTATTAATCCTAGGACTTTATTTTTTCTCCTCTATGTCCATATTTTCACTTCCTACTAATGTTATCATTATCTAAAAAGCCGATTATGTGTTATTTTAGGTAACCTTTATGTTTCCCACTTCCCATTTTTAAAAGGAAGTTTTATTATTCCTTTTTCCAATGTGGGTTTTCAATAAAGGTAATTTAAAATATTGAACCCATGATTACCAAGATAAAAAATTTGAGGGTGTAATTTATTTAATGGTGGAATGTATCACCCAGATATTTCAATATGTATTTCTCCTTTAAATGAATATTATGTTTGATAGCTTGTGATACATTTGATATCAAACTAAAATGAATTTTGGTACTTTTATTGAAATAAAATATTAAAATAAACAATAATATATTATGTGGTTGGAATATGAAACAAAATAAATTACAAGTGGAGTAAATGAATATATATATATATATCTCACAAAAAAATCCTTGCAGTTCACTATGTGGATGGTGATCTCAAATGAAACTATGGAGACAAGGCAAATAATTAGGAATATAATAGACATGATGAGAGATAAGTAAATGAATAAATTTTAGTGAAGCATATAAAGATATATATAGAAATGTAATATGACCATTATATATGGTCATTGGACACATATCCATTGTGTATATATATATTCATTAGGTAAATTTAAATTCAACTAGTATAAAATGAATATAAAATATTTTGAATATAAAGGATATATTTTTTATAAAAAAAATTATGCATGTAATGTATTTTTATCTTAATAGATTAAATTAATGACTATTGATAAATTATTATAATAAAATATTTATATTATATATTCAATTTAATTAATTAATATTCATTTAATTATGGTTATTAGGAAAGGAATAAGAATAAAGTCATTTTATGCTTCAATAATATATTTTCTTCAAAAATGATTTTTATTAAATTTTGTGTGCGGATAATATAATTAATTTATAACCCTTTTATAAATTTTATATAAAAAAAATTGATATCATTTTTGTAATCAAAATATTAAAATTATCTTAGAGTGAAATTTTTATATTTTTCTGAAAAGATTTATTTTTCAATGGATGGTAAAAAATACTGATTTTATAGAAAATTTTCATTTATTTTAAAGTATTTACAAAGTAACATTTTTATTTTGAATTGGTTTTAAAATAGTTCCTTTTTATCACACATAATACAATTAATTTCATTAGAATCGTTATTATACATAATTTTGGTATAAAAACATTTTTATACTTAAAAATTCATTTTTTGGAAAACCATTTATCGTCGTATTGTGCGGGTTTATTTTAAAAGTAATTTATACCACTTATAGGGATTAAATTTGATAAAATGGAATCCATATTTAGAATCAACATTTACAAATTTGGTGGATATTTCAACTTTATTTTTTATCATAATGAATAGTAACTGTGGTAAATATTTGTCAAATCAGTAAGGGAAATTGGGTAATTGAGGTTAAAAATAATGTGATAAGGATTTAAAAATAAATATAACACATGTTTTCATTATATTGGATGAGTTTAGTTCAACCATACTCATATAATATTCAAATATAAGGAAAATTTGTGCCATGTTTTTTTGATAATGGCTTCAATATTATTTTAATAAAAGAGAATATATAAAATGTCACTCTTTTTATTTTAATATATCTAATATTTTTTCATAGGGATAAAAAGTGGTTACATTTTATTATAAATTATTATTTTAAATATTAATGATTTTTTTTACCATGGTAAAAAAATTATTTTTTATTGAAGGTATAATTACCTTATATGCTTATATAGCGTTGACACAGTGCTTGTGCAAGTAATAGAAAAATCAAAATATTTCATTTTAAAAACATCAAAAGTATTATTTTTTGTATTAATTATGATTTAACACAAATTTTATGTTTAATAATAATGTATAATTTATTTTTAAAGAGTTTATATTATAATTCCATGTATATCATGATGTCTTTAAAGTCAAAATATGTGAATAGTTCTTAAATTGACTTTAATTGTATTTTATGTTAAATAATATATTATTAAATGATTTAAACATCATAAAAATATTAAAATTTGAAAAGGTGTATGGGATATGGTAAATAATTTCATACCTTGATCATTTTTTATCCATTTTTTACCTTAGAAGTAAATTTATAACAATTTATTATTGAAAAATTTGTTACCATAATTAAAGTTAAAATTGGTTAACGAATAAGTTAAACCAAAATAAAAGGTTTAAAATGTTACATAAACCTATAAAAATATTATTGGTTGAAGTTATTTAAACCTTAAAATATTTTATATTTGAAAATTTGGAAAAAAATTCCACTTTAACATGAAAAATAATATATTATATTTAAATCATTTAAGTAATTCCAAGTGTGTCATTTCCTTCACTATAAAAGAACGCGATCTATCCTATATTATTTACACCACCTTGAGCCACTTAAATTATCCAAAACCTATCAAAACCTATTATAAACATCCTTATACATGATTTTAAGTGATTTTATCCTTAAAATACCATCCCTAGGGTCCTTAAAAAGAGATCCAAATGAAGTTTCTTAAAGAGGAGGTAGTTGTCTTAACCGATCTCTTTCATTTTACTTCTTCTTTTAACTCATTAAATTCTATACTAACCATTATAATATAATAAAATAAGTATCAATAATATAATATTATGTTATTATTTTGATTTAATAACCTATATCCATCTTCTTTCTATCAAGTGTTAAATGAAAGTATTGCTCGTGCATACGTGTGGAGTACCGCCACCACGTAATGATAAGATTCATTTTCCATCACCATCTTTCATGGTCGATTATTATGATAAATTTAATGTTTATATATTATATTTATAAAATATTTATGATTCTTTAATTATAATATATTATCTACCTTATTACCCTCTCATCTATTGGAAAATGATAATGTCGCTCGTGCATATGCGTGGACTACCACCTCCACGAAGCAATGTGATTAGTTTTTTATTTATTATTTACATGGATGGTAATAAGTATAGATTCAATAAATATATAAAATTTTTATTATAAAATAATTATTATATAAAGGTAAATTATAATTTATCTTTATTTTATTTCATCTATCGAAAAGGGAAATATCACTCATGTGTACGTATAGATTGCCATCTTCACAAAGTGATGTAATTCATTTTGCATCACCAATTTATATGAATGGTTATAAAATTGTATATAATTAATAAATATTATACTTATGTCATTATTAATATTCTAAATATGATTAAATCATGAACAAGGTGTAAGTACCAGAACCATTGAACTGAAACGTTCATGGAAAACAAACCAATTTTCAACTGAATGCCCATTTTAAGGAATAATTGTTAATAAAAGGATAATTGGAAATTATAAAGGAATGATACATAGTAATTCATGTATGTATATGGATATATAATATATTTATAATAAATATATATTTATTATATAGGCTTTTTGAACACATACAAAGCAAGAAAACACTTGAGGTAAGGGTTTCTTATCTCACTTTTGTTTCCATGAGACATATGTCATATTCACCACTTATTTATTTCATGTGGTATATATATTTCACCTTTGATATGAAATATCATGAATATATTTATATACATGGTATTTAAAGTTTCATTTGAAGTTATTTCTTCCATGGGGGATTATGATTCAAAAGTTATGAAATCGGTAAGGGTTTATGTTATAATCTCTTTTATTTTCAGGATTGTATATGCTAAATTTCAAATAAAGGAAATTATATGGATATTATACTTTAAAAGTAATATATTTTATTTAAATCTAGTTATTCCTGAAATTTTTAATTAATAATACCCTTTTCCTATCTTTGGTACTTAAAATGATCGAGAAAATGTTTTTAAAGAAAATTTCATTAGGTGCACTAAATAACAACTTAAAATAGGTAATATATCATAATTATTGAAAACTTATTTAAAATTCTCATATTATTCTATTGTTCTTAAATCTGCATTGAATAACCTAAGGATATACATAAGAAAGTTTTGAGTGATAAATCTCATTAATGAAATATAAAAGGAGCCTAACATAAAGAAGGTATTACATGTTATACAATAGAGATTTACATGGGACATAAAATGATTGAGAATAATAAACATGATCAATGATTCATGATATAGCATGATAACATAAAGGCAACATGGGAAATGTGTCAACAACTTTAAATATAGAATTATAAATATAGATGAAGGCTAACTAACAAGGCATCATGATAAAAAAAAGTACTATGATGGATTAGGTTCACTCCATAATCCCTTTCATGGCGTCTCATGAGGCTAAAAAATTACTCAATGCATTGGAGTGCTATATAATTCTGGGCGCACCCCTCACTTTCATTTCATTCACAAGCATAAGTGTGTCGTATAGATCATACAACATGGAATCATTTTTCATAAAATTTTATTCCAAGATAAATGAGTGTGGAATTAATCCATGGAATTGCACAATAAAATAATTATAAGTACATAAAGTTAACACCCTTGATAGGAAATCGGTATCAGTATTCACTGCATAATTGTTTGGCATGGGAAATTGTGGTGAAATTTTGGCAGCATAATGGGGGAACATAAATATTAATGGGAGGGATTAATGAGATTTAAATGGGTATATAATCATTTATACATTATAATTTTTGTAAAGTGTATATGGGAGAACATATCCCAACATTAGGAAATGCAAATAAAATACATAAGATAATGATGATTCTTGAAAAAATAGAATAAGGAGAGGATCTCTTACTAAATTTCAGCATAGTAATAGCTTGGGTAATTGTTATAATGAGAGGGGATAAATGATATATCATTATCAAGACATAAATTTTATAGTATAGGTATCTTTAAAAGTTCATTAAAACATAACCAATTAAGATTAAAAAGGATAAATACAAATTATGTGCTTGAATTGAAAAGAAATAGAGAGGTCTTTTACTAAATGTTGGCATGGTATCAGGTGTACATAAAGGTTCATGGGAGGGTTTAATGAGAGTAAAATGGGTATATAATCACATTTAAATAAAAAATTGAGTAATATTTATGTATAAAAACATACCCAAATAAGAATAAATGGAAATTAAGAAGCATAACATAAAAGAGGTGCTTGAATAAAAAGAAGAGTGTGAGATCCTATACCTTGAGAGGGTGATTCCAAAAGCATGGGAGGAGATTATTGAGATCTTGGTGGAACCTTTGGGGGAATATAGATATGGTATAGAATATTAAGTATGTGATCCATGTTTTTTTAGTGGATAATAAGGGAGATCGGGTGGATTTATAAAGGAAAAGAGAGGAGAGTTATTTATTATTTCCCAAACTTAAGTTTTGGACTCTATGCAATAAAAAAATCAAAACCATAAAACTTACCATGGTTTTTCCCATGTTCTCTGAAAAATTAGATTATTTTCCATTATTTTATAAGGAAAAGTTCTTAACTCAATAAAATATCATCCCTGGTGATGTGGAAGTGAGTCATGCTCTTAAAGAAATGATGTTAAAACCATAAAATATAATATAAGTTTTAGAGGACTCATAAAGGGTTTATAAAATTAATCAAATAACATAAAAACACATTATTTTAAATATTAAACATATATTTTGTGGTTTATAAATTTTATAACATTTATTACATCACTTTTGGGTCATCATGATGTCATAATACACACCATACACCTATACTGTATTTAATTTTTACCAAAAAAATTGATTGTCTTGGAAAATTATAAAAAATTTACCATTGTATAATTTCAACATGATGATTCCAAAAATTATATTTATTTTATTAAAATAATTACATAAATAGTATAAATTTTAATTTTAAATTAAAATTTTATTTATTGAAAAATGCTAGTTTTTGATAATAATAGTTTTTCAAATATTATAAAAATTAAATTTCTTTACTTCATAAAAATATATTATAATTTATATTAAATATATAATATTTAATAGTAAAATTTAATTAAAATTTTTATTTTAATAATTATTTAATTTATCAAAAATATTTTCTTGATTAAAACAATATTTTACCACAAATACAATTTATATTTTAACATATCAAAATTCTAATTTTATCAAAATAATTATTTAATCCTTTATAAATTAAAAAAAATTATCATAATTATTATATTAAAATAAAAATATATATATTCATACTATTAAGGTTACTTTTTTGTGGTCCTTGTTAAATTATTTTTACCCTTAATTAACCTAGTCTCCTTTTACTATGGTAATAAATATTTAATACATTCACTATTCATACTATTCAAAAATTTAAGTTAACCTTATTACATAATATTAATTATGATGATTCCAAATATGGAATATTTTTTTATCAAAGTAAATTCATAGATATGGAAGAATTTAATTTTAATATAAAAGCTATAAACACGATGGAAAGAGGTTTTTCAGAAAATGTATTTTTTCCAAGGGATGATTTTACTTTAAATATATAACTAGTAATAATAATTATATGAATTAATAAATTTAGATATATAATATATACATATAATTTAATTTATTCACAATTAGGGGTTATTTTTAATTAATTAAAAGGGAGAAACATTATGCATTTTAAAACTCTTTTCATAAAAAGTTTTTTTATGACTAAAAATAAACTTATTCTAAAATTCGGTATAAGGATAATTTAAATGTAATTATTTTTATTAAATATAAATAAATAGTACTTATTTTGATTTTAAATAAAATTAAATAATAATTGGACTTTTAAATTACTTAATTATGGAAATAAATGGCAATATTACATAAAAATGGTATTTTCACTGTTCACTAAAAAATCTATATTTTCAGAAAAATCCCAATATTTTACCCTAAGTTAATTTTGATGTGATGATATAAAAAATATAGTTTATTTTATCAAATAATTTTTCTAAATTTCATATAAAATAATTATAATATTTTTTTTACAAGAAAAAATCATTTTTAAAGAAAATATATTTTGAAGAACATAAGGACATTATCAAAAATTTAATGATTATTTACTAATAATTTATTAATAAATTTTGAATGAGTATGACATACATATATATATATATATATTTCATAAATTATTTAATCCTATTCATACCCACAAATTTAGCACCTAGGTTATAATAGTTATATTTAAATAATTATTGTTTGTTTGGGTTTGATGTTGCGTATCACATACGCTATCAAACATAATTTTATCTTTTAAAAACTCAGGGCATTACATTCTTCCCCCATTTAATAAATTGTGCCCTCGTAATTTAAACTTGACCTTAATAAGTAATGTTTTGACACTTGAAAATATCTTTATTGAAAACTCGTATTGTAAAAAGGGTTAATAAAACATCCTCTTGAAAAGAGATAAAAGGGAAGTATGATGGTCATAACATAACTAGGTTTCCAAGTAGGGTAAAATTAGTAGGATGTGAAAACATAGAAATGTAAAAGAAAAATAACATAAAATAACTAATATAGTTTTATAGAGAATATGGTCAGAAGAAATTCAATGACCAAAAAAACCATAAATCTATGATTGGTGAAAAACCCATCAATTCATCGGAAATGATTGTAATATGACAACATTTTTGTTTCAAGATTCTTTTCCTAGAGTTAAGAAATTAATTTACCATCTAGACTAGGGGTATAAATAAATATACTTTCTTGATAAGTATAATTTCATCCTTTAATCAATTTCCACTACAATGTCATCTTTTCTCCAAATGATGAGTTCTCAAGATGAATTTTTTTATGCCTAAAGCACTAGAATAAGATACCAACAGATCACATAATCCACCAAATAATAAAAATATATTCCTCTTATATTTACTAAATCCAAAAAAATTAGAATAAAGTAAGATAATACTAAAAATTAATAAACCTTAATACATTAATCTCCAAAATTCCATAAATAATCCCTGAGGTTTAACAAAGATCTTTCCTTAAATAAATACTCATTTATAACACTAATAACCTCAACATTAAAGAATGTTTTAACGTTAAAGTTTGTCTCATACCCTTCACATTACACCTTGAAAAACATAATAAAATTCTTCTCAAATAATCCTAATGGGTATATATACCTCAACCAAATAAAAAAACTTCTGAAATATCATTAATCACATCAAAAAAAAAAAATTGATCATGTAGTATGTTTCCCAAAATATCATACTAAATATCCATCATGTAAAACTTCAAAAGTTGTATCAATTATTTTAAACATAATAGTATCCTTTGACATATCATATCTAGACTCTTTAGGTTTATCCCAACATCAAACACCTATTAAGGGTTATAAATCCCTAAATCATGTGTTTTCTAAAATATCACTTAATCACTAAATCACTTGAATAGGTTATTTGTACCATTCAATATATATTTCAAGTTCTTAAAGAAAAAATGCTATGTAACAATCCTTAGATTTTTTATGATTCTTCTACAATATAACTCTCAAATAACAATACATAAACACTTTATTACTTTCACTTCAATTATTTCCATAACATAGGTCCTTCCATAGTCTAGGATTTAACCCTTATATTAGGTCATTAAATTATATAATTCTCATATTCTCCACACATAATACATTTAAAAATAAATGGGTTTTTAGGATGTAATATATTCCCTTATATCATACTCTTCATTTTTTATGGAAACTATCTACTTTATCCCTTATTTTCCCACAATTAAAACACATTCTAGTTCCTTTATGGAATTTCCCTTGGTACCTCTTTCCAAATTTTTGGAATGTAAAAAAATTGAATATTCTTTTCTTTATCTTATTATTATTTGAACTTAATTGAGACTTAATCCTACTCTTCTTTGATTTATTTGGATATTAATTCTATATTCCAATTATTAATTATGATTTTTGATATCTATTTTGGAATAATCAAAAGATATATTACTTGAGTTCCCATCATATTAGGCATCTCATTTGGGAAGTCATCACATTTCCCATGACATTAGTTGTTGACTTAGTTCTTCCTATTTCTAGTCATTGACTAGAATAAAGTTAAAATTAGATATGATAAGTTTTAAACTATTAAACACATATATGGGAATCCAATTAAAGGGATAACTTATAGATGAAATTTATTTCCTTAACTTATGGATTTCTAGGCTTCAATCTATGTTATACATGATCTATTTTCTAACATAGACACTTATAGGAATTTTTGCTCCCTTAATAATGGTTCGTAATAAGATTGTAAATTTACCAAAGCATATCCTCTGGGATTTTCAAACAAAGTGTTCATCAAGGATTGTTTTCATTCACCAGTTTCGGGTCAAGTCTAGCTCAATGTGGTGTTTTCGGGTTTTACCTTTATATACATCTGTTCCAGATCCACATACACTTATAGTATCTAGACATGGATGTATTTTCTTGGAAACCACTTACTATATACTTTACCAAAATTTAGGGATGATTTATTATACTTAACTTTATCCCTAAGGTTTTCTCTAGAGTTTTCTAATCCTAATACCAAAAAATAACTAAACTTTCCTTTAATACCAACTATGACAACTTGTGTCTTTATTACATATTAATTCATGATTTATTACATAATAATACACATAATACAACCTATAAGATCAATAATTTTAGTGTATTTGATAATTAGGTACATTAAATAACAACTTAAAATAGAGAATATGTCATCATTATTGAAAACTTCTTTAACATGCTTGTATTATTCCATCATTCTTAAAACTACATGGGATAACTTGGGAACATACATAAGAAATGGGTGAGTGATAAAGCTCAGTAAGGGAATATAAAAGGACCATAACATGAAGAAGGTATTACATGTTATAAAAAAGGTATTTAAATGGGAATTAAAGTTATTGATAATCATAAACATGAGCAATGAGGCATGATATATCATGATAACATAAAGGTAACATGGGAAATGTGGCAACAACTTTGAACATGGAATCATAAACATGGTTCAGGGTTAACCGCCAAGGAATCATAATGAAAAAATTCCCATGATGGATTAGGTTTACTCCCTAATCCATTTCATTATGTCTCATGAGACTAAAAAATTACTCAATGCATTGGAGCACTATATAATTTTGGGTAAACCCATCACTTTCATTTTATTCACATGCATAAGTGTGCCATATAAATCATACAAAATGGAATCTTTTTTCATCACATTTTATTTCAATATAAAGGAGTTTGAAATAAATAAATGGAATTCTAAAATAAAATAATTATAAGTTCATAAAGTTGAACATCCTTTATTGGAAATGAGTATGAGTATTCACTACACAATTGTTTGGTATGGGAAATCGTGGTGAAATTTCAGCAGCAAAATGGGGGCACATAAATGTTCATGGGAGGGATTAATGAGAGTGAAATGGGTTTATCATAATTTATACATAATAAGGGTAGTAAGTTTGATATGGGATAACATATCAAAACATTATTAAATGGATATAAAAGGTATAAGATATTGAAGATTCTTGAATAAAGAGGAGAATGAGAGGATCTCTTACTAAATTTCAACATAGTAACGACTTTGGTAATTGTTATAATGAGACGGGATAAATGATATATCTTTATTAAAATATCAATTGGATATCATGGGGATCTTTAAAAGGTCATGAGATCATAACCAATTGATATTAAAAAGGCTAAATACAATGAAGGTGCTTGAATTGAAAAGAGGAGAGTGAGGTCCTTTACTAAATTTCGGTATAATAATGGGTGTACATAAAGGTTCATGGGAGGGATTAATGGGAGATAAAGGGGTATATATCACATATAAATAAAACTTGTAGTAATATAAATGTATAAAAGCATACCCAAAAAATAAAAAATGGAAATTAAGAGGCATAACATAAAAGAGGTACTTGAATAAAAAGAAGAGTGGGGGATCCCTTACCTTAAGAGGGTGATTCCAAAAGTATGGGAGGATATTATTGAGAGATTGGGGGAACCTTGGGAGGAATATAGATATATTATGGAATATTAATTATGTTATCCATGATTTTTTAGGGAAGAAGAATGTGATCTTGGGTGGGTTTATATAGGAAAAGAGAGGGGAGTTCTTTATTATTTATCAAACTTAGGTTTTGAACTCTATGCAATAACATAATCAAAACCACAAACCTTTCCATGGTTTTTCCCATGGTTTTATGCTAAATAGAAGTGTTTTTTCATTATTTTATAATTTAAAGGGTTAAACTTATTAAAATATTAGCCTTGGTGATGTGGAAGGGAGTCATGCTCTTAAAGAAATGCTTTTGAAACCATAAAATATAATATAGGTTTTGGAAGATTCATAAAGGGTTTATAAAATTAATAAAATAAAATAAAAACACATTATTTTAAATTGGAAATATATATTTCATCGCGGATACCTTTTATAACATTTATTTCATCACTTTTGGCATCTAAGAGTGGTAACGGCTCCTGCTTGGCATCCAAGAGACCCAGGTTCAAAACCGGGTGAAGGCGGATTTTTCAAGTATTGTACCAGTCATTTTTAGCAGTACTGTAGCAGTTGTTATAGCAGAACTATAGTAGTACTACAGTAGTTACTGTTTAGTACTGTAGAAACCAGAACTATTCACCCGATTTGGGCCTTCGGGCCACCAGTTTGTACCTATGAGTCTTAAGGGCCTTCGGTTTATCAAAGGCCTTCAGTCCACAAGGCCTTTGGGCCATAGAGACCATGGAGTAACCTAGTTCACACATAATAGGCCCTAGAATAGGATCAGAGCAACAAGAGTAGCAGCCACCAGAAGTAGAGCTAACTAGATTAGAAGAATGAGAAGGTATGGCAGTCTCCATCGAGATCAGGCACCATAAAGATTTGTACGGGTCAATGCTAGCTGATCAGCAATGCAAGGTGGGGAGCTAGGTGATCAATGATGTAGAAGCTGGGGAGGGGTAGTTCTAGTGGGTTGGGCCTACGAGTCATGTAATGGGCATGGTATGTCTCTAGGACTTTGGGTCATGTATTTCGGGTCAGTCGGGCCTTGTGCCTTGGGCCTACAAGTCATGTACGGGTTCCCCTTCAACCCTTAAAAGGGGGATTATCCATAATAAAATAAAAAAAGAAGGCCTTCAGGCCATTTGAGCTATTTAATTTTACCCAAAAAATTGAATGTCTTAGAAAATTATAAAAAAGTCTCAATTGGATAATTTTGACATACTAATTACAAAAATAATTTTTAATTCATAAAAATTATTATATTAATATTATAAATTTTAATTTTAAATTAAAAACCCTGTTTATTGAAAAATATTGGTTTTTGATAATAACAGTTTTCCAACCCTTATAAAAATTACATTTTTCGCTTCATAAAAATATATTATAATTTATATTTAATATGTACAATTTAATAGTAAAATTTAATTAAAATATTTATTTTAATAATTATTTTATTAATCAAAAATATTTTCTTGATTAAAACTATATTTTACCCCAAATACAATTTCTGTTATAACATATAAAAATTTTAATTTTATCAAAATCATTATTTAATCCTTTATAAAGTAACAAAAATAATTATAATAATTATTATATTGAAATGAAAAAATATATATATTTATACTATTAGGGTTAATTTGTTTCTATTCCTTGTTAAATTATTTTTACCATTGATTTACTTATTTTCCTTTTACTGTGGTAATAAATATTTACTATGATTACTATTCATATTGTTCAAAAATTAAGTTAACCTTATTACCTAATATTAATTATGATGATTCCAAATATGGAATCCATTTTATCAAAATAAAATTCATATAGGTGAAATAATTTAATTTTAACATAAAACCTGTAAGCACGATGGAAAACCATTTTCCGAAAAGTTCATTTTTTCCAAGAGATGATTTTACTTTAAATACATAACTATTCATATTAATTATATGAATTAATAATTATAAATATATAATATATAAATATAATTTAATTAATTCCCCATTAGGGGTTATTTTTAATTAATTAAAAGGGAGAAACATTATGCATTTTAAAATAGTTTTCAGAAAAAAGTGTTTTATGCCTAAAAATAAACTTATTCTAAAATACGGTATAAGGATAATTTAAATGTAATTATTTGGACTAAATATAACTAAATAATAATTATTTTAATTTAATATGAAATTAAAATAATAATGGGACTTTTAAATTACTTAATTTATCAAAATAAATGACAATATTACATAAAAATGGTATTTTTCACTATTAACTAAAAAATAAATATTTTTAGAAAAATCCAAAAAAATTACCCTAAGTTAATTTTGATATGATTATATAAAAAATGGATTTCATTTTATTAAACACATTTTCTAAATTTTATAGAAAATATTTATAATATTTTTTTATAAGAAAAAATATTTTTTAATGAAAACATATTTTGAAGAACAAAAGGACATTGCCAAAAATTGAGTGATTATTTACTAAGGATTTATCAATAAATTTTGATGAGAATAATATATATATATATATTTCATAAACTATTTAATCATATTCATACCCATAAATTTAATAGTTGGGATGTAACATTTATATTTAAATAATCATGGTTTGTTTAGGTTTGGTGTTGAGTATCACATACGCTGTCGAATATAATTTTCTCTTTTAAAAACTCGAGGTGTTACAAAATATGTCCATATAATGACCATAAAAAAACCCATAAACATGCATAGTATGATTACACCAAATATTCTATCTAGTTTCTTTCACAAAACATTCCATAGGTGTTAGTTTGAACATAATTTATAAGAAATAGATGTTTTATATGAGCAGGAAAAGATAAACCAAGTATCATATTCAAACCCCTTTTTCTTTCCAAAAACCAATGTAAAAAAATTTTAAAATATATGAGGCTTATCCAACCAAAAATCATATTTTCAAACTTAACAATAAACTAAAATTTTCTTTAAAACTCTTTCAAATCATGAAAATTGACTTTTAAATTCATGAGTAAAACCAAATCCTTTTTTATTCCTTTTTTTAAGAATTTCTAAATACCATTCTAAAATCAACACCACATTTTCTTTTAAAATCACACTTTCCAAACTATTTTATATATCAATTTGAAATTAAACTAAAACTTTAACCAAATTTTAACATGAACATCAACATGCACTGAAATATCAATGAGGAGTATTGAATAAAACCAAGAAATGGTGAAATACAATCAAATAGGGGTTAGGGGATACGACAAGGAAAGAATGATATCCCCTAAATAATCCTCAATGGTAACTAAGCATCATGGTTAACTCTCTAGGACTCAAGTAATATGATCTGATAATAAAGAATGGAACCCTAGGTTGACACTAAAAAATATTTCAATGTTCCGGTAGTCCTATAGAACTGGACAGGCTATAGAATCCACCCCTAGAGTGCTCAATATAAGAACCCGAGTTTTTAGAACGGGTCAAAATCCCAAACCTGTTTGAATTTTGGCTTGTTCAGAGAAAACTAGGAGAATCTAGGAAAAACTTTTAAAGTTGTGGGGTCGTACAGGGGTGCATGGTTAGCGCACGGTCTGAACAAACTGTGCGGCTAGACCAGGAAACTATGCACACTTGACAGTGGGCTCCGCATGGGCGATGCACGGTTTTTCAAACCGTGCGGGCTAGCCATGAAAAGTCTATGGGTGAGACAGTGGTAACCTCATGGTTGGCGCACGGTTTTCCAAACCATGCGGGGTAACCGTACGACCACTTAAAGTTAGGGTTTTTAAGTTCTGGGCCACTCAGAATTTTCCCATTCTCCATATTTCTTCCTCCCTCTTATGGCTCATGCGGGGAGAGTCATCTGAACTTTAAAATCCTTCCTAGATCTTCATCCAAACCTCATTTAAAACATCATTTGATGCGTTAGAACCCCCTCGGTAAGGCCTTGATTCCTCTTGAGTCGTTTTTCTTTATTTCTGTTCTTGAACAAGTTTTGGGGGTTTGAGAGGTTTTGATTATTTTGTAGATCTACCGCGTTTTAGACCTAATTGGAGGCTGTTATCAGAGAAGTAACATCGTACTAGTACGAGGTAGGTGGTGAATACCTCTTTTTGTGTTTTCGTGGTCATTTGGGTAGTGCGGCCTTCAGTGCGTTTTAGGGTATTTTGAGAGAGACCCTAATTTATCTGATACTGCTTATTTAAATTTTTTATTAGACCTATGGGATACCTTTGGGTATGCCCTTTGTCGTGTCTTGATTAACAAGGGTCGGGTGAGAGGTCGTTGCTCGCATGGGGAATTTTGTCCGGGGTTTCCAAAATGATAATACTTGAATTGTTTTGGTTTAAAATTGTTAGGTTTAGTTATTTAAATATGATATGAATTGTTAGAGACCTTAGAAACTTCAGTGCTGGTATGGGACAAAACTTGCTTAGTGAAATTCATCTGTTTAGATGGTTTTTCTAGTTTATGTGTTCTGTTTAAATGTTTAATTGCTAAATTGCATATACTGGAACCTTCAAGTTGTGCTTGGTACTGTTTAATGATTTTGATCGCAGGTTGGGCTTGGCCCAGGGTTACTTTGGGTGGTTTTTGACCACGGTATTGGGCGTCATGGATGTCGGCTTGAGGCATTATGACTGTCAGGTTGCACATGGCCCGGGTTACTTGGATAACGAGGCCATCAAACTTGAGCAGCATGGTCACAGGGACACGAGGTGTCAGATGTGTGGTGGCTTAGTTACTATTTTGGTGATTACCGCTCACCTGGAACTTTGAGTAGTGTGCATACAGAGATACTTCGTGATGAGGTGGTTTTAACCACTCGTATGGGTAGAGTCCTCTATAGATGCAGTTTAGGTACTTTGGTTGGGGGTGCTTGTCATAGGAATCCACATGGGAGGTGAGGAGCCTCTAGGGGATAGCTTTGAGGCTATCGGGTTGGGGGCTGAGGCTCACCGTGATTTGAGAGCAGGTATCTCAGTCCCTCCGGTTACTTATTTGAGGGCGGATATCGCCGTCCCTCCGGTTACTTGATTTGAGGGAAGGTATCACTGTCCCTACGGCTATTTATTTGAGGGTAGACATCGTTGTCCCTCTGGTTATTTATTTGAGGACAGGCATCGTTGTTCCTCTAGGTTACTCCTTAGTCGTGCCTTCGATACATCGGTACTTGAGGCACGAGGTGTCAAGAGGCACAAGGTGTTGGGTTACTATTCTTGGGCATGCCTTCAGGACGTCGGTACTTGAGACATGTGGTGTCAGGGAGCACATGGTATCTAGTTACACAACAGAGATTATGGCGTTGGCCAAAGCAGGTGACACTCCAAGGTGGCTGCTGAGCACCAATGGAGTTTGTGTTTATTTGTGAATCATACTATTTACTATTTTCCTTATAAATGCATGACTTCTTACACACTTATATTAGGTACACACCATTGGGTGGTATCCTACTGAGATTTGTCTCACACCCTACACGGGCCCATCGGGAAGCGTGCAGACTATGGATTTACATGCCGGAAAGAGGTCAGCTTCAAGAGATGGACTACATTAGATGTTGCATGAAGATGGTATGGACCTTGAGGTCTTTACTAGTTGGAGTTCATCTTGTTTTGTTTCTTTTCATGTATTAGCATGCTTATTTGTTATGTAGCTACAGTTGGTTAGCCATTGGCGCCTTTTTGTGTTCAGATAGGTATGACCTGCTTTGGATGCATGTTTTATTGTTCAGTAGTAGTTACAAGTGATTATCATGTTGTTGTGTTTATTTTCGTTGTTATTGTTTATATTTATTGTTTCTGCTGTTTATTGATATTGAATGTGCTTCCACTCTACGGGTCTGGTTCGAGTCTGCTGAGTCATTTATTCTGCTGCATCTTTATTGTTATACTTGGACCAGTACCATTATTATTATCCTTCGAGAGGGTATAGCCTCCCCACTATACCTATAAGACCCTCCCTGCTAATCGGCAGCCTTTGGCGTTCAGGGAGGTGTGCCTAAGGTAGTAGCACCCAACCCGTTTAGTACTGTTCAGGTGGCTGATCGGGTCCGGGTCATTACAAAGTGGTATCAGAGGAGTTCTTGATAGGGATTTAGTAGCAGTGTTTTGCGGGATACTAACAAGATTGAGGATTCTCTTTTATTTCTGTTGGTTATACTATTTGGGATATGGTAGACTGGAGATAGGTTGTTAACTGGAACTAGGTTTCTAGCTTGTGCTTGGGTGCCTGCAGCCCCAAGTACGAGGGATGGACCAAGTTTCCATGGGTGGGAATTGTTGTCTGATTTTTTCTCAGATTACAGTTTATATGATTTCCACCTCATTGGATCACTTGGTGTTTGATGTTATTGATTGTGATATGTGACCCTTGACCTGGTGAGGTGGTCTCTCCTGTCGTTGATTGAAGTTATATGTGTCCCAAATTAATTACCCGTTCTTAACACTTTAGTATAACATAAGTTTGGGGTCGATCCACAGGGAACAATGGAGTTCATAGATTTAATTGAGTTAATACTTAATTAGGTGAAGTATTCGGAATTTAGAGTTGATTGAGTTGATTTTGGTTTTTATTTGAAACTAAACTGTCTTACTTTGAAGAAATGATTAACAGTTTTAAATAAAACAACAGGTAAATTTAAAGAGTTTAAAATAGGAAGAAAAGGATGTGTCGGGGCTGTGGTGATTTAAGGAGTTCTTATTCAGATTGTTTAAATGGTTGTGTTGTTCATAATAATTCAATCATTCTGGATTTCATTTTGTTACAAGATTTCCTTGGTCCAGTTCCTCTTGTTTGGAATTAGAGCAGATGACTCCTTGGTCCGGTAGTCAGTGTTCTTAATTCTTTATTAAGTTCAGTCCATTATTTGAATCGGTGAAATCCTTCCAATTATCATGGATGTTTTCACCGTTACTTCTCTTTTGTATTACTGAGAATCCTTCCCTTGGTCCGGCTCAGAATTCTCAGTTATATTAGACAGTGGTTTAAGAAAAGTAAGATGAATTACAACGATTCAAACACAACTATATAAAACAACATACAAATTATGATCCCATCATCCACAACCCCAAAAAAAGGGGTTTATTTACATATAGAAAGTGGGAGAGAAACGACACATGTGATACCTGACAGATTCATCGTGTAGGCATTGAGGTAGGGTGTCAGAAGGTGGAATGGCGGAATGATGGCACCACGGTGGCTCGGGAATGGTAACAACAGAGCTTCTTCTCTCCTCAAAATGGTTCTTCACCCAAAATTCGTAGGCCAAGGCCTCTTTTTATAGAAAAATAAAGTACACGACGTGTATATAAAGTACACGCCGTGTACTTTTCGTCAACGCGCTTTGGCGCCAATTTCTCCACGGGTAGGCGGCCTAACATGCCGTCTTTGACTTTTGAACATGGCGTTGCCTGTTGGTTGGGTGTACACGGCGTGTAGAACCTCCATACACGGTGTGTAGTGTCATAAGTTTGTCCACCAACCCCTTCTAGAATGGAAGACACGGCGTGTATAAATTCAAACACGTCGTGTCTCCTTCAACAGCCACATGGGCGTGTAGACTTTTCTCAGCAACTACCGCTTCTAGAAAGTGGTACATGGCATGTAACGCCACCCCACACAGCGTGTATCTCTACCTGGTGGCATGGGCATGTACTCCCTGCTTTGGTTCGTGTCTTTGTCTAGATGTACACGGCATGTATAAAAGTACACGTCGTGTAGTTTCAAAATTTTCACAAACTTCCCTTGATCCGTGTATTTAGCCAGAAAGCTCCTGAAAGTAAATAGATTCACCAAAATCAAAGAATATGTTCATAAAACAACAGATATTTGCTGAAAACATGTTTTTATTGTCAATTATATATATGGAAATGTATACACAAATCGGGTGCATCATGCGGTAAGGGAGAATTGGACCTTGGCTCGGTATGGCAAGGCTTGTCTGCTTGGCTTTTGATAGGCACATTTTAGGGTATTTCAATTTCATAACTGCACGTATGATTTGTGATGTGATAATTCCATGTGAATAATATCAATTTCCATGCTATGTATGCTTTGAAATGTGACTAGGTGAAATTCCTGAAAGAATTTCTTGTTGATTGCAATGTGTTATGCCATGATTTATATATTTGTAGAATTGTATGTGATAGGATATTTGGGTCTAGCTCCTATGAAAGCAGGTAGGTACTATTGGTTTAGATTATTTTGATCACTAGGATTGGGTGACTTGGTCATCGTTTTGAGGCAACGTTGGTTGTCAGGACGGGCATGGCCCGAGGTACTTTTGATACTTGGCTCTGTTAGGAGCGGTTAAGGAGGCCATGAGGTCAGGATGTCGTGGGGCATGGTTGCAGTGGGGGAGAGTAAGGGTGGTAGTTGTGTGCTTCCTTTTACTGTTTTCTTATCTGTGTTGAATATATATTGTTATATATATATGATCTATCTAACCATTTATGGTATTCAGCGGGTTCCTCTTATACGTCTCAATGGAGCGTCAGGAAAGTGAGGATACAGTGCTGCAGGTGCAGGATCAGGTTCAAGATTCGGTATAGGAAGAGCACGAGCTGTAGGTATAGGCTCAGGGACAGGATCAGGTTCAGGATCCGGTGTAGGCAGGGCAGTAGCCGGGTTTGGAAATGTTCGTTCCATGGATCGACGAGCAGCTCTAAGCTATCCTGATACGCGTCTTTCAGGGGATTGACAGAGGCGCGCAGGGTACATAGCCATCTATGGCATATCTGATGTGAGAGTTCCAGTCGCAACACCCGCCGCTATTTCTGGGTGAGGGTGGTCTGCAGGCGGATGAGAATTGGATAGAGATCATGCAGATGATCTTCGAGCAGCTCGAGACGCCTCTAGGGTGGAGTATCAAGATGGAGACATAAATGCTGTGAGGACCAGCAAAGCGTTGGTGGGATGTGCAGGTTCAGGCTCGCAGGCATGATGGATTGGCATGGAAGGACTTTGAGGATAGGTTCTTCGAGAACTTTTACCCAAAGAAAATGAGGGAAAAGAGAGCTTAGGAGTTATTGAGCCTTCAGTAGGGAGACATGTCCATCATGGACTATGTTGCTACTTTCACCAAGTTGTCTCACTTTGCACCCGGTATGGTAAGTGATGACGTGGATAGGGTGAGATGCTTCGAGGATGGCTTACGACACGCCATTCAGATCCATGTAAATATCTTCCAGCTAGGTTCTTTTTCAGATTCGGTGAATAAGAAGCTCATAGCGGAGGGCGATCAGAGGGATAGGCCCCAAGTTGGTCGGACGGCGGCCTCAGGTGATGGTTCGGACAGCAGGAAGTGAAAACGGGATGAGTTTTACTAGGGCGGTTAGGACAAGGACTCAGCTAGACCACCTTTTAGCAGTTCTTCAGTGGTTTTTTTTCAGTGTGGATAGTCAGGACATGTTCGGACCCAGTGTGATAGGCCTCCAAAGGAGTGTTGGGCATGTGGACAGGTCAGGCATCTAGAGAGGTTTTGCAGGCAGCCTTCTCAGACAACCGACAAAGTAGGGACTAGGATAGACGGTGGAATCTAGAGTTGGGTCAGGTTCGATACCAGGAGAGGGTAGCCGAGGTTCAACTGCACGCGGAGGACACGACAGAGACAGTGGGATCCAGCTGAGGGGTCAGTGGCCGATGGCTGGAGCAGCACCGCAGGGAGGTTAGGCATCAGGCAGTCGTACTTCAGGCCAGGTTCACGCTGTGGAGCTACTAGAGGTTGAGCAGGCCGGTGAGCCGATGACGGTTAGAGGTACACCACGGGTGTGGCTGTGATTTCCTTATTCTCTTCTAGCATGACCTGTAGAGTCATGTCCGTTTTGAGTGCACGTGATGCACAGGATCTATGTGGACTAACTAGATGCCGGTTAGTGGGATTGGCGCCATATCAGGTGCGTGATATATATATATATGTATGAGATTTGTAGCATTAGGGGAATCGATTATGTGGGTTACTTGAGGTTCCTTGGGCATCGGGGCATCGAGGATGCGAGTTACTTGAGGTGCTAGGCACCAGGTTCATTTTGAGCATCCATGGGATGCAGGACCTCGTGGAGGCGGACACCGATGTGGTGCAGGATACATTGGATGTTAGAAGTGACATGGGGGTTCCAATGAGGTGTAGGGGTGACGATGCATCACGAGAGGACCTTGAGTCTGGAAACAGGTTAGCGAACCTTTGCTTTTTATGAGTTTTTTTATGATTGAGACCGAGTTAGGAGATTCCTAAGGTGGGGATCCCCTTGAGAAATTCAACCAGAACCTTGTGACCGGGGAAGTCCAAGTTGCTTTGATCAGGGTGGTATGTTCAGTTCTATTTCCGGGTTTTGTTTGATAGCTCGGGGACGAGCTATGTTAAGGTGGGGAGATTGTAAGAACTCGGGTTTTTAAAACGGTTCAAAATCCCGAACCTGTTTGAATTTTAACATGTTCAAAGAAAACTGGGAGAATCTAGGAAAAACTTTTAAAGTTGTGGGGTCATACAGGGGCGCACGGTTGGCGCACGTTCTGAACAAACCATACGGCCAACCCAAGAAACCGTACACCCTTGACAGTGGGCTCCGCATGGGTGGCACACGGTTTTTCAAACCATGCGGGAAAGCCGTGTGAAGTCCCTGGGTGAGATAGTGGCAACCACACGGTTGGTGCACGGTTTTCCAAACTGTGCGGGGTAACCATGCGGCCACTTAAAGTTAGGGTTTTTAAGTTCTGGTCCACTCAGGATTTTCCCATTCTCCATCTTTCTTCCTCCCTCTTATGGATCACATGGGGAGAGCCAGCCGGACCTTTGAATCCTTCCCAGATCTTCTTCTAAACCCCATTTCGAACATAGTTTGATGCGTTAGAACCCCCTCAGTAAGTCCTTGATTCCTCTTGAGCCGTTTTTCTTGATTTTTGTTCTAGTTTGAGTTTTGGGGGTTTGATCGGTTTTGATTCTTTTGTAGATCTACCGCGTTTTAGACCTAATTGGAGGCTGTTATCAAAGGAGTAACATTGTACTAGTACGAGGTAAGTGTTGCATACCTCTTTTTGTGTTTTCGTGGTCATTTGGGTAGTGCGACCTTCAGCGCATTTTTAGGTATTTTGAGAGAGACCCTAATTTATCTGCTACTACTTATTTAAATTACTTATTAGACCTATGGGATACTTTTGGGTATGCCCTTTATCTTGTCTTGATTAAGTAGGGTTGGGCAAGAGGCCATTGCTCACATGGGGCATTTTGGCCAGGGTTTCCAAAATGGTAATACTTGAATTTTTTGGTTTAAAACTGTTAGGTTTAGTTATTTAAACCTTGATATGAATTTTTGGAGACCTTAGAAACTTTAGTGTTGGTATGGGACAGCACTTGCTTAGTGAAATTCATCTGTTTATATGGTTTTTTCAGTTTATGTGTTCTGTTTAAATGTGTAATTACTGAATTGCATATACTGGAACCTTCAGGTTGTGCTTGGTACTATTGAGTGATTCTGATCATAGGTTGGGCTTGGTCCGGGGTTACTTTGGGTGGTTTTGACCACGAGATTGGGCGTCATGGACATCGGCTTGAGGCAGTATGACTGTCAGGTTGGGTATGGCTCGGGTTACTTAGATGGCGAGGCCATCAGACTTGAGCGGCATGGTCACAAGGACACAAGATGTCAGATGTGTGGTGTCTTAGGTACTATTTTGGTTATTACCGCTCACCTGAAACTTTGAGTAGTGTGCACATAGAGATACTCCGTGATGAGGTGGTTTTGACCACTCGTGTGGGTAGAGGCCCTCATAAATGTGGTTTAGGTACTTTGGTTGGGGGTGCTTGCCGTAGGAAGCCACGTGGGAGGCGAGGAGCCTCCAGGGGATAACTTTGAGGCTATCGGGTTGGGGGATGAGGCTCGCCGTGATTTGAGGGCAGGTAATGTTGTCCCTCCGGTTACTTATTTGAGGGTGGATATCACCGTCTCTCCGGTTACTTAATTTGAGGGCAGGTATCGCTGTCCCTTCGGCTATTTATTTGGGGGAAGACATCGATGTCCCTACGGTTATTTATTTGAGGACAGGCATCGTTGTTCCTCCGGGTTACTCCTTGGGTGTGCCTTCGAGATGTCGATACTTAAGGTATGAGGTGTCAGGAGGCATAAGGTGTCAGGTTTGGGCATGCCTTTGGGATATCGGTACTTGAGACATGCGGTGTCAGGGGGAACATGGTGCCGGGTTACACGACAGAGATTCCGGCATTGGCCAAAGCATGTGACACTCCATGGTGGCCACTGAGCACCAGTGGAGTTTGTGTTTATTTGTGCATCATATTGTTTACTATTTCCCTTATAAATGGAAGACTGCTTAAACACTTATATTAGGTACGCACTGTTGGGTGGTATCCTACTAAGATTTTTCTCACACCGTGAATGGGACCTTCGGGACGCGTGCAAACTTTATGGATTTATGTGCAGGAAAGAGGCCAGCTTCAGGAGTCGGGCTGCATTAGTTGTTGAATGGAGATGGTATGGACCTTGAGTTCTTGCCTTGCTGGAGTTCATCTTGTTTTGTTTCCTTTCCTATATTAGAATGCTTATTTGTTATGTAGCTACAGTTGGTTATCCATTGGTGCCTTTTTGTGTTCAGATATGTATGACCTGCTTTGGATGCATGTTTTATTGTTCAGTAGTAGTTACAAGTGATCAGCATGATGTTGTGTTTATTTCTGCTATTTTTGTTTATATTTATTGCTTCTGCTATTTATTGATATTGAATGTGTTTCTACTCTGTGGGTCTGGTTCGAGTCTGCTGATTCATTTATTCCGCTGTATATTTATTGTTATACTTGGACTAGTACCATTATTATTATCCTCCAAGAGGGTATATCCTCCCCACTATACATATAAGACCCTCGCTGCTAGTCGGCAACCTTTGGCGTTCAGGGAGGTGCATCTAAGGTAGTAGCACCCGACCCATTTAGCACTGTTCGGGTGGCTGATCGGGTCCGGGTCATTACACTCAAGCTACCATGGGTCACATAAACCATTACAATAGAAATCTTCCTATTTAAATGAGAAACAATCCCTATTAAGTGCACAATCTATACTAGGGCTTACACATATTCAAATATCCTTCTAGTTTTCGAGGATTCTCATGAAATCAATAAAAGTGGAGGTGAGGAAACAAATCAAGCAGGAAATCATCAAATAAATAATTTAAAATCATTTAAAATAAACTTAATCTCACCTCTTATATCATCTCAAGAAATATACCCTTTCACATCCATGTATAAGCATCACATAGAAGAATGAAAATATAAAACATTCCCACATAGGGCACAAGTCTAATAAGACATAATACAAATCAAGGGGTTCACAACTGAGGGTAATTCAACATCAATAAAACTCCCCATAAAAATTACAAATAGGCCTTTGAAATCAATCTTTGGATTACAATCTATTTTTCACCACTTGAAATCTCATTTTCATGCATCCTTGGAATCAAGTTAAGGAAACAAATTTTGAAATCCATTTAGAAATCAACTATTTTCCTTAAAACCATTTTTGAAATAATAAAAATTCCAACAATGTTAAAACACTTTAGCATGGGATTAACGTGCCCCATTTATCAAGCAATCAATTTTTAAACATAAAATTATTTAATTGAAATTCATTTGGTGTTAAACACACCTTTAAAACACTTGAGTTTTCATTAAAAGAGAAACTCGGACATTTTCTCAAACACATGGAATGCGAGCAACTCCATGACCTAACTCATCGAGGCCCACCTAGCTAATGATAAAATGAGTGTGACACCCCAAGTATGCCTCTAATAGGACAAGGTTATTGAAAGTAGATGCACTAAACCCAAATTTTGTTTTACTTTGTTACCACTACATGTATGTAGGTTGTTATATATATACATGTGTTTATCTTGTCATAATAGTGTAGATAATTCTGCATCCACTTTGTTTATGGAAATTTCCTTAGGTTACATGTCATATCAAAGGGTTATAGCAGATCACATGCTATAATGAGAACCTCAAGATACTATGATAGTAATCTTAAAGTAATGTCCTATGGTCTAGTTACATCATTCTAAAAGGACACAGATGATGTGTGGCTATCAAGTGTTGAGGGCTCATAAGCATTGAGACTTATTCTCATGAAGTTCACACTTGATGATCTATAGTAGTTGAGATCATGAGTATTAACCCTCAAAATAGGAACACTACATGTTTCAGGTGTCATTAGTTATTCCTATCTATGGACATGTGTAATGGTTTCCAAACTTGAGATCATTATCAATGTATGTCATTTAATTGTGTACTTTGATGCAAGGAAAAAACCATGGCAATGAAGTCGTGGAGAGGTAGTTTGTGTTGGGTATGTCATTGGTGACATGACATTGATTGAATGATCAAGATAGGATTTTTCACTTCCGAGTTGAGGAAGATATATCTCGGGCCTGGTTGATTAGAATGGTGGCACCTTTATTAAATCCATGATCATGGTATTGGAAGGTAAGACCGTTCGAACAGATCAAAAAATAAAATAAAGAAAGATAAAGGATGATGACACTAGTATGAATTATACTTTATTTAGATATTGATGACAAAGAGATTGTATTACACAGACCATGTCCATAGGGAGGTAGTCGTTGCATTGACTTTTTCCTTATCTCTATAGGGGCCTCAATGGGTTGCTAGACCCCGCTTTTAGTTGGTGTATTTTAATCACTTCTATTGAGATAATGGCCTAGAGGGTCACACATAATTGCGCTTTGAGAATATGCCCTATTCTGTGGAATGGGAATATAGAACTCAGTGGGAGCCACCATGGGGTTCGGGTATTATCCAAGTTCTATGGATCACCAAGTAATAAATAAATTCTTTAATTATTCAAGTTTAGAATAATTCATTGATTTTATTTATAACATGTATTTATAAGTGATTAAGTAAATACAAGGATAAAATATTATTCTAAAGGATTTAAATATCCCAAGTTTGTTTAATATTATTTGGATATGTGAATCAAGTTAAAGACTTAAGTTTATCATGCAGTATATATTTAATATATATTATAGTTAGTGATAAAATTATAAATATTATTTATGGCATAATTTAATTTGTCATAAATAAATATTTATAATACTTATATTGGGAATATTTATTACACGGGGCTCTGGAACCCATACCGAGTATTTTAGATATTCCCTATATAAGTAAGAGAGAGGCCCATCCCATGGGATGATTTCATTCATTGGAATTGAGAACCTCTCTCTCCTCCTAAATTCTAGAGAGATTTTTTCAAGAAAGCAAGATCTTCAAGTTCCTTCTTCCTGGATCAAAGTAGGTTTCTTGTGGTGATCATTTCTATGTCGAAGTGGTCATCGGTGTACCGCTCTAGCACCCATATTCTGATGAACAATGCGCAAGCAGATTTAAGAGGTGTGTGTGGACGATCTAGAGAGATTCGATGTCGGAGTCTTTGAGCAACAGTCATTGACATATTGTGACAGACTTGCACACGTCCAAATTGAACGAGGTAAATGTTCAATTTTTATTTTGTTCTATATTAAATCCACACATGGTACTTGGACCATACTGGGATAAGATCACCGGAGTCGACGTTGTTACGTCACTCCAGTGAAGCAAAAAATTTAATTTCCCAGCCCATCAACTTTTACTGCCCTTCCCGGTACCTATCAGTGGTATCAGAGCGACATGTGGTTTTTCTAAGTCAAAAGAAAAAATAAATTGCATTAAATTTATGTACAGGGTGTTAAAACGGTTCCATTGGATCTGATCGTGCATTATTCTATTTTTGAATGACCAAGTAATTGACATTTGAAAATTTCTAATTGAATTGACATCATAAGATTTATGTTCTTCGAATTTTAATTTTGAAGAACACAAATTTCAAATTTGCATTTGTGTTCTTGAAATTTACTTGAATCCGACCATGTTTCGGTCGGAATCTGATCACTGAAAATTTTCTGATGGAATTAAATTATTAGGAGTTAAATAAAATATATTATAATATAATATTAATTTCTTTTTCTCATTTATGATAAAAATTCAAGTTATCTTTTATAAAATTTTTCCATAAATTTTTATAATTTATAAAAAAAATCTGTTAGACTTTTGGAAAGTTTTCTTTTTGATTAAAGTCTTTTAGACTTTAGAAATTTAAAAAAATGTGGTGTGTTTTGTCAAAATACAAATCATAATAATAAAAAAAGGGAGGAAGACCTCACTTGGGTCTTCTTCCATGTCGAGCACTGCCCCAGCCCTAGCTCCCCTCCTCCCTCTGAGCTCGCCGCCCTGGGCCTGACCAGACGCGTCGTGCCACCTCTCTCTCTCTTAGCCTGAGGTCCCACGCCCCCTTCTTCCCTTCGAGCTTTCCGGGAGCCCGCGTCGCCCCGTTCTCCCCTCACCATGACACTGACTGGGTCCACACGCACCCTCGACCGCCACCACTGTAGGGGCCCGCCATTGCTGCCATCCCCTCCTCTTGCCCAGTGCTCTGCTGCCACCGTCTCAACCGCAAGGCGTCGCCCCACCTCCCTCCGCGCATTGCCGGAGCCCAATGTCACCGCCCCTGTATGGTTTGACTACGGTCAGTCGTGCCTCACCAGAGGATGCCACAAGCCGCCATTGTGCCACGCCGAAGAAGCTCACTGCCACCACCCAGTCCAGGCCATGCGCCTCCCTCCGACCTTCTCGTCGGTCCATCACGCTTTGTCGAAGCTGTAGGATTCCACAGTCGCTTCCCAGTTGGTCATGCCTTGTTATCCATAACTGGTGTGGACCTCTGTTTTTTCAAGAGTTTTGTCGCGTGGGTGTTGCTGGACTAGGTAGATACACAGTAGTCACGCCGCAGACACATTTTAGTCACATCGTGATTCGGCCCAGCTCTGGTTATTCACACGCGCGGTAGTTCGCAGTCCCATCAGACTCCTTATCTGGCTGGAGGTAACCCTTTTAAATTGATTTAATTGATTTAGTTTTTAAATTAAATTAATTAGAATTAATTTTGGGGTTTAAAATTCAATAGAACATAAAACTTTAATTTAATTTAAGATTAAATTAAATTAATGGTTTGATTTAATTTTTAGAATTAAAATTAAATATAAAAATTGGAACTAATAAATTAATTAATTGAATTTATTTAAATTTATTTAATTTATTATAACACACTAGTACTATTTAAATTTATTACAGCTTAATTTTAATTGTTAATTTTATATATCGACTGGTCTTAAGCTAGTGACTGACCCGTGCATGTCTGGTTTTATTTATTTAATTATTTATTCAATGTGTGTGATGATTGTAATAATTAATTAGATAAATGAAAATCTATGAATCGTCTTTTAATTCAAATATGTATTAGGGCCTACGTGTCCAATGCACCTATTATTTTCTGTACCCCTAGACCCCCTCGCTTATGCGCGAGTATATTTGTTAAAAGACAATCACATTCTAAGACATGGACCATACCAAGTTGAGGTGGAAATCCATATGGGAGTCGAGCATTATGCACTGAGGGAAAGCTACGATACGAGTTAGTTTTCAACTCAGGTATGGAAACCCCTAGGTCAAGATTGATCTGTTATGGATCGATCATAGTTTAATGCTCAAGACCAATCAGATTGTATGATTTATCTTTATGTATTATTTATTATTTTATATGGTTCATAATCATTACTTGATCACATAAAATAGTAAACAAGATAAAAATGCATAAATATGTGATGAATATATTTCTATTTCATGTTTAGTTATGAGTAAGACTATTTAGTTTGAACATATAAATAGAAAAAGGATTATATTCTTTAATAAATATCAAAATCCCTCAATGATATATTAAGTCTTAATGTCTTCCATTACTCACATTTAAACAAAATCAGATGTTTGGGGTGCTCTTAAACCATAGTTGAGAGTGCCTTTTACTAACGGGGTGTTTTCATAAGATAATTGGGTCAACTTAACTAAAGTGAGTATTCAAGGATTAGCCATAGCTAACTTGCTATCACTTTATAGGTATGAAGTTGAGGGAATCAGGTTCAGATTCCAAAATCTGGGACTTTACTCAATAAGTACAAGGAACCACGATTTAAGTGGTTGGTCAGCCTAGTGCCTACCTTGAAACCCTCTGAGTAGTGGCGTAGCCATAGCTTGTAGACTATTAGGAAGGTTTTGAGGGTCATTTCCACTAGAGTACTCAAGCGACAGAGTATTTCGAATCTAATAGTGAGGGCTATTGAGGTTCGCTAAAATAGTGGGAGATATTAAAATGATATAATAATTAATTAATTATAAATTTCAAAAGGTAATCAAGATAAAGTACCAACTGCTAATATTCATATGATGTAGATTTAAAATGGCAATCACCAACACCACAAGTACATTGTCACTATAATCAATTTGGGAAGAAGAAAATATCCTGATCGGCAATAACTTACAGGAGTTGTACAGGCGCTTGTGCATAGTACTACACCAAGAAAGGAAGCTTCATGTGCTGGAATCCTTAGTTCCTACTTAGCCTCCTCAAGGATCAAGTAAGGTGGAAAAAGATAAATAGAAAAAGGCATGTAGAGGATGCACTTGATGTTCAATGCATCATGTTATCATCCATGTCCATCCAATTGCAGAAAGTGCATGAGGATGAGGATGCCTAAAAGATTCTTTTACATCTCCAAGAATTATATCAGGAGAGGGCTAGGAAGGAAAGGTATGAGATCTCAAGTTCCCTATATAAGCGTAGGCTAGAAGAAGGGCACCAAGATGGTCCTCATATACTCAAGATGATTAGGTATATTGAGAGGCTTAAAGCCCTTGGGTTTAAATTGAACCAAGAACTAGTAGTGGATCTCATTATTGCCTCTTTACCTCCAAGCTTCTCAACTTTCATTGTCAATTATAACATGAATTATATGACAAAATCTCTCCCAGACCTTTTAGCTTTAGTTCACCAAGCTGACAAGGATATGATAAATATCAATTCATCAGTCCTTATAGTGAACAAAAGAAATAAGGGAAAGGCAAAGGGGTCTAAGTCCAAGTCAAGGCCAAAGATACCAATGCATCATCCTGCAAAGAAGCCAAAGATTCATAGGTAGAGTAATGAGCAGGAGGTTGTCTGCTTTGGATGTGGCAAGAAAGGACACTAGAAGAAGAATTGCAGAGCTGAGAAGAAGAAGCAAACTGATGCATCTACTTCAGGTATTTTTTTCATTGAATACAATCTATCTTTATCTAAAAATTGGGTATTGGATATGGTATGTGGATCACACATTTGTATTCATATATAGGAACCAAGTAGGTTTAAGAAGATTGAAAAAGGTGAAGTGGATCTCTGAGCTGCAAATGGTGCAAGTCCAGCAGCCTTGGTAGTGGGAGACTATCACTTAACCTTGCCAAGTGGTTTGGTTCTAGTTTTAAATTATTGTTATTATGTATCTTTTCTAACTAGGAACAGAATCTTTGTGTCGATTTTAGACACTGTGGGATTTTATTTCAAGTTTGGAAGTAAATGTTGTCTCTTTTATAGGGATAACATATGTTATGATATGGCACATCTTAACAATGGTTTATATATGCTTGAACTCAAGAACCTCGTAATGTAGATCAATAAAAAAACCAGACAACATGACTCATATATCACCTGCCTATGGCACTTTAGGCTAGGTCATGTAAATGAGAAGAGATCTTAAAGATTACATAAAGAAGGGTATTTAGACTCGGTAAAGTTAGAACCCTTGGGTGTATGTCAATATTGTTTACAAGGAAAGATGACCAAATCACCTTTCTTTGGGAAGGGAGAAAGAGCCAAGGTAGTACTGGAATTAATTTATACTGATGTATGTGGTCCATTTCCAATAGAGGTAAGGGGTGGTTTTTCATACTTCATTAATTTTACCGATGACTATAGTAGGTACGGCTATATCTACTTAATGTGGTATAAGTCTGATTCCTTCTAGATATTTAAGGAATACCAAAATGAATTAGAAAACCAACTTGTTAAGAAGATAAAAGCACTCCGCTTAGACTGAGGCATAGAATATCTTAACCAAGATTTCATTGATCATTTTAAGGGAGTGTGGGATAGTATCCCAACTCACTCGTCCTTATACACCACAATGGAATGGTGTTAGTGAAAGGAGTAATAGGACCTTGCTTGACATGGTAAGATCAATGATGAGTCATGCAACTCTTCCATTATCCTTTTGGAGATACGATTTGCAGACAACAGTATATACCCTTAATTGAGTACCAAATAAAGCTGAATATGGGATTCCATATGAGTTTTGGTATGGAAAGAAACTCATTATGACACACATACATGTATGGGGGTGTGAGATATTTTTCAAGACTTTACCAAGTGAAAAATTATCATCCAGAAGAACAAAGTGCATCTTTATAGGTTATCCTAAGGAAACCAAAGGATATTACTTATATAACCCTTTAGATATAAAAGTCATTGTTTCAAGACACACCATATTTCTATAAAGTGAACACATTTCTATTGGACATAGTGGGAGCAAGATTGACTTCGATGAAGTTAATGCTCTAGATGAACAAGAGTTGGCATGAGAACAATCTTCACAAGAACAAGTGGAAGAAGAAGTTGTTCCTGAGATACAAATACTGCGTAGGTCTACGCAAGAGGTTAGAGAACCGGAGCACTATGGTTTTCTTATCACCGAGTCGGGTGACACATTACTCCTTGAGGATGATGAACCTCTAACCTACAAGGAAGTAGTAAAAGGCAAAGAAGCTACTAAATGGCAAGAATCCATCCATTCTGAGATGGATTCCATGTACCAAAATCAAGTTTGGATTTCGGTAGACCCTCCAGCTGATATAAATCCCATTGGATGCAAATGGGTATTCAAAAAGAAGCTGGACATGGATGGTAAGGTTAATACCTTTAAAGAAAGACTGGTTGAAAAGGGTTTCAGGCAACGTCAAGGCATTAACTATGATGAAACCTTCTCACTAGTAGCAATGCTTAAATCCATCAGAATATTGCTTGTAATAGCAGCCTTTCATGATTATGAAATTTGGAAAATGGATATCAAAACTGATTTTCTAAATGGGAAGTTGGTTGAAGCCATCTATATGACTCAACTCGAAGGTTTCATTAATTCAAAGAATAAAAATAAAGCATGCAAGCTGCAAAGATCCATTTATGGGTTAAAGAAGGCATCGCGGTCATGGAATGTTTGTTTTTATGAGGCCATAATAGAATTTGGTTTTGTCAAAAATTAAATTGAGACTTGTGTTTATAAAAAGGTTGAAGGGAATTCTATTGTTTTCCTAGTATTATATGTTAATGACATATTAATTATGGGAAACGAGGTGCAAGTATTACAGTTAATTAAGACTTGGTTAAATGAATGCTTCTCTATGAAAGACTTAGGTGAAGCATCCTACATTCTAGGGATCAAGATATATCAAGATAGATCTCAAAGGTATCTTGGGCTAAGTCAAAGTACATATATTTACAAGGTACTCAAAAGGTACAATATGGAACAATCCAAGAGAGGATTTTTTCCTATGTCACATGGTATTAATCTCTCCAAGAAAATGTGTCCACAAACATAGGAGGATATTGATAGAATGAGTATAATCCCTTATGCCTCAGTAGTGGGTTCTATCATGTATGACATGTTATGTACTAGTTTTGATGTCGCCTTTGCTTTAATCATGGTGGGTAGATATCAAGCCAATCCAGGAGAGCTGTATTGGGTAGCTATTAAAACTATCCTAAAGTACTTGAGGCATACAAAGTATATATTCTTATTGTATGGAGGATATGAGGAACTAGTAGTGAGAGGATACACTGATGCTAGTTTCTAGACAGATCATGATGATCTAAAATTTTAGTCAGGCTACATCTTTTTCCTGAATAGTGGTGCAGTGAGCTAGAGAAGCTCGAAGCAAGCTATAGTTACCGATTCTATAGCAGATTCCGAATATATTGCAGCTTCCAATGCAACAAAAGAAGTAGTCTAGATACACAGATTTATCACAGACATTGGTGTTGTGCTTAGTAATGTAGACCCTATTCCAATATATTATGATAATATTATTGCAGCGGTGCTTGCCAAGGAGCCCAAGTCTCACTAGAGGACAAATCATATTCTTCATAAGTTTCATATCTTGAGATATTTTACTCAAAGAGGTGAAGTCGCAGTTATTAGAGTGGCCACAGAGGACAATGTGGAAAACCCCCTAACTAAAGTCATTTTTCATTAGAAGCATGATTCTTATGTGAGAGATAGTAGATTGAGACTTGTTAGCAGTTGGCTCTAGTTCAAGTGGGAGTGTTGAAAGTGGGTTCCCTAGACTAAACTTGTGTTGTACTTTGATTACCAATACATGTATACATCTTTTTATATATATAAATGTGTTTATCTTTCCATAATAGTGTAGATACTTCTGCATCCACTTTGTTTATGGCAATGTACTTAGGTTACATGTTGTATCAAAGGATTATAGAAGATCCCAAGCTATAATGAGAACCTCGAGATGCTATGAAAGTAATCTTAAAGTAATGTCTTGTGGTCCAGTTACATCATTCTTAAAGGATATAGATTATGTGTGACTATTAGGTTCTAGAGGCTCATAATAATTGAGATTTATTCTCATGAAGTTTTCACTTGATGATCTCTAGTAGTTGAGATCATGAGGACTAACCCACAAAATAAGAACACCACGTGTTTCAGGTGTCATTGGTCATTCCTATCTACGAACATGTGTAATGGTCTCCAGATTTGAGATCATTATCAATGTATGTTATTTAATTATATACTTTGATGCAAGGTGAAAAACATGATAATGAAGTCATGGAAAGATAGTTTGTGTTGAGTACGTCATTAGTGACATGACATTGATTGAATTATCAATATAGGATTTGTTGCTTCCGAGCTAAGGAAGAGATATCTCAGGCCTGGTTGATTATGATGGTAGCATCTTTATTAAATTCATGGCCATGGTAGTTGAAGGTAAGACTGTCTGGATAGATCAACAAATAAAATAAAGCAAGATAAAGGGTGATGACACTAGTGTGCATTCTGATTTATTGATACATCGATGATAAAGAGATTATATTATACAGACCATGTTCATAGGAAGTCATTGTTTTGACTTTTTTCTTATCTCTATAGGGGCCTCAATGGGTTGTTAGAACCCGCTATTGGTTGGTGTATTTTAATCACTGTTACTGAGATAAGGGTCTAGAGGGTCACACACAATAGTGCTTTTAGAATATGTCCTATTTTGTGGAATAGGAATATAGAACTTGGTGGGACCCACCACGGGGTCTGAGTATTATTCAAGTTCTATAGATCACAAAGTAATAAATAAATTCTTTAATTATTCAAGTTTGGAATAATTCACTGAATTTATTTATAACATGTATTTACAAGTGATTAATTAAATACAAGGATAAAATATTATTCGAACAAATTTAAATATCCCAGGTTTGTTTTATATTATCAGTATATGTGAGTCAATTTAAAAACTTAAGTTTATCACGCAATATATATTTAATATATATTACAGTTCATGGTAAAATTATAAATATTATTTATGGAATAATTTAATTTGTCATAAATAAATATTTATAATACTTATATTGGGAATATTTATTACACTGGGGTCAGGAACCCATACCAGGCATTTTAGATATTCCCCATATAAGTAAGAGAGAGGCTCATCCCATGGGATGATTTCATTCTTTGGAATTCATATCCTCTCTATCCTCCTGAATTCTAGAGATAGATTCTCTCAAGCAATCAAGATCTTCAAGTTCCTTCTTCTTAGATCTAAGATGGTTGCTTTCGGTGATCATCGTTGCATCGAAGTGGTCTTCGGTGTACCGCGCTAGCATCTGGATTCCGATGAACGATGCACGAGAAGATTTAAGAGGCGTGTGTGGACGACCTAGAGGGCTTCAACATCAGATTTTTAGAGCAATGATTGTTGGAATCTTGTGACAGACTTTCACATGTCTGAATCGAATGAGGTAAATGTTTGATTTGTATTTTTTGCTCTTTTAAATCCACATGTGGTCCTCAGACCGTATCAGGATAAGATCATCGGAGTTGACATTGTTACGTCACTCTGGTGACACAAAAAATTTAATTTCTTGGCCCATCGGCTTCTACTGCCCATCCTGATACCTATCAAAGGTATGACGACTAGTACTGAGTATCATATCACACACATGGGAGGCCTTATCCTAAGGTATCTATACCCATGAACGCATCACCAAATACCCATACAATGGTGAAATGTAAATACAAATAATACCATAGCGCATGTATAACATCTATCCCACATACTGGTATGACTAATTACTAAAAATCAATAAAAGAACTAAATACAAGCCCACCCAAAAATGCAAATGAGTCCAACCTGCTCAAAAGGAGGGGGACTGCTGTCAAATGAAATAACTGGTCTAACCACGTTCATTATATCTCGCTATGATCTGCCTTCTCTTGATCCTCCTAGGAAACTGTCAAAAAGATTTTCATTTGAATAATATAATACATATGTGGGTAGATACCATGCAAGGGTGAGTATAATAATATCTAGTTGGACACCCTGAAATAACCAAACATAAGCATCAAGAGAGTAGTCAGATCATCACAAGGTATGTCAACGGGATATGAAACATAGAAATAAGGATAATAAAAACCTAGATATACTCATAATAGACTCCAAGTCTCAAAGTGGCTTCACTTATACTATCATCCATAGGATTCTACTCGATTATTCAAGGTAACGCTAGTCTAGGAGAATCCACTCCATGATCCATGTGATAACTAATGATGCTCATCTGAGAGGTAATGCTCATTGGGTCTCTCTAAGGAATTACTCCATGGATCTCCAAAAATCTTGATATATAGATAGGGGATCACTCCTAGGACTATTGGAGGATTCCATAAACCCAATATGTAATAATTCATTAAGTATTGGATCGTATGCCCATGTACGTAGGTCACAATGATTCCTCAAACCTCACCTATGAAATATGATATGATAGAGGATCCCAATTCAGGCCTCATGGAGAAATTCATAAAAACTCTATCTGAAACCAACCCGTAGAGGGGATCACAATCCTATTATGAGGATGTAATTTCACATTGTACCCTCATAGGGATGGACCATGGGGGAACACTCAACTAATGTTGGTCCAAACTAAAGAGACAGGGGGTTTTAACCTACCATGGAAAAATTACATGACGTGTATTGGGGGGTACATAATGTGTCTTACCTACCTGGGGTCTTCTGGTGTCTCACCATCTCACATGGAATGTATTCTTCCATATACATGACATGTCCTCTAGGGATACACAACATGTAGAGTTCAAGCTGACACTCACTCTGTCGCTCGTCTGTGATTGGGTATATCTGGTCGTGCTCATGTACCTCGGTTTGTGCCCTTGTACTTGGTCATGTCTAAGTACCAGGTCGTGCCCATGTACTCTGGTCATGCCCATGTGCATAGTCGTGCCCGTGCCCATGTAATCTTCGGGGTAGATGTCGAGCTTCCAAAACCAGGGCACACAATGTGTGATATTTTATTTCACATGTAAACCCTAACCACTACAGTAGGGTCCCACATGGTGTGTGTTCTTCAGACTATACGCCATATAACAAGGGATCTTCCAGAAATCCATAATCTTTACACAGTTTTTCCTTAGGCTTCCATTGCCATCGATTCCACTATCCATCATGCCTATAGATCCTAGATCTATGGTCGACCGTGCTTGAGCTGTCGTTAGTGGCCAGAATTTGGCCTTCAATCTGCTCACGACACCTCTCCCATCACACCACCATTCTAAGACACCAAATCCTGCTAGTGGGGATCACCAAATCCGAACCTAATCCAATGTTGTCTTTACACATCACAACTTCATCGTTGATCTTCATCCTGAACTCATGGTAATTATACATTGCATCTAAGATCAATTGTACAATGATCATTTACCAGGTGTTTGTCGAACCACCAGAAAAATTGAATACTGACGATGATCACACGAAGAATGGGGAGATAAATTAATAAGACACAAATATAGGGAATAAACCTCATCCAATGTTCATGCTGGTCTCAATCTGTTTTCATAGGAATGATGAATGAAGAGGAACAAATAAAGATATATCAAATTCCTATTTCTAGGAAGATAAACCCATATCCACACAATACAATCAACCCATGAATCAAACTGTTAGAATAATTGATTCAAGTTCATCATGAAATAAATAAATAGGGATAAATCTACATAAAACAACATCCTACCTTGGGTTAGGATCAATCGTTGATGAAGAATGAAATTGTGTTGTCGTCCCTGACGAGATCCACAGACACTATTGTTGTTGGTGGTCCTTGTGGTATTCTGATGGTCGATCCACAATCCTGATGTCTGTTAACACTCCTCCATGCTCTCCTCTCAATTCTCAGGGTTATGAAACTAACCCTACGAATTATCTATAGTCATGTATTTATAGAGGATAATTAGTTTAGACTTTTAATTAAATAATTCAACAAATATTTTTAATTGATTTATTTATTTCACCCACAATGGCGCTCAATACAAACACCTGACACTTATCAATATTATATCACACCTAGGGTAAAACTCACGTTCTTGATTTAGTGACAGTCTCAGATTTCCAATATGAGACTTCATTCGAGAGTTATTCCATTATTTATAAAAAATTGTGTGTGTGTGTGTGATATTAATGTAGTTAATATTTATATAATATCAATATTGAGCCTCTCTAGGCCTCAGAATCTCACATTGTCTTAGTTTATGGATTTGAAAATATTCCTTAATACATTTCAAATTATTATAAAAAAATAGGGAAGTTACATTTTCTCCACCTTAGGTTTTTTTATCCTAAAAAGAAAAAATTCTATTAAAAAATATGAGGGTACTGGGCTTGAATCTGGGTCTCCCACTCCCAGGTGCTCTCCTGTGAGTTCCCATACTGCCACCAAACACTCACCAAGGGAATTTCTCTCCTATAAAAGACCTTCTCCTTCCAATCCTCAATCTCTTTAGGGTACTCTATAAAGGTAGTTTCATCCTTGATATCCAGCTCACCTCAGTTGATAATGTGCGATAGGTCATGCACATACCTCCTTAGTTGTGACACGTGACATAAATATCTCCAAGTATACATATATGGGATAAAGTAGGAGATTGATGTAATGATTTTTGAAGTTCCAAGGATCGAATAACAACTGAGAAGGGGGAGGGGGTTTGAATCGGTTGTTTAACTTTTTATAAGTTTCAAAACTTTAAGAAACTTAACCCTTTCAACCTATTAGGATTTATTTCCTTATCAACCTTTAGTAAGAAACTCAAGAATGCAAGAAAGGTAAATCAAGAAAGGCACACAAGATTTACAAGGTTCGACCTCAATAAGAGAACCTACATCCTTGCCATAGCCACTCTCGTGGGTCTATGGAAATCCACTATAATGAAGAAGTGAATACAACTTGTGCCAACTCCCGTTAGACACCTTCTATCTCCTGATATGAAAGATTATATGGACTACCATCAGTTTACAATTTTTCCTTAAAGAAAAAATAATCCAAACACAAGAATAAGAACTTTGTTAAGCTGCTCCACAAATGCTCACTCTGAATCTTCAATCTGATTTCTTGAATCTGATTTTCTAAAACCGGTCTTCTTAGCAAGATAAGATGATTCCGCACAAGTTCTCACTCTGAATATTCAATCCGATTTCTTGAATCTGATTTTCTAAAACCGATATTCTCAGCAAGATAAGATAATTCTGATTCTCTTCTTCTCAAACACTCAAGGAAAATTCTTCAAGATGGTAGGAACTTTTCACTAAGAATTCTCTAGTGCTTCTCATTTTCTGTGTTTGTTAAAGTTGTTAATGAGCGAATGATCTGAGCACATATTTATAGGCAACTCAAAAAACAAATGTGGGAATCTTGAAAATCTTTCCCGCTTCCTCAAATCTCAAAAAATCCGCAAATCTCTCACATTTAATCTTCAATATTTGACTTCTTCAAATCTCCTTAAATTTCTACGAGATTTATGCAAAGTTGGAATTCAGGTTTTCTTGAAATCTTCATATCTTCCTCAGAATGATAAGGATGGATCTTGGTTCTGATTTTAGGTTCAGGAAACATGTTTAGGAAAACCGGTTCAGGAAAACCAGTTCAGGAAAACCGGTTCAGGAAAACCGGTTCAGGAAAACCGGTTCAGGAAAACCGGTTCAGGAAAACCGGTTCAGGAAAACCGGTTCAGGAAAACCAGTTCAGGAAAACCGGTTCAGGAAAACCGGTTCAGGAAAACCGGTTCAGGAAACCCGGTTCAGGAAAACTGGTTCCGAAAACTGGTTCAGGAAAATCAGTTCAGGAAAACTGGTTCCGAATTTCCTCAGAATTTTTCTTAGTGAAAAACCTCAATCCTCTTCACTATTTCTTCAATAGCTTTTATCATGAAACTTTTCATGATCTGTGAGAACTTTAAGATCATAAAAGAATCATCTGATTATATTTAGAAATTTTGAGACACTTTCTTAACTTCTGACTTCTTATTCTTCAATATAATCTTCTTTAAGGAAATCTTCAGCAACCAGTAACTTCAACTTTCTGTAACTCAAAAACATTCTTCAACAAAAATATTAGTTGTAAAAAAATACAAAACTTTTTTAAACAAAACACCACAAAGGTTCTTCAATCTCTCCCTTTTTATTTGGTGGCAACCCTTGTTAACAAGTTTTCACCTCTCAAAAATTTTACATCTCAAGTTCTTGAATTTTACCAAAACATAGCCTTTCTCAAAAAGAGTGTCCTGACACCACACTAATGGATAAAGTAATGTTTTTGAAGGATTTCCATCCCTCGATGATAAGAAAATTTTGCGACCATATAAAGATAAACTTCACCTTACTCAAACTCCCCCTCAACTTTTATCTTTTTCTTTCTCATTTTTCTTTTCCTTTCTCATTTTTCTTTCTCGCTCCCCCATTATATGATAACCATATCTTTAGATTCATAAAAGAAAACTTACTCTCCCCCTTTGTCAGTATAATCCAAAGCACGGTGGGAGTCGACTTCCTTATGAGTTTTAGGAAGTCTTGGGAGGAGGCTGAACATGTAGTTGCAGCCTCAGTTCAACAAACCTTTCCTTTGACATTGCTTGTGTGAAAATATCAGCAATATGATACTTTTTTGAAATATATTCCATCAAGACTTCTCCAGTAGCAATTTTCTCTTTTAAAAAATGATACTTTATATCAATATGCTTTGAACTTGAATGGTGAACAGGATTCTTGGAAATATCAATGGCACTTTGATTATCACAGAGTATTTTCAAAGGTTTAGAAACTTTCACTTTCAAATCTTCCGGCTGAAATTTCATCCACATCATTTGAGTACAAGCTTGAGTAGCTGCAACATATTTGGATTTAGTTGTACTTAAAGTTACTGAACTTTGTTTCTTGTTGTGCCAACTCACACAGCATTCCCCTAAGAAAAATGTTCCTCCTGATGTTGATTTTCTATCATTACAATCACCAGCCCAATCAGCATTAGTATAACCATGAAACTTCATCTCATTGTTTCTCTTATATAAAAACCCATGTGAATTTGTTCCTTTAACATATCTTAGAATCCTCTTAACTACCAACATATGTGATTCTTTTGGATTTCTTTGATATCGAGAACAGAGAGTCACAATATAAGCAATATCAGGCCTTGAGGATGTAAGATAAAGAAGACATCCTATCAACTTTCGAAAGTCTTTCTGAATCACATTGTTCCCTGACTCATCTTTGCTCAACTTTGTGCTCACTGAGATAGGGGTTGAAACTTCTTTTGATTCTTCCATCCCAAACTTCTTTAACAATTCCTTGGCATAGTTTTCTTGGGATAAGAAAATGTAGTTTTCTTGTTGTTGAACTTGTAGTCTAAGGAAGAAAGTTAATTCTCCCAACATTGACATTTCAAAAAATTTCTTCATCCCTTCAGCAAAATTTTCACAGACCTTTTCTTCATCTCCAGCAAAAAATATATCATCCACATAAATGATTACAATTAAAGTTCTGGAGTCAACATATTTAACATACAAGTTGCTATCAAACTTTCCTTTATAAAAGTTCATCTTTCTCAAAGAATTGTCAAGATTCAAATACCATACTCGTGGAGCTTGTTTCAGCCCATACAAGGCTTTCTTAAATTTGAAAACTTTATTTTCATCTTCATCAATTAAAAACCCACAAGGTTGTTCAATGTAAACTTCTTCCTCGATCTCACCATTTAAGAATGCTGAATTTACATCCATCTAATAAACCATGTAATACCGATGAGCATCTACTGTAAGAAACATTCGAATAGTTTCCAATCTTGCAACAGGAGAAAAAGTTTCATCAAAATCCACACATTCCACCTGCGCATATCCTTTACACACAATCCTTTCTTTTTTTCTTGTAACTTCTCCATGCTCATTCAATTTATTTCTGTAAACCCACTTGGTTCCGATAAAATTCTTATTTGTTGGCCTTGGAACAAGTTCCCATGTTTAATTCTTCTCAATCTGATCCAGTTTTTCATCTATAGCATCTACCCATTCTTTATGTTGAATAGATTCTAAAACTGATTCCGGTTCAACTTTTGAGATAAGGGAAGTCTGATTTTCTAATCTTAACTTCCTTCTTGTTTGAACTAGAGCCTTATGATCCCCAATAATATTTTCAAATTCAACATGTTTTTGTAAGGTATGAAAACTCACATTTCCTTTCCCAACATCACTTTCTTCCCCATGTGACTTATCTAAGTCACTTTCACTCTGGTGGGAATTCTCTGATTTATCTTCCTTGGTATTCTTAACAAATTTTGTGAAGGAACTTGGATTTTCAATTACCTTCACATCATATGAGTCCACCAACTTCTGTAAATGTTTGTTCCAGCATTTGTAACTTCTTCCATTCGGTGAATAACCCATAAATATTCCTTCTTCAGCTTTCTCATTAAACTTTCCTAAGTCAGGATTTTCGATTTTGAGCAAGCATGGACTTCCAAAAACTTTAAAGTAATTAAAAGAAGGTTTTTTGTTATACCACATCTTGTAAGGAGTCATGTTGGTTTTAGGTCTCAACAAGTATCTATTTTGAACATGTACAACAGTGCTAATAGCTTCTCTCCAAAAGAATTTTGAAATTTTGTATTCTGATAACATACTTCTTCCCATTTCCACCAAGCTTCTATTTTTCCTTTCTGCTACTCCATTTTGTTGTGGAGTATAGGGAGCACTATACTGATGTTTGATACCATGCTTACTTAGATAAGTTTCAAAAGCATTGCTTGTGAATTCAGTACCATTGTTTGTTCTCAACTTCTTTATGGAAGCTCCCAATTCTTTCTCGACATATCTTCTGAAGAATTTAAACGTTTCAATAGCCTCTGACTTATGCTTCATGAACAAGATGCTTGTCATCCGAGTGAAGTCATCAATAAAAGTGATAAAGTATAAATCTCCTTTTGTTGATTGATGTATCATCGCCCCACATAGATCAGAATGAATAAGCTCAAGTGGTTTGTTGGATTGAATCTCAACTCTTTTATGACTTTTGTTAGTCATCTTTCCTTTCTAGTAAGTAATACAAACATCTTCATCTCTTATTTTCAGTTTGGGAAAATTTCGAACAGCATCAACTTTAGAAAGCTTATTCATATTCTTTTGCCCAAGGTGGCCAAGTCTTTGGTGCCACAACTTGTTTTCATCTTCAGCACTCAAATAACAAGAGTTATTTGATTCTCCAATTTGAAAGATATTCCCACTGGTTCTTTCTCCTTTTGTAATCACTTTTCCATTTTTCACACTTTTTATGGTACAAGAATACTTTCTGAAGATAACTTCTTTTCCATCATCACAAAGTTGACTTACACTATGTAAGTTATGTTTTAGCCCATCAACAAGTAAGACTTCCTTAGATTTCAGTTTCTCTACTTCAATCTCTGTCGTTCCGATTCCCTTAATTTTTAAGGAACTATTATTGCCAAAAGTAACTGCTCCTCCATCATGACTTTCAACATGTTCCAAGATTTTTATATCACCTGTCATGTGCGAAGAACAACCACTATCAAGAATCCATGGTTTGTTCCTCTTACTTGCTTTCAAAGTTATCTCAACAACAAAATCTCTCTCATCAACCATATTATTTTCAGCTCTCTTTTCTTTCTTATCATAAGAAACTTGTTCTAGAAGGAGTGTCATACATCGTTCGGCATGATGACCAGACTGATCACATCTTCCACAAATTTCTTCTAAATATTAAAATTGATTATTTGTTAGAATGTTTCTGACATCTTGAGAATTCACCTTTTCAACTTTCTGTGAGTACAGAAAGTTACTCATTCTTCTTTTACTATTTCTTCCACTTTGCTCAAACCTTCTTCCGGGTAGAGATAAATTGTGCCAACAATTATAAGCTCTATGCCCATATATTCCGCAACACCAGCAATAGCCCTCAAATATTGATTTTCTATTAAAGAATGATCTTTATTTATAGAAAGTTTGTTAAGGTTGATAACTTCTTTTAGCTCTAGAAAACTTAGGATGTAGGTCATCTCTTCTTTTGAGTGAGTTTTCTACTTTTGTAGGATTGATAGGTTTCTCACATACTTTCTCCACCCAAGCTTTACAAATACTTTTTCCATAACCTGAAATGTTAGAAGAATTTGATAAAATATTATTTTTGATAGGAGAAGATTTCACCTGATTCTCATGGTAAGCCTTTCCAGCAATCTTGGAAGTTTCATCTTTTACTTCAGTGGCTTTGTGGAAGTTTTCATTCATCTTCCTTAGGGAATTTTTAAACTCAATAACTTTTGATTGCAACTTGTTGATCTCTTCTTCTTTAGTTTCTAGCTTCTTGCTAAGATCTTCAATTATCTTTCCTTGTTCAACGATTTTAAGTTTGTGACATAAAATTTCTTGAATGTATTCATCTTCCTTATTAGTGACATCTTTACTTCCATCATGAACTTCTTCATGATTTTTCTTCATCACACGAATTTCTTTCGTGAGAGATTTGTTTTTCTCAAGACATGCCAGAAGTTCGAATCTTAGTTGATATTCTCTGTAAGATTCTTCACCACCTTCTTCACTCTCTGAGGAAACATTTGTTTTCTCAACTTTTGCAATGAAGGTTTCGAATCTTTCATTGCTTTGATCTTCTGAGGAATCATTGTCAGATGACTCAGATTCAACCTTTTTTCTCAACATACTTATTTTCTTTCCATAAAACTTCTTCTTGAGTTCCATAGAAGTCTTCTCTTCTTTTTCATTATTATTATACTTCTTCCATCGAGGATTCTCATTAGAAACATCTTGATATTCTCCACCTTTCTTCTTAGGGCAATTCATAGCAAAGTATCTGATTCTACAACACTCAAAACATTTGAGAGGAAGTTTTCCTCCATATTTTCCTCTTCCTCTTCGATAGTTCTTGGATATGAGAGACATGATTTTTTCATTCAACTCTTCATCTTCCTTATCAACAGACTCACAAGGATCGGCTTCATCATCATCTTGGATTTTCATCTTTCTCATAGATTCAAAAGCCATTTCATCTTTTATCTTATTCTTAAATATTAGAGCTTTCCTCATTTCATAAGCAATAAGAAAGTTATGCAATTCATCAAGAGATAAATCATCCTTATCTTCTAAAGCTGAAATTTTAGAATCAAACCTGTCTGGAAAGTTTCTCATAAGTTTATTCACACTTGTAGAATCTTTCAAGTATTCTCTGAATCCTCTGATGTTGCATACAATTTCATTAAATCTGGTGAAGTATTCATCAATTGTTTCATCATCTCTCATCCTGATGTCTTCAAACTTACTACACCATATTTGTAGCTTGGCCTCCTTGACTTTTGTGTTTCCTTTGAAAACACTTTCCAGCTTGTCCCACATGCTCTTTGATGTTGTGAGACTCATCACCTTCTGATAAACATTTTCTGATAAGGACATGAGAATAGAATTTCTGGCATTTCCATCAATTTCTATGTTTCTCTTATCAGCAAACGTCATAGGAGCATTTTTTTCAATAGGTGGAAATCCAATAGTAGTAGCATCAACAACTTCAAGGCCAAGAGATAGGAGATAAGGAATCATCCTATTTTTCCATCCATAATAATTCTTGTCAATGAACGTAGGAATTCCTCTACTGTTGATAGAATTAATATTCTCCATGATAAAGATTAAACAAGGGAACCTCGCTCTGATACCACTTGAAGTTCCAATGATCGAATAACAACCGAGAAGGGGGGGGGGTGAATCAGTTGTTTAACTTTTTATAAGTTTCAAAACTTTAAGAAACTCAACCCTTGCAACCTGTTAGGATTTATTTCCTTATCAACCTTTAGCAAGAAACTCAAGCATGCAAGAAAGATAAATCAAGAAAGGCACACAAGATTTACAAGGTTTGGCCTCAATAAGAGAACCCACGTCCTTGCCATAGCCACTCTCATGGGTCTATGGAAATCCACTATAATGAAGAAGTGAATACAACTTGTGCCAACTCTTGTTGGAAACCTTCTATCTTCTGATAGGAAATATTATACTGACTCCCGTCAGTTTACAATGTTTCCTTAAGAAAAAATGAGCCAAACACAAGAATAAGAACTTTGTTAAGCTGCTCCACAAATGCTCACTCCGAATCTTCAATCTGATTTCTTTAATTTATTTTTCTGAAACCGGTCTTCTCAGAAAGATAAGATGATTCATCACAAGTGCTCACTCTGAATCTTCAATCCGATTTCTTGAATCCGATTTTCTGAAACCGATCTTCTCAGCAATATAAGATAATTCCAATTATCTTCTTCTCAAACACTCAAGGAAACTTCTTCAAGATGGTAGGAACTTTTTACTTAGAATTCTCCAGCGCTCTACTTTTTCTGCGTTTGTTAAAGTTGTTAATGAGCAAATGATCTGAGCACATATTTATAGGCAACTCAGAAAACAAAGACGGGAATCTTGAAAATCTTTCTTGCTTCCTCAAATCTCAGAAACTCTGCAAATCTCTCGCATTTAATATTCAATATTTGACTTCTTCAAATCTCCTTTAATTTCTCTGAGATTTATGCAAAGTTGAAATTCGGTTTTTCTTGAACTCTTCATATCTTCCTCAGAATGATAAGGCTGGATCTTGGTTCTGATTTTAGGTTTAGGAAACAGGTTCAAGAAAACTGGTTCAGGAAAACTGGTTCAGGAAAACTGGTTCAGGAAAACGGGTTCAGGAAAACAGGTTCAGGAAAACGAGTTCAGGAAAATTGGTTCAGGAAAACCAGTTCAGGAAAACCGGTTCAAGAAAACTGGTTCCGAATTTCCTCAGAATTTTTCTTAGTGAAAAACCTCAATCATCTTCACCATTTCTTCAACATCTTTTATCATGAAACTTTTCATGATATGTGAGAACTTTAAGATCAGCAAAGCATCGTCTTATTATATTTAGAAAGTTTGAGACACTTTCTTAACTTCTGACTTCTTATTCTTCAACATAATCTTCTTTAAGGAAATCTTCAGCAACAAGTAGTTTCAACTTTCTGTAACTCAAAAACATTCTTCAACAAAAAAATTAGTTCTCAACAAATACAAAACTTTGTTAAACAAAACACCACAAAGGTTCTTCAATTTGAATATCATACACTTCCCTAATGGTTAAATCACATATTCCATGATATGTACTAAAATTGATGTTGCCAGCATATATTCTATGGTAGAAATATATCAGTTATATCCAGGAGAACCGAACGAGAAGCAGTAAGAACTATATGATTGTACTTGAGAAAGTACAAAAGATGTATACCTAGTATGTGGACAGGAAGGGGTACTAGTTACAATGGCACACAAACTAATCTTCCTATAGATCAATATAATCTAATATTATAGTTAGGCTAAGGTAATGAGCAATAAAAGCTCATTCAAGTTAATGGTGACCATATGTACAAATACCGAGTACATTGCAACTTCTGAAGCAACTAAAGAAGTAGTGTAAAATACGCAACGATTTTTTCCAGTTCTTGGAATCACACCTAGTAAGTAAAGTTTTCTCATGATGGTAATTCTTCTATTGGTACTAGCCAAGATGTCAAGTTTAGATAGTGGATAAAAGGAGTATACTTGGGGATAACATCTTTTGAGGAGTTTTACTCAAAGGAGATGAGGTTGCAGATAGCAGAATAGTCGTGTAATGGAGACGTGGCAGACTCGTGACTAAAGTCATAAGTCAGCAGAAACATGATCTTATAATGCGAGAGCTAATAAGGATAGTTAGCAAGTTGACTCTAGTGTAAGTGGAAGTGTTTTAATAGTGGGTGTCATAGACCCAACTAAACAGTGTTTTTTGATTACCATGTCATTTATACAGTTAGTCATGCATGATGTACACTTACCATTATAATGTAGATATTTATGCATCCACTATTTAAATGGTAATGTCCTTAGATTACGTGCCGTATCAAAATGTTATAACAATTCTCAAGCTATAATGAGAACATAGAGGTGTCATGATAGTAATCTTAAAGTTATGTCATATGGTCCAAAGACATCATAATGACAGGACACATATGATGTGTGACCATCAGGTGTTGGAGTCCCATAAGAATTGAGACTTCTTCTTGTGAAGTTCGCATTTGGTGATCACTAGTATGTGATATTATGATGACAGACCCGCCAATAGGAACACCACATGTTTTGGGTGTCATTGGCTGTTCCTATCTACGGACATGTGTATTGATCTCTCGACTTGAGATCATTATCAATGTGTGTCATTTGATCACGTACTTTGATGCAAGGTGAAAACCATGACATTGAAGTCATAGCGAGATAGCTTGCGTTGGGTATGTCATTAGTGGTATGATGTTGGTTGAATGGTCATGATAGATTTTTTCGCTTCCAAGTTGAGGAAGTGATATCTTGGGTCTGGTTGATCAGGATGGTAATACATTCATAAATCCATGGTCAAAGTAGTCGAAGGTAAGTCCGTCCAGTTAGATCAACAGACAATAAATCAAGAAAAAATGATGATGCAAGTGTGCATCCAGCTTTTTGAGATATCACATGACAAAGAGATTGTATTACACAGTGTGTGTTCGTAGGATGATTGTCGTTGTTATGACTATTCATTATCTTTTCAGGGGTCTTGATGAGTTGCTAGACTCTACTCCTGGTTTGTGAATAATATTCACTACTGTCGAGATAAGAGTCTAAAAGGTCACACACAATCACCTATTCAATAATATGTCATATTCTAGTGAATAAGTATATAGGACATGGTGGGTCCCACCATGGGGTCCGAGAGATGTCCAATCATTATTGATCACCGACAAATAAATAAATTCATTATTATTGAAGTATAAAATAACTGAGTTGAATTTATTTATTAAAAGTATTTACAAGTGTTTAAGTAAATACTTGAAATAATATTATACAAACGAGTATTATTTTAATATTCAATGTTCGTTTAATATTAACGAGAATTACGTGTCGAGTCAATGACTTGCATTTATCACGTAATATATTTAAGATATATTACAAGTATGTGATAAAATATAAATAATATTTATGACGCAATTAGTATGTCATAATTATTTATTACTTATTTAGTGGACGTTAAATATACAAGGTTGAGAAACCCTAACCGGGTATTTTGGACATCCACTATATAAACAAAGAATAAGTTTATTTCATAAACTATTTTTTCATCAGTCATAATTGAGAGTTCATCTCTCCTCCCGAATCCTAGAGAGAGAAACACTCTAACCGAGTGAACGATCCAAGAACAACTTCACGAATCGAAAACACGAGATCGAGGTGATCATTGTGACGTCGAGGTGATCATCACACCGTTTCGATCAAAAATTAAAAGAACAAGATAATTTTTTTTTTGAATGATCAGGTTAATTAAAAAAAAAATACTCATAAAAAAATTAAAAATATATCGCCATTGTTTAAAAAAAAAAAAAATGGAAACTCGTGACTTGCACTATCCAGTTAAAAGATGGAAAGCGAAGCGGATGATAAAACCACGTCTAAGGCGCCAGCACTCCATGGTCACGTCATCCGTATCTCGACGGACCTTTCTTCGGAAGGAGGCCACGCCACCATGAACGGCAGCGGACGCGGCGGCGAGCCGCCGCATCCGTCCGGCGGTGAGTTCCTTCTTCAGCTGCTTCAGAAGCCCCGAACCCAAAACCAACCCCAAACCCCGCGGCCACAATCGCAATCACCGACACAATTATCGAATTACACTCCACAGTCTGGCGCCCACGATCCCGCCGTCGCTGCCGTCCACGATCCCGCCGTCGCTGCCGTCGGTCTGCCTTTCCCCTTCCTTCCGTGGCAGTCCAACGGTAGCGATCTTACTCACCCCGTTCCAGGGCTGCCCCGTTTGCCTCCCCCGTGTCCGCCTCACCTTTTAGGGTTTCCCCAAAACCCTCCTTGGTCCCTACCACAGCCACAGCCCGGTTCCCCGTGCAATAATGATTCAAACATCGGTCATGGGAGTCATCAATTGCCTTTAAATCAGGGAGTCAAGGACAACCCCGAGGGCGATATCCAGCATTTTGGATTGGGGGGTGCGGATGATGCCGGGAATTCAGGTAATCGGACTGATGATAACCTCATGTTTGGGTCTTTCCCGTGCGAGATTCGTACGCCTGGGGATTTGTCAAAAGTTAATTCAGTGTTTGGATCTTATAAAGGTGGTGTATCGTCCAAATCCAGTGTTCTTAATGAAAGAGAAATAGGTAATGGAAGCTTAAATGTGCCAGTTAGAGATCAGCCATATGAACGGACGACACAAAATTCGCACGAATATAAACAGACTGGTTCTGTATATGGGCGTCCTCATCCAGCCTTTTCTAGAGTGGATTCAAATCCGCCTCCAAAGGGGGTTTTAAATAAGCCAGGCGTCTTTCACATGCCGAGGGAATCTGAAAAATTGGGTTTTCAGAGGCACAGGAGAAGGTTTGAGCATAATGTGGATAGAAATATTAATGCACCAGCAGATTTAAGTCGTAATGTTGAAAAATCAAGGACATTATCACATGAACGTGACATTGATATACACAATTGGTCAGATGACCTGGGTTTCAGTGAACAGATGGATCATGCTGCCCCCTTCTATCGGAGGAAGCTTCACCCAGCATCAACCTCAGCCGTTGATGGACTAAATGAGCAATTGAGAAGCACTGTGCAGCTGGATGATGGATCAGCTGGCAACATTGATACGAAACAAAAGGTACACCCTTTTGCTTCTTACTACATGGTTGCTGGTTTCAGGCTTTACTGGAATTATTACATGATCTTAATAGAAATGAGTTCAGACGGGAGTCATTCTTAATAACCCTTATGCCGTTACATAACTATTTTACTGTCATTGTTCATTCAACACTATCGATGTCCATGTTTTAGTTATGGTCTTACTTGTTAGTTTATTTGTTTTTCTTTCCATATAATATAGTTGCTTGCATCTTCATGACGCACAATTGACCACTGAAACTTAATGCTCCATTCACTCTCCACTTTGATCAGAAGGGATTTAAAGGGTGCGCGGAGGGGAAGTAAAAATGCAAGTCTGTTTTCCATGTAGCTGGTTTATTTTATGGTTTGTTGATGTACCTTATACAGCGATTGAGAAATTTTTAATTTTCGATGTTACACGTGACATGCGAAACAATGTCCCTGCCTATGAGTTGGTTATCTTATTTTAGATATTGGGCTCATAACATAACAACTGACATGTTTTTTTTTCTTCCAGTTATTGTCTTTTTAATGTTTGTATATGGTTGTTGCTTTTTATATTTGCTTGCAGCATGATAGAGTAGACGCTAATGGACGAAGGTTTCTTAGCCAAAGGATGAGGAACATTAACAGACAAGTGGAATGTCGCAATGACATTGATAGGCTAAATGCTTCTTTTATTGTAATTTATGAGTCCCTGGTACCGACAGAGGATGAAAAGGCAAAGCAAAAGCAATTGGTGACATCACTTGAGAAACTTGCATGCAAAGAATGGCCGGGAGCTCGCTTATACCTTTATGGATCTTGTGCAAATTCATTTGGGGTTTCCAAAAGTGATATTGATGTTTGCCTTGTAATTGAGGATGTGGATGTCGACAAGTCCAAGGTCTTGTTGAGGCTGGCAGACATTTTGCTATCAGATAATTTTGAAAATGTGCAGGTGAGGAAGATTTTGCTAGAAATATATTAAATAGATTTTTACTTTGGTCATTTGGGTTTCTCTAGGATTTTTCAAGTACGTTACACATCCTGCCCCACCCATATATATCACATAGCTCAGTACTTGGGCCATTGATTTCCTTCTTGCTTAATGGTCCTCATTTTAAGCTTCTTGTTTTCAATATGATCGTTTCCCAGGCTATTCAGTCCCAGTGCTTTCTTGCTCCCGTGGGTGTTTTCTCACTTGGAATTGCTAAGCACAAGTTGCAGTTTTAAGTTTTTCATGTGCGCTTTGTTGATGCCGTTTTCATTTCCCCCCATTTCTGCAGGCATTGACTCGTGCGAGGGTTCCCATTGTAAAACTCAGGGACCCAAAAACTGGAATGTGTTGTGACGTATGTGTAAATAATATCTTGGCTGTAGTCAACACAAAACTTCTTCGTGACTATGCTGAAATTGACTTGAGATTGAGGCAGTTGGCTTACATTGTGAAACACTGGGCCAAGTCAAGAGGAGTCAATGAAACTTACCGAGGAACCTTGTCCAGCTATGCGTGAGTTTATTACTGTCTTCACTGCACATTTAACTTGAAAATACATATCGTTTTTGGCTACGTGCCATCATTGGGCCATGGATTTTTTATTTTTTAACATGTCAGGATTGATGATTACTGCTTTGATTAGCTTTGGACATAAATACCATCCATTTTTTCTGTTTGTTAATGATTGTGGTTGGTATTCAGGTATGTTATAATGTGCATCCATTTCTTACAACAGCGGAGGCCTGCAATTCTTCCATGTTTACAGGCATGTGCTCATTGTTCTTCTGAGAGTAATATGTTTTGACACTTATGAATAAAGGCGCATTTGTTTTGTTGTTTTTCCAAAACGCAAAAACAACGAAGGGTTTTGCATGTCCTGCTGTCACCCCAAGATTCTGTTAATGAAAAAGGGATCGGTGAGTCAATGATGTGTTTGGTATGCATGGAAAATGTGCATTGGAACATGTTAAATAATACATAAAGTTATGGGCAATTATGTCTATAAAATTTTTCTTCCAAGGGAAAAAATAGCATTCCGCACAAATTGGAATTAATCCTGATTCTCTTAAATGATGAAACCGACATCCCATCTGTATTTTCATGTACCTTGTATGAAACATGATTCCTGATTGTTCCCTCACCCATTCATTTTTTCAGACTATTGTTCCTTCATGTCAAACGTATCCTAAAAGTTGCATTTGCTCACCCCAAAATTAAAAAAAAAGAACAAAACAAAGTGGAGCTGTGGTTGTGTTTGACCTTCCTATTTATTTAGAATTTTTTTTGTTGACCTAATTGTTGACGAATTTTGTGCAAAAGGAGGTTGTCATGTTTAATTGCTTGGGTGGTTACATGTTTCTGTTCTACTGATATTGTCAGGGGATGAAGACGACCTATTCTGTAACCGTGGAAGATGTTCACTGTGCTTTTTTTGATGAAGTCGATAAACTCCGTGATTTTGGTTCTGGTAATAAAGAAACTGTTGCTCAACTGGTTTGGGCGTTCTTCAACTACTGGGCTTATCAGCATGATTATACAAATGAAGTTATCTCCGTCCGCACTGGGAGTGTGATCAGGTGAGATGCTCTAGGATTGTTATGTTGCTCTATACATGCATGCTTGAATCATTGCTTATCCAATCATCAAGTTGGCATGATTTTATGCAATTTGTTATTGTTAAATCATGTTTGAATGCCAAAATATGTTCCAGTTAGATGTTCTTGAAGTGGTCTGTTTTGTTGGTTATTGAAATCCTGTTTCTTCCTAAGCAAGGGCCGTGTTTGATTAGGCTTATTCGAATTTTGTATTTCGTAGCTATGTTGAGTTTTATCTTGCTGTCTCTATAAATAGTGTTCGGTCCTCATTTAAGAGGGGAACGGCCTACTCTTTCTACATCACCCATAACAATTGCTTCTGTGGAAGTGTTGAATAGATTGCTTATTGAAAAATCATCGTTATCATGTTGCTTATATAAATAGGTTTCTTCAAGAATTTAGGTGGTTGTGTTTTTTTTGTCAAAAATTAACAAGCCTTTTTTTTTCAAAGTATAAGTGAAATGTTATGATTTTTTTTATAAGCCTCCTTGAACACAGCTAATGTTCTGTTTGACCACATTTATTAAAAACTGTTTATAACACTTAAGCCTTTGATAAGCAGCTTGAAAAATTAAGTGGTGTTGTGTTTCTGAAAACACTTGCACTTAAATTTCAAAAGAAATATACTTTTTCCGAAAAGCCTTGTTTGACAACACTTGTTGAAAATTGATTGTTACACTTATCACTTGTAATAAACAGTTTAAAAAAAATAAGCGGTGTCAGTTCAATAAGGCTCTATTCAACATCCCTTACTTAAAATTGCTTGGAGCACTTATCACTTATAATAAGCGGTTAGAATTCTAAAAAGGCGCACCTTAATCCTAAAAGGAAAACCTTTAAGTGATAGAAAAGTATTAAGGCATTTATTGAAAATTGCTTACAACACTTACCACTTGTAACAAGCTGTTGGAACAAAATCAGCGATTGTTCTGTTTCTGAAAACACTCTGAAAACACTAGTATAGAATCGCTGATCATCATTGATAATTACTCTGGTTGTGTTAGACAACACTTAAAACTGCTTCTAGCACTTGTCACTTAGGTTTGAAAACTTAAGCGGTGGTGTTATTTTTCTGCTATACCTAAATTCCGGAAGAAACCCACTTAAGGTAACGGTAGAAAAACACTTTCAACAAATAATCTGGAAATGCTTGTGCTGAATCACTCATCATAAGTAAAAAGTGTTGTCAAACATAACCTTGGTGGTTCTCAAAAAGTGTTGCAAGTAATCTGCAAACACTTGTAAAGAAACACTCATAACACAGTTTTCAACGAGTATCACCAAATGAAGCCTAACAATCCTGGACTCTGGTTGCCTGGTGAAGCAAGCGGGAGAAGGATTGGACTCGGAGAGTGGGGAATGATCGGCATCTGATATGCATCGAGGATCCGTTTGAGGTGTTGCATGATCTGGGCCGGGTGGTGGACAAGTTCAGCATCAAGGTCCTGCGCGAGGAGTTCGAACGGGCGGCTCATGTCATGCAGCATGATCCAAACCCCTGCATCACGCTTTTCGAGCGCTACGTGCCTTGCAGCTGAGGATGATGTGTTTTGTTTGCCACTTTTGGCCTGAATGCAAGTGTGGTATAGTTAAATGAGTGCTTTTTTCATGGGGGTTGAAGATCATGTATGGGTGTTTGCTTCACTGTAAATAAACAATGGTAGTTTTGGAATGGTAAATATGCCTTTCCCACTATTTGTATTTAGATTATTTTATCATTTTTGAATCTTTATGGTAAATTTGCCTCTCACTTTTACTGGTTTATGTTTGGGCCTATTGAGGAATGAAAAGGATTTGGTGGTTGATCCATTCCAAGAGATGAGAGTTGATCTGATGGTGTTGGAAGAGCGTGTGTCATAGTTCGCCATGAAACTCACTAATTAAGAACGAAGAGCGAACCTCATTGGTTAAGAGTTGAGAGCACTCTCATGATGAATCTATGACTGGACAAAACCAATGAACCACACATCAAATGAAAGTGAAAGGTCGAACCTAACCTCAACAAAAAGGTGTGGGGTGATGTGTTGTCAACCTGATTTATGAGAACGATGAACTTGTGACAAGTGGTATCGAAGCCATCATACTTCTTGAAGTATGTGAAATGCTAGTGTTTTGGTCTGGGTGAAAGTTTACCACTAGTTGGTTTTAATGGTGTATCATTATGTGCAATTTTTTTTAATAGATACAATGAATTTTGACCTGTATAAATGATGATGAAATATCAAAGCAATAATAATATGATTATGTAATATAGATAAATGAGCAAGGTTTTATTATCAATTTGATATGCGTAATAGTTATAATATTATAAGTAGAGGTTAAAGATTCATACACTATCAGATCAACAATATAAATTAAGAACCCTATTTTTAGGAAGAATTAAGAGAGAGGCTAAAAAAGAAAGTGTGTGGAACTATGAAGAATTGAAGAACTTAAGTGGGGAAACTTTTTGAGAATGTTGATTGAAAATCCACATGTTTACTAGAAAATAGCGTGTCCAAGCTTTGTTATTTTGATGCCCTTTTTTGGTTGAGTTGTAATTGTAATTTGTTTTTTTTTTACTTTGGTTGTGCTTCCGGTAAAAAAAATAATATTTGAAATCTCCGGAAGCCAAATCAGCATGATGAACAATCTCTCAAAAACCAACTCCTTAGGAATGACAAAAAAGATCGTTCAAGAAATGGCTTTACAAGATCAGTAAGGAAGTAAATCTAACATATCCTAGATATATTTTGGAAGAATATTGACCTAGGAAGACACATCCAGAAGGGGTGTCACAGTATGGTATGATCCTTAAGGTAGATTATGAAAAGGATCCCGAATCACGTATTGATGAGCGAACTCTAGACCTTCGATATTATATGATATCAATTGGTTTACAGTCATGTACTATAGACTCAATTTCACAGGAGTAACACTAAGGTGCAATGCATAGCGATTTTGTGATATGCTATTGAAACACTCAGAAGTGAGAATGACTATCCAGGAGTTTCCACTTTTCTAATAGAAGTTATGTTAGTTGTAACTGATTTCCTCAAACAGGAGTTCATTAGAAATTCACTGGTTGATTGAGATGAAGAATTGGTAGAAAAAACTAGAACTTTAACCAATATCCATATTTGCAACATGTGTTATTTTGAAGAACATCTTTGCGAGTTTTAACATTGGTATTATCTTCTTGGACCAGGAGATCAAGCATATACTTTAGATGTCTTTATTCAGAAACCCCCAGGTAATTGACTTGAGGTAGTTCAACAAGCCTTAAAGACTCGTCTTGAGGCAACCTGAGCATAACATACATAAGTATAACATCATTTTAGAAGAATATTCAATACAAATCACATTTATACACATCAGAGGGCCGTAAAGGTTTAATGTCTTTGGAGACTTGATACATAATCAATTTATTTCTTAAAAGATCTTCATAATCTCCCTCAAATATCTTTATATTAGTATCCTTTTAGACATATCACACTCTGGGGAAGGAAAGCATAAGAAAGAGTGAGCTCAGATGCTCAATAAACATGAGAGATATCAATCATAAGAGGACATAAGATGATCATAAGGGTACGATAACATAATAAAGCACATGATCTCAATATAAAAGATTCATACCCAAAAAACCTTAGATCATACTCCAAAATCAAGTCATATCCAGAAGCATAATCAATAAGGGTGTTAAAACAATAATCATCATTCAAGAGTCATAACATAGGCGCGTGACATCATAAGCACAAGAAACTATAATCTTGTGAACATAACTATTCATAATCATGTTCACTCATAATCTTGTGAGCATAGCTAGATGTGATCATACTCACACATCAAAATGTGAACATAACTATTCTCAAATCATGTCCATGCATAATCTTGTGAACATAGTTAGCAGCAATCATACTCGAGCATCAAAATGTGAATGCAATCATGTCTACGCATAATCTTGTGAGCATAACTAGAAACAATCATCATCAACATTACTATTTTTATTCAAGAAAAAACTGATACAAAGAAGGTGGAAACCAAGGCCTAGGGCCTCCAAAAATAATGGAGGCCAAGAGCAATGCCCCGAATCAAGTTCACTCCCTGAGGTTTAAATTGAGTAACACGAGAAAGACAATTAGCCGAGTCTCCAGGGGTCGCTAGAGAGGCAAAAAAATCCACCACCTTGTTCCCTTCTCACCAAGTGTGGGTGACACTAGTGTTGCTATCCAGGAGGGCTTTGCATTTCCTGATGATGTATAATATAGACTAGGGTATGTTACCTTTAACATACAGGGCGTCATGAATAATCATGGAGTCAGTCTCCACTTGGGAGATGTCAAGCTCTTTCTATCTGCAGATGGTGATGCCTGTGAGAACCGCCTTGGCCTCCGCCTGCAAAGAATTTCCACTTCCATAGCGCGCTGTGAAGGCCAAAGCCATGCTGCCCCTTGAATCCCGAACCACACCTCCACCACGCATTTCACCGAGCAAACAAGAACTATATGTATTAAGTTTAAGGCCAGCTTTAGAAGCAATCATACCCACACATCAAAATGTGAACAAAACCATTCGTAATAATGTCCACAATTATCATCATTATCTCATGAAACATTAATATCACATTATCCAATGCATTGAAGGGATATAACAAACCCAACCGCCACATAATCATAATCCATTCATATGTATGTCACAAGGTCATGAAATCATTTATCATTGCGTCATAGCTTAACTCATGAAAACGGAAATGAGTTTCATCAAGATTTCATCATCATAATCAATAATCATCAAAAGAAAGAATAAGGCTGATATCATTGGACCATCTCCCTAGTGAAACATTAGTAACATCAAATGATGTTGACATAGATGAAAATACCTTTAAAAGATCACTAGAAAATTTCTTGAGTAAAATACCCTTTTCATTTTGAAAGCACTTGTTTAAAATCTAAAAATTTCCAGAATATTATGAAAAACATTATCTTTGAAAATAATCATGGAATATTGTAAAGGAATCTTTAAAGCAAAGTGTAGTCATGACGACGGGAAAATCCGTTCATGCAGTATACATTAAAACAAAAATTTTGTTTACACATTTGATAAAAAGTACCTCGTTTGAAAAATGACAATAAGATTGTTTTAAAACCTATTTATAAAAATTCAAATATGGGTAAAAATGACTTTAATCAATCATTGGAGAATAGTAAAAACATTATTGAAAACATTTTAAAGAAAATATGGACATGGAAAAAAAGATTCCTAACAAAAAAGGAAATAAAATAAGTTTTTCTTAAAAGCATTTTCTCTATCATTTTAAGAACCCAAGAGAGGAAAATAATACTATTATTTGAAAATTTCATGAATAACTCAGATGAGAAAAAATAGACAGGGTTTAAAAGATAAAATTAATATAATTTTCTTCAATGAAAATTTAGCATAGACAATCTCGAAAAGAAATGAGATTGTAACATAAATCTCTTACCTCAAGTCCTGTCTTGCCTCGTACGCATTCAAACCTTGTGTATAATGAATATATATTTATTATAAATATATTCTAGAACCATATTCATTCATAAGTTACTATGTATCATTCATTTACAATTTCTAATTATCTATTTTATTAACAATTTCTTCATTAAAAACAACAATTGGGTAAAAATCGGTCTGTTCTCCTTACATGTTTCGATTCGATGGTTTCGATACTTGCACCTTGGTGATGGTTTCATCATATATAGAATATTAATCATGACATACTTATCATATTCATTCATTACATAAACATTTATAACCATTCATGTAAAGCAGTGATGTAAAATGAATTACATCATTTTGTGAAGACGGTTGTCCGTACGTACACACGAGTGATGTTTCCACTTTTCGATGGTTAAAAATAAAGATAGGTAAATAATAATTCACCTTTCCAAAATTATTGTTATATAATATATATCATATATATTCATTAAATATATTCTTATTACCATCCATGTAAAGTAAAAATGAGAAATGAATCACATCGCTTCATGGAAGTAGTAGTTCATACATACACATGAGCAACATTATTATTTTCCAACGAGTGGAGAGGTAAGAGGGAATATAAGATTTTATAATTACAAAAGTATAATTATGTAATAAATATAATATATAAACATTATATTCATCATAATAACCATCCATGAATGGTGTTGATGAAAAACGAAATACATCGCTTCGCAAGGTGGTAGTCTGCACGCACGCATGAACGATGCTTTTGTTTCCCATTTATTGGAGAATGAGATGAATAAAGGTTTCACCATCGATATAATAAAATCTCAATATATGGTAGATACTGATGTTATTATATCATAATGGTTAGTATATAATTGGAGGAGATATAAGAAGAAATAAAATGAAAATATGTGGTTAAGAGCTATACCTCTTCATTGGACAACCTCCTTTGGCTTACACCATAAGTCTTCTAAGGTTGGTATTTTGATCAAACCAGGACCTCTAGATCATGGGGAGAGATGTTATGAAGGTATTTGGGTAGGTATTGACCGAGATAAAACTCTCATGAAGTGTTAGTAAGAGAGGAGAGGTTGTGTCATTTTATAAGAGAGGGAGATGACTCACTTGAAATTTTTCAAAAAGATTAAAATATACTAATGTATTACTCAAGCCAAATGACTCCAAAATGACTCATATTCAAATATTGGATGAGATAGGGTTGAAATATGACTAGTAAATAGGATTTATACAAGTTTTTTATATCAATTTAACCCTTATCATTTTAGTTTTAACCCTTTTAACCCGTTTTAACTCTTATCGCGATAACTGATTTTTTTACCAAAGTTACTATACATAATCACCAAAAATGAAAGTGGTATCATTATAAAATTTGGACATTATAATTCCAAATATGGAGTTCATTTTATCAAATTTAATTTCTATAAGTGGCAAAAATGAATTTAAAATCAAACCCACAAAATGCGAAGAAAAACAGTTTTCGAGAAAAAATGTTTTTTTATGTATAAAAATATTTTTAAACAAAAATAGTGTAATTTTGGTTCCAATGAAATTTATTGGATTATTTCTAATAAAAATAAACTAATGAAATTTTAAAACTAATCCAAAATAGAATGTTACTTTTTAAATACATTAAAAGAAAAGATAGTTTTAAAAAATCGGTATTTTCTTCTATTCACCCAAAAATCATATTTTTCAGAAAAATCCAAAAAATTCACCCTAAGTTAATATTGGCATGATAATTTCAAGAATGATATTAATTTTATAAAATAAAATTTATAAAAATGACAGAAATTAATTATAATATTTGTGCACAAGATACAATAAAATCCATTTTCGAAGAAAACATATTTTTGAAACATGAAATGACTTTATTGAAAATGGAGTACTTAATTATTATGAATTAATCAATGAATTTGTATTATATAAAACCTTTATAAATATTTTTCATAATCTGGTTATTTCTATCCATACCAATAATTTAACGGTTAGATTATAATGATTACATTCAAATAATAATAATTCAATAGTAAATCAAGGTTTGTTTAAACTCGGTGTTGTGTGCAAAACAAGATATCAATGAAATTAAATTTATTTAAAGAGAAATATATCATAAAATCTCAGGGTGTCACATTCTACCCCCTTATAAGAATTTCTCCCTCAAAATTTTGTCACCCTGATATAAAAAATTGAGGATAATTCCACCTCATCACATCTTTGGGTTCCCATAATGATTCATCAAATTTATGGTTTCACCGCAAAAATTTGACTAGAAAAGTGGTCTTATTCCTCAACACTTTCTCTCTTGAATCCAAAATCTCCACTGATTATTCCTTATAAGAGAGATATTGCTCCATTAGTATGACCTATGATTTCACTACATGTGAAAGATCAAGTATGTACTTCCAAAAGAGAGATACATGGAACACATCATGCACTTGAGATAGATTTGGTAGATGCACCAAGTGATAAACAAATATCCCGATACGATCAAGAATTTAAAAGGGACCAATATATCTAGGGATCAACTTACCCTTCTTTCCAAATCTCATAACCTTCTTCTATGGAGAAATCAGCAGGAATACCTTTTCACCAAATTCAAACCCCAAATCTCACCAATGATTGTTATCATAACCTTTCTGTTGACTTCGAAATGTCTTGATATGCTTTTGAATGACTTTAACCTTCTCTACCATTTCCTCTGCTAGCTCAGGCCCCAATAGCTTTCACTGTCCAACTTCATCCCACCACATTAGAGATTTCACTTCTTGCCATAGAGAGCTTTATAAGGAGTCATCTGAATGCTCGAGTGAAAGCTATTGTTGTAATAAATTTCCACCAAAGGAAGGTGTTGATCCCAACCACATTTGAAATTCATAGAACAAGATCTCAACATATCCTATAGGGTTTGAATGGTCCTCTCAGACTGACCATCTATCTAAGGAAGATATGAAATGCTAAAGTTCAACTGTGTATTCAAAGCTTTTTGAAGACTTCTTCAAAACTTCAAGGTAAACCTCAGATCCCAATCAGATACAATAGAATGTGGTACTCCATGCAACCTTAACACATCCTTAATGTATATCCTAAAAAGTTGAATAAGGGAGAAATCTTCTCTTATTGTAATAAAATATGCTAACTTCGTAAGACGATTGACTACAATCCAAATAGCATTATTCCCTTTAGATATTTTGGGGAGTCTTATGATGAAACCTATGGTAAATTTTTCCCATTTCTATTCTAGTATGAGTAATGGTTGTAACATCCCCTTATAATTTTAGCACTCATATTTAACTTAATGACATACCAGACATCGAGATATATAATTCACAATATCCATTTTAATGTTGTCCCACTAGAAATACTCTTTTATACCTCTATACATTTTCATACTTCTAGGATAAGTAGAGAACGATGAACTATGAGCTTTATCTAGTAACTCCATTAAGTCTGGTATTAACAAAACACATACTCGGTTTCTAAACCTTATCATTCCATCATAATCATGGTTGAACTTAAGAACATTTATAAACTTCTTCCACAGTTCCAAATCCTCCTTTCACACCTCTCTAATCCTCACATGGATGGATGGTTGAACATTCATCTGAGAAAGATATGATATGTCCCCTTTCCTTATGATTTCAAGTTCTATATTCTAAAAATCCATAAATATTGGATCTGTAACATACTAGTTAAAGGTAAACTCTCTTTTTAATGTTTAAGAGTTTGGTTCTTGGGATCGGAGGGAATTATAAACAATATGGGTGGCTTTATAAAAGAACTAGGCTGGGTACTAGCTACAAAACCAGTTCACATCGTGAAAGTTTTTTCTAGGATGTGAACTTGTTTCTGGTCAGAATCTGTGACTCAAGTTCATGACGTGAAAGAAATATATGACGTGAATTCTATTCACATTTTGAATGGGTTGTCCAGGTTTTATTAACCAAGAAAATATTTTTTCAGCGTAGATGCAACCTGAGGGATTTACATTGAGAATTGGTGACAAACGACGTGAATTGTTTCTACACAGTGGGTTTTTATGCACTGCATGTCCAAGTCCTCCCTCATTCATCTTATGTATCCTCCCTCGAACCCTAGGTCCCTCCAGGTGCTGTTGGGTGGTTCTAGTTCTTCAGGGTTCCTCTGTTTGGTTCCTTGATCTCCAACTGGGTTAGTTACTCCTCTTTTAATAAGTGTTCTATTCTCTATCCCTTTACATTATTTCTCTTGGATTTGGTAGTGGCGTTGGGATACATTTGTGGATTTTATGGATCAGTTTGTGATCTATATCAGTCCCTTACAGATTCCTTGTGCATTCTCCTTTTGGAGGCTAGATATTGTGTTGGTCATGGTGTGTCATGAGAGTTTCTCGAGGTATGTGTTGATATAACTTCTCCACCAACCCCTTTTTTATGGAATTCAGTTCTAAGGTGTGATAATCAATGATAGGGACTCCATCCATTATTCCTAAATTAGTTTACAGTGTGTGTGGATCCTGTCGCATTTGGTGTGCGACCCGAGCTTGAGGTAGGTGGTTTTATCTCTTGCCTATGTCATTTGAACTTTAACTTCTCTTGGTTTTATAACTTTTTTTATAAATGAATTTGCATGATATTTGTATGGGTTTATTTGTATGTGTAAATATATTTTTGAGAAAAGATGATTTTCCCATCATTTTAGTAAAGTAAAGGTATTTTTCAAATATTTGTGAAATTGATTTATGAAATGGGTTTTTTAAAGCATGTTTGGGTGACAATGATTGTTTTTAATAGTTTGTTAATTGATAAGCCCTTTTGAACATATTAATGTATTCCAAACATGGGAACCTTGGGTACCTAGGTGGATGGTTTAGTATTAGGCCTTGTCTTTGTTTTTGTAGGGGGGTTCACTCATTGGGCGTTCCTATATTCCCTAGTCTATGTGTCATAGGGACTTGATCTTGAAATTTTAGGGGGTTCACTCATGGGGAGTTCATCTATTCCCTTGGCCTTGTGTCCTAGGGACTTGAGTGTGCACTAGTCATTGCTGATTATCATGGTACAAGTGACCTAGCTAGCCCGACCTTTGTTATCACAGAGGTGTTTACCATTGTGCTTCGACTTAGACTATTTGGCTTTGATATACATGCTTGATAAATGTACCTATTTTATTGAAATGATTTGAAACTATTTTACCTAGAATTATTTTAGAACTATAGAAAAAGGGGAACTATTTACCATGCTTTGGTATAAAATAGTTTAACTCCTTATCATGCCTTTTTTTCTTAAAATTGAGCATATTGGGATTATTGTATAGATACTTTTTATGGAACACATGGGTGAGACCCTACTGATCCTATTTAGTTCACACCTTGCACACTCCCTCGAGGGTGTGTAGTCCTTGAATTGTCTGTTGATGGTGGAGAGGGCAAGGCACCATAGTGAGGCAGTGGGGTTTTCTATCAGCTAGATATGGGTATCTGGTGGTGAGATGGTGGGATATTGCCTACACATCACATGAAGTAGTTGTTTCTAGTTTTACTTGTCTTTTTGGGTTGTTAGACTTACACATTGAGGTTTTATCTATATTTTTAGGTTGTATCGCTACCTCATCTTTCTTTTTTATGGTATATATCTTTTTTGGTTGTTCTTACACATGTATATATATGCCATGTATCTAATTTCAAGTTGGGAGAAATCATTCCATCTGGTTTTTTTCGATGCCTTAGTGCTAGTCGCTAGCTCATGGGGATCAGAAACATTCTTTAGGTCTTGCTGCATCCCAGTTTGTAGCCAAGTTTGTGGGTTATCTAGGTCGGTTCATGAACATTTGGTATTAGAGAATGGTTATGTGAATTCTTGGGATGTTGGTAGATATAATATAGGATTTTTGGAACTTGAGGGGTAGGTTGTGATGAGTACCTAACCATCCCTTACCGCAACGAGCCTTAAGATACCATGGGATGTTGGGATGTATGTCTCTTGTGTTGGGTTTTGACCTTGATCTCATTTTTTTCTTATGATTTTCTTGTTTAAATTGAGATTATCCTTTTGTATGATTATTTTATTCTATTTTTAGTGTATAATAATATTTCTATGAGACGTCTTCCACAAGTTCCACAAGAGGGTGTAGTGAGAGATGCTCCTCAAGGAAATCCTCCTATAGAGGTTATCGTATGGGTAGTTAGTGTCATGGACCATAATGTACAATGAGTTCAGAACCAAGCTGTTTAGGTGCATCCAAAATTTGGGGGAGATAGAGATCTATATCAAGAGTTTCTATGTGAGAAGCACCCATCCTTTAAGGGTACGAATGAACCCTAAGAGGCATAAGACTAGTAGGACAAGATCAATCATATTTTAACTTCCTAGAGACACCTGAGGCTATCAAGGTGAAGTGCACAATGTTCAGGTTCTAGGATGTCATCACGCGGTGGTGGGATTCTATGGTATAGGAAAATTGGAACATGGGATTGGATTGGAAGGGTTTCGAGGCCCTCTTCTTTCAGATGTTCTGTCCAGAGTCACTGATAATGAAAAATTCTCTGGAGTTCTTCTCTTTGCAGCAGGGAGAGAATTCAGTGTTAGAGTACACCAACCATTTTGTGAAGATAATTCATTTTTCTCTGGAGGTGGTGACGAATGATCATCCAAAGGCTAAAAAAATACCTGTAAGGTTTTTGAACAGGTATCCAATCACATGTATACATGTTGAAACTCACCAAATATGCTGACATGGAAGACAAAGAGATGATGGAGAAAATGGATATGATGGGAAAGATCCAATTCTGTAGTTCTTCTCTTCCACCCAGTGACAATTTCAGTGGTGCGCTGTGAAAAAAGAGAAAGTGGCATGATAATCGTATGGGCGGTGGAGGTGGTTCTCAGGAGTGGATCTCCTTTTCACCATCAACATCAACCAATAGTTTTCCCTTGACTTGCTAATAGTGTGTCCAGGTAGGGAACAACCAACATACTTTTCTTGCACCCACTAAGAATTTCAATTCTTATGGTCACTAAGGCCATTTGTAGAGGTTCTTCCAGGCTATGTCTATGCTTAGTTATAGTTAGGAATCTTCAGCTCCAAAATCCACTACGATATAGTCAGAAGATTTAAAGTCCATAGGGATCCATCCACATGCCTCAGGAGTGAAGCACCTTCACATAGTGGATTCTTTTTTGGTGGATGTTGATGTGGGTCTAATAATAGTGAGAGGTACTATTTTTGTTCCATATTCTATATCAAATGATCTATTTGATACATGTGCCTTGCACTCATTTATATATTCCCATTTTGTTGATGTGTTGAAACTTCTTATGGAGATCATGTACTTTGTTATGGATCTGGAGAAACCTATTGGAAAGAGGAGGGATAAGGGGTTTTTATTTCTATATTTTTCTCTATCGATAGATGATGTAGAGTTAGTTTGGGATTTCTTAGTCCTCAATCTTGATTTTTTCAATGTCATCATCAGGATGGATTAGCTAGTTTCTCATTATGCTGAGATTTATTATTATCATAATGTGTTTTGTTCTCTTCCACTGATGGGAGATATCAAGTGTTTTAGGGAGAGTGGGATCCGAGGCCTGGTCATGCATGACCTCTGTAACACCCGAGACTTTTATTTTATATAAATCATCAAAGGAATCTTTTTCTACACAACACTTTCTTGGCTTGCTTTACACGCAATCGCGACCTTCCTTGATAGCTTGCGTCGTACACAATACCGAGTTTCACTAAACAATAATATGCTATTAAAACAAGCCGTTATGAATAGTAATAACCACTTTTTGAAATTTTATAAATTTTATTTTTCAAAATGGACTTCATTTTTGGACTCAGAATATCGAAATTAGCCTAGGGTGAAATTTTGGTATTTTTCTGAAAACTTTCAATTTTTGATGAATAGTGAAACCACTAAGTGGTAGGTTAAAAACTGAATTTTGCATAAAACTTAATTTTACCACTTCTTTGAATGGAATTTTAAAAATCTGACAGAAACGGTTGATATCAGTAAGTAAAATGTGGTTCAATGAGATAAAAATAATTTTTTTGGTGAATAGTAACTTTTTACTATTTTTACCGCGGTTAATAGTAAATAGGGTAACTAAGGGTAAATATGATATCAATATTACCCTAACACATGTCCTAATTCTATTGGACAAGTTTAATTCGACCAAAAACAAACTTAGGAATAAAATATGACCATTTAGGCCCACTTGGATTAGATTAGGACATTTATTATTAATTTATTTAAAGAAGGGTTAAAATAGTTAAAATCAAAGTTTAATAAGTAAATCATTTTTAATATGGGGTTATACATAAGATAAATTAAATTGTAAATATTCATTAGAAAGCTAAAAAGATTTCCTACATGATGATATTTTATTTGTAATTTTTAGACATCAAATAATTTAATTTATTTATGACACAATGATGATGCAGTAATTATCTTATTAATGAAATATTGACATAATTGATGTTATAAACACCAAAATAAATGTAATTTAAGACTTTTTATGAATTCCACTAATTTTATAGGTTACTATGATATATTAATGTTGATTTAATCAACTTGGTTCGAACATATAATTCTGTTATGACTTTCACAAAAATCATATATCAAATAGTGTCAAAATTGACACAAAATAGTTTTTAAATCAAATATTATATTATTAATTGTTATTTTATTCCTAAAAATCTAAGGTTCGGCCAAATGACTTAGATAAGGATATATATATTAATAATAAACAATTTGGGGTTCGTTTGGCATGTTATAGTAAGTTTATTAACCATATAGTGAAAGAAAACAAAAAGACACGGTAAAAGTTAAATTAATTAACTTAGAGTTAAATCTAATTGATAAGGTTAAAATAATACCCTAAACTTGTCTAAATCCTATTGGTTGATAGGATTTCGACCCATCCCCACTTTAGCTTCGAAATAAGACCCTTTGGAACCATTATAAACCGATTTTGACTTTAATATAAAATAATATTTTGAGATATTCCTAAGGTGCCCCTCTCCTCCCTTATAAAAGGGCACCTCCTCCCCCTCCTCCTCACACCAATTTGAGCACTCAAGCTCGGACAACCCCTGACATTTTCTCCTCTCCACTTCCCTAGAATAATTCTAGAGGTCCTGGTCTTCTCCAAAGACCAATCTTAGTTCCTTAAGTGGAGGATTCAAAGAGGCGTTCCAAAGAAGAGGTAATATCCATTACCGATTTTTTCAATTTCTTTCTTCTTCAACTTCTTCTTCTTTAGTTGTTTCATGATAAAGTAATAACATCAGTATTACTTACATACTGATATGTTATTATAAATATGAAACAACCCTAATTCACCTTCTATCCATCCTACGGAAAAATGAAATCAACGCGCGTGCGTACGTACGGAATACCGTCTCCACGCCGTGGTGTAATCTATTTTCCACCATCACCTTACAAGGATGGGTATAATGGTGTAATGAGTAACTATATATGATTATTATGAAGTAATATTGATACTGAAATAATATATATATACTCCAATACAATTCCACGATCATAGGAACGATATCATCACTCGTGCGTACGTACGGAATACCGTCTCCACGATGTGATGTGACTCGTTCTACATGATCTTCATTTCATAATGATTATATAAATGAATTGAATGAATGAATATGGTATATACTACACTAATACCATTCTGTAAATGAATTATCTATAACCTAAAGATAAGAATAAGAATTTATTCGACAAAACACGCATAAGAACAAAAAGTTATAAAGACCCGAGTAACAAGTAACAATGAAATATTAATAACAAGAAGCTAATAATATGACCATATATGATATCATATCAATATGTATGATTTTGGAATAAGTCAATAACATTATTTAAACCATTATACAGGAGCTTCGGACACGAACAAATCAAATCGGACCTAAGGTAAGGGAAATATCACAATCTCACTTTTATCCGAGATTGTATTTACTTTGGTAATTACTGGGGTGTATTTTATCATCCACATACATGTTCCCTCAATATGTAATATTATTTCCATCCTTCTACAATAGTTTATATCCAATTTTACCCTTCGGTAAGTTTTTTTGTAAAAGATATGAAAGGAATCTTTTGTCGTTTTTCATACGAGGTACTTTTTGACTTTCCGACAAAAGTACGAAGAATGTTTTTTTTAACTTATACGGCATGAATGGATTTTTAAAACATTGTTTCCAAAAAGCTTCCTTTACAAGTTTTCAAGTTTATTTTTAATCAACTTCTTTTATTTTAAAGTTGTATGACATGTTATGAAAGGAAAAATGTTTTTTAAGAAGAAAGGATATTTTCCTCAAGAATGGAGTTCAAGTGTTTTATCAAAATGATTTTCCATCTAAGATAATAAAGGGTTCTGTTTTTATCCCTATTATTAAATTGATTTGTTCATGTTGTGATGGAATTATTTTTATGAATTCTTTTATCTTATATGAATTGATTTATGATATCATGATGTTTCAAGAATCCCATTTTTGTTACATGTGTTATGCGATGATGTATGTTTTATGATTATGTGGCACACATAAGAAAGGATTCATTATAAGATGGGTGAGACCTATATCTCCCTCCAATGCATTGGGTAAAGATTTTATATCTCATGAGATAGACATGGCTGGAACGGAAGGTTATTTCGGTTCAGTGATACAGGACTGAAACGAGGAGTGAACTCGGTTCAGAAAGGGACTTTGTCCACTAAGATAGTCTTGGAAATGAGTCATGAATAACAAGAAATGATTTTCCATGATTATGTGTGCATGCCACAAAGTTTCAAGTTTTATGTTATGATTATGGGGATCTCATTTTCACTTCTATGATTTATTCCATGTTAAGATATTATGATCTCTTTTGCAGGTTTTGATTTTTCAAAAAGATATGATATGATTTTTATTTCCTTTATTTGCCCTTACTGAGCATTTGAGCTCACCTTTTTATGTTTTCTTTTCCCCAGGTCAGGAAGATGGATATTAAGTAGAATATTCTAAAAGGGACCCTAGATATGATGAAATAAATGGGAGACACTGTAGAAGATTTATGAACCAGTTGTTTATGTTTCCCAGTTTCTAAAGACACTATACCTATACGGTCCTTTGTGGTTTTATCATATGTTGTAATAAGTGTGCTTCAATTTTTGAAGTATTAAAAATGTATGTAAAGTATGGGTCGTTATAGTTGGTATCAGAGGAAAGGTATAGTCAACCTTTGGAAACTAGGATGTGAAAGCCTTAGTAAGAACCCTAAGGATAAGTCTAAGCATAGAACACAATCTTAGAAATGGCCATGAATAACCTAGGATAAGACCATAAGCATGAAAATTTTATTCTTGAATTATGTGGTTTCCTATTATAATTAGTGTTGCTCACACTATTCTTCTTGGTTTTAGTCAATGGCTGGAACCCGAAGGAACCGTGTTAATGCGGAATGCGATGGGCAATGCAATGATTGTCCCCCTGAGCAACCAAACGATATGGGAGCTGGAATACAAAATCTTGTAGCCATGCTCACACAACTTTCTCAAGCTATGAATCATGGAGGACTTCCAAACGAGCAAAGGAAGGAGCAACATTCTGTTGAATCCTTCATGAGGCAACGTCCACCTTCTTTCAGCGGGTCTACTGATCCATTAGTTGCTGAACAATGGATTAGTACTATTGAAAAGATATTTTCAGTTCTTCAATGTTCTGAGCATGATAAAGTCATCCTAGTAGTGTATCGTTTGGAAGGAGATGCTGATCAATGGTGGAATCTTATTAAGAATACGAGGCAAAGGGATGAAATTGAGTCTATGGAATGGGACGAGTTCAAGAACTTATTTTTCAATAAGTACTTCCCTCGTATTCTCCGAACAAATATGGAAAAAGAGTTCCTTGAACTGAAGCAAAGGGATGATGAATCTGTTGGTACCTATGAAGCAAATTTTACAAGACTTGCAAGGTACGCTTCTGGTATTATTATCCAACCTGAGAGTAAGATCGATCGATTCTTTAGTGGCTTAAAACCAAGTCTTCGAAGGGCGTTAGCCATAAGGGACTTCCATAGCTACGAGGAAATCGTTCGATGTGCTCTCAAAGTCGAGATGGAGATTGGAGTAACCCATCAGTCACATGGGTTTGATAAGAAGAGGAAGATGGAATTCAAAGAAAAATCTAAAGAGCACACGGAAAAGAAGATGAGCTTTTCCTTATGCTCAAAGTGTGGAAAGAAACATGGAGGGAGTTGTCTTAAAGGGACAAGTAAATGTTTTAAATGTGGAAAAGAAGGTCATCGGGCATTTGAATGCCGTGATAATGGGAAGAAGATGTCTAATGACGCAAACAAAGGAAGGGATACACAGAATGAACCTACTACACTTCAATGTTTCAAGTGCAAGGAGATGGGGAATTATGCCAATCAATGCCCAAATCCAAGGGTTGATGATGATGGTCGACGTCAACAAACTCTTAAGGCTAAAGACAAAGGAAAGTCACATGCAATTTCTATCAGCGACGTGGAGTACGATAACGATGTGGTGAAAGGTACACTTACCATCCACTCTAAAGTAGCAAATGTTTTATTTGATTCTGGATCCACCCACTCTTTTATTTCTGAAGACTTTTCTAAGGGTATCACCGTATTACCTCAACAATTAGATGTTGAGTTAGCTGTGACAACACCCAATGGCACATCAATCGCATCAAAAGTTTATAATTCTTCTCCGATCGAAGTTTGTGGGAAAGTACTTCCTGCAAATCTTGTGATCCTTCCTTTAGTGGAATTTGATGTGATTCTTGGCATGGATTGGCTTTCTCTACATGGAGCTCATATCGATTTCCAAAGAAGGGAAGTCACATTTCATATTCCAGATCAATCTACGATCGTCTATCAATGCAAGGATGAACATAACCTTCCAGTGGAAATTTCTTCCATCTTATGGGTATTGATTCCACTAAATGAAGGTTATTTATCTCAAATAGTTGGTGAGAAACTCACGATTAAGAATATGCCCATTGTACGGGAGTTTGATGATGTCTTTCCGGAGGAATTGCCGGGTCTTCCACCAAATCGTGAAGTTGAGTTTTCAATAGAACTCGTACCGGGTGCTTTGCCTATTTCAAAGACACCTTATAGAATGGCCCCAATTGAGTTGCAGGAATTGAAGAAGCAACTCCAAGAGAATCTTGATAAGGGATTCATACGCCCTAGTGCGTCACCTTGGGGATCACCTGTTCTATTTGTTAAGAAGAAAGATGGATCAATGAGACTTTGCATTGATTATCGAGAACTTAACAAGATCACTATCAAGAACAAATATCCTCTCCCACGCATTGATGACTTATTTGACCAACTACGCGGAGCTCAATAATTTTCCAAGATTGATCTTCGTTCAGGGTATCATCAATTAAGGGTTAAAAGGGAGGATATACCAAAGACGGCTTTCCGTACAAGGTATGGACACTATGAATTTATAGTGATTCCATTTGGTCTTACTAATGCCCCTGCTATCTTCATGGATCTAATGAATAGAGTCTTTAGAGACTATCTTGATCAATTTGTGGTAGTCTTTATAGACGATATTCTTGTCTATTCAAAGAGCAAGGAAGAGCATGAAGATCACTTGAGAATTATATTGAAGACCCTGAGAAAGGAGAAGCTTTATGCCAAATTTACCAAGTGTGAATTTTGGCTTCAAAAAGTTGCATTTTTGGGTCACATAATCTCAAAAGAGGGGATATCTGTGGATCCAGCGAAAACAGAAGTTATCGAAAGATGGTCGAGACCAACCACAGTAACTGAGATCCGAAGTTTTCTTGGTTTGGCTGGATATTATCGACGTTTTGTAAAAGATTTTTCACGATTATCTAATCCACTCACCAAGTTGACTCGGAAAGGAGTTAAGTTTGTCTGGACAGAGGAATGTGAAGAGAATTTCAAGGAGTTGAAAAGAAGGTTATCCAGTGCACCTGTGCTCACACTGCCTTGTAGTGGAGAAAGGTTTGTGATCTACAGTGATGCATCCAAGAAGGGATTGGGGTGTGTTCTTATGCAAAATGATATGGTGATAGCTTATGCCTCACGACAGTTGAAAATCCATGAGCAAAATTACCCAACACATGATTTGGAGTTGGCTGCGGTAATCTTTACATTAAAGATTTGGAGGCATTACCTTTATGGTGAAAGGTGTGATATTTATACTGATCATAAAAGTTTAAAGTATATTTTCACACAAAAGGAGATGAATATGCGTCAAAGAAGATGGTTGGAGCTGATTAAGGATTATGACTGCTCAATCCATTACCACCCTGGGAAAGCAAACAAGGTGGCAGATGCATTAAGTCGACAAGACCATGCTAGTTTATCCATGATGAGGATCACAAAAGATCCAATATTTATGGATTTACAAAGGATGGATCTTGGAATTATAATGAAAAGGGAAAAATCTTATCTTTCTCAAATGAATGTTCAACCATCTATACATGTGAAGATTAAAGAGGCACAGAAAGAAGATGCCGAGTTACAAAAGAAGGTGAGAAATGTTCCTGAATTCAACCTTGATTGTGATGGGATAATAAAGTTCAGGAATCAGGTTTGTGTTCCTCCCATCCCCGAATTAAAGAAGGAGCTGCTGGATGAGGCTCATAGTTCATCATTCTCTATTCATCCTGGAAGCACGAAGATGTATAGGGACCTGAAAGAGTACTTATGGTGGGATGGCCTGAAAAGAGATGTTGCTGAATATGTCTCTCGATGCTTGGTTTGTCAACAAGTTAAAGTTGAGAGACAAAAGTCTAAGGGGATGTTACAACCATTACCCATACCCGAATGGAAATGGGAAAACATCACTATGGACTTTGTCACAGGACTTCCTAAAACATCCAAAGTCAATAATGCTATCTGGGTCATAGTTGATCGTCTTACAAAGTCTGCACACTTCATTGCTATTAGAGAGGATTTCTCTCTAGATCAGCTTGCCAGGATATATGTAAAGGAAGTCGTAAGATTGCATGGAGTACCACTTTCTATTATATCTGATTGAGATCCGAGATTTACCTCGAAGTTCTGGCGAAGTCTTCAGCATACTCTAGATACAGAGTTGAGTTTCAGCACTGCTTATCATCCCCAGACAGACGGTCAACCTGAGAGAACAATTCAAACCCTAGAAGATATGTTGAGAGCTTGCTCTATGGATTTCAAAGGAGGTTGGGATCAACACCTACCTTTGGTAGAATTTTCTTATAATAATAGCTTTCACTCCAGTATTCAGATGGCTCCTTATGAAGCTCTCTATGGAAAGAAATGCAGGACTCCAACTTGCTGGGATGAAGTTGGGGAAAGAAAGCTATTAGGACCTGATCTCGTTGATGAAATGGCAGAAAAGGTAAGATCTATTCAACAACACATAAGAGCAGCTCAGAGTCGACAGAAAAGTTATGCCGACAACCGAAGAAAAGACCTAGAGTTTGAAGTGGGTGATAAAGTGTTCTTACGAATATCTCCCGGGAAGAGGGTTATGAGATTTGGAAAGAAGGGGAAGTTGAGCCCTAGATATATCGGTCCTTTCGAAATACTGGATCGTGTTGGGAAGGTAGCTTACCGATTGGCGCTTCCACCGAATCTCTCTCAAGTTCACGATGTGTTCCACGTATCTCTCCTGAGAAAGTACATACCAGATCCTTCACATGTACTCAGCTCAGAAGTTGTACCGCTGGAGCATGATCTTTCTTATGAAGAACAGCCGATAGAGATTCTGGATCGTAGCAAAAAAGTCCTACGAAACAAGACCACTCGCTTGGTGAAAGTTTTATGGAGGAACCACCAACTTGAAGAAGCTACATGGGAGCTTGAGGATATTATAAGGGAGAAGTATCCTCATCTGTTTGTTACAAAGTGACGAATTTCGAGGGCGAAATTCTTTTAAGGGGGGTAGAATGTAACACCCGAGACTTTTATTTTATATAAATCATCAAAGGAATCTTTTTCTACACAACACTTGCTTGGCTTGTTTTACACGCAATCGCGACCTTCCTCGATAGCTTGCGTCGTACGCAATACCGAGTTTCACTAAACAATAATATGCTATTAAAACAAGCCGTTATGAATAGTAATAACCACTTTTTGAAATTTTATAAATTTTATTTTTCAAAATGGACTTCATTTTTGGACTCAGAATATCGAAATTAGCCTAGGGTGAAATTTTGGTATTTTTCTGAAAACTTTCAATTTTTGATGAATAGTGAAACCACTAAGTGGTAGGTTAAAAACTGAATTTTGCATAAAACTTAATTTTACCGCTTCTGTGAATGGAATTTCAAAAATCTGACAGACACGGTTGATATCAGTAAGTAAAATGTGGTTCAATGAGATAAAAATAATTTTTTTGGTGAATAGTAACTTTTTACTATTTTTACCGCGGTTAATAGTAAATAGGGTAACTAAGGGTAAATATGATATCAATATTACCCTAACACATGTCCTAATTCTATTGGACAAGTGTAATTCGACCAAAAACAAACTTAGAAATAAAATATGACCATTTAGGCCCACTTGGATTAGATTAGGACATTTATTATTAATTTATTTAAAGAAGGGTTAAAATAGTTAAAATCAAAGTTTAATAAGTAAATCATTTTTAATATGGGGTTATACATAAGATAAATTCAATTGTAAATATTCATTAGAAATATAAAAAGATTTCCTACATGATGATATTTTATTTGTAATTTTTAGACATAAAATAATTTAATTTATTTATGACACAATGATGATGCAGTAATTATCTTATTAATGAAATATTGACATAATTGATGTTATAAACACCAAAATAAATGTAATTTAAGACTTTTTATGAATTCCACTAATTTTCTAGGTTACTATGATATATTAATGTTGATTTAATCAACTTGGTTCGAACATATAATTCTGTTATGACTTTCACAAAAATCATATATCAAATAGTGTCAAAATTGACACAAAATAGTTTTTAAATCAAATATTATATTATTAATTGTTATTTTATTCCTAAAAATCTAAGGTTCGGCCAAATGACTTAGATAAGGATATATATATTAATAATAAACAATTTGGGGTTCGTTTGGCATGTTATAGTAAGTGTATTAACCATATAGTGAAAGAAAACAAAAAGACACGGTAAAAGTTAAATTAATTAACTTAGAGTTAAATCTAATTGATAAGGTTAAAATAATACCCTAAACTTGTCTAAATCCTATTGTTTGATAGGATTTCGACCCATCCCCACTTTAGCTTCGAAATAAGACCCTTTGGAACCATTATAAACCGATTTTGACTTTAATATAAAATAATATTTTGAGATATTCCTAAGGTGCCCCTCTCCTCCCTTATAAAAGGGCACCTCCTCCCCCTCCTCCTCACACCAATTTGAGCACTCAAGCTCGGCCAAACCCTGCCATTTTCTCCTCTACACTTCCCTAGAATAATCCTAGAGGTCCTGGTCTTCTCCAAAGACCAATCTTAGTTCCTTAAGTGGAGGATTCAAAGAGGCGTTCCAAAGAAGAGGTAATATCCATTACCGATCTTTTCAATTTCTTTCTTCTTCAACTTCTTCTTCTTTAGTTGTTTCATGATAAAGTAATAACATCAGTATTACTTACATAATGATATGTTATTATAAATATTAAACAACCCTAATTCACCTTCTATCCATCCTACGGAAAAATGAAATCACCGCGCGTGCGTACGTACGGAATACCGTCTCCACGCCGTGGTGTAATCTATTTTCCACCATCACCTTACAAGGATGGGTATAATGGTGTAATGAGTAACTATATATGATTATTATGAAGTAATATTGATACTGAAATAATATATATATACTCCAATACAATTCCACGATCATAGGAACGATATCATCACTCGTGCGTACGTACGGAATACCGTCTCCACGATGTGATGTGACTCGTTCTACATGATCTTCATTTCATAATGATTATATAAATGAATTGAATGAATGAATATGGTATATAATACACTAATACCATTCTGTAAATGAATTATCTATAACCTAAAGATAAGAATAAGAATTTATTCGACAAAACACGCATAAGAACAAAAAGTTATAAAGACCCGAGTAACAAGTAACAATGAAATATTAATAACAAGAAGCTAATAATATGACCATATATGATATCATATCAATATTTATGATTCTGGAATAAGTCAATAACATTATTTAAACCATTATACAGGAGCTTCGGACATGAACAAAGCAAATCGGACCTAAGGTAAGGGAAATATCACAATCTCACTTTTATCCGAGATTGTATTTACTTTGGTAATTACTGGGGTGTATTTTATCATCCACATCCATGTTCCCTCAATATGTAATATTATTTCCATCCTTATACAATAGTTTATATCCAATTTTACCCTTCGTTAAGTTTTTTTTGTAAAAGATATGAAAGGAATCTTTTGTCGTTTTTCATACGAGGTACTTTTTGACTTTCCGACAAAAGTACGAAGAATGTTTTTTTTTAACTTATACGGCATGAATGGATTTTTAAAACATTGTTTCCAAAAAGCTTCCTTTACAAGTTTTCAAGTTTATTTTTAATCAACTTCTTTTATTTTAAAGTTGTATGACATGTTATGAAAGGAAAAATGTTTTTTAAGAAAAAAGGATATTTTCCTCAAGAATGGAGTTCAAGTGTTTTATCAAAATGATTTTCCATCTAAGATAATAAAGGGTTCTGTTTTTATCCCTATTATTAAATTGATTTGTTCATGTTGTGATGGAATTATTTTTATGAATTCTTTTATCTTATATGAATTGATTTATGATATCATGATGTTTCAAGAATCCCATTTTTGTTACATGTGTTATGCGATGATGTATGTTTTATGATTATGTGGCACACATAATAAAGGATTCATTATAAGATGGGTGGGACCTATATCTCACTCCAATGCATTGGGTAAAGATTTTATATCTCATGAGATAGACATGGCTGGAATGGAAGGTTATTTCGGTTCAGTGATACAGGACTGAAACGAGGAGTGAACTCGGTTCAGAAAGGGACTTTGTCCACTAAGATAGTCTTGGCAATGAGTCATGACTAACAAGAAATGATTTTCCATGATTATGTGTGCATGCCACAAAGTTTCAAGTTTTATGTTATGATTATGGGGATCTCATTTTCACTTCTATGATTTATTCCATGTTAAGATATTATGATCTCTTTTGCAGGTTTTGATTTTTCAAAAAGATATGATATGATTTTTATTTCCTTTATTTGCCCTTACTGAGCATTTGAGCTCACCTTTTTATGTTTTCTTTTCCCCAGGTCAGGAAGATGGATATTAAGTAGAATATGCTAAAAGGGACCCTAGATATGATGAAATAAATGGGAGACACTGTAGAAGATTTATGAACCAGTTGTTTATGTTTCCTAGTTTCTAAAGACACTATACCTATACGGTCCTTTGTGGTTTTATCATATGTTGTAATAAGTGTGCTTCAATTTTTGAAGTATTAAAAATGTATGTAAAGTATGGGTCGTTATAACCTCCCTTCCCAGAGCTCAGGGTTTGTTGTCTTTTTTTTTTCTATTGAGCCTAATGATTTTTCTTTTGTTGGAGATCTTCCCTTGGTTTTTAAAGACTTCCTTGATGTCTTCCTAGATGAATTTTTTAGTCTTCCTCCAGAGAGGGAGGTAGAGTTCACGATTGATTTGGTGTTGGGTACACAATCGATCTCAATGCCCTCTTATCATATGACACTAGTAGAGATAAAAGATCTCAAGATCTAGTTGGATGATCTAATGGAGAAAAGTTTTGTTTTCCTAGTGTTTCGCCATGGGTATCCCCCATGTTCTTTTCCAAAAAGGTAGATGGTTCAATTTATTTGTGCATAGACTATCAGTATTTGAATCAGATGAATACTAATAATAAGAAACGTTTTACCCACATGGATGACTTGTTCGATCGGTTAAAGGGGGTGAATTGGTTTTCGAAGATCGATCTTCAGTAAGGTTATCATTAGCTCAGGTTCGAGATTTTGATATCCCAAAGACCACTTTCAGGAGAAGGTATAACCATTATTAATATCTTATAATGCCTTTTTATCTAACTAACGCTCCTGTAGTTTTTATGTCTTTGATGAATTGAATATTCCATCAATATCTTGACATTTTTTTCATGGTGTTTTGGATGATATCCTGGTTTATCCAAGATCAGAGCATGAGATTGAGCAACATATAAATATGGTTTTAGAGATCCTGAGGAGTCACTGCCTTTATAAGAAGCTTTCAAAAGGAAATTTCTAGATCCAAAAAGTGAATTTCTTGGGGAACGTGATTTTAGAACATGGACTTTTAGTCGATCATGAGAAGGTGGATGCTGTCTTGTCATGGGAAGAACCATGAAACGTATTCGAGATACTGAGATTCCTAGTTTTGTTTGGATATTATTGGTGGTTCATCAAGGATTTCTTGAAGTTGACATCACCTTTGACTAATCTTACTAATAAAGGAGTAAAGTTCACATGGGATGCTAAATGTTAGGCTTCATTCATTTGATGAGTTGAAATTGCTTATGAAATCAGCCCCTATTTTTAGTTTTTCTAAGCCTGTTATGTGTTATGTGGTATACTACAATGATTTTGGTGATGGTATGGGTTGTGTGCTCATGCAAGATTATCATGTTGTGGTGTATGAATCTATTCAGCTTCATCTGCATGAGGAAATTGACCCCACTCATGATTTGGTTCTTGTCGCGGCTATGCATACACTTAATTGTTGGTGACACTATCTTTTCGGGGATGGGTTCATGGAATTTTCTAATCATAAGAGTCTAAGATATATCTTTTCTTAGAATTAATTGAATTTTAGGTAGAGTTTGTGGGTGGAATATCTTTAGAAGTTTTATCTCAGCATCGCCTACACCTTGGGGAAGGGGAATGTCATCATAGACAATATTAGTTGGAAAGTTACACCACAAGCTATCATGGAATCAAAGGAAGAGGGGAACCTTGTGAGTCTCTTTGCATAGTTTCATTTGTATACATAGGAGGATGATTAAGGTATGGTTCTAACAAATGTTCAATTATAATTATTTCTCCTTGAGTCTATTCTATAGGGCCACAAGAAGGATGAAGAGTTCATAGAAATTAGGGAAAACTTTTATGGTGGGGAGACCATTTTTGAGTGGTCTCTCCCTTCTGATACTCTTATCTACTTCAAGAATTAGTTTTTCATCCCATCATCTATATGGAATTCATTGATTCATGATTTTCATAGTTCTTCATGGTCCGTTCACCCTAGAACTATGAATATGTATTATGATATGAGACAACGTTTCTTGTGGCTGGGTATGAAGCATGACATTTCTGATTATGTGTCTTGCTGTTATGCTTTCTAGAAGATAATGACAAATAACCCGAATCCTTATGGTTTTCTCCAGCCTCTTCTGGTGCCAGTTTGAAAAAGATATGAGGTTTCTATGGACTTCCTTGTTGGATTACCATGAACTACCTGAGGAAATAATTATATTTGGTTGGTGGTTGATTTATTGATTAAATAAGCTCATTTTATTCTGACTAGGGACACCACTATGGTTGAAGATCTAGGTAAGATGTATGTGCATAATATTGCAAGGTTGAATGGGGTTCCCTCTGCTATTGTCTTAGACATAAATCCTAGGTTTACTTCCAGATTACATCGGAGTCTCCAAGAGGTGATGGAGACTCAGGTCAGGTTAAGTATAATTTACCATCCATAGAAGGATGACTAGACAAAGTGTGCTATTCAGATTCTAGAGGATATGATTTTGGCCTACGTCATGGATTTTAGTGGATCACGAGACCACCATCTGGGACTAGTTTAGTATTTATATAATAATAGTTACTAGTCATAAATTAGAGTGGAACCCTTTGAGGTATTGTATGGTCACCCGTTCTGGTCACCTCTTTGTTGGGAAGAGGTGGGAAAGACCTCTCTCGTGGGACCGAGTCTCATTCAAGAGAAATCAGTGAGGATTGAATATGTACATTGATGCTTGGTTATAGCTCAGAGTCGACCAAAATCATATGCGGATCATTGGTGTTTTCCTTTGGAGTTTTCTGCTGGTGATCGAGTTTTATTGAAAGTCTCTCCTCAGTTGGGTCATCGTTAGCTTGGGAAACATGAGAAACACGACCTAAGATATATTGGACCATTTGAGATCACTGATAATATTGGTCAGGTTTCTTATTAGTTGGCGTTATTGGCTCAGTTTATAGGTATTCATGATGTTTTCCACATATTCATCTCTAGAAGTACCATTCTGATCCCTCCCATATTCTGAGTTGGGAGGATATTGAGTTGGAGTCTGATGTTTCCATTATAGAGAAACCAATTGAGATAATTGATTCTCAGATGAAATTATTATGTGGGAATTCTATTCCATTGGTTAAAGTGTTATGGAGGCACATATTAGATTCACATAAGACTTGGGAGCGTGAATCATTGGTGAGGGAGAAATGGACTCACCTCTTTCTGGAGCACCCTTATTTAGTGTGACTTTCTATGGATGAAAAATCCTATGGTGGGGAGAATTGTAACATACTATTTAAAGGTATTCTTTTTTTATAATTTTTAGACGTTTAGTTCTTGGTTTCATAGGGCGTTAGAGATAATCTGGGTGGTTTTATAAAAGAACTGGACTGGGTGCTGGCTATAGAACTAGTTCACATTGTGAAAGATTTATTCACGACATGAACTTGTTTTTTGGATGAAGCTGTGATTCAGGTTCATGATGTGAAATGAATACATGATGTGAATTCTATTTACATCATGAATGGTTCATCTGGGTTTTATTAACTGAGGTGATTCCTTTTTCAGCATACATGAAACTCAGGGGATTCACATCCAGAATTGGCGACTCATGACATGAATTATTTTTTCCTAATGGGTTTTTATGCATTACATGCTCGATTCCTACCTCATTCATCTTGTGTCTCCCCCCTCAAACCCTAGGTCTCCTCCAGGCACTATTGGGTGATTCTAATTCTTTCAAGATCCTTTATTTTTTACCTTGATCTCTGACTAGGTTGATCACTCCTCTTTTGGAAAGTGTTCTATTCTCTCTCCCATTCCCCAATTTCTATTGGATTTAGTAGTGGTGTTGGGATACATTTATGGAGTCTATGGAATGATTTGTGATCTCTATCATTCCTTTGTAGATTCCTTGTGATCTTGTATTATGGAGGTCAGATCTTGTCTTGGTTATGGCGTGCCATGAGATATTTTGGAGGTATGTGTTGATCCAACTTCTCTAATGGCCCTTTTGTTTATAGAATTTGATTCTAAGGAATTAGAATTGATGATATGGATTCCTTCCATTATTCCTGCATTCCTGTCTAGTGTGTGTGTGGATCTTATTTCGTTTGGTGTGTGACCCAAGCTTGAGGTAGGTGTTTCCATATCTATCCCATGGCATTTGAATCATAATCTTTCTTAGTTTTATAAATTGTTTTATAAATGAATTTTTATGATCTTGGTAAGGGTTGATTTGTGTGTGTTAATGGGTTTTTTAGAAAATATGATTTTCCACTCATTTTGGAAAAGGAATGGTGTTTTTCAAAGCATTCTGAAATGGATTTATAAAATGGGGTTTCCAAAGTATGTTTGGGTGAAAAGGGTTATTTGAAATCATTTGTGAATTGATAATCCATTTTGAACTGATTGATGTATACCACACATGGGAACCTTGGGTACCTAGGTGGGGGGTTTAGTGTTAGGCCTTGTCCGTTGTTTCCGTAGGGGGTTCAATCATGGGGTGTTCCTCTATTCCCTATTCCATGTGTCATAAAGACTTGATCATGAAATTATAGGGGGTTTACTCATAGGGTGTTCCTTTATTCCCTAGGCCTAGTGTCCTAAGGACTTGAATACACACTAGTCATTATTGATTATCATGGTACAAATGACCTAGCTAGCCCAAATTTTGTTATCCTATGGGTGTTTACCATTCTTCTTTGTCTTGTAATATTATATTTGATATACATGTATGCTTGATAAATGTATCTATTTTATTGAAATGCTTTGAATTTTTTTACCTGGATTTGTTTTAGAACTATAGAAAAAGGGGAACTATTATGATGCTTTGATATAAAACTGTTTAACTTCTTATCATGCCTTGTTTCTCTAAAAATTGAGAATATTGAGATTATTTTATAGATACTTGATATGGAATGCCTGAATTATATCCTACCAATCCTATTTAGCTATCCTTTTGGGTTTTTGGATTTATACCTTGGGTTTTTATCTGGCTTTTTGGGTTGTATCACTACCTCATCTTTTTTTGTTTATGGAATATATATTTTTTGGTTTTTATTTCACATATATATATGAAATGTATCTTGTTTCATGTTAGGAAAAATCATTCCATATGGTTTTTTTTCGATGCCTAGGTGTTAGTCACTAGCTTGTAGGGATCAAGAATTCCCTTTAGGTCTTACCACTGTTCAGTTTAGATCCTAGTTTATAGGTTATCTGGGTTGAGTTATGACATGATCTTTTTAAATACTCATCATAGAAAAATTATCATGGTCTTTCTGACTTAGAGCATCAACCACCTTGTTTGCCTCCACATTGTGGAAATATATTGAGCAGTCATATTCTCTAATCAACTGCAACCATATCCTTTGGAACATATTTAACTATTTATGGGTGAATATATACTTCAAGATTTTATGATCATTATATATATCAAATCTTTCACTATAAAGATAATTCCTCCATATTTTCAATGCAAAAATTATTGATGTAAACTCCAAATCATGAGTCAGGTAAATTTTCTCATGAATTTTCAATTGGTGTGAGACATAAGCCATCACCATATAATTTTGTATGAGGACACATCCCAATCCCTTCTTTAATGCATCAATATAGTTCACAAACCCTTCTCTAATTTAAGGTATTTTAAACATAAATGCACTAACCAAAATTCTTTTTAACTTCTTGAAATTTTCTTCACATTCATCTGTCCAAAGGAACATGGATCTCTTTCGAGTAAACTTGGTTATTAGATTAGATCATTGCGAGAAATACCTCACAAATCACTGGTAGTATCCAGCCAACCCAATAAAACTATAGGTCTTAGTTACTGTGGTTGGTTTATCCCATTTATCAATAACTTCCATATTTTATAGATTTACCGATATACCCTCACATGAGATTATATGACCTAAGAATGAAACATTATGTATCTAAGATTCATAATTGGTAAATTTGGCATACAACTTATCCTTCCATAGCCAACCAAAACTTTTTATTTTATTAATAATGAGGTACGAGCAAGACGAGCAACAACAAAAAAAGGGGGACTAAGGGGGGCGAAAATAGTGCAGTCCAAGGGCATTAGCCCACACAAAAATAGAGCCATCTGATGGAAATGACCCAAGACCTGAAAAAAACTAACAAGTTATCATTCATCGTAAGGATGACAGAAGATAAACCCAAATGGAATTACTATAAATTCATAATGACCATACCTTGTACAAAAGGATAACTTAAATATATCCTCCTTATTGACCCTCAATTGATGATATCCAGAATGAAGGTCAATCTTTGAAAAGTATTGAGCTTCACATAGTTGATCAAACAAGTCATCAATATGAGGTAAAAAATAATTCTTCTTAAGTTCTTGATAATCAAAGCAAAGGAAAATTGACCTATATTTCTACTTAATAAAAAGAATAGGTTCACCCCATGGTGACACACTAGGGAATATGGATCATTTATCAAGATTATCCTAGAATTTCTTATTCAATTCCTACAACTCAACCATGGCCATTCTATATAGATTATTTGAAATACGTGTATCACCAGGTATGAGTTCTATTGAAAAATAAACTTCACACTTTAGGGGAAGACTTAGAAAGTTTGTAGGAAATACATCAGCATAATCCTAACAATTGGAATATCTTCAATGTTGAGTTACCATTTGAGCTAAATAACCCTTATGAATAGGTATTAAGACCCCTAAAATGGAAGTAATTCCTATTAGAATTTCATATTCATCCTCAAACTGAAATTTGATCCTAGGTTGATTCAGAATATAAAACATGACTTCACTTCCGTGACAATTGATATGTTCTCTATATAAATAAATCCAATCAATTCCCAAAATAATATCAAATTCAACTAGAGGGAGAATCACCTGATTTGTAGGAATCAAATTCCCACAAACTTCTATTAGAGAGGAGCTATAGACTTGATATGCAATCATCGTACCATTATGAGTTTTTACTACTAACTCAACATCTAATTATTGATGATATGAATGAAAATACCTAGAGACATTCATGATGTAATGGAATTTATATAACTAATATTAAATAAGATTCTTCAATATTTTAGTGTTCTTATCACCACCTCAAATTCATCATTCTATCTTTAATACCTTACTAAAACCAAAATGGTTAGCATGATCACTAAACATCATTGACTAGAGTGATCAATTATATAATCATAAAAACAATTCATAGGATGTCTAAATATTGACACATTATTTTCAATATATGAAACTTTAGGTTTAAAATAGGTCATTAATGGTCACTATCTATTCAAATCCTTCATAATGGTTTATAAAAAAATTTGAATTAACAAAAGAATATCCCCCGAGAGTTTCTAGGCAGTTGTGAAGTCTTAGGCCCACTCATCTTGCACTAGTGATGATTGAGTTATTAACTAATTCTCCCTTTTAGAGTTATTACCCCTAGGTGCATGTGCGCCACAACCATATCCAATTTCCAGTATCCAGGTAGAGATTCATTTTCTAGGAAAATCACATTCCTCTCTTTACCATAACTTAGGATGTTCTCCTATACTTAGGCTTATCCTAAGGGTTTTCACTAAATTTTTCTAATCATAATATCTAAAAATAAACAAACCATCCTTTGATTCCAATATAGGAAATACAAGCATAACATACATAAATATTACATCATTTTAGATGAATATTCAATACAAATTGCATTTATACACACTCAAGAACCATAAAGGTTTGATGTCATTGGATACTAGATACATAATATACTTATTTCTTAAAATATATTCATTATATCTCAAAAATAGCTTTATATTAGTACCATTTCAGACATATCACACTTAAATCCTTCCATCAAAACCTAGGAAGGAAAATATAAGAAAGGGTGAGATCATATCATGAAAGATATCAATCATAATAGATCATAATATGATCATATGAGTATGATAACATAATAAAGTGCATGTTATCAACATAAAATATTAATACCTAGAAAATCTTAGATCAAAAACTCCAAAATCAAGTCATATCTAGAAGAATAATCAATAAGGGTGTTAAATAAATAATCATCATTCAAGATTCATAACGAAGCTATGTGACATCATAAGAATAGGAAATCATAATATTGTGAACATAACTATCCCCAATCATGTTCACTCATAATCTTGTGAGAATAGGTAGAAGCGATCACACTCACATATAAAAATGTGAAAATAACTATTCTCAATCATTTCCATGAATAATATTGTGATCATATCTAGAAGAAATGATACCCACACATCAAAATGTGAACAAAGATATTCACAATCATGTCCACGCATAATCTTCTGAGAATAACTAGAAGTAATCATACTCACACATCAAAATGTGAAAAAATCTATTTGAAATCATGTCCACACTTATCATAATTGTCTCATGAGATATCAATATCACATTAACCAATTCATTGGAGGGATATATAAGACCCAACCATCACATAATCACAATCCATTTATATGCATTCCATAAGGTCATGAAAACATTTATTATTGCGTCATAGATTAACCCATGAAAAAGAAAATGAGTTTCATCAATATTTCACATCATAATTAATAACCATATGGATAAATAATAATGATGGTATCATTGGTTCATGTCCTTAGTGAATCATTAGTAACATTAAAGAATGTTTTCATAGATTAAAATACCTTTAAAAATCACCAAAACATTTCTTGAGGAAAATAACTCTTTCATTTTGAAATCACTTATTTAAAATCTAAAAAAATTCCACAATATTAGGAAAAAAATTTTATTTTAAAATAACCATGGAAAATTATAAAGTAATCTTCAAATAAAAGAGTGTTCACGATGATAGGAAAAACCGTTCATGCATTAAACTTTAAAACAAATATTCTGTTCACACTTTTGGTAAAAAGTACCTCATTTAGAAAATGATAAGAAGATTGTTTTAAAACCTTTTTATAGAAAGTAAAATATGGGTAAAATGAACTTAATAAATAATTTTATAATATAAAAAAACATTCTTGAAAACATTGTTGAAAAAAATATGGACATGAAAAAAAAGATTCCCAACTAAAGAGGAAATAAAGTTGGTTTTTCTTAAAAATATTTTCTTGATCATTTTAAGAATCCAAGAGAGAAAAATGGTAATTTTACTTGAAAAATACATGAATATACAATGTAGAATAAAATAAATTTGGGTTAAAAGGATAATATTCATATAATTTCCTTGAATGTAAATTTATCATAGATAATCTTGAAAAGAAATGAGATTGTAACATAAATCCCTTACCTTAAGTATCATCTTACTACATACACGTTCAAAACTTCTATATAATAAATATATATTTATTATAAAAATATTATATAACCAAATTAATTAATAACTTACTATATATCATTAATTTATAAATTTTAATTATCCTTTTATTAATAATTTCTTCATTAAAAAGAACATTGGGGTGAAAAATCATTCATTTTCTATCCATGTTTCAGTTCAATGGTTCTGATACTTGCAACCTGATCATGGTTTTTTATATAAATAATATTAATCATTAAATAAGTATCATATTAATTCAATACATACATATTTATAACCATTCATATAAATTGGTGATGAAAAATGAATTACGTCTCTTTGCGGAGATGGTAGTCCGTACATATGCAGGAGTGATGTTTCCACTTTTCGATGGTTGGAACGAAATAAAGGTGAATAATAATTCACCATAACAAAATCATTATTATATCATATATATCATATATATTCATAATCTTTTTTATTATCTATGTATAGCAGAAATGAAAAACGAATCACATCGCTTCGTGGAGGTGGAAGTCCACATGTACAAACGAGTGACGCTATCATTTTCCAACGAATGGAGAGGTAAGAAGTTAGATAAGATATTATAATTACATAAGAATAATTATCTCATAAATATAATATATAGAATTTATATTCATCATAATAACCATCCATTAATGGAGTTGATAAAAAATGAAATACCTCGCTTCGTGAGACGGTAGTCTGCACAAACACACAAACGATGCTTCCATTTCCCATTAGATGGAGAAGGAGATGAATAAATGTTATTCAATTTAAAAAATAACATCTTAGTATATGGGAGTGACTTGTGTTATTATATTATCATTGTTTTAATATAATTTAAGGGGGTATAAGAAGAAATAAAATGAGAACACTTGGTTAAGAGTTATACATCTTCTTTGGACAACCAACTTTGGATTACACATTAAAACTTATAAGGTTGGTATTTTGATCAAGCTAGTACCTATAAATCATGTGTAAGTATGTTAGAAAGATATTTGGACACTTATTGACCAATATAGAAGGCTCATGAAGTGTGATGAAGATAATAGATGTGGTGTCCATTTATAGGGGAGAGAGATGATGCACTGGGAAATTTTTAAAATATTAAAATATATTAATGCGTTACTTAAGCAAAATGGATCCAAAATGACTCATATTTTAAGGTTAGATGAGATAGGGTTGAAACATGATAATAAAATTTCATTTAGATAAGTTTTTATGTCACTCTAACCTTTATCATTTTAGTTTTAACCCTTTTAACCCATTTTAACTCTTACTGTGGTAACTGACGTTTTACCAAAGTTATTATTGATAATAAAAAAAATGAAAGTAGGATCATTACAAAATTTGAAAATTATGATTATAAACATAGATTTAATTTTATAAAATTCAATTTTTATAAGTGATAATAATTAATTTTTTAATGTCCTAGATTTTTCGTGTATTATTTTTAAATATTACATGAGATTAATCTGAGACCAGGCGCTATAACGGCGTGCAATTCCGAATCCCGATGTGACTAGAATAAATGTTTGAAATATTTTAAATATATTAAATATCACGTGTGCATGGTATTACTGAAAAAAATAGAATAACTTATAAATGGGTTCCCAGATTAGAAATCTGAGGGCACCGTTGTGTTTAGAGCAGCAGCTTTACCTTAAGTGAGACCTGACATCGGCCGGTGCAGGTTGGCTGTGAAAGTTAGTTTTTAGGCGTTTATGGAAATAAAATAAATTAAAATATTTATTTTATTAACTTTTCATCAACATAGGGATGAGATATTTTAAAAATTTCGTTAAGTAGAATTTATAGGGTTAGCCGCATAACCCTGGAATTATTTAGAGGCATGGAGAGGAGACCCCTTGGAGAAACCTCTCGACAATGAACGATGATGAATCGAATGTTCATGAATTGTGGTGCCAACATAGTTAGAGGTTCTCATCGATGACAGAAGTACAATCCCTCTTCGTCAACGATCGATCCTAACTTGAGGTAGGGCATGTGTTTTTCACTTCCTTCTTACCCAGTTCTTGAATTAAATGATGAATGAAGATCAAACCATGAATAGATTGACCCACGAGTCTCTCATTCTTGCAGGTTTTGTTTTGGGAAATTTGATTCTTGTTTTTTATTTAGTTCTTGATACTTCTAATGATAATGAATTGTGTTCGTAATGAATGAATACTAAGCTTCATTCCTCGAGTTGTTCCCATGTTTCTTTCTCCTTTATCCCTGCACGTTCTTTATTCTTCACGGGAATATGAAAGAAGGATATTTTTGCATGCATTTCTTGGAAGAATGATATAAAATTTTAGATTTGACATAGTGGAGACCCAGTGGAGGTGCGATGACGATGGGAAAAGATGAATCAACACAGTTTGGAAGAAATAGCTCTTTGATTGTTCTTTGTGTGAATGATTGAAATGAGTTTTCAGGGCCGATCGGATACCTGAAACTTACCGAATCAGTGTTTCTATGATGGGACGACCTAGGATAGTGAGTTTTTAGGTGATTGAAAGGCTGGATCGAGAAATAGAGGAGAAATTTAGGTGCACCGGTGAAGAACAATATTTATGGATTTTCCCGAAGAACATGGTGTGTATCCCGAGGAACACGACGTGTGGGGTCAGCTTAGTGGTGGATAGGGTTCCAAGCTACAGAGGAGGATGAAATGGTGTGTGACACCCTTCACACAACATGTGGGTCCTTATGTGGGACTTGGCATGTATCACAGACGATACACAAAAATAGGGTGGAGTACATGGCATGTACTACACCACACAACCAGACCAGGCTAGTTATGCGGGTTACCCCATGTACCGGTACACGGGTTGGCTGACACGGGTTGAATCCATATATAGGAACATGGAAAATGTACACAGAGTGAACCTCAGATAGTAGGACATGTCGTGTTACTCTTCTACACATTATGTATATATTTTTCTGCATGACATGATTTTTTCGACATGGGCCGTTGTACATGGGCAGTACCCAAGGTCATAGGACATGACGTATTACACTTCTACACATAATGTTATTTCTTGTACATGGCTTGATCTCCTTGTCCACCATATCTTTGACATGTTTTGTTTGGGTCAGTTCCCCTTGCTTGTTCCCCTGAAGTTCATGTATCATTTTCTACCCAAAAAAGTATGATCCCTTTAGTAGGACTTTATGGATAGAGTTAGGAATCCCCTTTGAGATTCCCGAAGCTGGATTCTCTATACATTCTCGACCCTAGTTAGAGTCAGGTATCAAAGTGACCAATCCTATGGGACATCGATCCTCTACTTACCAGGTGAATCAAAATGAGTCGTGGTATATGCCAAGGCCTTGGTAGTGATCCTCATCAGTGTATCATAATCTTCTCCACTTAGAAGTGAGTTCTCCCAGAATGAGTCTATCTCTATCTCTATCTCTATCTATTTTTCTCTCTCTTATGACAATTCTTGATGAATAATACTTCTCAGTCGAATTTCATTAGGGTTATCAGACTCAGGAGTGAGTTCTCCCATATGAGTGCTTCGTGAATCTTTCAACTGAATCCCTAGCGTGTGTATGCGGGTCATTGTGATTTACCTCTATACTACAGGTCCGAGTTTCAAGTATATCTAAATATTTATCTTATTATATGTTCTGTAGACATATAATGTGGATAGATAGGTATACCTTTACTTTGTGTATTGCTTTGTGGTTTTCAGGGTGTCTTACTGAGTATTGTTATACTCACCCTTTCACGGGACTTTCCCACACATGTCGCATGTTGTGAAGACGGGCGACCTTTTGAAAGAGTCCAGGATGGACCAAGACCGGATAGATCTTTGTGAGTTTCCATACAGGTTGAGGTGTTCCTTCAGTGTTGAGCACCAGTCCCAGTACCTTTCTTGTTTACTCGTTGGACTTTGTAGTTTGCAGACTCTTCCTTTTGGTGGGCTTGTATTCTAGCCCAGCTACTTTTCCACACATTACTTTCCATTTTACTCTATTGGTTGGGTTTATTTGTATGAATAAACTTTTTTCCCTTAGTGATTTTTACATTTCATCATTTGTGGGCTTGGAGATGTGTGTGTGTGTGTATAGGTACTTAGGAAATGCCTCCCATGTTAGTGAAATGCCTACTCGGTGCTAGTCACCAGCCCCTAGCCTATTGGAGGTGGGCTTGGGGAGTCACAACATGGGCCCCATTGGGATGGGTCATGCAAATTTAAAAACAAATATGCAAAGTGTGATGAAAAATGATTTTCCAAAAAAATTCCCTTATAAGTATAAAAATGTTTTTAAACAAAAATAAAGTTTAATGTTGATTCCAGTGAAATTAATTGGATTATTTTTAATCAGAAGGAATTAATGAAATTTTAAAACCAGTCCAAAATAGAATTTAAATTTGTAAATAAATGAAAATAATAGAAAATTTTCATAAAAAATCAGTATTTTCTAATATTCACCCAAAAATAATTTTTTTCAAAAAAGACCCAAAAATTCACCCTAAGTTAATATTTACATGCTGATTTCAAGAATTATATTAATTTAATCAAATATAATTTCAAAAAATGGTATAAATTAATTATAATGTTATTTCACAAAATGAAATAAAAACCATTTTTGAAGAAAACGTATTTTTGAAGTATAAAATGACTTTAACAAAAATTGAGTATTTATTTATTATGCATTAACAAATAAATTTGTTTTATATAAAATATATATATATATTTTTCATAATTTGTTTATTTATATTCATACCTCTAATTTAACATCTAGAATCTAACCATCAAATTTAAATAATAATAATTAAATAGTATATTGTGACTCCTTTAAACTCAGTGTTGCGTGTAAAAAAAGCTATCAAAGAAATTAAATTTATTTAAAGAGAAATAAATCATAAAATATCAAGGTGTCTGATACCTATATTTCAGGCATACATTTTTTGATATTAAATTCATTGATTTTTATGATTTAATTGATTAATATTGCATGAATATTAACTTTTTGATTGGTTTTGTGATTTAATGCAGGATACAATTTTTTTTTGGAAAATGAGAAAAATGATGATGAATTCAGGATGAAAATGATGTCTCACAACATACAAGTCAAGGGAAAATTCTAAATCTCATAATTGAAGAATCATGTATAATTGAGGTTGAACATGCTGGAAAATGGCAATTCACATTCTGAATATTATTCATGATGTGAGAAGAGCTTATGATGTAAATATGTGAATGAAAAACCGGATATCGGGTCAAGAATCAAAAATTCATAGTGTGACACATGTTTCACACCATGACTTATGCTGTACATACCATGTAAGTTTCATTAACAGTGAAATTAAAACAGGGACTGTGCCTTTTTGACCTAAAACATTCACACAGACCTATGATTAACCCATAACGAATTTATGATTATATTAATGGTGATTAAATTTGACATGTGAAACATATATGCCTATAAATTCAAGGGTTATCCACTGTTGTAAATCATTAATTCATCAATAGAGATCTGGTCCGGCTAAGGTACTGCTGCTGGGATCAGAGGTTGCTGCTGCTATGATAGGTTTTTTATTTTCTTACCCTCTTGTTCCTAGAATGAGGGGGTAGAATTTGTGCAAGAAAGTTATAATGAATGGGTATTGAATATATTAATATATTTTATATGGAATGAAATTCATCTGGTGCTTATGATTCATACTTTAATTCTCAAATATCTTCTTTTTCTATTCATGCATGACCATTGTGTGATGGGTGAGGGGGTGATACAAATAATACATTGACTAGTGGATGAACCTCACCATGACTATTGGGTGAGGTTTTATCTATGTTTAAACATGGTTATGAGTCACCAAATCATTGAAATAATTGAAGTAACATGACTATAATGAAAAATGGAATTCAGTGATTTGAGTTGTTTACCATGACCATTAGATTCACTTAGACTGGATTCTAACGGCTCATGTTTTCCAATTCATCATTTTATTCCTTAATTCACCATTAACCTAGATTTTCAATTTCCAATCACATTTTCTATTTTATTGAAATTTAAAACCATCATCATTATTTACTCAATTAAAATATTTTAGATTTCTTTCACATATTAGTTTATGTATTTATTATGGAATTATTATTTTCTATAACCCTATCTCTATGGGCTCGACCTTAGACTTTCAATTACTATACTACCTTGTCGTTTAGTGATTTTTTTATTTTGTGATTCTAAATTTATAAATTTTGTAAAATCGTGTGAATTAATGATTCCCATAAGGCGATCAAATTTTTGGTATATTTTCCAAGGATAGGTGTAGATATTATTATAGTTTTATAATTTAGAAAATTTTTATTCTCATCTCTTTTTTTTTCTAATTTTAGTGTATGTTTTTCATTTATTATTTTTATCACTTTTATGAAGTTGGGTATTTTTGGTTGTTATGGAAGTACTGAAAATAATTTTAACTACTAAATATTGGATCACCTTCCTGCAGAAGGATCCAACAAAACAATTTGGAGAGATTAAAATAACGAACAATCAATCTGAAAAGTAACCCCAATAATACCCAAACATGGAAGAAGAAACACCCCATGAATTGGAAATAGATTTCGAAGAGGCATGTCTAGAGCATTAATATGTGGAAAATTAATCTAAGGTAATACTTATTCCCAAAGATGAATTCATTTATTTGGAAGATGACCTCAACTTCATAGGTTCAGAGGAAGAAGAAAAAGGTAATCTTTCTACTAAACTCGAGCGGGACAATGAAAAATTTAGAGGACAACTATAAGAAGAATAAAAAGAGGAAGAAGGAACCTCAAATGTTTATTGTTTATAAATATTCCTTGAAAAATTTAGATCCCATATAAAGTAAAAAGAAAATGAATAACAAAAGTTGACTTCAATGTTTATAATGGAATTTTTAGAAGATATTGTATTTCCACAAGAAGAAAGAGAATAAGTAACTACAGTCTTCACTAACTACATAGAATAAAAATAAGAATAAAAAAGATAATAAATTAAGGAAAGTGATCATTTCATAAGTATAAAAACCATATCCAACAGTTAAAAATTAATAATTACACCATGTATGGATGGACAACAAAATTTTTCTACTTACTTTCACACTGTCTAGACTTCAGTCACATCTCTTGAATTTCATGCTAATTACATCTAGAGAAGAGCTAATATGGATGGGTTTAAAATAAAATATTAGGTTAATATGATATGGTTAGATTTATTCCACACCTAGATTAGCCAACCCAGGTGTGGTCGAGCTAAATGACTATTAAAAAAGAGAAGATTTCAAGAGGTAACCTGAATATTTTATCACTTTATTGGACTTTATATTTATTATTTTATAATAATTAATTTTATATTAGTAATTTAGTTTCAATTACCATTATATTTTTGAGAATTATTGAATATAACTTACACCTTCATAAGTTTAATTTTTCAGGTCCAACATAAAGGCACAAATAAGAAGCAAAAGAGGTGGTCATGATTCAAAGTATCAATGGAAGGGGAGTATGAGTTTCAATTACTTATTTTATTCTACCCATATAATTTTAAATTTGTTTAAATCTTCTAACTTCAAATATCAGGCCTTATCTTGTATCTTTCTTTAATAATCAATTTATGATATATAAACTAATTATGATAATTTCATCCCATGTTTTTAAATTTCTTCATCAATAAATTTGAATGAGAAAAATGGGAAAAAAATAAAGTAGATATAAGCATGGAGATTAATATTTTAAATGTCATGATTTAGGGGGACTTATTAATTTTTGTAATTTTTTTTGATATTTGGATTTCCTTGAATTTATGATATTTTCATTGATTGATTTTATTATTCATATGTATTTTCATGAGTAATTATCTCAATAATATATTCTTATTCCCAAGACATCTTCTAAGACTATTTTTACTATTATTTCTTTGAGTATATATATTGAGTGAAACTTGGGTATGATTAATTCTAAAACTTTTTTTGTAATCTTTTTGAAGCTATAATTATACAAATTCAAATTTAATACGATTAAGGAATATTTTTATTATCTCATATTTTAAGAAACACCCATTAATTAATCCTTCTTAAGCCCATAGAATCCATGAAAAACCTTTTTAGGGAAGAGACACATTACAAACCTATTTTATCCTTTCTGAAATTACTCTAATTATTTTCATTATTATCAAAACTAATTGTGGGGGAGATGGTTCCATGGTAGGAGGGTCATGAATTCTGAAATAGGTAAGTGAGTGTTGGGGATATTTTCATGGGACTTCAGGAAAGGCTCATGATTTTCATACTTTGTATTCTTTGAACACCCTCTTAAAAAATGAAAATAAAAATAAAATTTGGGTCTTATCTTGGGAAATTTTAAAAAAAATTTCTTGATTGAAGATCTTGTTATAACTATTAAAAATAGTGCTGTGAGGAGATCTTTTGGGGTTGGGTGGTGGATGTGAGATTTTTCCCAAGAACGACTTTTGAAAATAATTCTAGGAGGGTGTTTCATTCATTGAAATTCATTGGTTTATGAGCATAATTTGATATTTTTTGGGGAAAAGAATGTGTTTTATAGAGGATATTTACATTGATTTGTTTTTTATTATCATGAAAAATTATTTAGAGTTTAACCTCTTTTTTGAGATTTATTTGTTTTCACATCATTTACCTACCTACCCTAAAGCCTGAGAGTCATTTGAACCTAATTATGAAGCCCTCGTGATTATTTGTGAATTTATTTCTATGATGTGAAGAAAATATATGCATTTCAAGCCTATGGTAAGGAATATGATTTAAGGTATGAGAAGAAACTCTATTTACATTTGTACCTTGATGATGTGTAGAAAAATTAAAAGCAAGGTAAGTTTCAAGTGGCATGCATATTGAAAATTAATTGAAAAATTTAAATGGAAGGATGAAAGGGTATGGTTAAGTAAAAATAGAAAAATTAAAATACATGGTTGAATTGTTTCTTTTAAAATTGAGGAGTTGATATAATTTACCTATGTTATGCTTGAATCATTATATTCCTCATTTTATCAATTGATTTTGTTGACATTTCTTTTAAATCATGGTAGGGTGAGTGTGCTTTTTAGTATGCTGAGATTTCATTCTTGAGGACAATCCTTAATTCAAGTGTGGGGGGATTTGATACTTAAATTTCATGCATACATTTTTTGATATTAAATTCACTGATTTTTATGATATAATTTATTAATATTTCCTGGATATTAATTCTTTGATTGATTCTTTTTATTTACATTAGGATACAATAAATTTTTAAAAACATGTAAAATGATGATAAATTCATGATGAAAATAATGTCCTGTGATATACGACAAGTTAAGGGAAAATTTTTGAGTTCAAAATTGAAGAATCAAGAAGAATTTAGGTTGAACGCACCAGAAAATGGAAATTGATGTCATGAATAATATTCATGACATTAGAAGAACTCATGATGTGAAGATGGACGTGAAAAAGGGAGATTGGTTCAAGCCTAAAAAATTCACAGTGTGAAACATGTTTAATGTCATGACTTATGCTGGATAGACCTAGTAAGTTTCAATGATGGTGAAATTAAAATGGGGACTATGCCTTTTTGTCTTGAAATGTCCTCATAAGCCCAAGATTAACCATGAATGACTTTATGACCATATTAATAGTGATTAAATCCACCACGTGAAACATCTATGCCTATAAATTCAAGGGAAAACCACTAATATAAATCATTCATTCAACAGGAGAGATCCAGACTTGCTGAGGTACTACTACTTGGATCAAAGGCAGCTGCTTCCATGAAAAGTTTTTTATTTTTCTACCCCCTTATTTCTATCATGGGGGATAAAATCTATGAAATAAAATTACAATAAATGTGAATTGAATGTATTATCGTATTTTATTTTGAATTCAATTCATTTGGGTCTTTTGTTGTATACTTAAATTATTAAATCAATTCTTTTTCTATTCATGAAAGACTACTGTGTGATGGGTGAGAGAGTGATACAAATAATGCATTGACAAGTGGATGAACCTCACCATAAAAATTGGGTGGGTCATTCATTATGTTTAAACATGGTTCTAAGTCACCAAACCATTTAAATAACTGAAGTAACATGAACATTAGAAAAATGAGAATTCAGTGATTTAGGGTTGTTTACCATGACCATTGGATTATCTTAGACTTGATTCCAATAACTCATGTTTTCTAATTAATCATTTAATGTCTTAATTTAGAACAAACCTAGATTTACAATTTCCAAGAATATTTTTTATTTTCTTGAACTTCAAAACTACCATCATTCTTTCCTCAATTAAATTAGTTCAGATTTATTTCACAACTTAGTTTAGGTATTTATTATTAAATTATTATTTTTTCAAACCCCATCTCTATGGGTTTAACCTCATAATTTCACGGGGTTACTAAATTTATGAATTTAGAAACATGAAACAAAAAAATCACTAAACTTCAAGGTAGTATAAGAAGTGAAATTATGGGTTATTTATTGGGAAATTCAAAAATAAAAATTTCTTGACCGATGATATTATTATAACTATTACAAATAGTATTGTGAGGAGATCATTTTGGGTAGGGTGTTGGATTTGAGATTTGTTCCAAGAAAAAATTCCAAAAAAAAATCCAAGAGAATGTTTCATTCATTATACTTCATTACTTCATGAGTATTCTTTGATATTTTGGGGGGAAAGGAGATAAATTTTATAGAGGATATTTCCATTGAGATGTTTTTGATTATCATACAAAATTATTTAGAGTTTAACCTCCTTTTTGAGATTTATTTGTTTTCACATCATTTATCTATCTTCCCTAAATCCTCAGATTTATTTGAACCTAATGATGATGCCCTTATGATTATTTGTGATTTTGTCTCTATGGGGTAGAGAAACTCGATAAATTTCAATCCTATGGTAAGGAACATTATTTAATGTATGAGTAGAAACTATATTTACATTTGTACCTTAATGATGAGTGTAAAAATTAAAATTAGTTAAATTTCAAGTGGCATGCTTATTGAAAAAGAATTGAAAAATTTAAAATGTTTAAGTAAAAAGAGAAAAACAAAAATACATGGTTGAATTGTTTCGTTGAAAAGTGAAGAGTTAATGAAATTTTCCTATGTGATTCTTGAACATTTAAATTCCCCATTTTATTAATTGATTTTATTGACATTTCATTTAAATCATAACAGGGTGAGAATATTTTTTTATGATGAGATTTCATTATTGAGGAAAATCCTGAATTCATGTGTGGGGGGATTTAATACTTTCATTTTATGCATACATTTTTTGATATTAGATTCATCAATTTTTATGATTTAATTTATTTATCTTTCTCAGATATTAATTGTTTGATTGATTTTTTGATTTATGATAGGATAAAATAAATGATATAAAACATGAAAAAAAATGATGAATTCATGATGAAAATGATGTCTCATAATATATGACAATTTAAGGGCCAATTACAAAGATCAAAGTTGAAGAATCAAGTGGAATTGAGGTCAAACACATTGGAAAATAGAAATTCACATTATAAATAGTATTCACAACATGAGAAGAACTCATGATGTGAAGTTGGATGTGGAAAAATGGAAATCATATTATGCCTAAAAAATTCATGGTGTGACACATGTGTCACACCATGACTTATTCTGGATAGACCCAATAAGTTTTTTTAATAGTGAAATTAAAATGGGGACTACACCTTTTATGGCTAGAATAAAGGGGTATACTTTATTAAAGGAAATTATAAGAAATGAGGATTGAATGTATTTATTTTTTTATTTTTAATGCAATTTATTTAGGTCTTTTTCAGCATACTTAAATTATCAAATTTATTATTTTTCTATTAATGTATGACCATTGTGTGATGGGTGAGGGAGTGATACAAATAATGAATTTACTAGTGTATGACTCCCACCATGACCATTGGGTGGAATTTTCTCCATGTTTAAATATGGTTCCATGTCACTAAACCCTAAAAAAACTAAAGCAACATTAACTTTATTAAGAAGGGGAATTTAGTGATTTGATTTTATTTACCATGACCATTGGATTTGTCTAAAATCATTTTTGACAATTCATGTTTTCTAATTAGTCATTTTATGAATTAATTCATCATGAACCTAGATATAAAATTGCCAAGAATGTTTTATATTTTAATTAACTTCAAAACCATAATCATTCTTGCCTCAATTAAATTAGTTTAGATTTATTTCACAACTTAGTTTAAGTATTTATTATTAAATAATTATTTTCTCTAACCCTATCACTATGGGTTTGAACTTTAACATGCACTTCCTATACTACCTTATAGTTTAGTGATCTATTTATTTTATGTTCTTAAATTTCTAAATTTGGTAACTCTATGGGAATTAATGGATACCATGGGGATATCAGTGTTTTACATATTTTTCAAAGTATATATTTTCAAGATACTTTGGGATTTTTGGTTTAAACAATAAGTAAAATGATAAGAATTTATTACATGAAAATGCATGGCTTACAATAATTAATAAATATTTAATATATGAGTTCATCCTATTTAACAAAGGTATAGGGTGTTACGAGAAAATATGAGTGGGATATAGCTAGATTGTATCTTTGAAAATAGTAGTAAAAATCATTTAGAACATAGTGCCATGATGGAAACTGTGAACAAAAGAAATTACACTAAATTTTTTGGAAAGGATTTGGTAAAAGAGGATCATAAAGTAGATTTTTAGGCTGAAATATAGATTTTTTTTAAAGATATATTCAATCAAATAGAATCTATATGGATGTGAGAAAAAATTTAAGGAAAAGTTTGAGAAGTATCCTATATTGGTGCCCTAGAACCAACTTCTTTAGTACTTGATTATATTTTTTAATTAGTAATGTTGTTTCTTATCACATCATGATTTTTAATCTATATTAAATTTTTATGTGATATCATCATATGAATATGTTTTTCACTGAAGGGTCATAGAATTTACCTACTATGATGAAAACCAATACATTCCACAAGAACATTATTGAATATTTTTCTATGGTCAGATGATATTTTTTGTTGAGACATAGATGATATAGGATATTAGGGTTAAGAGTCTTATAATACATTGATAAACCTTCTTATGGTGTTCACCCTTGGTAATATATAATATAGTTGATTATGAGAATAGACCCTCCAATAGGAAATCCAAATTTCCCTATGTCATTATATGTTTATATCAGCTGATGTATGTATTGATCTTGAGACTTTAAGATTATAATTAATAGATATCATGACTCATTTACTTTGATGTATTGATTAAAACTAAGAAAGCACATGCTTATAGTGATGTAGGATATGTTGGGTTCATCATGAGTGATATTAAATTAATGGATAATGCAATAAAGGATTTATCCCTTCATTTCATTGATAGAAGTTGATATCTTAGGCCCTTTGAAGGGAATGAAACCACTTTCATAAATCCATGGCCATTGTGTTTGGTGGGAAATTTTATTTCCATAAATTCAAAGAAAGTGAAATCAAGAATATAGGTTTATGACACCAGTATTAAACCAACTTTATTTAAGATTTAATGATAAATTAATTTTATTACATGTTAATCATTCATTGGAGGTTGAATGTTATTGAAAAATTTTGTTCTTTCACTATGGGTGACTTGTCATGTTGCTAGATTATAACCTTTTACTTTAGGTAGCTATGCCTAATGATACCGAGAAAAATGTCTAAAGGTCCAAACACCAAGTGTATCCACAATCCTAATTAAATTCAAGTATTGAATTTAACAAGTTAAAATAAATAATATATTTTTTTGGTTTGGTTGATCACCATTAATTAATCACAAGTTATTCAAAAGAATAAGTGAGTTAAATAATAATAAATATTTATTTGAAAGGATTGGAAAATATAATATTTATTATATTTATCGATGAATAATGTAATGATATTTACTTTAAATAATAAATATTCATCATTCAAGGATCAAAAAATATTAATGGGAGAAACCAAACCAAGCTTAATGGTCTGATTAGAAATAGTATAAGATATATTTATTTATATATCCTTAAAGTGTTGTGTATGTCAAGTGATTAATAATAATAATAATATTATTATTGTACATGGGTTAAACTAAGAATTATAAAGTTGGAAAGGGATTGTGTGTAATTTTAGAATCCTAAACCTACCATAATAAATATATAATTATATCACTTTCCATACCAACTCTGGTTGTGTACAATGGATAGAGAGAGATATAAAGATATAGAATTCAATCTCTCTTCCTTATCTCTCAAGTTATTGAGTGAATATCATGAGTTATTCCTCCTTTAATAATATTTCTACTGCAATTAAGTACGAACAACGCAAGCGATTAGAATTGACTGAGATAACACCCAGTGACTCTACAATGATGTTTAGAGATCGTGGTGCACATGTGGGTCAATTATAGAGGGATTATGAACTTGGATACTATAGCACTACAATGGTACGATGATACCTAGTCAACTGAATCATCAATAAAGAGGGAATTATAGGTTGAGGTAATTTTATATATCCTCATAAATCAATTATAAATAACTCATGAAGATCCCCCTTTTTTGGTTATGGAATTCTTCTACAGTCAAGTAATCTGCAGTTTTTATTGGACAAGGCATTATTTTTCATGTGAAACAATGATTATTCATAGATTAAGACTAAAAATCTGAGATGTACAAGACATCTAGGCTCTTTTTATACACTCAGGGCCTTTAAGTGGAATCAGAGTGGTTATATATTTAATTTGTAATTATTTATTATTTTTTGATTGTTTTCATGCATTTACAATTTCTTTTAATTCTGATCGATTAATTCTTAATAATCAAACATCACTATTTCTTACCTTTCTTCCTTTTCATTAACATAACTAGTAAATAGTTAAAATTAAATTAAGAAACATCCTAAAAAACCATCTAGAGGTTCCAAAGGTTCTAGTAAAAAAACATAAGACTACACAACATGTACCGCCTAACTACACACAATGTACTCATGTTTCTTATTCTTATATCATGATAAAATCAAATAGATATGATGAAATGGGATCTAAGATCTGAAAAAATTGGATTGGTGTGTAGATACAGATTGGCTATAACACAATTTGAAGAACTACAAGCCGCGTGACCACTGTACACAATGTGTAGTCCTAATTTTCTCATGGATGAGAGTATAGGGTGTCCCATCATGTCACATATCAGATACACAACGTGGGGACTAATGAGCTATGAAAATATGAGGCTAAAACCATGTAAGATGAATAAAATTCTATTTACCTCAAACTCATCCATGGTAGGAAACACACATATTCACTCATTATGTGCTATAGAAACGGGAAGAAGATAGTACATACTGTGTAACCAATTACACAATGTGTAGTATGATGTTGGTAGTGTACATAATTTAATGTGGAGAGAAAAATTAAATATATGATCAAAACTATTTACATGTTATAAAAAAATCATTTATTTGAAAATACATTCCATTTCATAAGATTGATAATTATATATTGAATTAATTTCTGTATTAAATTCCAAATCTATAAGTACATGTAATTTGAGAGAGTATATATTATTGTCTCTAAGTACACTTATGTTCTTCATTAATTTTAAATGAAATTAATTTTGTTTAAAATTATGGATGATGGAGAGTTAAGGATTCTTTGATGAAATTAAGATAAATTGAATAATTTGGATTAATTTTTAGTGTTTTGTCTTACATAATGAAAAAATTTAATTAATTGATAACTGGATTGAAAAGGTATTATCATTTCATGTTATGTGGATGATCATGAGATCAAAGAAACCCTGTTTTTGTGATTGGTTTCTTTTAATTTATAATTATTAAATTAAAACTGAGGGCTTGCGTTTCATACCCTCCTTCTTATTATGTAAGGTCCTATGTTCTTGTAATATTTTATGTAAAAGCCATTTATCTAATCCATTAGACACCCCAAATATGTGTGAGTAAAATTTTATGTAAGGATGAATCTCCCAAGATAGAGGAGGAACCCCAAATCTAGGAGCTAAAGAGAAAATAATCAAGGAGATATATAAGATCCAAGGTGGAATGCTGTAACATGAATCAAGATCTGGTTCAATGTGTTTTTCTCATAGGGTTAAGGTTTTTTCATAAAAAACTAGATAAACTAACCATTGGATAATCTCATGATCACACCACTTATATTTTATTTATATAAGTTTCATGGTTAAGTATTTATGTTTGTGGATGCTGCATAATAATCTAATAAATGAATTAACAAGAATGAAATATAGAATAAAATATAATCATATTATGTGTGAATATTTTATCATACTTGCTTAATCACTTAATTAAAACCCAATTAATATTAACAAGGCATGTGATAAGATAAAATAGCATTTTACTCATAAAGATAAAACCCCCCAAACTAAAATATTAAGTTGGCATAGCCTTCCACTACATAAGTTAAAATAAACCACATAGTTAAAATTTATTGAGCAACCCAACTTTTGGTTCTTTCAATCATCATGGAAATTTTAGCTTAGATTTTTGGGTTGACTAAACTTGGTTCACATCAAGGGTTGAATTTATAAGAAGGAATTGTTATAATTAAGAGGGAAGAGTTGAGGAAATATTTATTCAGGATCTTAGGATTGGGGATTCCACTCAATAGATCAAGGAACTATGAGTTAATGCAGTTGGAAATTTATTACCACCAAAAACCCTTCAAATAAATTTTTAGGCCCAAGTTTGGTTTAGGAGAAGGGGAATATGGATCCTTTCCACTAGAATATATAAGCAACATGATATTATGAAACTGATGGTAAATGATATTAGGTTTCAAAAAATAATGGAAAATTAATGAAATTTAATTAAATTTAAATTCATTAATTTGTTTTGTAATCAATTAAGTATAAATAATCTTCTCTTAATTTTTAGAAATGGAAAATAAAATGACCTCGACAACATCAATGTGATCCATACTACATAAAGATAAAATTATCACCGACACAAATTTATAGGAATGGTATAAGAACTTATGTATTATATTATGCCATTAATTGAAATTATACATACTGGAAAACCGAATTCCTGAGTTACTTTCCAAATAGGTTAGTGAGGAAAACGTATCTCTCTATATAAAACATGTGGTTGACACAATGGATGTCCAAAGTTTCATGTTATCCTTTATTTCCAATGAGACTCTAAAGCAATATGAGGATATGGATGTGTATAACATTATTTCTCACCTTTGGGATCCCTATTAAGAGAAGGTGATATTAGAGAGATATGATATCTCTAATTCACTATTAACATTAAATATTTTAGATTATATTCCATCTAGGTCACATATATTAAATATGATTAGATATATTGAGTGCCTGGACATCTTGGGATTTAATATCCCTGATGATATGTGCACAAATATCATTCTATTATCACAACCTAAAAAATTCAATAATTTTATTGTAAATTATAATATGATAAATAATGATCAGACACTTTTGAAATTTTTTTACTCTTATTCACCAAGTTGATAAATATATAGTGCGTGAAAAAACTACTTCCTGCATGGTAAATAAGAATAGTAAGAATAAGAAAAAGGGTATAAATAATCATTCCAAGTCTAAGGTTCCAGTGTACCATCCTTCCAAGAAGAAGAATATCTAGAGGCCAAGAAATGAAGGATATATAGTATGCTTTTCATGTAGCAAGAAGGAACACTAGAAGAGGAATTACACCTTGATGAAGAAGAAAGGGGAAGATTCAGGTACATTCTTTATTGAATATAATATATCTATATCTATGATTTTGGTATTAGATACTACATTAGTTATCACATTTGTATCTAAATACAGGTACCAAGTATATTTTTAAAAGTTACCATAGACAAGGTGGATTTATAGGCTGCCAATAGAGCAAGGCTGGTTGATCATGCCATTGGAGACTACCATCTCACATTTCCAAAATGATCAATTTTGGTTTTAAGGAATTTTTATTATGTTCCTAGTGTTACCAAGAACATCACATATATTTACTATTTAGATATGTATGGATTTATTTTTATTTTTGGAAATAAGAGCTGAAATTTTTATAAAGATAACATATGTTATGATATGGAATATTTTTATAACAATCTTTATGTATAAAATTATGAAAAACAATTATTGGAAATTGATAATTAAAAAAATAAACATGAATAATTTAATACCTAGTTGTGGAATCACCATCTTGGTCACATAAATGAGAAGCATTTGAAAAATATTTATCAATATGGTTAGTTAGACTCTTTTGTAATTAAAACACTTGAAAGATGTCACATAATTGTTTACTAGACAAGATGTCCAAACCACCATTCAACGGTCAAGGTGAAAGCTCCACAAATCTTCTAGAATTGGAACAAACTAATGTGTGTGGAAAATTTAAAGTATATTATATAGGTGTATTATCATGCTTTATTACTTTCACTGATGAATTGAGTAGGTATGGTTATATCTACTTGATGAGGTATAAGCCTAAATCCTTTGAAAACTTTAAAGAGATTATGAATAAAGTTCAGAATTAGGTTGTCAAGAAGATAAATAAACCTAGATAGGATCTATGTGGTGGATATCTTAAATAAGACTTTATAAAATTTTTACAAGAGTATGATATTTTATCTCAACTCACTCCGGATACACCATAGTGTAATTATGTTAGTGAAAGGAGGAACCGTACACTACTAGACATGGTCTGGTCAACGATGAGTCATGAAAACCTTCCATTATCCTTTTAGGGATATGCATTATAGATGATGCTATACTTACTATATAACAACCTCAAACCCACACTTATAGATCTAGTTCAATAAAAATAATCTTTACATTTCTGGTTTTGATACTGATAAATGTGACCCAAATTTATCTATAAAAACTTACAACATTAAAAGGAAATATTGGATCACTTACAAACCCAAAGAAATTTTTTGGTTTAGAGTTTTAAAGAATTAGGAATTTTTTTTCCAAAGTGGATATTTCTACACATCATCCATTTTTCCTATAAAATAGGTTCTTTATAAATACATGCATTCTTTTCTCAGGGTAAGTTGCATATATAGAAATCTGACTTTATTAAATTTTATACTTATCCTAAAAACCCTATGATTTAAAAAAAATGAGATGAGAAAAAAATATTAGTATGGGACATATAAAAAGATAAAAATAAAAATTTTAATTCATGAATACTTATAAAATATTTTTATTTTCAATGTTTAACTTTGGGATTAAAATAAACATTTTATTACCCAAGAAATCAACTTTTCTTCCCAAAAAATTTCATAAGAAACATTAAAGGAAAAATAAAACTCATAAAGGTTCCTCTGAAATAATGAAAAAATTATGAAAACTTTTTCAAAAAAGGTTTTACATTTCAATGTTACAAAGTTTCATATAATTTCCTTTAAAAAAATATCATGAGTAATCAAATAGAAGCATAACATAAATAACATGGTATCATAATATCATGGAAACATAGGAAATGTGGAAGCAACAAAAAAATGACATAAGAATAATTAAAGGCTAACCACCAAGACAACATCACATGGTGGATTGAGTACCATAGTGGATAGAGTCCCATAGTGTATTATGTTTACTTCCTAATCCCATACATAACACCTCATTAGATAAAAACCTTATCTAATTAATTGGAGAATTATATGGGTACACCCATCATAACATGTTCATGATTATGTTTGAAACATAATGAAATAAATAATATGGAATAATCACAAGAATTACCCATGGAAATAAATGAGTTGAATAATATTACCATATATCATAATCAAAATATATTTCTCAAATAAGGAATTTGATAAATGAATGTAAGGCATTTATTACACTGTTAATGGAAGGGATAATAATATAGGTATATATGTTATATATATATATATATATATATAGAATTTAGAAACATTCCACAATATTAAGTAGAGAGATAAAGTGAGTTAGAGAGATAAAATACATGACCCAAATAAAAAGGGTGGTTTGAAGAGATTCCTTACACCCATAAGAAAAACATTTCCATATATCAAAATATCCATCCCATTTAAAACCCTTTTTGAAAATAATTATAAGACATGGAAAGAGGGATTTTCCTTGAGGAAAACAAGGAATATTAAAATGAAATAAAAATATCAAATAATGATTACAGTAATAAGAAATACCTTTGAAACTATATATGTTAAAACATAATATTATTTTTTTATTTTATAAAGAAAGTAAAAATGTTACATATAAAATATGTAAAAATATTTCTTTTGAAAACATTTGAAAGAAAGTAAAAAATCAATATAAAATTCCTTTTATAAATCATTTATTTCCATATAAATACACCAATAAAATAATTTTAAAAATATGGATATGGAAATGAAATATTTAAAAAATAAATATTTTAAATATTTAAAATGAGATTTTTAAAGTAAAGTGTCCCTTACATAATACCATATAAAGATTAATTTTTAAAAACATTATAAATAAGGTAAAATATGGTAAAAAATTAACTTTATCATCCATTGAAGCATAAATATGAATCTTATTGAAATATTTATAAGAACATGGATATGGAAGGAAAAGAGTTATAAGGGAAACTTTAAAAGATGAATTTTAAACGAAAGTCCCTTACCTTGAGTCCGACTCATCATGTATGTTCTTTATCTTCATGAATAATAAATTTATGTTAATTATTTACTTTATTAAAAACATTTTTAAAATTTATTATTCATTTTATTTTATTTATTATCATATTATATTTAATTAATTAATCATTTAAGTTTATGTTGGATGTTTTGATGATATTCGGATCATAAGTCCAAAATGACTTCATCGAGTTGAATATGGTAAATGAGGTCATTATTTCATAATATAAATAATATTAATCATGATATAATTATCATTTTTATGCATAAATTTTATTTTTAAAACTAACCATGAATTATAGTTATAAAAAATTAATAATATTATAATCATGGAGACAGGAGGTTGTACGTACGGATGAGTAACGTTTCTATTTTTCAATGATCATGACGGAAAAAAGGTAAGTGTTATTTTTTCTTTATATAATTATAATTATATCATAAATATCATAAAATTTATTTAAATACACTTATATATACCATCCATGTGATGCGGTAATAAAAAATGAATTACATTGCTTCATGGAGGTGGTAATCCCCACGTATGCACGGACGACATTATCATTTTTTCAATGAATGGAAAGGTAAAAAATATAAGATATTTTAATTCTAAAGAATTATAAACATTTCATTAATATAATATATATACATTAAATCTATCATCATAAATATCTATGATATTCTATGATGGAAAATGATTTACATCAGTTCGCGAGGCGGTAGTCTGCTGTACACATGAACGATGGTTTTGTTTCCCATTTTATGGAAAAGGAGACAAATGTTGGTTATGAAATTAACATAATAAAATCTCATTATATTATAGATAATTATTTTATATATCATCACATTTGAATAATATTTGAATGAGGTGGAAGAAGAAACAAAACTAAAACATTCGGTTAATGACTATACCTCTTCTTCGGACAATCTCCTTTGCTTTAGAACTTAATCCCTCAAAGGTTGGTATTATGCCTAAACCAAGAACTCTATATTGAGGGGATATAGGTTAAGAATAAATTTATTTAGATATTGGATGAAAGAAAATTATTTTTAAGTGTGAATTAAATAGGATAGAAGGTGCTCTTTTATAAGTGAGGGGAGGGGTACTTTTGGAATTTATTAAAGTATTAAATTAATATAAATTATTTCTCATAGAAAAATAGACCAAAGATGATAAATTTTAATGATAGTATGAGTATTAGTTGAAATAATATCATCCAATAAATTTTTTAAATGTTTATGTGATGCTTTCACCATTATCTTTTGGTTTTAACTTATGTTGACCGGTTTTTGATGATTACCGCTGCAACAAAATTTTTTACTCTTTAGAGGTCAAGATAGTTACTATAAAAGAAAAATTGGAATTAAGTGGAATATTACTGAAATTTTAAACCATATACCAAAAAATTAGACAAATATCATTTTTTTACGAATTTTAAATCATTTAATAAAATATTATTTATTATAAAATAATATTAATGTTAATTTTTGGAACTATTCATATAATTTGAATTTGAAAATAACATGAAAAAAATGAATTCAAATATAATCCTTTAAAAAATACCTAATATGTTATATTTATCTAAAAAATTCATGTAACACAATAATTAATTCAAAATACATTACTTTTAATATTTTTAGGATCATTTATTTTATTTTTATATTAATTAAATAAATATAGTGTTAGTGTCGCATAAGCATTTAAGGTAATTATTTCATTACTAATAATTTAAAATAAATTTCCATGATAAAAAATTATTTATCTTTCAAATTACTATTTATAACCAAAAATAATTTGTTTTTATCCGTGTTACAAAATACTATAGTTATTAAAATAAATAAAGTGACGTTTTTGTCTTTATCTTTTACTTAAATACTATAAAGGTCAAAGTCAAAGAAATATGGCACTAAGTGGCAATATATTCGAGACTATGATGTAAATAAATGAATTAAACTCATATAATAAGATACATGCAAGTGTTATGTTAAATTTTTAGTCCTTATCATATTATTTTTAACCTTAATTACTTGATTTACCTTTATCGTGGTGAAGATTATTTACTATGGTTACTATTCATAATGAAAAAAATAAATGGGAAATATTTTCCAAATTTAGAACTCCTGATTCAAAATATGTAATTAATTTTTGAATATTAAATTAACATAAATGGAATAATTTAATTTAAAATTAAACCTACAAAATGTGATGAAAACAGTTTTTTAGAAAAATTCCTTTTTAAGTATAAAAATATTTTTATACCAAATTCAAGTATAAAATTCATTAAAAATACCATTACTGGATTATGTTTAATGAAATTATACTAATTTATCTTTAAAACTAATCCAAAATATAATTTTAATTTGTAAATACTTGAAAAGAAAATACAATTATCAATCAAAATCTGTATTTTTTACTATTCATTGAAAAATCAATCTTTTTAGAAAAATACCAAAATTTAACCCTAATATAATTTTGATTTTGTGGTTTAAAAATTTTTAGCCTCTTTATAAAATAAAATTTCTAAAATTAGAAAAAATTCATTATATTATCCACTTATAAAATGTAATAAAAACCATTTTTGAAGAAAACATATTTTTGAAGAATAAAATAACTTTACAAAAAATTGTGTGATTATTTAATAGGAATTTATCAATAAATTTATATTGAGTAGGAAATTTTTATATATTTAATAAATCATTTAATCCTATCATACCTTCCAATTAAATTATTGGTTTATAATGATCATAGTTATATATTAATATTTCATGGTTTGTTTTGGCTTGGTGTTGCGTGTTGTATACACTATCGAACATTGTCTTATTTTTAATGATCATTATGAAAATATGGGAAATGTTATTTTATATTTAAATAATTATAATTATATCATAAATATCATATTAATTCTTTAAATAAATTTATATATATCATCCATGTGATGCGGTAATGAAAAACGAATCACATCACTTCATGGAGGTGGTAATCCACACATACGCACGAAAGATATTATAATTTTTCAATCAATGGAAATGTAAGAAAATATAAGATATTTTAATTTTATATAGTTATAAATATTTCATGAATATAATATATATACTTTAAATCCATCCTAATAACTAGCCTTTATAAGAAATAGTGGGAAAAAAATTACATCGGTTCGTGAGGCGGTAGTCTACCGTATGCATGAATGATGGTTTCATTTCCCATTTGATGGAAGGGGAGATGGTTATAGGTTATTAAATTAATATAATAAAATATTATTATATGGGAGATAAATATATTTTTATATCAGGATGGTTGAATAATATTTTAATGAGGTGGAATAAGAAATAAAACTAAAACATTCGGTTAATGACAATATCTCTTCTTCAGACAATCTCATTTTATTTACATTTCAAGTCCTATAAGGATGGTATTTTTATTAAGACAATACCTATATAATGAGTTTAAGGATGTCTGGAATGGATTTGGGTTAGTTTTGGACCAATTAAAAGGCTTTTTTAAGTGTGAATAAAAGAGGATAGAAGGTGCCCTTTTATAAGTGAGGGGAGGGGCACTTTTGGAATTTATTAAAGCACTAAATTAATATAAATTATTTCTCATATAAAAATGGATAAAAAATAATATATTTATAATATATAATAATTATTTATCAAAATAATCTCATCCAATAAAATTTGGACAAGTTTAGGTGATTTTTCACCCTTATCTTTTGGTTTTAACCCATGTTAACCCTTTCCGAAAATTACCACTGTATCAAAGTTTTTTACTCTTTAGGAGTCAAGATGGTTACTATAAAAATAAAATTGTCTAATAAATGGATCATGGTTGATATTTTGAACCATATTATAATAAATTGGTTTAATATGAATTTTTTATTAATTTTAAATCATTTAATAAAATATTTTTTTTATAAAATATCATTAATGTCAATTTTTGGGACTATTCATTTAATTTTAATTTGAAAACAAAATGAAAGAAAATAAATTATAATATAATACTATAACACATCCCTAATATGATAAATTTTTCTAAAAAATTTGTGAAACATAATAAACTCATTCAAATTATATTACTTTTAATATTTTAGAATCATTTATTTTATTTTCTATTAATTAAATAAATATCGTGTCAATGTTGCATAAGCATTTAAGGTAGTTATTTCATTACTAAAAATCAGAAATAAATTACCATGATAAAAAAATAATTTATATTTCAAATCACTATTTATAACTAAATACAAGTTGTTTTTATTCCTATCACAAAATATTATAGTTATTAAAAGAAAGAAAGTGACATTTTTGTCTTTATCTTTTACTGAAATATTATAAAGGTAAAAATCAAAGAAATATGGAACCAAGTGAACATATATTATATATTTGAATGGATATGGATAAATAAAACTCATAAATTAGGATAAAGGTAAGTTTTATGGTCAATTTTTAGTTCTTATCATATTATTTTTAACTTTATTTACCCGATTTACCCATATCATGAGGATAATTATTTACTATGGTTACTATTCATAATGAAAAAAATAAATGGAAAATATTTTAAAAAATTGGACCTCCTGATTCCAAATATGTAATTACTTTTTCAATATTAAATTTACAAAAGCGGTGGAATATAATTTAAAATTAAACTCATAAAACGCAATGAAAAGTAGTATTTTAGAAAAATCTCTTTTTAAGTGTAAAAATATTTTTATACCAAATTCAAGTATAAATTTCAAATAATTAATTTTTAAAACTAATCCATAATTTAATTTTAGTTGTATATACTTTAAAATAAAAGAAAGTTCTCAATAAAAATCAGTATTTTTCACTATTCATCGAAAAATCAATCTTTCCATAAAAATACCAAAAATTCACCCTAAGATAATTTTTATATGATGATTTAAAAAATTATATCATTTTTACAAAATACCAATTCCAAAATTGGAACAATTCATTATATTATTCACTTAAAAAAATAAATAAAAATCATTTTTAAAGAAAATACATTTTTGATGAATAAAATGAGTTTACTAAAAATTGAGTGATTATTTACTAAGAATTTATCAATAAGTTTTTATTGAGTAGTACATTTATATATATTTCATAAATTATTTAATCCTATTAATACCCTCTAATTAAAAATCTAGGTTATAACAGTCATATTTACAAATTAAAATCTCATGGTTCATTTAGGCTTAGTGTTGCGTGCCATATATGCTATCAAACACTATTTTTAAAATCTTAGGATGTTACATACTAAACTGAGTACCAACTAAAGTATAAAATTATAGTCACTTTGAGTTATGAAGTGGTAATAAACCCATGTTTTCACATTTTCATGCATGGAGTTGCGAAGCATTTTTTAAGGATATCTCAAGCAACAAACTATCACCTCAAGGAATTAGGTGTATCTTTATAGGGTATCCAAAGAAAAAAGGCGATACTATTTATACTACCCTTTAGAAAGTGAAATTACTATCACAAGACATACCATATTTCTTAAGATAGAGCACATCCTCAAAGAGGATAGTGAGATAAAGGTTCAATTCGATGAAGTTGATGCTCAAAATACATGAGAGGTGGTACAAGAAAAGATTCCACATGTCTTCATGGAATAAGTTTTTCCTAAAATTCAAGTACTACATAGGATTACTAGAGGGTTTAGGAAACTAGGGTGATATTTTTTTCTAGTCATTGATGATGTTGAATCATTATTAGTTGATAATAATGATCCTCACTCCTAAAAATAGGTAGTAGAGAGCTCAAAATATGAAAAATATAAAGAATCTATAAATTATGAGATGGATTCCATTTATCAAAACAAAGTTTGTGTTTTGATCGATTAACCATTTGATGTAAATCCCATTAGGTATAAATGGGTATTCAATAGTAAAATTTACATGGAAGCTAATGTAAATACCTATAAAGCATGGATGGTGGATAAACATTTTAGACAATTTCAAGTTATTAAATTTTTCAAAACCTTTTCTCCCTAGTTTCCATGTTTAAATACATCAGCTTTTTTATTTCCATAATAGATTTCCATGACCATGAGATTTGGAAAACAGATGTCAAAACTTATTTCCTTAATGAGAACCTTCAGAAGGATGTGTATATGACACAACTAGATGGTTTTGTATCTCTAAAAAATTCCAAGAAGGTATGCAAGTGGTAGAGTTCCATTTAATGATTAGAGAAAGAATCTAGGTCATGGAATATTCAGTTCAATAAATACATGAAATAATTTTGTTTCATTAAGAATTAATTTGATCCATGTGTTTATAAAAGGTTTAGTGGGAGTATATTTGTTTTTATAGTATTATATGTTGATGACATATTATTAATTGGAAATAAGATACCATCCTCATAAGAGGTTAAGGAATGGTTGAGTAAGTGCTTATCCAAGAAGACTTAGGTGAAGTAGCCAACATTCTAGGGATCTAGATCATGTTTGATAGATCCAAGAGGCTACTTGGACTAAGTCAAAGTACATACATTGAGCAAATATTAAATAGGTTAAATATGGAACAATCTAATATGGAATTGGTTCTAGTGTCACATGGTATACATCTTTCTAAGAAAATATGTCCTCATACAAAAGAGGAAAGAGATATAATGCGTAAGATCCCACATTATTTTGTTATAGGATCTATCATATATTCCATAATATATACAAGTCTTGATGTCACCTATGTTTTAATAATGATAGGAAGATATGAAGTAGATCTAGGTGAACAACATTGGACAAATGTTAAGGCTATCCTTAAGTATCTAAGGCGAACCAAGGATATGTTCCTAGTGTATAGAGAAGATAAAGAGATAGTCATCAGGGGTTATATAAATTATAGATTTTAGATAGACTATAATGTTCTAATGTCACAATCTAGATATGTCTTCTATCTCAATAGAGAAATTTTGAGTTGGAAGAATTTAAAGAAACAAGTTATCAATGATTCTACAGTAGAGTGAGTATATTTAAACTTATGATGTATCCCAGGAATCTATTTTCATTCACAAATTTTTCCAAGAACCTATCATATTTTACTGTAATAAAATTTCAGCAATGGACTTTTCAAAAGATCTAAGGTCACATCAAAGTAAAAAAAACATACTTTAGAAGTTTAATCTCTTGAGGAATTTTTCTCAATGCGGTGAAGTTATAGTGAGAATATTATATATAGAGTAAAACATGAAGGACCCCTTGGTGAAGCCACTATCTTAACAGAGGAATGAGTATCATGTGTGAGTTAGTGGACTGAGAGTTATTATGAGTTGGCTCTAGTGAAAGCAAGTGGGATTCTGTTGGAGTTGGTTCCTTAGAACTGACTTACTTAGTAATTTATTATATGTTGTCATTATTAATGAAGTTTCTTATCAAATCACGACTATTCCTCTATATGAAATTTTTATATGAAACTTTCATAAGAATATTTTTGTCACTGAACAATCATAGAAGTTCCCTGCTATAATGAGAACTATTAGGTTCCACAAAATTATTGAATATTGTTTTATGGTCATATGATATTGTCTAATTGGAAATAGAAGATACAATCTATCAAGGGTGGTAGAATCACAATATATTGAGACACCTTATCATGGTTTTCTTCATTAGTAATATCTAATATAGTGGGTTATGAGAACATACTCTCCAATAGGAAATCCATATTTCCTTATGTCAATGAATGTTCTTATCAGTGGATGTATGTATTGATCCTTAGACTTCAATATTAAAATTTATGGATATCATTATTCAAATAATGTATTGAAAAAAACCATAATGAAATATAGTTACATATATGTAGGATATGTTGGGTGTATCATGAGTGATATTATGTTAATGGATAATGCAAGAAAGGATTTATCCCTTCTATCTTTTGACAGAAGTTGATATCTCAGTCCCTTTGATGGGAATGAAATTTCTTGCATTTATCTAAGAATATGGTATTATATGGGTAAGTTCATTTACAAAAATTCAAAGAAAGATACATCGAGAAAATAGGTTGATGTCACCAGCATGCAACCTACTTAATTTGAGATATCATGATAAAAGGATTTTATTACATGGTAAGAATTCATAAGAGGTTGAATGTCATAACAATGTTAACTTATTTCTATATGGGTGAATTGGTGTGTTTCTATATGATAACCTTGGATTTTATGAAATTATTCCTAATTCCATTGGGAATGAGGCCTATAGTATTACAAACTAAGTGTATCGATAATCTTAGATAAATTCAAGTATTGAATTTAACAAGTTAGAATAAATAATATTTATTCCAGTTTGGTTGATCACCATGATTTTACCAAAATTTATTCAAAATAATAAGTGAGTTAAATAATAATAAATATTTATTTAAAAGGATTGGTTAATATAATATTTATTGATGAATAATGTAGTTATTAAACAATAAATAGTCACCATTCAAGGATAGATAAATTTCAATGAGGGAAATTGGAATAACATTAATTTTCTAATTAGAAATGGTATAAAAGATATTTATTTATATATTATTAAAGTGTTGCACATGTAAAGTGATCAGTAATAATAAAAATATTATTATTGAAAATGGGGTCAACTAAAAATTATAACGATGGAAAGGGCTTGTGTGAAATTTTAAAACCCAAAACTTTCCATAATAAATATCTAATTATACCACTTTCTATAATGACTCTGGTTGTAAAAAAATGATAGAGAGAGACTATATAAAGTAATAGAGATAGATCTATAGATCTACAATGCAATCTCTTTTCCTTTTAACTGAATCCATTGAGAGAATATCAATATTTCTTCCTCCTTCAATACGAATTATACTGTGATTAACCACGAATAACATAAGCGATCAAAATCATCTATGCTAGCACTTGATGAGTCTACAATGATGTTTATACATGGTGGTGCACCTATGGATTACCAATAAATGGATTCTATACTTGTATCCTATAATTTAATGATAGTAAAATGAGACATAGTCGATTGGATCATCAAGGAAGAGGGAATTACAATATGAGGTAATTCGATATCTGCTCATAAATTAATTATAAATTACATGTGAAGAACCTCCTCTTTTAGTTCCGATATTCTTCTATAGTCAAGTAATCTATGATTTTCATTGAACATGGTGTTATTTTTCATGTGAAGAAATGATTATTCATATATTAAGACTAAACATATGAGTTGGCCATGCCATTTAGGCGCTTTTTTTGTGCTCGGAAGAGGTAGCCTCAAGAATGGTCATAGAGCTGACTCATGTTCATATGTATAAAAATTAAAATTCCATCTCAATTAAATAATAATGTAGGATACCTCAAAGGTATTATTCTATCCTATATAGGGATAATATATAGACTTGTATGATATGTGTTTATGTTCTCTACATTCATAGTACTCAAAGGGGTAAGAATGTGATAATTCCCACTTTTTTGATATTTTTATTATTTATTTATTAACATTTTAAGTTATTTTCATGTCTTTAATTGAGTTTTTACTACTATAAATATTTTTTAGTTTATAATTATGTTTTTATAATTTTTGAGATATTTTTAGTTATTTTAATATTTAATTTTATTAATTTTAAATTTTATGAATATTTTATCTAAATATTACTTAGTATTTTAATGTTTAAATATTAAATTTATGATTATCTTACTATTATATTAATAAGTTTTCTTTTTAAGTATATTTTAAACTATTTAAAATTTATAAACTTTATTCTAATCTTACTTAGTAAATTCTACTTAGGTTTATTTTATTTAAAATTATTGGTTTTAAATTTATTTAATCTTACATTGATAAGGTGATTCAGTTTAACATTACATGGATAATTCTAATTTCAGTTTATTATTACATGTGAATTTATTTAGTTGGTTTAATACTATATCAGTATATAATTATTTTTGTTATTATCTATATTTTAGATCTCATATAAGAATAAAACATAAGGAGTCTCTCACATATTATTAACTTAAAGGAAAATGCAGCTGCATGAGATTAAATTGGAGCTGTGTCTCTCACGTGAGATTAAATAAGTTACTTGTGTGAGAATAAATTACTTCAATTGAAGCCATGTTAGATTAAATCATTTTTTAATTGAGATACACCAAATTAAATTAGAAGTTAAAGAATATTAAAGTTAATGTGTGTAATAATAAATCCTTTGACCCAACTCAGGGTGTATGATTAAATAAGTAGTCCCAATATCATTAAATATTTTAGTTTTACAAATCAAATTTACTGGAACTAGAAATAAAATAAAAAATAAAAAATTATAATACAACAATTAAGAAATTGAATTCATTTAAATCCATTTATAGATCAATAAAAAAACAATAGATTCAATAAACTTCAAATATAATATTCAATAAGTAATCAGGATCTGTTGAATTGGTTACTGCAAGCATTGAATGAACAAACCAAATTAAAGAACACTGATGACCGATGACTTTCTGAAGAAGCTATGAAACCCATGATATGAACTATATATATCAAAGAAGTTTTATCAAGTATCGTGGGTGACCGATCAACAAGAATAAGTAGAAGATGGACTTATTGAGGAAGATGACCAGTTGGGTGAAGAATAAGGGAGACTGGGTAAATCCCTAGGAATCTAATTTGAGTCAGTGGTCATGTGCTATAAAGGAAGGAGGAGCTATATAATTTAAATTGGGTTGAAGGATAGTATAAATTGTAGTGGTGGGTAGTTTTTATTTTTTCATCTCAATTAGATATAAATTATAGAGGGAGTTAGAGTAGTGTAATGTATAGAGTGATAGTAGAATAAAATCTTCTTTTTTTTTCCTTCTATATATCAAGTAGATAGTAGTAATAGTTTATGAGTTGAATTAGTACAGTTATTATAGTTTCCTCAATATTTCTAGTAGATATTATAATCAATAACCAGTAATAATAATTGTAATATTTGATCTCAGTAGATGATGTTTCTTTCTCTCCGTATCACTGTAAGTGTAAAATTTTCTTTCTTTAATTCATGTGTAATATTCATTATGTCATTTGAATTTATATTATTTTTAGAGTAAAAGTTTTTTATGAAATAATTATCCAAATTATAGACTATAAATTAAGATTTTAATGAATTATAAATCTCTAAGATTCTTAAGGTGTGCTGAATTAATCTCTATGGATTATTAGAGATTAGTTTGGTAAATAACTTATGGATTATAAGCTATCATCTGATTTGAATTAGTGAGGAGTTATAAACTGTTGAATCTTGGATTATAGATTTTCTATGAAAAACTCTAAATCAATTTTTAATCTAATGATGTTATATTTATTTAGAGATCATTCTTAAAATCAATGATGTTAGTTTTTATATAATTGAATAAGAATCGTGATAAAATTTATAGTTTATATTTAGATTCCATTTTAGATTTTAAATACCTCATTTCATCCATCCATCCATATATAAAAATAATGAAAAATAATAAAATTATTTCCTTGAGAGATAATGACTCAAAGTCAACATTAGTGATACATTAGTGAGATTGAGATATAATTTGATTTTGAAATCTTACAACAAAATTTTCCTATATAAAATTTTGGTTTAGTTTCTAGGGAAGGTAAATTTTCCTTATAAAAAAATTAAAATAATAAAATACAAATAAAAATTTGAAAATCTAAAATTTTAAAAAAATTGTAAAATAAATAAAAATAAAATAAAAAATAGAGTTGAATCGTTCAACATTTTCACTCAAAACTACTATATTTATTATCTTTGATTGATAAATTTTGAGAAGATTTGATCACCATTGGTAACTTGTGTTAGAGTTATTATTCTACAACAAACTATTTAAAGACATGGATAATAATAAAACATCTTATCACATACTTTTCATTATTTAGCATGACTTTGATGTAGTAATTTCCAAGTGAATTTGTCAAATTAAAAAGGGTATTATAGTTCCCCACTATGATAAGAACCTTGAAATTATATGACAGTATTATTAAACCCAGTTTTTTAGTTGGATAACATTCTATGATGGGGAACATAGTATGATGATTCTTAGGTGCAAGTACTTATAAGCAGATGAGACTTCATCTCATGAAGTTCTTACATGGTAATCTCTAAGATAGAAGATTATAAGAACATATCCATCGGTAGGAATTTCACATGTTTATGTTTCATAAGATATTAATATCCACGAGTGTGTGTAATAGTCCTTAAAATATAATATTATCATTAATTCATTTCATGACTCACACAATTATATTTATTGACCAAAACTATGATGCCATATGTTCATGGGAAGTAGGGTACGTTAGGTGTGTCATGAATGTCATGTTATCGGTGGATAAGTAAAGGAAGTAATTATCCATTCCATATATATGGAATTTGACATCTCACCCCTTTTATTTAAATGTATTTATCATATTAAATTCTATGAACAAGGTGTAACAACGTGTTAATTTTAGATAGTCAAATAAATACATATCAAGAACACAGGTTGATTACATTACATAGTGAGTGATCATATGTGGTTGTTGATGTTGTGAAATTAAACTTCTTTATCTTGGGTGTCTTGGCCCATTGCTATATAGTAATCTTATATTTTAAGTAAGCCTACCTAATTCCAATGAGAAAGAATCCTAGAGGGTTACACACTAAGTGTTTTCATTGATATCGATTAAATTCTATTATAATTTAACTATTGAAATAAATATTATTCTCAAGATATAGGAATACTTTTATTCAAGTTTTCTTGATCACAAATATTAAATAAGTATTTATTCACCGAACTTCGAATATAATATTTATTTTATTTTTTGAATATTTAATAAATATTTAACAACTATATTGTGAATAGAATATTTATTTATGGATAAATATTTAATTAAATATTTATTTAGGTATTCGATAAATTTAGAGGAATATGAGTAGACCAAGATTGTTTTGGGTGATCAATATTAATTTACAAGATAATAAAATAGTATTTATCGTTGCACCAGTTAGCATAAGCCATAAAATAATAATAATAATATTATTATTTAGGATGATGTAAGATAAGTTTTATTATATTATTTAAGGTTTGTTTTATACTTAAATATTTTTTAACCTAAACCCTAACTCTATAAATAGTTATCTATGTATATTGTATATGGTTAATCAAGAATTGAAAACTGTTGTGCACAATAGATTTCTATCTTGATTCCTCCCCCTCACATCCTCTCAAGAATTAGAGATTTCTTCTAGCCTAAAGAAAATTGAAGTGATCAATACAAACAACACAAGATGATCAATCCACTATGTTAGCACCCAAAAATCCATTAGTGTCATCCAAAGATCAAAGGAACACATTTGGATCAACACCAGATGAATTGTAAACTTAGATCTTACAATCACAATGATGGTAATTAGAAAATGTTTTTTTCATATGATCAACAAAATTATCGAAGAAAGATCCTAAAATGAGGTATTATTACTTCAGATCTAATTTAAATTAGTTACAAATTTAATTTATAAAATATCCTTTCAGGGTTTTGGAATTTTATTATGTCAATATTTAATGAAAAAATCTCATTGGTCATGATGTTTATGTATTGAATAATTGGTGAATCTTCCATAAAATACAATAAGAACCTTAATGGTTATTCATCCACCAAGTTCTTCCACTATGCAGAGAACCTTCATGTGTTATTAGAGAGACCATGTTTTAAATTTATAATTATTTATTTAATTATTGACCGATTATATGAAATGGTGGTTGGATATTTCATTTCCATATTATTAATTATTTAATTCTAAGTTTAATTAATTTTTTTGACATTTTAATATTCATCGTTCAAGATTCATATTTTCTTAAGGCCCAATAGAAAATGAAGAACAATCAGAGATGCCATCAGGTGGTGCGAAAATTTTCTGGTTAGTTGATTCGGTTGCATGACGTGTTGTTGGAGTACATTCTATATACCAAATTTCACTTTATATGGATGTGTTGTGGGATACATGACACATTGAGTAGAAATTACACATGTTTTATTTATTGCACACTGTGTGTAGACTGGGCCAGTCTGGAACATGGCTTGTTAGGTTATATGATGTGTAGCTAGCATACATGCCATGTAGTCTAAATGGTTTAGTGATGAAATTCACAATAAATTTGTGGTAAAAAACACAACTTTACAATATATGAGTCTGATATCCATTAGAATTAATGAAACACATGATGTGTATTTGTCATACATGGCATGTAATTCTTTAATTCCTATATCCGAAGAACACACCAAGTCCTTTATAGGGTTCCATGTAAACATGACATGTGAACCACACAACATGTATCTTATGAGTACACACTATGTAATATAGTTGAGATACATGCCAAAGCCCTAGGTATTTATCCCGATCACATGGAAAGAAGATTACATGGTGTGTAACTAGTTAGTACACATCGTGTAGTCCAACTGAGGAACATATAGAATCCCCAAACATTTATCTTGGATACTCAAAAATGAAGGTAAATGTCGTGTAACTCATTAGTAAACACAGTGTAGTCTACCAATAGAGGATAGAATTAAATTAAATTAAAATAATTAATTACATCATTAAAACCTAATTACATCATTGGCACTAGATATGTTTGGATATGTTTTAAAGGTTTTAAAGAATCTATGAATGATCAATTAATTTATTATAATTATATGTATTTATTGGTCATGTCGTTTTATTTTCTAAAAATTCATTGATGATGGATATCTCCAAGAGAATTCAGATGGTCATTAAGGATGAAGGTAATTAATTAATTAATTAATTAATTAATTAATTAATACTAGCATGTTTATCTTAATAATAAAGAAAAAATTGAAATGAATGTTAGCCAGTGTAATTTTTCATATTCGTTTCATGTGTATGAATATTAATGAGCTTTTACTAGACCTGTGTATGAGTTAGTTTTATTTAATTTAATTTTATTGCATGAGTTTGAAATTATTTAGTATTAAATTAAAAATAATTCCCTGCATGTCATCCCTATCTCCTTATTATGTAGGATCCATGTGTCTAAGATTATTTATGCAATTCCCCTTAACCAATCCTTTAGTTCCTCTCACTTGCATGTGATTTATAAATATATGTAATAAAATGAGTATCCCAAGGAACATGGAGGTGGTTTAAGATGTAACTGAGACAATACAAACCCGAGTGATGCATAGGTGGATATGTGAAATGTTTCATCTCATTCCAAGAACTGCACAATGAATTTTCCCCTAGGTCATAAGTTGATTTATTATCCGCTCAATAAATCAACTATCAGATAATCTCAAGATTAGATTATTCATTCATTAATTTTAGTATTTTTCATTATTTATTTTATAGATTCAAGATTTAAATCACATAAATAAATAGACTAATATACAATGATGTAATTTAATTAAATGGATTATGCATAAATGTTTTATAAAAAAAGGTTAAACACTTAATTAAAATTTACTTAAAATTAACATTACATGAAAAGGATAAAACAAGAAAATGAACACATAATAGATAAAAATAACTATACTTAATATTAATCCTGACTAAGACTTTCATTGATTGATTAATAATAAAAACTATAAAACTATGTTTTTGACCAACCCTCATTGGGACACTTACTTTTATCATGGAGTTCTTATGAAATTTTTTCATTGAAATAGCCAACTTTCATTGAGAGAAGTATCCCTTGTAAGAATTTATGTAACTTAGAGGAAATTGTTAAGGAGACTTGAGTAAGGGTTTTTATATTGAAGAGTCCACTAAACGGATCAAGGATCTTTAATATTGTAGTTTAAAATACCTTCCTACCTAAATATATTCATATAATTGATAAATCCCTAACTTGGGATATGAAAATGGGAATATGGATCCTTTCCACTAGAATGTCTGAACAACTAGACATTCTGAGTTAAATGGTGAGGAATTTTGGGAGTTGATAAAATAGTGAGAGGCTTAATAAAATTTAATTTATTACATGTCACATAAATTTTAATCAAGTTATATTTTAAAATTGTAGAATAAAATTTAAATTTAGTCAACCATATTATCTCTGTGATAAATTTTGAAGAAAAACCATATCCTTATTGGAAGAAACTTCCAGGGATAGTTTAGATTCCTTCAGGTTGTGTTGTATCAGGAATAAAAATATTACATTATAGAATCCTCACTAAATGATACACATGATAAGTAGGTGATTGATAAAGAGTTATCTATCTATGATAAAAATTTGAGAGACATAAAAGATGTTTAGTTTTTAATACTTTTATCCACGTCTAATGAAATCATGAAGTCACATGAAGATATGGGTGCTTATAAAATGCTCCAACATATTTGTGGTCTATATTAAGAGAGATCCTGACATGAACAATTTAAGATATCCAAGGAACTATTTTAGAGTAATCTTGGAATGGATGTGGCAAGTAGGCCTCATGTAGTCAAACTCATTAGCTACATTAAGATCCTAGAGATTTTTAGGTTTAAAATACCTGAAGAACTGCACATTGATCTCATTATTTCATCACTACCTTAGAGTTTCTCTAGCATTGTTATTAATTTTAATATGAAAAACATTGATAAGTCTCTCCCATATCTTATCACTTTACTTTTCCAAGTTGAAAAGGACATGAAGAATGAAAATAAATCCATCCATACGGTGAATAAAAGGAAAGTCCATATGAATATATTTAAGCCTAAAGCTTCTTTGAAATGCCCTTAAAAGAAGATAATGATCAGGGGGAAATCAAGGGAAAAAGATGCTATCAATTTATCATGTGGAAGGGAGGGAAACTGGAAGAAAAAATTCACCTAGAAAAATAAGCAATGAGAAGCTTCAGGTGTATCTGTTATCGACTCAATTCTATCTATTTCTAAAAATTGGGTATTAGATACAACATGGGATGCTCATATATGCATTAAAATATAAAAAACATGTAGATTTTGGAATATTGACCTAGGGGAGGTAGATCTACAAGAAAAAAATGGAGCGAGACATACTTCCATGGCTAATGGGGAATACCACCTTATGTTTCCAATGAGAATGATATTGGTTTTAAAAGACTGTTATTATGTTCTATATATTACCAAAATAATTATTTTTTGTATACATACTTGATATAAATGGATTCATTTTCAAGATTAGGAATAAATATTGATTCTTTTGTAAAGATAACATTTGTTATGGTAAGACAAATTTAAATAACAGTCTTTATGTGTAGAATTACATAGACAAAGTAATGAAAATCAATAAAGAACCTACTTCACACTAATTATACCACACTCAACTATGGAATCACCATATAAGTCATGTAAATGATTTTTTGAATAGATTATACTAATATGGATATTTATATTCCTTTGAAATAAAAATACTTGGTGTATGTCATTCATGTTTACAAGGAAAAATGAATAAAGGCCCATTTAGTGGAAAAAGTGAAAGGGCCATAGAGATTATTGAATTAGTTCATATCGATGTGTATAGACCATTTACAATTGAATAATGGGATGAGTAATCATAATTCATAACATTCACTAATGATTTTATTATATATGTATATGTCTACTTGATGTCATATAAGTCATATTCCTTTGAGATATTTAAGGAATATAAGAATAAAGTTGAGAACTAGCTTGGTAAAAAGATTAAGAAAATCCATTTAGACCATGGTGAATAATATCTTAATCATGACTTTATTTATTATTTATGAGAGTTTGGGATTCTATCTCAACTCAATCATCCTTATACACCTCGGTGGATGGTTTAATTGAAGAGATAAACTACACCCTATTGGACATAGTGAGATCAATGATGATTCATGCAAGTATTACATTATCCTTTTAGGGATACATGTTACATAGTATAGTACAAATACTCATCTCAGTTCCAACTAAAGTAAAAATGGTATTCTATACTAATTGTATAGTGGAAATAAACCCATATTGTTATACTTATATGTGTGGGGTTTTGAATTAGTTTTTAATTCCTCTTCAGGAAACACACTTTCAACCCAAGGCACAAAGTGTATATTAATAGGATACCCCAAGGAAACATGGGGATATTACCTCTATAACCCCTCATACAAAAAGGTAATAATGGAAAGACACACCATATTACTTGAGAGGGAGAAAATCTATAAAAGAGATAGTGGGAGTGTGATATACTTTGATGATGTCCAGGATCAAGGTATACAAGAGTTAGAACGTGAAAAAATTCCACAAATTCCCATGGAAGAATAAATTACATATGACATAAGTACTATGTAAGAGTGAAAGAGAGGCTAGAGAACCTGAAAAATATGGTTTATTAGTCATTGAGGATAGTGACTCATTATTAGTTCATAATAATGATTATGTAACCTACAAGGAAGCAGTAAGTGGCACATATGTTTCCAAGTGGCAAGAAGCTATGAATTATGAAATGGATTCCATGTACTAAAATAAAAAAATTATTTTTTAGATCATCCATTAGATATAAAGAATGTTTTTTGTAAATGGTTATTCAAGAATAAATTAGAAATTGATATAAAATTTAGTACTTATAAGGCATGAATGGTTGTAAAAGGGTTCAAACATCATTAAGGCATAAACTATGGAGAAACCTTTTCACTAGTTTCCATACTGAAATCCATTAGAATTTTACTTTCCATCATAGATTTCCATGACTAAGAGATTTAGAAAATGGATTCCAAAACAACCTTCTTTAAAATGAACCTTCAATAATGTTTCTATATGGAACATACCTAAAGGTTTTGTGACTCCAAAATATTCTAACAAGGTATGAAAATTAAAAAGATCCATTTATGGATTAAAGCAAGAATCTAGGTCATGGAAAATTCAGTTTGATGAATCCATAATGTAATTTGGTATCATAAATAATAAATGAAAGTCTTGTGTCTATATGTAGTTTATTGGGAGTGCAATTATTTTCTTAATTTTTTATATTTATGACATACTACTTATTAGAAATGAGATACCATTATTACAGTCTGTTAAAGCCTAGGTAAATAAAAGCTTCCCCATGAAGGAATTATGAGAAGTATCATATATTATTGGGATCAAGATATATTGTGATAGATACCATATACTTATTGGTATAAGTCAAGGTCTATATATTGATAAGAAACCAAAGAGATCCATTAAGGAAAATTCTAAGAGGGGATTATTTCCAATGTCATATGGAAATCATATTTCCACGAAAATGTGACCTCAGACACATGAGGAAAGATAGAGGATAAAAATGATTCCATAAACATATATTATTGGGTTAGTCATGTATGTTATGTTATGTAACACCCCAATATTTTAAAATAAGAGCATCATTCTCGATAGTGTATTCAACATGAAACACCGATCTTAAACGAACCACGAAATATATAAGTGTTATAACCTTACCGTTAAATTGGAAGGTATGAATAGTATTAACTAATTTATGATACATATATATAAATTTATCAATCAATATAAATTATTGATAAATTATTAGTAAATAATAAATCATTTTTTATTAAAGCAACTTTATTATTAAAAAATATATGTTTTATTCAAAAATGTTTTTATTGATTTTATGAGAAAGTATTATAATTAATTTTTTAATATTTTAGAAAATTTATTTAATAAAATTAAATTATTTTTTTTGATTTTCATATCAAAATTTACTTAGGGTGTAATTTTGATATTTTTTATAAGATATTGATTTTTTAATAAATTGTGAAAAATACCGATTTTTGTAAAAATGTCAATTCTTTTCAATAAATCAAGTAATTCAAAAGTGACATTATGTTTTGAATATGATTTCAAGTAACATAAGTATTATTTATATATATTTAATCCACTTAAATATTATTTATATTGTATTTTATTATAAGTTTATTTTTGGGTCTAAAAATGGTTTTTTTTCCTGAAAACCGTTTTAAAGTGCATAATAATTCTTATTTTTAATTAATCAAAATAATCATTCATGAGGAATGTTTTAAATTATATTTATATATGATATATAATTAAATATTAATTTATATTCATACAATTATTATTACTAGTCATATATTTAATATAAAATCATCTTTTTCTTGAAAAATACACCTCTTGAAAACCCGATTTTTCATCACGTTTGTAGGTTTAATTTTAAATTAAAACTTTTCAATTATGTGAAATGAATTTTTTAAAATGGATTAAATATTTTTAATCATAATAATTTACATTATCTAATAAGGTAAAATTAATTTTCGACCATAATGAACATTGAAAACAATAAAAATTAATTACCATGATTAAGGTGAAAACAGGTTTATCGGGAGTTAAAGTAAAAAGATAAGGGTCAAAATAACCTATTTTTTTTTATAAAATCCATTTTATTTACATATTTAGACCTTATAATTTCTAATTATCCCTAAATATCCATTTTTATCATTTTTTCATGTGAAAAACATGGTTAAACCTTTTCCTTTTCAAAAATTATAAGTGTGCCACTCACCTTACTTATAAAAGGCCTCCCCCTCTCCACTAATATTCACAGCTCAAAATCCATTTTAATCAAAAAATAAATGCACAAATATATTCATTAATTCCTTAACCATATCATATATCCCTTATTTTGATCATAAATCTATCCTAATATGGATTTTTGTGCTTACCAAAGGAGGTTGTATGAAGAAGATACATCGTGATTAACTGATAATTATTATTTTATTTATTCTTACACCTGCTTTAAATATTCTTCAATTATGATTATATAATAAAAAAATACCTCAACTATAATTATATTTTAATATTTTAATTTAATAACATGAATAAATCTCCTCTTTCATCAAATGAGATACAAAATCATCATTTGTGTGTATAGTGAACTACTGCCTCGCTAACTGATGTCATTTGTTTTCCATCATCACATCTCAAATATTGTTATAATGATGTATTTAAAGTATATATATGTATATATTTTATTTTTAGAATATTTATAATTATATATTTATTACATCACATATACCTTATTACTTTCTATTCTATGGGGGATATAATAATGTCGCTCTTGTGTACGACAAACTACTGCCATATAAAGGAAAGTGATTCGTTTTCACTAATGATTTACAATAAAGGTAATAAAGATAAATTTAATGAATATATGTGATATAAATGAAATAATAATGATATTAATGACATATTTATGATTCTTAAAATATATTATAACATTTTTTTCTTACACTGATAAATGATAATGTCGTTCGGGTATACGTGTGGACTACCGCCACCACGAATCAATATGAATCTTTTTTCATCACCAAAACACATTAATGGTATATATAAGTATAATTAAATAAATAATATGGTATTTATGATATTATTATAATTATTTAAAAATAAAATATTATTTTCCTTATTTCTATGATGATTTTTGAAAATGGAAACGTTACTCATACGTACGTACGACCAACCGTCTCCATGATTTCAACATCGTTCATTTTTTGTAACTGTATTTCATGATTGGTTTTAAAAGTATAATTGATGTTAAAATATGATAAATATTTAATTATTATTATTATGGATATGTTAAAACAACGACCTCTTTGACCATGGTCAACACACTGAAGTTATTTTGAAATAATGAATTGAACATCCTCAAAACACCTATTGTGGACTTAACTGATTCAGTATTTGAATATGTAATTAAAAATAGATAAAATAAATGATTTAAGTATAATTTATTAAACCTTTAAAGGTTTATTAATAAATAAAATAATTTATTTAAGATTATTTTACAGGCTTTAAAGTACATACAAGGAAATTCTGGACTCAAGGTAAGGGATTTTCTTATCTCACTTTTTATTTATGTGAGACATATACCTTATTCACAACTTATTTTTATTATGAGGTTTATATAATGAACATTTAAATATAATATAATGAATATATATTATATTATGGTATTTTATGTTTCAATTTTAATTAATTTATCCATTGGGATTGACTTTAAAGTTACCAATTGGTAAGGGGTTTCTTAACTCAATTTCCTTTCATTGTGTTATATATCTACTTCATTAATTATATTGTTCCAATATTACATGAAAAATTAAATTTGATTGAGTTATGGTGTATTTAAAATTATATTTGTGTGTATTTACATTTTTTATCCATAATAAATTCATTTTTTAACTCTCACTTCAATGATACAAACTTTGTAAGGGATTCTCATCTCACTTTTTATTTCTGAGAGATATATGACATATTCACCACTTTTTTTTATTTTGTGGTGTATATAATTACCAAGAATTTATTTTAATATTATTTTAATTAAAATTATTAGGATTTACAAGTACATATGTGGTTATATCTTTCATGGGGTTTTGACCCAAAGATTACCAAATCCATAAGTGATTTCATCTTAATTCACTTTCATTGAGGCATACTTTATTTTTATACACTTAATATTTTTATATAGTGTATATACTACACTTTTAAATTTTATATCATGAAAATAATTATTTTAATTATATTTAGAGTATCATTTTATGTTATTCTTTCATGGGTATTACTATTGAAGAGTTACCAAAGTGGCAAAGGCTTTATGATACAATCTCCTTCCTTTTGAGATAGTTTATGTTCAAGGTTAATTTTGATGAAATCATATTATTCTATTTTATTGAACCAAATATATTTATTATTAATTGGTTATGAATTTGGTTAACATTTTTTATTTCCATTTCCTCCCTTATTTATTGAATAAATATCAAAAAATTCATTTGTAAGTGACACTGATCTTGTATTTTCTTTTAGATCGAGTATCTTTCTCTTCTATATACATGTTTTCTAAAATGTTTTAAAAAACATTCTATTCTAAAAATAAATGATCTTTAAATCACTTTTACATGTTATTTTACCTTATTTTAAAAGTTTTTAAAAGTAAATTTCTTAATGTTTTCCAAATGGTTCACTTTTGACTCCCTTTTTCAAAATGTTTTGAAAAGAATGTTTATTTTTAATAATTATGACATGAACAGATTTTCCCGTTATCATGTCCATTATTTTTCTTAAATATTAATTTATATTTTTCCAAATTTATTTTCAAATAAAATTATTTTCACAATATTTTGTGATTTTTTAGTTTTCAAAAGTGATTTAAAAAATAAATTGTTATTTTCCTCAAAAAATGTTTTTAATGATATTTTAATGGTATTTCCATTCATAAACAACAAAAAACCTTGTTTTTAATTATGGTATAATGAATATATTTTGTAATGATACCATAATAATTATTTATTGGGATGGATTAATATTGTTTTAAAGAGATTGATAAGGAATCCATTTCTTTTCCCCGGGTTAATCATGTTTCAAATAGATTTTTATGGAACCTGTTTCTTTTCCATGGGTTAATAATGTTTCAAAAAGATTTTTATGGAACCTATTTCATTTCCAAATGATAATCATGTTTCAAAGATATTTTTATGGAACGTATTTATTTTCCATGGGTTAATCAAGTTATAAAAAGAATAAAGGTTGTTTATATGAGTTTATGATGAAATAAATGCTCTATATACTTTATTAATAAATAGTACTTGGATATTATTGATGATCATGGGTGTGCCCAGATAGCACTGTGTGAGACTATTATATATTACATGATTGGTGTTCCAATATAGAATCGAGTGATCCAGATATAGATTATACAATACGTGTGACCATATAGCACTGGGTGATCCCATATAGCTTATATAATGGTTGTGACCAAATAACGTTAGGTGAGCTTGATATAGCTTATATGATGGATGTACCTACATAGCACTCCAATTCATTGTGTAATTATTATCTTCTCCAGATAATTATATTGTAAGTCTACTGTATAGTTATTCCAATTATAAGGTATCTGTAAGGGTTCTATGATGATGATGTCCCAAGATACCAACATATTTTTGTTATAGTTTATAAATGTTTCCTTTGATCAAGATTGATAACACATGGCTCATGATTATTGATTTTTATGACCCTTGAATTTGTGAAATCCTTATGATAAGTTTTCATGTTTGATTATCTAGGTATTTACAGGTATGAGTATTCTTATTTTATTCTCATTCACTTTGATTATGTCATCATACCATTATGATCTTATTACGATCACTAATGAAATTTAATTGTTAATGCATATGTTTACCCTTATTGATCATTTGAGCTCACCCTTATTATGTTTAATTTTCCCCAGGTTATCAATAATGTTATTGAATGAATTATGTCTAGAAAGGTTTCATATGGATTATGATGATGACTTAATATGAAATAAGAAAATGCGGAATAAGTGGGAGAAATAATCATTTAAATACATGGGTATTATTTATGTAAGAGTTTATCCTAATTTTATAAAACTATAAACCTAAAAGGTATTTGATAATGAAAGTGATCTAATATTTACTTTTTATTTTTTAAGTTTTGGATGTCAAAAATTAGGTTACCTTCATCAGTATCAAATTCGTAAATGTAAATTTTATGATTTCAGCACCAGAACCAGGAGTATGGGTTTGGAGTTGTTATTATTATATAATAGGATAGATGTCATCTACACCTTAAGTGTAGTAGAAAGATATCAGGTTGATCCAGGTTACCTCTATTGGATAATATTCAAGACTATCCTTAAGTATCTAAGGCATACTAAGGATATGTTCCTGGTTTATTGAGGAGATAAGGAACTAGTTGTCATAGGATATAAAAATTATAGTTTAAAAATAGATTAAGTTGATCTAAAATCACAGATGAGATATATCTTCACTCTTAAGGGATGTGTTTTGAGATGTAAGAGCTCAAAGAAAGCTATAGTTTCAGATTCTACAACATAGTCAGAGCATATTGCGGTTTTTTAGGTAGCTAAAAAAGAAGTTTGGATATGAAACTTCATCAAAGATCTTAATGCAGTACTTAGAAATAAATACCCTATCACACTTTATTATTATAAACTAAAATGGTGGCCCTTGAAAAGGATCCAAGGCCATATCAGAAAATGCATCACATACTTCAAAAGTTTTATCTCTTGAGATATTTTCTCAAAGAGGTAAAGTTATAGTGAGTAGAATATCCATGAAAACCAATTTGGTGGATCCCTTGACTAAAACATTAACCCAATAGAAGCATGATCATCATGTGAGATCTAGTGGGATAAAATTTATGTTGGGACCAAGTTGTATGAATGAGTTTTTTGTGGCTACTAGAAGTTTTTTTGAGTAAGTTTGATTGGTTTATTTAAAAAAAAGGGTTTTTAGAAATAGTTGTTTTTTTATTTTACAAAAATAACACCACTTTATAAAGTTTTATAACAAATAAAATTGAATGGAGATGGAATTGTATAGAGAGTATCAAATTATAGTTTCCTAACCTGAGTCTATTAGATGAACTTTTTGTGACTAAGGATATCAAATTAATTTTTGTGCTGAATTTTAATCTTATAAAGTTTCCAATGTTCCATCGAGTGGAATGTTTGATAACAAAATTTGATGATACTTTAATATTCTGAAAGTTCCCAAAACAATGAGTTGTGAAAAATATCATGATCCAATATTGAGTTAAAATGATGATACATTTTATTAAATTAAAAGGGGGATAATGTTTTTAATATATAAAATGTTAATAATACAAAGTTATAAGGAAGAAATTGGATGAATTTTGTGTTCAAAGTTTCATGATGGTTAGAAGTTTTGGATGAACTAAGTGTTTTAATTTATCAAAAGTGAAGTTTTTTAGAGGAATAAAATTGTACATAAAAAAATCATCAAATAAACATTGTGTACAAATGTCCATCAAATAGATATGTACAAAGTTGAGAAAACTTTTCATCGATGTTAAAAAGTGGAGTTACTGAAGATTTATCATCAGATAAAGTCCCATCAGATGAAGTCCTTCAAATTTAAAAAGTTCTTTCTATGAATATTTGTGTAATTTCACTAGACATAGTTTTTGTATTATTTTATGAATTCATCAAAGCTATTAAGTTTTTATTGATATTTTGGTGAAGTTCAATGAATAGAGGAAGGTTGAAAAAGTGAAAAAAAGTTATTAAAGAATGAAATCAAATGAATTCAAAAAGGGATGAAGACTAATAATAAAAATTATTTGAATAAAGACCATTAGATAAACTATTTTTATAAATTCCATTAGATTCACATATACAATGTTGTGAAGATAAAATTTGGTTCTGGATGATCTGATGAATGTTTTGTATAAAATGAATCAGACAAAAGTTGATGAAGGAAGATAATAGGTAGAGAGTTATGATATAAGTCATCATATGAAGAAAGATTCTAAGAAATACTTCTAAAAAGTTCCTATGATGTTTGTATATGAATAATCAGATGAAAAAATTGTTACATTTTTTTACCATAAAACATTTTTATGGTTTAATATTCTTGCTAGTTTGGATTTCTCTATGATGTTTTCATAAAGATAGTAAAAGTGATGATGCTGAGATGGTATTTTAATGTTTCAAATATCATAGAGTAAAATAATGATACTCACCACGTATTAATGGAATTTTAAGAAGGGTGAAGTCATTGAAGTTTCTCATATGTGTTCAAGAACATTCTATAATTGTCAAGAATATTTCAGTGAATTGTTTCAAGCGGGGGATTTGATTTTCAATTTTTCATCAAATGGGGAAGTAAAAATTATAATCTTTCCTTTTATCCTAGTCATGAATCTATAAATAAAATGAAAGTAAAAATATTTAGTGGTTAATATTAATATATTCAAAAGTTGAAGTGCTGGAGAATTGGTTTCAGACAGAGATACCTGACGAACCTCTAAAGCTAGAATTTGAGTAGGAAGTTTCCAACCATGGAATATATTAGTTAAAAAAGAATTTGGTTTTGATTATTAGTGTTGAAATTATAAGAAATAGATGAAAAAATTTGGAACTGGAAAAACTTTTATAAGAGGTGGAATTGGTTGAAAAAAGCATGAGGAAGTTATCACTAGATGAAATCTTTGGATGGAGAAATCAGACATAGAAAATAGAAAAACTGTGAATATAATTTTTTTGTAACAAAGTCAAAGAATAAGGATACTGCCTAATTTTGGGTAAGAAAGTAAAATAAGAAGAAGTTTTTTTACAAGAATATCAAAAGTGAATAAGTAAAATAAGCATAGTGAAAACATTATGAGCCAATTGGTAAAGGTTTTTAATGTTATTACAAAAATATTCATTATATATTTTGTATTAGGAATAACATGCACTATTATATTGATCATAGTGAAACACAATTGTAAGGATATTCCTTTCTTGTCATAACCACATAAAAATATTGTTTTCTAGTAATTTATGTGGTATTATATTATTTCCAAACCATGCCAAGGACTAGATACTCTTATTTAGAAGTGAACCTTATAAATTCTTGTGTTCCTATAGTTTTTCTTGTGAGTTTGTTTTAAATAAATTTATAACTCTTTAATAAGAGGATAAGGTTGTTTAATAAGAAAGAAACATAAATAAAAATATATAACTGATTAACCCCCTCACCATATCTATGATCATATAGATCCTTCCCGGTCCTCTCAATTAGTATTATAGTGAAGGTTCCCTTCATTGATTCTTTACTGAAGTTTGAAGAAAAGAAAAGTTACAGTGGATGTTCATAATTGCATGAATAGTTAGGGGATTCCTATTTTTGATTTAAATAACAATCATATCTAGAAAGATAGAATTATATCATATCTTATATACCTTATTTATTAATTTCTTGAAGTTTTTATATATATATATTTCTTCATCATACTAAAAATGTTCTCCTTATAACCACTGATAATAAGAATTTGTAAAATGATGGGTGATTGAGAAATACTGTACTATCCCCACTCTATAAAAAAAGTTTCTTAGAGTTAAAGGAGTTGGAAGGACTAAGGGTGTCTGGGAAAAGCTGAAGAATATCTATGAAGGAAACATGAAATAAATTAATGAACATCAAATGATCTTCCTTTTTCAATGGTTCCTCACTCACCTAATACCTGTCCTCTGCTCTTGGCCTCACCCTCTTTCTTCTCATCTCCTATTATGGTGCATCACACTTTCTTCTAGGCTTTTCAGTTCCCCTCACCATCGATGGGACTTTCATCCTCTTTCTTCTCTAGGTTTTATTCCATTCAGAAGCTTCTTCCCTTGGATTATATTGCCCTTATTAATCAATTCTCCCTGGTTGGTTTTACTTATTTGGGTTTCAATCCTGGCTTCCCCTTTCTTCCTATTCATCTCAGGGTTTTAGCCCCACTTTCTCTATTTTCATTCAAGTATGCTATTCATTCTTTTATGGTTTCATCCTTGGTTATATATTTCTTGATTCAAAATATTTATATTAAGTTTTAATCCCTAGGTCTCCCCTTTCTCACTCTATGGTGGTTTATGCTTCATGGATTTTTGAATTTTCTCTTGGTTTTCTTCCATCGGATTGTTCTAGACCCCCTATTTGTCAATACTATCTAATATAGATTCTTGGTTCTTTGCTCCCTCCCAGGTTGATTGGGTGTGATGATTACCAAGGATATTTTGGGATATTTATGGGGAGCGATATGAGGTTCTGGGCGGTGCGAATTGTGACAGATCTTTTTAGTTCTGTTAGCTCTTTTAGTGATGGTTCATGTGGTGTTGGTTAGAGTTGTCTATATGGAAGACTATATATTATAGTTATGATGGTCTGTGTTGATGGTGTTTCACAATGTAAATTATGGTTAGTTTGGTTATTTTTTCATTTTATTGCTTTTGTTCAGATATATTTTCTACAGATTGTTTTTGGAATGGTTTTGCTGGGCTGGTTCATGGTTTTTCCGATGAAGACTCTTGGAATTGTAGTTCTGACGGTGATGATGTTGTTGATGTTCATGCTGGTTAATGATGTTGGATTATGAAGACAATGATGGTTCATTCCGGTGATGGGGATTATGGTGGGTCTCTCCGATGTGGTGATGATAGGGAGGTGGAATGAGACGTTCGATGAGATAGGTGTGCGACTCGAGGTAGGCGTGTGACTCGAGATTTATGGGAACCGAGATGGGTGATGATGTTTTTTGAAATTTTTAATTTGAAATTGAATTTTTTGGAATCTAGAACTATTTTTTTTTGAAATGTAATGTTTTCCTCTAATCATAAAGCTACATTTTGAAAATGAAAAAAACAATTTGGAGGAACATGAAAGAAAAGAATGTGAAATTAAAAATATGGGTGTTGAAGTATTAAGATTTTAAAATGGGTGATTATGAATCTTTTGGTGATTTCTTTAAAATATTTAATGACATTGTAAGAACCATAAGATGCCTTGTTGATAAGTTATAAAATTGATCCATTATTGAAAAGATCTTATGAATTATTTTTGATATGTTTGATGCCAAATTTTTATCATTGGAAGATAGAGATCCTAAAACTCTATCTCTGTATGATCTATATAGAAATCTCATCACATATGAAATGAGAATAGATAAATTTATCAAGAGTAAAGAGAAGGATAATCAAAAAATTTCCATCAAATCTGATAACCAAGGGAAATCTAATAAAGTTACCAAAGATGAAGAAGTAATTGAATATAACAATGAAGATGAGGTTCGTAATTTTTTTGATGAATTTATGGACTTGTTTTCTACAATTGCGAAAAGAGGAACAAGAAAGTATAAAGGGAAGTTTCTACTAAAATTTTTTAGATGTATATCTATTGATCACTTTTATGAAAATTTCCCTAGAAGAAAGGAAGATGAATATAGTTAAGGAGATTAAAAAAATTCAATAATATCCTTTAAGAATAATGCATGTAAATTTGAATCCTATTTCAATGGAAAGTATAAAAATTTATCTAAATCCAAAAGGAGAATTTTTTTCTAAAGATGATGAAGATGACAATGGTGAATAAGAATCTGAAAAATTTAGTGAAAAAGTTTATGAAAATACCTTTATTAAAAAAGTAAATACTGAAATTTTCACTTGTGATGAGATCAGTAGTTCTAAAGAAGAAGATACTCATATGGGGTTTATACTAAAAAGATATTTGAAAGAACATATTTAAAATATTGTAATACTTGAAAGAGAGAACAAGAAGTTGAAAAAAATACAATCTCTTAGAAAATAATCAAGAATTTGTTCTTGAAGAAAAATACAGGTTTCTTAAAGATATTTATGTTTTGAATAAGGCACACAATGGAGGGAAAAACTACAATATTGATCTTGAATAAAATTTAAAGGTAAAGGAGGAAGAGTTGGAACTTACTCAACAGAAAATCACTAAAGATGAGAAAGGAATTTTAATTTCCAAAAAATAGTTACAATATTTGGTGAAAGTTATGAAATCTAAAAACCAAATATATATTACAAAATTTATCCTCAATGGATAATAAGGAAGAGGAGTTTGTTCAGAAGAATAATAATGTTTATAAAACCATGTATGTAGCTGAAATAAGACGATTTGAAAAGCATGAAGTTTCTAAGGTTACAAAATCTGAACCAATAGTTGCTACTATAGATAATCATATTAAGGATAGAAGATAATCTCATTAAGTAACCAAAACTTTGGTGTGTAATGAAATACCAAAGTGAAAGGTAAGAAAGATAATGAAAATTATAAACATAACTCTGAACTACATACAAGCTACTAAGGGAGATATTTTATTCATGGTTACTACTATAATTTTGAAGTATTTAGGAATAAAAAATATATGTGTTGGTTTAATAACCAACATTATAGTGAGCCTAGAATAATCTAGATAAAAATTATAAGAGGGATTCAACCCACTCAAAAAAGAACAACTGAGAAAGTTGGTATTAGTATTGAAAATAGATTCTAACCATTAGAAACTATATTTTAAATATGTGAATAGACTGGATATCTTTCAAAAGGATATATTGTGATATTAGAAAAACAATTTTTTTTATATAATATCTCAAAATTTGGGTGTGAAGAAATAAAAAGGAAAGAAAAAATATCTTATTTTTGAAACTTCTCTCAAAGGTAAAAAATGAGAACAAACCTAATTTTTGGACAGTAGGTACTCTTTAGATATTACAAGATATTTTAAGCTATTGAAGAATGTAAAATATTTTAAACAATACATAATGACTTTTGAAAATTATGAGTCAATTATAATCAAAGTTTTTGGATATTCCATCATTGGGAAAGAAAAGTTAAAATCCAAAAGATATTTATTTATTGATGGGATGAAACATAATATGTTAAGTTTTTCACAAATTTGTTATTTATGTAATAATTTTTTTCCAGAAAATATGGTTTTATTTTAAAGGGAGCTGATGATGGGAAATTTTTAAAGGAATACCAATAAACCAAGAGATATTTCTTTTAAGTTGGTTGTGTAGAAATTTCATGATATCTTAGCATGATAGAAGAAAACCAGCTATGGAATAAGAGGCAAGGTCACATGTGTTAGAGGAATATTATAAAGTTAAAAAAGTGAGACATTATTCATGATATTATTTATATTAAAATAATAATATATTTATTTTGTTCCATTTTTTAGAAAGGGATGATAATAAGATCATATCATAAAAAAGTTTAGATACATTCAACTTTTCCATTGGAGCTGATTTACTTTGATACCTATGGTCCAACGAGTAAAAAACCAACATATAGAGATATGTAATTTATTTATTTCATTGATTATTTTACTATCATTACATGTATTATGTTTTTAAAAATAATAATTAGAGGCTTTGAAAAAGTTTAAGAGTTTCAGGATAAGAGAATAAAAATAATGAAAATATTCTTTAAAGAAGTTATGAACTGATAATAGTGGAGAATATAAAAATTATAGGTTTAGATATTATATTTAAAAACATGGGATTTTTCATGTGTTTATAATACCATACACACCCCAAAAAGAAAACAATTTTTTTCAGAAATAAGAAACAGAAGTTTGGTGTAGATGGTACGAACAAGGTTGATTGAACATGACACTTCTCATTATTTTTGGACGTAGTCTATTAGTGTAAAAGATTATATTCAAAATAAATGTTTCTATAGAACAAAATTTAATATGACTTATTATGAAATGTTTTATAATGAAACTCCAAGTTTGTATCCCCTAATGGTGTTCATCATTCCTTACATTATAAAATTAAAGGGTGTAAATCTTATAGAGTTTGATCAGAGACGTGTTGATGGAATATTTATTGGATACAATCCTAATATTAGAGGATATATATGTTTTAATAAATAAAGAATAAATATAGTTGATTATATAGTTGTAAAAGTTAATTAAAATTCTATTAATAAAGTTTTACAAACAGATGCATATGTGGAAGATAGGAAAGATGAGGTGGTTGGAGTTATGAAATATGAAAAATTCCTTAATAATAGTAACAATGATGATGTTCTATAAGATGAGGATTAATAATTATCGATCTCAAGTGATGAGTAACAACTTTATACATCTCATCCTAGGATGAGAAAATAGGTGGACATTAACATCATTGGAGATCAACAAAAATAGATTCAAAACAGAAGAAATTTAAATTCTATTTTATATACCTCTTTATATTCACAAGTTGAGTCAAAATATGTTGATGAAATTTTTAATCATCAAGAGTGGATTGAATATATGAATGAAGATCCAGATTAGATTGAGAAGAATGATACTTGAAAACTTATACACAAAATAAACAATAAAAATGTGATTGGTATAAAGTGGGAGTTTCAAAAAAAGCTAAATAAATACGGTGAAGTGATAAGAAGAAAAGAGTGGTTGGTTTGTACAGGTTACTCACAAATTGAAGGAATTGATTTTGATGAGACTTTTATTCCAGTGGAAATATTATAAACTATCATAATTTTTATTTCTATAACTATACAATGAGGTTATAATTTTTTTTCAAATGGTTGTAAAGTGAGATTTTATTAATGGAGAGCTTGGTGAAGAATTTTATTTGAAAAACTATGTGGCTTTTTGATTAAAAAAAATGAAAGTATGTGTGTAAGTTAAAATAGAATTTGTATAGGTTGAAGAAAGCTCCAAGATCGTGATATTCCAAATTTCAAAGTTCTTAAGGAAGTTAAAATTCAATAAATGAATAGTTGATAGTTACCCCCACATCAAATAAAATCAAGAGGTTTCCCTCATTTTGATTGTTTATATTGATGATATTATATTTTCTAGGATGAAGAAACTTGTGAAAAGTTAACTGAGGAGATGAAGAAGTTATTTTAAATTTACATGATCAGATAAATGAAATAATTTATTGGTTTACAAATCTCATAAAAGAATAAATATATTTTCCTATCTCATGATAAGTAAATTAAGGAACTTCTAAGGAAGTTTGGAATGGAATATTCAAAACCAGTTTCCATACCAATTTTAAGGGAAACCAAGTTATAAAAAGAGAGAGAATGGAAGGAATTTTATCCTAGGGAGTTTATGAAGTTGGTTAAAAGTTTATTATATCTAATGTACTTAAGGATAGATATTTTTTATTCTATTATTTTGTGTGTAAGATTTAAAAGTTCTCCACAAATAATATCATATCTTGGTAGAAAAAATAATTCTTAGATATATCAAATTCATAAGTAATTTTTGTATAAAATATGGTATATTGGGAGGGATTGATTTTTTTGGTTATACAGATATTGATTGGTAATGAAGTGTTGATGATAAAAGATCCACATATGGAAGAGTTTTCTTTTTTGGGTAAATTTGTGTGATCTAGTACAAAAAGAAACAAAATTTAGTAACTCTTAGAATGGATAAAGTTTAGTATGTTATTTTTTCTCAATCTGTAACACAAATCAGGTGGATGAAGTCTCAATTGGAAGGTTTTTTGGTTGAAGTGAAGTTACCCCTACTCTTGGGTTGTGATATTCAAAGTGCTATAAATATCAATAAAAATCCAATGCAACATTACCATTCAAATCATATTGATATAAAATTTGACTTCATCAAAGAGAATTTATAGAATAATGAACCAAATTTAGAATATATTCCCACAACATAACAATTAGTTTATATATTCAGTAAATTGTTACTGAAAGAAAAATTTTATAAGGTAAGGTTGAACATGGGTATAAAACCTCCCCCTCTTCAAGGATAAGGTATTTAAATCCCACCCTCTCATCTTGTCTTTAGATAGTGTTGTCAAGGGGGATAAAATGTTATAACAAGGAGATAATGTATTTAGGGGTTTTTTTTAAAAGGGGTAAGCTATGATTTCATCATATGTGAACTATTTTAATATTTTATTGAAGTTGATACAAATTTTTTTTCTTAAATAAAATATTCAAAAATTTGTGAAAGTTAAAGGCTTAAGGAAGAAGTTTCTTAAGTCACTACTTTTGGACAGAATGGTTTTTCTATTCAATTATTCCTATTTCCAACATTGAGTTCACTCACATAAGATTATAATTTTTGGATAAGTAATTCATATCCATAGGTACAAAGTTTCAATGATTTTGGTTTATTGGTTGAAAAAAATACAAAGGGGAAGATTTTTGGGACCAAATTGAAGAATTTTTTTGAGGTTGCTAGAAGTTTTTTCGAAGAAAATTGGTTGGCTCGTTTTAAAAAAAAATAGGTTTGCTAACAATAGTGTCATTTTGTTATTTAAAAATTAAAATCACTTTATAAAGTTTTCTAAAAAAGGTAATAAGACAAATATTACATTTTACGGAGAGTATTGGATTATGGTTTCATAGTATGATTCCATAAGATGAACTTTTTATGATAGAGGATATCATACAATTTTTTGTGTTGAATATTTATCTTCTAAAGTTTCCAAAGTTCAATCAGATGTAATGTTCGATAAATTTTTTTGATGATGCTTTTCTATTATAAAGTTCTTAACATATTGTGTTGTGAAAAAACTCATGATCCAAGATTAAGTTTGATGGATGAGAAATTTTCTTAAATCAAAAGGGGTAAAAATTTGTTTTTATAAAAAATATTAATACTAAAAATTTATAAAGAAGAAATTAGATGAAGTTTGTGTTTTAAGTTTCATTAAGGTTTAAAGCTGTAGAAGAATTAAGTTTTTTAATTTATCATAAGTGAAGTTTTTCATAGGAATAACATTATACTTAAAAAATTTATCAAAAAAACATCGTGTATAAATTTCCATCGAATGAATATGTGAAAATATGAGAATAAATGTTATCGATGTTCAAAAGTGGAGTTTCTAAAGATTTTTCATTGGAAAAAGTCCAACCAAATGAATTACTTTATATATAAAAAGTTATTTCTATGAATATCTATAGAAGTTCACTAGATATAGTTTTTGGCTGAGTTTATGAAATTGTTAAAGCTATGACGTTTTTGTCGATGTTTTAGTGAAGTTTGGAGAATATGGGAAGGTTGTAAAAATGAAATGAAGAGGTATTTAATAATGTAATTTGATTAATTACAAAGTGAAAAAATACTAATTATACAAAGTATTTTTATGAAGTCCATTGGACAATTTTTTTTACAAATTCCGTTAGACACTCATAAAAAGATGTAAAGATAAAAGTTGGATCTGGATGATGAGACTAATGTTTTGTATAAATTACACCGAACAAAATTTTATGAATGAAGAAAATGGATATAGAGTTTTGATTAAAGTAATTGAATATATAAAGTGTCTAATAAATAATTTTGGGAAGTTTCTATACTGTTTTTTTGGGAAAAATCAGATGGAATAATTGTTAAAAAGTTTCTCGCTAGAAAAACTTTGAGTGGTTTAATATTCTTGTTGGTTTAAAGTTCTTTATGATGTTTTTGTAAAGATAATAAAAGTGATGATGTTGTGATGGAATTTTAATTTTCCAAATATCATAAAGGAAAATTGTGATACTCATATGTTTTAAGGAATTTTGAAGAAGGTTAAAGTCACTAATGTTTCTCATATGTGTTCACAAACATTATAGAATTGTTGAAAATATTTTGGTGAATTATTTTGAGTGGGAGATTTTATTTTCAAGTTTTCATTAAGTAGAAAATTAAAAATTCGAATATTTCATTTTCTCCCTATCATGCATCTATAAATAGAAGTCAAGTAAAAATCATACAGTGGATAATTTTCACACATGTAAAATTTGAATTGCTGGAGAATTGGTTTTGAACAAAGATACCATAAAAAAATCTAAATCCACAATTTGAGTAAGAAGTTTCCAACTAGGGAATAAATTGTTTGAAGAAGAAGAATAATTTGTTGTTGTTTATTATAAGTGCTGTAATTATAAGAAATATATGAAAAAATTTGGCACTAAATTTTTTTTATAATAGGTCGAATAAAAAAAAGTGCGAGGAAGTTATAATTGGATGAAATTTTTAAAAGTAGAAATCAGATATAGAAAATGAAGTAATTTTGAATGGATAGTGTTTTCATAAAAAAGACCAAGGAAAAAGATCTTTTTGGCTATTGGGTAATAAATTAAAATAATAAGAAGTGTTTTTTTGAGAAGATAAAAAGTGAATAAGTATAATTAGAACAATGATAAAATTATGAGCCTACTGGTGAAGATATATAATTTTTTTATGAAAATATTTGTTACATATTTGGTGTTAGGAAGACATGCTTTGTTTTTGAAGTTCTAAAAGATCTAATAACAAAAAAAGGGGGTTGAATCAGCTGTTCACTTTTTATAAGTTTCAATGAATTTTAAAACATAACCCCTATAACATATTAAGATTTATTTCCTTATTAAACTTTTTGTAAATACTCATGCATGAAAAAGTAGCAAAGATAGCAAATCACAGAATATTTATAAGTTTTGGTCTTAGTGTGAGAACCTAAATCCTTTCCATAACCACTCCAGTGGGTCTATGGAAATCATCTATTTTGAATAAGTGAATACTACTTGTGCCAAATACTATTAGACACCTTCTATATCTTGATAGGAAGGATTATAATGACTCCTTTTAGTCTACAAAGTTGGATTAAAAAATAATCAATCCAAAACAAAAGAGCAATCCTTTGTTCAATTTACTCCACAAAATCTCAGGCTGGATCCTTAGTCCAATTTAGATGGATTCAATTATCTCAATCCGATGATGTCAATATGATTCTCTCTTACTCAATATGCACTTCTCAAACACTACTCAAATGCTCAGTCTGATCTTCCTCAGTCCGTTTGACTTAATATGATGGACTCAATATATTGAACCCATTCTAAATCTTCAAAACTCAAACTCTTCTCAAATGCTCAATATGATCTTCCTTAGTCCAATGGGAACTTTCATTTTCAATTATTCAGTGCTCTACCTTTTGCGCTTATATGAAAATTTATAGTGAACGAATTATCTAAGAAAGTATTTATAGGCGACTCAGAAAAGAAAGAGCGGGAACCTTGAAAACATAAAAAACTCAGAAAAAAAATCACATTTAAACTTCAACATTGACTTCTTAAATCCTAATCAAATTTCTATGTAATTTTAAAATAATGAATTTTAAGTTTGACCTCTAAAAATCTTCATAAAAATTATAGAATCTTCTTTTTGTGTCTTCTTCATAACCATCCATCTCATACTTTCCAACCTTTATTTAGTCATATGAAACTTCATCAGATTAAATATGATGTTTCTTATTCAAAATCAATACAATGTATCTTACTTAGGTTATTACAATCTTACTTTATTTCTCAGCTCATTACGATCTACCTTTCTTTGTCATCTCATTACAACCTGTCTTTCTTTCTTATCTCATAACAATTTGTCTTTATTTCTTAGATCATTATGACCAACTTACATTCTCATCTTATTATAATGAACTGAATTTATTTCTTAGAGTCAGTATGATTGAATCATCATAATGATGGAATTTCCATTATGATGGATTTATCATAATTATGCAATTATCATTACGAAGGAATCCACATTATGATGGATTTTCCCATTACGATGGAAATACCATTATGTTGATTTTTCCATAATAATGGAAAGTATTCAATGATGAATATAAACTTTAAACTTCTTCAAAATTCATCAACTTTAAACTTTATTTCTTCTAAAAAATCCTATGTCTGGTACTTCTAGATCCGATACAATCATTACTTTTCCTTCATTTCTTAAAAAGATTTTATCATGATAGTTTTAATGATTTATGAGAACTTAATGACTAGAAAAGCATTGTATGATTTTGTTTAGAGAGTATGAAATCTTTATAACTTATGACTTCAAAATATTCTTTCAAAAATCTTTATAAAAAATATGACTTATTCACTTAGAAACTTATTTCTTTATAACTTAGAAACTTATTTCTTTCTCTGATTATGTTATAGTAAAACTTCCAATAAACAATAATTTCTGCCTCTAATTATTTTGACTCTGATGATCTAAATTTGATGCTGATGAATCCAATAATCCAAGTCCGGTGATTCTTAGTCCGATCCTATGAGTCTAGAAAAAATATTTGTTAAAAACAAAAATTTTCTTCCTCTTTATGTTTATGTTCAAACTCTCATCAACTTTTAACTTTCTTAGAAGGATAATTATGATGGAATGAGTCCAATCCTGAATAACGAAAACATTCTTATATAAAAAGGTTAGCTATCAAAAAATACAAAAACTTTTAAAAAAAAATTATCACAATGTTTCATCAATATCCCCTTTGTATTTGTTGACAACCCTTGTTAACAACTTTTTTAACTCTATTTTTTTTCACAACTCAACTTTTGTAAACAAATTATGTTTTTAATTTTATCAAAACATAGAATTTCTCAAAATAGAGTGTCTTAATACCATACTACTAGATAAAGTATTTTTTGAAGGAATTTCATCCCTCGGTGGAAAGAAAAATTTTCAGCCTTGTAAAGATAAACTTTCCTCACCTTTATCTTCTCCTCTCTCACTTTTCTTTTTCTCTCACTTTTATTTTTCTCTCCCCCATTTTATGATAACCAAAACTTCAGATTAATAAAATAAAGATAAGTGAGATTTTTAATTTTTTTTATTAATTTCTCTCCCTATTTGTCAACATAATCCAAAGAATAGTGGGGATTATTCCTTATGAGGTTTAGAAAGTCATGGGAGGAGGATAAACATGAAGTTTTAGCCTCAATTACACAAATATTTATTTTAACATGGATTTTGTAAAAATATCAGTAATTTGATACTTTTTTTAGATGTAGTATAGTGTAAAAAATCCATAAAAAATTCTATTTTATAATGTGAAACTTTATATCAAGTTTTTTTTGATCTTTAATGTTAGACATGTTTTTTAGAAAGATCAATTAAACTCTGATTATCACAAAGTATCTTCAATGGTTTAGAAAATTTTACTTTCAAATATTATTGTTTAACTTTCATCCATAACATTTGAGTAAAATACTGAGTAGATACAACATATTTGGATTTATCTGTGATGAAAGTTACTAAACTTTGTTTCTTACTATGCCAAATCACAAAACATTCACCCAAAAAAAATGACCCTCTGGAGGTTGATTTTCTATCATTAAAATCACCAACCCAATCAGCATCAGTATAACCATGAAACATCATCTCACAATTTCTTTTATATAATAACCTCTATGAATTTGTTCCTTTGACATATCTTATAATCCTATTTATTTACAACATATGTGATTTTTTCAGATTACTTTGATACCTGGAACACAAAGTCACAACATAAACAATATCAGGACTTGAGGATATAAGGTAAAGAAGACTCCCTATCATCTTTAGAAAGTATTTATGATTCACACTTACTCTGGATTCATCTTTACTCAAATTTTTGATAACTAAAATAGGAGTAGAAACTTGTTTAGATTATACCATCCAAAACTTCTTTAACAATTACCTGGAATAATTTTATTGATATATGAAAATGTATTTTTATTTTTTTTAAAGTTGTAATCCAAAGAAGAAAGTTAATTATACTAACATAGAAATTTAAAAATTCTTCTTCATTTCCTAATAAAATGTTTTACAAACATATTCTCTATCCCCATAAAAAGTTACATCATCCACATAAACAATTAAAATTTGAGATACGAAGTCAAAATATTTCACATATAAGTTTCTATAAACTTTTACTTTAGAAAAATTTAACATACTCAAACAATTTTCATGTTTTTAATACCAAGAATGTATAACTTGTTTCAGACCATACAGATCATTATTTAGTTTACAAAATTTGTTTTCATCCTCATCCAGTAGAAACCCATAAGGTTGTTAAATATAAACTTCTTCCTCAATATCACAATTTAAGATGGTTTAATTTACATCCATATGATAAACTTTGTAGTTTTGATGTGAATCCACTAAAAGAAAAATTCTAATAGTTTCTAATATTGAAACTGAAGAAAAAGATTCTTTGAAATCCACACTTTCCATCTGTGCACAAACTTTAGAAACAAACCTAGATTTTTTTATTAAAAATTCTCCATGTTCATTCAACTTGTTTATGCAAACCCACTTTGTTCCGATAACATTTTTATTTTCTTTCCATGAAACAAGTTCCCATGTTTCATTCTTCTCAATCTGATCCAACTCTTCATTCATAGCATCCAACCATTATTTGTGTTTAATCTCTTATGAAACTGATTCTGATTCAAATTTTGAGATAAGTGAAGTATGATTTTCTAATATCAACTTTATTCTTGTCTAAACTAGATATTTATGATTTTTAATAATGTTTTCATACTAAAAATGTTTTTATAAAGTATGAAATTTCAAATTTTCTTTCCCAAATAAACTTTCCTCATCACATGAATTTTTTAAATCTTGATAAGAATGTTTTGAATTACTTTCACTATTGTTGGAAATCTCCAATTTATCCTCCTCAGCATTCTCAAAAACTTTTATTAATGAATTATGATTTTTAATTACCTTCAAATCATATGATTCCACTAACTTTTGTAAAAATTTGTTCCAACATTCATAACTTCTTCCATTTGGTGAATAACCCATAAATTTTCCTTCCTCATATTTCTCATCAAACTTTTCCAAATCTAGATTTTTTATTCTAAGTAAGCATGGAATTCCAAATTTTTTGAAGTACTTAAATTTAGGTTTTTTGTTATACCACATTTCATAAGAAGTCATGTTGGATTCCAATCTGAGAAAACATCTATTCAGAATATGTATAATAGTACTAACAACTTCTTTCCAGTAAAACTTTTGAAAGTTTGTATTTTGATAATAGACTTCTTCCCATTCCCACTAAAATTTTATTCTTTCTTTCTACTACTCCATTTTGTTTTTAAGTATATGGAGAACCATACTAATTTATATACCATGTTTTCTTAGATAAGTTTTGAAAGTATTATTTGTGAACTCAATACCATTATCTGTTCTCAACTTCTTTATATAAACCCCTTTTCTTTATCAACTTCTTTTATGAAAAACTTGAACATTTATATATCCTCTGACTTATGTTTCATAAAAATGATGTTTTTCATATGAGTGAAATCATAAATAAAAGTGTTAAAGTATAAATCTCCTTTTGTTTATTGATGCCTTTCCTCTGCAATTACCTACAATTGAAATTACAATATAGACAATAAAATGTACATAATTCAAAATAACACTAATGTAGACAATATATAGAATAACACACTAGAAATAACAACACATAAAAATACTCTACAAACAATAGAAAAAACACTATATAATAATGATGAATACAATACCTGAAAACAAAACTTATACAACACCTAAAAAAACACCGCACACAAAAAAACACCACACTATAAATACACTGAAAATACAAAAATATACAATACAATTATAGGGGAAAAGACAACACTAGAAATCAAAACATTCCACTTGAATACATATAAAAATTAGGATGGTATCCACACCAAAAAAGGATGATATCCACACCAAAGTGAACACTAGGTAAGAAGAACACTAGATTGATTGAGAAATGGAAATCCATCCTTGTTGTGTTGCTATTATTGATTGATGAGTTTAGTATTTAAAACACTTGAATGATATTTTATAATAGGTTCTTGATGGTAGGTATATATTTATATAGATGAAATTAAATGAAGGGTTTTAATGAAATTGAGTAGGAATTCTTACTAAAAGAGAGATTGAAGAAACCATACATGGGTTTATGGATGAAGGGAGCCATCATCATCACCCAAATAGTGAGAAACCAATCACATTTGGATAGAGGGAATGAGAATAGATCATAATGGTGTCCTATAATGTGAATCATAAAAAGACAATGAATTAGAGGAAAATGAATAAGAAGTGGTATAATGACAATTAATAAGCTTAAGTTCTTCATCCAAGAGTTTGAGTGTATGCTTTGGTGGATCTTGTGACTCACCAAAGGTTGCCTGGGTAGTGTGAAGGGATATTGGGAATCCATTGTGAGTCTAATAGACATCAATGTGATGGAATTGTTTTCAATAATATTGTAAAGTTATGTGTCTATGACCACTTCCACAAGAAATTACATGAGTAGTGGAATAGTGCACACCACCATGTCCTTGAAAAGATGTCATGGCACTATGATCTCTCATAAAGAAACTATAGTAGGGTCTAAACTAATATTGGACTCAAAAATAAAATTATAGAAATATGAGATTTTGATTGTGGTTGGACTATCTAGAATATCTATCACAATGGTATAATTATTAGAAGTTATCCCATGAATAATAGAAAAAATGCACATCTAACTACATTTGGTTATAGACTCTATTGGTGTCTATGGAATAGTTCATTGTTCAAGGATACCATATAGATATGATTTAAATAATGTGTATCACTCGAGGAAGGATTTATACTACATATTAATATGTAAAATATTTTTAATAGTGTATAAAACACACTTTATATTTTTTGTCTTATGGTACATGAAAGTTTCCATAATTATTGTGTGGGTAAACTCATTAACCAACTATTATATAGAATTGAACAATAAGGAAAATATTTTAATATAATCCAGTTTCAATGCCTTATACTTGGGATATATTGAAGAGGGAGGATTTACCACAAAATGATAATCAAGGTCTATACCCTCAAGAGATATAATTACTATCTTTCCCCATACAAAAAAATTTTCATTGGCCAAATTATTATCCATAAGCCACATGGAGGCTTTGATGAGTTGTATAATACTAAAAAAATACTCCATGGCACTAAAGGATACTAAAATCACTAAAAATGAAATTTTAATGAATATTATATGTTGGTATGGAATAACTGGAATAAAAAAAAGTGTTCAAGTAAAGTCAGAAGGTGTGTTCTAAAAAAACCTGTTAGTGATACACAACACAGTCAGAGGTCGAAACATCAAGAGGGGTGGGACAATAAGAGAACCCATTAGGAAGGGATAGGGTGGTAATGAGATAACATGGAAGGGGATACTAGGAGGGGCTATGAACATGGGTAGTTTTGGAAGGGAGGGTGGTGTGTTGGGGAGGGTGTCATGGATAAGGATGGGTATGGTTGTGAAATATCTTTGATACCATGAAAAAAGAGAATTCATAGAATCCATACCTCCTTGTTAGGTCAAGTTTTATTATTTATAGACAAATAAATAAAGATACAAGTAATACCACTGAACTAATAAATCCTTTGAATGTTGAATCATATATTAAATATCAAAATACCCTAATTAGTTTATCAAAAAAGATGAAAATTCATTGGTAAAAGGTGATGTGATTAAATATGTATAGTATTAGCCTACTTGATTCAATCATAATTTTAACTACCAAATCACACATATATTCAGTCACAAAAAATCATCAAACATCAAATTTCAGTAATATTAGTAAAAAATGCAGTGGATCAATCCATCCCTCATCACCGTCACTGTCATCAATATCATCATTAGCCTTATCCTCATCATCATCCCTATACCCATAGTTGTACCCATCATCATCCCTATCCTCATCCTCAGCCTCATCCGCTCCCTCATCCTCTACCATGGCTTCTGTCTTAGCCTATGTCTCGTCCTTTACCTTGGTCTCGACATCATCCTTATCCTCAACCTCTTCCTCACCATCATCCTCACCATCATCATATCCGGGAATGAAATCATCTCAACCACCACTAGGATTTCCACCTGGTGAACTATATAATGAATTCATCAACAAAATATATTCATCACAATCCACATTGGTCTCTTGTGGAAGTTATGGACATAAAACTTTCATCAGTTTTATAAATTTTTTGTTTTCCCTTTCAACCCATTCTTCCACCTGTGTGACCCTTTTTTCATCCTGTTCTGCTTATGAATTAACCTTTTACAACTTAGTGGTAATGCAAATGGTATCTAAAAAGGTCCAATAACTCACCTATACAATCCTATTCCAAACTTGACAACATACTCTACCATGATGATCATCTCCCAAAACCTAATGTAAGTGATCATTTTCCCCAAAATTTCAGGTTTCTGGGCATTGAGGGCCTCCAAATCAGCCTGTTACAAATATAAATAGATTATTAATTTAAAAAATAGATATTAAAATTTTAAATCAAAAAGTTAAAACTTATAATCAGCTATTGTGTCAGTTTATTAACCTCACTTCCATCTTTTTTCTCTCTACTCGAGCAAAACAGTTTTACTCGAGGCATGCGTCCTTCAATATTCAATACCTCCCTCTATAATGACATTGAATGCAGGAAAGCATAATTTAAAATAGGTTAACAATAATTAATTTCATAACTAAAATTATATTAAAACTTTATATTTCAAATGAATTATTGAGGAAAAAATAGAAAGTTTAAGTGCTTAAGTAAAATTTTAAATGACTACCGCCTGCTTCCTCTCATAATCAGACATCATAGTATGACCCAAAGTGTGGAGGTATTTTTTAGAATCATTTTTTTATTTTTTCCGGATGATTCCTAAATAAAATTTTGACAATAAAAAATATAATATTAATGAAAAACATTAAAATTATCATTTAAAAACCTCAAATGTGATTAATAACTTAAAATTGGTAGTCATCCACTGAGTAATCATTTTCCAATACTATTCTATCAAGAAATCATCCATGAACGGTACTGCATCTAACTCTATGAAAAATCTAAAATGCTGGACAATATAAAACTCATGCTTATAGGCTCTATAAATCTCACTTAATTCCATTAGACGTGTTGGCCGTGCACCCTCACCATTAGGAAAATTAAAATGAATATAACACCAAAATATTAATTCATATAAATACAAAAAAAATATTATATCAAATAAATTAGATTTTTACCCATATCTATGCCAAAGAATTATCCTTGAATTAATTTGGAAACTATCTCCATGAGAGCAGCTTGATGGGAATGGTGTTAGAGTATTTAGGAAGCGTCGCCAAAAAACTACGACATTACTACCCTGTTTCTTCAACATTTGGTTATATTCATTGTAGTCCACCATCAACTATGGTTCCACACCATACGCATGCATGTATTCTCTCACTACCTATCAGTATATGTAGATGTTATAGAATAAAAACAAATATTATATCAATACATATTATAATGAAAATAAATTATGGTAACAAAATTTATTAGGGTTATAAAATATTCCTATGACAATATGATCAATGGGAGCTGCTGGATCCACAAAAATTGAAAGAACATCACCCTATATAGGTGTAATGGGTCCTAGTGTATGATCCATAGGCATAGACTATGTTAGATTAGGATTTGAAGAAGGAATATAGAATCTTAGAGAGAAAGAAGTATATGGTAAAGAAGATGGCATGGATGGCTGGCCAAATTCATGATATGGATGAGGAGTGGAAATCATCATGTGATATGGTAAAGATGGTGAGAAGGCTCATATGTAAAGTCTGGTGAAAATATGGGAGGTTTAAATATCATGTGTGTCCCTAATGACACATAAAGATCAAAATGTGTGGAAGATGATACGTCAGTGGGAGGGGCGGGGTTTAAATGGCTACGCCGACTAGAGTTCCTATCTCTCGTACCACCCCCTCTCGTACCACTGAACTGAGTACTGGGACCACTACTAGGCTTCTAATTGAATAACTGGTGCTTAAGTGGTGGATCCTATATAAAAGTTTAAAACAAAATTAATTAGATGACATTATCTGTTATTGATATATATATATATATATATATATATATATTTTAAATAAAATACTTACAATAGGCACTAATGGAGGAATTCCCATCTTAGTTATTCAACAATTGTTATCCGTCATCCTTTCTTCGCTTCTCCTCAATAGATTTCATTTCCTTCATTTGAAAACAAATATGGAAGTAATTAGAAAAGGATAACTAATGTGTAACCCAAAAAACAAAAAATACAAGACATCAATTATTTGTCTTAGGTCATTTGTTTCATATTTTTGGTTAGGTAATTTAGCTATTTTTTGGTTAGGTAATTATTTTCATTTTTTTATTTTCATATCAATAAGTTTAATATGTATAGTTCAATTCCTCTTATTTTTTATTCTAATTTAATTATTTCAGTTGTGTTTGGTTTTTTAGGGTTGAATGTAGTTCAATTAAATATTAGAAAATGAAACTCAAATAAAACTACAACCAATAAACATTTAAAATTAACATTAAGGTCAAGTTGGATAAAAAATATTTTTAATCAATATGAAATCATTTTTAATAGTAACAACCTTAACAACCCAAGTCGAGCTAAACCAAAATAACTAAGAACAAAGATAGATGATTCTTTATATTTCCCACTACAACTTCATGTTCAAAATTGACTCTAAAAATTGATCTATTACTGTCATTATAAGTAATAAATGGATTTGTTCCAATGAAATTAGGGATGTTATTAATTACACCATCATAATAATCAAAAACATGTCTTGGAATTACTTCAATAATGACACCGAATTTAGGTTGAAAATTATCTTTGACATAAAAAACCTATTTCTTCATTGATGCTAATACATACCGTTCATCGGTAGCAAGAGTGAGAGTCTTATAAATAACTCAAAATCCACAATCATCAATAAAGGTGAACATACTCATCATAGAATCAAACCATTAGAATTTCATCATAGTGACTTGACCATGATGGTAATAATACAATATTATTATTTTTTCAACATTTCCATAATAAGATACATTTTCAAAATGAGGTCTATAATATGATGCACTATCATGACAGTATGTTGTTAAAGTTAGCATAACACTATCATGTTGTGTTCTAATATTCTTCTCTCATTTAGTGATAATAAATCTGTACCCATTGATCATAATTGATTTACATTCATGAACCATAGTATTAGGACCAAATTAAAGAGCTCTTATTTCCTCAGAGACAGAGTCAGTAGGAAAACTTGATACCTAAAATATAAACGAATATTAAACTTAATTAAATATTTATTTTATTTATTTATTATATCATTATTTATACCTTCAATTTCAAACAAGAAGAAAACTCTTTTCTATGAAAATTCTATCTTTTTCTGAAAGATAAAGAACAATAATTTCTATTTACCATTTTCTTTAAGTTTCTTGTAGATAAAAATAGAAATAGTTTAACAAATATGTGAAATTACAAGAGATGGGATAAAATATACATGTTCAATTTACATACTAGATGTAGACATAAAACAAATCAAATTTTAACAACACTATGTGATGTGACATCTACCACTCTTTAAGGATTAATGTCGTTAATATATATATCCCATGAATTCCTCTTGTTTGAGGAAGTGATGGAAAACTGGGTTTAATTTTATCGTACCATTATTATTTATTTCTCATTAGTATGTTCATTCTCACAGTAAGATCAAACAAATACATTGGGTAGAAATCCATACATTCTTGATCCAAGTAACAATTCCAAATAGAACCTTCGGGATGATTATTGTTTTGAACACAAGATTTTAATGTGTACATATTTCTTTTAGTTGGATACATAAAAAAAAGAAACAGGTCCTCTGAGATGTATTTCAGTTAGAAGATGGATAGTCATATGCAACATGCATGTGAAAAATGATGGAGGAAATATTTTATCTAACTCACACAAAATTAATGGTGTCTCTGCCAACATTTTTTGCAATAAATACTTGGAAAACTTCTTAGCAAAAAGATCTCTAAACAAATGACACAACTGAATAACTGACACCCTTACATTATTGAAAAAAATATGATAGATTGATTTTAGAATCAAATCACGTAGAAGGATGTGATAATCATGAGTCTTAAATATTTCTACTTCAACTATATTTTATTGACCCATTTTGATATGTTGGTTGAATAGACATCCGAAACATTAATAGTATCTAGTACTTGCAATTTTTTTTTTCTGTAGGTGTCATCACCTAAGAGGAACATAGAACTTTCCATTTATTTTCACAGATACATACAGGATGCAATTATGGTCTTATCTCCCAATATACCAAGTCACGCCAAGATCATAAATCATCTTTTGTATTTCCCTTGACATTTAGAATAATCTAAAGAAATATTTCACATATATTCTTTTTAATGTGCATTACATCTATGCAATGATGTAAAAAATTTGTTGACCAATAAGGAAACTCAAAGAAGATAATCATATTCTTCTAATTTTGACAAGTATCATTGGAAACATTCTTCCTCTTTCTATATTTCATTTCACCCTTCCCAAATGAAAAATTGAAATCTAGAAATTCAATAAAGAACATCAGTTCTAGACATACGTTGAGGTGTTTCGTTGGTCTCTATAGTATTGTCAAATCTTCAATGATTATTTCTATATGGATGGTCCACTGGAAAGAACTGTTGATGTCCTATAAAACTAAAACTGCATCGATATTTTAGTCTTCTATATCAAGTATTCTTCATAAAAATAGGACATGATAGTTTTTCCTTCGTGATCTATCCAAACATCACTGCATAAATAGGAAAATCATTGATTGTCCACATAAGTATATCACTCATATGAAATATTTATTTCAAATATGAAATATATGTGCGCACAACCACATTCCAAAGAAATTTAAACTCTTTTATTAAAGGTTGAATGCATACTTTTATATCATTTCTTGAATTAGGAGGTCCATATATGAGTATACTCATGAAAGTGTAAGGTTTCTACATACATAACATGGGGGAAGGTTATAAATGTTTATGAAAACCGAGCATGTGTTGTGTGAAGTAAGAATCTACCCAAATGGATTAAATCCATCACATAAAAGATCCGACCTCACATTACACACGTCAGCTGAAAAATTAGGATACTGAGCATCAAATATCTACCATGAAAATCTATCTGTAGGGTGAACCAACTCTTCATTATTCTTCTTTCTCTCAATATCATTCCATTGAATTTTTATTGATATTTCATTAGATATAAAAATATTCCGGAGTTTGAGGATCAATGGAAAGTGCCACATTATTTTTTTTCGGCACACGAGATGGTGTTCCATCAGATTTTGGATTCCATTGGGATGTTCCACATTTTATAACATCATTTATTTAATTAGTTTCCTCCCAAAATAATCTGAAATATTTCAGGCAAGAATGAATTTTTTTTTTGAAAATCCAAGTTCTTCAACTAACTTCCATGCCATATAGTGGTTTGAGGGAATATTTTCTTCATTTGGAAGTAAGTAGTTTAAGAAGGTAAGAATGTAATCAACAACATTATTATAAATCACATACATAGTTTTCCTGTGAAACAATAAGATTAAAAATTACATCCTTTTCATTTTACTATATTATCGATATACTTGAGTCGTGGAAACATCATTTGATTTTTTCACCCTATCAAAATCATCATTTTAATTGGACGCATCATGTTTGATTTTATCTAAGTCTTCATGTGTCGACATCCTTTACTTCTCATGATGACGAATAAATAAAAATCAGTTATATAAAAAATTGTCCAATCTAGTCCTCTCATTTGGATCATCAGCATTTTGAGATTCCATTTTCTCCCTAGTGTGATATCATATATAGTAGTTTGTTTAAAAACCATATTTGGTTATATGGTAGATATCTTATTCATAGCTTAACCAAGGTCTTCCAACACAATTATAACATGGGCAGTGTATGTGACCACTATCTAAAGCATTATCAAATGAAAAATTTTAAAAAGTCCTTAAAATTGTTTTGAAAATCACTTGATATCCAATCAGTTTATACATCCAGCTTCTATCCATTCTGTAAAAAAATTGTAATTAGTCATTTTATTAAAGTAATTCAATAAGATTGAAGTTCAATTGAAAATATATTTAAGTAAATTATAATTTTTCACTTTGTATAAAACCATAACTGACACACTACTCTATATGAGAATCATAATATGAAAGACTAAAAAATACTATATATATAACAAAATACTATAAATATAAAACCATTATATTGGATTGAAACATGGTGTATGTGATGGAAAATCATTATATAAAGAATGATATCTCTAGAATAATTATGAGAAAACAACTGTCATTAAGTCTAAATTTATCGAGATCATTGTATTGCATAATTAGTGATATATTTATAATCAATGGTTCCATTGTAGTATTGGTGATCAATGATATTTTTTATAGGGTGTGTTATTTAAAAGGTATCCATCTTGGTGTCATGATCTAGAAACATGTAGGTGCTCAATGAAAATGATATAAATCCAGCAAGATGAGATATTGAAGGGTTGACAAACCTCATGGTATACCCCAACATTTTATATTTACCTTACTTCAATACATGCCAATATTTTCAAGGGATTCCCAATTTAGGATGAGAACTTAATTCTAACTTTGTGGTCATATAACAGTAATTGATCTCCCTTACAATAAAAAAATGGTACTTATTCAAATTATTTGCAAGGTTCAAAAGTGTGGGGTCATATAATAGGAAATATCATGGTACAAAAATATCCAATATCTCATAGATGAATGCATTAACTTCTTCATCTAAAATATAAATAGTTTTCTAAGCCATTGGAATTATTGAAGTAAGCATACAATATTTTATTAGTACCAATGTAATTATTTTAATGTATCATTGAGTAAATTATATCATGGGTAAAAGTTGGGTTAATTTTATATCAAGTGGGTTGTATAGCCTTGGACATGAATTTGTAAAATTCATGAATTATTACCAAGTTCCTCATACAGGTCACTTCTTCTAAATGAATCCCACAAATCACTTTACCAACTGGCCTCACATAAGTAACATATTGAACTACTATTTCATTTTTTATTGTATGTATTAGTGCTGTATTGCATATAGTTTATACAATAATATTTTATACATAGTGTACTGCATATATAAAAAATATATTACATAAACTATTATTTGAAAAATCAATTCAATATATAATAGAAAAAATATTATATACTAAATAACTATTTCTTATAGTAGGGTATCTGATAACAGTGTATTGCAGACATTCATTGGAGATTACTATTACATTGTGTACTGAAAAATGGATTACCATTTCATAATTTGTGTTGTATGTTTCAATATAGAAAAAACAAATAGTATACAAATTCATATTGTAATAAATTATTATTACATGATGAATGATACTTTATGCATAGATTACTATTGAAAAAATGTATAATTCATATTGCAACAGATTACTATTGGATAGTATAATGGAAAAATAGATTATATATTTCATAAAGTGTAATAGCATAACATATTACTTATTGAAATAGATTACTATTACATAGTGTAAAATCATAATAGTTTACATATTTCACAGCATGTGTCGCATATTGCAACAAATTGCATATGCATGGTGCAATAGAAAAACATACTACACATTACACAGTGTGCACAAATTACTTATTTCCTAGGGTATGATGCATATTGAAACAAATTACTATTGGATAGTATAATAGAAAAACATATTACATATTTCATAGTGCATGCATTGATTACATACTATATTTTATGATTCATATTAAAACATATTATATATGCACAAAGTAATAGAAAATAGATTACATATTGCACAATGTGTAAACATAATACATATTTCATAGTGTATGGTTCACATTGAAACAGATTGCTATTTCACATTGTAATATTAAAAAAAATGAAGTATACATATAAAAAATATAATGACTTTATATAGATGAAATATATATATAAAAAATACATGTAATGTATGTATACAAATGCATTATATCTGACATAATCAAAATATATGTGTATAAAGATGTATTGTATCTATATAGATGAAATATAATAGATTCATACAAAATTAGTTATCTATGAGTATATTGATTTCATATATGCAACAAAATAAGTGAATATATGTGTATAAAGATACAATATATGCAAAATAATCAATACATTTAAATGACGAGAGATTGAAAACTGATGGGGAAATTGAAAATAAATGGAAGAAACCAAACTCAACAATTTAAAGATAAATATAGGAATAAAAAGATTTTAAGTGGAAGAAAATTATTTAAAACCATGATGGATCGCCTGTTGGAAGAGTGATTACCAGATAGGAGAGATCAGTGCTGCTGTTAAGGAAAAAAATCGGATCTGGAATGGGGAGGAGGATCAGTGCTATATTTGGGGGAAAATTATCCCAATGGTTTTTAAAAACCATTGGGATATAGGCTCTATACTAATGGTTAATACAAACCATTTTCATAAACTGTTTTTTATAACCCTATGCCAATGGTTATTCTAAACTGTTGGCATAGACAGGAATTTCCCAACGGTTTTTCAAAATCATTGGGAAAACATTGTAACATATACACTGTCCTAATGGTTTTAAGAAAACTGTTGGGATTGGTCCCCTATCCATACAGTTTCAAAGAACTATTGATATAAGGGAATTGGTATAGGGAATAATTCCAATAGTGTGTATGTGTTAAATTTAATTTAATGGAAATTATATAATACTTAAAATATTAAACCTATTTATTTTCTTATCCACTGGTTATTTCTAAGGTTTTTATTTTTTCCATACATTTTCCTCTCTTTGATACTTTAAATGATAAAAAAAATGTTTTTAATAAAAGTTTTCCTTATTTTTTCTTTTTAGTTTGGGAATATTTCTTCTACATGTCATTGTTTTTTAAAATGTTTTCAGAGAATGTTATTTTCTTTGATAAAATTATTTTATAATATCATATTTAACCATATTTTACTTTCTTTTCAAAGGTTGAAAAAATGATTTTTTACAATTTTTATCGAACATGCTATTTATGAATTTTTAAAAAAATCATGAAAGAAATATTGGTTTTAACATTTACCAAATGAATGGATTTTCACACCATAATAGACATTGTTTTATTTGAAGATTCTACTACATGTTTCCATGGTTATTTAAAAAAAATCTGAATATTCTAGAAATTTTTAGTTTTTAAAGATACCAAAGGAAAACAATATTTTACATTATTTTCAAAGAAATGTTCAAACACTATTTTAAATGTATTTATAATATATTTTAACACTCTTAGATGTTTATTATTATCCAGTAAGGATATGATATAATGATACCATCCATACTCTTTCTCTGGATGGTTTATGATGATGGAGTTTTAAGAATGTTTTTATAAAACTCATTTCTCTCCATGGGTCAATTAGGTTATGATGAAATAATAAATGTTTTTTATGATACCATCCAATTCATTTATATAGATGTATTATGATTATGTGATGATGAAATATTTATAAAACTTGTTTATTTTCCATGGGTTATGTTATGATCAATGTTTTTATGAAATTATGTCACACTTATATATGGTTTTCATTATGTGATGACGATGTCACACGTAAGTGTAGTTAATTATCTTAGGGATATCAAAATTTAAATTTATAGTCACCTGATTACACTAACTACTTGAACAAACAATAATGGTAAGACAAGTTCAATCCTATTAGAAAAATGGTTACAAGGTTTCAATATCTTTTCTATTTGTCACAATTTATTTAAATAAAACTAAAATTACCTAATATAACATGATAAGTTTTTCTAGACTGACTCAAAAAGTTAAAATTGAGGAAGAAGATCAGGGAGTTGATATCTAGGATGTTTTTCCTAAATTTAAATCATTTACATTAACTATGATAATTCATGGGGTAACTAGGGTTACTTCTCAACCTCAACCAGAACTACCTAAATCAATTGGCTTCTTTATAAAGGTATGTCTATAATTAGCTTAGGTGCATGATGTTTATTCTTGAAATGGAAGGAGAAGATAATGTTGAAAATCACTCTCCCACCCCCATTTACCACATCTAGGTTATTTATTTTAATAAAATCACTCTCATGAGACAATTAGAGGATAAGATTTGATTAAAGTGAAAGTGATATTAATTTAAATATTAATTTTAAGGTTTTGATACTCATCATGTTTATCAAAATCACATTTACCCTGAATACTAATCTATTTATGATTAATATCTCAATAAATATGAAAAATTGTGTTTTCAAGGAAAAGGAATAAAAAAGTAGTGATAAAATAAAAGTTTAGTGTAAAATTTGAGACACATGCTCATGGAATTATCATTGACATATCAATTAAAAATTCTAAAGAGAAAATAAACAAAATGAAAATAATAATTTAAGAAGCATCATGTTTGATGATGATCATCTTCCTCTACTATCACTTTGGATTATGAGTAGATATCTCCCACTATCATCATATGTTAGACTTCTAACTAGAAGCAGAACCACCTCTAGTTATGTGGAATGATAATTTTGTGTCCCTTTAGTTATTTATTCAGATTACCTCTAGGTATAGCTTCTGACTCCTCTTACACAACAACATTGTTCCTCTATTTATAGAGAGAATTATATCTATTTGATTTTGAATTATCTTATTTCCTTTATTTGAATAATTATTATTCACCATCCAATTTTTTTAATCTTTTAATTGTTCTTATACTATTTATCTATCTTGGATAGTGAGTTTTGGTTGAGTTTTTAGTGTGAGATTTTATCGTCTTCATATCCTTGTTTTTTGGGGAGGATATTTGAATCTTTCTTTGTGGGTGAGGTGCCCATGCATGATATTTCTATTTAAAACACCCCGAGGATCATGTGTAAATTATAGATAACCTTAAATATTTGAGCTCTTAAAAATATAGTTGTTATAAACCCTATGGAATGGATTCATCCCTTATGGTACACTCTTTTATGGTCATGCATGGCCACAATGCAACATTTTGTCCATGAAAAAAGCTCTATTTCCTCCATTTTCATGCTACTACATATTTCAACAGATCCACATTATAGAGAAGATCCTATGACATAGTGGTTTTATGTATTTTTCTCTTAAGAGTCTTCTACACCATAATACTTCAACTGATTCCACAACTCCTTTCTTCCACTAAAACATTTGTTCCTGTCATAATCAATAACTACATGATGCTATAACATACCTATAATGACCTCGACCATAGTAATCTAGAGATAATGTATTAATTTATTAAATTGGATTAAGATAAAAGGAATCAAATCCTGAAGGACCGAATAGTTTAGTAGTCTTGGTAAACTAGATACATACATGATTCCCATATTACATTTTAAAAAAAATTACAACATAATTTTTTTTGAGAATAACATTATTCCCTCTATCATATCCATTCATATAAATTATATTACACTTCATGGATTTCTAGGAAAGGAAACAAAATAAGGGTGAGATCAAATTCCTAGTAAGGGTTAAGTACAATGGAAGCTATCATGAATCAATAAGAATAAATGACATGGAAAGGTAATTATCTAAATAATCATGCCATTTAGATAATTTGACTACCATGATTAGATAAATAATAATAAATATAGAAATCTAAATAACTAAACACACATTAAATTTAATCAATAACTTGATTATCATAACTAGCTAAGGCATAATAAATATAGAAAGGTAAATACATTAAAAAACATAACATTTAATCAATAAAATAAGAATAAAATGCATCCATACATAATATCATTATGAAAAAATCATGGATAATAATAAATAAATTCTAAATTAATTAAATTCTTAATTATTGGATGTCATGATCTATATAATCATGAAAATATCTATTGTCAAGACCTTCCTTAAAACAGTTTAAAACTTATGGGTAGGTATACACCAAAAACCCATTTAACTAAGCATGGATAACTGATTCATCTCATGAGAATACCAATGCATCAAGAAGATATTGATAACTGCAACCCACCTATATCTTCATGTCCAAATCATTCCTTATATATTTCATAATCGTTTTAATTCATGAACAACATGCTATACCATTAAATATCTATATTGAAGAAGGAATATAGATTTTCAATATTTCCCCAATCAATCAAATAACTTTCAAAGTAAAGCACCATATATAGAAATGATATTTGGTTTAATCAATAAGAATATCTATGATAAATAATATGCATATTTAGGGTAAATTTAAGGTCTAATGATCTTAGAAAAGTGAATAATTTAAGGGAAAGTTAATGATTATAAAAATAAATCAAGGAAGTGAAAATCAATACTATCCTTAGTCAAAATAATGATAAAACATCCAGAGGAAGAATAAGAATGTTATTAATACAAAAAATCCCCATTGGGGTATATATAAAATAATTTTTTTTGTTATTTATTAATAGAAATACCGTAAAAAGTTATTTAAAAACAATCTTAAGGAAAATATCCTTTTCATTTTGAAAATAACCTTTTAAAACTAAAAGTTCACAAAAATTTTTGAAAATAATTTTATTTGAAAATAACATTTGAAACTTAAAAAGGATTATTTAAAACATTTATTGGTCATGAAAATAGTAAATTCCATACATGCCGTATATGTTAAAACAAATATTCCTTTCAATTTTTCAATAAAATCTAAACATGCATTGTTTGGAAAATGACATGAATATTCATTTAAAAACATTTTGTAAAAAGTAAAACATGGGTAAAAATTTATTTAATAAATAAATTTTATAAGGTTAATTTTTTTTAAGTTTTTTAGAAAAAATGGTTTCAGAAGAAAATGAATTTTCGATCGAAGAGAGAAATGAAGTCAGATTTTATTCAATTTTTTTTCAATTATTTTAAGTACCAAATGGTAAAAAAATGGTAATATTATGTGAAAATATCATGAATAAACAGAGTATAATAAAATTAAATGTGTTTATTATAAAATTATCAAGTAATTTCATTCAAATGATATTCAAGAATAAATAATATCGATTAGAGTGAGATTGTGAAATAAACCCTTACAAAGATCATAACATTAAAGTGAGAATTAATCGATGAATAAATTATGTGTGTCAAATATAAATCCACATAAAGTAATTTTAAATAAAACTTAATATAATAAAAATTAATTATACATAAAATCTTAAAATATCAAAGAAAACAAAGAATTAATATAACCCAATTAAAAGAAATTGAGTTATGAAAGTTATTACCACTTGTTAATTTTCAAGTCAAATATACTTGGATGAAATAATTAAAATTAAAACCTAAAATAACATTAAGTATGAATGATTCATGATATTAAATGTAATAATGAATGTATATACACTATATAAAATAAATTAGGTGTATATCATTACAATATTCCTCAATAAAGGGAAATTGAAATGAAGTAACTTACCTCATGCTTCCATTTGGTTTAATATTCTTTAAAATTTTATATAGTGGTTTTAAACATGTTATTAACTTATAATAGAACCATATTAATATTTATAATATCAAATATGACTCTTTTATAACATATTATCACCCATTATTTAATAATATTTTATTTTTTTTCATTATTTTGGGTGATAATTACCTTGTTTTCTCATTCAAGCTTTGTCACAAAAGTTCCGATTCATGTGAATATTATATAGTTTCATCATCTATGAAATGATAATCATGAAATAATTATCATATTTATACATAAATTATACTTTTAAGACTAATCAGGATAGATGGTTTTGATAAATTAAGTACTTTACAATCATGAAGATGGTATAACGTACATACGCATGAATAACATTTCAATTTTTCAACAATCATTGTGAAAATAAGGTAAGTAATATTTTATATTTAAATAATAATAATAATATCATAAAAAATATTATTTCTTTAAATATACTTATATTATGTTCTATGTGGTGTAGTGATGAAAAGAGAGCCACATAACTTCTTGAAGGTGGTAATCTACACTTACACGAACGACATTATCATCTTTCAGTGAGTGAAAATGTAAGAAATAAAATTATATATTATCTTTTAATAATGATAAATATTTCATTATTATAATAATTAATTCATTTATATCACATATATTCATTAACTTTATCCTTATTACCTTTTATGTAAAATATTATTGAAAAATGAATAACATTATTTCGCGAGGTAGTTTTCTGTTGTACACATGAACGATATTAAAATATCCCATACTAAATGGAAGGTAAAATGGTATATATGATATAAAAAATCCCTGGGTATAATTATGTTATAAATATCATATATATACATTATATTAATCATTATACACAACTGTGAGAGGTGTTTATAGAAAACATGTTACATCGGTTTCTGAGGTAGTATTCCATCATACACATGAGCAACATTATCATTTCACATTTGAGGGAATAGAATATGGATATAGGTCATTAACTTAACATAATAACATATAATATATGAGAGATAATGGTGTTATTATATAATAATAAATTTAAAATATTTAAAGGAGGTGGAAGAAGAAATAAAACAAAACACATAGGTAGGAATTTTACCTCTTCTCAGACCACCACATTAAGATTATACATAAATTATTCATAGAATGAATTTATGACCAAACCAAGGATTATAAGATGAGGTGATGGAGATTTTTAAGTAATTTGGGTAGGTATTATAAAAAAAAAGGTTTTTTTAAGTTTTAAAGAAGATAAGAGAGGAGGTGGCCTTTTAGAAAAGTTTTTAGTTCATTTTAACCCTTATATTTTTAGTTTACCCCGAGTAAACCCATCTTTACTTTAATCGTAGTAATTAATTTTTACTTTTTTCACTATTCATTATGGTATAAAATTACGTTTAAATTATTATAAAATATAAATTATTATAATTAAATAATGGAATTAATTTTTCAAAATTCAATTCATAGAAGTGGAAGAATTTAATTTAAAATTTTACCTACAGATGCGAAAAAATGTGGGTTTCCAAAGATAAAATTATCATAAGTATAAAAGGGTTTAATATAAAAATTAATTATGAAATTGATTAAAATGAACTAAATTAGTTAAATTTTAATATAATTGAACTATTTTTTATTTAAAACAAATTTAAAATATAATTTTACCTTATAAATAATTTAAATAAAAATACAGTTTTCAATAACATTTAGTATTTTTCACTATTCATCAAAAAATGAAAATTTTAATAAAAAATACCAAAAACTCACCCTAAGACAAATATTATATTATGATTTAAAACATTAACTTCATTTTATCAAAATTTTTTTATAAAATTTGTAAAAATTAATTTTAAATTATGTGCGTGAAGCGTGACTAAACCATCTTTTAGAAAAAAAATACAGTTTTCAAAAAAAATTTCTTTTTCTTTTTAAAAATCCTATTTTATTTATAATAGATATATAACAATTAATTTTTTTTTAAAATTTTCAACCATTTAATTTTCATAATTTAGTTAGTAAAATTCATACCTTCCAATTTAACAAATATGTTATAAAATTATATTATATTACTGTTCATTTAGACTTAGAGTTGTATGTTCCACAAGCTATCAAAGAGGTTGAACTTAAAGATATTTATTTCATGGGTTTTTTTAAGTTTTTTGTTTCTTTTTTCATACACCATTTAATACAATGTTATTATTTTATAATTTTGGGGTGTTATATTCTCTCCTTCTTAAATAAATTGTGTCCTCACAATTTGATCTTGTACTCAAAAATCAAGAGTTTGATATTTGAAAATTCCTTTATTGAAAACCCAAAATTAAAAAAGGGTTAAAACATCATACCGATAAGATAGAAAGGGAAGTAAAAAGATCATATGGAATAATATATAAATATGTTTCTAGGTAGGATAACATTGGTGGAAAGTGAAGATATGGACTGGAAAATAATAATAAATAATTATAGATAATGATATAGTTCATTGATCATAAGAAAGTGAATAATCAATAGAAAGTTAAGGACATGAAAACCATAAATATTTTAGGATTTAAAATTAAATTTGATTAATTATATATGAAGTTAATATGATAATTTTTTTTTTCAAGATCCTTTTTTTTAAAGTTGGGGAATTATTTCATTATCTAAGAATATAAGGAAATATACTTGATATGTTTTTATTTCATAAGAAAAATTTCATCCTTTAGTTTCGCTTTGATCAATTTATAATTCATCACTTACTCCATGAAATGAATATCCAAAAATTATTTTTTTGGCTCAAGCACTAAAATTCACTTTTAGTAGATTGTAAGATCCATAAAAGAGTGAAAAGTTTTTTTATATATCTTAACTATTTCAAAAATCCAATATAGTTATCACAAGTTATCAAATATAATAAATTAATATCTAAACTTCAATATTAACACCATTGGTTCATTATTAATATTTATTCATCAAATCATTTAAGTAAAAAAAATACATATTAACCAAAACATAACATAGACTAGTTTTAGTCATTAAACCCTTATTGTCAGCTGTGGTTTCAAGCCCCATGGCCTTACCTTATGTGTTAGGTTATCCTTTTTCTAAAAATATATTAATATAATTCCTATAAAATTCCCAAATTGTGATGACCCATGATTACTACAACATCAAATATAAGATAATACTTAAAGTTTACCAATACCTTTAAACTTATGTACAAAATGTAAATGAATTCCTCCTAAAATAAATTTATTATATAATAAACTAATGGGTTCTATTCCCATAATTTTTTTTCCAAAAAATCATCCTTAATATTTGTAAGCTCCCATCACATAAAACCTAAAAGGGGTGTTTAATACTTTGAAATTATGACCAAACTTAAACTCATAACCCATGATGGTATCTATAACTCTTATGTTAATAATGATATATATGATTCTGAAATTTTACACAATCCTTAGATGATTCATAATTTTTATAACCAAAATATCATTGGTAAAAAAACTTCAACAATTTAATTCTTGAATCCCAATACATAAATACTTCATCTATTTTATTTCAACATAGGTCCTTCCTTAGTCTTGGGGTTAACCTTTATAATAGGTAATTGAATTGGATAATTCTTGGGTTCTCAAAATTTAAGACAACAAACTATAAATATATCCCTTGAATGAGATTTATTTCTTTCCATAACGCTCTTCATTTTTCCTTATAAATTCTTTGCTTTATGACCTTGTTTTCCAAAAATCAATCATTTTACAATTACTTTGAGACACATTCCTAGGTTTCTATTTACACATTTATCACATGATAAAAATCAATCCACCTTTTCTATATGGTATCCACCACTCAATATCTTAGTAAAATCCATCCTTCTCTTCTTTGGAAAGCCCAAGATTTGGTTAATATTTAAGTTATTAATCATATTTTGGGATAAATGATTAAGAACAATCATGATATCTTTAAATCCTATCATTATTCTATTTAGTTTCTCATAGTCACTAAACTTTCCTTCATGTTTAATGTTTATTTTATTCCTTCAAGTTCCATCCATTTACTAAAACCAAAAATCATAGTGCGAGCAACAATAATCATAGTGGGAAAACCATATAATCATTTATCATATGTTTAAATCATAAAACCTTTTTTTAATCTAAGAAACCTTAGGTTTAACCCAGTTCATTCATTATCATCATCTATTCAAATCCTTCATAATGGTTTTTAAAGAAAATTTGAATTATCCCAAGCATATCCCCTGGGAGTGTCAAACCAGGTGCACAGTAAGTCTCATTGTTTTTCACCAAGTGATGATCGGGTCAATACTAATGCAATATTTTCATATTTATTACATCTAGGTACAAATATACCAGAACTATGTCCACTCATAGTATCCATATAGAGATGAATTACTAGAAAAATACACATAATATATTCCTTACCAAAACATTATGATGTTCATATATGATTATCCTAAAAGTATATCATAGGGTTGTGTTACCTAACCTATGTTTTTATAAATATAGTTCCCAAGGTTACTAATAAACTTCCTCTGATACCAATTATAATGACCTTGACCTTAGTAACCTGAATTTAGTTTCTTACTTTAATAAATTATCATAACATATGAGGAATCAGATCCCAAAGGATCAAATAGTTTTTTAGTCTTGGTAAAATAGATACATAAATGATTTCCCTAGTATATTTGAAAACTAAAAATGCAAAATATTTTTTTCAAGAATAAATTCATTTATATTGGGCATGTATTGTCTCAACAATAATCTATAAATATTATTGATTTTAATTCTCACAAATACCCTTTTTTACTAATGATTTTATTTTGAGTGTATTTTAGGAAATTTATATTCTTTATAATTCTTATCTTGAAATAATATTTAACTATTTATTTTTTAGAAATATTCATTAAAGTGTTCGTAACTCTCTTAAGCATATTTTGGAAACACTGTTCACCATTTTTCATTTACTAGAAATACTATTCATTCAATACGTCGAAGAAAGTAATGTATAGAACAAACCTTACATTTATCAGTGCATATGGTTAATCAACCTTAAATTTGAAGAAACATATAGTTAAGGAACATTACGTTTGGATAAGAACCTTATGTTTTTCAAAAGTAAAATGTATGGTTAAAGAACCCTACGTAAGTATGGAACTTTACAAATGTATAGATCATAAACCTTACTTTTGTAATCAACCTTGCATTGTCAACCTTATGTTTGGGAAAGTGAACATATGGATAATCAATGTTACATTTGGGATTCTATACTAATGTGGATAAATGTATAGATCATCAACCATACATTATGAATTTGAATGCTACATTTGTTTTTTTGATGTTTTTTGAAGGAACCTTACGTTTGAATTTTCAATGCCGGAAATTTGAATTTATGTCTTTATTAGATATTTTTGAAATAGTAATTGCAGAATATCAGGAAGATTTAAAGATCAATTTTGACTGATTTGAAGCTCATCTTAAATGATTTAAATAGCTGTTGATAGAAAATATTTTCTCTCATATTCTTAAGGGAAGTTATGACTACTCTGAGCTGTATTTTTTGAATTCGAATTAACTTGATTTATTAGGAACCTTTTGCAGATATAAAACCATACTGGAAATTTATCATTATATATCTCTATAAGTATCATCTTAAAAAAACCTAAGATCTGTGAATACTTCTTAGATATCTGTGTTAATATTATTCGTTGATTTTTTCCTATGAAAATTTTTTACAGTGCTACAATGATAAAAAATCTCAGAAACAAGGACTAAATTTTGAAGATATACATGTTAAAATATGGAAACCCTATGCTCTATTTTTTTTCACTTCTTAAAATAGAATATATCTTATGTAACCAGATCTCTTCAAATATATTTCAAAGTTTATTTTCTTTTGAAGTTGAAGATTCTTCTTCTGTTAGTTGCGTGATTCTGTAATTGCAAGTTATATCTGTTTCTCATAAAAAAATATATCTTATCTATATTGAGTTTCGACTGCTCATATTCAATCATGGTGGAGTGTCAACTTCTCATAATAAGATGTGGTTTTATCAGTTCCCTGTAAAAGAACCAGAAGGCTCTATTTTTTATGCCTTTTTCTTGTAAGGGTGACAACTTCCTGCACTTAGTTTTTGATCGATCTTATGATATGAGGACATTACTAGTGAAATTAACCAAGCCTGTTGAGAGGGTAATTGGTGGAGTGGAATAAGAGATCTTTGTGACCCAAACCACTATAAATTACTATGATTTATTCTCTGTTCATATCTGTTTCATATAATATATTATAGAAATGTTGCCAGTTATTATCTTCTATTTGTGTGAATCAATAGAATCGTAAAATTTTGAAAAGGTCAAAATTCACCCCCCTCTTATGTCATCTTTATAGCCATTCCAACCTAACATTTGGTATCAAAGGTTGATCTTTTCAACAGAGCTATAAAAAGATAAAGGCATAAGATCTATATTAGTGATCGTAATAGATAATCTCAATGAAGGAATGTCAATGGTTCATGCTCTATATTTCAATGATGAGAATTATGGATGATGGAAGTCATGAATGATAATATACTTAAAAATATTGGATTTAGAGTATACTTAAAGATTGTTACTCCTTACACAATTCCTAAAAAACCTGAAACTTGGTCTACTACTATAGAGGCTGAGTATGATATGAATTCAAAAGCAATGAATGCTATGATTTTTGGTCTTGGACCAGATGAATTCAACCATGTATCACAATTCCCAATTGCCTATGAAATGTGGAAGATAATTATAGTAGCCTATAAAGGTAATGAAAATGTTAGACAAATGAGATATGCTACAACAAAATTAAAGTTTGATACTTTTAGAATGTTTTATGGAGAGAGCATCACACAGATGAATAGAAGGCTGATAGAAATTTTTAATAATATGACATCTTTATGTGAGCCTATTAACCAACCTGATTAAGTAGTGATAGTTCTAAGAGTTATACCTACGAATTGGAATGAAATTTCTACTACAATCCGCCAATCATCACCTGTAAAGAATATGAAAATGATATAATTGATTTGAACTTTAATGATGTATGAGACTGAAATGCAAGATGAAGTTGAATATCACAAAGTTATAGTTAAAAATTATAACACTAATTTAAAAGTTACATCCCAAAATCATAACATAAAAATAAAACAAGAAGAAAAAAAATTCAAACTCATCTGATTCAGAAATTGAGCTGCCTCAATTGGATAGAAAATTCAGTAAATTTTATAATAAGAAGAAAGGGTTCATAAGAACCTTAAAAAAGAATGATAAAGACTCAAGGAAAGTATGATGTTATGAATGCAAAAAATTGGGTCATATAAGATTTGGTTGTCCTCAATTGAAAGGATATAAGAAAAAGATAGAAAAGAAATATCAGAAGAATGCTGATTATGAGAAAAAGGAAAAAAGAGCTATGAAGGCTACTTGGAGTGTTTTTAAAGACTCCAATAGCTCATCAATCTCTGATTCAGATAAGGAAAAATCAAATATAAAAGCTAATATGTTATTTATGGCTAAAGAAGATAAGGTACAACCCTAATATTCATATAATTCTGATTCTAGTTACTCAAATGATAAAATGAATGCCTAGTGTACTATGATAGAAGAAAGATATGACTCCATATTAAAGAAACACAAATCTTTAAAGAATATTCATAATGCTATTTTAATAGTAATGTATACTTTACTTAAACAACATCAAGAGTTTGTTGAGAAATTTATTTCATCTACTACAAACTATACTGACCATGAAAATAAGATTAAAAAACTTCAGGATAAAGTAGAAACTTATAAAAGTGGTGATATTATATTAAAAAAAATAATGAATGAAATTATTATTAAAAATGTAATTAAAAAGGAAATATTTGGCATAGGTAAAGGGTAAAAACCCCAAATTTTATAAAAATAATTTTGTTCCTAGTTCTAATATCCAAGGAATGTCTACTGTTAAATGTTTTTATTTTGGTATTAATGGAAATTATGCTAATGAATGATATTTAATAAAACCACAATTTTGTGGTGTCAAACATGTTCATTATTCAAAAGATTTATCTAGTTTTAATTATAACAATATTGATCCAAATAAATCTGTATGGATTCCTATGTCTTTGATAGCTAACACTGCTAGACCTAAAAAGATATGGGTACCAAAACAAATTTTTGTTTAATCTGTACTTATAGGTAATCAGACATAGAATAGGAAAAGGTATATGGATAGTGTATATTGGATGTTCAAGACATATGAGTATAAATTCATCAAATTTATGTACTCTAACTAAAATAAATGGAGGCCTAGTCACATTCAGTGACAATACTAAAAGAAAAATAATTGGAATCAGAACAATTGGAGATCCAGATATTGTTTCAATTAATAAAGTACTCTATATACAAGGATTGAAGCACAATATGATAAGTATCTCTCAAATATATGATGATGGATACTATGTTAATTTTTCTAATAATTCTAGTTATGTTTTATAGATAATTTTCTTAAATTTAGAGCACCCAGAATAGATAATTTCTACACCTTGGATTTAAATTCCTTGTGTAAATAGAAAGTGACCTATTTGACTACTAATGTAAAAGAGTCACGGATTTGGAACATAATACTTATTCATTGTAATAATTTTTCTTTAAACAAGTTATTTAATAATCAATTAGTTTCAGATTTACCTAGTCTCAAAATTGATAGTGATAGATTCTGTGATGCATGTTTGATTGGCAAGCAACACAAATATTCCCTCAAATATATTAACAAAATTTCTAATTCAAAGCCCCTAGAACTTATTAATATGGATTTTTTTGGACCATATAGAATATAAAGTTTTTCTTGTAAATTATATGTATATTTTTTAGTTTATGATCATTCTAGATTTACTTGGGAATATTTTCAAAAACTCAAAATTGAAGCTTTTTCTGTTTTTGAAAGTTTTTGTAAAAGTGTTGAAAATGAAAAAGGTTTTAATATAATTTTATTAAGAAGTGATCATGGTGGAGAGTTTGAAAATCAAGAATTTAATTCTTCTTTCTCAAATATTGGTATTAAATACACCTTTTTTGTACCAAGAACACCTCAACAAAATGGAATTACTGAAAGAAGAAATAAAACTATTAAGGAAATGGCCAGGACTATGCTAAATGAATACAATCTTCCAACCTAATTTTGAGAATAAGCTGTAAGCATAAAATGCTATATTATAAATAGAGTTTTAATTTGATCTATTTTCAAAAATACTTCTTATTAACTTTAGAATAACAAAAATCCTAAGGTAAAGTACTTTAATGTTTTTGGATGCAAGGTATATATCTTTAACACCAAGGATAATCTTGGAAAGTTTTATCCAAAAGATGATGAAGGAATATTCTTAGGATATTCTAAAACTTATAAATCTTATAGAGTATTTAATAAAAATTCAAGGATTGTTGATGAATCAGTTCATGTGAAGTTTGATGAAACTAATCCTTTTAATAAAGAGAAAGATCAAACAGATGAATCTGATGATTCTTCTAACAACATGAGACTTGATAGATTGAAAAATGATTTTGAAAATATAAATAAAATTCAGTCTAGTTTAGAAGAACATGATACTGATGAACCTAAAAGTGATCTTACCAGACAGTCTAGAATCCGGAAGAATCACCCTTTAAAGACTGTTATAGGAGATCTAAACATAGGAATAAAAACTAGAAGAAGTGTAGGAAACCTAGTATAATTTTCTTCTTTTTTATCTCATCCAGAGCCTAAGTCTTTTGAAGAAGCCTTAGAATATGAAAGTTGGATGTTAGAAATGCAAGAAGAGATAAATCAGTTTTAAAGAAACAAAGTATGGAAATTAGTGAAAATACCATCAAATTATCCAGTTATAGGAGCTAAATGGGTCTTTAGTAATAAACAAGATGATAAAGGTATTATAACTAGAAATGAAGCTAGACTAGTATCCAAAGGGTATAATCAAGAAGAAGGTATAGATTATTATAAAACCTTTTCTACCATAGCTAGAATAAAATCAATTATAATTCTTTTAGAATATGCATCTCATATGAATTTTAAGTTATATCATATGGATGGAAAATCTCCATTTTAAATGGATATTTAATGGAGGAAGTTTATGTTGAGAAACCTCATGGTTTTGAAAATTCTCAAAAACCGTATTTTGTTTTTAAACTTACTAAATCTCTCTATGGCCTTAAACAATTACCTAGAGCTTAGTATGAAAGATTAAGTTCATTTATTTTAAAAAATGGTTTTGCTGTTGGTTTGATAGACCCAATCATCTTTAAAAAACTATTTTTTCTAATTTATTACTAGTTCAAATCTATGTTGATGATGTTATTTTTGGATCAAAAAATAAAAAACTTTGTAATGATTTTTCAGAACTTATGAAAAAAGAATTTGAAATGAGCATGATGGGAGAATTAAACTTCTTTTTAGGACTTCAAATTTGTCAAAATGATTATGGAAATGTATTAAATCAAAGTAAATACATTACTTATTTGTTAAAAAAGTTTTGTCTTGAGAACAAAAAGACATATTCAATTCCCATGTGTACTAATATTAAAATTCACTTGGATGAAGCTAGAAAACCATTGGACATCAAGTTATATAGAGGTGTGATTAAAATTTTACTATATCTTAATGATATTAGACCTGATATTATGTTTTCAGTATGTCTTTGTGCTATATTTCAATCAAATCCAAAATAATCCCATCTTATTGCCGTCAAAAGGGGTTTTATATATTTAAAAGGAACTGTTTTTCAATATCTTCTTTATCCAAAACTTTTGATTTTAATTTATTATAATATTCAGATGTATATTTTAGAGGTTGTAGATTAAATAGAAAAAGTACTTTAGGAACCTATCACTTTTTAGGAAAATCGTTAGGGTCAGGGTCAAGTAAGAATCAACACTCGATTGCACTGTCAACAACTGAGGCAGAGTATGTATCTGCAGGCAGTTGTTGTGCACAAGTGTTGTGGATGAAAAACCCTCTAATGGACTTTAGACTTAATTTTAATAATACACCCATTTTATGTGATAATACAAGTGATATAAATATTTCAAAAAAAATCCAATAATTCATTATAGAACTAAGCATATTGATATTAGACATCATTTTATAAGAGATCATGTTCTTAAAAAGGATATATCTTTAGAATTTGTTAACACTAAATATCAATTAGCTGATATTTTTACTAAACCACTTCCTACTACTTGTTTTTATTTTATAAAGGGGAGTTAGGTTTATTTAATTTTTTATTGAATAATTTTATTTTTTATTTACTTTTATTTTATTTTGATTTATTTTACGACTAATTTATTTCTATAAATCTAATATACTTTTCTTATTTTTATCTTATGGTATTTTATCTTAAATATATTTACGCTGTGTAATTATTAAATTTTTGTCATAATTACTCTACGACATGAGAAATGAGGAGATGTGTCATCTGTCATAAACTCTTCATCTACCTTACCTATTGTTTACCCAAAAATTGTTTCACCTAACCCAAAATATTCACTCATCCTTCCAAACCCTAGAATCCTAAAACCTTAGATTTTTAGATCTTCAGAAATGAAAAAAACTAAGAGAGTCAAAGAAGGAGAAGCAAGTGACCCAAAATGACAAATATTTATAGGTAGAAAAATTATTCAGGGAAACATGGTTGATCATTATTGGTTATATCAGATGAAATTACTCTTGAAACATAGCACTTCAATGGATCGAGACAGTTTTCAATGACATCAACTCAGAATTTATTTACTTGGTATAACTGAACTATTTCTATAAGAGTGTATAGTTTATTTTTGTAGATTCAGAGGATATTATTTTTTCTAGTATCGAAGATAGGGATTTCTCTATTTATTCTATTAAGGTTGTAAAATTTTTTAATTCCCCACATGAAGGGGGTTTCTATTTCGATCTTAGATCGATTGGTTATAAAGAACATTCATCTAAATAAATCATGTCTTTTTTGTTCAATTAAACACACATCATAAAGATGTTTGTTAAGGATTTAGAAGCTAACCATAAGATTATAATGAAGTTTTCTCATATAGGAATAGCACCATGGATGGTTGAGATGGAGAAAATCCTTTAACCAGACATTTATATCATATTTCTTTTTCTAAGTGATATTAAATTGAATTTTCCATGATATTTATTTTGGTACCTTCATTAATGCTATTCACAGGATGCAATAATGAATTTTTATCCATATAGATGGATGATTTAAAGGATTTTATTTAATAAGGACATGGTTAGACTGGTTGATACAAGAGTCAAATTTCATCATAGTAATGTTTTGAATGATGGAACATTAAGAAAGCTTTGATTTTTCTAGAGCACTGTAAAAGGAAAGATCTTTCTTATTAGAGTTGAGGAATAATAGAGCTCATGAGATTTTTCTCAGAGGGAGAAAGCATGGGTTCAAAAGGAGGGTGTATCTGAATCAAAAATAGATGAAGTTTTACAACCATATAAGAGAAATATTAGATTTAACACTAAAGAAGAGGAAGTAGAAAAAGAAAAAATTGAATAAGGTCTTATTATGAACCAAGGAATAGAAACAAATTTCAAGTTGAAGAGAAAATGTTTGCTTCTGGAGAAGAAACATGCTCGGTTCATTTGGAAGAAACTGTTATTGAAGAGGAAAATACAGTGAAGATTCATGCTAGAGAGCATGCTATTGTACCTATGGTGAATGAACAGGTACAAGAGAGAATTTCAGTAGAAATTGTTCAAGAAAAGAATACTCAAAATGAAAATATTCAATTAGATATTGTTAGAGAAGATGTTACTGAACAAGGAGATGTTCAAGAATATCAGATTTTACAAGAATCAGTTACAAAAATTCAACCCTTGATTATAGATCAGACTGTGGGATAATCAGATCATAATTCTAGAGCTTAGAATGAAGTTTTAGATAATCAATATTTTTCTTATGAAGAATCAGTAATGAAAAAAATGGTAGATCCTTTGCCTACTAATGGTGCAGATCAGACTATGAATGTAGATGAGGGGAAATATGATTCATTATCTCATCATATAGAGGAGATTTTTGTTAATTATAACAAATTATAGGAAGAGAATGCAATTTTGAGGAAAGATATTGACAGATCAAATAAAAATATTCAATAAATCAATGAGAGTACTATTTTCAAAAAGGATTTTCATGTATTTAAAAGGGAAATTATGGATGAGTTTGGGAAACTCAATTATGAATCACTTTCAAAGATAGATTTTAAAAATTTGATGTGGTATCTGGGCAGTCATTTTGAATCATTAAAGAGTAGTGTGGGTCAATCTAGTACATCTATTCTTATACCTGCTACAAGTATAGATTTAATTAGAAGATTTCAGGCCATTAATTCAATTACAGAAAACATGAACATTCACCTTTAAGATCTGCAGTGTAATAGCACACCTCTATCAATTATTTTTGAGAATAAAAAATTTCTTATTTATTAGTTAAGTTAAGGAGATCCTAGAATTATATTGATGTTAAATCATTTTTTAGAGAAGTTGGATATGTTTATGAATCAAGATGAGAGTCTTCATGATTTTCTGAAGGTCAACACAGTGGATAATCTGCATGTCAATAACAACTCAAGTATATTGATCATTCAACTAGGAGATAGTTTGATGAAGAAGCTAATATTGTAGATGGATAATCTGAAAGAGATGTTTGAATCCATTAAAAATTCAAACCCATCCAATCCTTAGCCTTTTTCCTACCTTGAACCATGACAATGACTGTTTTCATTTCTTAGTCACAAAATTTATTGCATTGATGTCTTTATTGATCAATGAACTTTTTTAATGTCTATATGTTACATTTAATTATTTTATCTACTTTTTTATTTTTTTCTGATAGAAAAAATCCAATTCTATTTATTCATTATAGTTACTTATAACATTCACTTATCGTTATGTTCAATATTAAACTTTTTTAATCTATTTATATACTTTCTTTTTGATATCAAAAAAGGGAGAGAAATTTAGATAACACAACATTTATTTTATTTGAGAAATCTATTTGATAAATTTAGATACACATAAATATTTCTTTGAAATTTACCTTTGGGGGAGAAATTTAGATATTTTTTCTTTATCTAAATAATTTTGTCAAGTCAAAATTATTTTCTTTTAATGTTTACAAAATTATAAATTATATTACTAACATTATAGTTTTTATTTATGGGATTTTTTTATCCTAAAAAAGGGGGATATTGTTGGGAATATATTATCTCAACAATACTCTATAAATATTATAGATTTTGATGCTCACAAATACCCTTATTTTTTTACTAATGATTTTATTTTGAGTGTATTTCAGGAAATTTATATTCTTTATAATTATTATCTTGAAATAATATTAAACTATTTATTTGCGAGAAATATTCATTAAAGTGTTTGAAATTATCTTAAGCGTATTCTGGAAACACTGTTCACCATTTTTTGTTTACTGGAAATACTATTCATTGAATACATCGAAGAAAGTAATGTGTGGAAAAAAACTTACGTTTATCAGCGCGTATGGTTAATCAACATTACATTTGAAGAAACATATGGTTAATGAACATTACATTTGGATAATAAACTTACGTTTTTTATAAAGAAAAATTATGTTTAAAGAACCTAATGTACGTATGGAACTTTACAAATGTATGGATCATCAACCTCACTTTTGTAATCAACCATATGTTCTCAACCTTACTTTTGGGAAAGTGAACGTATAGATAATCAGTTTTAGATTTAGGATTCTATGATGACATGGATAAATATATAGATTATTATCCCTACATTTTGAAGTTGAACCCTATGCTTGTTATTTGGTCATTTTGTTAAGGAACCTTACGTTTGACTTTTCAATGTTGAAAATTTGAATTTACATCTTTATCGGAGCTTTTTGAAACAATATTTGAGAAATATGAAGATGATTTAAAGATCGATTTCGACTGATTAAAATCTTGTCTTAAATGATTTAAAGAGACATTTATAGCAGATATTTTCTCTCCCATTATTAAGGGAATTTACAACTACTCTGAGTTGTATTTTTTGAATTTGAATTCACTAGATTTATCAGGAATATTTTGCAGATATGAAACCATGATGAAGATTTATCATTATATCTCTCTCTAAGTATCATCTTAAAAAACCTCATAACTATGAATACATCTCAGATATCTTTGTAAATATTATTCAGTGAATTTTCTTGTTAAAATTGTTTATAGTGCTATAATGATCAAGCATCTCAGAAACAAGGACTACATTTTGGAGATATACATGTTAAAATATGGAAACATGATGCTATTTTTGTTATTGTTGTTCTTAAAATTGAACATCTCTTGTGCAACAAGATCTAATCAAATATATTTCAAAGTTTATTTTCTTTTGAATTCGAAGATCCTTCTCCTATAAGTTTCATGTTGCTGCTACTGTGAGCTATATCTATTTCTCATCAAAAATAAATCTTATCTATCTTGAGTTTTGGATGCTCGTATTCAGTCGTGGTGGAGATTCAGCTTCTCACACTAAGCTATGGTTTTATCGGTTCCATGTAAAAGAACCAGAAGGCTCTATTTTGTAAGCTTTTGTTTGTAACGGTGACAACTTCTTACACTCATTTGTGGACCGGTCTTATGATACGAGGACCTTACTAGTGAAATTAACGAAGCCTGTAGAGAGGGTAATTGGTGGAGTGGACTAGGGGATCTTTGTTCCCCAAACCACTATAAATTCCCGTGCTTTATTCTCTTTTCATATCCACTATATATACTCTATTACAGAAACACGATCAATTATCATCTTCTATTTGTGTGAATCAATAGAATTGTAAAATTTTGAAAAGGTCACAATTAACCCCCCTCTTGTGTCATCACTCTATCTATTCCGACCTAAAAATTCCCTCCATCACATCCTTTCATATCAATTATAGTAAAATTCATGGATTTTTAGGAAAGGAAAAAAATAAGGGTGAGCTCAAATGCTCAGTAAGAGTTAAGTACAATAGAATCTATCATGAATCAATAAGCATAAATGATATAGAAATGTAAATAACTAAACACACCTTAAATTTAAATAATTTTACTATCATGATTAGATAGGGAATAATAAATATTTAAAGGTAAATAACTAAACACACATTACATTTAATCAATAACTTGACTATCGTAACTGGATAATGGATAATCAATATGGCAGAGAAAACAACTAAAGACATATTTCATTTAATCAATAAACCGAGAATGAAATTAATCCATAGATAATATCATTAAAAAATATAATAGATAATAATAACTAAATTATCAATAAAGAATATTCTTAATTATTCGACATCATGTTCTATGAGATCATGAAAAACTCTACTATCAAGACCTTCCTCAAGAAAATTTAAAACTGATGTGTAGGTATACACTAAAAACCCATTTAACTAAGGCTGGGCAGCTGATTCATCTCATTAGAATATCAATGCATCAAGGGGATGTCTATAACTAGACCCCACCCATATCTTCATATACAAATCATTCCTTATATATTTAATAGTTGATTTAATTCATGAATAATATGTCTTACCATTAAATATCTGTATTGAAGATGGAATACAAATTATCAATGTTTCTCCATTCAATAAATTTCAAAGTAAAATACCATATGTATAAACAAGATACAATTTAAGCAATAATAATATCCATGATATATAATATATATATTTATAAGAAATTTAATGTCTAATGATCACATGAATGTGAATAATTCAAGGGAAATTTAATGACTACAAGAACGAATCAAGTGAGTTTCAATACTATCCTTGGTCAATATAATCATAAACCATCCATAGGAATAATAATTATGGTATCAATACAACATATACCTAGTGGATTATATTTAAAATACAGGCTTTTTGTCATTAATTAATAGAAATACTATAAAAAGATGTTTAAAAACATTCCTGAGGAAAATATCCCTATCATTAGGAAAATAACCTTTTAAAAATAAAATTTCATAAAAAAATTTGAAGATAATTTTAATTTAAAATAACACTTAAAACTTATAATTTATTCTTTAAAACATTCAATGGTCATAACTCCAATAAATTCTATATATTCTATATTCATTAACACAAATATTCCTTTCAATTTTTTTGGTAAAATCAAAACAACATTTTTTTGGAAAATGAAATGAAGATTCCATTAGTTTTTTTAAAAGTAAAAAATGGGTAAAAATATATTTAATAAATAATTTTTAAAATATTAAAAACATTTTTTAATTTTTTAGAAAAAATGGTTTTTGAAGAAAATGGATTTCTGACCGAAGAGAAAAATGAAGTCGTATTTTATTAAAAACATTTTCTCAATTATTTTAAATACCAAAGAGTAGAAAAATTGGTACTATTAATTGAAAGTATCATAAATAAATACAGTATAATAAAAATAAATGGATTTATTATAAAATTATCAAATAATTTCCTTCAACATAAATTCAATAATAAAGAATCTCGATTAGAATGATATTGTGAAATAAACCCTTAAAAAAGATCATAAAGTTGAAGTGAGAATTAATCAATGAATAAATTATATATTTAAAATTTAAATCCAAATAAAACAAGTGGAAATAAAAAATCATATAATCAAAAGTAATTAAATATATAATCTTATAATATAAAAGACAATGAAGAAGTAATATCACCCAATGAAAAGAAATTGAGTTACAAGATTTATTACCACTTGGCAGTTTTCAATTCAAATTCTATTGGATGAAATAATTAAAATTGAATCATAAAATACCATGAATTATGAATTATTAAAGGTATTACATGTAAAAGTTAATGTATATAAACCATATAAAATAAATTAGGTGCATAAAATTACAATATTCCTCAATGAAGGGAAATTGAGATGAAGTCCCTTACCCCACGCTTACTTTTGGTTGAAAATGATTTAACATCCTAAAAAGTTATTTTAAACATGTTATTAACTTATAAAAAATATATTAATATTTATAATATCATATATTATCCTTTTATGACATCTTATCACCCATTCATTAATAATATTTCATTATTTTCTTTGTTTAAGTGTTAATTGCTTTGTTTTCTCATTCATGTTTGTCATGAAAGTTCTCGTTATTGTGCATATTATATATTTCCATAATATCATAATAATAATAATGATATAATTATCATATTTATAAATTAATTAATCTTTTAAAACCAATCATGAAAGGTAATTTTGAGAAATGAATTATGTTACGATCATAGATATGGTATGCCATAAGTACGCATGAGTAACATTTCCACTTTTCAACGATCATTTTGTAAATGATGAAAGTAATATTTTATCTTTAAATAATGATAATAATATCTTAATACCATATTATTTCTTTAAATATACTTATATATATCATCAATGTGGCATGGTGATAAAAATAGAGTCACATTGCTTTGTGAAGATGATATTCCACACGTACAAGAACAACCCTATCATCTTTCAGTGAGTGAAAAGGTAAGAAATAAAATAATATATTATCTTTTAAGAGTGATAATTATGTCATTAATATCATAATTTTTTCATATATATCAGATAAATTCATTAAATTTATTCTTATTACCTTTTATGTAAAGTGTTAGTGAAAAATGAATCACATCACTTCATGTGGAGGTAGACCACCATACACACAAGCGACATTATTGTGTCTCCTATGGAATGGAAATTAAATAAATTATATATAATATAATTACTAAAAATGTATAATTATGTCATAAATATCTTATATATAATTTATATCCAACATCATACCCAACCGTGAGAGGTATTGATTATAACATCCCAAACTGAACCATTGGGTTCGAGCCAAAATGCTGACATCACGTGAACCTCCCCATATACAAGAAGCTACCAACTATTAGTGAGGGTCTTAAGTGGAACTTTGGAGAGACTATAGCCTCTATATCGAGTCATAGGATCAATAATCAACAACAATATAAATAATCAGAGTAAAATGTAGAAATGCCAAGATGACAGACATACAATATAATAACTCCCCACAGTGAAGATAAAACCTAAGAAAGCAGTAGAAAAAACTAGAAAGTAAATAAAAAATCATTCATGGAGTGCTCTGGTGCCTTTCCGAGTTTGATCCAGCTTTATACTCCATCGCTCAACCATTCTTCATAGGTCCCTTTCCCTTTGTCAGATCTCTGGTGATGAAATCTACAAGCACATCGAAATTCTGAAGTAGGGTGTGAGTACAAGCCTCAATAGGACACCACCAATTAATCCTTACCATAAGTGTACAAAATATATATAATAGTGTATATCATGACATAAGTAAATGCTTAGTAAACATATATGTGCTGAGTCATCGTGTGCTGACCAATCCACCATGAACCCCGACCCCACCTACTTTGGCTCATTTCCGATAAGAAAGTTGAGAACACACGTACCTCCATCAAGGACACACATCTCACCCCACCCTTCTGGTGGTTTTTATAGGAATTTCGTATATTGTGTCAGGTATATATTTGGTCTACTTATACTTTTAATCACCCACGACCCATGTTTTTAGTAATCCATGCCCAATATCTGCTAGCAAGCCACTATGATTTCCCCTATATAGGGGTATCGATGTCCACCTTTAAGGATGTTAGGAAAACATCAGGATGGGTAACTTTCCACTTGAATGCGTAACTCCCACCCCAAGGCTCCACCTATGTATCTCAGTATCCTTCAGCTAGCCAATATGCTTTCCCCTCTACAGGGGTAGCCACATCCGCCATTAAGGATGTTAGGACCGCGTCAGGTTGGGTAACCTTATACACCCAACCTCAAGGCTACACCTGAGTATCTTAGTACCTGCAACACAATTCCATAGACTATGAAAAACACAAATAAAACGTGTTATATAAAGGAATGGTAAGTCACACCAATATTAATGTTAGGATGATCACACATAAACAAGTTTTCCCATGGTTACTCACACACTCACATGCAATTCATCACAAGCATGGATTAGTGCAACATGGACATCAAATCATGATAACATAAAATATATATGGATCAAAATGGGAATGAACCTCCTACCTTAATAGTTTGAAAACCTATCACAGTTTTTTTGATGTTAGGGTGATACGCCAATGTCTTGAGTTGTTGGCACATCGGTTCTCGAGCTATATCAAAGGTTTTCCTAGAATCATAACATTTATTTTATTTCAAAATAAATTAAACATTACATGTGATAATTATTTCTATTTGTTTAATAATTATCAAGTTATCATTAAATTTATCACACGCGCTTATAAATTTTAATTATCATTTTACCCTTTTAAAAATCACATGAAATGATAAATCATGATTTTTAATTTAATCATTTCATGAGTGCTGATAAATTAAATAATTATTTTGTACAGTTATGGTAAGAAAACATTGGTGGTGTCCTACTAAGTCTTGTACTCACACCCGACTTGGACATTTCGGTGTGCTTGTATATTTCTTCACCATAGATCCGATGAAGGACAAGGTCCCTATGGTGAATGATTGGGCGGTGGATCATGGAGCTGGTGTGGACCATGACAGGCACCGAATCACTCCATGAATGATTTTTTATTTACTTTATAGTTTTTTCTACTACTTACTTGGGTTTTCTCTCCACTTTGGGGATCTGTTACATTGTATGTGTGCCATCTTTACATTTCTGCATTTTACTCTGTTTATTTATATTATTATTGATTATTGATCCTATGAATCGATACAGAGGGTATAGTCTCCCCAAAGTTCAACTTGAGACCCTCAATGATAGTCGACAACCTCTTATGTATGGAGAGGTGTGCATGAGGTTATGTAGCAACTAGGTACCATTAACAGTATAGACACCCCACCTTAACATGGTCGTTTGGTCCTGGACCACCAGGTACCAATAATTTTCCCACAGATACGTGGTCCCCACCCTAGGGCCCACCCATGTGACTGAATGGGTCATATGACTAATGATAGTCCCCACATGCCAACACATGTACTTTTTAGTGAGGTTTTCCTCACTCATACAAATCATGGGAAACTTACTAGAAGGTCACCATCTTAATCACTACTCCAGTACAAGCACACTTAACTATGGAGTTCAAATCAGGTAGGCTCCCCAAAAAGAAGGTGAACCTTGTTGACATGAGTCATATCATTTAATCATTTAACCCTTTATCATTCTACGATGTTACATTCACCCCCTTTAGAGAAATGATTCCTCATTGTGGGACCTACATCTCAACCTAGTCAGTGCACCACACTTAATTTTAGGTTCTTCCTTTGATACCAAATGTAATAACTTGACCCCACTAATAGCACATACACCCTACCTTAACATGGTCATTGGTTCCTAGCCTGCCGAGTACCACCATTTGCCTCACAGACACATGGTCCCCACCCTAGGGACCGCCCACATGCCTGAATAGTTCATATGACTAATGATAGTCCCCATAGTCCAACACATTTACTTTACAGTGAGTTTTTTCTCACTCATACACACCTTGGAAAACTTCTCAGAAGGTCACCCATCCTGATCACTACTCTAGGAAAAGTACGCTTAACTGTGGAGTTCTAATCAGGTAAGATCCTAAAAAGGAAGGTTCACATTGTTGACATGAGTCATATCATTTATTTATTTAACCCTTTATCATTTTGGAGTGTTACATTAATGTAAAACATGTCACATCAGTTTTCAAGGTAGAAGCCCACCGTACACACGAGCGATGTTATCATTTCCTATTTTAGGAAATAGGATATGGATATAGGTAATTACATTAACATAATAAAATATCATTATATTTTAGATAATATTGTTATTATATAATCATAAATGAATATTATTTGAATGATATGGAATAATAAATAAAACAAAACTGTATAGTTAGGAATTTTACCTCTTCTTAGACCACCTATTTAGGATTATAGCTAAAGTATTCATAGAATGACTTTACGAATAAATAAAGGATTATAAGATGAGGGTATGGAATTTTGTAAGTTATTTTTCTATGGATTGGATGATCCATGTCACACCCATCATTTATTATTATTATTTATTTTATTATTTTTATTGGGAATTGGGTAGTTCGAGTCGAGGAACGAATTTAAAATTTCAGAGTTCTTAAAAAAAACGTTGGTATTGGACTCGACTGTATCCAGCGCACCGCATCAAAGCAGTGCGACCTCGCTTGGGTCGCCGTTTGACCTCGCTCGGTTCACCGCACAACCTTCTCGATACATGATTAGTTAATTAATTAATTAAGTGTAATGATCAATAAGGGATTGAAATTAAAAGAGGTGTTAAGGATGATAATTTTATTATGTTTATTAATATTATCATCATATTTCTATTAAAAAAAATTTCATGGGCCAAGCGGGGTAACCGCGCGGTTACCAGACTCCTTAAAAATAAAAATAATTAAACAAAATTTAAAGGATTATTTTAATGATGATAAAAAGGGTAATTATTATTATTATTATTATTATTATTATTATTGTTAGGATATTAATATAGTTATTAATATTATTAATCTTATTATTATTATTAAGAGAATAATTTTTTTAAGTTTGTTATTATTATTAATATTATCACCAATATATTTAAGTTGAAATTATTTATTATTATTATTATTATTTATTTATTTATTTTTGAGTTCCTTTTATTTTTTTTTATTTTCTCCTATTTTCCTTTTGTTTTTTTCTTTTTCTTACCTTCCCTCTTTCCCCCTTTTTTCTCTAGCCGTCACACCCATTACCCCCCCTCTACCTTCATCCTGTCAGGCCCCAACCCCAAACCCTACCTCCTCTACCTGCTGCAGGCTTGACACCCTCCTCTTTGGCTGGCGCCTTCCCCTGCTGTCGCTTCTCCTGGCCGAGCGCCCCCACCAGCACACCTCTTCTCTTGGCCAAGAGCCCCTCTCCCCGTCACACCCTATTCCCGCTCAGACCCGCACATACCCCCTGTTTCCTCCTTCTCGAAATCGTGCCGCACCCCCTGGTTTACCACTTCCCATCGCACAGTGCTCCCCCCTCATGACTTCCCATTTGTGCCGTGCCTCAACCTACAAACCCTAACCGCCCATCAGATCTCCTCTTCTCCCTTGGATCCCGTTGCGCTGCCCACCCAGCTCGCCCCCTGTTGGTCAACTCCGATTCCCCCTCCCACTGATCCGCGCCATCATTTTCCTTCCACCGAGCCGTCACACCCCCTTCCTTGGGCCTCCTTCCTCGTCACGCAGCAAACAGCTGCCCCGAAACACTCGGTTGAACCTCTTTTCATTCATTTCATTTGAGTTCTTGGTTTTTCAGCAGGCATGAGTTCATTTTTGGGGCTAAATTTGAATAATTTCTCTATTTGAATTCTGTTTTTAGGGTATAAATTGTTTTAGTTGTGATGAGAATTAGGTGAAATTGGAGATTCACATAAGTTTAGGAAGTTCCTTCACCCGAGGTAGGTGGTTCCGCCTATAATTATTATTTGATGAATTAATTTGTGGGTTTAATTGGTTTAGCGTATTGTTTACTTGAATTGTATTGTGAAAAATTGTTTTTATTATTGAGATCTCATTTGATTTGATTTATTAGAAATGTGGTTATGTGATATGAGTGTCATTTTATGTAAAAACTCATGTTGATCTAGTTATTAGTGTTTTATAAACTATTCACCTGACTTATTAGATCATGAAATGGATGCAGATTATATTTTTGTATAGCGTTAGTGTGCATTTGATTCTAAATAGAGGGTGGGGTTGTTTTTGTGTGCAAAGTCATGTTCTGCTCTCCAAAATTTGTTTATTAAAATCTTAAATGTTTTATTAAATAGTTATTAAGGATGCAGAATTGTTTTAATTGAGTTGTGTAAAGATTATTGGCATTCATATGATGATGATAATAATAATAATAATAATAATAATAATTATTATTATTATCATTATTATTATTATTTTTTTAGAGAATTTGTGGGTGAAAAGGGTTAAATTGGTGTTTTGGTGTAGCATCTGTCTTAAATGGGAATTCAGGTGGATTTTAGGTGTTTAAAGACATGCAACGGATGTTGAAATTGTTTTATAAATTCCTTTAAATGTTTGTTTGACTATGAAAGTGTTTTCTTTGACCACGTAGTAATTTTAATTGGTTGTGCAAGTAGTGAAAATTTAGCTTTGAAATATTCTTCGTGTGAATTTGGTCTTAAAAGATGGTTTGTGTGAGTTTAGTGGTTAACTCTGAGAGATTTATTTTAAATTGTTTTATAAGATTTTACTTTTGGAATATTTATTATTGTTTTTTAAGTTGTGCATTGTGTGAGTTAGGGAGTGCGGATGATGTAGTTTATATTTTTGCATGTGTCAAAATATGTTTTATTTTGGAAAGGGGTTTTTAATGATTTTTTTCCCTTTAAGAGTTTTGCGACATGTTTGAAAACCGTTTACTAAATTCTCTTAGGGGTTTGCTTAATTATCGAAGTGTTTTTGTTAAACTATGCATTTAGTTTAATTTAATGTATAATCAATGTAGATTATGTTTTAAAAAGATTTTGGTGTGCGTATGGTTTTAAAAAGCAGGTTTGGGTGTGCAAATTGTGATTTTGCATGTGTAAGTACCCTGTTTGGATTCTATGCATTATTGTGATAGGTGACATGAACTTTAAACTTGTTTGAGAACAAACTGGGAAGCCCGAGTATCTATGAGGGTGGACTAGACTAGTGGGCTAGTGTTCCGGAGGTGACTCGACCCGGTTTCACTGGCAGGACTGATGATTGCAATACTAGCTAAACATATGCTTTTCTGAGGGTCGTGGCCTTCTAAGCCACATTTTCTGAGGTTCTTGGCCTTCTAAGCCACGTTTTCTAAGGGTCGTGGCCTTCTAAGACATGTCTCACCAAGACACGAATATCTAGGGACCCAAGCTAGCTAAGACCCCCGCGGCCTCTCCCATATTAGTTCTCATTGGTTACTTTAAGCTCGTCGGTGTGACATATTGGTTATTTTAAAAAGTAAGGGTGTCTGTGTTTTAATCTAATTTATTCCATTTGAAACGGTTTTCTTTAATGATATTTTCTTTAAATATGTTTAAGCATTTACTTCCTTTGATTAAAATTGAAAATGTATTTATCATTTAATAATTATGTGTGGAACCTTTTTATTGGGTGACGTCTTACTGAGATTTTGGATCACACCCTACATACACCTTTTGGTGTATGTAGATTCTATTTTCTTTTATATTCCAAGTCGAAGCGTTGATCTCAGTGATGGGGTTTTGGTCGTTAATGGTCTTCTCATGCAAGTTGGTGTTTGTGGCATGAGGATGTTGCACCTCTTTGGTTGCTTGAATGTTTGAGTTAGAGTTAGTTTCTTTTGTTTTCGTTTATTTTTGGATGATGGCTCAAGTTGTAAACCTTAAAATTTGATTTTGGTTTAAGGTTCTGTTTGGTTTTTAGTTCATAGTTTTATTTTATTTCTTTAACTTGTTGGTTGTTTTGTGTTTACTATTTCATGTAAATCGTTCCCACATGTTAGTTTTGATACCCTGGCACTTGTGCCAGCCTGTGGGGATCGGGAATGCCCTTTGGGCCATGCCGCGGACCGGGTCAGGCGCCGGGTTGGATGGAAACCCAGCCTGGTTCATGACAATCCAAAAGGGTTTGAAGGTATTAATAATAGAGGAAAATGGGTGGCCATTTATAAGTGAGGTGAGTGGCACACTTGTAATTTTTGAAATGAAAAATTTGTACCCACATTTTTCACATTCCAAAAGGGTCAAAAATAAATTATTATCAAGTATTATACTTGATAAGGTATAAATAGGTCCATAAAATATATTTTAGACAAGTTTTTAGGTAATTTTAACCCTTATCTATTTAGTTTAACCCCTCAGTAAACCTATTTTTTCTTTAGTTGTGGTTATTAATTTTTACTTTTTTTCACTATTAATTATGGTAAAAAATTAATTTTAACTTAATAAAAAATATAAATTATGATTATTACAAATATGGAATAAAATTTTCAAAATTCAATTCACATAAGTGGAAAAATTCAATGTAAAATTATACTCGTAGACGCGATGAAAAAGTGGGTTTCCAAAGTGAAAATTATCACAAGTATAAAAGGTTTTCATATAAAAATTAAAATTAAAATTATTTAAATGAGAAAAATTAGTTAAATTTTAATATAATTTAACTAATTTTATTTTAAAACCAATTTAAAATATAATTTAACCTTATAAACTATTTAAATGAATACACATTTCTCAAAAAAAATTAGTATTTTTCACTATTCATCAAAAAATGAAGCTTTTTGTAAAAAACCAAAAAATTAACCCAACTATAATTTTGATATGATTATTTAAAAAATGAAGTTTATTTTATCAAATTAAATTTTCTTAAATGTGAAAAAATTAATTTTAAATTACGTGCGTAAAGCGCTACTAAACCGTCTTTTAGAAAAAATATAGTTTTTTAGAAAACTTTGCTTCTTTATTTTAAACTATTCTTATTTTATTTATAATCAATAGATAATAAATGATTTTTTTACATGTATAAACCATATAATCTTCATAATTTTGTTATTACTATTCATACCTATGAATTTAATGACTAGGTTATAATGATATACTATATTACAACTCATTTATACTTGGAGTTTCATGTTCAGTAAGATATCAAAGAGATTAAATTTAATGAAATTTATTTTGTGGGTTTTTTTAAGTTTAGTGTTGCATGTAACATGATCTATCAAATAAAATATTATTATTTTAGAATTTTGGGGTGTTATAATCCCTATGACACAACCTTTTCTTCAACATTTTGACCAATAGGGACTACGACATAGTAGTTTGGAAAATATCACAATGTACTTTCATCGGTTTAGGGTCCTATAGTCACTACACCACATAGTCATGGGTGTGGAATAGTGAAGCTTGATATGGTAGTGGTGGTGATCTCTCCTTTGGCTCGCCATAGAGGTTTTATGGTGCAGTAGTGACAGTGTAGCATGGTGGTCTGTGGCACAACATTATTGGTTTGCAATGTAGGTTATATCTGAGGAAGACAATGTATGGGTGAAGTAAAAATAATACCAAATTTTTAAGTGTATAGTACCATATCTAAGAATTCATCCAATATCAGTTTTTAGGTGGCTGAACTCTGATTAATAAGTAAACACCTACCAAAATCTCTATAATAAATCCAGATTGGTGTCGGAGGATGCCTACCACCACTGAGTGTCGACCCACGTCGATGAAGCCTTCATACTAGCATTGTGTTGTCCATTCCCCACACACTGAAGTTCTCTCATGAACTAAAATTAACTAGATATTTTTATATTCCATTCTTCCATGTGGTCGGCTATCCCTATAGGATAGCTTGGCTGGTGGGCCCTTTTTAGCCTACTAAGTTTCTTGCTACCCTGTGAGTTGAGGGCTATCCCACTGACCCATTTTTTGTCTAATTCCTCTCCTATTCCATTTAAATTTCCTACACAACACAAAAAAATGATACTTAAAAAAATAATACATTGAAAAATAAGTTTTTTTACCTTTTTATTTATTTTTCACAAATATTATCCAATTAATCTAAATAACCAAAATAAATATTATCAATTAAAAATATAGGGCATTCAATATTTTTTTTAAAAATAATTTATGTATAAAATATAATTCATCAAATAACCCACACTTAAAACAATCTTTTCTTCAAATATATGTATCCACTATGGATTAAAAATTAAGGCCGTATTCTATAAATATTAAAAATTCAAAATTAATGAAACTAAACAAATTAAATTGTGGAAAATAAATTTCAAGTGTCGTATATAAAAATTATTTCAAATCCTCACTAAACACAATTTAATTGAAATTACCAATGAAAAATGATGGGACTTATCATATATTTCATTCATGTATTTTAAATTTCCATTATTAACATGCCAAATCATGATCTACCTCACAAATATTTTTCTTCTCTTATCACTCAAGGTAAAATGAATATGTGAAGTTTTCCTCATACTTTGAGTACATGAACCAAACTTATGAATATGAAGATGATCTACATTAACCACTTAGTATAGAAAAATATCACTGAAAATAAAGAGGACTTTGAAATAGGGATAATATGATTCTAAAGATTAAAGATGGTAGGAAATTTATGAATAAAACATTAATGTCAAAAAGTAGGTTACTTTCTAAGTATCAATCATTATAATCAAAGTTTAAACCAATGAAATTTACCTCTTAAAAAATTACATATTTCCCATATCTCCCATTTCAAGTCAATCCATGAATAATAAAATGAATGAGTTACCCCTCTACATGTTTTTTCAATTTTTAATTTTTTCAACTTTTTGAAAATTGAACTAGGAAAAGTCACACATACACCACCCAACCCCAAATGATCAAAATAATTTGTTAAGTGATGGGAGATTTTTGACCTTTCATAACTCAACACAAATTTTTATCATTTTTTTTCATTTTTTCTCTATTTTCTATATGGTAAAAGAATAAAAATAGTTAAATAAAAACAAAACTTCTTCCCAAAATCCAATGATATACCCAAAAAATATTCTCTCAAAGAATCATATCTATTTTTCCATGTAATAACTTCCCCCCCCACACATGAACTTTGAAAATTATGTAAACTACTATAACATCAGTCAGAATAGATAAATTGGATTGAAATGTGGATATTACTATAAAAGTTAATTCATTGGTTTTAAGGTATGAAAGTAGGATCAATGTTTAGTAGATATCAAGAATAGTGGTCGTATCAAACAAAATGACTCAATCACGTTTTAAGTGATTTTTTCACAATCATAGCTTTGAAAAGTTCAAATTCAAATCCTAGTAATCAAAATGTCCCAAGTTCACTTAATAATTTTACTTAGAAATGTTGAAAAAATTTAGTTTAGAAACCTATTGAGAATAAGAGAACATAATTTAAGTCAATCACTCATGGAATGTGTCATGATAAATAAACTAATCAATATAAACTTGTGAAATTTAAAGCATGAAAAATGGACTAGAATTTCATCAATATGTGACTACAAATAAATCTCACGATTCACTAATTTCAAATACATATGTTTCACTATAATCAATAAATTCCCCATTTTAATTATTCAATTTCATCAACTCAAATATTAAAACATGAAATCTTGGGGTTTCTAAAAATTCAAAGTATCATTGATCAAAAGTAAAGCATTTATCTAATGTTGGCAGGAATTTTTATCATTTAATCTTAAAATAGATTCTAAAAAATATCAGGTAGTTAATGTAAGTAAATCAATTTAAAGGTTACTCCAATTTTTTCATGTAGATATTATTTTCTTGTTTTCAAGTGCCTTTGTGCTTCATGGACCAGTAAATGAATTTAAAATAGTTAAAACATATGGTACATGAATTTACGGGTCATAAATCATGGGAGGTGTTTGATTGCATAAAAAAATCTTAAAATTAGAATGAAGATAGATAAAAAATTTGGTTTCCTCTCGTAAAGTGATTTTATTAAGGTTTTTAATCTTTAACATACCTCTTGAATCATGTAATAGGTGTAGGGTATATATCCCACCATGTTTTATTAAACTGATTTTTGTCTTTGTGAAAAATCTAGTGTAGCTCTTCTAACTTTCTTCTTCCTGGAAATATCTTCTTCCTGTTAAGTGAAGTACAAAGTAGTGTATAACACCAAAGTTTGGAATAAAAGTTCATGGGATTCCCATACCTTTTACCATTATGTTTCTTCTTTTGGTGGTTGTTGTTCTTAAAATTATACACACAAATATTCATTTTTTATAGCCACTCTTGATATAAAAATATGATGACACAACTGATTATATAAAGATGAACTACCATTGACTACACAATGATCCCAACCACCTACCACTAATCAAATTTTATATGCACATAAATCCAAATCTTAAACTTATGATGCTCTAAAATTATGATGTTTTTGAACTTATCATGCTTAGAACAAGGCTTCACATCCCAAAAATATTCTACTTAAAGACTTTTTCCAAGGAAAATATTTGAAAACATATTTTGAAAAATTTCTTCCTCCATCTACAGAAGAAGTATTCCTCCACCTTTTCTTCATCCATTCACTTAAACCCCACTGAGGAATGATGATGCCCTAGAATTTATTGAACTAATGTATTAGTGAAAATTTCTCCAAGATTTTAGATATTAGTGATCTTTCATATATCTAACACTTTTTTCCTCCAGCATATTTATAATAAAGTGGTACTTTAGGTCAATTTTCTTTGTCCTTACATAGAAAATCATATTTTTGACCAAGTTTATTTCACTTTGGCTATAATCAAAAATAATCTCTTCTTACTAACTTCTTCCTAGTTATTTTAGAAAAAATTTCAACCAGACCATCTCCTTCTCAAATTCTATTGCCACTACATACTATACATCAGTTACAATTAATGTAACAATTTTTTATAGTCACAATATCCAACTGATTATTATTCCTCCATAAGAAAATAAAAACCATGCTATTCTTGTATAAATATATAATTATCCAAAAAATTAAGCATCAATAAAACCTTGTAAAATATCTTCCTAAAAAAAGAGTATGGTCTTTTGATCTTTTCCAATACTGAAGGATTCACCTGATGAATTCCCAATATTCCTTTCCAGGGTTAGACATAAATTTTCTTTCAAATTCCAATGAAAATACAATATCTAGTTGAGTAAAAATCACTGTATACATTATACTTATGAAAAATCAAGAATAATAAAATTTCTTCATGTATTAATGCTTATCTTCCATTGTAGGTGATTGTGCCTTGGATAGTTTGAAGTGTCCAACAAGTGGGGTAGAAAATGATTTTTATTCATCCATTCCAAACCTTTCAATTATTTTATAGATATAATCTTTCTGAGATAGAACCAATTTTATGGTCTTCCTATATCACTCTATCCTCATACATAGTATCTTCTTTGCTTTCCCAAGATATTTCATCTAAAAAATTCTAGAGAACTTATTTTTAAATTTTTAAATATTTTCTATATTCGATCTAACTATAAAAATTTCATAAAAATACACTATATAATGATGAAAGTTCCATCTCCACATTTCTTTTGGTAAAAATAATGATCAAAATTACACATATCAAAACCTTCTTCTTCTATAAAGTCATATAATTTTTGATTCCGCTATCATGGTTCTTTCTTTAAGCCATACAATATTTTATTTTTTATATATTAAAAATTCCAATTCCCAACTTCTGGTACACTTATTGGATATTTCATGAAAATATTATCCTTTAACTCACCATAAAGGAAATTTGTCTTAACATCTATATACTTTAGATACATATTTTCTAATGACACCATAATTAGCACTATTATAATGGTAGAATGTTTAAATATCGATGAAAATATTTCTAAGAAATACAATCCTTCCTTATATTGAAACCATTTCACTACCATACATACTTTTTATCTTTTATTTACACGGGTTTCTTCCTTGATCTAGTAAACCCACTTATTCTCACATGCCTTTTTCCCTATAGAAGTTAAAAAATATCCCATGTTCTATTGAAATTTAATGAATCAATATCCTCATTCATGGATAACTACAACTACTAAACTTCACTAAGAGAAGCTACCTCCTCTAGATTTTTAGGTACTCCGATAATTTTTAGGAGTAGAGAGTTTAAATCATGACCAAATCTATGAACTGGTCTCCTGATTTTGGTTGATCTCCTCAACCGAATCAGTTGAATTAAACTGCATGGATCTATTAATTCTACTGGTACATGAACTTCCAGTGCTCATACTTTTAAGCCACATAAATCTATCAATCCTACTCAAGATTTATCTATTATTTAACTCTATATTATTTCTAATGATATTACTTCTGGACTTTTGGTTCCTTGAGAACCTACATCCGAGTTCTCTGATTTTTGTGAGCTACTGGTACTCAAATCAACTTGGATTTCAATAGTTGATTTTCTTCAACTTCCTGATCAACCAAGTTTCAATATTTACATATAATATTCTCATTGAAGGTAATAGATAACCAAAATTTTCATCTCTATAATAAAGAAAAAAACATATTTTAGATTTGGATTCAAGTTTATCATGGTCTTTGGAATTTACAAGTATACATGCTAAACTACCAAAAACTTTAAGATGTTGAACTTCTAGTAATTTTACAAACCACAACTCCTCTATATGTTCCTAACAAACTACCAATGATGTAATTATATTGATGACATATGAATCTGTGTTGAGTTCCTCTTCCCAAATCTCCTTAGGTGTTCCCAAGTATAACCTCGTACATCTAGCTATCTCTATCATAGTCTGATACATCCTTTCAGATAATTAATTCTATTGTAGAGTTATGAGAACCATATTATCATGCCTTATTCATTAATTCTTGCAAAAATTCTAGAATTTTCATTTGGTGTTCTCATTGTTTTTGTCTATTCGTATGAACTTCAACTTCCAACCGTATTCCCTTCCTACTGATGTTTTCTACTGAGTGAACACCTAAAATACATAATATTTTTGTTTTGAGAAATAAATACAATTTATTTTAGTATCATCATCAATTAATGTGATAAATTAGAGGCAACCACCATAGTATTGAATATGTTTAGGTCCCCAAAATTTTAAGTGTACAAGCTCAAACTTCTGATTCCTAGACTTCCAGTCATCTATGGTGAAAGCCACTATTTTTTTCTTTCTTAGTACAGAGCATTCAAACTTTCTAATTTCCATGAAATCAATATTTATTATTTCCTTTTCCTTTATAACTTTTAATTCATTTTCAATAAGGTGAAAAAATTTGTAGTTCCATAATTCTGGATCATCAATAGCTGTAATTTTGATAATTCCCATCCCATATGAATTTAAAATCATGTAAAGGGGACCATACATTACACCTTTTTCAACTATCATTGATCCTCAGGTAACCTTTCATACTAAATTTGAAAATATAGTACCATATCCTACATCATCACATTTAATAATGGAAATTACATTTCATCTAAGGACAGGGTTATGAAAAAAGTCTGTTAACTTCAAGAATCCTCCATTATTCTTTTAGATATTAACATATCCTTTTCTACAAAAATTTAGGGATTCACCATATTCAATATGGACTTTCCTAAACTTCATAGATATATAATTGACTATGAATATAATATACCTAGTTAAATTAAAGTATTTTCCAGAGTCAATCACCCAATATTATATTGGAGTATTCAAAATTAGTAGATAACCTTTTCTTTCTTCCATTAAGTTGATGAAATATGTGAAGGTTCCAAGTGCAGTAGAAGCACCGATGGTGGATGATATATTTAAAATTTATTTTAAATAAAATTTCCTAGAACCAAAATAAAGGATATTTACACATTAAATTTATAATTAATTTATTTATATCTGAAGAAAATAAATACCTCTACTTAGGTTCCTTTCCTCATTATTGACGATGATCATCTAAAAGACCCTTTTTGGATTTAATTTGTTGAAATGTAAATATTAAAGGGTAAAATACCTCTAGTGGTTATCCACACATGATCCTTTTATCTCCAAGAAACACCAATCAATTTTTGGGTGCTAGCATGGTGAATCGATTGTCATGCATTGTTCATGTTGATAACCCATCATTCAATCTTGATATAATCTCTCCTATGTTTCTCATTATTGATAGGGATATTGAATGAGGAGTCGAGAAATAATTTCATTATTCACAATGATTCTATATTATTTTACTTCCACATAATAGATATAACCATCTATTTATAGTGTTAGGATTTAGGTTAAAATATTATTTAATTTCATGTCGGCCCTTAAACAATATTATAACCTTTGATAAAACTCATGTATAATTATAATAATAATTATATAATTATTATTTGTGGTGGAAACTAACTTTTTAAATAACAAATATTATTTAACTGGATTGTTAATTAATATTATTCACCGGACATGGTCTTGATCCGTTCAAACTCCTCTAGCATTTATTGAATATATGAATAAATATTAAAATTTTTATTTATCATTAAATATTTTCAATAAATAAAACATGAATAAAATTATTCTTTAGTCTTGAGAATAATATTTATTGTTTTAATTAAATTCAAATAGAATTTAATCGATATTAACGAAAGCACTTACTGTGTGACCCTATAGGATTCTTTCTCATTAGAATTAGGTGGTATTACCTAAATTCTAATATTAATATCTTGAAATAGGTCAAGAAACCCAATAGAAAAAACTTAATGTTGCAATGAAAACAACTGCATATGAATAATCACTATGTAATATAATCCCTTTGTCACAATATCTCATAAAGAAGGTTTTACATCTGTGTTATCAACCTATGTGATCGATACTTCTTTCTTTGACTATTTAAAATAAACACGTTGTTACACCATGGACAAGGAATTTAATGTGAATGTTCTATTCCAATCAAATATCTGAGGTATCAACTTTCATAAATATGGAAGGGACAAATCATTCCTTAACTTATTAATTAACAATACATCACTCATGATGCACCCAACTTATCCAACCTCACCATGATTTTTTTTCATAATTGTTTAAAAAATAAATCTAAGTGCACAATTTTTAACTTGAATTAATAATAATATTAAAGTATAAGGACCATTACACACACTTTCAGATATAAATATCTGATGACACCAAAACATGCATAATTCCTATAGGTGGGAATGTTATCATAATCTTCTATCTTGGAGATTACCAAGTGGGAACTTCATGAGATAAAGTCTCATCCACTTATGAGTACTCACACCTGAAAGTTTACATACTATGTACACTATCATAGTTCATTATCCAACCATAGAACTATATTTAATAATATCTTTATGGAACTTCAAGATTCTCATCATAGCGAGGAACTGATATGACCTTATCAATATGAAAGATACTCTAGGAAATTATCAAATCAATGTTATGTAAAAGAAAAATAAATATATGATAGGATATTTATATTTACATCACCTTATTTTTGAATATAAATTTAATCCAATGTACAAAGTAGTTGGTTCTAGGGAACCGAATCTAACAAAATCCCACTTTCACTAGATACAACTACTAATGATTGGTTAATCCTCACATGTTAAGCATACTTTTTTTAGTATGGTTAAAAATACTAGGCCTACCACATTTTCATGGCTAGGGTTGGAAAATCCACATGTATATGTAGTGAATCTATTTACTAAAACATTACTATCTTGAGAAAATACATCAAGTAGTGATATAACTGAGTATCCTACTCTTTTTACCATGTAAAAATCCTAACATCTTGAATAAATTCATAGTCAAAGTTTATCATAAAATAATAAATCTCTTTCTTTTGGTATAACCCAAAATCATAATAGGATGTTTCTAAACCACTTCTTGAGCTGCATCAAAAGCTGCAATATACTTAGATATTTTTAGATATGGAAACCGAAAGATATAATAAGTTTCTTTCATATTAAATTATCATTTTATTTAATACTTGATCAAATTAAACTAAGTATAGACAAGATTTCAATCCCCAATGATCACTAGTATTTCTACTTCTTCAAACACCAAGAACTCATCAAGTTTTACTTTTCAATGTACTTTTAGAGAGTCATAACTTCAAGTATTTGTAATTATGTTATATGTGTTTAATATTTAGTTATTATGATTTATGAATTAGTAATATCAAACTTCACTAAATATTATGGCATATGATATGAATTACTAGCACTTACACTTGTGAAATTATTTTAATCACCATAATCTCTTCCTTTTTCAATTCATATTCTAATGAAAGAACTACATGCCAAAAATAATTTAGTATTAAATTGCTTCAACTTTTATATATGTATTATGACTAGATGAAACAAACTCATAGATCCATTTTGTAGATCTCATTCCCCAAAATGTAATTTCTACTTTAAGTCATACTTGGAGAAATATCATTCCTTAGTATTAAAAAACTAGCAAGACATGGTAATTATTTTCCATATGTTATTAACATATATATCTTAAAAACATATAGTGCTCCCAATAAATGGATAGAGATACTTGTCACTCATTAATTTACAAAAAATACTCTATGATAACTATGAATGATTTATTTATAAATTAATTTATGTAATATGTATATCATATTGGAATTTATTGATGTCATTGACCCTTTTAGTTATTCCTAGTAGACATATACCATAGGTTATCCTTTTTATTGTTTCATATATACATCTTCCATAAGGATTACTCTAAATGAGGTTGCATTGAAAATAAATAGATAAATATGATGATCATGGAAGTATTCTTTGACAAGTATAATTCAAAAAGGATTTTAGTCACGATGAGAGTTGAAATGTTTTGTCATAGACTAAACTTTCAAGAATCAATCATGATTTATTGGTACTGTAATGTACCATCCATGTCCAATTTATCTTAAATACTAACCAGTAGTATTAATTATTAGAAACATTCAAAATATGGAGTCCCAAATATTGATACATGGATTCCATTAATTGAATTTATATATAATTTTCAATCGTAGCATATTACTATTTAATGATTTTTCTAGGAATCATTATTATGAAATAATAATATATGTATCACCCACCATATGAAAATGAAGCATCTATTTGGTTATTAATTTCTATGAAGTATATATCTTTGGAACTACTCCTCCCATTAATCTCAGTGGAGTCCAGTATTCATATGCCAACTTACACGCATCAAGAGCCTTAACCCTTATAATTTAAGTATACTCCCACAATATTAAAAGTTATATGATTCCTTTATGGAAATATAATCAATCCCAATAGGTCAATAATATCATTAGTGGATATAAGATCATTAACTTATATGCACCTTAGTGTTTTTATGTTAGTTTGTATCTTAAGGACAACTTTTAACAAATGGTTTTCAACAGAAACTTGTGGTCATGTCCTAATAGATTATTAACATATTGAAATTAATATGATATCCATTAGAAAATATAGTTGTCATATGGTTAGTTATTTTAATTCTATTTGAAAAATATATCTTAGAAGAAATAATATAATATTTTAAATATATATAAGACTCATCATTGATCTTCCTTTTACTACCATCATGAAATTGATGTATATAAGAGAATGTAGGTTAGGGATAACCTTTAATTCACATATATGATAAATGATTAGTTGGATAACATATACTATGACAATCCATATTGGAGATTTATTTTAGTAAGTGCACTCATTTACATCACTGAGTATTTATAAAATTTATCATAAAGTATATAAAGTTACCTTTAGATTTAGAATAATTCATTTGGATATGTTAAAATAAATCTAAAAGTTTTATGATGTACCTTTATTTAAAAAGGTTTATTTATCTAATACAATATAAGAAGTTTGTTTTTATATCCATTATCTTATATTAATTATGAAAAATTTATTTAATGGAAATAAAGAAGTCAATTACTTTCAATTTTATTTGAAAAATAATTATCTTTCCATAATCAGGTAAGAGTATTATATTTTATATTCATCATTCATTGCAATGGATGTTTGTGATTCAAGAGTTATTAAACTATTAGTTTAATATTAAACTACCATAAAAAAATTTATTATAAAAAGAAATAACATCCCATTGTGTCTATATGGATATAGAGACAAATGTCTTAGTAACAATTATTGCAAACTTGAATCAATATAATCTTTAAATGAGAAATAGCGAGCTCCCCTTGGATGACATAGGAATCAACCTTTCTCAGCTTCTTTTGAGTTCAATATATAGCCTTTATATTATTTCACTTTTCATGTATTTAAACACACATATACTATAAGAATATTTTATTTAATACACAAGTGGAAAATATAAATTTGATGAATATACCTAAAGTGGGTGTAGCTACTTGCTTCTTCAATTAATTACAATTTCTTTTCCAATGTCTATTATTTCCACATGAGAAGAAAATACCCTCTTGTTCATTATTCTAACTTTGAATATTTTGTCTCTTTGAAGGGTGAGCTAAATTATCTTTTGTATTTAGATTATGCATGATATATTTATCATTATATTTCAAAGTTTTTACCAAAAGGGGTGAAGGAATAGGTCTCAAAAAATCCTTATATGTTTGGTAAAGTATATAAAAAAGTTTCACGGGTGATTTATCTATTCCATTTATCCAGGATTGTACAAATAAAATTAATCTTGGTGAGAAGGATAATAAGATAAGATTAATGTAAAATTTCTTATCCAATTAGAAGCCCAATTTTTCTAATTGATCAAAATAACCCAGTATTTTTGAAATCATGATCAATAGCTAGATTTTTTTCTTCCAGTTTACAATAATATAGTTCATTAATGATCTTATTTATTTCAAGACTTCCCTTATCTTTATCAAGAGATTGAATATGAAACAATATGGTGTAATAATACATGTCCTTTTGTTGTATCACCACCTATTTAGACATAATTTATAGTATAATACAATAGATATAAGAAGCAACTTCAACATATCTCTAGTATGCATCATTTTCACCTTCTCTCACCTACTAGGGTGTCAGAATAAGAGTAGGGGATTCTGACACATAATATAAACTTTCTAATAATAATGCACCACATAATTATTATACTATATCTGAAATTTTTTATTTGTAAAGACATTCCCTGAGTTAAGGAATGCTCACACTATTTTTTCGATTTTGATTTCCATTTTCTACAATAATTAAAATAGATGATTATTAATTAACTTGATTAAAAATAATGTGAGTAATAATTATAATTTATTTTTATGAATTCTTCCACTATTTTATTAAGTCCCAATATCCCTCACCATTTTACTCAGAATTTCTAGTTTCCAGAACATTCTAATGGAAATGATCCATATTAACTTTCTTAATGATCTATACCTTGGCCATGAAAACCATAAGAAGATATTTAGGTAGGAGGTCCTGCCAACTATGGGCTTGATAATCCTTGATCTATTGAGTGGATTCCCCAATCCTGAAATCTTGACTTGTATTTCCTCAATAATTACTTCAAATTTTTTATTAAATATACTTTGGCCATTAAATTCAATACAATTTTGATTATGTCAACCCAAAAGGCTCATGAGAACTCCCCGATAAAAGTAAGTATCCAGACTTGACCATGTAAACACTTAGTTCTATGGTTATATTATCAATCAAGAAATAGAAGGAATAGTTTGACTTAATATTAAGTTGAGGGATTTTAATTTATTATGAATAAATTTTATCTTGTTTTATCCTTTACATATCTTTTTAATATTAAGTAGATTTGAATTAATTAAGTAACCATGTTAGATACGACATTTAAACATAATATATTTATTTAAATTTCATATTTTCAAATTAATTCATTTATTCATGTGATTTTGGTCTTACATCCATAAAATAAATAATTTATAGATATAAATAAATAAATAATTAAATGACCTATTCATGAGCATATCTAATAGTTTATTTAATGAGTGGAAATTAAATCAAACTATGACCTAGGGGAAATAAATTCTATTATTAGTCTTGGTATGAGTTAAAAAATTCATCCTTCCACCCATGTAACACCTGGGTTGACATCATTATGGGTTTGTTTTGAAACGCCTGTACGTGCCTTGGGAAAATCCATTAATTACAAGTATTTATAAATCACACACAGGTGAGGGGAACTGAAGGATTATTTAAAAAATATTATATAAATAACCTTGTACGTACAATTACAATATAATAATGGAGGGAGGGATGAAACACAAGCCATCAATTAATTTAGTAATTAATATTTCAAGCTCATTTAATAAATTTATCTAAATAAATTCCATCACATACACTGGTCTTGGTATAACTCATGAATGGTCTTATATGCAACACATATGGAAAATTAAACCAATTAACATTCATTTATTATTCATTATATATTATTAAGATAAGTTCTCTTTCATTAATTAATTAATTAGTTAATTAATTAATTCCTTTTCATCTTAATGACCATATGAATTCTCTTGGAGATAACTATCATTAAATAATTAATGAAAAATAAAAGGCAGACCCAATTATTATAGATTATCATAATAAATTAATTAAGAATTTTTAATTCTTTAAAAATAATTTTAAATTTTCAAACATAACAAATTTCAATCAAATAAATAAGGTTTTAATGTAGAAATTTTCAATTTAATGTAATTTAATTCTACCATTAATTGAGAGACTACACAACATGTACTATCTAGCTACATGCCATGTATCTCAGTTTCCATATATGTGAGTTACATTATTGGGGATTTGGTGTGTCAAATAGGCTAGAATACATGACATGTACATGCTAGCTACATCCCGTGCATCCATTTTTCGTGTGACTGAGATAAACTCCAGTGCTTAGGCGTGTATCTCGGATGGACTACACGGTGTGTACAAACTGGCTACACGCCACGTATCCCTTATATCATGTGTCTTTTTTTCTAACCAAATGGATTGGCGTGTATTTAAAACATGGGAAATGATGAACTATATGGAGTTTACACCACATATATGTCATGTATATCATAAATTCTCTAGGATATCAGTATCATGTGGTTTGAACGCATGTAATGACCACTCAGATTACCCAATTTATGCCACTAACCCATGGGGACTATAGGGAATGTACGCCAACTAAAAATTATGTAATATGACATCCTGTGTGCTAGGTTGGACCATTCAACATGCAGTGTTCAATAAATACACTATGTGTAATCGCAACATCTCATGTTTTTTGAGCGGGTCAAATTTCTCACCCGTTTTGAAATTTTGGAGTTTGGTGGATAGTTCGATTTTTTTCTTGATTATAATAACTTAATTATGAGAGTTTTCTTAATAAAAGACCTTATTTTTGGATTATTACTAATGTTCAACAAGTGTTTTGTGGTTTTTTGTGTTTCAGGTGCATCAGAGGCTGAAAACTAAACTTTCCAAAGTGCGCAGACTGAGGTGCACAGATTGGGAAAACCATGCAGCCTTTATGTAGTAATCGTGCAACCCCTTTTTGTATGAATAATATTTTAGGAAACCATGTAGGTGGGGGAAAAAGTCCATGCAAGGACATATATAGTTTTCAAAAGAGGGATTCACACAACTTGCACACGGTTAGGGAAAACTGTGCGCAAGACGCATGCTTAGTGCATAATGGAAAGTACCTATGCACTGTAGTGTGCACAATTTCTGTATGATTTGGCCTAACCATGAAGGATAATTATGTGGGACATGGAACATAAATAACAGGAGCCACACTGTTGCCACATGGTTTGGAAAATCATTCAATCTAATCGTGTGGCTCATTGAAAGGGTGAAATTACTGAATTTCCTCTCCCTATATTTGATTATTTTTCTCATTTCTCATTATCTTCCGTGTACGCACAGTAAGGAAGATCCTACAATTTCTTCTTCAAACTAATATTTTAACCACACCTCACATATAGAATCCATTTTGATCATCATCAGGTGTGTTGGAATCGTATCAGTGAGTCATTGATTCCAATTTATTCTATTCTTCCTTGACCCTTCCATATAGTGTGCTAAATTCATGTGAGTAGTTTCACCCTATTTTCAGGTAGTTCTTCTAAAATGATGATTTATTCTAAATTGGTTTGAGTTAGAGGCTAAGATTGGATTTACCGGCATCTACTAATGTGAGGTATGTGGTTCTTACCTTTATTTATATTTTCAAAATTGTTTGGGGGTGCAACCTTTAGAATGAAAGTGAGTTTACCAAGAAAGACCTAATTAAATTAATGGTTGTCTTGTAATTAATTAAATTGATCATATAGGATGTCATTGGTAATAACTTAACCGTGTTTACTCATGCAAGGTCAGGTTATAGGTCATTGTCCACTTGGGTAGTTTGGTTTGGTGGGTCGTTTATATTAATTGAATTATTTTTTTCAATTTTAATTGAATTGTTATATATATATATACACATTGCTTATGATTCTTTATTGAGTTCCATGGGATCATAATGGGATTGGACTGAGGATTGAGATAGCATTGTCTGTCTGTTTTGAGGCAATGTGATCATTAGGATGGGCGTGGATTGATATATATATATATATATATATATATATATATATATATATATATATGTATGTATCCCGAGTGATGATGATCACTAGTTGGGTGGATAAATCACTGTTTAAGGTGTCAAGGTCATTAGGTTATGGGAATGTCTTGTGAGATATTGGATGGAACGACCATCGGTTTGAGAGACATAGTTGTATAGGAACGAGGTGCCGATTGATGTGTATGAGGTTATAAATTGGTGATTGTTGTTTATCCATGTTGGAAAATTCATCATTTGAAGTTTTGTGCACATAAGATGACTAAGATGATGAGGTAAAGGCAGTCGGTAGTTGCATCTTAGGTCTATGGTTGGAGGTGTTTTCCATAAAAGGCCATGAGGATGGTGAGGAAACATCAGATGATAGTGATGAGACTATCAATTGAGTGATGAGGCTCTACATACTTGAGGTCATTGGGCCAGGACATATTTGGGAGAATAGACATCGTTGTTTCTTAGGACGTCGGATGTTGAGAAGATGATGATATTACTTGGAGGGAAGATATAATTGTGCCTCTAATGTCAGAACAAGGGCCAATGAGTTTATTTTGAGTTGATGTTTGAGGGAATATGATCTTTTTATTGGGTATGCATTCAAGACTTAGGTTGTTTGATTTAAACATGAGGTCCTAGTTTGAATGAGGTGTCAGGTTACTTTATGTGAGGTGGAACCTGAGAGTTCACCTAGGATGATTCTTATTAGGGGATGCCTTAGGCTTAGGCTAAGGATCTTAAAATATTTAGTAACTCATCATTGGAAAAATAAAGTGATAGATTCCTAGTGGAAGTTATCAGAATTGGGTTTAGAACCCGTGTTTGGGTTCCTACAACCCCATGCACAGGGGACAAACCAAGTTTCTAGGAGTGGGAACTTCTATCCCATTTTTCTCATTTTATAGTTGATGTTATTTCCAACTCTAGTTGAGAAATTGGGTGTTATTTTTATCTGTTATGACATGTGATCCTTGGCTTGGTGTGAAAATGAAGGAGATTTGGATTGTTGGACTAGTATGGAAAGGTGTGTATGCTTATGTATGCTTTTTATTAGGCACATAGAATGTTTTAATTATATATATGCATGTGCTATGGAAATTCCTTGTGATATGGGATATCTATATATATATATATATATGTATGGGCTTGGATCTTATAGGATAAGGTAGGGAAGGTGATATGGGTTGATGTTGATCACCCAGTTGGGTGACATGGTTGTGATTTTGAGGTGACATGGTTAATCAAGAAGGGCGTGGACTAAGGAATATGTGATACTTGGATCTGATATGGGTGGTTAAGAAGGCCATGAGGTCAGGATATCATGAGACATGGTTATGATGGGGAAGGGCATGGATAGTGAGATTTCACTACCTATTACTGATTTACCTATCTGCATTATATATATATATATATATATATATATATTATCTGGGATATCTGACCATGTATTGGTATTCAGTGGGTTGACACCAAAAAAACTTCAGATGGAGTGTTAGGTGGGTGGTGTTAGGGTGTCTCTAGATTGGGAGAAGGTTGAGACCCCGAAGGGTTGTAATGAGGCCCCAAATGGTTAGAAAGATCACAAGACGTAGGTACATGATTAGGTTCAGACTCCAGTGTAGGTGGGGTAGCCATCAGATTTGAAAACTTTTGGTCTGTAGACTGATGAGCTGCTCAGAGAAATTCTGGTATGTGTCACCCAGGGGATTGATAGGGGAGATCAAGGACCAGAGCATTCCCTAGAATATCTGACTCAAGAGTTCCAGTTGCAACACCCACTACTAGTTTAGAGTGAGGGTAGAAAATAGGTGGCTGAGAACTGGATCGAGTCGATGTAGATGATCTTCTTGTATCTAGAGATAACTCCAAGGTAGAGGTTAAAGTTGGTAACCTACATGTTCAAAGGATCGTAAAAGTTCTGGTGGGACATGAAGGTTCAGGAGGGCATACTTGAGGGACTATACTAGAAGGAATTTTAGTCCAGGTTCTTTATTCACTTATTCATAGAGACATTGAGGGAAGAAATAGCTTATGAGTTCTCGAGCCTATAGTATGGTGAAATGTCTATCATGAACTATTCATTGAAATTCACCAAGTTGTCTCACTTCACACATGGTATGGTGGGAGATTACACCTCAAGGGTGAGTCATTTTGAGGATGGATTACAACATGCCATTCAGGTGCATTTGAATATCTTCATGTTGGAATCATTCTCAGAGGTGGTGAATCAAGCACTCATAGGCAATGGAAACTTGACGGATAGGTTAGATTCAAGATGGGTGATGGATTTAGGTGATTTTAGTGGTGATTATTCAGATAACAGGAAGTTAGTATGAGAGGAGTTCCAATTGGGTGGTCAAGCTAGGGACTTATACATACCACCTCAGAGTGGTTGATGATAGTGTTCTTCTAGTGGGGGAAGACAGGACATGTTCAGACTTAGTGCAAGTGGCATCCAAAGGAGTGCTGGTAATGTGGACAGGTTAGGCATCTTGAGAGGTTTTATAGTAAGCCTTCTCAAATAGCCAGTAGTTAGGGACTGGGAAAAAATCAAGGTTTTGAGATCAGACCATGAGTGATTCTAGGTGATGGAAGTCAAGTTTCAGTTGTATGTAGGGGTCATGGAAGAGATAGTGGGACCCAAAAATGGGGTCAGTGTCTGGTTTTTTTGTGTAGCACCACAAGGATTCTAGGTTTCAGGAAGTTGGGCATTAGGCCAGGTGCATTTTGTGGAGCTTATAGGGTCAAATCACACTAGTGATTTGATGACGGTCATAGGTACTCTGTGGGAATGACTGGGGTACTATTTTGTTTTGTTTTGGCATGGCCTTTTGAGGTATATCTGTTTTGGACACATGATGTGCAGAAAATTTATTTATGTACTAAAAATATGATAGTTAGTAGGTTATAATCATCTCAGATGCGTTATATATATATGATGTGCGTGGAACCATGATTTTAATGTGGTAATCCTTAGATGCGTGACTTGTGAGGTGAATTGGAATTTAGGCATCAGTGTGATGTGGAATTTATTGAGGTGTGTAAGAATATGAGAATCAGTTCGATGTGGGGATTGGTTGAGTTTTGAGGAACAATGACTGATTTGAGCATATGATGAGATGTGGGACCTCATAAGTTCTATGTGAGACATGGGCATGAGGCATGAACTGATGAGTTGTAGGATTCTGATGGGTGTTGGGTATGACACATGATCATCTGATGAGGTTCAGGAGAGATGATGTGTCATGGGAGGACATTGAATCTAGGGATGGTCAACAAACCATAAGTTTTCTTGAGTTTTGGGGTGGGATGCGATGGGGTAGGTAACTCTTAAGGAAGAGAGCTCCATTTTGGTAGTTGACTAGTGCCCTTTTGACTGGGTTAGTTTGGGTTAATTTTGAAGATATGGGTATATTAATTACCATCTCAAATTTATGTTTTATATCTTAGGGATGAGCTATGTTAATGTGGGGAGATTTTAATGTCCCATGTTTTTAGAGTGGGTCAAATTCCTCGGTCGTTTTGAAATCTTGGAGTTTGGTGGGCAGACCAACATTTTTATTGATTATCTAAAATAAATTCTGAGTGTTTATTTAACCCAAGACCTTGTTTTTAAATGATTATTAATGCAAGAAAAGTTTCTTGTGGTTTTCATTGGGTTTCAGGTGCATCAGAGGCTAATAACCCAAACTTTCCAAAGTGTGCAGTCTGAGGTGCATGGTTTGGAAAAACTATGTGGCCTCTAAGTAGTAACCATGAGACCCATTTTTGTGCTAATAATGGTTTGGGAAACCATGTTGGTGGGGGTTCACAACCATAAGAGTACCTCTATAGTTTTTAGAAGAGGTATCCAGACATCTTGCACACGGTTAGGTAAAACCATGCACAAGTCATAAATTTAGTGCCAAATGGGTAGTACCTATGCACTGTATCACATACGGTTGCCATATGGTTTGAAAAACCATACAGGATAACCATGAATCTCATTAACATGGTGAAATTTCCAAATTTCCCCTTCCTTTATTTATTTCATGTTATCCTTTATTCTTCTCCTCCATGTATGCATAGCAGGGAGATCCTCCCGTTTCTCCTTCTGGATTGGATTTGAGCCACACCTCACATATAGACTCTATTTTGATTATCGTCAGATGTGTTAGAACCATATCAGTAAGCCTTTAATTCTTATTTCTTCTATTATTCCTTACCCTTTCCATATAGTTCTTTAAATCCATGTGATTGGTTTAAACCTATTTTTAGTGTGTTCTTCTAAAATGTTCATTTCTTCCAAATCGGTCTGAGTTAGAGTCTATGATCGAATGTACGAGTGTCTACCAACATGAGGTAGGCGGTTTTTACCTTTATTTATGTTTTTGTAAGTGGTTGGGGGTGTGTAATTTTGTGTTCCATTGGTTTGACTAAGAGAGACCTAATTAAATTAATTATTTTATTGTAATTAATTAAATTGATCATATAGGATGCTGTTTGGAATTCCCTAACCATGTTTACTCATTAGAGGTCGGGTTACAGGCCGTCGACCACTTGGGTAGTTTGGTTGGGTGGGTTGTTTATATTAATTTAATTGGTTTTATAAATTTTAATTTAATTGCTACAAATTTATATAAATTTCTTGTGATTCTATATTGAGTTCCATGGTAGTGCTATGGGCTCAACACAAGGATTGAGATAGTATTTGATATCTGTTTTGAGGAGATGAGTTAATCAGGCTAGGTGTGGCCCATTATATATGTATCTTGAGTGATGCTGATCACTGATTGGGTGAATTATTCATATTTTAAGGGAGAAAGGTTTCCAGGTTATGGGTATGTCTCATGAGATATTCGATGTCATAGCCATCAGTTTGAGTGATGTGGGTGTAGGGGCACATGGTATTGGTTGATGTGGCTTAGGTTCAAAATCGGTGATTGTCACTCACTTGTGTTGGCCAATTAACTATTCAGAGTCATATGTACATAATATGACTTATATGATGAGGTGTAATTGACCAATGATATGGGTATAAGCCTCCAATATTTGTGGCTTAGGTTTATTTTTGGAGGTACTTATTGTAGAAGGATATGAGGATGGTGATGAGCCATCAGATGATAGGAGCCATCATATAATAGTGGTGAGACTATCGGTTGGGGGATGAGGCTCACCATACTTGAGGCCGTCGGGCTAGGACTTATTTGGAAGGATGGACATCTCCATTCCTCAGGATGTTGGATGTTAAGATGATGGTGATATTACTTGGAGGGCAGACATCACTGTTCCTCGGACATCGATCTAAGGTATGATGAGGTTTCTTTGAAGATGAGGTCTGAGGGACCAGGATATTATTATTGGGCATGCCTTCAAGACATCATTTATTTGATTTTTACATGAGGTTTTAGTTGGAATGAGGAGCTGGGTTCTTTATGTGAGGTGGAACCTCAGGGTTCACCTGGGCTTTTTATCATCAGGGGATGCCTTAGGATTAGATAAGGATCATCTCCTATTTATTATTTTGGTATTGTCCAAAGCAGGTGATAGATTCCTGGTGGTTTTTGAGCACCAGGGAAGCTTGTTTTTTATTTAATGCATGTTTTTTATTTCTTTATTTATATTATTCACCTATTTAATCACAAATGTAAGATAGGAAAACATTGGTGGTGGCCTACCGAGATTCATTCTCACACCCTACATGAGTCCTTCGGGACATGTGTATATTTTATTATTTTTCATTCATATAAGGGTTTGGGCTCTGGAGCTAGATCCTAGTGATTGAGTTGACTTGGGATGGAAGGAAAGGTGCCATTAGTTATTTACTTAAATAGAGTTTCTTTTTATTTTATTTCTTAACAGCATGCTTATATGTTTGTACGTACTATGGTTAGCATTTAGTGACCCTTATACTTACTGATATGTATGAATTGTTTTTATTTTCATACTTAGTTATAAAAGGTATGTTTGGATTGTTTATTTTATTCCATTAATTTTGTTTAGTTTTGATTCCACTATTGTATGATATTGACTGTGTTCCTACCATGGGAGGGTTACTGTTCCAATTTTTTCTATTCTTTCCTTTATGCTACATATTTTATATTTACTTGGACCATTATTATATCATTACTAGATGGTAAAGTCTTCCCACTATCCCCATTTTTCACCATCATTGATAGTTGGTAGCCTTTGGAATAGGGGGATGCACACCTAAGGATAGTGGCACTTGGCTTAAAGCACTATTCGGGTGGCTAACCGGGTCGAGGTGATACATAAATTAACTTCTTGGTGTGTCCTGTATCTTGCATCACATCTAGGTGTAGTGCACATGGGTACAAAAATTGTACTTTGACTACATGTTGTGTAAACCGGTTTTACTGAAAAAAATATGGAACTTCCCGATGACATCTCTGGTCATTCTTGATATTTTCTTAGACCTTTATGAAAATTAAACAATAAACAAACATGATTAATATTTCGATAACATGTTAATTCAAATCAGATTAAAGAATGAATAATATGAAATGAAAAAATTCAACCATGATTGTGTATAAATAAAAAATAAAAAAAATAATTATAAATTTAAAACATAACCTCACTCTAATACCACTTGAAGGTTCTAGACACAGTGGAAGCTCTAGTGGTTGTGATATATTTAAAATTTTCTTTAAATAAAATTTTCCAAGAACCATAATAGAGGATATTTTTCACTTTAAATTTATAATTAATTTTTTTCGATTTGAAGAAAATAAATACCTCATCTTAAGATCCTTTCTTCTTTGATGACATTACTCTTATAAAAGACCATTTTTATATTTTATTTATTATGATGTGAGGATCCAAGGGTATAATCCCTCTAGCGGTGATCCATATATGCTCCTTTGATATTTGAGCAACACCAATATATTTCTTAGTACTATTATGATGAACCAATTATCTTGAATTTTTCGTGTTGATCACCCATCCTTCGATCTTGAAGGAATATCTCTTGTATTTCTCATTATTGAGAGGGAGATAGAATGAAAAGTCAAGAGAGAATTTAATTGTGTAGAAAAATTATCTATTTTTTTCACTTTTAATCAAAATATATAATCATCTATTTATAGAGCTAGGGTTTACGTTAAAATATTTTTTAATTACATGTCAAACCTTAAACACTATTATAACCTTTAAAAAACCCCATGCCTCATAATAATAATAATAATAATAATAATAATAATAATAATAATAATATTTTGTGTTGCGCACTAACTCGCATAATAAAAAAATATTATTTTACTAGATTTTTAATCTATATTTTTCACTAGACACGGTCTTGATCCATTTGATCTCCTCTAGCATTTATTAAACATCCAAATAAATATTAAAACATTTATTCATCAATAAATATTTGTGATTAATAAAACATGAATAAAATTATTTCTAGGTTTTGAGAATAATATTATTATATTAATGAAATTAAAATAGAATTTAATTTATATAAATTAAAATACTTTGAGTTTGACCCTCTAGGATTCTTTCCCGTTGGTATTAGGCATGCCTGCCTAAATTCCAACATTACTATCTAACAATGGGTCAAGGAACCCAATATAAATAATATAATATTGAAATGAAAAAAACCATATATGAATGATCAATATATAATATAATCAATTTTTTATAATATATCATCAAGCATGTTTCACATCTATGATAATAATCTATGTGATCAATATGTATTTTTTTGACTATTTGAAATAAAGACATCATTGCACCATGTCCATAGAATTTAATGTGATAGTTCTATTCCAATAAAAGTTATGAGATATAAAATCACATAAATATGTAAGGGAACAATCCTTCCTTGACTTATTCATTAATAACACATCACTCATGACTTACCCAACATATCCAACTTCTCCATGAGATGTTATCATCATGGTTTATGAAATACATCAAAGTGTATGAGTTATAAAATGCATTAATAACAATCTTAAAGTCTAAAGACCATTACAAATGATCTTATATAAGAATATATGATGACAAAAAAACATGAGTAATTCTTACTGGCAGGCCTATTCTCATAATATCACATCTTGGATATTACCAAGTGTGAACTTCATGAGATGATGCCTCATCCACTTATGAGTGACCACACCATAAATTTTAAATACTATATGACCTATCATAATAAATTATCTAAAAATAGATTTATATCAAAGAATATATTCACAGAACTTCAAGGTTCCCATCATATAGGTGAACTTCTATGGCCTTATCAATGCGATAGATACTCTAAAATATTATAACATCAATGTTATGTAGAATAACAATATGTAATGATCCAATTTTTTTTATCAATGTAATTTGTCTTCTTATAATTATGTCGTTTAGTATATATCACAAACATCACATAAATAAACCAACAAAAAAATATTCTCATAAATAAATAGTGATACATTAGTCATCAAATAAACATATATTAATTCCAAATATTACAGTGGGGAAATAAATAGAAAATAAGATTATAAGAATAGGAAAATTTAGATATGCTCGATCCACTAGAATGACTGCACTCAAGAAAAAAGATATGGAAATTAAACATAATGTTAGTAGTAAAATATTAAATTTTAATATTAAATTATAAATATACTTAATAGAATATATAATTTAATTAATAATGAATGTGTTAAAAGGTATTTATAGGAAGTAGGGAACCCATATGACCGTTATAAATCTGACCAGTGGAATAGTAATATAACCATTAGGAGTAATAATATAACCATTATAATAGTAACCTCACCTATTTAAATGTAAAATAATATTTTGGAATCTTATAAAATTAAAATATGATATATTTATATCATGATACAAGTAAATAAATGTTTTTTAAAAATAAAAAATTAAGTGTTTATATTTTTATAAAACATTAATGTTTTATTCACACTTTTATAATAAATATAATTATTTAAAATAAATTTTATTTACATAAAATGGATTCATAAATTAATATTAAGTTTTATTATAATGATAAGAAATTTTTATAAGACCATAATTAATTTTCCAAGGGTCATAAAATCGATTATAATATTAAAATCAGTATTTTTCAAATCAATGATGATTTTATTTAAAAATTAAAATTCTCAAATTTAGAAATTTATTTTCACAAAATGGATTCCATTTTTTAAATATAAACATTGAAAAATATTTTGGTGATTTTTTTGTATTTTTCTCTAATAGTTTAATTTTTTGCGAATAATGAAATATGATAATTTACGGTATTTAACATTATAATCCAAATACATGAATTGTTGAGTCATTGATGATGTAATAACCCATTATTTAGAACTCACATGCACTAGTTACTGTATATAGTCACATGAATCAATATTATTGATATTCTTGATCCAAAATAATAAACTAATGAATGTAATAATAAAAAACACCCCTCTCTTCACCTTATAAATACCACCCATTACCACCCCTTCTCCTCACAACTTATAAGATTTTAAGATTTCCAATATTCTTCCCAATTACCTTCTAAATTCTCTTCCCTAAATACTAGTGTTTCTGGTCTCACCCAAAAGACCAATTTCTTGTGTCTTAAGGAGGTTCATAGGGAGACGACATTCAAAAGGTAAAACCCTCCATCTTCCTCTCTTAAATTATTTATTTATCCTATATTATCCTCAACCACCTATCCGAAGTTACATGAAAACTATTGTATCATATAAATAATTTAATTTTATCATGTTAATGTAATATCCATCATCAAATCCCTTCTCTTTAACTTTTATTGTAAAAATAAAAACATCATTTGTAATATATCGGTTCACTGCCTTCGTGGATGATGAGTTTTAGTTTTCCGTTACCAACTTAAAGGCTGGTAATAAACAAATTATTATAGTAAAATAACGTTTTAAAATTTATATTATAACTTATTTCATGTTATGGAACTAATACATAGACATAATATTAATTAAATTGAAACAAATTTGTGATGATCGGAAAAAACTGCTAAAACAAACTAAACATTTATCATTAAAATCTTATCAAATGAATCATCTTCATAACAGAAAGAAAAATGATATATATAACTATTTAAACTTATATATATTCACAAATACCATATAACTTCACTTCTATACTACTTTTACCATTTTAAAATAACATCCATAAATATACAAAAGTGAGCTGACCATGAAACCATGAAACATACGCCCCTAAAAGGAAAAAAATTAATCCTTATAGCTCATAAAAATGGATATAAATGAACTTAATAAAATTGTAATAAATAAAATATATGTTTAATAATTTATTAATTAATTAATTAATGGATCTAATTTGATTATACATTACATTAAGTGAAAGTGCAGAACACATTCATACATAAGGTAAGGGATCTCTTTGAACCTCCATTTTTTCCTTTGGGTTACGGTTTCTCTCTCTTTTACCCAATTTATTTCTCCATTATTATTATATACATATCATAAATTCTGTTTATATGTTCCACACATATTTATCTATCTCAATTCATCCATCTTTGATGGGTAAATTCATGTTTTAAAAGGTTCCCTTCTCAATTCCTCTAGATAAGAAAGCCCGATCAAAGGGAAATTCTCTGTTTCTTACCCATTTTGGAGTACACTTAATAAAATGTTTTAAGACAAAAATATTTTACAAAATCACTCATTTTATCATGAAAATCAGTTTTGTTTCATTTTTTATTTTATGGAAATAATTATTCCTTAAAAACTCTTTATTCATTTCCCAAAAACCACGTGTAAGTGGAACATTTCTAAAGTTACCTGACCACTCTTTTTCATGTTTACACTTTATTTTAACATTATTATTAATCTTCTATTATTATTTTTCACTTATTAATGTACAATAATTATTTAAGTTATTTCTTTCAAGTATTCCATTACGATACGCCCTTTGGTTATGCCTTATGACTATGAAACCCATTTATTTTCTTGTGTAACTCTTATGTTTATTCCTTATACTTGATTTATTTATGTTGCAAACATATACATGTACTTTTTATTATGGGTGAACCAAGATATCACTAAATTGAATAGGTTAATTTTTTTTCTCATGAGACATTACATATGGGATTAGGGAGTAAACCAATTCTATTATGGGGCCTTTTCTACCACGTGATACTGTCTTGGTAATTATCCTTTAATAATGTTTATGTCATTCTACGAATTGATTCCACATTCCTATATCTACATGATCATATGATACTATAATATGTATAGTACGAATCTAAATTTTTATTCATGTTCCATCCCTTTCATGTTATTATGTTATTCCTTCTGACTCATGTGCTATACTTATTTTCCATTTTTATTCCCTTAATGGGATTTTTAGCTCATCCCTTTTTGTCTATTTATTCCCTAGGTTATCCTATGTAGTTATAGGAGCTCAAAAGAATTTAGGATCTCATTATAGTTATTAATAGAGTATGTTTTATTCTAGTTTCATGTTTTCTAATTATGCACCCAGTCTTCCAAATACACTATCCTTTTTTATCCTTGGTTTGTATTGTATAGATAATTATGCTCAAAATAATGTAATTATATGTGTAAATTTTAGGGTCATTATAGTTGTTATTATATAATCATCTAGTTATTTTGTGGGATTATGACTAGAATACTTTAGTAAGAACCATATGGATAATTCTATCACATGGATAACCTAGATTCAAACCTAAGAAATCATCACATAGGATATAAATTTAATTTATATATGTTTATAGTTACCTTTTTATATTCTCATTAGCTATATATTCAAACCCCACCCCAAATTTTATTTCCTTTTTAGTTAATGTTTGGAAATATGAGAACCTGTTCAAACAACCAATGTGAAAGTCATTGTAAAATTTGCCCTAATGAGATGCCAAACTTGATAGGAATGGGAGCGTGGAACTTAATGATAGTATTAGATCAGCTAGACCAAGTTATGAATAATAACTTAAATCATGTAGAACTCCCTCCTTATAAGAAAGAGAATGTTTTAGTAAAACCTTTTATGTGATAAAGGAATCCTATATTTAGTAGATATTCTGATCCCCTCATCATAGAATAATGGATTAAATACATTGAGAAGATATTTTATATCCAACAATGATTAGTGGAAGATAAAATTGTGTTATAGTTCTATAATTTTGACGAGGAAGCCGATCAGTGGTGGAAACTGATAAATAACACAAAGTATAAAGTGGAAATTGATTCCATGTAATGAGAAATATTCAAGAAAATATTTTTCAATAAATATTTTCCCTAAACTCTATATTTTAAATGGAGAGGTAGTTTCTCAAACTAAATAAAATGGAATATGAATCTATTTGGACATATGAGGAAAACTTCACAAGGCTTTCATGATACACCTCTAGATTTTTCATTAACATTGAAGTTATGGTGGATTAATTCTTTAGTGGATTAAGGCCAAGTCTATGAAAATCATTGAATATTAGATACTTTGAAAACTATGAAAATATTTTTTGCTGTTCCCTTAAGGTTGATATGGATATTTGAGACTCTTGGTGGTATCATGGGATTGGAGGTAAAAATAAGAAAATAGAGTTTAATATGGGAGGGTAAATAGATAAATCCCATAGAGGAAAGAAAACCCAACATCCCATGTGTCAAAATTGTGGGAAGAAGCATCCATAGAATTGTCTAAAGGGAACCGAGATATGCTTCAAATGAGGAAAAGTGGGGAATTAGGATAATAATTGCTTCAAATGAGGAAAAGTGGGGCATCAGGATAATAATTTCCAAAGGGATATAAATAATACAACTAATATGAAAGAATAAAGGGAGGTTCAAACCAACAATAAAATATAAGTATAGTGTTTTACCTACAAGGAACATGGACATTATGTGAGACAATTCCCTAAGCCAAGGGTTGATAGATTTAATCAATGAAAACAACCTTCAAGGCAGTAAGGAAGCACATATGCTATCACTACTACTGAGGTGGATCCTAAAAAATATGCGGTGATAGGTTTACTGGTTATTCATTAAAGAATAGTGAACATACTTTTTTATTTTGGTTCTACACATTATTTTATATATTGTAAGTTTAGTAGAACTATAAAAAAACTACCTCAAAATATAGAGGCTGAGTTATCCTTGAGAGTAGAGAATGGTGAAATTATTGAATTTAAAGTATATAACTTCTCTTTGAGAAATTATTGTTGAATAAACCTCCTATAAAATTTCATATTACTCAATTTAGTGTATTTTAAGGCTATATTGAGAATGGATTGGATATATTTATATAAAGACAACATCAACTATCAGGAAAAGGATATCACTATTCACACCTTATGGAATCCTCTAATTTTATAAAAATTTAAGGAGGGGGATGATTCTTATTTATAATAATTGTATTATTTGTAGATAATATTTCTATATGAACAAGTATATATAGCTCAAATGATTTATATAAAGTAGAGAATCATACTTGAAGACATGTCCATTTTAAGGGGATACACTAATGTGCTCCCTAATGTAACATCCTAGGTAAATAAAAAATATTAATTTTTCATATTTATCCAATTTTGTGAATAAAAATGTTAATATTAATTTAAATGGAATGCTATGCTCGATGGCGTACCCAATACGCAACAACGAGTTTCTTTGAAATCTTACGTTGCACTCTAATAATAAAATAATATTATTTTAAATGGTAGTTAACGCCTAGCCGTTGTAATGGAGAGAATGAACAGAACTAACTAAAAAATTATTATATATGTTTTTCAAACATTTTTACTTTTTTTCCAATAAATGTTAGAGGCTTAAAATGCGAATGAATCCAATTTTAAGCATAAATCTTCTAATATTATTTAAAAGGTTGATTAACCGCCTTTTGATGGTGAAACCTTTTTAAATATACTTTTAAAGATTTTATATGTTGTATTTGACAAAATAAAACCCTTCTTTAGAATCTGGACATCAAAATTTACTTTGTGTAATTTTTTTTTCTGATAAAGGTCAGTTTTAGTGAAAATGTTGTATTTTAATTCAAAATATATTTTTAATATAATTTATTTATATGATTAGATCATATTTTGAATTTGTTTTAAAGTTCAATTAGAATATATTTTTACCATTTAATCCAATGGTGGTCATTGGAATTAATTTCACTTTGAAATTGGACTTAAACTAGTGTCAATCTTTTAATAGATATTGTTTCTTAAAAACACGCTATTTGTTTTGACAGCGGGAATTAATTATTAAATTAATTAATGCAAATTTTATGTTTTTAATTTTATAAAATAGACATCATTTTTGAATTTGGAATATCAAATATAGCTTAGGGTGAATTTTTGGTATTTTTCTGAAAAACTTCAATTTTTGATGAATAGTGAAACCACTAAGTGGTAGTTAGAAAACTGATTTTTCCTTTAAATGAAACTTTACCACTTCTGTGATTTGAATTTTCAAAATCCAACAAACATGTTTGTCATTAATATGTAAAATGTGGTTCAATGGGATTAAAATAATTTTTTGGTGAATAGTAACTTTTAAGTTTTATTAATTGCGATTAAAGGTAATTAGTGTAATTTAAGGTGAAGATAATGTTATAATAATATGAAATGACCTTGACACATGTCCTACCCTTATTGGATGAGTCAAGGACGACCAAGAAAATCCATGGATCAACTTGGGGACCCCATGGAGCCACTTTGGTAGGAAAATGACATCAATAACTTTTTATTTAAAGTTAAAATAAAAATGTCACAAACATGTATTGTTTTACTAAAAAAAAATTTACATGGGGTTATACAAGTCATATTTTTGACTATAAATATCCATTATAAATCTAAAAATATTTTCTACATCATAGTATTATTTTTATATTTTTTATACATTAAATAAATTACTTTATTTAGGACACCGTGATGATGCAGCGATTACCTCATTAATAAACGATTTAAATAAAATGAAAAGATAATGTAAAATCTAAGACTTACACTTGTCCAAAAACTATTGGATGAGTATATTTCGAACCCTTATCACCTTATACTCGAAATATATCAATGTGGGACCTTTAAAATCAGAAAATCAATTTAATATAAAGTAACATTTCTTTACTTTCCAAGAGTGCCCCTCCTCCCTCTTATAAAAGGCCCCCACCTCTACCTCCTTACCAACAACTCTCAAGCCATTGGCTCAGCCAACCTCTGCTATTTTTTTCTCTAAACATATATATATTACTTTTAGAAGCCTCACTTTTGGCAGAATCCTTTCCAAGTAATCCTTTGGGCTCAAATCAAAAAGAGTTACCCGATTTTAAGGTAATGTCTTCACTTGTGTTCTTTGGTTTTATTCTGCTTCTCCAACCCCCTAACCTCTTTTTATTACTTTTTTTTGTAAAAAAAAAGTATCTTCAATATACTATGATGTTTTTATAAGAATTATTCGAGATACACTTTTAAACACCTCTGTCTAATGGTTAAAGAACATACTATTTCTATGGATGGTGAATTACTGCCTCACAAAACGATGATTGTTCAATATTCTTTTAACACCTTAAAAGGTGGCCATTAAGATGTAAATATATTTATATATGATATATAATATGTTTATGTTTTCCTTAATCTTATGTATTTTTTATTTATTGCATACCTTTATGGTTTCCATTATGGGTAAACACGATATCTTCATTTTAGGAAGTGCGGACTACCGCCCCCTCAAAGTGATTTGATTCGTTAATGCCATATGTGGGTTGTATAAAGGATGAAATTAATGTTATTACATATTATATCCTACTGGAATTATAATATACCTTTATATAATTATTATTTCATTCCATTTAATACAAAAAAAGAAAAGAAATGAAAGTAGCGTTCATGCGTACGTACAACTTACCATCTCCATGAACGGTACATTTCATTTCTTATCTCCAAATGTTATGTAATATTATAAGTACATATATATAATGGATATATATGTCATATATTATATATAAATGATTTATATCATTTTGGAATTATAATATATAAATCTCTCATTTAGTTTTAATTCCATTAATATGAGAAAGAAATGAAAGTAGCGTTCATGCGTACGTACGACCTACCGTCTCCATGAACGGTGCATTTCATTTTTTATCTCCAAATGTTATGGAATAGTATAAAATGAATATATAATAGATATATATGATATTTAAATCATTTATAATATTCTTGAGATGATGTACCTATAACTTCATGGAAAATTATTTTCCAACAAGATTAATTTTGACTCATGTACCGAACATCGACAAAAATGTTTGATATGAACTCAAATTATTAACCCATTATTATAAAATTTTAATATGTGATATGAACTGAATAATAATATTCAAAGGAGGTCCTTAAGTAATTATAAATTTAATAAAGTTTATTATTCAGGAATATAAAGAAACGAACAAGGCAAGTCAGACTTGAGGTAAGGGATCCTACCTCTCTTGTTCTTTTTAAGCACTCTCTTTTATGTCATTTCTTTTAAGATCATATTTATTATGTTTGGGGATGTTATTTTATATTCCTCAAAATTTAATTTTTATGTTCATATTATGAGAGACCCTATTTGATATCGTAAATCCATTTCTAGATGTTTTAAGTGGCGCCGTTAGGCTGCCGAGTTTTCGTAAGGGATTTTTCATCTCACTTTTATTCTCGTGATATTTATGCTACATTTTCCACCATTTCCTTTAAGGGGTGTATGTACTTCCCATTATTCTACTCTTTGTGTAATATAGTTTTGTTTATGGGTATTTACATCAATTTTGTATAGTCCTTCTTTCATGGGGTGTACGTTTCGGAAGTTACCCGATTCGGTAAGGGAACCTTTCACCCTCCTCATTTTAAAAGACATATTTTTGTTAGGTATTTTAATATTATTATTATGTGATATGTTTTTATATATAATTATTTCTATAAATTTTATGTACAAGTGATGAGATACCCCTTTTTATCTCCCATCATCTCATTTTATGAATTCTAAAGTGATGCCGTTAGGCTGTCGGATTTATGTAAGGGAACTTCTTAACCCACTTTCAATTATTTGGGTTAGACCTCTACTTCTTGATTTTATTATGCCAAGATTATTTGTGGAATCTCTATGTTGTAATTTCCACAAACCTTTGTTTGGATATACTATTTCTACACATAATCATCTCATTGATAAACTCTTACTTCATTTATACGAACTTGTATGGGAAATCATAACTCAATCTCATTTTATTGAGTTAAATATCTATGCCATTGGTTTTGTTTTTTCAAGAGTATGTGTGAATGAACTCTGATTGTTTTACACTTAATATTCACTTATATTTTGTGTATTTATATTTGTCTCACATAATCATGTAATTGATTTATCCTTAATCTAAGGATACCGACATTGTAAGGGACTTCGTCTCAATCTCCTTTCATTGAGGCATATTTTGTTTTATACACAAATTTCTTTTATACAGTGTATAAACCCATTTGACTTTTACTTTTATTCGGAAGGAATATTTTCTATACGAAGCGTTTTTCTAAATGAAAAAAAGTATGTTTCTTTTTAACGTACGTGGTGACAACGACCTTTCCGCCGCCGCGAGTATTATTTGATCTTTGGCTTCATAAACAAGCCGTTATATTTTTAAAAGTAAATAAATACCATATACTCTTTTATGTATTTTGGTATTGAAAATGGTTTTGATAATGGATTTGTATGTCAATATATTTAAGTGATATATTGTGCTTGAAATGTGGAAATGTTTTCTTTCCTTTATAATTATTTTATGTGTTATGATTTTATAATGGTACTTGGACATTTGACGGGTGGTTACGTGATAAACCATATGACGGGTGGTGCCGTGAATACCTGGATGGGTGGTTACATTATAACCTCCAATTCACTGGGTATGGAAGTCGGCCGTATGGCTATTCCATTTAGTGAAATGTGTGGAAGTCGACCGTATGATTATTCTATTTAAGTATGCTTATGTCCCAAGTTACCTTATATGATATGTGCTCATTATATGGGTTTTATGGTAATATATTGGTTACAAAAATGGTAAGTAATGATCTTTTATTCAGTTAAGAGTATTTACTACTTCATAAAGGTGAAAAGTATTACTTATGATAAAGTATTCATGGTTTACTAAATGTGTTTGAAAACTAACAATTTTCTTTCTTTGTATCCCTTACTAAGATTTTTATGCTCATCCAAAGTTTTTTTTGAAATGTTTTTCACAGGACATAAAGTGGAATAGGGTCAAGGATGGGATCAAGGAAATGTCATGCTGTCTAAAACGAGGAACTAGAAATGACTCTTTTGTTCAGAAGTTTATTTTTTTGTGGAAAAAAATGGAAGTTGAGTAGATGTGTCTACTTTGTAATCTTTGAGATGTAATAGTTATGATCTAATTCTCTAAAACTCTAAACCTGAAAAGATCCTCAATGTGAATTATTCATTTAATTCAATATTAAGTAATGTTTTAAGGCCGGGTCCTTATAGTTGGTATCAAAGGGAGGTTTAGATAACTTTAGAGGTTAGAGTGTTTCTTAAGAATAAGTGACAAGTTGTGTATAACCACAATAGGTAGTATATTAGATGGAGTCATTGTTTTTTTCAAAGTTACAATTAGTTTGAGATATCTTGGATAACTATATCTCAGTGTTTATATTACTCATTATTATATGATGATTTTACTGATATGCTTACACTGACCTTTTTGGTTTTAGTAAATGGCTGGATCTAGCAGGCACCAAAGTAACAGTGAATGTGAAGGAAACTGTGACAGTTTTCTGAGCGATCAACTGAATGATATGGGAGCTGCAATGAGAACTCTTGTGTTTATCCTCAACAAACTATCTGGAGTCATGATTGACCACCTAAACCTTGATGATTTTTATAAGGCATCATATATGCGAGAAACAAAACCCTACGGAACTTCAGGTAATAATCATAAAGGTAAGTGTGTTCAAAAACCTATGTGTCAAAGATGTGGAAAGAAATACCTAGGAAAATGTTTCAAAGGGACAGAAATATGCTATAGATGTGGAAATGAAGGTAATAAAGCAAGAACCTATCATGGAAAAAGGAAGCATACAGTTGACTCGAGGAAAGGGAAAAAAGTTCTTTCTGAGGGATCAATTGAATGTTTTAAATGTGGTGTGCATGGTCATTATGAAAACACATGTCCTATGAAGAAGTTTCGGGAATGGTATCACCAAGATCGTACAAATATTCATTTACCAATACCTAATGCCATTCCGACTGAGGATGAAGAAACTAACAATGACCCATCAAAGGTATGGATTATTTCTTAACATTTTTTTTCTATTTTGGAATCTTAGGATATGATTCATGATTTTTTTGTAGGAAAGAAGTATTTCAGAATAAGTTGGAAAGGAATGGTTAATGGATCATAAAGAATGTTGAATGAGTAAGAAGTCAACATATAAGGGCTTCAAGAGTTATGGTGAAATTCTTAAAATTATTAAGTCTATTTTGATGATGGGGTTACATTAGAAGACTTTTTATAGTATGTGTAACCCTGATGTTTGATATATGAAAATTTTATTAAAGGAATAGTTATATGTTCTTATTTGGACATAGTTATAAAGAACCATTTGGGTTTATATGATCCTTACTTTTGAGGTAATTATGGGTTACTATATGTTATGATGGAAAATTAAAGGCATGAGATAAAATTGAGGTTAAATTATGTTATGGTTATTTTTCATGATTTTATCTCTTTTTTGGGAATGTTTTGAGAATTATATAGTTTGGAAAAAAGGACAACACACAGATTGTGTGACAACCCGTCGCGTAGGACAAAGCTGCGGGAATCGAACCCAAAACCAAAGTGCGACTGATATTTATCACCTACCACTGGACTATGGGAAGTCCCTGGTTATTTTGACTAATTTTTTTGTTAGATGATTTTATGAATCAAGAGTAAGTTGATTTTGGGTCATCTATGGAAATTATTAACCTATCATGGAGGATATGTGATTAGGTTAATTACTTTTCAATATGAGACTTTAAGAGAAACTGATGTTATTTGGAGATAAATGTTAATTTGTACCTTGGAAGACTATGTGATTAAATCCTTCAAATATTTGGGTTTCAATCTTAGTTTGGTTTACTTTGAATAATTTTATAGACAAATTGTTTATCGAATGGTCTTTGTTGGACTTTGGGTTTTGTTGGGTAAATTTTGGAGATTAAGAATAGAATTTATTTTTATAAAGGATTATCCTTGTGTGGATTATCTGATCTTTTTCTAACAATTTTGGTTTTGGTTAAGGTCTAAAGACAGAGGAAATATATAGCTCTCTTTTTTGGATTAGTTAATTCTCTAGAAGTTGATTATATCGCTCTTAATGTGAACAAGTGATCCTAAATACTCATCTTTTGGAGAAAATATGATTTTGTGTAAGAAATCTAGTAGGATATGAGAGTCTACACGACAAGTAAGTATGTTTCATTATGATTTTGTTAAGCACATAAATAAATTCCTTAATGAAAAGTAACTTAAAAACAAAAATGTTGTCTGTTAACTTTTCCTACTGGGGAATCAAATACCATTTAACCCATCACCAGTTTGTGATTTTTTTTGTGTTTAACTTTCTCCTAAACATGTTTTCTATCACTCTCCCTCAGAACATGACCCTTTGTTTTCTCCTCCATATCCATGTTTTCATGGAATCCTAGTATGGGTTAACTCAGGTTACCTTTTTTTACTTCTCTTTCTTTATTTTAAAGTGATAGTTTTACTGACTCTTGTTCCGATGTGGGACTTTCAATGAAGTTTCTGAGCCCAATTTTAAAATTGCGAGGATGCAATTCTCAAAAGGGGGGAAGGATGTAACATCCCAGGTAAATAAAGAATATTAATTTTTCATATTTATCCATTTTTGTGAATAAAAATGTTAATAATAATTTAAAGGGAATGCTATGCTCGATGGCGTACCCAATATGCAACAACGAGTTTCTTTGAAATCTTACGTTGCACTCTAATAATAAAATAATATTATTTTAAATGGTAGTTAACGCCTAGCCGTTGTAATGGAGGGAATGAACAGAACTAACTACAAAATGATTATATATGTTTGTAATTTTTTTACTTTTTTTCCAATAAATGTTAGAGGCTTAAAATGCGAATGAATCCTATTTTAAGCTTAAATCTTCTAATATTCTTTAAAAGGTCGATTAACCGCCTTTTGATGGAGAACCCTTTTTAAATATACTTTTTAAGATTTTATATGTTATATTTGACAAAATAAAATCCTTCTTTAGAATCTGGAAATCAAAATTTACTTTGTGTAATTTTTTGTTATTTTTCCGATAAAGATTAGTTTTAGTGAAAATGTTGTATTTTAATTCAAAACCTCTTTTTAATCAAATTTATTTATATTATTATATCATATTTTGAATTGGTTTTAACGTTAAATTAGAATATATTTTTACCATTTAATACAATGGTGGTCATTGTAATTAATTTCACTTTGAAATTGGACTTAAACTAGTGTCAATCTTTTAATAGATATTGTTTCTTAAAAACACGCTATTTGTTTTGACAGCGGGAATTAATTATTAAATTAATTAATGCAACTTTTATGTTTTGAATTTTTTAAAATAGACATCATTTTTGAATTTGGAATATCAAATATATCTTAGGGTGAATTTTTTGTATTTTTCTGAAAAACTTCAATTTTTAATGAATAGTGAAACCACTAAGGGGTAGTTAAAAAACTGATTTTTCGTTTAAATGAAACTTTACCACTTCTGTGTTTTGAATTTCAAAAATCTGACATAAATGGTTTTCATTAAGATGTAAAATGTGGTTCAATGGGATTAAAATAATTTTTTGGTGAATAGTAACTTTTAAGTTTTATTAATCGCGATTAAAGGTAATTAGTGTAATTTAAGGTAAAGATATTGTTATAATAATATGAAATGACCTTGACACATGTCCTACCCTTATTGGATGATTCATTAACGACCAAGAAAATCCATGGGTCAACTTGGGGACCCCATGAAACCACTTTTTTAGGAAAATGACATTAATAACTTTTTATTTAAAGTTAAAATAAAAATGTCACAAATATGTATTATTTTAATAAAACAATTTTTACATGGGGTTATAAAAGTCATATTTTTGACTATAAATATTCATTAGAAAGATAAAAATATTTCCTACATCATAGTATTTTTTTTATAATTTTTAGACATTAAATAAATTAATTTATTTATGACACCGCAATGATGCAACGATTACCTCATTAATAAACGATTTAAACAAAATGAAAAGATAGTGTAAAATCTAAGACTTAAACTTGTCCAAAAAATATTGGATGAGTATATTTAGAACCCTTATCACCTTATCCTAGAAATATATCAATGTGGGACCTTTAAAATCTCAAAATAAATTTAATATAATGTAACATTTGTTTACTTTCCAAGAGTGCCCCTCCTCCCTCTTATAAAAGGCCCCCACCTCTACCTCCTTACCAACACATCTCAAGCCATTGGCTCGGCCAACCTCTGATATTTTTGTCTCTCCACATATCTATATTACTACTAGAAGCCTAACTTTGGGCATAATCCTTTCAAGGAAGCCTTTGGGCTCAAATCAAAAAGAGTTACCCGATTTTAAGGTAATGTCTTCACTTGTGTTCTTTTGTTTTATTTTGCTTCTCCAACCCCCTAAACTATTTTTATTACTTTTTTTTTGTAAAAAAACTAGTATCTTCAATATACTAGGATGTTGTTATAAGAATTATTCGAGCTAAAATTTCACACACCTCCGTCTAATGGTTAAAGAACATACTGTTTCTGTGGATGGTGAATTACTACCTCATGAAAAGATGATTGTTCAATATTCTTTTAACAGCTTCAAAGGTGGCCATTAAGATGTCACTATATTTATATATGATATATAATATGTTTATGTTTTTCTTAATCTTCTGTATTTTTCATTTATGGCATAACTTTATGGTTTCCATTATGGGTAAATGCGATATCTTCATTTTAGGAAGTGCGGACTACAGCCCCCCCAAAGTGATTTGATTCGTTAATGTCATATGTGGGATGTATAAAGGATGGAATTAATGGTATTACATATGATATCCTATAGGAATTATAATAAACCTTTATATCATTATTATTTCATTCCATTGAATACAAAAAAATAAATAAATGAATGTAGCGTTCATGCATACGAACAACTTACCATCTCTATGAACAGTGCATTTCATTTCTTATCTCCAAATGTTATGTACTATTATAAGTACATATATATAATGGATATATATGTCATATATTACATCTAAATGATGTATATCATTCTGTAATTATAATATATATATCTCTCATTTAGTTTTAATTCCATTAATATGACAAAGAAATGAAAGTAGCGTTCATGCGTACGTACGACCTACCGTCTCCATGAACAGTGCATTTCATTTTTTATCTCCAAATGTTATGTAATAGTATAAAATTAATATATACTAGATATATTTGATATTTAAATCATTTATAATATTCTGGAGATGATGTACCTATAACTTAATGGAACATTCTTTTCCAACAAGCTCGATTTTGACTCATGTACCGAACATCGACAAAAATGTTTGATATGAACTCACATTATTAAACCATTATTATAACATTTTAATATGTTATATGAACTGAATAATAATATTTAAAGGAGGTACTTAATCAATTATAAATTGACCAAAGTTTATTATTCAGGAATATAAATAAACGAACAAGGAAAGTCATACTTGAGGTAAGGTATCCTACCTCTCTCTTTCTTTCTAAGCACTCTCTTTTATGTCATTTATTTTAAGCTCATATTTCTTATGTTTGGGGATGTTATTTTATATTCCTCATACTTTAATTTTTATTTTCATATTATGAGAGAGCCTATTTGATCTCGTAAATCCATTTTTGGAAGTTTTAAGTGGCGTCGTTAGGCTACCGAGTTTTCGTAAGGGATTTTTCATCTCACTTTTATTCCCGTGAGATTTATGCTACATTTTCCACCATTTACTTTGAGTGGTGTATGTACTGCCCATTATTCTACTCTTTGGGTAATATAATTTCGTTTATGGGTATTTACATCAATGTTGTATGTTCCTTCTTTCAGGTGGTGTACGTTTCAGAAGTTACCCAATTTGGTAAGGGAACCTTTCACCCTCCTCATTTTAAAAGACTTCTTTTTGTTAGGTATTTTAATCTTATTATGATGGGATATGTTCTTATATATCCTTATTGCTATAAATGTTATGTACAATTTATGAGATACCCCTTTTTATCTCTCATCATCTCATTTTATGAATTCTAAAGTGATGCCGTTAGGATGTCAGATTTCTGTAAGGGAACTTCTTAACCCACTTTCAATTCTTTAGGTTAAACCTATACTTATTGATTTTATTATACCAAGATTATGTGTGGAATCTCTATGTTGTAAATTCCACAAAACGTTGTGTGTATATACTATTTCTACACATAATCATATCATTGATAAATTCTTACGTCATTTATATGAACTTGTATGGGAAATCATAACTCAATCTCATTTCATTGAGTTAAATATATATGTCATTGGTTTTGTTTTTTCAAGAGTATGTGTGAATGAACTATGATTGTTTTACACTTAATATTCACTTATATTTGGTGTATTTATATTTTTCACACATAATCATGTAATTAATTTATTTTTAATCTAAGGATACCGACTTTGTAAGGGACTTCGTCTCAATCTCCTTTCATTGAGGCATATTTTGTTTTATACAAAACTTTATTTTATACAGTGTATAAAACCATTTGAATTCTAATTTTATTCGGAAGGAATCTTTTCTATACGAAGAGTTTTACTAAATGACAAAAAGTATGTTTCTTTTTAACGTACGCGGTGACAACGACCTTTTCGCCGCTGCGAGTATAATTTGATCTTTGGCTTTCTCAAAAAGCCTTTATATTTTTAAAAGTAAATAAATACCATATACTCTTTTATGTATTTTGGTATTGAAAATGGTTTTGATAATGGATTTTTATGTCAATATATTTATGTGATATATTGTGCTTAAAATGTGGAAATGTTTTCTTTCCTTTATAATTGTTTTATGTGTTATGATTTTATAATGGTACTTGGACATTTGACGGGTGGTCACGTGATAAACCATATGAAAGGTGGTTCCGTGAATACTAGGATGGGTGGTAACGTTATAACCTCTAATTCATTGGGTATGGAAGTCAGCCGTATGGCTATTCCATTTAGTGAAATGTGTGGAAGTCGACCGTATGGTTATTCCATTTAAGTATGTTTATTTCCCAAGTTACCTTATATGATATTTGCTATTTATATGGGTTTTATGGTAATCTATTGGTTACAAAAATGGTAAGTAATTATATTTTATTCAGTGAAGAGTATTTACTACTTCATAAAGGTTAAAAGTATTACTTATGATAAAGTATTCATGGTTTACTTGATGTGTTTGAAAACTAACAATTTTCCTTCTTTGTATCCCTTACTGAGATTTTTATGCTCATCCCATGTTTTTTTTGAAATGTTTTTCATAGGACATAAAGTGGAATAGGGTCAAGGATGGGATCAAGGAAATGTCATGATGTCTAAAACAAGGAACTAGACATGACTCTTTTGTTAAGGATTTTATTTTTTTGTGGAAAAAAATGGAAGCTGAGTAGATGTGTCTACTTTGTAATCTTTGAGATGTAATAGTTATGATCTAATTCTATAAAACTCTAAACCTGAATATATCCTCAATGTGAATTATTCATTTAATTCAATATTAAGTAATGTTTTAAGGCTGGGTCCTTATAGTTGGTATCAAAGGCAGGTTTAGATAACTTTAGAGGTTAGAGTGTTGCTTAAGAATAAGTGACAAGTTGTGTATAACCACAATGGGTAGTATATTAGATGGAGTCATTGTTTTTTTTAAAGTTAGAATTAGTTTGAGATAACTTGGATAACTATATCTTAGTGTTTATCTTCCTCATTATTATATGATGATTTTACTGATATTCTCACACTGACCTTTTTGGTTTTAGTAAATGGCTGGATCTAGCAGCCACCAAAGTAACAGTGAATGTGAAGGAAAATGTGACAATTTTCTGAGCGAGAAACTAAATAATATGGGAGCTGCAATGAGTACTCTTGTGTTTATCCTCAACCAACTATCTAGAGTCATGATTGACCACCTAAACCTTGGTGTTTTTTATAAGGCATCATATATGCGAGAAAAAAATCCCTACAGAACTTCAGGTAATAATCATAAAGGTAGGTGTGTTCAAAAACCTATGTGTCAATGATGTGGAAAGAAACACCTAGGAAAATGTTTCAAAGGGACATAAATATGATATATATGTGGAAATGAAGGTCATAAAGCAAGAACCTGTCATGGAAAAAGGAATCATCCAGTTGAATCGAGGAAAGGAAAAGAAGTTCTTTCTGAGGGATCAATTGAATGTTTTAAATGTGGTGTGTATGGTCATTATGAAAACACATGTCCTAAGAAGAAGTTTCGGGAATGGGATCACCAATATCGTATAAATAATCGTTTACCAATACCTAATTCCATTCCAATTGAGGATGAAGAAACTGACAATGACCCATCAAAGGTATGTATTATTTCTTAACATTTGTTTTCCTATTTTGGAATCTTAGGATATGATTCATGATTTTGTTTTTAGGAAAGAAGTATTTCAGAATAAGTTGGAAAGAAATGGTTAATGGATCATGAAGAATGTTGAATGAGTAAATAGTCAACATATAAGGGATTCAAGAGTTATGGTGAAATTCTTAAAAGTATTAAGTCTCTTTTGATGATGGGGTTACATTAGAAGAATTTTTATAGTATGTGTAACCATGATGTTTGATATATGAAAATTTTATTCAAGGAATAGTTATCTGTTATTTTGTGGACATAGTTATAAAGAACCATTTGGTTTATATGATCCTTACTTTTGATGTAATTATGGGTTACTATATGTTATGATGGAAAATGAAAGGCATGAGATAAAATTGAGGTTAAATTATGTTATGGTTATTTTTGATGATTTCATCTCTTTTTGTGGAATGTTTTGAGAATTATATAGTTTGGAAAAAAGGACAACACACAGACCGTGTGACAACCCGTCACATCGGAAAAAGCTGCGGGAATCGAACCCACAACCAAAGTGCGACTGGTATTTATTGCCTACCACTAGACTATGCGAAGTCCCTGCTTATTTTGACTGATTATTTTTAGTTAGATGATTTTATGAATCAAGAGTAAGTTTATTTTTGGTTATCTATGGAAATTATTAACCTATCATGGAGGATATGTGATTAGGTTAATTACTTTTTAATATGAGACTTTAAGAGCAACTGATGTTATTTGGAGATAAATGTTAATTTGTACCTTGAAAGACTATGTGATTAAATACTTCAAATATTTGGGTTTCAATATTAGTTTGGTGTACTTTGAAGAATTTTATAGACAAATTGTTTATTGAATGGTCTTCGTTGAACTTTGGGTTTTGTTGGAAAAATTTTGGAGATTAAGAATAGATTTTCTTTTTATAAAGGATTATCCTTTTGTGGATTATCGGATCTTGTTCTAACAATTTTGGTTTTGGTTAAGGTCTAAAGACAAGGGAAATATATATCTCTCTTTTGTGGATTGGGTGATTCTCTAGAAGTTGATTATAGCACTCTTAATGTGAACAAGTCATCCAAATACTCATCTTTTGGAGAAAATATGAGTTTGTGTAAGAAATATAGTAGGAGATGAGAGTCAACACGACAAGTAAGTATATTTCCTTAGGATTTAGTTAAGCCCATAAATAAATTCCTCAATGAAAAGTAACTTAAAAACAACAATTTTTTCTCTTAACTTTTTCTACTGGGTAATCAAATACCATTTAACCCATCACCAGTTTGTGATTTTCTGGTGGTTAAATTTCTCTTAAACATGTTTTCTATCACTCTCCCTCAGAACATGACCCTTTGTTTTCTCCTCCATATCCATGTTTTCATGGAATCCTAGTATGGGTTAACTCGGGTGACCTTTGTACTTCTCTTTTTTTTAAATTGATAGTTTTACTGACTCTTGTTCTGATGTGGGACTTTTAATGAAGTTTCTGAGCCCAATTTTAAAATTACAAGGACGCAATTCCCAAAAGGGGGGAAGGATGTAACATCCCAGGTAAATAAAGAATATTACTTTTTCACATTTATCCATTTTTTTGAATAAAAATGTTAATATTAATTTAAAGGGAATGCTATGCTCGATGGCGTACCCAATACACAACAACGAGTTTCTTTGAAATCTTACGCTGCACTCGAATAATAAAATAATATTATTTTAAATGGTAGTTAACGCCTAGCCGTTGTAATGGAGGGAATGAAAAGAACTAACTACAAAATGATTATATATGTTTTTCAAATATTTTTACTTTTTTCCAATAAATGTTAGAGGCTTAAAATGCGAATGAATCCAATTTTAAGCATAAATATTCTAATATTCTTTAAAAGGTCGATTAACCGCCTTTTGATGGAAAACCCTTTTTAAATATAATTTTGAAGATTTTATATGTTATATTTGAAAAAATAAAATCCTTCTTTAGAATCTGGACATCAAAATTTACTCTGTGTAAATTTTTGTTATTTTTCCGATAAAGATCAGTTTTAGTTAAAATGTTGTATTTTAATTCAAAACCTCTTTTTAATCCAATTTATTTATATGATTAGATCATATTTTGAATTGGTTTTAAAGTTAAATTAGAATATATTTTTACCATTTAATCCAATGGTTGTCATTGTAATTAATTTCACTTTGAAATTGGACTTAAACTAGTGTCAATCTTTTAATAGATATTGTTTCTTAAAAATACCCTATTTATTTTGACAGCGGGAATTAATTATTAAATTAATTAATGAAACTTTTATTTTTTGAATTTTATAAAATAGAAATCATTTTTTAATTCTGAATATCAAATATATCTTAGGGTGAATTTTTGGTATTTTTCTGAAAAACTTCAATTTTTGATGAATAGTAAAACCACTAAGTGGTAGTTAAAAAACTGATTTTTCGTTTAAATGAAACTTTACCACTTCTGTGATTTGAATTTCAAAAATCCGACATACATGGTTGTCATTAAGATGTAAAATGTGGTTCAATGAGAATAAAATAATTTTTTGGTGAATAGTAACTTTTAAGTTTTATTAATCGTGATTAAAGGTAATTAGTGTAATTTAAGGTAAAGATAATGTTATAATAATATTAAATGACCTTGAAACATTTCTTACCCTTATTGGATGGGTTACGGCTGACCAAGAAAATCCATGGGTCAACTTGGGGACCCCATGGAGCCACTTTGGTAGGAAAATGACATCAATAACTTTTTATTTAAAGTTAAAATAAAAATGTCACAAACCTGTAATGTTTTACTAATTTTTTTTTACATGGGATTATACAAGTCATATTTTTGACTATAAATATCAATTAAAAAGATAAAAGGATTTACTAAATAATAGTATTTTTTTTTTATAATTTTTAGACATTAAATAATTTAATTTATTTATGACACCGTGATGATGCAGTAATTACCTCATTAATAAACGATTTAAATAAAATGAAAAGATAATGTAAAATCTAAGACTTAAACTAGAACAACAACTATTGTATGAGTATATTTAGAATCCTTATCACCTTATCCTAGAAATATATCAATGTCAGACCTTTAAAATCTGAAACTAAATTTAATATAAAGTAACATTTCTTTACTTTCCAAGAGTGCCCCTCCTCCCTCTTATAAGACGCCCCCACCTCTACCTCCTTACCAACACCTCTCAAGCCATTGGATCAGGCAAAAATATACTCTTTTTGTCTCTCCACATATCCCTATTACTTCTAGAAGCCTCACTTTGGGCAGAATTCTTTCTAATGAAGCCTTTGGGCTCAAATCAAAAAGAGTTACCCGATTTTAAGGTAATGTCTTCACTTGTGTTCTTTTGTTTTATTTTGCTTCTATAACCCCCTAAACTATTTTTATTACTTTTTTTGTAACCAAACAAGTATCTTAAATATACTAGGATGTTTTTATAAGAAGTATTCGAGCAACACTTTTACACAACTCCGTCTAATGGTTAAAGAACATATTGTTTCTGTGGATGGCGAATTACTGCCTCACGAAACGATGATTATTCAATATTCTTTTAACACCTTCAAAGGTGGCCATTAATATTTAACTATATTTATATATGATATATAATATGTTTATTTTTTCCTTTATCTTATGTATTTTTCATTTATGGAATACCTTTATGGTTTCCATTATGGGTAAACGCGATATCTTCATTTTAGGTAGTGCGGACTACCGCCCCCCCTCAAAGTGATTTGATTCATTAATGCCATATGTGGGACGTATAAAGGATGGAATTAATGGTATTACATATTATATCCTACTGTAATTATAATATACCATTATATAATTATTATTTCATTCCATTGAATACAAAAAAAAGAAGAAATGAAAGTAGAGTTCATGCGTATGTACGGCTTACCGTCTCCATGAACGGTACATTTCATTTCTTATCTCCAGATGTTATGTACTATTATAAGTACATATATATAATGGATATATATGTCATATATTACATCTAAATTATGGATATCATTATGTAATTATAATATATATATCTATCATTTAGTTTTAATTCCATTAATATGACAAAGAAATGAAAGTAGCGTTCATGCGTACGTACGACCTACCGTCTCCATGAACAGTGCATTTCATTTTTTATCTCCAAATGTTATGGAATAGTATAAAATGAATATATACTGGATATATATGATATTTAAATCATTTATAATATTCTGCAGATGATGTACCTATAACTTCATGGAAAATTCTTTTCCAACAAGCTCAATTTTGACTTATGTACCGAACATCGACAAAAACGTTTGATATGAACTCACATTATTAACCCATTATTATAAAATTTTAATATGTGATATGAACTTAATAATAATATTTAGAGTAGGTCATTAAGAAATTATAAATTGACCAAAGTTTATTATTCCGGAATATAAAGAAAAGAAAAGGCAAGTCGGAATTGAGGTAAGGGATCCTACCTCTATCTTTCTTTTTAAGAACTCTATTTTATGTAATTTATTTTAATCTCATATTTATTATGTTTGGGGATGTTATTTTATATTCCTCATACTTTAATTTTTATTTTCATATTATGAGAGACCCTATGTGATCACGTAAATCCATTTTTGGAAGTTTTAAGTGGCGCCGTTAGGCTACCGAGTTTTCGTAAGGGATTTTTCATCTCACTTTTATTCCCATGAGATTTATGCTACATTTTCCACCATTTACTTTGAGTGGTCTATGTACTTCCCATTATTCTACTATTTGTGTAATATAATTTCGTTTATGGGTATTTACATCAATGTTGTATAATCCTTCTTTCATGGGGTGTACGTTTTGGAAGTTACCCAATTCGGTAAGGGAACCTTTCACCCTCCTCATTTTAAAAGACTTCTTTTTGTTAGGTCTTTTAATCTTATTATGATGGGATATGTTATTATATATCCTTATTGCTATAAATTTTATTTCCAAGTATTGATATACCTCTTTTTATCTCTCATCATCTCATTTTATGAATTCTAAAGTGACGCCGTTAGGCTGTCAGATTTCTGTAAGGGAACTTCTTAACCCACTTTCAATTCATTGGGTTAAACCTCTACTTCTTGATTTTATTATGCCAAGATTATGTGTGGAATATCTATGTTGTAATTTCCACAAACCTTTGTGTGGATATACTATTTCTACACATAATCATCTCATTGATAAATTCTTACGTCATTTATACGAACTTGTATGGGAAATCATAACTCAATCTCATTTCATTGAGTTAAATATCTATGTCATTGGTTTTGTTTTTTCAAGAGTATGTGTGAATGAACTATGTTTGTTTTACACTTAATATTTACTTATATTTGGTGTATTTATATTTGTCACACATAATCATGTAATTGATTTATCCTTAATCTAAGGATACCAACTTTGTAAGGGACTTCGTCTCAATCTCCTTTCATTGAGGCATATTTTGTTTTATACACAACTTTCTTATATACAGTATATAAACCCATTTGACTTATACTTTTATTCGGAAATAATCTTTTCTATTTGAAGCGTTTTACTAAACGAAAAAAAGTATGTGTCTTTTTAACGTACACGGTGACAATGACCTTTCCACCACCACGAGTATTATTTGATCTTTGGCTTCCTCAATAACCCGTTATACTTTTAAAAGTAAATAAATACCATATAACCTTTTATGTATTTTGGTATTGAAAATGGTTTTGATAATGGATTTTTATTTCAATATATTTAAGTGATATATTTTTCTTGAAATGTGGAAATGTTTTATTTCCTTTATAATTGTTTTATGTGTTATGATTTTATAATGGTACTTGGACATTTGACGGGTGGTTACGTGATAAACCATATGACGGGTGGTGCCGTGAATACCAGGATGGGTGGTTACGTTATAACCTCCAATTCATTGGGTATGGAAGTCGGCCGTATGGATATTCTATTTAGTGAAATGTGTGGAAGTCGACCGTATGGTTATTCCATTTAAGTATGTTTATGTCCCAAGTTAACTTATATGATATGTGCTCTTTATATGGGTTTTATGGTAATCTATTGGTTATAAAAATGGTAAGTAATGATATTTTATTCAGTGAAGATTATTTACTACTTCATAAAGGTGAAAATTATTACTTATGATAAAGTATTCATGGTTTACTTGATGTGTTTGAAAACTAACAATTTTCCTTCTTTGTATCCCTTACTGAGATTTTTATGCTTATCCCAAGTTTTTTTTGAAATGTTTTTCACAGGACATAAAGTGGAATAGGGTCAAGGATGGTATCAATGAAATGTCATGCTGTCTAAAACAAGGAACTAGACATGACTCTTTTGTTCAGGAGTTTATTTTTTTTGTGGAAAAAAATGGAAGTTGAGTAGATGTGTCTACTTTGTAATCTTTGAGATGTAATAGTTATGATCTAATTCTCTAAAACTCTAAACCTGAAAATATCCTCAATGAGAATTATTCATTTAATTCAATATTAAGTAATGTTTTAAGGCTGGGTCCTTATACCTAAAGAATTGCATGGTCTTCCTTCTGATCGATAGGTTGAGTTCTCAATTAAACTTATACAAGTATATCTAATCATATCAAAGACTCAATATTGGATAGACACAATTGAGTTATAAGAACTAAAAAAGTAGTTACAAGAGAATCTGGACAAGGGTTTTATATGATCAAGTGATTCACTTTGGGGTACACCAATACTATTAATCAAGAATAAGGACAGACCAATGCAATTATAGATTTATTATTGTGAGATCAATAAAATAATGATAAATAATAAGTATCCCATACCATGGATAGATGAATTTTTTGATCAAATACATGGGGAAAATTATTTCTCTATGGTGGACCTTCAATTAGGTTATCACCAATTGAACTTGAAGAAGGAAGATATTCCCAAGACCACATTTCAAATGAGGAATGAACACTATGATTTCATAGTAATTCCATTAAGACTAACTAATGATATATAAATTTTTATGGAATTATTGAATAGAGTCCTTAAATATTACCTTGAAATTTTTTTGGTAGTCTTTATAAAAAATATTCTGTTATACTCTAAGACCAAGGAGGATCATGATGAGCATTTGAATACTGTGCTAAAGACTTTGTAAAGGGATAAAATATATGAAAATTATAGTAAATGTAAGTTTTGGATTGGGGAATTATATTTCTTGGGGAATGTTATCACCAGAAAATAGATATTAGTAAACCCTTATAAAACAAAGTAAATCGATGAATGACCTAGGCTAACATCTGTAATGAAGATCCGTAGTTTTCATGGTCTAGTTGGGTATTACCGATGATTTGTGAGGAGATTATCATGATTTTAAAACCTAATAAACAAGATAATGTGGAAGGGAGTAAAGTTTTTCTAGACTATTGAATGTGAATACTACTTCACAGAGTTGAAAAATAGGCTTATCACTACAACAGTACTTACACTACTGACAAGTGGGGAACTATTTATGTATACAACAATACTTAAAATAAGGTCTTAGGTTTTGTATTGATGAAAAATGATAAAGTGATATCCTACAACTCAATATAGCTAATATTTCATGATAAAAACTATCCCACACATGATCAAGAGTTTTTGTGTATGATCTTTGCATTGAAAATCTGATAGAATTATCTCTATAGGGAGAAGTGTGAGATATATATTGATCACAAGAGCCTCAAAAATATATTCACATTGAAGGAGCTTAATATACACTGATAAACATGGTTAGAGATCATTAAGGATTATAACTGATCGATACACTACTATCATGGTAAAGTGAATAAAGTGGAATATACTTATTAGAAAATATCAGGCAACATTATCAATGATGATAATTGAGAAGTATATAATCTTCTTATACTTACAAAGGATGGACATGAGAATCATAAGGTAAGGAACATCAAACTTTCTTTCTTAAATGATTTATCAACCATAACTTATGGAGAGGATAAATGATTCTCAAAGAAATAATGAGGAAATTCAGAATAAGGTGGAATATATAAGAAAGAGTAAATCATTTGTGTTCAAAATTTATGAGGAAGGAGTAATAAGATTTGGGTTAGGAATATGTTTACCATAAAATCCTAAGGTAAATAAAGAGATTTTTAATGATGCACATAACTTTACCTTCTTTATCCACCCAAGGATTAATAATATGTATTGAGGTCTCTAAGAGAACTATTTGTAGTACAATATAAATAAGAAGATCACATATTATACATCAAAGTGCCTCATATGTTAGCAAGTTAAGGCTGAAAGGAAAAAATATAAGGGGATGATGAAACCATTACCCACACCTACATGGAAATGGTAAAAAATAACCCTGGAATTTGTCACTAGACTTCAATATACATCCATATAAAATAATACTATATGGGTTGTTGGGGATCATTTTATAGATACTATTCACTTTATTTAATTCGAGAAGACCTCTCACTCGATCAACTCAAATGGATATGCATCAGAGAAGTGGTGAGGCTTCATGGAATACCATTATCAATTGTATCTAATAGAGATTTGATATTTACCTCCATATTCTGAAAAATATCCTACATGACCAAAACATTGAGCTAGAATTTAGTCTAGACTATCACCCACAAACAGATGGCTAGTCCAAGAAGATTATTCATACATTGGACGATATATTGAGAGCATGCTCAATAGAATTCAAAGGAGGATGGGGTCAAAATATTCCACTAGTAGAGTTATCTTACAATGGTATCTTCCACTCAATAATACAAATGGATCCATATAAATCCCTTTACTTGAAGATATGTAAAACACCCACATGTTGGGATGAAGTTGGTGAACGTAAACTACTGGGACCTGGAATGGTAGAAAAGGTGAAGACCATTCAGCTGTACACTAGGGCTACCCAAAGTCAACTGAAGAGCTATGTATATAATCATTGATGGGGATTATATTTTGATATTAGATAGATTTTATTACTCTGTATATCTCCATGGAATAAATTCATGATATTTGGGGAGAAGGTAAAGTTAAGTCCTAGGTACATCAACCCCTTTGAGATTCTTGATTGTATCGAAGCCGTGTCATATAGACTAGAATTTCCACCAACCATGTATCAAGTAAATGATGTATTCCACGTACCCCTATTAAGGAAGTAAATACTAGATCCCTCACATGTACTTAATTTATAGGTGGTACAACTGAAAAATGATCTATCTTATAAGGAGTAGCTGGTGAAGATCATGGACCATAGAGATAAATTTCTACACAATAAGACTACTCAACTGGTCAAAGTACTATATAGGAACCATAAATATGAAGCGGTGACATGGTTACTAGAGGAAGTGATAAAGGAGAAGTACCCTCACCTATTTTCACCTTATTATGTATAATGGAATTTTAAGGGTGAAATTTCATAAGAGGGGAAGAATGTAACAACCCAAAATTTTTATTAATGGAATTTCCCTTCTTATAATTATGTCATGTAGTACATATCACAAAAATCACATAGAGAAACCAAAAAACATTATTCTCATAAATGAATAATGGTAAATTATTCAAAAAATAAACCAATAAGAATGCCAAATATTATAGCGGGGTAATAAAAAGAAAATAATATAATAAGAATGGGAAAACATGGATCTTCTAGATCCACTAAAATGACTGCACTCATGAACAAAGCTTTAGAGATAAAAAATAATGTTACAAATGAAATATTAATTTTAAATATTAATGTATAAATAATATTGAGAGAATATATACATGAATGAAGAATTAATGGGATACGAGGTATTTATAGTAAGTAAGGAACCCATATGACTGTTATAAATATAACTATTGGAATAGTAATATGAATGTTAGGAATAGTAATATGGCTGTTAGAATAGTAACATCACCTATAAAAATGTAAAATAATATTTAGGTATCATATAAAATAAAAATATGATATATTTATATCATGATACAAGTTAATAAATGTTTAAAAAATAATAAATTAAGTGTTTGTATTTTTAAAAAACATAAATGTTTTAATCACAATTTTATAATAAATATAATGGATGAAAATAAATTTTATTTACAAAAAATGGATTCATAAATTAATTTGAAGTTTTATTTTAATTATAAGATAATTTTATGATACTATAATTAATTCTCCAAAGGGTCATAAAATCAATTATATTATTAAAATCAACATTTTTAGAATAAACGATGATTTTATTTAAAAATTAAAATTCTCATATCTAGAAAAATATTTCCAGAAAATGGATTCTATTTTTGAAATCTACACATATAAAAATGGTTAGGTTGAATTTTTGGGATATTTCTAAAAGAGTCAATTTTTTTGATGAATAGTGAAATATGGTAATTTTGGGTATTTAACTTTATAATCTAGATACATGAATTTTTGAATCATGAATGATTTAATCACCCATTATTTCTAACTCACATTCACTATTTACTTTATATAGTCACAAGAACAAGTACTATTTATAGTCTTGAGCCAAAATAATAAACTAATGAACATAATAATAAAAAAACACCCCTCTCCTCCCCTTATAAATAACACCCCTTCTACTCACAACTTATAAGCTTTAAATATTGTGAAAATTATTCCTAATTGACTTTCCCTAGCCTCTTAACCAGGTCTTAGTATTGTTAGTCTCACCCAAAAGACCAATTACAAATTACTTAAGGAGGTTCTCATGGAGACAACATTAAAGAGGTACAACCCTCCATCTTTATCTCTAAAATTATTTATTTCTTATACCTTATACTCACCCCCATATAAAAGGACATGATAAATACAGTATCATATAAATAATATAATTTTATTTTTTTTAATGTAATATCCATCATCAAATCCATTCTCTTATACTTTTATTGTAAAAAAACATCATCCATAATTTGTCGGTTCACCACCTTCATGGATGGCGAGTTTTTATTTTCCATTACCACCTTTAAAGATGATAATAAAACCATTGTTATGGTGAAATATGATTTTAATATGTATATTATAACTTATTTCATGTTATGGAACTAATACATATAAATAATATAAAATAAAATGAAATTAATTTGTGATGGTCGGAAAAACTGCCACAACAAACTAAACATTTATTATTAACATTTTATCAAATGAATCATCCTAATACTAGAAATAATGATATATGGAAGAATTTAAACTTTTTGAGGTGCATCAATACCATATAATTTCACTTCTGGAGTACTGTTACCATTTTAATATAATATTCATAAATATACACAAGTGAACGCATCATAAAATGATGAAACGAACACTCCTAGAACGAAAAACTTATTACTTATAACTCATAAAAATGGATATAAATGAACTTAATAAAATTATAATAAATAAAATATAGGTTAAATAGGGTATTAATTAATGGATCTAATTTTATTATTCAAGACATTAAGTTCAAGTGTTGAACACATTTAGACACAAGATAATGGATCTCTACGAATCTCTATTTTTTTATTTGGGTTACACTTTCTCTCTATTTTACCAAATTTATTTCTTAATTATTATTATATTATTATCACAAATTATATGAATATATTTGAAGCATATGTATCTAGATTAATTCATCTTTATTTTTATGGGGAAATACATGTTTTTTAAAAGGTTCCCATCTCAATTTCTCTTGATAAATAATCTCGATCAAAGGAAACTTCTCTATTTCTTACCCATTTTGAAGTACAACCCATAAAATATTTTAAGGAAAAAATATTTTCCAAAAATAACATATTATATTATGAAAATCCATTTTAGTTCATTTATAGTTTTATGTAAATAATTATTCCTTAAATAATTTTTATTCTTTCCCTAAAAACTGTGCTTATGTAGAACATTTCTAAAGTTACATAAACACTATTTTTAATGTTTCCACTTCAATTAAACATCATTATTCATGATATATTCTCATTTCCCCCCATATTAATCTCTAATAATGATTTAAATTATTTCTTTCATGTATACTATTATGATATTCCCTTTGGTTATTCCTTATGACATGATTTCAAAACCCATTTCTTTATATGGGTAACCCTTATGTTTATTCCTTATGTTTGATTTATTTTTTTGGTGCACATATGAATATACATGTTATGATGGGTAATCCCAAATATAACTCCAATTAATTGGGTAATTTTTTTCTCATGAGACATTATGTATGGGATTAGGGATTAAACCTATTCCATTATGGGACTTAGTCCCCCATGTGACACTGTCTTGGCAGTTAGCCTTGACTCATGTTTATTCCATGTTATGTGTTGTGGACCCATTCCTATATCAGAATGCTCATATTATTCCATATTCTGTATGATATGAATCTACATGTCTATTCATGTTCCATTCCTTTCATGCTATTATGTTATGCCTTATGACTCATGTTCTATACATATTTTCCATGATTATTCCCTTACTGGGTTTTTTAGTTCATCCATTTTTGTCTATGTATTACCCATGTTATCTTATAAAGTTATAGGGACTCAATGAAAGTTAAGATCTCATTATAGATATTAATAAAATATGTTTTATTCTAGTTTCATGTTTTATAATTATTTACCCACTATTCCAAAGTCACTATAGTTTTCGATACTTGGTTTTTATTTCATGGATAATTATGATCAAAATCATGTAATAATTTGTGTAAAAGGATAGGGTCATTATAAAATAAATAGGTGATAGGATATTTATATTAATATGCACTTATTTTTTTAATATACATTTAATCCAAAGTAAAAAGTGGTTGGTTATAGCATAATTAATCCAATAATATGAACTACCAGATGTTGAAAAATTTAAATTTCTCCCCTTTTGACTCTTATAGTCTCATTTGATATGTCCTTTATTCCCACATTTCTAGTAGGTTGGACTAGGACCATCCAACTTTCTTCAAATTATTTCATGGGACATTTCTTTAAGTGTTTTTTTTGTATTTATAATTTGGTGACTTTCCACTTCCATCTATATTTAGGGAACTATCAATTAGTACCTAAACTTCCCTCCACCTTAGTTATTCATTCAAAAATAAGTTCTGGATATCCTCAATTACCAAATTAGTTTTTTTAATAGAGTTACTAACTATAGTAACCATTTCATATTATCTCTTTTAAAGTGAATAAAAAATAATCAACACCCATATATCATTATCCAAAGTCACAATTACTAATTAGAGCTGCCAAAAAATAATATTGAAGTAATTCACATGATCTTCTATTATCATTACTTCTAAAAACCTTAATATGAACAATCATTGAAGCATGAAAATTTTATTTAGGGCCATTTTTTATCCATGTCTATCAATTCCTTAAAAACATATTCAATTATATTATTCTCATGAATTTTGAATGAAAAATTTCTTTCTAGATAAATTATTACTGGAATTAATGATTTACTATCCAAGTGTTCCCATTAATATTCATCCATTAGAAACAAATTTACCCCAGACAATGGGACATACAAGTCATTCTGAATAATATGTTCTTAAATATGTATTCACTAAAAGCCAAAATCCTTTCCATCTAATTTTTCAATTTAGATCTTTACTTCATCTGATTTCATGCCTGATGATACTACCTGTGTGTTGAACCACAAGCTTTAGAATTCATGATTTGATACAAATTTTTCGGAGAGAGACAATTTATTTAATACAAACTAATCTCCTATTCTAATGATAGACAACTAAATGTATAATAATTATCCCATCATAAGTTTACACACAGATCAATGTAGTGTAAAATCAAACTTTTGGAACTTTGATTCCCTTGTAATAAGTGTAAAATAAGTAATAAGTCATTGCACCCCACCAACCATACTAATTTGAGCTCACACACACCTCATCAAAAACAAAAAATGAAACTAAAATACATGAAAAAAATACATGCAACTAAAGTACATAAATCATTAAATGAACACAATAGATTTTTATATAATTTTAAATTTTATACTATATGAATGGTAAGAACAAAGGTGTATTATTTATATTATTGTAAGTAAAGATAATACAATAAAATAAAAACTCCATCAGTAGTATTTTATTACAGGTTTATTAATACTTTGTAAAAATTTGATATACTGTGCATGTGTCAGATTCATTATTCCACACAATTATGTATGATTAGGGTAGGTACCTATTTATACTTATATAAAACCCATATAGTTTTCCAGGACACACCACCTTCCTATATTCATGTAGGATCCTCCAAATGGAATTTAAATGTTGATTTCTTGTAAAAATGTTGACCTTAACTATTTTCCATAATAAAAACTTATAGATTATTTTTTATAGAGAAATCTATTTTGAAGGTTCACCAATATTCTAAAACACCCTTGATTTCATCAGAAGATATGAACTTCTGATGACCCAACTAATTCTGAATAGATGAACTTTCATTATATACACAACAATCTCAACCACCTACCACTGATCAAATTTTTTATGCGCATAAATATGATGTTGTAACTTCCAATGATCTAAAATAAAAATGTTTCTGAACATTTGATGCTCATAACAATGCTTAACATCCCAAAAAAATCCTAGTTAAAAACCTAGAAATTCTACATATATAATTATCAGGAATTGGAATACACCCACTAAAATCACTTAAAAAATAAGGTTCGGTGGGTATTGTGTCCCACCCAGATCATATCTTAATAATAATATTGTGGGTTGCAAAATCCTCCAAAAACAATCACATATAAAATATATCAACCACTCATGTGTGTGACTTTTCATCATCACAACATCTATTTTAGTCTGATGCCATCAATTTGGATTCTAAAGATACACCCATAATCATCAATGTCCATTTACCACACGTTTCCAATCTATGGTTAATATATCATTTGGGTACCCTCTAAGGCCCCCTAGGTCAAAACACAACACAGACACCCTCCACAATATTATTTATCTAGTTAAACTCTCTCTGGGCAAGACATTTACTCATAGGTTATAACATCCCTCGAAATTTCCATGATCATATTTTATCCACACATTCCTCATAAGAAAAGCTATACTGGATTCACTCAAGTGAGATGAAATAATGCCCATATAACTTTCTAAGGCCATCCTGGGTTGGTACACTTATCCAACCTATCCATAACTTACCCAGGGCACACCTAATTGATGGTTCACATACTCATGGGTGGAGGAAAACTCATCCCAATCTCTAGTAAACTATACCAATATCTATAAAGTACCTTTCGATCCTATCATAGTCTACTCAGGCCAATCATTCCACATCATCACTCATCCATTCCAAAGTGAACTAAGGGAACCTCTCCTGGTCCACTATGCTTTTCTATTCCATTTAATTCATACCCCTTTGAGGTCCATAAGTCTCATCACAAATATTTATCATTAATTCCTCAATCATTGATGGGTAAGGAATAAAGTTAGTGTACAAGGGTTCACTGTGGCCCTTCACACCTTATTCATTTCTTATCATGTTCATTTTATTTTAATTAAAGAAATTTATAAAAAAATATAAAGGTTGATCACCCGTAGTTGAAAGATCATATATCTCATGCATATAATATATTCATAAACTTTAGGGAAATTCATAGAGAGCACCTTCCTCATTTACAGTGTTATTATCCTCTCTAAGAATGAACATACCTTACCCAAGCTTATACCAAGTCTTAACGATCACCATTCATCATAAGAGGCCCTAAATCCATTTATAGAACTTAATATAATTATAAAAAATTATAATTAATGTATTAATTTTTCCCATAATTAATTCCATATTTAATATTTATGTAATAAATAATAATTATCCACTAGGAAATCTTCCAAGACTAAATCCTCTCGAAAGGGGTGTGAACTACCCCCAGTATCAACCCAGACCTTTATCACAAAAAATCCCAAATATTTCATTCCAACTAAATTTATTAATTTTATCTAAAAATGTTAGAATTTATAAAATTATCCAAGGTGGAAGCATACCATTCTGAATCCTCACAAAACCTAGTGTGATAAAACTCCTAGAATCTCCTTCAACTAACCGAATAAAACCCCAATCATTGAAGATGATTCCACCATGATCTAGTGAAATCATCTCTCAAAATATCCACCCAAAAAATGAAAATAGATGGTAAGGGATACAAAATAAAATAAAGAATAAATTGATTTGGAGTATTGAAATTACCTTAAGAGATCTCCAAATCAAACAACACTCAAATTTTGAAATTATAAATGGAAATATCACTTATAAATAACGAGAGAGTGTGAGATATTTGTTCCCATGATTTCCCCATTATTTAGGTCATAAAATACCCCCAAATCTCATAAAAATGGCCATTTTAAGAAAATATGGAAAATTTAGACAAAAACAAGAACCCTATATATTACCCTTATGCAGGGGGGGTCCCTATATAAGGGTAATAATGGTTACCCTAAAATAGTGAATACACCTGCATTAGGATAACATTGGATACCCTTACATAATGAAAATGCTTGCATAAGGGTAATATCAGTTACCTTTTATAGTGTAATCCTTGCGTAAGGGTAACATCGACTACCCTTATGAAGTGGGTTACCTACACAAAAATGATACAAACCTATTTTTTCAGAAGAAAATTCAGAAGTTACCATTTTTAGTAGTATAATATTCTCAACCATATAAACTAAGTACACCACTTAAAAAAATGAAACAAGAAATATTTTTAAAAAATAAACTCCTGAGCCTGACTAATCCTCATGATTTGTTCCATGGCCTATAACGATACAACAAAAACCATAACTAGGTGTCATTTCATATATTTGAACAAAAATAAGACTAAAAAAATCCTTCCCCAATTTTCATCCATCAAAAACATCCTCAAAATATTAAAAAATAAAATCTAACGTAATATCATATTTAAGGAAAAATATAAATAGGTCTTGTTGTTTGACCAAAAAATAAATAATTTCCCACAAAAATTTTAAACTGAGTTTTTACTTAATTAAAAACCCAAGGTGTTCCACTATACTTACTCTAATATCAACCCTATCACCTAGAGATGCATGTTATCCAAAAGAAAATCTTTTAATCACCATTTTAAACTGAATATTCATATTAAAAAAACTCAAACTAGTTTAGAAAAATTACTCATAATACACCTACCAAACCCTTTACTATATCCAAAATAATCTCTAAAATATGTTCCAATATTTAGATTCTTGATCTGAATCTTGGTTCTCAAAATTATCTCCTCTCCAGGCTAAAAATTTAAATTTCTCGTGAAATTCACAACCCAAAATGAAATTGTTCATTACAAACTAGAATAGTATAAAGTTTAGGCATGAATTAATTGAAAAAAATTAGAAATAAATTGAATTATAAAGAATAAATGAAGAGCTAGATGAAGATAAAAATCCAAAAAAGTAAATCTAGAAATATTTTCAAAGGATTCAAAATATTTTTAGAAACAAAATTATAACTGTTTATAATTTGACCTCAAAGAATAAGGATGATTGAATATTAATAAGAGGTATAAATCATGTTCTGGACATTATCAGGGAATATAAAGATATTATGGAGTATTTTAAAAATGTTATATTTTGATATAATCTGTATGAACATTACTAAAGAGGCAAGGCTAGAGTTTCAAGTTTATGGTCTTCTTGAGAAAGTTAAAAAGATCAAGGAAATAGGAAGGTAATAATTTCTAGTATTGAATAGATTTTTAAGGGGAAAATAAAAAGGATTATAAAACTCCATATACTCTATATATCCTTGGAACCAGAAGTGTTCATTGAGTGTTAGAGAGATTTTATATTGGGTACAATTAAATTTTTTATATTTAATAAAATAAATTCTACATATAATTGTGTACCAAAGATAGTGAAAATGGTTCTAAATAATTCATATACAAGTTTTTATAGTGGGTTACCCACATTAAACCTATAAAATTAGTATATAAAATAGTTATTCTATGGAATTTATACCCATGGAATTAGTATAAAGGACTTATCTAGATATCATTCGAATAATACATATTTAGTGATGAATATTGGATGAAGTTTAGTTTGAACATGATCCATTATGAATGAATTTATATTTAATGAAGTATCTATATGATATAATCCAAATAAATTAGAAAATATTGTATATTATTTATATAATATTATGTTTTGGTTGCTACTAATGGAAGAGACTTACAAGAATAATACATTACACATTTTATAAAATCTGTGGTGGAATAAAACATGATCCTTGAGAATATAAAAGTGCTGAAGGGACATAAATAATAAATACTTATTATTTGATAAAAACCTAGTGTTATATTATATAGTTATTGTATATGAAGAAGTTAAAGTATTAGGTCTCAGTCGATGAGATGATTTATACTCTATACAAATTTGAGGTATTTTAGCTATTGATCTTGATACATTTTTTATCTTGTATAGATGATTGGATATGATACCACTAATATTATGGATCTATGATAAAGGTATAAAAAAAGTATAAAAAAATTATCATAAGAAAAAATGATAAATATCCATAAGAAGGATAAATTAATTACCTATATTTAATTTGTATGATCATACCTAGAAAGTTCTCTGAATGGAGAACATGAAGAAAAAGAGAGTGGATAGAGTGAATTTATAGATTTATATTAAATTCTATTCATGTTTATCATCTCCAAACAATTTTTTGGAGGTCCCCTTATATAGGCTTTAGGACATAAATTTCTTGATAAGTTGGCTCATTCTTTCATTGCAAGACTTGATATAAAATAAGAATATTACATTACAAACTAACAATAAAGCCAAATAAAAAATCTGATCACACAATTAAAGAATATTCCATCACACATAAGAAATATAAAATACAAAAAATATTACAACTCATCTGATTTGATTCTATTATATATACCAAATTTTATATGTATAAATATCAACACCCATAATCCATTAAAGTAATAAAAATCATCAATTATCTCACCTATTGATACTTAATTCTTTAACTTCTCCATCTTCATCAACTCTATGATGTCATACACGATTTTTTTCCCTATTAATAAATATTTATTATTTATATCCCTTAAAAACATTGATATATTTAAGGATTGTGTTTTTTAATACCATGAAGTCTATTAAATGTTTTATCCCTACTTCCAAAAAAATATCTTGCATTAATAGTGAATAGTATATCATCTCCTTCAAAGAACACAAAATATTTTTTCATCGATTTTGATCCTATTTGATAGATGCTCTAAGATATCGAAATTAATTCATAATTTCTCTAATTAAAAATGAATTCTATCCAATCACCATTTTTGAAATTGGAATCTTTGAATTATTTCTAGATAGGTCCTTTAGTCTAGTTCCCAATGTATAATTTTTATAGAATAACTATTCTTTCAATTAATTTGATAGGTTCAATGTGTGAAACCAACCATAACAAACCTGGATATGAATTATTTAGAATCACCATCACCTGTGGTATCCAATTATAAGTGGAAATTAACTTTTTAGAAATTAAAATACACCCAATATAAAATATATCTTTCACTTGATGAACTCTTTTGATTCCAAGTTTGTATAAAGTATATGGAGTTTTGGAATCAATATTCCTTTCATCCTCTAAAACTTGTTTAGTACTTGAAATTATTCACTATAGGTTTCATTTTTTTTGAATTTCTCAATAATAATAGATACTTAAACATTTAATTAGATATCTTTGGTTGTAATCATACTGATTATTTTCCAATATATCTTTTTATAATGCTTTGTAAGTTCTTCATATCCCTTGAGAATGTTTAAAATATGATTTAAGACACTCCTTAATATTTAATCATCCTCACTATTATATATCAAATTATAAAAATCTATGGATTTGTTTCTAGAAATATTTTTAATTATTAATAAATATTTTTAAACTTCTTTCATTAGTTTTAGCTCATTATAACCTCATAATCCATACTTTCTTAGTCAAGTTATTTTTGAATTTTTTTGATCATTTTCTTTCCATTTTTTTGTTCCAGTTATTCCTTGACCTAGTATCAAAATCTTTATAAAATAGTTTTCTCTTTTACTTTAGCTATTCCATTTGTTTCAATATTTTGATTTTTTCCAAGACTTTTTAGTTCTCATATTTTCTAGACATTAAATGTCATAATGAACTTTCTGAACATATGTAAACCATTCAATATGACTTTTATCTTTATAATTATTATCTAGAGATATTTTTTAAATCACTTCTTAGGTTTTTTCCTTTCTTTTAGAATAAAATTCATTTATTTATTTTTCACCCTTACTAGATGATGAATCTTTATTCATAAGGATTTATTTTTTATAATTCCTTTTATTTTCGAGATTACATCATTCATTGTCTTTATAACCGGTCATTCTTAAAAAAAATGATTATCAATACAAATTAGACAATTACTTGATATTCTATTTTATACCATCACAACTACAAGAACCAAAATAGTATGTTAATATATCTATATTGGTATTATATTTTCCTTTAATATTTTCTATATTAAAGTTATAGTATTATAGTTCTATCCTTAATTTAACTAATCATTATTGGGTAAAACGTTTTAATTAAATTTTTATAAAATTATTTATATAAGATATATATATCCTTATATTAAATATTTTTCCCAAGAAAATATTTTTATCACTAATTCCTTTAAGGAATATAAATTTTCATTCATGGATAGAATAATTCTTCTCTTTGAAAATAAAACACTCACTCCAATATCTACTAATACTTTCATCACGATGTTATATTATATTTAAGATACATACTCATGTTGGGTTTGATGCATCTATTTCTAAGATAAGTTGATATTAACTCCCTTATAGATACTCCAGTTCTAAGAGGTTTTGTGTGTTTTTATTTAGAATTTTGATCAATTTATAATATTTTTTTGTCTAATTCCATGGTATCTCACTCGATACCTTATTCTAGATTTTATTTGATATTTTCTCTATATCTTTGATGTATACTCTATCATAATTTAATATGACAAGAATCACATATATCTTCTCAGAATCTACAAGATCGTTAGTGAAATTCAATATCTTCTCTATAATATGTTGTTTAAGTTTCTCTCTACTTCGATGGATCCACAATCACAATAATTATATATTAGATTTATTTTATGGGTTTATATGGATTGAATAAAATTTATTCAATGTAAAATAATATGATATAAACCTCAATTACAAATATCACCATGCTATGAAAAACTAAAACCATGTATAAACAAAATGAAGAACATGTACCTTACACTGATGTTGGTGGCTGCTTCTATTCTTGAATCATAGTGGTTGATGAATATACCTAATGAGAAACCAATGGATGTCCCCCCTATAGTGTATCTATGGGATAATCCGAATCATGCAATTCTTTGATGTAATTCTCTATAACTCCCGAAATATACTAATGCCTATCAGCAGTAATCTGATAAAGAAAAAGATATCTTCAAGAGGAGAATTAAACAATGTATATTTGGGAAGGATTGAACCAACATCATATCAATGGATTATTCCATTTATATAGTGTAACACCCCAACCCCAGAAGCCCAGATCCGGTGAATTATTTTAATACATTAGAATTATTACATATAAGGCCCCGACCTTAAACATTACTTAATATTGAATTAAATGAATAATTCATATTGAGGATCTTTTTAGGTTTAGTGTTTTAGATAATTAGATCATAACTATTACATATCAAAAGATTACAGAGTATACACTTCAACAAGGTTTCCTTTTTTTTACAAAACATGAACTATAAAAAAAAGAGTCATGTCTAGTTCCATGTTTAAGATATCATGACTTTTCCTTGATCCCATCCTTGACCCTATTCCACATTATGTCCTGTGAAATACATTTCAAAAAAACTTGGGATGAGCATAAAACGCCCAGTAAGGGATAAACAAAGAAGGAAAACTGTTAGTTTTTCAAAACAACAAGTAAACCAAGAATACTTTATCAAAGTAATAATTTTCACCTTTATGAAGTAGTAAAAACTCTTCACTGAATTAAAGATCATTACTTACCCTTTTGTAACCAAAATATTACCATAAAACCCATATAAATAACACATAACATATAAAGGTAACTTGGGACATAAACATACTTAAATGGAATAACCATACGGTCGACTTTCACACATATCTCTTAATGGAATAGCCATACGGATGACTTCCATACCCAATTCATTGGAGGTTACAACGTAAACACCCGTCTTGGTATTAACAGAACCACCTGTCATATGGTTTATTACGTAACCACCCGTCATATGTCCAAGTACCATTATAAAATCATAAGACATAAAACAAATATAATGGAAAGAAAAAATTTCCACATTTTGATCACAATATATCACTTAAATATATTGACATAAAAAATCCATTATAAAAACCATTTTCAATACCAAAATATATAAAAGAGTATATGGTATTTATTTCATTTTAAAAACATTACTGCTTGTTGAGAAAGCCAAAGATCAAATAATACTCGCGGCGGCGGAAAAGGTCGTTGTCACCGTGTACATTAAAATAAACATTAATTTTTTTTGTTTAGTAAAATTCTTCATAGAAAAAGATTCCCTTTGAATGAAATGAAAAGTCAAAGGTGTTTTATACAGCGTATAAAAGAAAGTTTTGTATTAGAACAAAATATGCCTCAATGAAAGGAGATTGAGACGAAGTCCCTTACCTCGTGTTCGACATGACTCGATTGATCTTTAATCTCCTGAATAATAAAATAAAGTTAATTTATACTTGATTAATAACCATTTTCAAGCTTATTATTCCTTTTATATCACTTATTTACATATTATAAACATTATGTAATCATTTAAGTTAATAATGTTCGTTTTGTTGATATTTGGTTCTTAAGTCGGAAGTGGACTTCTTACAATTACATGTTGTTCATGTGGTCAAAGGTTCATTATATCCAGAATTATATTCATGATTTGGATATCAGATATAACATATATATCAAGCATATACATGTATTTATAATAGTATTTAACATTTAGAGGTAATAAATGAAATGCACCGTTCATGGAGACGGTAAGCCGTACGTACGCATGAACGCTACTTTCATTTGTATTTCATATTTAATGGATTGAAATAATAATTATATAAAGGTATATTATAATTCCAGTATAATATCATATATAATATCATTAAATACATCCTTTATACGTCCCACATATGGCATTAACGAATCAAATCACTTTGAGGGGGCGGTAGTCCGCACTTCCTAAAATGAAATTATCATGTTTACCCATAATGGAAACCGTAAAGGTATGCCACAAATGAAAAATACAGAAACATAAGGAAAAAATAAACATAATATATATCATATATAAATAGAGTTACATCTTAATGTCCACCATGAAAGGTGTTAAAAGAAGATTGAACAATCATCGTTTCGTGAGGCAGAAATTCGCCAACCACAGAAACAGTATGTTCTTTAACCATTAGACGAAGGTGTGTGTAAGTGTAGCTAGAATCCTTCTCATAAAAAAATCCTATAATATTTAAGATACTAGTGTTGTTACAAAAGAAAGGAATAAAAAGAGTTTATGGGGTTGTAGAAGCAAAATAAAACATAAGAACACAAGAGAAGACATTACCTTTAAATCGGGTAACTCCCTTTGGTTTGAACCAAAAGGGTTTCTTGAAGAGATTTCTGCCTAAGTTAAGGCTTCTAGGATGAGGAGAGGGATGTGGAGAGATAAAATGAGAGGATCTTCTCCGAAACAAAGGTTTGAGAGGTGTGGGTAAGGTGGTAGAGGTGGGGGCCTTTTATAAGAGGAGAGGAGGGACACTCTTGGAAAGTTAAGATAAGATACTTTATTATAAAATGATTTTCGGATAAAAATGGTCCAAAAATTATATATTTCTAGGATAAGGTGATAAGGGTTAGAAATACACTCACCCAATATGTTTTTGACAAGTGTAGGTCTTAGATTGTACATTATCATTTCATTTTATTTAAATCGTTAAATAATGAGGTAATCGCTGCATCATCATGGTGTCATAAATAATTTAATTTATTTAATGTCTAAAAATTATAAAAAAATATCATGATTTAGGAAATATTTTTATATTTTCAATTAATATTTATAGTCAAAATTATTACTTTTATAACCCCATGTAAAAATTGTTTTAGAAAAATAATACATGTTTGTGACATTTTTATTTTAACATTAAATAAAAAGTTATTAATGTCATTTTCCTACCAAAGTGGCTCCATGGGGTCCCCAAGTTGACCCATGGATTTTTTTGGTCAGCCATGACACATAAAATAAGGGTAGGACATGTGTAAAAGTAATTTCAAATTATTATAACATTATTTTTACCTTAAATTACACTAATTACCTTTAATCGCGATTAATAAAACTTAAAAGTTACTATTCACCCAAAAATAATTTTAATCCCATTGAACCACATTTTACATCTTGATGACAACCATGTATGTCAGATTTTTGAAATTCAAATCACAGAAGTGGTAAAGTTTCATTTAAATGAAAAATCAGTTTTTTAACTACTACTTAGTGGTTTCACTATTCATCAAAAATTGAAGTTTTTCAGAAAAATACCAAAAATTCACCCTAAGATATATTTGATATTCCGAATTCAAAAATTGTGTCTATTTTACAAAATTCAAAACATATAAGTTGCATTAATTAATTTAATAATTAATTCCCGCTGTCAAAACAAATAGCATGTTTTTGTGAAATAATATATATCAAAAGATTGACACTAGTTTAAGTCCAATTTCAAAGTAAAATTAATTCCAATGACCACCATTGAATTAAATGGTAAAAATATATTCTAATTTCAATTTTAAAACAATTCAAAAGTAAATCTAATAATATAAATAAATTATATTAAAAAGTGGTTTTGAATTAAAATACAACGCTTTTCACTATTCATTAAAAAAATTAACTTTATCGAAAAAATACCAAAAATTTACACAAAGTAAATTTTGATGTCCCGATTCTAAATAAGAATTTTATTTGGTATAATATAATGTATAAAAGTGACCAAAACTATATTTAAAGAGGGTTCTCCATCAAAAGGAGATAAGTCGACCTTTAGTGAATATTAGAGTATCTATGCCTAAAATTTAATTCTATTCTTATTTTAAGCCTTAATATTTTATTGGATAAAAGTAAAAACATTTAACAAACATATATAATAATATTTTAGTTATTTCTATTAATTCCCACCAATACAACGACTACGTTTTAACTACCATTTAAAATAATATTATTATATTACTAGTGCGCAACATAAGATTTCAAAGAAACTCTTTGTTGCGTATCGGGTACGCTATCGAACATAGAAACCCATTTAAAGTAAAATTAAAATTTAATTCGTAAATATTAATAAATATGAAAATGTATTATTCTTTATTTACCTGGGATGTTACATTACAAAGAATCAAATCCAGAAGGACCGAGTAGTTTAGTAGTTTTGGAAAACCAGATACATACATAGGTTCAACATTACAACTTGAAAGTAAAAAAACAACATAAAAGTTTTATTGAGAACATCCACAACTCTATGATTATCCCTGTAGGTACTTCATAAAAAACTTCTTCATGTTATGAAAAAATGAAACATAAGAAAGGGGAGAGCTCAAATGATCAGTAAGGGTAAGAAATACAGTGGAAAATATCATAACAGAAACATTAGGCATGTTGAATACCTACAAACATATACCTTTAACAAAATCATGAACACATTGTGGTAGGAATAAGAGTTGAGTAAATAATTCCATAATCATGGGTATTTTACTAGTTGAAAAACCACATGAACTATCAATTCTATTTTAATAATGAGGGAAGTTCATATGCTAGACATTCTAAAACATATTGTCAAGGAATCATCCAAGATGTCTAAGAATGATTAAGGCCACAACCAAAACTATAAATGAAATTGGGAAAGGCCTCAGACAAGTCCACGTCTATTTGTCTCATGGGACATACCGTTGAATAAAGGGGATATAATGGGCCCCAACCGTCACATAATAAGTCCAATGAATTCCTCATATGATTGGGGATAAACATAAACAACATATACATTCATATTCAAAATAACATATGAAATTTAAATAACTTTCCCCAAAAATTAAGCTTAAACACTAACCATTCCGAGTAAATTGGTGGATGGTTTTAAGATAGCACATTCATAGTCAAACTAATCATAAACAATTCATTTAAATATGGTTGACGATATCATAGGAGATAAACCTCAATGAATTAAAAGATTCAACAAAGAAAATTGACATAGATGAAGATAATTTTAAATGAGACCATTGAAAAATCCTTGAGGAAATAATCTTTAAACATTCCAAAGTGTCCCATACCACCTTGAAACATTCAAATCATAATCCCTTAGAATATCATGAGAATAATGAGACTCTTTCTATCTTATACCAAAGGGCAGTAAATCCACCATAGGTAATAATTAAGTGGTGAACAAGTAATATATCTCATAAAAGATAAAGTGAGATGATAAAAATCCTTTTTTACTTTGGAAAGAAGAGTTCTTTTGGAAAATACTTTGTATTTTCTATAAAATCAGTTTTTAAACATGAATATCACAGAAAATAAAATTATAGGACATTGAAATTATATTTTAGGCATAAATGAAGTCCCACTGAAGTGAAATCATGTAAAAAGAGGTCTTAAGATTCTTTAGAACTAAATCATTTTAGAGCATTTCAAGGAAAGTGTTAAAGAGAATTTTAAAGTGGAAAGAAACATTTTTTATATTAAATCCGGAAATGATATAATTTTTTTGATAAAATGAGTGTTTTAAAAAAAATAATGGTGGATTAAAACAGATTATGGTGTACACTTTAAAATGGGTAACAATTCAAAAAGATCCCTTGAATCGGGTTTGTATTTCATAAATAATTTTGAAAGTTCCTTTTAAAATGTGTGAATCCCCATAAAATAAGGAAGTATTATAGTTGGTAAAAATATATAAAACACAAATACAAAATTTATGATGATTAAATAATAAAAAATAATAATTTCATTGAGGTAATTTGACAATAAAATTAACTCAAATGAAAAATGGAGGTTCGGGTGGAAAACCCTTACCACTTTGTAATCAAACAATTCATATACCCCAAAATTAATAATATTAAAATGATACATTTAATATCATGAAAATAAATATATTCATGATATGTTACATTAATGGTAAGTATACATACACCATACACAATTATTAGTAGTGAATATGGAAAATCTCACAAAAATGGAAGTGAGATGAAGAAACCCTTACCTTATGTTTGAATGTGTTCCAATCTTGAACATAAGGGCACAAAATATGAAATTATACTTATTAATAACTTATTTCCCAACCTATAAAAAATTTATTTAGTTCATATTAATTATTTTTAGTTCATTTGTTTCTTTATTGATAAGTTGTAATATTGAATTTCGTTGTTTCAGAGTGTTCATTTTCTTGATTTTCATAATTGGTTCACTTGTTTTTAAGTAATGGAGTTCATGTGGAATGGATGTAAATCTCCAGAATTGAAATTAAATATTATATATGAAAATAAAATGGTTTTAATGTTCATTTATGTCATTTTTTTACATGTAAAGAGGATGAATCATTAGATGAAATATTAATGACATTCACTTAGATTATTTTAGAGGTATTTTGATTATTAGAAACTAGTTTGGTCATATGGTATAATAATATGTATCTATACTGGTTAATAAATATTAATTAGGTCATAATAAATATATTATAGTCTGGTTCAACCATAAAAATTGTTTCATGACTAGTAAGGAAGGAGAAATCGAAGAATGAAACTTCATCATCCACAAAGGCTATGATTTGGAACCTCATAAACATTGATTTTGTTTATAAAATAAAAGGGAGAGAGTAAGAATATTAATGACAATTATTTCATTAAAATTATATAATTAAAGTATATAGATGATACTGGAGTTATCATGGTAATTTGGATAGAGGAGGTTGGGAGAGGATAACAAAACAAGACAAATTGAATTGAAACTAAATGAAAAAGAAGGGTGCTTTAGCTCTTGAAATAAACTCCTTTAGAGCCTCCTTAAGGGAAGGGATTATGGTCTTTTGGAAAGGAAAATAGATTCTTGGACGTGGAGATTAACTAGGGGAGGGTATTTGGGCATAACTTTTAGGAGCTTTTAGTCTTAGAGGAGTGAAGAGAAGATTGAGTGAGGGGGGGTTTTATAGTGGAGGAGTAAATTTTGAATATTTTATTCATTATTTTATTATTTATCTCAAGACAACCAACAGTATTGGTTTATGTGACCTATAATAGTAATAAGTGCATGTGAGTTCAAACCAAGTGGCCTTACATCACTTATTATATCATTAATAGTTTATTTAACTGATAATTTGTATATACGGTATTTTACTATATTTCACTATTCATCAAAAATTCAATAATTTTTGAAAAATCCCAAAACTTTACCCCAACCATTTTTCATCGTGTAGAATTAAAAAATAAACTCCATTTTTCAAAAAATAATTTTCTAAATATTATTAATTTAATTTTAAAATAAAATTATAGTTAATTCGAAAAATAACCATGTTAAAGGTATGATTAGTTCTATATCACATTTAAAAATTAATTAAGATCTCATTATCTTATTACCTTAAGAAAATAAAATAATAATATTATTTACTATTCATAAGGTTCATATTACTATTCATATTACTATTCATAAGGGTATGTTACTATTCACCAAAAAACTAAGTTGGTTCTATCAGACTCCAAATGACTTACTGATCACAACTCTAGATGAGCATTTTTCAAAATTTAAAACATAATAGAGGCAAAGTTGTGTTTAATGACTAGATTATAAAATTTTTTGTTTTGTAGGGAATCAGTGTTTCATGCATTCTAAATTAAATCTATTTTTAAATTCTTGGGGTGTTACATTATCCCCTCCTTACAAAAATTTCATCCTCGAAATTTGAAATTGAACTTTGAATATTAATGGTTGATACTTAAAAATTCCCTTATAGGAAACCCACATCAATAATATGGTTAAAATATACTATTAATAATAATAAAGGTAAATGAAACGGTTACTAAAAAACAACGCATTCTAATTGAACAAAAAAGTCCTGGAAGAATGATTAAACCATCATGTAGTGACATTAAACTCTAAATCCCCATACAATGAAAAACTTAAACCATTTTTTAAATGGTTAAAAATTCCAAAATATAATGATTTAGCACATTATAATGAAGGTCTCTAAATTTCCATGATGAACTTATCATTAACCCTTAATCATCAAGAAGCATCTCTAAAATTCATATTCCAAACATGTGAATAACTTCATCACGTATCCTCTTAAAATATGGTAATAACTTGAATTACTATAAGAACCATATTGGAAACATGCATTCTTACTTATTCTATAAGTAAGATACATGTTATTGGATATATTAATTAAATCTAAAATTGCTGTAAACTCCATAGATGATAGCATATACCACTTCTCGAAAAGTGAATAACCAGTTCTAAGGTAGTCAGTACTTATCCGAATCAATCATTTCTTCATCATTATCTCAACATCAGATATATATTAAGGGTTTTCTTTCCCTCAATCATGTCTAAAAAAATTATCTTTCTACAAAATCACTTTTCCTTTATACCATTCATCATAAGACCTCAAATCCTTAATGAAATAGTACTGCAGTACAATCCTTATATATCTCATAATTATTACAACTAGTATATTACTAACGAAAAATTTAAATGACATGATTCTTGACTAGTAAAATTAATCATTATACTTCATCTTCAGTAACATCTTAACTTGATCATTATCGAAAATAATCATTTGGGGTATATTCCTTTGATGCCTGGGACATTGATTCGCATTGTTTCCCATCTCCTTGCAGTTGAAGAATTCAATATAGGGAAATTTTTTCATTGTCTTTAAATTATGAGAATGGTGGTCTTTTTCTCCACACTTTAATAAAAATACTATTCCTCTCAAGCATATACCAAGGTGTTTCCTTCCACAATTATAACATGTGGGAAAATACATCTTTCCCTCCTTCCCTTTATCCATGTTTTTCCCTACCATCCTCTTCTTATTTTGCTTACTTTCAAAGCCATAGGAATCAAAGAAGTCTTTACATACCCTGTCAACACATGATACTATTTCCTCATATGATGAGGATACTTGGGAGACAATCTTACTTTGAAATGATGGCTTAAGTCCATCACATATACGATCCTTCTTACTTTTCACATCTCCTGCATTGTTCAAGTTCACATTCCTTCTTATAGGTTCCATTTATAATCAATTACATATTATATATTAGCTCATAAAATTTTGAAATCTCTATATCTCTAAATACAGTATAACACATAACATAAATTTATGCCTCATAAATCCTATAACAATATAATTTGGTTACTTTGGGGGAATAAATCCTTCATAATGGCTTGTAAAGAAAATGTGAATTATCCTAAGTGTATTCCCCAAGAGTGTCAAACCAGGTGCATATAAAATAAAATAATAGGACATTGAAATTATATTTTAGGCATAAATTATGTCCCACTAAAGTGAAATCATGTAAAAAGAGTTCTTAATATTCTTTAGAACTAAATCATTTTAGAGCATTTTAAGGAAAGTATTAAAGAGATTTTTAAAGTGGAAAGACATGTTTGTTATATTAAATCCAAAAATGATCCAATATCATTTTCCATGATAAAATGTATGTTTTTATAAAAATAATGGTGGCTTAAAACAGATTATGGTGTACACTTGAAAACAGGTAACAATTCAAATAGATCCCTTGAATCAGGTTTGTATTTCAGAAATAAATTTTAAAGTTCCTTTTAAAATATGAGACTCCCCATAAAATAAGGAAGTATTATTGTTGGTAAACATATATAAAACTCTCAAATAGAATTTATGAGGATTAAATAATAATAAATAAGAATTTCATTGAGGTAATTTGACAATAAAAGTAACTAGAATGAAAATGGAGGTTCGGGTGGAAAACCCTTACCACATTGTAATCAAACCATTCGTAAGCCCCAAAATTAATAATATTAAAATGATACATTGAATAACATGAAAATAAATATATTAACAATATTTTACATCAACGTGTAGTATAAATACACCATGCATAAGTATTAGTAGTGAATATGGAAAATCTCACAAAAATTGAAGTGAGATGAAGAAACCCTTACCTTAAGTATGAATGTGTTCCACTCTTGAACTTAAGGTCCTAGAATATTAAATTATACTTATTAATAACATATTTAAGAACCTATAATACATTTATTTATCTCATTATAATTATTTTTAGTTCATTTATGTCTTTATTGATAAGTTATAATATTGAATTTCATCATTCCAGAGTGTTCATTTTCTCGATTTTCATAATCGGTTCACTTGTTTTTAAGTAATAGAGTTCATGTGGAATGGATGTAAATCTACATAATTGAAAATAAATATTATATATGAACATAACAAAGTTTAAATAGTAATTATATGAATTTTTTACATAGAAATATGATGAATCATTAGATGAAATATTAATGATATTCACTAAGATTATTTTAGCGGTATTTTGATTATTAGGAACTAGTATGGTAATATGGTATAATAATATGTATGTATAATGGTTCCTGAATATTAATTAGGTTATAATACATATATTATAGTCTTTTCAACCATAAAAAATGGTTTCATGACTAGTAAGGAAGGAGAAATTGAAGAATGAAACTTTGTCGTCCACGAAGGTTATGAATTGGAACCTCATGGATGTGGATTTCATTTATAAAATAAAAAGGAGAGAGTAAGAATATTAATTATGGTTCTTCCATTAAAATTATATAATTATAGTATATAGATTATAATGGAGTTATCATTGTCATTTGGATAGAGGTGGTGGGTATTGGATAACAAAACAAGATAAATTTAAATGAAACTAAATGAAAAAGAAGGGTGCTTTACCTCTTGAAATAACCTCCTTGAGAAGCTCCTTAAGGGAAGGGATTTTGGTCTTTTGGAAAGACCAAGAGCTTATTGGACGTGGGGAGTGACTAGGGGAGGGTATTTAGGAATAAATTTGAAGATATTTAAGGCTTAGAGGAGTGAAGAGAAGAGGGAGTGAGGGGATTTTTATAGTGAGGAGAGGAGTAGATTTTGAATATTTTATTCATTATTTTATTATTTCCCTCAAGACAACCAATAATATTGTTTAATGTGACCCCTAATATTAATAAGTTCATGTTATTTCAAACCAAGTAGCCTTAAATCACCTATGATGTAATAAATAGTGTATTTAACTGATAATTTGTATATACAATATTTTACCATATTTCACTATTCATCAAAAATTCAAGAATTTCTAAAAAATACCAAAAATTCACCCTAACCATTTTTCAGAATGTATAATTAAAAAATGAAGTCCATTTTTTAATAAAATTTATAGATATTATTAATTTAATTTTTGAATAAAATCATAGTTAATTTGAAAAATAACCATGTTAAAGGTATAATTAGTTTTATATCACATTGAAAAATTAATTAAGATCTCATCATCTTATTAACTCAAGAGAATAAAATAATTTTATTATTTACTATTCATAAGGGTCATATTATTATTTATAAGGGTATGTTACTATTCACCAAAAAATCAATTTGGTTCTATCAGAGTCCAAATGACTTACTGATCACAACTCTAGATGACCATTTTTCAAAATTCAAAACATAGTAGAGGCAAAATTGTGTTTAATGACTAGATTATAAAATGTGTTGTTTTGTAGGGACTCAGTTTTTCATGAATTCTAAATTAAATCTATTTGTAAATTCTTGGGGTGTTACATAGAGACCTCAAGAACATTACTTAAGTATCTATTCATTTAATCATACATTCATAACGTTCAAGTAAACAGAATTTAGGTTACAACTACTTGTAAGAATTCGACCATACCAACACTCCCATATATTTCATCTTATAAAATAGAAATGATAACTTATGTGGTAGAGATTATAACATTTAACTATTAATGTTTGGTATCCCAAATCGATCATAGGAATAGTATAAATCTTATAATGTGAATCACAATGCCTCATGATATACCCATGTGGTATACTATGACAGGTCGATGTAGTTGCATGATATCCTATATAATTCCTTAGGATACAACCTTCACCAAGGAATACATATGTCTTGGATTCCAATATGTTGTACCATATATATATATATCATCCTATATAATATCCAAAATGAATCATATACATATAAGATTTAGGTTATATCTCCATAAATCACCCACTTTTACTAAAGTCTCATAGACTTTATTCAATTTAACCTTATATTATATCATATATAATATCTCATGAAACTATATCCAAAAATCCTTTTGGATATCTTTAAATTTTTTTTTAAAGTTATGATAAAATTCAATGTGTATCTTATAATATGAAATACCATGTGAATATCTATCAAAAAATTCTTTTAGATAAACTCTAAACACTTTTAGAGAAGCTCTCTATGTTTTATAAAACTCAATACCAATTCAGTCAACCAGAAAGTATAACCACATGAATTTTCAATGAATATGAATATCCAAACTCATAAATCTAAGAAAATATTGATCTATAACAATACATAAATACTACTCAAGCTACAAAGGGATCTGTCATGATCTTCATCAAAGGTATGTATCTCTAATACTATGTCCACTAGTTGTTGTATCATATACAAGTATGCATTTTTATATGACCCCTTTTTCCAGGACATAAAGTACCCATGGGACACATAGTATATAAATCATGTATAGATACTTATATGTTCTTGAATATCTGAGTATAAACTAGAGTGGTTGAATAATACATCACATGTCATTCATCTAAGTAGATGAGAACATATCATGCTCCCCATAAACATATATAAAAATATCTCATACATCTTATCTAGGTATAAACATGAACTTATTCAGTCTATCTTAATCAAGTATCCATATGTCATACTCATCATAAGATAGGAAAAATCCCATTATCTTTGATCCTTACCCGATAGCATGATCTACAACATACCCGACCACCCTTGATTAGATAAGCCTTATGCCTCAGGAGTCTATTCCATATCTTTATATGAAATCCTACCCACACTAACCTTAACATTTCATCACATCCTATAATACTCCATGATAAAAATTGGTTAGGGTAAAATCAAATTCAAACTTTTAGAGGTCAATTATCATTTTAGTACATATAATATATGAAACCAATGTGAAAAAGTAATAAAGTGGAGAACACCATTTGTATAATGTGATACATTTTATATTATTAAAATCTTTTAAAAATACTAATAAAACCATACATAAGCGCCCATAAAATCATATCCCATATGATATACTACTAGATATTCCTTAGGTTTACTGAACTTTTTTGTTTTTTTAAACTCATTACATCTTTATTTAACTCTCATCACATATCTACATTACTATCTAATAAAATCCCCCCACTAAACTATTTTAGTTATTAGCATCTATAAAGAAATAAATTTTGAAAAATGGTGATATTTAAGAATCATATTCCCAATGTTCAACTCTTTGAACATAGTATTCATACTTATTTACCTAAAAATATCATATATTATGGTGTTAATAACTTCTATTGTCCACTTAGAACCATTTATAATTTTATCATCATATTTCTTCAAACATTTCCATATATATTTATCCTTGAGATATTTTAAGTAACAAATTTAAGATATTTACATTATTTCTTTACCAACACATCCTAAACCCATTTAGGATATAATGTAACATTTAATTTTTTATGGAAATTAAATGTAAATTTTTATATTTATCCTTACCAATATACCCTAAAACATTTTAGGATGTTAAGTGATATTCATTTATTTATTTTTATTGTTATAATCCTTTATTTTTTATAGTTTAACTTTTATAAGTCCAAATATACTCTCATTAGACTCTTTGACAATATATTACCTTAAAAATATCATGATAAGATACACAAAATCATTAGTGTTTAATAAATAACAATTATTTCCTTTAGTGGGAATATTAAAAAATAAACTATTGTATCCATTTCATATGTGGTATTCTATATTTTTGGAGAATTATTCTAAAAAGATGATTTTATTCTTTAAAACATGGCATTAAAGGGTGGTGGGATAAAATCACATATATTTTAACAAATATCACAAATTAAACATTTTTATCTTGGATAAAACATTTTTATCCTGGATAAAACATTTTTATCCTGGATAAAACATTTTTATCCTGGATAAACCATTTTTATCCTTATCTCCTTTTCAAAAATGTTATATAACTCTTATGAATCATAAATAATGTGTATTAAAACCATTATCACATATTGTTCATAATAAATATTTTTCAAAAAACAACTTATCTTATCATATAAGAGAAATGAGAAAACTATATACATCATTTATTTAGATCCATAAAAGGTTGAAATATTCCTTTACATTAAAAAATTTGTTTTAGCAAATTATTTCTTCATCATTTAAAAGAAAACTACATGATGCATTAATTTTTTAATGTATTTTTAAATATTATATAATTAAAACATTTGTAAAGTATACAGTTGGTATCATATACAATTTAAAAATGAAGTATTTATTTTAATAACACAAATACCTAAAGGGATATTCTATAGAAATTTTAAAATTCCATCAAGTATTCTGGATAATTTCATCAAATATGGAGTCATTTCTCTTCATACTTAACACCTATCATTGGTTTTAATGACCAAGTATAACTATTATAAAATTGTAATATTATTTATTGATCTCAAAACATTTCCCTTTTATACTTTCAACAAAACATTAGATCTTAAACATCAAATTTCATGATTATGTATCCTAAAAAATATAAGAAAAAAGAGTAATTTTTTTTAACTTAGTCACATTGTTGAAAAATATTTGTGAAGATTTAATTTCATTAAGTCATTTTACATATAATTCCTTTGAAAAATATTAAGTGAATCCTTTTATGTTTCTCATAAGAATCTTTATACACTTGTTTAATAACTTCAACAAATGACTATCTAAAAAGGGATTGCATTAATACAAGAAATTGTATTATTGCTTATGGACGATTCTTAAGTTTAAATACTAATCTAAGAAGTTACTTCCATTAAGAATTTTCTTCTATAAGATTGATATTAGAGTCATTTTTGGTGATGATGTTGCCAATTTTATCTACAACATAAGATTTTATCAAATGAGTATCATGATTTAAAATCATTTATTTTTTTTATTAAATATTCCCCCAATAATATGATTACCTTTTTTTTGAATCCATCATATCTATTAGTGGGTAAAGTTTTTTATTTCACTATGTAATTATTATAATTTGGTGTTCCTCTCACCACATAGTTATTTAGGAAGGTAATTATTCTAATAATATCATATATAACTCTTGTATAGTTAAGTAAAAACTCTTTGACCAATCCATCATATGGATAAACTCAATACCATTCATCTGGTAGCCTTTATAAGGATTTATCACCTGAGTGTAACCTAAATAAAATGCCAAAAAAATCCCCTAACTCTTATGGTCACCTCATTACTAGATTTCCTTACACAAAATAATTCAAGGTAACCCTGCATTGACATAACCTACTTTTTTGAGTGATTGAGGTCGTGAAAAGTGTTTTCTAATTTGTAAGGAATTTAAGACTTAATATTTTTAAAGGGGATTTAATATCACCATCTTATCACATGTACTCCCATTATAAGTATTAATGATCCAAATGATTTAGTTTTGAATCTTATTCCTTCCACAAAGTCAATATGTTCGAACCATATTAATGTGTAACTCTCTACACAACTCATGAACAAGCTTTAATTAAGGCGGGAAAAACTAATTCAATTATAATACCAAGAATGTTACTCCTTATATACATGAAGGCCAATTTATAGAAGAAATTTAACTCTTTAAAATGAATGATACTTCTATTCATAATATAATATTTATATATTTGAATAAATATGATAATATACTAAGTAAATTGATAATTCAAATTTTTAAACATGAGATAAAAAATTCATTACAAATTCATAAATTAGGAAATTATAAGCACTTTATAATTATACCGTACATTATGGAAATTCAATAATTAAATAAATATAAACACTTATATTTACTTATAATATAAACTCCTTTATAACTCTACATTATCAACCATATTCTATGATATCTCCATATCATATGTTGCAACTTAGCCTATATCTCATTTTATGATTGACAGACGGTGGGTCATGATATCATTACCTAGTACCTAGGTTACATATCTTACAATATCACTTATATCGTAAGGATGATATGATAATTTATTTTTAAAACATGAACTAATGTTATCACCCATTATAATCCCCTATATAGTACACTAAGATATATCAAAAACTAAGGAATTACATTTGTACAACCGTCAATGATATCATATATAGAATGAGGAAGAACTATCATGGATTACAACATCACAAATAAAAAATGAATTGATAATTAAATATCTATATCATTTTTTATAATATCATATATGACATCAATATGATATTAAAATGTATCAAATTTTAAATTTTATTTCAAGAATTAAGAAGCATAGAAAATCTTTAAAATTTCTGATGGGTTTCTAAATACAAATAACAGTTATTCAATGTAGTGAAAGATGATAAAAAAACTCAATTCCCAAGATCATTGTTATATAAAAACCCAAAAACTGGTATAAATTAAATGAAGAACATGTGCCTTAAACCAATGTTGTCCACTACATGTATTATTCAATCATAGTGGTTGATGAAGATCCCTGATGAGTAACTAATGGGTTACTCCCTCTATGGTGTATCTATGGGATGATATAATTCACCCAATTATTAGGCGGGATCCAATATAACTTCCACGGTATACTAGTACCTATTGATGGTAAATGGATATGGAAAAAATATATTCATGAGGATAATTTAGCACTGAATTTTTAGTAGGTTTGAACCAACACCATCTCAATGACTTTGTGTATTTATATAACCCTTGTAGATATTCCGCAAGTATCCATGCATTTAATCGTATGTTCAAAATTTATGAGTAAATGGAATGTTAGTTACAACTCCTTGTAACCTTTCAGCAATTCCAACTATCCCATGGGTTTTATATTATGGATCATAAATAGTTGGTCACTTATATCTACCAACGTGAAACACAAAGCAAGTAATAAGATCATAAAAAACATACTGGAACAGGGACTTGACCCTATGACCTTCCCCTCACTCCTCAAATCTTTACTATCCCACCACCAATAATGGAGATTATAAATCATAAATTATAGCTTATGTGATAGATATTATAATGTTTAACTATTGACATTTTGTTTCCATAATCAATCCTAGGTATAATATGAATTATACTATATAAATAATAATTCCTTATGATATGCCCTTTTCATATACCATGATAGGTAGAGGTTGTAGTAAGATATATTATATCATTACTTATGATATGGCTTTCACCAAGGAATAGAATATGCCTCGAATTACAATATGACCTACCATATGACATATAAATATCACCCCATAAGAAATCCAAAATATATTATATATATATATACACACTCTAGGGAATATCTTTATTAGCATCCAAATGATCTTTATTTCTGAAAGTATAATTCTTTATTTTCATGCCACCTTATATAATTGCTATAAGTTCTTGATATGATATTCTAAAATGTAGACTTTCAAAAACTATGATAATCTATCTAATTCCTTGTCCATTCACATCTAAAATATTCTTAGAGAATTATTGAGTCCAAAAAATAACTATCCATTAAAATAACCATACCGATTTTTTAAATTCCAACAATGGTATTATTACTTCTTTGACTACAATATATCAATATCCTTACATAAGATAAAAATTAGAATATAATATTGCACTTTCATTCTTAATCCTGATTCTAAATCCTCATGGTGATGAAGATTGTATCTATAATCCTTTGTGGAATTATTGAGATCATAATAATCAATAACTATTCAAGATTTACCACATTTTTTCTCAAATAATTGGTAATCTATGGATGAAGACTTCATGAATTAGACCATCTATACCTGCTTAAGAACAAATTATACAATTTACTCCACTACTTTTATTTCAACAACATCCATTAAATGTTATAGAAAACACTTCCAATTTATTAGTACTTGTACTTAACATGAAGAAAAATGCATCAATCTTCACACTTAAAGGCTGCCTCCATGAATCTATCTGAAATAGTTATTCAAAGTAATAAAGATTAAAACTATCCTTTACAATATATTTATAAACCATAAATATATCTTTAATGGAATCAACTTCATCACTATTTTACTTTTCCATAATCAATGTATAGATTCCACTTTAACTCTATAATCATATTTTAAATCATGTTAATATATCTACTTGAATTTCAATAATTCCTTTATTATTTTAATTTATTTTCCATATAACCAGTGGTGGAAGCTTACATCACTTCCAATCTTTAAGGTAAACTGGTAAACCTGAAGAAATATTCATAACTCATGAAACATTATAATAGCTTTCTAGGTAATTCCATGATTATTCTAAAAAACATTGGGAAATTAAAACTTCTCATCAATGTTCTTGGAAACTTCAAATTGATTACAAGACTTTATTAATAGAAATATTGACATCAGAAAACTCTTTAATTATTAACAACAAATACAAAAAAAATACAAAGTAGGTTTAATAATATCCCCCATTGTATTCATTTCTAATAAATCTTATAATAAATGATACACCAAATATGTGATCTAACGTTTCTTAAATTTCTTTTTCTCATTAAATTATTCAATTTTATTATCTCCCCTTATTGAAAATAAATAAAAACTGAATATGATAGAGGATGGTATCAGTTTATACTTAGGAGATTCACAATCAATAATCCCACTCAAAGTTTATGTGAGCCTTGATCGGTGTAGAAAACATGAGGATTTTATTTATACTTAAAGTCTCTCTATAATTCAGAAAATATGACAGAAACTCATAAATTTTGTCAATATTTTTTCTCAATGGATGCATAAACATTTTCAAGTTGAATCAGCTAACACTAATTGATAGATACCACTTTTTTGATAATTGTAACATGAAATACTTACACTCATCTTAACAAAAAAATTATAACATTAAAGAATACATATTAAGAGGTTTTACATTATGTGATTATCCCTAAAACTCATCAAAATTATTCATTCTATTTTCAGTTATTAATTTAAATTTACCCCTTAATATAAAACATGATTCTTTTTTAAATAGGAATGAGAGGATATACATGCATAAATCATCAATGAATTTTTCAAGAACATTCTATAAATTTTAAATTTATATGGAATAAATAAGTTTGTAAAATTCTTAAGAAATAAAATCCTCATTAATGGGTGATATCCATCATCAATTCATTAATTTTGAAATTTTATTTAGATGTTATTTAGAGTAACAAATGATAAATCCTACCTAAGTGGTGACTTCTTTATACATGGAATAAGTATTCCATATTTAATTCGCATCATCAGTTCTCCTTATAAGAACTAGATTCACATTTAATTCCACATATGTTCATAACGAAAACACAAAAAATATGATATAGAATAAGGTGGAACCTCTTTTTCTACTTAGTGAGAGCTATATGTGTCTATGGGTCAGGTTTGGGGATTTTTTTGGACCTGACCCGATCAAAAGAGGTTGGTTTAGGTCGGGTCGGGTTATGTAAAGGATGTTTTTTAGTTTTGAACCAACAAAAAAACCCATCTTGGACTGGATTGGGTAGGGTTGGGTTGATTGGGTTATAAAATTTTGTTGAGCTTCTTCCTGGTAAACTGAATCAACATACTCACCCTAGCGTGATGACATCTCCTTCTCCCACAAGCTTCATCTTCCATATCACTATCAATACTACTCGGAGCACATCCATACATTAAAGTAATTTAATTTCCTCCTACATGGGTGGATCAATATATATAACATCATGGAACATGGGTGAGAGATGCGATGATCATCAATTTAATGAGCGGGTGATGTGGAAGCCAATGAAAATAGGGGTGTGCGACACACAACAACGACAACACGAGTGGGAGATATGGAAGAAATAGTAGGGGAAGGTGAAATGAGGTATTGTGTTAGTGATTACATGGGTGGATGATGACATGGATAATGTTATAGAATAATTAAGTATTAGTATATAATAAATTAAATAAGTTATCAGTCTAAAGGGTGGTGAGGGCCTCATTATGAAGTGGTAGAGATGGTGGGAAACAAGAGAGGAGAGGTGGTAGAAACGTCATTTGGGTTGTTTTTTTGGGTTATGAGGCAGTAGAAAATTATAATGGTAGATTGTGAGGTGGAATTAATGGTATTTAAGAATAATTAAGGCACAAGGGGGGTATTCCATTGGGTTGGTTGGGTGAGATTGGATGATTTTCTTCCAACCTGTGGCCTAACTCAACCTGACCATATATTAACCCAAGAAACCCAACCCATTCATATATCTATTTAAACCAAAACCAAAATGGCCCCACTAGTTTGGGTTGGATCAAGTTGGGTCAGGTTTGGACACCCCTTGTGGGAGAAATAAGGCTGATATTTATTATCAACCATTAAACTCTTTCCTTTTCAGCTCCAAAGTTAAGAGAATTATTCATGCTGGTTTTTCTAGATTTCATGGTAGTTTTGGGAAGCATTAGTAAATTATCTCCTTATGCTTACTATCTATGGATAATATTATATTTAACATGATCCATTAAGTCACATGAAACACTAATTGAAACATTCACATTATTCCAGATTTCTTATTGGGTTAGTGTGATTTTTAGACAACCCCTTGAGTTTTGTCCAACTTTCATACACCTCCCACAAAGAACTTGTGAGTATCCAAAGTCACCATTTTTCATAATACTCTCTTGAAATTTTGGATATTCATGTGGAATATTATATTTTCTATTAGAATAATCACTTTCTTATTCCTCTTCTAGTTTTCATTTTTTTTCCAAATGATCTATCCAAATGATTAAACATTACTTGGGTGTATTCTCAACTTTCTTTATTTCTTCATATATATTATTAGAATAGTTATTTAAAAAATAATTATTCAGGTTTTTATCATGGATTAATTTTCTATTTTTCATAATATTTATTCCTTTAATTAAAACATCCATGGCTTGTTTTCATGTATCCATGGTATGCATGCTTTTTCTAGAGAAGAAGTAGCTAACTCTCCTTGGTGTGTTACTCTTCTTTTAATTAATGGGATTGGTTAGAGCTGAAAAATATTTCAAATTACTACATGAGTATTAATATATTTTATTAAAAATATTATTGGGAGAATTATAGTTTGTAACTTCATTTTATATCTTTCCCAAGGTTATGACTCCTTCCATCATTAGTTTATGTGGTATTCCTTTTACATTTAATTTTGAAACATGGTTTAGTGAATTAATCAATAATTTGTAACTCTTATGATCAAACCCATTAAAAATATCACAAAATTTCCCAATCTCTTCATTTTTTTGAGATAGAAAAATTTCTTCTCTTCATTGGTGAATATTGAAGCATCTATGGTTTTCTCCCCTTCACTGTAAGGTTTCATTGGGATTCAAAATTTAATATAATATATAAAAAATCTAATGATATGTTCTAAAATAAATCATAATAACATCACTTACCAAAAAAACCAAGTCTTCTTCTTCGTAATGCATGATTTATAGAATTTTAAGTATATAAAACTTGCTATTTGTTGGGAATCTGAACTGACTAATTGAGAATATTTTTGGGAAATATATTTAAAAAAATCATTCCATCTACCAATGACATAGTGATAGGCTTATAATAATTTCTCCTTATCTATTTTTTTATATTTTTTATTTAATCCTATATTATTCATGTAAAAAAAATTAGTAAAAACATTAAATTTTTAGATGAATGGTACCTCTTATTTTAGAGCTATTAGAGAATGATCATTAGATGATATAAAAATATTCTTTCCACTAGATAAACGTCCATTTTTATAGAAAAACTCCTTGTAATTTCATGTGACATCAAATTATTTTACATATATTTTTAATGACACATATTGATCTATTTATATATCCATCAGTTTAACTTCAAGATCCAAGAATTTCATATAAAGGATATTTTTATCATCCTAAAATATCCTCAATTTATCTTCATATGTATTATTATCTTTTAATATCGATCTTAATGAATTTTATTCTTTTCATTCATCAAATTTTAGAGTTATTTAATCTTATTACCTTTGACTTCCAATTGTGAATTTTTAATATTAATGCAATAGTTTTTAATTTCTTCTGATGCATGGACTTTATCTTCAAAATATATTGTGTGATTTTATTTACAATAAATTGCATTAAGATACTCATTCTCAAAGATGGATAATATTTCTTCAAGTTATATATTTATCTCTTTTTTGGCTCTAAATTATTTGGAGATCTTTACACAAGTTTGTATTCTTTCTTTTAAAGATTTATATATATTTTATAATTATTATTTGAGATTATTGGTATTTTCCTGTATAATTTTAAAAATTCCATATATATAAATAACTAATTCCTTGGGAACATTATGAAAAATAACTTTTAGTATAGAAACTAATTCATCTTGTGAATCTTTTGATGAGTATTCTTCCCCACTTGTGATTTTATATTTTAAAGGATAGTGTTGACAATAATTTTTTATTACCTAATATTCAAGTAGATATGATGAACTAAACAAGGAAAAAGTATTATAAAATTACTTGGTGATGGATTCAACCACCAGATCTTTATCTTTCATTCCATAATTATCATTTTTAGAATTACAAAATGGGGAAAATATCATCTTCTTCTTTGCACATGAGGGTTAAATTTTATTCACGCACATACTTCATAGAAATATTATCAATAGTTATAATATTAATAATTCCACTTTTATTACCTTCGAATACTATAAAGTTGGTTATTTTTAATGGGTCAATTACGATGGGAAATTTCCCCATTTAAAATAATCTCTGAACAACAACTATTTGTGACATATGATTTATTCTGTCATAAATAGTCATCATTTTTGTTGGAATAAATCATCTGTAGAAAATATTTTTGATGGGATTTCGCATCTCCCATCATGGAACACAATATATATGGGAATTTACAATGGAATACAATGTACATCTAAAATAGTCTTTGGCTAGGAAGTATTTTCAATGGGCATTAATTCCCGTCGCAAATAATTTTGACCAAAAAATCTATTTATGAAGGAATTAATCCCATAAAAAATATCCCATTTCAATTAATATTAAATTATAACCTTTAATGCACCCCTTTATTCCTCCCCATACACTTACTCTCCTTATCCAGAATTGCTACGATGCATGATGCACTGATTACCCCGATCCGACATACTCTGTTGCACCTCATTTTGTATAGATCCATATTCGAATCACCTTGGTATGAAATCCTATTGTCTCCTTTTTCATTATTTTATGTTTTATTTATCTATTACATGATTTAGTTTTATAGAACCCTAGGTTTATATATTTATCTTATTTTCATGCTTTATTTGGCATTTATTATTGCTACAAATTTATTATTTCCTATTTGGATGTTAATCAGGCCTGCATGTCTATTTTAATTGAATTTTAGGTATTTCCATAATTGTTTAATTTTGATATTTGTATGTGTGTGTGTATATATATATTAACATGTGAATATATATATAAATTTTATAAGAAAAACATGTATTATTATATATATATGTATATATGTATGTATCTATGTATTTATGTATGTATGTATGTATGTATGTATGTATGTATGTATGTATGTATGTATGTTTATTTGTTTGTATCTATGTATATATAAATATGATATGTATATTTGTTTTAAAAAATCAGAATATATTTGATATATTTATATTAATTATGAAATCTTATAATATATATATATATATAATAATTATTGAATATACACATATTATCATTTTAAAAAATGTGTAAGGCTTGTAATATATATATATTTACATAAAAAACATGTAAGGTTTTTAATATATATGTTTATATAAATATATATGTATATTGAGGTGTGAATATATATATAAGTTTGAAAAAAACATGTAAAATATTTTACACACACACATAAATATTAAAAAAAAAATGTATAGGGTTTTTGATATATGTGTGTGTGTGTGTGTTGATCTGATATGTATATTTGTTTAAAAAACATGAAAAAATATATTTGACATAGAAATCATGTAATATATATATATATATATATTAACATCTGTATATGTATATATAAACATTTTAAAAAAACCTATAAGGTTTATATATATATATATATGTGTGTGTGTGTGTGTGTTTATATAGATTTGATATGCATATTTGTTTAAAAAAGAGTCAGAATATATTTGATGTATTCATATTAATTAAGAAATCGTGATATACACATATATATAGTAATTATTAAAAATGTAATAATAATTTAAATAATTAATAATAATCATTAAGTAATTTATAATATTAAATAATTAATTAGTCAATATTATTAATAAATAGTAAATTTTAGTGTCAATTAAAAAATATTATTAATAATTTGAAAATTTGCGAAAATTATGAAAATTTATAAAAGAAAAATTATGAAATACTAGTAATTGTTAAAAATTAGTAATATTTATTATAAATTCAGTTATAAATAATAAATAATTAACATTACTTAACAAAATATTTTATCAACTATTAAAAATTAATTAATTTTTTAATAAATACTATTTTTTTTGTCAAACCTTGCAAAAAAATATAAAAAATAATAACTATTTGAAATTAACAATAATTCATATAAATGCTGTATTAATTAAAATAAATGGTATTAATTATTTTTATAAATGTTTTGATATATTTATATAATATTAATAAAATATTAAAAATGATGCGCTCATGTGCAATGTTATGAAACACTTGATGCACACAAATTCTTTGTCACACCTAAGGAAAACCCAACATCTCTGATCTAATAGTGGTCTTAGATTTTTGATATGATACAATTTTACAAAGATAATTAATTTTTTTTTGTAAAAAATTATAATAAAAATATTAAATGGAATTATCATCATGCGTGATGTTACCAAACTCTCAATACTAAAAAATTTTATGTTGTTTCTAGGAAAAAACCAACATCTCGGACCTAACGGTGGTCTCCAATTTTACATATGATACATAGTTTGAGAGATAATTTAATTTTTTATAATAAATTATATTAAAAATATTAAATGAATTTCCCTCACATGAAATGTAACCAAACATTAGACACAGACAAATATAATATCACACCTAGGGTAAATCCAGCATCCTGGACCTATTGATGGCCTTAGATTTCCTATACAATGCACTGTTCAGGAGATACTTTATTTTTTTTGTAAAAAATTATAATAAAAAATTAAATGAATTACCATTATGTGTGATGTTACCAGACTCTCCACACACACAAATATTTTATCACATATATGTTAAACCCCATATTCTGGACTTAACAGTGGTTTTCAATTTTTCATACGATACAAATTTTTGGAGATACTTAATTTTTTTATAAAAAATTATAATAAAAACATTAAATGATTTACCCTCACGTTCCATGTAACCAAACACCCAATGCACACAAATGTTATATCACAACTAGGGTAAACCCAAAATCCATGATCTAACAATGGTATTAGATTTCTTATATGATACACCATTATAGAGATACTTTATTTTTTTAAAAACTATAATAAAAATATTAAATGAAATTCCTGTTGTATGTGATGTTACTAAACTATCGATGTAGACAATTTCTATGTCACAAAAATGGTAAAACCCAAATCTCATACATAATGTGGTATCATATTCCCCATATGAGACACTATTCAGGAGATATTCTATTAGTTTTTATAAAAAATATCATGACTGATATAATATATTTAATATTTTTTTCTATCTGGGACGAGCCTCTTCGGGCTCCAGAATCTAGTACTAACCCAGTTACTCACTCCAATAATATTCCATATAATATTTCATGGTGTTAAAATATAATAATAATTTTCAATTAGTAAAAATGATCCACTATAATTATTCTTATTTTTGTTTTTTAGATAACCATGGACTCAGGAAGTAGACACCGGTTTCATTTACATGATCTTGATTGGATAAATCATCAAAAAAATTCCCACATATATGGTATAAATACTATCTACATTGATGGTGTTGAAATATCTATATCATTTTCATCATTGAATTCAATTTTTTTGAAGTAAAAATTAAATTTCCATGTCAAAAATGCGATCTTAGGATATTCGAAACGTTTGGTAATGTTAGACTTCATCTATTACAATTTTTTGGAAAGATTATATTTTATGGTATTAACATGGTGAACAAAATTTAGTAGAAAATAAAAATATTTTGGTCTTGGATCCATCATTTCATAATTTTGAACATGGGGTTGTTGGTCCATCAATTCTAAAAACAAAAACTAAGAATGATATTCCAAATCATGAATCAGATCCTTCTTAGTTATACAATTTGTTGAAATATACTTAGGAGGCCTTATACCTTGGATTCTAGATGATAAAAATTGAATATTTTATAAAATTTATGGAAATTAAATCTAATTTTGGAATGTTAAATAGTTCGTTTGATTAGATATTGTTATTGGTTAAATCATTATTGCCTAATAGAAATATATTATGTAAGATCCTAGATTACATAGAGGTATGTTATTGTTTAAATTTTGGTTTGAATTATGACAACCCTGCTCTTTATTTCACACTTAAACATAACTTATTACATAAAATCCTCACTTGATACAATATATAAGATCAATATTTCTATCATATTTGGGGATTAGAAACATTACATAACAACTTAAAACATGAAATACACATCTTTATTTAAAACTTCTTTTACATGACCACACACATTCCTTCGTACTTAACATTGCATGTGATAACCTGAGGACATGCATAAAAAGGGTGAGATATAAATCCCATTAATGGAGTAAACAAGTCATAACATGAAGAATACATTACATGTTAGGAAATAGGAATATCAATTGATCATAAGAGAAACATGAACATAAAGGAATGATATAGCATGATTATCATAACATGGAAATGTGGCAACAACATTTAACTTGATATTAGCATGAGCCAAGGCTCATTGCACATGGAGCATGAATAAAACCTCATTACACTTGAATTATCATGCGTAAAACCTAATTTCATATAACGTTTCATGATGCTAGTCTTTACCCAATTCATTTGAGCGCTATTAGGGAACACCCTTCTTAATCATTTCATTTCATGCATAAGTGTGCCACATAGATCATATAACATGGATTCATTCAACATCATCATTTATTTCACGATAAAGGAATGTGAAATTCATACATGAAACACTATAATAAATAAGTAAATGTGAGTAAAGGTGAATACCCTTGATCTATAAATGAGCATGGTATTCTCTACACAATGACTTTGGCTTGAAAAATCACGGTGCAATTTCAGCAGCATAACGACATGACAAAAGAATTCATAAAAATGGTTTATGGGAGAGAAAGAGGTGTCTCATCATATGAAAATGAAATGGAAATTAAGGGGGTCATATAGATACATGTCCAAACACATGTAATGGAATTTTAATTCATAATACAAAAGAATTTCATGAATGTAATTGAGAAGAGAGAAAATTAATTACGAAATTTCGGCATGGTAATAGGTGTACATGGGAGGAATTAATGAGAGATAAAGGGGTATCTCATCCTTAAAAAATAAGGAGGTAAGTATAGGGGAGGTTCTAAATCATACCCCAACTTTTTTAATTGATAAGATAAAGGTATTGAAGCACATGAGCCTTAGACCAGTTGGTAAGGACTCTGTAAGTGCATCCAAGAGACCAGGGATCAAATCCAAGTGGAGGCAGAATTTCTGGGTTACTATAGTAGTACTGTAGCAGGTAATGTAGTAGGAACTATGAAGTACTGTAGTAGGCACTATAGCGGGAACTGTAGCAGCCACTGTTTGGCACTATAGCATCCGATAATATGCCCCTATTAGGGCCTTCGGGTCACCAATTTGGTCCATGAGTCCTATAAGCCCTTCAGGCCACCCAGGCCTTTGGGTGAGTAAGGCCTTTGGGCCACCTCAAGGCCTTAGAGCTACCTTATGTGTAGATACAAACCAGACAACCTACAAGGAATAAGCTCTACTAGGAGGATGAGCAAGGAGCTTTCACCATAACAGAAGCTAAACGGATTGCAAGAATGAGAGGGTATGGAACCTTCCATCGGGACAGGCCTGTGCATGCACAGGAATGCCTAGCCGAATAGCCATGCGAAGGTGGAGAGCTGATTTCACGATGAAGATGCTGGGGAGTAGCAGTTCCAAGTAGTTAGTCTGGGTTGTATGTAATGTTTGAAGCCTACGAGCAATGAATTCCTCTATGGCCTACGGGCCATGTAATACTTACTCCTACAGGCCTTGTAAGGGTTCCACCTCACCCCTTGAAAGGTGGATGATTAAAATCAATAAAAAATTAAGGCCTTCGGGCCATTGGAGTGAAGATAAAGGTATTGAAACATAAAGAAACTTGGTTAAAAATGAGAGAGAAAGAAATCCGTTACTTGGAAGTGTGATCCAAAATAATTGGGAGAGTCTTGAGAGAGTCATATTGGGAACTTGGGGGACCTTTTTTAGGATTATATAGAGAGGAGGGAAGAGTTTGGTAGATCTCAAAAGGTTTTTGAGTGAAGAGGAAGTAGGGGCTTTGGTGGGTTTATATAGGAAAAGAGAGGGAATTTTTTATTATATAGGATTTGGACACTACACATTAGAATAATCAAAACCAAAAACCATACCATGGTTTTTGGACATGGTTTTTTTCCAAAGGAGAGTGGAAAAAATTATTTTATAAGGCTAATGTCCGAACTTTTTAAAATATTAGTCTTTTTTATGTAGAGATGAGTCACACTCTCAAGGAAATAATTTTAAAATGTTAAAATGTTTTTTAAGTCTTGGAGGGTCCACTAAGGCTTTTTAAAATAAATAAAACAAACCTAAAATCAAATTAGTTTAAGATAAAACATAAATTGGCCAAACATCCCATTAATCATATTTTACTACATCACTATTGGGTCATTATGATGTCATAAAACACAATATATATTTAACGGTATTTAATTTTTACCCAAAAATTCAACTATCTCATAAAATTATGAAAAATTCACCATTAGATAATTTCAACATAATAAATCCGAAAATAATATTCATTTTATCTAAATAATTTTCTAAATATGTGAATTTTTACTTTTTAAATAAAAACTGATATTTATTGAAAATTCATGGGTTTTGACAAAAAAAACTTTCAAACCTTAATAAAAATTACAATTGTATTCATAAAAATTATACGATCCTTTATATTTAATAAAAATTAATTTAGTAATAATATTTTATTAAGATATTATTTAATCCAAAAATCCATTAATTCATCAAAATAGATTTCTTAATTGAATATTAACTAAAAATACTATTTGTGCTTTAAAAACCATTTACAAAATAAAAGTATATTCTTTATAAAAAAAATAATGTTCACAATAATGGTTATAGGGTCTTTTTACATATCCCCTTATAACACCTGCATCAAACCTAAGGGTAAAGTGTGAGATGGTGACAGACTCTTGGGGTGTCTCAGATAACATCGCTCGAGTGGTAATCTCTATTAACCTCCACTTCTCTTGTAGGTGATCCCATTCAAGATTAACATGTTGAAGATAGGCTTGGGATTGGTCAAGAGCAAAGCCCAGTGACACCACCGACTTTCCGAGCTCCAAAAAATGAGCTTCCTATAGAGATATTCTACTGGATAAGGCTATCACTTCCTTTGTCTGAGTAAATTGTATTTGTTAAAGCCCTATATTTATACTAATCACTTTGACCATTGTTCAATGACTATATTATCAACAACAACAATTATTCATGGTATTTTAAAATCCAAAAACATAAAACCAAGGATGTTTATATGATTTACATAACTATTTTACATAATAATACATTTAATTAGATTAAGAGGAATTTTCATTAACAAAAGTTTGGGTCGTCACAATTTCCCCCCTTAAGAAAATTTTGCTTCGAAATTTCCTTTTCCCAAACTAAAAAAGATGAGGGTAACTCTTATTCATCACTTCCTACGATTCCCACATTGCCTCTTTAAACTTGTGGTTTCTCCACAACACCTTGAAAAGGGGCATTGTCTTATTTCTTAGAACTTTTTCCCAATGATCTAAGATCTTCACCAGCTTCTCTTAACAGGAGATGTCATTCTCCAATGGTACCACCTCTATATTGAGTACATGTGATGGTTCAGGTATGTACTTCCTGAAGAGTGATACATGGAATAAATCATGTACTTGGGATAGGTTTGGTGGGAGTGCTAGTCGATAGGACATTGCTCCAATGAAATCAAAGATCTCAAAAGGGCTGATGTACCTTCGACTAAGATTTAACTTCTTCCAAAATCTTATAACTCTCTTCCATGAAAATATTATGAGGAATACCATGTCTCCAACATCAAACTATAGGTCTTGTCGATGATTATCAGCATAGCTCTTTTGTCAACTCTGAGTATCTTTAATGTGCTTCTAGATGGTCTTAAACTTCTACACCATTTCTTCGACCATTTCTAGACCTAAGAGTTTTCACTCCCCAACTTCATCCCAATATGCTGGTGTTCTGCACCTCTTCCCATAAAGGGCTTTATAAGGATCCATTTGGATGCTTGAGTGGGAACTGTTATTGTAAGAGAACTCAACCAGAAGAAGATGATGACCTCATCCTACTTTTAAGTTTATTGAGCATGCTCTCAACATGTCCTTAAGTGTTTGGATAGTCCACTCAGATTGGACATCAGTTTGAGGATGATAATCCGTACTAAAGTTCAACTCAGTATTCATAGCATGTTGAAGAATCTTCCAAAACATATAGGTGAATATTAGATCTCGATCGAATACAATTGATAATATTACTCCATGCAGCCTCACCACTTCTCTGATATATATCCATTCTAGTTGATCCAATGAGAAATCCTCTCAAATTTCAATAAAGTGTTCATTATTTTTATGATGATCCATAAAAACCTAGATAGCATTGTTTCCTTTGGATGTCTTCATAAGTCCGGTGAAAAAGTCCATAGTGATGTTCTCCCATTTAAATGCTGGTATGGGTAATGGTTACATCATCCCATTAGAATTCTGCCTCTCATCCTTCACTTTCTGGCATACCAGGCACTTTGATGTATACTCAAAAATCTCTTTCTTCATTTTATCCCACTAATAAACGTCTCCGAGATCTCGATACATCTTTATGTTTCCTAGGTGAATGGAGAAATTAAAACTATGTGCATTATCCAAAAGTTCATTGTTTAACTCATGATTTTATGGAACACATAGTCTTGTACCAAATCTCACAATTCCTTCTTTATTAACATTGAGCTCTGAGGATTTCCATTTTATAATAGTTTACACTTTCTTCTGAATTCTCACATAATTTTTTTGAGCATCCTTTAACCTTTATAAAAGAGATGGTTGAGAAATCATTTGCGAAAGGATTGATGATGCTCCCTTCTTTATGATTCCCATGTCCATCTTCATTAAATCTAAGAATATTGGATCCTTTTTAATTCTTATCAATGATAAAATCACCGAGTCCTTTATACTTAGAGAATATACCACCTTGTTCGCTTTCCCATGGTGGTAATGGATTGAGTAGTCATAGTATTTGATCAGATCTTACCATCTTCATTGGCGCATGTTCAACTCTTTCTGTGTTAATATATACTTCATGATTCTGTGATCTATATATATTTCATACTTCTCCCCAAAGAGGTAATGTTGCCAAATTTTTAAAGAAAATATTACTGTAGCCAAATCCAGATCATGTGTTGGATAGTTTTTCTCATTAATTCTCAATTTCCTTGAAGCATAAGCAATGAATTTGTCATTTTTCATCAACACATAGTCCATGCCCTTATTTAAAGCATCAATAAATACCAAAAAAAAATTTTCCTGGGTAGTGTGAGCATGAGTGTAGTGAAAATCGCTATTTTCAACTCCTTGAAGCTATCTTCACATTCATCACTCCAAGCAAACTTTACTCAAAACTGAGCTGTCTTGGTAAAAGGGTTGGATAATTGTGAGAAATTTCTCACAAATCAGTAATAATATCTAGCTAACCCCAGGAACCTACAGATATCCTTCACCGATATTGGCCTCATCCATCCCTCAATTGCAGCTGTCTTGGAGGGATCCACAAATATCCCATTACTTGTGATGATATGACCCAAGAATGATACTTCCTTTAACCAGAACTCACACTTGATGTACTTTTCATAGAGCTTATCCTTTCACAATGTCTCTAGTACAGTTCTTAGATGCTCCTCATGCTCCTCATTGGTTTTTGAGTATATTAGAATATAATCTACAAATACTACCGAAATTTTTTCAAGGTAATATATAAAGACTCTATTCATCAAGTCCATGATGATTTCTGAAGCATTAGTGATTCCAAAAGGCATTACTATGATTTCATGGTGCCCACACCTTATACAAAAATCAGTCTTGGGGATATCCTCCTTCTTCACCCTTACATGGTAATATCCCAACCTAAATCCACCTTGGATAAGTATTTTTCTCCACGTATCTGATCAAACAAGTCATCAATTTGGGGCAGAGGATACTTGTTATTTATCATGATTTTTTTGAGCTCATGATAGTCAATAAAAAGGCACATTGACCCATCCTTCTTCTTGATGAAGAGGACTGGTGCACCCCATGGTGAAGCACTTGGGTGTATAAACCCTTTATCCAGATTCTCATGTAGTTGTTTCTTTATCTCCTCAAGCTACACAACAATCATTTTATACAGAGTCTTGGATATTTTAAATTCCCCAGGTATAAGATCAATTAATAATTCGACATCTCTTCTAGGAGTAAGACTAAAAAATTACTCAAGAAACACTTCAAAAAATTACCTCACAATAGGCATGTCTTCAAGGATGGTTGCTTCCTTAGACTCAATCATTTAAGAAAGATAAACTTTCTCATTGGGAAGTAATATCCACACTTGACATTATGGTTCTAAATAAGATTCATCATCCTCCTTGAACTTGTACAGAATCGAGGGTCGATTCTCTATATGGAGAGTGATTTCCCTCTCATGGAAATTTATATTAGTTCTACATGAGGAAAGCCAATCCATGGCAATAATTGCATAAAATTTCACTAAAGAGAGTATGACGAGGTTCGCTGGGAAGTTCAAACCACAAATTCTGACAGAGGAGGAGTTATATTCATGGGTTGCAATGATTACCCCATTTACTGTTCTCACTGACATCTTTACGTCTATGATTTGTGGTGGTGTTGGGATTGTTCTACTAAACTTTTGGGATATAAAACAATGCGTAGAAAAAGAATCAAAAAGCATGTTCGTTATTCTTGAATGAATAACTAGCATACCTGTCACCGCTTCATTTTTAGGTTTCACTTCGGTAATAGTGATGGAAAAAGCTGGCCCATACTGCCTTGAAGGTTGTTGGTTGCCTTTGAAAAACCTTATATTAGGGTACTGGATTGAAAATTTCCCTTTTTATTTATATTTGAAGTAATGAAAAATGCATTGATGGTCGAATGAAGCATTACTCTCCTCTATTGCAGCTACTGTTTTTTCTTGTCAGCAATTAATGGCTAGGTTCCCTTCTCTTCCACACCTAAAGCATTTCCTCATCCCCTTCAAGCAATTTACAGGGTTATTATTTCCACACCTTTGGAAAGTGGGGTGCTTTATTTTCTTAGCACCGTTGGATTTATCCATAAGACCACTATAATTAAATTCAACCTTATTATTCTTATCCCTATGATACCCCTGAGATTCGTCGATCTCAATTTAGACCTTTAGGGAACATCTGAAAATTTCTATACGGAGTTATCCTTTCATTTTGGGGTAATGACAAATCTAGAGGCGTATCATGAAATCCTTGTGAATTTTATTCTTGTATGCTCCAATGAATTCGTCTTTTTTTTTTCTTGAAGTCAAGGAAGTCTCTTTCTATCTTAAGTCGGACAGTGTGAGGAAAATATTTTGTCAATTTTTTTTCAGAAATAATTTCATTCCAACACCTCGATCTCCTCTTTAGGATTTGTATTTTTGATCAATGTCCACCATTTATCAGCTTCTCCCTCCATACGATAAGTAGCTAGAAGTACCTTCTCTTGTTCATAATATTAAAGGATGGAGAATATCCTGTCAATGGAGTTGATCCATTGTTTGGTGATTGTGGGATTAGATGATCCATTAAAATTATAAGGCCTTTGTATCATGAATCTCTTTATTAAGGATTGTTATTTATTAGGGGGATGGGGGTTGAAAGTTCCCCTTGACCAATGTTTCTATTCAAAACTTGATTTAACTGAGAGATTATCGTGCCAAAGTTTTCAATTTCTTCTCCCTTTGGATTGGTCATCTCATTAGAATAGTCATCACATTGATCTTTGCATCAGTTGTAGGCTCGACTCCTCATATTACCGGCCATTGGTTTGAATAAAAGGAAAGTTAGGGGTAACACATAAAGGGGAATCCAATGAAAAAAGTGATAACTTATAAATTACATTTGTTTCCTTAACTTATGAATTTATAGGCTTCAATCTATGTTATCCATGATCTACTTCCCAAAATATATTCTTATGGGAATTTTTTTCCTTAACAATGGTTCACACTAAGCTCCTAAATTTACCAAATAATATCCCCTGGGAGTATCGTAACCAAGAGTGTAGTAAGGCCAATTTTCGTGCACCAGTTCCTGTTTTAGTCTAGTTCAAAGCGGTGTTTTTGGGTTTTACCCCTAAATACATCTGTTCTAGAGTTGACTCTACCTAATTATAACCAGATAGGGGTGTATTTTCTTGATAAAACACTTAAAAAATACCCACCAAAATATTGGGATGTTTTTATTATACTTAGTCTTGTCCCTAAGGCTTTCACTAAGGTGTTCTAATCCCAATCTCAAAAATAAATAAACCTATCCTTTGATACCAACTATAACAACCCTTCTCTTTATTTAACACTTGAAAATAACTTATTACATAAAATATTCACTTGATAAAACATATAATATAAAGTGTTATAGTGTATTTTGGGATTAGGAACATTACATAACAACTTAAAACATTAAATACACATCTTTATTGAAAACTTATTTTACATGACCACACACATTCCTTCACACTTAGCATTGTATGGGATAACCTGAGGACATGCATAAAAAGGGTGAGCTATAAAGCCTAGTAAGGGAGTAAAAAAGGTATAACATTAATAATACATTACATTTTAGGAAATAGGAATATCAATTTATCATAAGAGAAACATGAACATAAAGGCATGATATAACATGATTATCATAACATGGAAATGTGGCAACAACATTTAACATAATATTAGCATGATCCAAGGATCATTGCACACAGAGCATGAGAAAACCCTAAATTAACTTGAATTAGAATGATTAAACCCTCATTTCACTTGATGTATCATGATACTAGTTTTTACCCAATGCATTGGAGCGCTATCTGGGCACACCCTTCTTAATCATTTCATTTCATGCATAAGTGTGCCACATGGATCATATAACATGGATTCATTAAACATTATCATTTATTATAGGATAAAGGAATGTGTAATTCATACATGAAACTCTATAAGAAATAAGTAAATGCACATAAAGGTGAATACCCTTTATTGAGAAATGAGTATGGTATTCACTACACAATGACTTTGGCTTGGAAAATCGCGGTGCAATTTCGGTAGCATAACGACATGACATAAGAATTAATAAAAATGGATGATGAGATATAAGTGGGTGTATCATCATATGAACATTAAATTTACAGTAATTGGGGTCATATAGATACATGTCCCAACACATGTAATGGAATTTAGATTCATAATACAAAAGAATTGCTTGAATGTAAATGAGAAGAGATAAATTCTTTATGGAATTTCAATATGGTAATGGGTGTACATGGGGGGAAATAATAAGAGATAAAGAGGTATATAATCATTAAAACATAAGGAGGGAAATATAGGGGATGTTAAAAATAATACAACAACATTTTTAATTAATAATACATGGGTATAGCAATATAAAGAAACTTAGATAAAAATGAGAGAGAAAGAAATCCCTTACTTGGAAGTGTGATCCAAAAGGCTTGGGAGAGGCTTATTCAGAGCATGGGAATCTTTTAAGGATTATAGAGAAATTAGGGAATAGGTTGGTCGAGCTCCAAATTTTTTGAGTGAAGATGAAGTGGGATCTTGTGTGGGTTTATATAGGAAAAGAGAGGGAATTCTTTATTATTTAGGTTTTGGACACTATACATTAGACTAATAAAAACCCCAAACTATCCCATGGTTTTTTCCCATGCTTTTTTCCAAAGGGGAGTGTAAAAAATTATTTTATAAGGACAATGACCTAAATTCTTACAATATTAGGCTTGATTATGTTGAGTTGAGTTACACTCTCAAGGAAATCATTTTAAAATGTTAATATGTTTTATAAGTCTTGGAGGGTCCACTAAGGATTTGTAAAATAAATCAAACAAAAAAATCACACTATTTTAAAGTTAAAACATATATTAGCCGAAAATAACACTTATATAATTTTGTTACTTCACTATTGGGTCATTATGATGTCATAAAACAAATTATATATTTAACGGTATTTAATTTTTACCCAGAAATTTGACTATCTCAGAAAATTATGAAAAATACACCGTTAGATAATTTCTATGTAATGAATCCAAAAATAATATTCATTTTATCTGAATAATTTTCTAAATATGTTAGTTTTTACTTATAAAATAAAAACAGAAATTTATAAAAAATTTATGGGTTTTGACAAAAAATGGCTTTCAAAACTTAATAAAAATTACAATTTTATTCATAAAAATTATACGATAATTTATATTTAATAAAAATTAATTTAGTAATAATATTTTATTAAAATAATATTTAATTAAAAAATAAATTAATTCATCAAAATATATTTCTTAATTTAATATTAACTAAAAATACTATTTGTGATTAAAAAACTATTTACAAAATAAACATATATTATTTATACAAAAAATAAAGAACATAATCATGGTGCTAGAGTCTTGTTACATATCCCCTTATAACACCAGCATAAGACCTAAGGGTAAGGTGTGCGATGGTGACAGACTCTTGGGGTGGCTCAGATAACATCCATCGGGTGGTAATCCCTATTAAATTCCACTTCTCCTGTAGGTGATTCCGTTCAAGCTTAATGTTTTGAAGCTCGGATTGGGATTGGTTAAGAGAGAATCCCAGTGATTCCACCTCCTTTTATAGCTCCAAAAATGGGCTTCGTATGGAGAAATTCTACTAGATGAGGCCATCACTTCCATTGTCTGAGTAAATTGGATTTTTAAAGCCCTATATTTATACTAATCATGTGATCACTGTTCAACGGATGTATTTGTAATGGTAAAAATTCTTAATGGTATTTTAAAATCCAAAAACATAAAACCAAGGAATTTCATATGATATACATTACCATTTTACATAATAAGAAATTTAATTAGATCAAGAGGAATTTTCATTAATAAAAGTTTGGGTCGTCACATGAATCCCTTAAGGTTTGATAATTAAATGTTTAAAAAGTGTATGAGGAATCATAGTGGTATTTAGGGGGGGGGGGTATTAAAGAAAAGTAAATTGGACCATCATGTGCATATTGCATGATTGGTGAATGGTTTGCACAGACCGTGCAAGGGGTGAGGCTAAAACATGAAACCTTGGACGAAGGAATTTAACATGGTTGACACATAGTTTTTCAAGCCATGTACAATCCCTAGGTAACTATGTGACTTATACCCCTTTGGAAAAAATTTAGGCGCAAGGTTGGCACACAATTTTCCAAATCGTGTGGCCAAACATGCAGCCCATTAAAAAGTGAAAAATTACTATTTCCCCCTCAGGATTTTAAGTATCTCACCCAATTTATTCCCCCATTTATTTTATAGTATCTCTAGTGATGAACCATTTCAACCAAGACTTCCCAAGGGAAGATATACTTTTATTCAAGGCCTTTTTGAGTTTCATTTGGTGCAGATCGAAGCTTCAGGTGAGTCTAAATCTTCTCTTGCTTCTATTTTTGGATTTAGGCTTGTGTTTTTTCTCTTCTTCTTCCAAATCCATAAAACCCCATTTTTTGGAGGATCATAGGTTGGGGATTAAAAGGGTGATCAAATTAGTATCTAATGTAAATTTTAAGTGAGCATTTATCTATGTATTCAAGGTTGATGGTCTATAATTTATATCCCATATTTTTTTTGTATATTTGTGAATGTGTGGTTGTAATATTACTTCCATCTTGATGTGAATTTGGTTCATTTAGTAGGATTCGATAAAATGGTTGGATAAATTATTATTTATACCCATAATGATCATCATGGGATGCATTGATATTTATTAGACTGGATTAGGACCACCCATGGGGTGCACTAACATTCCTGAATATGGAAAATTTTAATGTTAAGAATATGCTTGATTTGTGTTGAAATAGATACCGTGATGAATATATTGACATGTTAGTTTAAAACATAATAGGAACCAATGGTAGTTGTATCTAGTGGTGGACAATGGCATAAGGTATTGTTTTTCATGATTTAAAAATGGGTTAAATGGATTAATGTGAATTTGAAAAATGGATTATGAATTTGTAATGGAAATGTGTAAATGGATTAAGACATATGAATTTATGAATGTGATAAAGGAAATAATGCATGTAAATTGAGCAATGGGTTAAATGGGTTAATGTATGGGAATTTTTTAATATGAAAAATGGGTTAAGGTATGAAAAGGGAAATGGGTTAAATGGTCTTAGCGATATAAATGGTTAATGTGTTATGTATTTATATTGCATTTTATGCAAATGAATATGATTTTTTATTGTTATGTGTATTGAATATGTATGGTTTGTGATATGGTATATATTTTTGATGGATAAATAAGCGTGTTCACATGGTTTGGTAGTTGTGGGGTACTTGACTTGAGGATCTATTCCCATGGGTCGGGTTATACTGAGGCTTTAAACCCCACCCCATAATGCACTGGATGAGACTACCTTGACCGAGGATCCAAGGTAAGTGTGATGTAATTTTTTTTTGAAATGTTTATCCCTAGTGAGTTAGGGAGCTTTAATTATTCCCCAATATATGATAATTGACTGGATTAGGCCATTGTGTAAATGATGTAAATTCTTAACCCATGGAACAAGTGATGGAAATGGATTTAGTAATGAAGACAGTTTAAGTGATGAAAATGGAAATGATGATGGAAATGGTTAAAGTGAATATTGTTAACTAATAGCACTTGAGTTTTATTTTAGTTTACCTTATCATTTATTTCATACTTTCATGCACTATCTATTTAGATTGGATATTTTGTAGAAACCATTGGCGGTGCACTACTAATTTGTACTCACACCCTGATCGGGCCTCCATTGGGTACCCGATAATATTTCATGGATGATGGACATGATAAGGGAAAGGTCCCTATGTTAGGGAGTTGAGTTGGGATTGAGATGTGCATAGATGAGGATCAGAACTTGGAGTGAGGACCCATTTTTGAGATTCCATTTTTTGTCTTATTTTTGGGTTTCTTTCAATTTTGGAACAATTATAATGACATGGAATATTTATTATTGGTTGTCATTTGTACCTTTTTTGGTAAATGGTTAGTAATGTATATTTATGGTTTATTGTTTACTATTTCATTTATTTCATATACTATCTGTTGTACATTACTCTAGTAAAGAGGTTATAGTCTCCCACATGATCTATTAGACCCTCTCATGTAGTCCTCAACCACTGGTGTATAGGGAGGCACACTTGAGGTCTTTTGGTGACCTAGATTGGGGCACCATTTTAGTGGCTCCCGGATTGGGGATATTTCAAAGTGGTATCAGAGGTAGTTTATTTTCTGCTGCCTTTCTATTTTGGATGGTATAAGGGATATTAGTATGTGTCGGGACTTGGTAATGAGCTTGTTCATGGGAGAAGCTAAACCATGTATGAGGGAAAACCTGAGTACCCAGGGTGGGAATTGTTGTCCTTAATATGTGTTTTTATAGTTTCATGATGTTTCACCATTGGTTGATGCACTTGTTGTGTGATGTGATTGTTTTATGTTATTTTTATCATGGTCAGAATAAAAAAAGTTTGAAATTCATGAATCATTTTAAGAACCTAAGGATATAGGTGGAATGCATCATGATATGTGCACACATGATGGGTGTTTGGGACATTAAGGGTAGGATTCATTTTACTTCCTTGAAAATTTGAAGAAAATAATGTCTAATAAAGATGATAAAAATGGTTAAATAGAAGGGATGTTGAAATATGGTTAATGATTTGTGCATAATGAAAAGTTGAAAATGATTAAAAAATTTTGTTGAAACAAGTTGTGAAATGGGAAAGGTGTCAAAAAGAAAAAGGTTTATGTCATGGTAGTGGAATTAGTAGAATGGGTGTTAAATGAAAAGACTTATGGTCATGTGAGTTAGTTTACCCCATGTTGGGCATGACCTGTGGTAGGGATGGTTGAGGGTAGTGTTTTATATGTGACAAATATTGATGTGATAGTTTATGAAAAATGAGTTTTTTTTATGGCTAGTGGTGATCCTTATTTATGTAAACTATGGAATCCTTATGTTATGTGTTCTAAGACTTGTGTTTGGAATTGTAGAGAAATTCCACCATGATGACATGTATTGGTTTGGAGATAATAGGATATAACTAATAATGATCCACCAATATTGGAACAAGAAAACCTATTGGTCCAAGATAACCGAGGAGAAGATTAGTTCCATGAGAACTTCGCTCATTTTGTTTATATTATGAAACAAAACCCAGGGAGGGTTGTACTGAGTATGTCTGATCTGACTCGAGAGTTTTAGTTATAGAACCCTACCAAATTTTCTAGAGAGGGTGGACCTGAGGATACAGAGTTCTGGATTGAATCCATCCACAATATTTTGGATCATTTAGAGACTCCTTCAGAGAATAGATTCAAGTTGGCATCATATATGTTATGGGGACCAGCAAATCACTTGTGGGATATTGTGGTTCAGATGCAGTAGGCAGATGGTATGTTATGGAAAGACTCCCAGGAAAATTTTCTGGAGTATTTCTATATAGAGACCTTAAGACAAGAGCATATTGTAGAGTTTATGAGGTTGACATAGGGAACTATGTTAATGATTGATTATGCGGGCCATTTCAAAAAATTTCAATGATTTGTTTTAGCATTGGAAGGGGAAGAGGACACTATGAAGAGATGTTTCTAGGATAGACTTAGACATGAGATTAATCCCCAGGTGAACATATTAAACTTAAATAGGTTTTTAGAGGTGGTGTATGAGGCCCTTGTTTAAGAATAGAACTTAAAGGAAGATTTAGGTAATGGGTTTCTGATTCTAGTTGGTGAACCTATGGTGTGACTTTCGAGGGAAGGAAACGTTGTTTCAGAAATCTCCGCCAGGTTGGAAGTACACAGTGTAGTCTTATGAGAGGACCATCCTCTCAGAGTTGTGAACATGTGTTTTTCTATCAGTGTGGTAGGGTAGGACATATACATGGCTAGTTCCTCGACAACTAGTTGAGTGATGAGTGTGGGACATAATGGGTTATGTAGGAACCCTAGATAGCTGGGCACAAATTAAGGATCAAGGATAATGTGAGTGCATACATAGGACCAGTTACCCCTTATTAAGAATGTAGTTGGAGTTCGAATGGCCATACTAGTAGAGATGGAATACGTGGTACTTTGGGGTGGGAGCATCAATATCAATAGGTAAGTAAAGCACCGAGAACTTAGATAGGGGACCAGGGTAGAGGAGAAAGTCAGTTTCATGCAATTCAATATACATTTGGAGGTGGTGAGGCTATACCATCAACTATTTGAGGTTCAATCCTTGAATATTTCATGCTCTCTAGTGCTTTATTTGACACAGATACCTCACATTATTTTGTTTTTTCTAATTCTGTGGTTTTTTTTGGGTCTATTATGGAACATTTGTGTGGGGTTATATTTATTAATACACCATTAGGTGTGTGAATAGAGAATATCAAACAATTTAAGGGGTTTTCTCTCGATATTTTTGGGTACCATTTACAATGGGACATGTTTGTGCTTGAGATGTCAGGTTTTGATTTGATTTTGGGTATGGACTGGCTAGTGTTGTACCAAGACCATATTGACTATTATTCTCATAGGGTGGCATTTAAGTATATTGAGGGAGACACATATATCCATCATAGTGAATAGTATGTCTAGACAGGCCATGTAGGACCAGTTTGTCAGAAGATGGGTGAACTCATAGCCCAAGTGGATTGTTTTATGCTTGATGATAAAGGAGCAGAGTAGCTTGTCTTTCCTACTATGATGGATTAGTTCCAAGATGTGATTCCCGGAAATTTATTGGGGCTGCCACCTGAAGGGGATGTTGAGTTCATGATAGAGTTGCTTCTGGGAGAAAAACCAGCATCCATTCCTCCATATAGAATGACACTGGTATAAATCCAAGATCCCAAAACTCAATTATAGGAACTAGAGAGAAAGGGGTTCATTCAACTAATTACGTGACCTTGGGGATCTCCAATGATATTTTCCAAGAAGTATGAAGTATCTTTGCAGTTATGTGTTGATTATAGAAAGTTAAATTAGATGAATGTTAAGAACTGATATCCTCTTCCTTGAATTGAAAATCCTTTTTACCTACTGAGAGGTGCATCAGTGTTATTTAATATTGATTTGAAATCAGGTTATCATCAACTGAGGGTGAGACCTTCTGATATACCACATACTTATTTCATAAGAATGTACATGTTGTATGAGTTTTTTGTGATTTTTTTTGGATTTAACAATGTTCCAATAGTATTTATGTCCCTAATTAACCAAATCATTCAACCTTACTTTGATAAATTCATATTTGTCTTTGTGGATGGCATCTTATTGTACCCCAAAACTCATAAATATCATGCCAAACATCTTGAAATTATCCTAATTAAACTAAGAGAGAATAATTGATATGGAAAGATATACTAGTGTCATTTATAAATTGAAAAGGTTCATTTCTTAGGGAAAATCATCTCAAAGGAAGGTGTGTCTATTGACCCAGAGAAAGTGCATGCAGTTGTGTATTGAGAGAAGAAAATCAATGTTTCTAATTTCCAAATTTTTCTGTGTTTGGTCAGCTATCACCGAAGGTTCATTAAAGACTTATCCCATCTAGAAGTGCCACTTTATGGTTTTACCAAGAAGGGTATCAAGTTTGAGTGGTCTGAGTCATGTGAGAATGAATTTTAGGAATTAAATAGGTGATTGAGAACTGCAATGATTCTAATCTTACCTACGCTAGGTAAGAAATATACTGTGTTTTTTTGATGCGTCTAGTGTTGGAATTGGGGTGGTTTTGAGGAAGGATGATCTTTTTGTGGTGTATGGGTTATATTAGTTGAGGTATCATGAAAGAAATTACCCTACTCAAGATCATTAATTATCCATGATGGTTTATTCCCTTAAATTTTGGTGGTAATACTTGTTGGGAGAATGGTTTACTGTGTAAAATGAACATAAAAGCTTTAAATATATATTCTATTGGAGTGATTTGAGTATTTTTCAGAGAATATGGGTCAAATACATGCAATAATTTTACTTTGATCAGGTTTACATACAAGGAAATGGAAACAGTGTTACACATGCTTTGAGTGAGAAGACAAAAAATCAGGTGGTTTAGGAATCAAGTTTGGAGTGGAAGATGATGGAATTGTTTACTGAGATGTATCTTGAGGTGCAAGATGGTAAGGTAATATGACCCTTGTATCCTTGGTATTTTATTCCATGTTTTTGGGATGAATTAATGAAATTAAACATGAGGATTAGGAATTTTTGGATTTAAGGGAAAGTTTTAAATGCGAGGAGTCATCTTCTAGTCAGACCATTAGAGATGATGGGATCATTTATGTTCTTGGTCGTGTGGTTGTGCCAATGTGTATGTGAGGAGATATTATGTGTGAGTGTCATGCATCAAAGTGGACAATGCATAAAAGGTTTAAAAGAATGTATCGTGATCTTGGTAGGAAGTATTAGTGGCTAGGGATGAAGAAAGAGGTTGCAAGTTTCGTGGTGTGATGCCTTACCTGTCAGTAGGTGAAGGCTGGCCATCAGTAGCTGGGTGTTTTTTTGTAGCCATTTCCCATTATGGCATGGAAATGGGATGACATGATGATGGATTTCATGGTGTATCTCCAGAGGACTCCTTATCAGAATTATGCGATCTGGGTAGTCTTGGATAAGTTGACTAAGGTGACCCACTTATTGCTGATTTTAGAGACCTTCACTATAGAGCAATTGGGTGAGTCAGATGTTCAGAAGATAGTATGGTTTCATGGGGTACCTCATATTATTGTTTTAGATGGTTATCCATGGTTCAAATCATGTTTTTGGAAAGGGTTACAGAATGTTATTGGTACCCAGGTGTTTTTGAGTACGACCTTTCACCCGTAGATGGATGGGAAATTAGAGAATAATATTCAAGTACTTGAGAACATATTGAGGGAATGTGTCCTAGATTTTTGTGGATTGTAGAAAATAAATTATCACTTGTTGAGTTTTCCTACAATAATATTTATCAAGATATAATTCATATGGAACCGTTTGAGGATCTCTATGGTAGACCATGTAGATCTTTGTTTTGTTGGATAGAAGCTGAGGAATCAATTTTTTTAAGACAAAGTTTTGTGTAGGAGACATCATAACAAATTTAGTGGATTTGTAAATGAATGGATATAGCTTAGATTTGGTAGAATTTTTAAGTATATCAGAATCATAAACCTCTTGGGTTCATGGTGGGTGATCATCTATGACTTTAGGTGTCACCAAAGTTGGTTCACCGTGAGATTCAGAAATAAGGCAAGTTGGGGCCTATGTATATGGGGTCGTTTGAGATTGTGGAGAGGATAAAACCGGTGACATACTAATGGGATCTTAAAAAATAATATAGTTGAATTCAAGATGTTTTTCATGTGTCATAGCTTTAGTAGTATCACCCTGACCCATCTCATGTGATTGATTTTGAGGATGTTGAGCTTGAGACTGATGCATCCTTTGAGAAGAATCTGGTTCATATTGTGGATCATAGTGAAAAATTCTTATGGGGAAATAATGGGCCTTTAGTTTAAGTTTTGTGGAATCATTATAATGTTTAGGAAGAAAATTAGGAGAGATAGACATATATGTGGGCCCGGTGGCCCAATCTCTTAACCTAGGAAGCTCATCAATGCTTGGGAAGAGTGGCTTGAGGTTGAGCCGTTATAAGGTGGGGAGGTTTTAAGATCCCTGACTTCATGGAGGTATATTATTATTTAAATTTTGTGTTTAATCCATTATGTTTGGATAATTAAATTTTTATTGAGTGTATGAGTAATCTTGGGGTGTTTCAGTGGTTTGGAGAATGAAATAAAAGGAAACTGGGCCATCCTGTGCATGTTGCACGGTTAGTGAGAACCATGCAAGGGGTGATTCCAAACCATTCAACCTTGTATAGAGGCCTTTTGCATGGTTGTTGCATAGTTTGTCAAACCATGTAGAATTACTAGGTAACCATGTGACTTGGACCCCTCTTGGACAGATATAGGAGCATGGTTTTCCAAACCATACAACCCATTAAAAAGTAAAAAATTACCATTTCCCCCTCAGTATTTTAAGTATCTCACCCGATTTATTCCCCCATTTCTCCTCCAGTTGCCCTAGTTACGAACCATTTTGACCAAGACTTCCCAAGGGTCAATATACTTTGATTATATGACTTTTTATGTGTCTTTGGGTGAGGATCTAAGCTCTGAGTTAGTCTGACTCTTCTCTTACTTCTTTTTTATGGATTAGGGCTTGTAGTTTCACTATTCTTCTTCCAAAGACCTGAAGCACTCTTTTTTAGTAGATCATAGGTTAGGGATTCAAGGGTGCTCAAATTGGGATCTAAGGCCAAGGTTAAGTGATAATTCATCTACGAATTTGAGCTAGGTTTTCTAAAAGTAATATCTCATAGTTTTGTTATATATTTTTGCATGAGTGGTTGTGATATTGCTTCCCTCTTGTGTGTATTTGATTAATTTAATAAGTTTTAGTAAAATGGTTCCCTAAATGATGATTTTGACCCCTCGTGATCCCCATGGGATTAATTTTGATATATTACACCAAATTAGGGACAACCATGGGGTGTGTCAACATTACCAAACATGGAAAATTGTAATGTTAACCATACAATTAATTTGTGTTGAAATAATTCCCATGATAAATATGTTGACATGTTAGTTTAAACTATAATAGGAACCAATTGTAGTTGTGTATAGTTGTTTGAAATGGAATAAGGTATTTTTTGGAATGATGTGAAAAATATTTAAATGGGCTAATGTGAATGGGTTAAATGGATTATGAATTTCCAATGGAAATGCATAAATATATTAATTCATAAGAATTGATGAATGCGATAAATGGGATAATGCATGTAAATTGAGGAATGGGGTAAATGGGTTAGTGTATGGGAATTTTTGAATATGATAAATGGGTTACGGTATGAAAAGGGAAACAGGTTAAATGGCCTAAGTGATATAAATGGTGTTAATGAGTTATATCTTGGTATTATGTTATAGGAAAATGAAAATGAATTGTGATTATTACATGAATTGAATATGTATGGTTTGTGATATGATATACTTGGTTAAAGGATACATAATTATGTGTATATGGAATGGTAGTTATGGGGTATTGGACTTGAGGATCTACACCCATGGGCCGGGTTAGACTGAGGCTATAAACCCCACCCCATAATGCATGGGCTAGGGAAGGGGACTGAGGCTCTATTCCCCTAATAGTTTCATTTGATGGGACTAACTAGATGGAGGATCTAAGGTAAGTGTGATGTAAATGTTTATGAAATGTTTATCCCTACTGTGATAGGGAACTCGACTTATTCCTTATGTGTGATAATTGATTGGTATAGGATATTGTGTAAATGATATAAATGCCTAACCCATGGAACCTGAGATGGAAATGGATTTTACAATGAAGATGGTATAATTGATGAAAATGGAAATAATGATAGAAATGGTTAAATTTAATATTATTAACTAATGGAACCTAAGTTTTCTTTTGGTTCACCTTGTCATTTATTCCGTACTTGCATGCGGTCTCTATTTAGACATGATATTTTGTAGACACCAATGATAGTGGACTATTTAGTTTTACTCATACCCTACTCTGGCCACCATTGGGTACCCAAGAAGATTTCACGATTGCAAGTCAGGACAAGGGAAATGGCCTTATTATAGGGAGTTGAGTTGGGTTGTGATGTTCATGGATGAGGATCTAGATATGGAGTTAGGACCCGTTTTGGGGATTTGGTTATTTTTCTTATTTTCAGGTTTCCTTCACTTTTGGCATGGTTAGCATGACATGGAATATTTATGGTTAGTTGTGATTTTTACCCTATTTGGGAAATGGTTAGTAATGCATGTTTCAAGTTTATTTTTTATTGTTTCATTTATTTCATTTGTTATCCATTGTGGATTACTATTGTAATGAGGGTATATTTTCCCCACATGATCTATTAGGCCCTCACTGCTAGTCAAAAATATATGGCATACGGGGAGGTAAACTTGAGGTCATGTGGTGAACCATCTAAGGGAACCGGTTTAGTAGATCCTAGGTTCAGTACTTTACATATTACCTTCAAGTTTCTATGAAAGTAAGAGGTTGGTCCATAATTTGTGTCTTAGTTATTAGAAAATTAACACATGTTCAAATGGATACATATTATTTTATGGTGATTATAAATCCTTGGTTAATTATCTATCATGTGGAGAATCAAGGTATAAATAGGAATAATAATATAAATCTAGATTTCTTGAAAAACATTTGAGGTATTTTCCCATTACACATCATTTACAGAATTTATTTATGTTTCACAACACAAATGAATTTATGACAAAGTATAAATAAAATATTTTTTATCAATAAAAGAATAAATCATCCATGTTATGGTGATTCATGAAAAAAATTTGATCATATGAAACCTTATTTGACTTCAGAACCTCATAACATACAGTTTGGTATTTCTACTAATGGGTTTTGTCCATTTTTCACTTATTATAGTCAATATTCTTGTTTCCATATTTTCATTACTCGATAAAAACTACCTCATTGGATGTTGATGAAGGAATAAATTATATATTTGGATATACTAATTCTAGGACATCCAAATAAGAATATTGATGTTTATTTGAAGCCACTAATTGATGAGTTAATTTCATTATGGAACAACAGTGTGAAGAAATTTTATATAGTTGCAGATTATAATTTTACACAGAAGGTTGCATTAATATGGATGATCAATGACTTTTCATTATATGGTTTGTTATCTGGATAGTGCACACATGGTCTAAATTTTTTACTGTACTATATGGTTTAGAAAAAATCATTCATGCTTTGTAATGTGAGAAATACTAGTTATTTTGAATGTAATTGAAGATTTATTCCTATGGATCGCCCTTTTCGAAGGAAAAAAAATAATTTTACGAAAGGTCGAATTGAAAGAAACAAATATCCAGTAGTGATCTCTGATATTTAGGTAAAATATATGGTATCTGCATTACCTCATATTACTTTTGGACCAACCATAAATGAACAAAAAAGAAATGGTTTTTCGAGATAACATAATTGGATAAAGAGGTGTATTTTTTGGGACCTTCCATATTGGTCTGATTTGTTGGTTCATCTCATGTTATATTTAATTCATATTAGGTATATTTTTTTTGATAAAATATTTTATACTATGTGGAAAACACCTAGTAAGACCAAATAAAATGTAAAAGAACTGTTAGATTTTTCCTAGATTTGTATACATCCTAAACTTGAATTATTTAAATATGAAAGATCACAAAATTTAATGAATCAAAAAGTATATTATGAACTTTCTAAAGAAATTAGTTTATTATTTTGTCAATGGATTCAATATTTGAGGTTACCAGATGGTTAGGCTTATAATTTGTCTCTCTTTGTTAGAAATGAGAATATTACTAGTTTAAAAAGATATGAATTCCATGTCATAATGGAAATATTACTGCCTGTTGGGCTTAGAGGTATATTGAATTATTCAATTTGATACATATTGATTGAAATATCATGTTTATTTGAAGATATTTTTTCAGAAACATTCGATTATGATGAATTGAGTATATTGAAAAAGGATATTGTTTTAATTTTATGTAAATTAGAGAAAATATTCCCGCCAAGCTTCTTTAACTCAATGGAAAATTTAATATTGAATTTTTCATATAAAGATAAATTTTGAGGACCAATACAATTCTAGTGGATGTTCCCATTAGAGAGATTTATGAAAAAGTTAAAGAATAAAGTACACAATAAAGCATCAGTTGAAGGGTCAACTGCTGAATCATACTTATAAGAGTAAATTTCAAATTTATGCTCTTATTATTTTAAATCAGAATAGCCTTAAAAACATAACTACATGGGCCAAAATGAGACAAATGTTAATGATGTCACATACTATCAATTTTTAATTTTTAAGGAGCCCAAATTTTGTTTTGGTGGTTATCGTGAATGATGGATTTCATATGAAGAACTCCACAGATCTCATACATATTTTCTATCGAATTGTGAAGGAATTACATGATTTTTACAGTGATAATTACATTATTTTTTTTAAAAAATTTATATAAAATATACCTTTATTTACATTATTTTTTATACACTATATGATGACCATATCAAAAAAAATTATACAAATTATATCTGCTACTCTTGAAGAATGTAATAATTTTTTTCATATTGGTTTCAATGAATGTTAAGTTAAGTTGATTTAAATGAAACAATAAATCAATTTTAAAATTATATCTATTATTAATAATTTTTATTATTTTTAGGAGAAAAATAATGAAAATAAAATTAATATTCAATTATGTGTTCTAAAAAACCCTCCATTGAAATTGGTAATATCTTATAATGGGTATGTGTTTAATGGATTTTGATTCCAAACATGAATATATGATGACTCAAATAAATCAATGAATAATGATGTTTGTTTGAAAGGATATCATCATAAAGTGAAGTTGACTTTTATAGTACGCAACATGAAATAATTGAGTTATGTTATCTGAGACCAAATTATGTGACAATGTTTAAATGTCATTTGTTTGATATTGGTCTAGGGTTATGAGTTCATCCATGACATGGATTAATTGACATTAAATATAACATCCTTATTACATAAAATGAAACATTTATATTGGAACATAAAGACAATAATGTTTATTATGAAAATTACTTTGATGTTTAAATATATTTGAATGACTGGTGGAGTGTGATAAAAATAAAATCATGTGAAAATCAGTTTATTGAAAATAAAAATGGTTATGTGGAAGTAAAAAATATTAAAAATTTTCAAGAAAAATCCTAAAATATATCTCATACTTGATGAGATATAAATATAGATGGTGAAACCACCTAGTTAAGGGATGATGACATAGATAATGTTGATGAAGTAATAAGGGATGCTGAAACTAAAATTCATATGAAATTTTAAAATACTGAAGATGAGGATGAAGACATTTTCCTCGATGAAAATTATAAATAAGATGATGATTGATGTATTATATTCAGGAATTTATTGGTTTTTTATATTTTATATTTGTATTCACAATTAATTATAGGTAATATTGTCTGTTTCTGATAGCTAAACTTGATGATCTATTATGTTCCTTCACTGATGCTAGTAATTATTAATTTTTTATATTTTATATTCGTATTAACATTTAATGATGGGTAAGAATATTTTATTCTTTATGATATTTATTAGTTTTTTATATTTGATATCTTAATTAATAAATACTTACAGGTTAAATTATTATTTTATGATATTTATTTATATGTAATTATTATATTCTGATATTTATTAGTTTTTTGTATTTTATATATGTATTAACAATTTCTTATTGGGAAGATTACTGTATTATGATATTTATTTGTTTTTTGTATTTGATATTTGTACTAAAAATTTCTTATGGATAAAATTATTTGTTTCAAATGGCTAAAGATGCTCCCGATGATCTATTTTATTCTCTCATTGATGTCAGACTTGATGTTGATGAGCTTAATTCATTTAATCTGCATAAAGATGTACCTATTAGGAGGGGTTATGGTCTTACTCGATTGGTGATTTTGAACCCTATTCCAAAGAGATTCCCATATATTGATTTTGATCCTCATTTACAAAGGTATGTTTGATTATTTGTGATATTTATTTTATATTAACTTTATTTATTAATTTTGGTAATAATATTATGGTTATTTGTTTTTATTTGAAAAATTTGTTTCACTTAACTATTGGGTAGGCTAGTGTGATTCTAAGATTTTCTTATGATCCGTGGGTGTCATGGGACCAGGTTCCCATCATCGTACGTCACCAGATTTTATACCATTGGATTGTATGTTATTAAATAATATATAATTTTTAAAATTTATTTAATTAATAACATGTTTTTTTAATTGTCTCGTAGAATTTATTTTCTCCGATTGATGATATCTTGAGAGATCCTATCTGATAAGAATATGTGATTTGTATATGTGATCCATTTTATCAATTTTACACAACCTCAGAAAGTGATCTTTGGAAAAAAATTCTTCTACTATTTTTGACATGTTTTGTATCTCCCATCGTTTTGAAAATATATCATCTTAGGTATGAGATGGATTATGCTTCTACTAGCTAGGAGAGAATTTTAGAAGGAGGACATCATATGGACTTCAGAGGTGGGGGAGGAAAGAGGTAAAACATAGTTCCAGAAGTTATACATTTGGTATACATCAACAACAGATGGTAAGTGATATTATTTATTAATGTATATATACTTTAACTATATTTTTTTTATATTATATAGGCCTCTAATGACCCATCTATTATATATTTTGATGTTTATAAGAATATGTATACTTATCCCTGTATAAGATAATTTTTAGGCGATAGAAAACACCATATTGTGGTTAGTAATTTTAAATTTTTTTTTCATGAATATTAATTTTATAGTTATACTAATTTTTAATTATATTTGAAGGAAACATATGAGTCGATGAATTATCATTAATGAGAGAGTCAAGTAGAGAGAGAAAATATGTCACTATTGATTTAGGTTTCAATTAGGGGGACTAAATACATGAGACTTTTCATGGTGTTGAGAAAGTTCAGGTTATTAGTATTGGTTCCTGACTGACATCTATGAGTTATTATGGTACTTTTGCGATGTCATCGGTAAGCTCAAAGTGAGCTTGTGAAGATTCATCATCGATGTATTTTTATATTTCATAGTATGGGGATGGGTTGAGAGCTTAGTATGGGATGATACAATGGATACAAATAGAGAGTGAGGAGGAGCTTGATCAGTAGCGTCAGAAAAATGAGTAGATGTTGAAGTATATATGATGGTTTGGGCTTGAAATTGGTATGGAGTTTCCTCACCCTAATCTTTTGAGTGATCCTCCTCTACCTAATACCATTAGATGATTTGTGAAGTTTTATGACTCCTTTGTAATTTGGAGTGAAAACAATATTATGTTTGAAATGATCTATTACTTTTATGGCTCTTTTATTTTTTTAAATATTTTTTTTAATTTTTTAATAAATTTAAATTTTTTATTTGTTCTAAAATTTTTAAATATTTTTCACTATTTTTTATTTTATTTATTTTTTTAATTACATTTAAATATTTTTTATTATATTTAAATACATTTAATTATTTTTAATTATTTATTTTTTTTGTTAATTATGTTAATTTTTTGTATTTAATTCTTTCAAAAAAATATTAGTATTTGTGACAGATGAACTGTGCATTGTAAATAATATCAATTGTGGCAGACCATCATAATTGTTCTTTTTTAATAAAGCAAAAATCATTTGTGATAAGTGTTTTATCTGTCACAATTAATTTCTATTTGCAACGGACCATCAAAAATAACTAAATTTACGACACATTTTTTTGAAATGGTGAATTAGTGATGGACTCCCATCACCAATAACCTTTTTGATAGACATCCATCACAAAAAACTAAATATCTATTAGTGTTCATATAGTAGACAATCCACTTTCTTTGATGATGATTTTCTCATCCTATTTACACCCCTTTTCTACTTGTTCCTCATTATATTTTCTTTTATAAGAAATTAGAAGGCTTATTAAAATATTTATTTCATATAGCCTTTGAAAAGAGAAAACTCAATCCTTAAAAAACTTTATACTTGAAAATCCAGTAGAGATGTGTTATGCTCTGATACTAATTGTTATATTACATAGGGATGGACCGAGGGAGGGGTGAATCAGTGTTGTATAATTTTAAACTAATTTAAAATTGTTATCCCTTCTTCACCACTTCACCTATTTAGTGAATGGATCTCTCTCTAACTTTATATTTACTTTGGTTAGTATGAATGTATATGTAAATTGGAATGAAACGAAACAAGAAAACCATGGTTTATTATTGGGGTTTTCCTCCCTAAGGTTGACTATATCCCCTATGATACAAGGTTGTTATCCTATACACACAATTTTCATATTATTATAAAAAAAGAACAACTAAGGGTATGGACTTGGAAATTTTTATCCCAGAACCAATAAAGTATAATGCAAGAAACAACTTTATTTTTTGTAATATAAAAAAATATAGGTTTTAACTTACTTATTGTGATGTAGATCAAAAATGGAACTTTGGTATCCCTCTTAAACTATATGGATATTCTTCTTCCTCACTTACAGTAATAACATGGGTTACCTTAATCTTCTTCAAACTTCTATAACAGATTAAGTTCATAGTTTTGGTCACTCAACTTATTTGATTGGAATATAATCTATAGAAGCATATCCTAACTCACTATTCCTTTTAATTACATAGTATATGGAAACTATAGGCATCCTAATGGGTTTGTATATACTCACCATAGTGTTAGATTTTCCCACACGTGTCATATCTTATACAGATAAAGGATAGATCGGTGGTTATTATGGTGAATTATAGTGATAAATGGGTCCATTGACCGTGTATGGTGGTCGGGATTAGAGATCAGGAGTTGGATCCTCTCATATTTCTTTATTTATAGTTGTTTTTAGGTTGGTACTTCATTTTTGGGTGGGTGTGTATTTTTCCCATTTACTGTTTGGGTGTATCCAATTGTATTCTAATGTATTCCCTAGAGTTAATTGGATGCATGGTTTATCTATAGATGTTAAAGTATTTACTTTATATTCCTCTACACTACTTTATGATGATGTTTGGGAGCGTGTGTACATGTACATTAGTAAAATGAATCCAATTTTATTTGTACCTTATGATTTTCGCCAGCCCCTAACCTGTTGGGGGTGGGATTGGGGTTTTAATGGCTTGGACTTCCACCGGCGAGGAAGGCCCCTGTGGGTCAGCTCATTACAATAAATCTTTAGGACAAGCTTCCTATTGGATAGGATCCACTAACTCAGATAGAAATGTAAAGGAAGATACTAAAATATAAAGAACATATGGGAAATATAATGTAGAAGATTACATAGGACCTTTATCAAGAGAAGCTCAAGAATATCAAGAAGAGATTTATAGTATTTCTCATATTATCATGGATTAATAGAAGGAGATCCATGATATCATTACTTAGGATAAATAAGAAATTAGAGATATAAAACATGTCTACAAGTACCTAAGTGAAAATATCAAGATAGTATAAGACCTATAATCCAAACTCAAGGAGAATAAGAAGATGAAAGAGTAACATTTTCCTACTCTAAAGTAATATATGTAAAACCTTGAGAATCCAAGCCAATATGGAAACCGATCTCCTAGAAACCAATACCTAAGGAATGATAGAAAGGATTATTTAAGGAATTGTTTAAAAAGAACGATAGGGAATAAAATATAACATATCATAGCTATATTAATTAATAATATAGACTTAGGAAGACAAATATAGAAGGTATTACACAAAACTGAATGAACCTTATACTAGATTGTAATAAGTATTCTAGAGAATCAACTGATGAATGGGATTTGGACATTTAATATTATATGATATCAATTTTTTTACATTCATGGACAATATATAGTGCACTAAATTTTGTAAGATAAACCCTTTGGGTAATGAAATGATATTTTCGGATAGAGTTAAGTGGGAACTACTATAAAGAAGTATGTCACTTTACAAATTAAATTTAAACCAATAACAACTGATTTCATTAAACAAAAGTTTGTTGTAAATTCTTCAATCGACCGGGATAGTGTATTGTTAAAAAAACATAGAATGGTTTTAACTAAGATCAATAAATCTGAAATTTTATATTTTTAAGAATACTTTTATATGTTTTATAATTAATTATATCTTCTTATACTAAGATATTAAGTATATAATTTTTATTTCATTATCGAGTAACTCTCAGGTAATTATCCTGGGGTAGTTCATTAGCCTCACAGACTCATATTTTTTAAATTAAATATTTATAGGATACCTTGGGAGTTTAAGGAGAAATAATAATGTAGGTGGTAAGACTTTATTTTATGCAGTTCAATATCTTTCAAGATGTAATAAATATTATATATATATATATATAAATTCATCATGTTGTCCATAGGTAGAAGGTATTATATAAACATATGGGTGTAGTCCAACTCAAAATAATCTTTGTAAACACCAACATAAATTGTTCAAAACATAGTTTTAGGATTGAAGTTGTGAATGAAAGAAATCACAAAGGAAAATATTAAAGGTTTTGGTAAAATAATACTATCAAGTATATTTTCATCAAGAATACTAGAAATGTATATGAGATATCTTTAACCAATTTGAATCTAAAAGGATGTGAGATAAAACTTTAAAAAAAGTACAATAAGTCTCCTACATTCCTTATAGGGAAATATTTATCCAATTTTTATTATTGTTGGTTTTGTGGAAATAATGTTCTGTGAGATGACATATGTCTAGATGCAGATAAATTAAGAGGTAGTCTCAAAGAAATACTAATGGAGGATACCTCATAGATATTGTTCAAGACTATATGAGAAGAATATATAGACTCGGATGATGTGATTTTATATTCTTTATATTCAAATTAATCAGAAAATGAAGTGAGGAACCTTAATATAATTTTGAGTCATATTGAAATAGAAATTATTTGATCAAGTTTAAGTTCATGAGAAGAAAATCTTGAGCTAGTAAGTTTATAGGATATGGAAGTTTATCTATTATTTTATTCAAAATATAAAATCCCTTCACAATGAATAAATTATAAATATGCAAAGTGTTTACTGATCCAAGGTATTCTTAAATTATTGGGTACCATATCAGGAAATGACTACAATATTTTAACATGAAGGGATGTGTGATGTTTATAAAATAGGAAGATAATTATTTATAGTGGATTTTATAAAAATATAAAGGTTTAGGAATATTATAAAAAATAATTAAAATTATATTAATTTTATAATAACATATATTGGATTGGATCCCTATATCAAAAAAGGATAAGATATTCTAATCCTAACTGCAGTAGTGGGTACCATTTTAGCTAATTTATCTAATTTATTTTTGGAAGGAGCATGGGAAAAATTGTATGTGGGAGAAACATGGGTGAATTTATTTCCAAATTTTCATATAATTATTATTTTTATAAGATTTAGTAGTGTTTTAGAAGTAAATACAAAGAAATTCACTGGAAGAAGACATTGGAATTTTCACCTAACAAAAGATGTGTTATATATTTAATTTGTTTTATGTGAAGTTCTATAGTACTACGAAACTAGCTCTAAGTAAGAGTGTAGAAATATTTATACATCATTTCTAGGATAATGGAATATCAATTAGAGTGATGAATCCCTAAGTGGTAAACCCTAAGAGTCTAACATGTCCTAGTGAGTGTGTTTCACTAGATCTAAGTAAAGAAACCAGGCATTATAAACTTCTTCCAAATTTTATCATATAGGTTAGAAATAAACTCTTAATATCTGAGACCAAATAATAATATGATCTAAATTTTGTATATTTAATGTTATAAAAATTATAATTGCATATAAATGATCTCAAATTAAAAATATTTTAGAATATATTGGAGAATCCAAGGCTATTATTAGGAAAATACAAATTTATTTCCCTAGAAGAACCAAGAATACCAGTTTCTAGAAGAGAAGTTAGAAAAATAATCATTCAAATAGCTATATATGAGGATAATTAATCTCATGTAGGATATATAGTATTTTATTACTTAGTGGAAATATATAAAAATAATATACATAAGTGATGCTAAATATTTATAAATATATATGTATTACCTTGAGTAGATATAAGATATACCTTCTCTTTCACAAGAATATGATTTTTAAGAGCAATATTTGAATCCATAGAGTTGTAAGTTATGGAAGGTTAACATACAACAATTATGATTCTAAAAGTGGAAAATATAGTTCATAGAGAACTAAATGGGATAATATGTATAGAGTGGTTTCTTTGATTTATTCCTTAATTACCATATGAATTATTGATTAAAAATAAAGTCCTTATAAAATATTAGGTAGTAATGATATTTTCATATGTAATTATCCTCAACAATTATTTGATTCCAACTATTTTTGGAAAACTAGAATGGTCTTAGAAAAGAAATGATACATTGTCCAAATGGAAAACTATCCAAAAGAGCATAGAGAATACCATAAAAATATTTATTAGTAGGGAGTAAAAAAATTAGATTAAAAGTTCCAAGGATAAATTAAGAAGTGTTATTGGCCAAAATAAGAGATTACTTATTAGAAAACTAGCTACATTACCCTATGAAATTTTGGCTAAGTGAAATTCTAGAAACTATAATTTCCTATAATGATGCTATTATAGTAATTATATTTAAGGTAATTATATATCCATTTGGAATGATTTATGATTTTGAGTAATATATTCCATAATTAATCAATCTTAGATTAATTTTATATAGTGAAAGTACATAATAGAGTGCAATGTTCATGGTAATAAACCACATTGAAAAATATCATGGTATAACTAGAATGGATATTAATTATCATGATCTAAACAATGGAACAAAGGTTTATGGATATAATATTTCTAATAAGGAGACTTTAAGAAGAAATTCTAGGAATGAAAGGTCAATGTAATATTCTATGTTTGATATCAAGTTAGGATATTTAAAAATTATGACTAAATAAAAAGAAATAAAATTGAAAATAACCACAATACTAAAAGATTTGTTTTAAAGGATAATTATTCTATTTAGAATCAAGAATACCTAGGAATATTTATAAAGATAAAGGAAAAGGTATTCATTAGATTATGAAAGTTCATGAATGTTTACCTGGATTATGTTCTAATATTCAAAATGTTTATAGAAAATCATATTGAGAACTTATGGTAAATGGTTTAGGTGTTTAAAAAATAAGGAATGAAAATTATATAAAGAATTATTATTTATATGCAGGCTAAGATAGAAATATTGAGATTACAGATCAAGGGATTTAGATAGAAAATTAAACTATATATTGTGAATAATTTAGATAATTATATTATATATCATATTTAGATATATATGTTTCATATTATATTAAGTTTTGTTATAGAATGCATCAATGATCTAGAAAGTATTTCAGTTCTAATATAAAATTATGTGTCTAGTAAAATTCCATGGAATTGGATAGAAAAATACTCTAAAGTGATCAAAACTCAGAATCAGAATGCTTAGAACCTCCAAAAATTAAAGTATCTATATTAGATTAATAATAAAATTATCTTATAAATAGATGCATCAAACTCAGCATGAATATGTATCTTAAAAAAATGAAAAATCATGATGAAAGTATTAGTATATATGGGAGTGAATATTTCAATGGGATAAAGAATAATTATACCTTCTATGAATGATAATTTCTTATAGTCCTTAAAGGCATTATGAATAACAATATTTTATTATAAAAAACCTTTATTATAAGGAAAATTATGTCTTATATAAAAATTAATTATAAAAATAAAACTAGAAAGGATTACCCAGACTTGATTAGTGTGATGGAGTAATGAACTAAAATAAAATGAATTTAATATATAATATTTTAGAGTAAAATATAGTATTATTCCATATCCACTAACATTCTATTTTTATTTTTGTAGTTATAATGATAGAAAACTACATATCAAGGAATTTTCAGGTTTTCATTGATAATCATTCTATTATAGAATGTATTTTTATTGAGTAAATGAATGGTAGAATCCATATTAGAGATTAATTCTAAAAAATAATCATCTTTAGAATAAGTATTGTTCATCAAATAAAGGTAAAAATTAAAAAGTGTTGGCTCTTCTAGAATATAGGTTAGAAAACAAAAAATTGTAGCAAAACAATCTATAAGAAGTAATTATACATATAATATTTACATTTAATAATTTATATTTGTTCAAAATTCCATTTAAATACTCAATGTATATAAAATATTAGAACAATGAATATTCAAAAAAACCATAATAATTAAAGAGAATACCTCTCTAAAGGTAAATAGAAAACTTTTCTTGAAAGCTTGGAAAATGAGATCAAGGAAGAACTAGAATAATATAGAGGTCACAAAAAACATAATCTATATAAATTTGTGAAATTACTTGAGAAATAAACCATGGATTATGATCTAGATGATGTGTTGAAACTAGTAAAATAAATCCAAAAATATTTGTAAAGGATTCTAAATAAATTGACAAGTAATACCACAAGTGTTTATAATCTATTAAAAATAATAAGGATGGTCAAATATTCAAGAGATTTATACATAAATTATATTACATGATTGATTAATATAAATAAATTGTGGAGTTTTATAAAAGGATATATCAGTATATGATCATTGTGATCGATACTGAAGAGATTCACTTGAAGGTTCAAGTTTATGGACTGTTTGATAAAGTTAAAAACACCAAGGAAATAAGAATTAAATAATTTATATTATATAATAGGTTTAATAGGATTATATAAAGATGGATTATAAAACTCTATATACTAGATAAAACCTTGGAAATATAATTTTCCATTAAGTGATAGAGAGATTTCAGATTCTGAGATGTTAAAAATATAGGATTTAAAAGGATAAATTTCACTTATAATTGAAGACCATAAATGACGAAGATGGTTTTAAATAACCCATAACCAAGTTTTTTATGTTGGGTAACACATATTTACCAAATTATATTTATAAAAATAATGGTTATTCTATGAAACTTATACCCATTCCACTAGACTAAAGGACCTATCTAGATGTAATTTGAAGAGTCCCAGTTTATTGATGAAGAGTGGATGGAATTTAGTTGTAATATAATTTTTTATGAATTAATTAAGATATCATGGAGTATCTTTTTGATATAATCAAAATATGTTATGTATCTATTTTTTCCATGTAAATCTTTCAAATACATCTATTAATATTTTTGGAGCTAGGTGCTGAGACGATGCGAGATTTTTTAGGCTCAATGAACACGATATTGATATTTTAAAAATATTAATTATATTAATATCACACAAATTTTATGAAAAAGTAGAATATCATTAGAATGGAGGCTTAGATCAGAAATTTTAGTCTTCTATTGAGTTCAAAACATGGGTTTTACCCTAGGCATGATATAACTTTTTTTGGTGTCAGGAATTTTGGTAAAGTATTGTCGCAGGCACAAATAATAAAATAAATAAATAAATAAATAAAATTTATTTATTTATTTATTTTTTAAGAAGACACCTAACCCTCTTCTATATAAACATAATTTTATTCAATTCATAGGGTTGTTTGAATTACCTTGAAGATTTAGAGGAGAGAGTGTTGAAGGATATCGCTAAATAATGAAAACATATTGTAGGATCAGATCGACACCACAAGGATCACCTATGTTCATGGAGTTCATGAATCTCACCAATGACTATGATGAAAGATAGTTCTTAATCAGTGACTAATCTAAACTAGAGGTAGTATGTTTTTATTTTGTATATTTATACCATTTTGATTTCCCATGTTGAAAAAAGATCAATTCCACTAGTAAGAATTGATCCATGCATCTATAGTAGATTTATTTTATGGTTGATTTGATTATTTATTGGTTAATTAATCCATACTTATAATAGTAATGGGTCAAGTAAAAACTAAATAATGGTCATGGTTCCTTCCTCTCTTGTGTTTCTTGGATTTATCCCTTGTTTCTTCACATGTTCACCGTATGAAATTTCCTTGGATCGTTGTTTGATGAATACCTAGTATTTGATCATTGTGTGACCCTTATTTGGTGCAACAGATTGATAACACATGTGTAGTTCATGATCGAGGGTGAAATTGAGGTGCGATATTGAATATGGATTAGATCAAAGCAGTGGTTCCCACTTTTTCTAGTTGACACGTGATGGAAGCATGGGGCAGCGATGGTGTGACTCGATGGGGAATTTTTTGAGAAGACCAAATCCTAGATTCCATCCCCCAAAAATGATGAGGCTCGATCAATCCCTGATCTGAGATACATTTTCATGATCATTGGAGACAAAAACAGAACCAGGAGACTATATGAAGAACCTCAAAATTCTAAAAAAAAACCAAGTTACACGACGTGTAATATGAAGATACACACCATGTGAGACCCCTGGTATGATGCTAGGTTTTCTCATGAAAATTAAATATCACATGTCATGTGAAATGTTTCAAAAACTATGTGACCCTTTCATAACATCTCGATGTATATATTGGACGATACACAGGCACAGACACAACTAGGAACATAAGCTTGGGTGGGGTACATGGGCACAACCCGATACACAGACATAGCCAAGTAAATAGGCATGGATAGTGGTACAAAATCTTGGATAGGTGTAAATAGGAACAACCTAGAGTAAATGGGAATGGTCTAGGGAACACAAGAAGTCCCAAGAAGGAAATACATGTCGTTCACTTCTAGTACACACCATGTAATTTCTCTAGGGAGGTCTAAGGCCATTTTTCAATTCATCATGGACTATTTTCCTTAGGGTGTATTCCCTTTATCGATACCCTAAGGGTATAGTGTGGAATTATGTCATGATTATAAAATTTTTGAGCTCATATAAGGGATTATTCTTGGATAGAGTTTTTGGAATCCCATCGTGAGGCCTAGGATGGAATCCTATATTGTCTTCTTCCCTATATGGGGTTCCATGACTCTACATGACCAACATACACATGAATCAATCTCATGCTTAGCATGTTATTCTAGATTGGGTTGTTGGTATACCCCTTGGAATTGGGTGAGATCCCTCATATGTGTATCAACATATTATGAATTTTAGAATGTGTTTCCTCATAGAGAGACCCGATGAGAAAGAAAAATCATATGAACACCATCAGTGCTATCAGACTGATGGAGTGAGTTCCTTGGGAGGGTGTTTCTATGAACTCTTGAGTATAATATTACATTGTCAATATGGTTATGACCTTACCTTGAAACTTAGTGTTTACTATGAGTATATCTGGACATTTTGTTTGTTTGTCGCTTATTATGATTATCATATCCCTATGATGAGAAGACTATTATCTTTATGCTTTATGCTTGGTGATTTTGGGGTGTCGTACTAGGTATTTTTATACTCACCCCTTCATGGGATTTTCCTACATATGTCATATCTTATGAAGATGAAAGGTTGTTTTATAGGGTTACTGATGGACTAGGAGAAAAAAAACTTAGAATGGTCTAGAAAGACCGTGCTGATTACTGGGTGTTTTATTTGACATCAATACCTTCCTTTTGATCAGTTTAGACACCTTTGAAAATTTGACTGGGCTTATATTTTTCCCCATTATCACTTTTAGTTATTTTTTCATACTATGACTGTGGGATAAATGTTATTCATTCAATGGTATCAGTTTTATTATTATAAATTTAAAAATTTTATGGTATTGAAGATCTGTGCATGTGTATAGGTACATTAAGATAATGAATCCAATGTATGATATGCCTACTCGACGTTGGTATCTATCCCCTGGACTATTGAAGGTGGGCTTGGGGTAGTCACACTTAGCTAAAAACTGGTCAGGTGGGGCCTGATGGGTTGGTTCATGATAAAGTTTTATCAGAGGTGTGTTTAATTTAGGACCAAGATTGGAGTTTTGCTAAGCTATGAGATTGGTTTTTATTTTATGGAAATAATTTTAAGTATTTCATTTTTGGATTTCAGGCTAGAGACTCTAGTGTTGGTACATCGTTCAATGTATCCATTAACTAAAATTATGAATACCAAATTTTTAACTTTGTACATGTATGCATCGATTTCTTGGGAATTATTGGTACATGCATAATATAAGAACAAGTTTTGGTTTTCATGTAATTATTGAGTCTTCTCCCCAGATATACTAATTGACTATGGTATGTCTTGTCTATTTCAGGATGCCTCCATGATGATTTTCAGCTATTATTTAGAATTTGGATCACGAGGATGATCCACTTTTTTATGAGGATTTGATATATGGACTTGTTCAGGAGGTGGTACCTCTGGGTGGTTTACCATCCATACCACCACCCGTCGAGCGGTATATGGTACCATAAGTACCAACAAGATGAGGTGTGAAGGCTGAGAAAACTTAATGAGTTTCAGCTTCAGTGACCTCTTAGGTTCTGGAGTGAGCCATACCCTTAGGTAGCTAATGATTGGTTGGAGGTGGTTACATGAGTCTTTCACCTCATTATGACACCTGCAGACCAGATGGTGGTCCTAGAGACAAGCCTTCTCCATGGTTCCACAAGGTGACAGGGGATCCTAGTACTTCTATCATATGATGAGGTGACACTTTCATGGGTAGATTTTGAGTGCCTTTTTATAGAGGAGTTTTTTCCAGCTATGTTGTGAGATGTTAAGATTCATGAGATTTTATATATTTATCAGGGTAGTATAACTGTGTTTAAGTGTTATTTGAGGTTCACTAACCTCTAACGTGATGGATATGGTTATAGATTCACTCTTCAAGGCATGGAAAATTGAGCAGGGATTGTGCAGAGACATCTAGGATAATGTGATGCATTTATTCATATTGAACTATTCTAGAGTACTTGAGTGAAACTTAGTAGTAGATAACTTATTAGCAGATCCGATGCCTACATTGGGTGCTAGTGGTGGGAACAAAAGAGATGAGTTTTTGAAATCTGGAAGAAAATGGAAGATGTAGGGATTTGGACCTAAAATAAATTTTAGGATGTGATATCAAGAAATAGTTTCTATGATTCAGGGATCTAAGGATGTTTCTATTCAACCTAGGGAGAGGTAGTTCTACTCTTGTAATGGATGAGGACATCTTATGTGATATTGTATGACTCTCTATATAGATATCATGGTGATAGTGAATGGGACACCTAGGTAGAGGAATAGAAATGAGAAAGGAAGTATGTAGGGTGGATAATGTTGAAAAGGAATAGGTATAGAAATTAGAGGTGGAAAGAAATTTGACTTATTACCACTACCTCCCCGAGGTGGTTCCCTCTAGGATCAGGGTGTTAGTGGACAGGGGCGAGGGCAGCTTCAAGTAGTGGAGGCCTATAATCAAAAGGATCTATTTATAGTTATAGGTATTATATATGTATTTACTACCTTTTATGGTTTTGATAGAGGTAGGGGTGAGAGACTATTTTCTTTCTATATACTTAGTTCTAGACCTAAATATTCCGGTTATACCCTTGGCTCGACCCTTACTCTTGGACACTACTACCAAAAAGAATGCAACAATATCACACTTCTACCAATAGTTTTATTAGACCCTTGGATGAGATATTTTATTATGGGATCTATTTTCAGTAGTGATGAGGTCTTATGATGTCATCTTAAGTATGGAGTGGTTATCCATAGTTCATGCCCATATTTACTATTTTAGGTAGAGGATATAGTGTATCCATAGATATGGATCAAGGTTTTCCTTCAAAGGTGAGAAAAAAACCCAGGCAGAGCAAGATGGTCTCATGCATAAGAGGATACATTTAATTACTCACCATTTATCTAGTATTACCCTTGGAGTAGTGGATTTTATGTGATTTCAGTTTCTTGTAGTGTTTGAAAAGTATGATAATTTCTTTCATGAGGACGTATTGGGATTACCTCCCCATAAATAGATACACTTATATATTGAATTTCACCACAAGACTACCCTAATATCTATTACAACATATCAGATAGACCCTATATAGATTTTATAGATAAGTGTGAAATTAAGGGACTTTTATAGGATGGGCTTTGTAAATCCTAACATTCCCTCTGGGTATCCCTGGTTTTGTTCATAAAAAAGGTGGAAAGGAGCTTGAGGTTTTCTGTATATCATCAGTACCTGAACTAGGTGACCATGAAGAATAAGTATCCACTATTGAGGATAACAAACCTATTCAATTAGTTTAGTGGGGTGTTATGGTTCTTGAAGATTGAATTCAGATCAGATTATCATTGGTTATGAGTATGGGATGGGGGTATACGAAAGTAGACATTACTATGTTTCTATTGTCACTATGAGTACTTGGTGATTAATTTTGGAAATATGAATGTCCCAAAAGTGTTCATGGGACTCATAAACTAGATCTTTCATCCTTTTTTGGACTGGTTCATAATGGTCTTCATTGATGACATATTGGTGTTCTCAATGTTCTAGGAGGAACATGCATGGCACTTGATGATGGTTATGTACATACTTTGAGAGAACTAGATTTATAGGAAGCTCTCAAAGTGTCCGTTCTAGATTTAGGAGGTCCATTTTTTGGGACATGTCATCTCAGTTAAAGGTGTATCAGTGGACTAGGAAAAGGTCAAGGCAAAGTTATTTTGGGATCCACCTAAGAGCATGATGGAGGTGCGGAGCTACCTTGGGTTGGAAGAGTACTATATGATATCTTTACCTAATTTCTTAATGATATATACACCTTGAACTACTTTGAGATGGAAGGGGAAACCTTTCATGTGGATGGAGATGTTCCTATAGTATTTCATGAGTTATAACATATATTCATGAGCACCCATATCTTGAAATTATTGGAGGATGGTTTTGAGTATGTAGTGTTCTACAATGCCTTAGAGATAAGACTTGGTTGTGTTTTGATGTAGATGTATAAAGTGATTGCCTATGGGTCTAGACAGTTTAGACTACATGAGAAAAATTATATGAACCATGATATTGAGTTGTCAGTGGAAGTCTTTTCCAAAAAAATATGGAGACACTACCTTATGGATGAGCAGTTCATCACCCATTATTACCACAAGAGTCTCAATTATATCTTCTCTCATAAAGATCTTAACTTGAGACATATACAATTTCTATAGTTCTTCTAGGATTATGAATTTGAGATAGTCTACACTCCAATGATGTTGAACGTGGTAACAGATACTCTCTATAGGAGATCTTGTTCTCAGTTGTTTACTGAGGCTTTAGTGAAATTGTCCTTTGTGTATAAGGATGGTGTATCTTATATATAGTTAATGGTTGTTACCCCATCACTTCTACAGTGTTTTAGGGAATATAGGTAGGGAGATAATGACTATGAGGCCCTATGTGCTCAGATATCAACTAGATGGGCTCCTGATGGATTTTATGAAGGTAGGGAGCACATTTTCCTTTTAAAAGGATGGACGATGGTACTAGTGGAATTGTGGGAGTAGGTAATGAGGGAGTTTTATACATATCATTTGGTGGTGCATCCATGTATGGAAAAGATATAATAGAACCTCCAACATCATTTTTGGTGGACAAGAATGAAGAAGGGTGTAGAAGAGTTTATCTCTTGATACCTCACTTGTCAGTAAGTGAAGGTTGAGTACAATGTTCCAGCAGGTTTATCTCACCCCCTTGAGGTGACAGAAAATAAGTGGTATGGGATATATATAGTCTTTAGGATGGGGTTAACAAAGATTTCTAGACTACACGATTCCATCTATATGATTGTAGACTGAATCACTAAGTCATCCCACTTCCTAGCTATCCAGGAGCAGATCCTTGTAGAGGGATTAGGACACCTTTACATGAAGTAGATAGTATGTCTCTATGGATTTCCCTCGATGATCATTCTAGACCATGTTTCTCACTTCACATCATGATTATGGAGAGGATTGTCGGAGTCCCTTGGGACTTGGTTTCATTTGAGCACAATATTTCACCCCTAGACTGACAGCCAGACTAAGAAGACTATTCAGGTTCTAGAGTACATGCTTTTGGCTTACAAATTGGATTTTGGCTAAAATTGGGAGTATCACTCACTACTACAGATCCGGCCCTTAAGAGTTCTAAAAAATGGTTTTATCAATGCTTAAAAACTGATGATATTGTGAGCAATGTAAAAAAGCTAACCTTTATCAGTCCCTTTTTAGCTCTGATAATGGGGGTATTTATCTGTGGTTTATAGAACTGATAAATGATTCCTTTATGATGAATTTTTAACTCTAATAAAGGATAGATTTAACAAAACTAAAAGAAGTGATGATAAAGTCACCCTTTATCTGTGATTTTTTTAGCACTGATAACAATTTTGGAAAAAAATATTTCTTGCATATGAAACAACACCCCATTTCTCTGTGCTCACGAACCCCTTTCTTAGAACTTTCTACTCCCCAACACAATATCATTCACCCCAACCCCTACTTAGTGCTCGCAAACACCCCCACCCTTACTCAGTCTAGAATGGCTGCCTCAAATACCTTCTTGAGCTGGGACATGATCCTATGACCTCTATTCAATGTTTCATTCCCTTTACCACTCTTCCAATCATGTTTTGTTTTATATTTTACAATATTTATATTTATTAATATATATTTATAATTTTTTATATATATATACACACACTTATATTTATTTAAATAAAGTATATATTAATATTTATTTATATATATATTAGAATATATATATATATATATATATATATATATATTAATACACACATATGTATATAAAAACATTATATATAAATTTTTATAAATATATATATATATTCACATATTTTTATAATCTATAAAAAATAGTTAAATACTGTTTTAAATAAAATGGATAATAATTAATTTCATATGATTTATATAATTATTTTTAAATGAATTTTTAAAATATGTCTATATATTGAGATATAAATTTTATACATGACATATATATTTAAATGTTTATATATTTACATATATATTTAGACACATTTACATGTAATTGTGTATTTAGATATAATTTTTTTATAATGTATTTATAAATATTTACTATAAATACATTTATATACTATATTTAATTATAATGATATATTTATAAAAGTACATTTATATATGATTTATATACACAATATTGATACACATACACACATATTTACACACACACATACACCTTTATATTTCTCACATAAATATACAAATATTTACACACACACATATATATATATTGATTTACATATATTAGAATATGCATATAAATATATTTTTTTATAGTCACACACATGTTTTTATGTAAAAATTAATTCTATAGGTATATATATACATAATAATTCATTTTTATAAGGCAAATAAAATAGATAATTTTTTTACTCTCAATAAAATGAATAAAATGAATAATAAATATTTATTTCCATTTGGTTTATATATTTAAAAATAAATTTTTATTTAAATATGTTTAAATATTCATTTATAAAATTGATTTATTATAAGTAAATATATGAAAATATGCACATATTTAATTATAAATAAAACTACATTATGAAAAAATGATAAAATTTTAAAACCATAATATCTATATAAATGCAATCCCTGAGAATAAATTTACTCTCCATTGAAAAGGGATAAGAATAATCTCTTAAACTAAGCTGAAATATTATTGAATATTAAAAAAATAGGTTATCCCGACTAAAAACTTCGTTTTGAAGGCCTTTTGGGAATTTTTTGACCTTAAAAAAATAATGACCTAGATTTTTCATCATGACCCGCATTCTTCAAGATGAGGGAAGGGATAGAATGATATTGATACCTTCCTTCCTCAAGATGAAGGAGAGATAATGACCCCTGAGTCTCACCATCAATAGGCCCTGGGGTGGCGACCAACCCCAAGGGTATATAAATCTCACAAAAATGGGAGGAATTACCCTTTTTATAGTTACCAAGATCGGGAGATAAGATGTATCAACCTCAAAAAACTTCAAGACTCATATATATAAAGAAACTGAAATCCATCCCACATGAATGTTTAAAGTAAAACTAATAGAGATACAAAGAAAAATCCAAGGTAATTGACAAAAATAAAACTAACCAGTGACACAAAAAACATCCCAAAAGTATGAGCTAGTAAGGTCTAGAACAATCCGCATAATCTCCCTGGAAACCTTAAACCAATTTTATATATGTAGGGTGAGCATAAAAGTATACTCAGTAGAAAAAAAACAAATTCACCCATGCACAATTGGGAGAATCTTACTAATGCCCCTGTGAGAAAACAAAAAAACTCAGAAGCACCTAACAAGGTATAATATCCACCCCAACATCACTAAGGCACGCTAACCAAACAACCCAAGTCAAGTAAAGTAGTAAGTACATCGATATTTGGGTACCCCACACCACTTACCACTAGTTAAATACTCATCCTCAATGGAAAACATCCTGACACTACCACTATTTTCCAAAAGCCCCACTGTCACAACCTTCCCACACACACCTAGGCCACATACCACATCACATATCGCCTGCAAACACTTGGGACAAAAACTGAAACCCCATCATGAAGACACATAGGAATCACCACACAACTCATCCTGAAGACACATGGGAAGTACCACACAACTCATCCCAAAGACACCTGGTAAGCACACCTCACACACTGACACCAGTGCCTCACAACCACCAAAACCTGACCGAAGAGTATAGTGATACCAACCACTAGAAGAGGGAGTAAAGAAGAGCCATTAACCAACCATCCATCATCCTACCAGAATGTTGGGAAAGGACACCCTCTCCCATAATAATGGGGGTGTTTAGCATGTAGTTCTCAACATAGGTGGGGTTCATATCGAAATAATAAGGAAATACATGTATATATATAGATACCAAACACTCAAGCCAACCTATGGTCTTTCAAAACAAACTACCAGCCCACACAAACTGCCCTTACTGCCACCTCTAAATGAAAATATCAAAACGAATGATGATCACTTCCCAATTTAATAAGCGAACACTGCTTCACTTTAAGACACAAATTTAAACATACCCCATGCCAATTAATTAATTTATTCCATCCCTACTTTGGAAACTACCAAACACTAAAAATGTTATAAGATTATGCAACCATACAAACCGCTACCAAACCCAAACCAAGAAACAAGGGTTAAGAGAAAATAATCCATTCTAACACCCATTCATAAAATATTGGCCTATGGAAACTCTGGGTGAAAGACCACTCAAGGTAACTCCATCATTCTTCAAAAATAATCCCTCGTAAACCATCCTAAAAATCCCCGCTACACAAAAAGCACCACATTAGAAAAATAAACAAAACTCAACCAGATTGTAGTCCTACTGCACACTCTCCTTTCCTAGACACCACTACCATTATTCTTAAAAGTCTTTCCACCATTTCCGTCCTCTCAATAAGAAAAACCCCCAACACACCTCATTAATGACACACTTTGTTTCCACAATGTACAACACCACCACGCCCAACACACCCATAAACATGAGCATGACACAACCCAATCATGTAGCCCCACTTCCCAGCCACTGCCCAGATGTAGTCCCACTGCATAAAAAGTTCATCCATTACACAATCAACCGATCTATTAGCCTGAGATACCATTTCACCACCCATACCACCCATACTCACAACTACACTCCCAACCACATCACCACACGAACAACACAAACACAAGGTCGAACTAAACCACCCGCAAAACATAGCGACACAAATAGGGAAAGGTTTATTTAGATTTAGAAGCCCTTATTATTTCATTCTACTTAATAAAATAGGTATTATCACAGAAGAATTTTGATCCTATGGCATCCATTAATTTAAGCTAATATACGTGATTAACCAGATTCCAATTATTACAGCATTGATTCACAAATCATACAGGTGCACAAATAGATACCACCAATAACCATGATGTTCATAAGAATACAACCCATACAATTAGCAACATGGATCATGAATATCATATATAAAAATTATAATCACCATTGTACCTAGAGACCCTTATTTATTAGTTCTTATTATTTTAATTAAATTGGTTTCAACCATAACCACGGGAAGATATCAGTACACCCAACCCATATGATACAAAAATATAAGGGAGATGAAGGGATCCCTACTTGGAATCAACAGACGATAAAAAGTTATTCCTTGTGCCAAAATAGGGTGTCGCACAATTAGAAGGAGAGACTCCAGGGTAAAAATGAATAGCTATAACACAAGCACACAACTCGTTGAGGAAGAAGGTTTCTTGGTGCACCAATAGAAGATAGAAGAGTTCAAAGGAAGATAAAATTTTGACTTTAGAAAGTCTAGATCCAAAATCTACGTGGAAAACTGTTTCAAAGGACATTAAATCCAGATCACGATCAAGACGACACAATTTATGAGTAAAAAAAAGCTTCAGGTTTTTAGGAGATAAATATTTTTTTTAAATGGCCCAAAAAATCATTAAATATGAAATTTACCTCATTTAATGTCAAAGGAAACATCAAAGGGGTGAAACTGAAAAAATTGGGAAAAAACTGGAAATTACTCACTGATGCGAGTCACCAATAGTGATTCACCAATGCCTGAATCACTAACACGAGTCACTAACATGACTTACCAACACGAATCACCAAGTCCACTCACCAATTCCACCCACTGATGCCACTCACCAACACCCAACCTATCAATGCCACGAACTACCAACACATCGACCTACTGATGCCTGACCTACTGAGGCCTCGAGTCACTGGCACCCTGAGTCATTGATTCCTTGAGTCACCGATGCTGAGATACCGATGCTATCCTACCAACACTGGGATACTGATGAAACTCACTGATAGAAAAATTGGAAATTTGAAAAACTCTTGAAATTAACAACCTTTGCCTCTAAGAGCACCCCAAACACTAGATTTTGATATAGTAATAGACCATGGAGGTCTAGGCCATTACATCAGATACCTCTCAAACCATTCTCTCCCTTTAGAATTCAAAACCAACCTAGAAGAAAGAGGTGTCCAAACAACCACCCCGTAAGATACCTCTCAAGGATAAACCACTTTGTATTGTTTGAAAGTTTGGGTGAAACCTATACGTCCAAGAACGAATCCTCCCACATATGCTAACCTAAACATCCAAAAGATACCCCACACAAGTACCAACCATCCGAACACATGAATTAAAGAATTACTTCCTCAATGTCAAGATTCTATCCACTTTGGGTGGCACTGACATGCCCACAATGGTTTAATCACATCTCAATTAATGTGTCTCGATTAGAAATTAGGTCTCCCACTTTTCACATTTCAGGAATTCATGAAACACTGTGGAACAAGGAAGAAACCCATATTATAATAAAAAATGTTCAATCACTACATTACATATCAAAACACACAAGAAAAACTTAAAACAACTCCGGGTAATCAGTATGTATCTGCGCTTCATGCTCTAAAGTACTCTCCTCTAGGACACCATTCCTCCATAAAAAACAAACCAAGGGAATGGTCCTTCCAAGAAACACCTTCTGATGATGATCCTTGATCTTTACTGGATACTCCACAAATGTTGAATCATCCTCGATATCCAACTCTCCCTAATCAATGACATGGGGGGCATCGTGAAGATACCGACGAAGCTGGGAGATATGAAAGATTTCATGGATCCTTCACAACTATAGTGGAAACACCAACTGGTATTCCACATTATGAAATCATCCCAACACCTCAAAGGGTCTGATGAACCTAGGAAAAAGCTTACTCCCTCTATCGAACCTCTGCTTCCCATGTCGATTGGAAACCTTCATGAAAACATGGTCCCCAACCTCAAACTCCAAGGGCCTTCTCCTGTGATCAACATATGAAATCTACTGGTCATGTGCTACCTTCATCCTCTCATAGACAAGCTACACCTTCTTCGTTGTACTTTTTACCATGTCCATACCAAGAACTGCTAGCTCCCTAACTTCCATCCAGCACAAGGGTGAACAACACAATCTTCAGTATAAAGCTTCAAATGGATCCATGACAATGGAAGAGTGATGGATATTATTGTAAAAAATATATACCAAGGGAAAATTTTTCACCCAAGACCCACTAAAGTCCATAAAACATTCCAAAACAATTTTCTCCAATGTCTGGGTGGTCCTCTCTAATTTCCTATCCGTATGAGGGTGGAAAGCAGTGCTGAGTCGTAATTGAGTACCAAAGGAATGATACAATCCTTTCCAGATACACAATGTAAAATGTGTATCCCAATCTAAGGTGATGGATCTTGTAACTCCATTCAGCTACACCACCTCATCCATATACCTCTGCGTTAAGGAATATACCATGTTCGACTCCTTGTTCACTAAGAAGTGACCTAATTTCATCAACCGATCCACTACAACCCAGATTGCATCGCATCCTCCTTGGGCCTTGGGTAATCCTATTAATAAATCCATTGATATGTCATTCCACATACACTAGGGGACATCCAAGGGATACAAAAAACCTCCAAGAACACATTGCTTAGCCTTTACTTAATGGTACACCAAGCACTTTTCCACAAACTACGCCACGAATCACTTAATCATGGGCCACTAGAACTATTCCCGCAATCCACGGTACATCATGGAAATTTATGGGTGGAATTATAGGGGTGACCTATGCAACTCATGGAGAACTCCCTCACACATCTCCATAAGAACAAACAGCTTCCCATAGAACAACATCCGATTCTGACCATCCTCTGACCATCCCTCCGGAGCATCACCATAGTCAAAGAGATCATGGATTACCTATAACTCTAAGTATAACCATTGAGAATCCTCTACCTACTTCATTAGAGATTAATACACCTTAATTTTAAACAAATAGCCTTTGCCCCCATCCATTATTGAATCTAAGTGAAAGGCATCCAACTCTTCTATTGCTCTCCCAGTGTCTGTAGATTCTCAAACTACCTCCTTCTATGAATTCCTACTCACAGCATCAGCCAAAACATTCCCCTTTACTGAGGTGTAGGAGATCTAAAAATTGAAATCCTAGAGAAACGTCATACACCTATGCTACTGCAAGTTCATATATAGATAGGAAAAGATGTACCTAAATATCTTATGATCCATGAAGACCATAAAGCACTCCCCAATTATGTAATGTCACCATAAGTTTAGCACAAACATGACTACTGCTAGCTCCAGATCATGGGTGGAATAGTTATGTTCATGGGGATGTAATTGCCGATACCCATAGAAGATCACTACCCATTGCTACATCCACACACACCCCAAGAACAAATAGGAATATTGACAAAACACATCAAACATCACCCCTTCATATGACAACTAGAGCACCGAGGAACTGACCAAATTCCCCTTTAGATAGCCGAACACTACATGGAACTACTCACTCCACACAAAATCCTGTCTTTTTTGGTCAGAGCTGTCAATGAGGTGGCTAATCAAGAGAAATCGGGTATGAATATTTAGTATTAGCCTACCAGACTGAGAAAACTATGATCCTCTACCAAATTATTGGATTCTACCCAAGAAACAACTATCTAGACCTTTGACGGGTCCACTACTAAAACCTACTGAGATACCACATGCCCAAGGAAGTGGACCTCTAGTGTCAAAAAATTTCACTTGGACAACTTTACAAAGAGATGGTGGTGTCGAAGGACATCTAGGATTGTCCTGAGATGCTCAGTATGACCATCCTATGAATTCAAGTATACTAGGATGTTACCGATGAATACAATGAAGAGATGGTCCAGGAAGTCACGAAAGACGGAGTTCATAAGTTGTATGAACATAACTGGTGCATTCGTAACACTGACTGACATAACCATGAACTCAAAGTTTCTAAACCTATACTTGAAATTATTCTTCAAGATGTCACCCTCCTTTACCCTCAAATGGTGATACCCTAACCATAGATTGATCTTAGAAAACCAACTCGCTCCCCTCAGATGGTTGAAAAGATCATCTATCCTCAGGAGAGGGTAACGGTTCTTAATCATTACCTGATTTAGCCTTTGATAGTCTATACACAGCCTCAGAACACCATATTCCTTTTTCACAAACAAGACTATATCACCCCATGATGAGACACTAGGATGGATAAATCCATTCTTCATTAGATCATCAATCTATATCCGCAACTCCAGCAGCATAGAAAGAACCATCTGATAAGGATCCATAGAAATTGGAATAACATCGGGTTTTAAGTCTATCCTAAACTCCAAATCATGTCGAGGGAGTAGAGTCATAACCTCCTTGGGGAAAAAAATCCAAGAATTACCTAACAACTCCACAATCCTCCACCATCTCAGCATTCACTGATTCTACCGAGAGCTCAACCAACAAGGTAAGAAAAGGCTCCACTTTTCGGCTTCCCATCTATCAACTCTGCTCGCCAATGAAAGCTACATGCTGGCCAACAATGTTTGAAAAAACGACTCTTATATGGAAGCAGTAGATAATAGAACACATAGAGTATAATGAGTAGATTACAAGGATAACATAGTATGGATGCATTTGTAGTAGAAAGAGATCCTCACTGGACTGATATGACCCCAACATCAGTCTACATCCCTAGAAAACATCAAACAAGCTGGTCTGACCACCTACTAGTGTACTCATCACTAGGGGAACATAAATTATCTCTATGTTTAGTCCCAAATAATGGGATAGACTGGGTGAAATTAAAGAGTGTGAATCTACTAAATCAATCAATGCACAAAAAAAGAGTACTAAACAAAATGATCATACCTCAAAAAATCTTCGGCCCTATTGGAACTACTACCTCTGTGGTGTGAAACTGAACACACCAAGATCCTATTACTCTCTACTGTCATCCACCTCCCCGAACATGTCCAGGTCGAGGTCCCTATGGAGTGCCCTTAGTTTGGCCTCTTCCTGCTCTGTCTCCCCTCGATGGAGTAGGATCCTACTATCCCTGCTGCTGAAATAGACTGGTCGACAACTGCTACTAGGGCGGGCACTGGACCTACCCACCTCCACTATACTGATCCTAAATTGGGCATTGTAACTGAATATTCACATTGACTACACAATATAAACTCCTCAATCCTAGGCCTACGAGAAAAGGATGAGTACCTAAAGGTCAAAACTAAAACTATTGGGGTCAGCTCCCCACTGATCGAAACCTAGAAGGTCCTAACACCAAATACCTACTGCTGACAACCTTCCCCTTTAAGGAACTCAACTATCTCCTCTATCATGGTAAACCTTCTTATGAGTTCATCCTTTCCACTACCTCATCCTTATTATGAACATCTAAGTATGTCAGTAGGGTTAAGGGAGTAATCACATACTATAGGGGAGGATAGAGTGCCTCTCCAAACGTCTTGTCTGAGACTACTCATCTAGAAAGAGGTTCTGGGAAAAGTGAAGGAGATCCTTAAAATTGATCCCCAAATCCCTCAATGAAATACTCACTTGTTGGAGGGAGAGTAGATCCTTCCTCTTATCAACCTTCATTGTAGAAAAAAAGAATTCTTCCCAGAACTCCTTTTCAAAGTCGACCCAAAGAACATAGATCTATTTCCTCTCCCTGAGGTAAAGCATCCACCACTGATACGCTACTCCTCTCAACTAGATCACTTCTAGGAGAATCCGGTACTATGTTGGAGCCCAGATTAAGATGAAAGTGATCACCAAGTCATAAATACAAATCTCCATATCTGTATCTAAAATGATGCCTTCATACTTTCCTAGAGTTTGTAGCTAGAAATCTTGAAGCGTATTTTTCCATTGATTGTCCTCCTCCTTTGGATCAACCCTCCTCTTATCAGTCAGATTGGCCTACTAAGCCTCCACTAAATGAGCCACTCATGGACAATGACCAAGTTCCATAGCTGAAAGGTAAATATGGAATTCTGAAGCCTGAGTAGTGTTGAATTTATTTAGGATTCATTTTAACTCATTGTTTATTTTAATTTCACAAAAAATCCCAAAACAAACAAGAACAGAAGTCATCATGATTCATGTAACTTTCCTAGGGTATTTACCCCATAAGCAGTGTAGCCTCACTTGGTTGTTCAGCAAGATCAGAGTCCTTTCATAGGATCATGGAGGGACCTAAAATCCTATGTCTTATCCAGTCTTCCCTAGCCTACATCACACACCAAGATTTCCTAACACCATTTCCCTACCAACCCATGAAATTCTCATTATACCTAACTCCAAAATCCATCATATCTCTCAATAATAACCTCTGATACCATTCTATCATGACACTCCTTCTTCAAGATGAGGTAAGGGATATAAAGATTCTAGGACCTTCCTTCCTCAAGATGAAGGGGACATAATGACCCCTAAGTTCTACCTTCAATAGGCCCTAGGGTGGAGACCAACACCAAGGGTATATAAATATTAAAAAAATTGGAGGAATTACAATTTTATAGTAACCAAGATCAAGAGATAATATGTATCAAACTCAAATAAACCCAATACCCATAGATATAAAGAAACAAAAATCCATCCCACATGCATGTTTAAAGTAAAACTGCTAGAGATACAAAGAAAACTCCAAAGTAAGCACCAAAATAAAACTAAGAGGTGACACAAAAAACCATCCCCCAATGTCCAAGACAGTAAGGTCCACCATAGTCCACGTAATATCCATGGAAACTTGAAAACAATTTTATATACATAGGGTGAGCATACTAGTATACTTAGTTGGGAAAAACCAAATTCACCTATGCACAAGTGGGAGAAGCATACTAATTCCCCTGTGAGAAAAGAGAAAAAATTCAAAAGAACCTAACAAGTTATAATATCCAACCCAACCTCAACAAGTAATAGTCACCAAATAACACAAGTCAAGTAAATTAAAGTATTAAGCACATCAATATTTGGGTACCCCACACCACTTCCCATAGGTTAACTGCTTATCCTTAATGGCGAATGTTCTGACACTACCATGGTCTTCTACAATCCCAACTATCACAACCTTCCCATACACACTTAAGCCACATACTACATCACATATCACCTGAAAACACATGGGATACAAAACACAACCCCATCCTGATGACACCTAGGAATTACCAAAAAATTCATCCCAAAGACACCAGGGAAGCACCACACAACTCATCCCAAATACACCTAGGAAGAACAAATCGCTCACAGAAATTTGGGCCTCACAACCACTGAAACCTTCCCAAAGAGTCTGGGGCTACCAATGCCTAGAAGAGAGAGAATAGAAGATCCAATAACTAGCCATCCATCCTCCCACTGGGATGATGGGAATGGAAACCCTCCCCCATAACAATGTGTGTGTTCGGCACATAGTTCTCAACATGAGTGGGGTGTGATAGAAATCAAAAGAAACTACATGTATATATATAGATACCAAACACTCACCCAACCTATGGAATGTCAAAAAAAAAAACAACCATCCCACACAAAGTGCCCTTGATGCCACCTCTAAATGCACATATCAAAATGAATGAAGGTCACTTCTCAATTCAATAAGTGAATGTCATTTCACTACAATCCAAAACTCAAAAAACTACAAAGCACTACAAATGTTATAAGGTGAAGAAACTATACCAACCACTGCCAAATACAAACAAAAAATGAAGGGGAAAGGTAAAAGAATCCATTATAGCACCAATTCATAAAATAACAGCCTCTGGAAACTCTCGAAGAAAGGCTCACTCATGGTAACACCATCCTTCCTAAAAAATGATAACTTCTAAACTGTCCCTGGAATCCCTGCTACACTAAAAGCACCACATCATAAAAAAAACTCAACCAGCTTGCAGTCCCACTACAAAATCCTCTTTCTTGGATACCCCTACCATAATTATTCAAAGTCATTCCTACCTTTCCTTCCTATCAACAAGAAAACCACCCAACACACCACATTACTACCACACTCAGTATCCCCACTTTACAACAACATATTGCCTAGAAAACCCATAAACATAAACATGAAACAACCCAGTCCTGTAGCCCCATTTCTTAGCCACTGCCCATATGAAACCCCCCTACATAACAAGTTCATCTATTCAAAAATCAACTGATCTCCCAACCTAGGATACCATTAAACCACATGTAGAACCCCATACATACAAACACAATCCCAACCAAATTGCCACATGAAAATCATAGAAAAAATGGAAAAAAAACCACACACAATCGCACCAGCAAGGAAAGGTTTATTCAGATTTATCAGCACTTCTTCTTTAATTTCACTTGATAAAATAGGGGTTATCAGAGAACAAGTTCAATCTTGGTGAATCCATTAATTTAACTAAATATACATGATTAACTAGATTCCAATTCTTATAGTAGTGATTCAAAAATTATACATGTACACAAATAGAGATGACTAACATCGATGATCTTCAGAAGAATAAAAACCATAAAATTCACAACATGGATCAAGGATAACATATAAAGAAAAGTGATCATCACAAATTTATTCCCATCCCTTTATTTATTACTTCTTATTATCTTATTTAAATTGGTTTCAACCATAACCACATGAAGATATCCGTACACCCAGCCCGCATGATACCAAAATAAAAGAGAGAGGAAGTGATCCCTACTTGGAATAAGAAGACGATCATCAATTATTCCTTGAGTCAAAACAGGGGGTCACGTGAGTATCAAGAAATACTCTAGGGAAAATCTGAACAACAACATCATAGGCGCACCACTCCTCAAGGAAGAAGGGTTCTTAGTGCACCAAGAGAAAATGAAAGAGTTCTATGGAAGAGAGGGTTTCAACTTTTGAAAGGATAGATCCTAAATCTACGGGGAAAAATATTTTAAAGGATATTAAAGATAGATCATGATAAACACCACACAATTTAGGAGTCAAAAGAATATTTAGGTTTTTAGGAGATAAATATCATTTGAAACGGCCCAAAAAATCATTAAATATAGAATTTTACTCATTTAACATCAAAGGAAACGTAAAATGGGTAAAACTAGAAAAACTAGAAATTAATCACTGATGGGTGAGTCACCAACATGAATCATCAATTTCCAGTCGGTGATGCCTAAATCACCAACTCGAGTCATCAATGCGACTCACTGATATGACTCACCAATGCCAGCCATCGACGCCACTCACCAATGCCTGACCTACCGATGCTTTGACCTATCAACACATGACCTAATGAAACATATTGTCACCAATGATCTTAGTCAACGATACCCTGAGTCACTGATATTGATCTATCGACACTAACCTATCGATGTAGAGTTAATGATGTGACTCACTAATGGAATAACTGGAAATTGGAAAACTGTTGAAATGAGCTACCATTTCCTCCAAGAACACCCCAAACACTATATTTTGACAAAGTAATGGACCAAGGAGGTCCGTGCCATTACATTTCCTCAGTAACAATTGCATATACCACTTTATAGAATTCAATTTAATATGTGGTAGCACTAAAATAGACACCCAAATCAAAAGTTGTGGTCGTTTGAGGTTCAAGTCATGTTTTTAACTTATCTTAAATCATTCATTAATTCATTTAATTTTTATGTTTTCCAATTTTTATTAAATGGATATTACTAAATAATAATTAGAAAATTATTAAATAATATTATTTTTTTAATTATTTCATAGGCCATTTTCTACTAAATATCATATATTTTTAGTATAAATGCATATTTAGACTTATTAGAATCATATTTTAAAAAATATATTATATTTATATAAACATTAATATATTTATATATTTATATAATATTTTTAATGAAATATAAATTTTTTATGAAATATACCCTTTATCAACACTAGTAAAAAAAACACTGATAAAGGTGGGCCTTTATCATTGCTGCTAAATCCCACCTATCAGTGTTATTTTACTAGCACTGATAAATACCCCCTTTAGCAGTGATTTTTTACTAGGAATAATAAAGACCCCCCCTTTATCAACACTTTTTTATTAGCACTAATAAATACCCCCTTTATCGATGTTTTTTCAATGCTGATAAAGGTTCCCCTTTATTAGTTCTTTTTTCTAGCACTGTATAAACCCAAATTTATAGTATTGATCTATCCTTAGTTGGATTTTCATAAAAAAATAGCTACTATTCCACCATCTTTATGGCACCATTCTAGGATTTGTACAAGTGACCCTGTAGGTCACCACTATGTTGGAATGCTCCATGTGAGTCTATGTTCACGGGCCTAGAGTTGGTGTGAGCTGTAACCGAGAAGGTAAAATTTTTCTAGGAGCAGATGAAGACTTCACAGAACTATTAGAAGTCTTATGCAGACTAATGAAAGAGGCCTTTAGTGTTCAAGGAGGGAGACCACATGTTCCTTAAGGTCTCACCTTGACATTGATTATAAGGATTTGGTCAGGGAAGGAAGCTATCTCTGAGATACATTGGCCCTTTCCAGATATTACATAGATTTGATGAGGTGGTGTACCGCTTGGATATATATCTTTTATTATACTGAGTACATGAAGTCTCCCACATATCACAGTTGAGGAGGTACATGCATGACCTATCACATGTTATCGACTAGAGTGAGCTGGAAATTGAAGATAAAGATACCTCTATAGAATACCTGGTGGAGATTGAGGATCAGTGGGAGAAAATCCTCTATAGGCGGGTGATTCCCCTAGTGCGTGTCTGGTGGAAGCATAAGAATCTTCAGGAGAGCACCTCAAAGTGGGAGACCCAGATGCGAGCTCAGTACCTATAACTTTTTAGTATTATTTTTTTATTTTCAGGATGAAAATAACTAATGTGGGGAGAATTTAATGTCTTTTTTATATGTAAAAATTTGAAATAAATCTAGTAATATTTTTAGGCCAATTTCTAAGATGACGCAAAATTCCATGGCCCGGTGACCCTAATATTGATATTTTAAAAATATTAATTATATTAATATTATGCATGGATAGTTTTCATGAAAAAATAAAATAACTCCATAATGGAGGCTCAAATCATAGTTTTGATACCACGATTGAGTTCAAAACATGGGTTTTACCCTATGTAAAATATTACTTTTGTCGGCATTAGGCGTTTGAGTAAAGTGTTGTTGCAAGTGAAAATAATAAAAATAATAAATTATTATTTTTATTTTTTTATTGTTTATGTAGTGACATAAACCTATCCTATTTAAACCTTGTTATATCTAACTCATAGGGTTAGCTGCATAAAATTTAGAATTGTGAGGAGAGATAATTTTAGGAGATCATTGGTGGATGACAATAGATTATAGGATCAAATCGACACTATAGGGATCACCTATTCTAGAAGATTATATGGATCTCTCCAATGAATATGACACATGATTGTTATTTTTCATTGATCGATTCGAACTCAAGGAAGGAAATTTTTTTGTGGATTCATCCCATTTTGATATCCTGTGTTGAACATGGATCAATTATACAAACCAGAATTGATTCTCATATCAACAGTTAATTTATTTTACGAATTATTTGATTATTTATTGGTTAATTAATTCATTATTCTAATAGAAATGAATCAAGTCCGACTTAAAAAATGGGAAAGGTTCATTCCTCTCTTGTGTTTCTTGGATTTCACCCCCATTTCTTAACACATTCATTACAGGAAATATCCTTGGTACATGGTTTGATAAATACCCAATATTCGATCATTACACAATCATTCTTTGGAACATCAGATCAATACCATGAGTTTGATTTATGGTCAAGGGTGAGATAAAGGTGTGATGATAGAGAATTATTAGAGGTGGATCAGATCAAACTAATGGTTCTTTTTTTTCCTGGTTGACATGTGATGACAGTGTGGTGCAACAATGATGTAACTCGATAAAGAATTTTCTAAGAGGATCAAAGAGAAGATTTTGGCCATTGGAAGTAGTGAGGCTTGATTCATCTATAATCCAAGATATGTAGGAATGATAAATGGTGACGATAGTAGAATCGATAGACTGCATGAAGAACTGTGGGATTCTGGAAAATCCTGAGTTACACAGTGTGTAATCCGAAGATACATGACATGTGGGACTCCTAGATGTGGCACTAAGGTTTCACATGAAAATTAAATATCACATGTCATGTGAAATGTTTCACACACCATTACACCCTTACTTGGTGGATCATCATGTATCTTGGAGGATAGATGGGCACAAATGCGGCCAGGGACATGGGCATGGGTAAAGTACACAACCATAGCCTAGTACTCGAATAGGACCAAGTACATGGGAACTGTAGTAAACCTATTTTTATCTTATAATAATTTGAAATATATTAAGGAATATTTTTAGTTTTGGGATCTAAGATGGTGCAAGACTTAGAGGCCTGGTGAAACCAAAATTGATATTATAAAAATAATTAATATATTAATATTAAACACACTTAGTTATTCGTAAATAGTGTAATAAATCAAAAAAAGAGTCTCAGATCTTAAATTTGAGATAATGGTTGAATCCAAAACATGAGGTTTACTATAGATGTGACCTATGGTTGGTCATCATAGGGCATTTGGATGAGGCAGTCGTTGGCGGGTATGTTAAGTGAATTTATTTACTTATTTAATTATTTCATTTAATACTCAAAAACCTAATTTTATTTTTTTAAATTTCATATTATGGAAATTATATAGGGTTATCTACCTAACCCTAGGATATCGGATAGGATCCTCTAACATTCATCGTTGGAAGATTGATATCAGAGGATTACGATTGATCGGATTGAGGTGGGTTGATGGATTAAAGGCAATATGACTTCTCCTTTACTGATGACTGCATTATTCACCAATGATCAGTCCCAAATTGAGGTAAGAATAATCAATTATTGTTTTTTACCTTTTTATTAAAATGTTTATCATTTATTAATTAACTTATTTGACTCTGCAATAGCACATTTTTCACATGTGTCCCGTAGATGGGTTAAATTATTTAATTCATTTTATTCTTGATTATTCCTTGTTCCCAACCAAGTTTCCTTAATATATGATTGTTTTCAAGAACATTTTTCAAATGAATTTTTCAAAATTTTTTGTCTTTCCCCCCGCTCTTCATGTTATTCACCATTGTTCCATGTGGGTCACAACTCGACATTGCTAAGGTGGGTTCAAGAAGGATTGAACCACCAAATTCATGTTAATTTGGAAATTTATTAATGGATTAGTGTTTTATAGATGGATTAGGATGGATCATGATTTAAGAGTGATGATTCATAGATCCAAGATCTGGAGTCCTGATAGCATCGGGTGATAGGTGATGAGAGGAATGACGATCAGCGTTGAAGGATTTTTATAGATCACCAAATTTTGTTTTCTAGAAATTTGAGGTTGGGAAATGACAGTCAGAGGGTGTTTCCTTTAATTTTGAGTGTTCAATGGGTGAGATAATTAGTGGTGAGTTCGAATATAGAAACCCCATGATGAATATTTCGATTCTATGAAATACCTAACTACACACTATGTATTCTATAAGAATACACAATATATAGCCACCTTGGTTGTGGTGCTAGGGTTTTAGGAGAATTTAAGGATCACATGTAGTGTTTTTATACCCACATGTTGTGTGATATTCCTTGGGTGGCCAAGAAAATTTGTAAATGGATCATTCCTTTGACCCTATATGTGAGGACACACCATGTAATACGGGAGTACACAGGCATAGGCTGGTACCCAGGAACGACTAGGTACATGAGCACGACCTGAAGTACACAGCCACGACCCATCGTACATGGGAAGGCCCTGAGAAGCCAAGACACATCATGTTTCACCTGTACACGCTGTGTATAGTGACATGGATTCCAATCCATATTCATGGGAGAAAATGGCTAGACAGTGAGGTAGGGAGACATGACATGTGGACCCCTTACACGTCATGTACTTCCATATATAATTTCTTCCTCTCATATCTCCTTCATTTGGAATCAAAATTTGGCCCATGAGTATCCTTTCCTAATTATTTTTATGAATAGAACACAATGGTTTCCTTCATTATGTAATGAAATTTATGATGATATATGTTCCAAGTGTGACACTTCTTTAAGAAATTCTCAATGATGGAAGTGATTAGGGAAGGATCATCAGAGATATGTCAGGGTTAGTTCTCCCCCATCACACTAGGACATGAATTCCCCATAATATTAGAGAGATGCTAGTGTCAATACTCCAATGAAACACCAAGGTGTGGGTTCCCAATATTCTGGTGAGGTTTCATTTTATTTTTGGCATCAGTGATGGAATTTTGGATTTGTAGTCTTACTCATCGACTATGGATGGGATGTGAGATTGGGTTCCACTTTCTCTATCATTTGGGTTTCTTTATCAGCACACACACACACACATATATATATATATGTGTGTGTGTGTATTTATTAGATTGTTTTACCTCCTACTTTGGGATGAGATGACTGTTGTTGTATATTTATATCTATCCCTTTAGATTTTCAGGACGTTCTAATGGGTATGTAAGTACTCACCCCTACACAGAATTTATTTGCACGTGTTGTGTCTTATGCATATGATGGAAAGATCAATGGTTACTTTGGTGGAGCATAGTGATACCTGGGTACATTGACCACATGCGGTGATCAAGCATGGAGCTTAGTATTCAGGATCTCTCGGATTTTTTAATTATAGTTTTTGTCAGGGTGGGGCTTCATTTCTGGTTGGGTGTGTATTTTCCCCTTTATAAATTGGTTTTATTTTATCATACACTGATTTATTCCCTATATTTTATTACTTGTATGGTTTTACTCAAGATGTTTTAGTATTTTATTATTCCTTTACATTATTGAATAGAGATAATTATGTGCATGCATGAATGTACATTATAAAGGCCTCCCATTCCATTAATTCCTTCTCAGCACTTATCTCCACCCCTTGGGCTATTGGATGTGGTCTTGGGGTTGTGATGGATCATCCTTCCAGTGACTAGGTAGGTCACAGTGGGTTAGGTTGTTATAGAGTGATATCAAATTAGTTCATTCCTTGGGATAATGTTCTGATTTTCCCCCTTATGTGGATTGGTTGGGACTTCGTTAAATATTTTCAAAGTGTCTCGAGTGTGTCTTTTAGGATAGAGAACCCAATGTCTATTTGGTGGATGGAATATCCATTCAACAAGACTCTAAATTTTTATTTATTAACTCCATATACCTAGAAATTGGTTATAGTAAGAAACGGTACACATATCATATAATATTGAGTTCTTTGAATATCCTTTTTGAGTCGATTCCCTATATATATATGCTTATTTGATTATGGTATATTTTGATCATTTTTCAGATACCTAAAAAAATATAACTAGCTAGGTTTCTAATTCAAAATCTTGATAATTATCTAATGAGTGATAAGGCCTTGGTTCAGAGTCCATCCAATAAGATGTTTACTCTAGGTGGTTAGGGAGTAGCACCCCACCTATTGAGTAGTAGATAGTACCAGAAGTTTAGGATGAGGATGCAAACAAGATTGTCACACTATGTGAGTTACAAAATTAGATACCAATAAGGTTCCACGAATATATATATCCCTAGGTAGTGGAATATTTGCTTGATTCAGTGGCTCAAGTATTTAGGATAGTTCGAACACCGAAATATCAGATGGTTGCACTGGTAGCTAATATTTTCCATGGGGTATCTTGGAACTGGTAAAGTTTGGTAACATAAACTCATGATGAGTCGACACTCTCATGGTCTAACTTCCAAAAACTATTTTATGAGGAGTATTACATTTAATGATTTTACTTAGTTTGGATCCATGAGTTTATTAAGCTGCAACAGGGTGATATGTTTGTAGATGAGTATTCCGTGAAGTTTATTAACCTTACACGATACTCCCTTGATATAATATGAGATGAATTCTTCTAGTAGAATAATTTTGAGCAAGGTATCAATAGATACATTCAATCCAATGTTATTTACTTATGCCTACCCATTTATGTTTGAGTGATAGATTATAATCTAGCGACATAGATATTACTAAAAGATGAATTTTGGGTGGTTGGAGCCGATGGTGGGAATCATGTGGTTGAGTCATCTATAACAGGTAGTAGGCATCAAGAATTAAGTTCCTAGAAGAGGAGGCATTCTCATCCTCAGAATTAGGCATGAGGATCTGCATCTCAAGGATCAAACATAGGATCTAGTTAGCCTAGATAAGGGTGATTTTATTATTATAATGGGAGAGTTCAGTTAGCTCATGATTTTATGACCCGTCATGCTGAGAAGTATAGACATACAATGAATAGACCACTACAAAAGGGTAAATTCCATGATCATGGATCTCCCAAACATGGACAGGGTGTCTTGTAGGGAGGTGGTTATAGAATAAGAGAAAAAGAATATTTGGAGGGAGTAATAGTTAGTAGAGGGCAATGTTATTATATCCAACCACCACCATGTGTCCTTCTTCAAGATTAAGGAATCGACAGTCAAGGTCGTGGACATGTGTAGGCCATGGAGGGTTATGACCAGGCTGTACATGAGATGATCTGATTTATGATATGTGTTTATTTTACTCTTTCCTTTGTATTAGTAGATATAGGTTTGATTCATTCCTTCATATCTTTATTCCTGGTGCAATATCTGGAGCATCAAATTGAGACTTTATCCCACCAGCTATAGTTAGAGGTTCCTAGAGGGAGTGATTATTTGATATCTCTTGTCTAATGGTAGTGTAAGCTATCACTTGGTGGATAGAGTTTCATGTGGGACATCTTGGTCATCATGATGAGACATTATGATGTCATATTGGGTATATATTATTTTTCCATGGTTTGGGACCAGATTTACTATCATCATGGGTGAGTTATATGCCTTTGGGATGATGGAAAGAGAGTATCCTTTATGGGTGAGACAGATATCATGACTAAGTGAGTGGGACTTTTGAGTCGGAGGTTGTAGCCCTTCACCCATCAGTTGGTGAGTTTAACCCTTGGTCCAACAGACTCTATATGCATTTGGATTCTATCAATAGTGGTGTACTATATGAAAATATTCCCTGAGGATGTTCTAAGACTACCTCCATGATGAGAGATAGACTTATACATCGACTTACACACCATGAAGATGTTGATATATTCATAAGTGTATCAGATATCTCTTATTGAGCATAGGGGTTGAGGTTATAGTTAGAGGACTATTGAGAGAATGGTTTCATTAGACTCAGCATGTACCCTGAGTTTGATCAGGTTTTGTTGAGGATTGAAGAACTATTTGATCAGTTATTAGGAATGAGTTGGTTCTCTAAGATCAATGTCAAGTATCATTACCAGTTGTTGAGGGTTGTTGAAGATTATATTTTGAAGATGTACTTCTGATGTCTATACAGACATAATGAGCTCCTAGAGAAGCCTTTTGGTATGAAAAATTCCCCACTAAGCTTATGGATTTGATGAATCAGATCTTCCATCTATAATTGGACTTATTTTTTGTCTTCATTGATTACATACACATTTACTCTACATTATAAGAGTATCATATAGAGCATCTGAGAATGGTCCTAGAATTACTGTAGAAGCACTAGATTTATGTTAAGATATTGAAATGAAAATTTTAGATAAACAAGGTTCTCTTTCTAGGGAATTTAATTTATGAGGATAGTTTAGTTGTGGAATTAGCGACGATTTATGTAGTGTTTTTTTGGGAACCACCCAAGATCATGTCGGAGGTGTAGAGTTTTATTAGCTTAATAAGTAACTATTGGAGGTTCATGCCAAAATTTTACAGAATATAATCCCATTTGACTACCTTTACATGGAAAGTGTAGTCATTTACATTGACCGAGAAGTTTTGAAGATCCTTCAAGTAGTTGAGGTTGAGGTTGACTAATTCTCCTACATTGAAAATGATAAAGGAGGACATGGAGTATGTAGTGTATTGTGATATGTCTAGAGATGCGATTAGATGTGTGTTAATTCATAGGAAGGTATTGATTTCATATGGGTCAAGGTAGTTGATACCCCATGAGAAGAACTACACTACTCATAACCTAGAGTTGGTAGTGGTAGTTTTCGCTCTGAATATGTGGATTCACTATCTTTGAGGAGAGCACTTTTTTATTTACTCGGACAACCAGAGTCTCAGGTACATCTCCACATGGAGAGATCTTAACCTGATACAATGGTATTGGTTGGAGTTACTATAGGACTATGTATCCAAGATATTATATACTTTTTGGAAGAAGAATGATGTGGTTTATGCCCTTATAAAGAAGTATCATTCATGCCTAGTGGAGGTGGTTTCTAAGTAGTTGGATTCATTGCAGCTGAACCTGGTGGAGGAGATGGGTTTGAATTATCTTCAGTCAATGGTGTTGACTCTTCCACTTCACTAGCATGTGAGAGAGGGATAGTTGGGAGAGATCGACTATGAGTTTCTTCATGTCCATATATCCTCATTGGATACACCGAATGGATTCACTAAAGGAGGGGATAAAGTCATCTTTTTTTCAAGGAAGAATAGTGGTTATAATTGTGATACAAGAGGAGGTGATGAGAAAGTTTTATAATTCTCTTTTATCTATACATACTAAAGTGGTAAATATGTAAAAGGACCTTTAGTGGTAGTTTTTGTGGGATGTCATGAGGATAAGAATAGGTTAGTTAATCTCTTTGTGTCTCACATGTCAGTAGGTGAAGGTTGAGTATCAGGTTCCAGCAGTTTTGATATATCCTCTTGAGATACTGGAGTGGAAATGGGTTAAAATATCCATGGAATTTTTGATAGGGCTTCCATGGACAACATGAGGCCATGATTCTATTTGGGTGATAGTTGGCCAACTTACCAAGTTAGCAGAATTCCTTTCTATTATAAATCAATGTTTGGTCAAGATTTTAGGTCATTTGTATATGCAGAAGATATTCCGACTCCATGGGGCACTCTTAATGATTATATTCGACCATGATGCATGATTTACATCATAGTTGTAGAGATTAGTAAATGTGACATTCAAGACCCAGTTGTGGATGGGTATAGTGATTTACCCCTAGATAGATGGGCATACTGAGTAGACCATCCCGATATTGGAGGATATATTGAATTATTGTGTGTTAGACTTCATTTATAGTTGGGAGGATCACTTTCCATTGGTATATTTTACTTATAATAATATATATCACTCTACTATTGGTATTAAACCTTTTGAGGCCTTGTACGAGAGACCCTGTAGGTCACCATTGTGCTAGACTAAGATTTGCGTGGCATATATTGTTGGTCAAAAGATAGTACATGAAACGATAGAGAAGGTCCAGAAGATTCGTGACTGTACGAGGATAGCCTATAGATAACAGAAATATTAAATAGATCTAAATCCTATGCCTTTGGAGTTAGATTATGAAGATCATGTCTTCATAAGAGTCTCCTCACGATGAGGATTGAAGAGGTTTGGCATGGGAGGGGGGTTATCCTCAAGTTTCATCTGAACATTAGAGATTCTATGGAGGGTTTTCAAGTTTCCTTATTACCTAGATTTACACCCATAGTTAGAGTGGGTTCATGAAATCTACCATGTGTCTCAGATGAGGAGATAAGTTAATGATATTATTCACATCATTGAATGGGGAGATTAGGACATTGAGGATGGATCCACATTCACAGAGTACCTAGTGGCGATCAAGGATCTGCAGGAGAGGACTCTATAAGGATGAACCATTTCTTGGTTCATTTTATTTGGTATAATGGAAGCATATAGAATATATCCTAGGAGTGAGAGAGACAAATGTGGGATCATTATCCCCATATTTTTGTTTAGATTATGCTTTTCAGGGAAAAAATCATTGTAATATGGAAGAATATAGTGACCTGTTTTTCCCTTATAAGACTTTGAAATATATTAAGGAATGTTTCTAGATCCAAGCAATGAGATGGAGTGATATTTTGGGGTCCAGTGAGCTTGGAATTGATATTATAAAAATAATAAATATATTAATATCTTGCACTCATAGTTTTTTATAGATAGTATAACAACTCTAAAATGAAGTCTTGTATTAGAGATTCAAGAACATTATTGAATTCAAAATGTGAATTTTACCCTTGGTGTGATCTAAGGTTGTTTGGTGTTTGACATTCAGATGAGGCAGCTGTTGGAAGGTATGTTAAGTGGATTAATTAATTAATTAATTAAATTAAATTATTTAATACCCGAAACACCTAATTTCTTATTGAAATATACAATTATGGTAATTGTATTAGGTTATCCACATAAACCTAGGAGATTGAAGAGGAACTTATGACTTTTTTCATTGGTGGATTGAGATTGAAGGACAACTATTGATCAGAACGAGCTGGATTGAGAGGTAGAGAACACAATGAGACTTCTATTTTGCTGGTGAAATAATTATTCGCCAATTATTGATCCAAAATCTTGGTATGACTCATTGATTTTGTATTTCCTACCATTTGAATAAAATATTAAGCATTTATTTATTATATTCTTTTAATTTTGTGATCGCAAATTTTTTGCATGATCCCCATAGATGAGTTAAATTTTTTTATTTTTTTATTATTGATTATGCTAAGTTCTCACTCTAGTTTCTCCAATCAATGATTGTTGTAAAATAATGCTTGAACGATGGGTTTTTCACCTTTTTTATTATAAAATTACCTTACCAATTATTTGTGTTCTTCACCATTGGCCCATGAGAGTCATGGTTTGACATTGCTGAGGATGGTTCAAGCATGATTAAACCCATGGATTCATGGAGGTTTGGAGAACTATGAATAGATAAGAGTTTTTCAAATGGATCATGATGGATCATGATTTGCAGGAGATGTTTCATGGATTTGATATCTAGAGGAGTGATTGAATCAGGAAAAAATCAATAGGAGGAGAGATGGTCAATGTTGCAGGCTTCATGCAGATCATAAGATTCTATTTTCTAACCACAGAAGGCTGGGAAATGATGTATGGAGAAGATTTCATTCAATTTCAGGTATTCAATAGTAAATATCTATGGTATTGAGGTAAAATATGAAAAATGCATGATGAATACGTGGATTCTGTGAAAACCCTAACTATACACCATATATTATATAAGAACACACAGTGTGTTTCCCCCTTGTTTATGATTCTAGGGTTTCAGGAAAAGTTAAGGATCAGATGCGATATGGTCTGACCCACACGATGTGTGACCCTCCTCAGGTGGCCAACTTTTGTGCCAATTGGAACATGCCTAGGACCTCATGTGGGTGGACACATCATCAAATCTGGGAGTACATGGGAATGGGCTGATACTCAAGCATGGCCAGGTACATGGACACAACTTGAAGTACATGGGAATAACCAACCATACATTTGTAGGCCCTGAACAACTAAGAAAAGTTGTGTTCCACTTATACACACCATGTACGGCGACATGGATTCAAATACATGTCCAAATAAGAACCCGACCAGATGATGAGGTAGGTCCACACACCTTGTGGACCCCATACATGCTGTGTACTTCCCTCCCGAACTTATTCCTCTCATATCTCCTTCATTTGGACTAGGATTTTAGCCCATGAGTAGCCTATCCTAAGTAGTTTCCACATAGAACATGATGTTGTCCTTAGTTTTGGAATTAGAAATATGATGCGGGATGTTCAGAGTGTGATTCTTCTTTAGAAAATGCTATATAATGGCAGTGATCAAGGAAGGATAATCAGAGAGATTTCAAGATCAGTACTCCCCTGTCACACCATGGAATGAGTTACCCATACTATCAGAGAGATTTTGGGGTTATTACCCCTCTATCATACCAATGTGTGGGTTCCCCATATTATTTATATAGATAGATATGGTAATCCCCTACATTGGGTGCAGATCCACTAACTATAGAGTGATACTCCCCCATTTTCGAGCTCCGGTGGGGTGCAGTTCCTCCATAGAAGTTGTGTCTCCCTCAACTATGGATCAAAGTAGCATGGATTAGGCCCCTACACACATATTTTTTAGAGTTTTCACATGATTATAGGGATCAATTATGAAATTTTGGAGCTACAGGCTTACTCATCAACTATAGAGGGGCTGTGAGATGGAGATACCATTTTTCACTCATTTAGGTTTCTTTGTGATCATATATATACATATATGTGTGTGTGTGTATCTGTTGGGTTTAATTTACCGAACTCTTTAGATTTAGTTGACTATAGTTGTATCTTTCTATCACTCCCTTTTGGTTTTTGAGGCTTCCTACTGGGTATGAATATACTCTCCCTTGCAAGAAATTTTCCAACATGTGTTGTGTCTTATGTAGATGATGGACAGATTGGTGATGACTTTAGTGGAGCATAGTGATACCTGGTTGCATTGATTGTGTACGGTGGTTGATATTGGAGATCAGGATCTATGATCTCTCAAAATTCTTTATTCTAGTTGTTATCAGGTTTAGACTTCATTTCTGGTTGGGTGTGTATTTTTCTACTTTATACATTGGTTTTATTTTATCATACTCTGATTTATTCCGTAGAGTTTATTGAATGCATAGTTTCATTCTAGATGTTCTAGTATTTTATTATTCTTCTACACTGTTTCATGTAGACGGTCGGGTGCGTGCATACAATTATATTAGGAAAAGTCCTCCCATTCTATTTATACCTTCTTGGAACTTATCACCAGCCCCTAGCCTATTTTAGGGGGCTTAGGGTTGTGATGGATTGACCATTCACCATCTAGGAATGCCCTAGTGGTTTGGGTCATTACAGGCATGACCATAGGTACACGTAAATGAACATGTGTACACTATAAAAACCTAGAGTACATAGGCACAAAATGGAAAAAACAAATAAATGCAAGGAAGGAAATACATTATGTGTACTAATAGTACACACTTTGTACTTTCCCTAAGAAGGTATGAGGCCCTTGTTCTCTTTAGCATGGACCAGTTTACATAGGGTGTGTTCCCTCGATCCATACCCTTATAATATAGTGTGGAATTACATTCTAATTATAGGATTGTGATCCACTCTATGGGATTAGTATCACGTATAATTACTAGAATCCCTCTGTGTGGCTCAGGGTGGGATCCTCTATCATCTTTTTTCCTATGTGGGGTTCCAAGAATTGGCATGACCAATATACACAGGCATTGATCCCCTACTTAGCAGGTTATTCCAAATTAGGTTATTGGTATACCCCTTAGTCTGGGGTATAATCCCCCATTTATGTATCAATTACTTTTAAACTCTAGTGTGTACTTCCTCATGGAGAGACCTGATGAGTATGGAATCTCAAATGAACTCCATAATTGCTATCTAACTCATGGAGTGAGTGTTGATATGAACTCTCAAGAATGATCTTAGGATGGAAATATAGTCACAACCTTACTTTGAGACTTATTGTATATTATGATTATATTTGGATATTTATATATATATATTATATTATGTTTGGCATGTCCCTGTGATGAGATGACTATTATCTTGATGATTTTTTCATGGGGATTTTTGGGTGTCTTGTTGGGTCTTGTAATACTCACCCTTGAATAGAATCTACCCACACATGTCAAGCCTTATGCAGATAATATGTTGTTCAATAAGGTTCTTGGTGGAATAAGAGCATATATAGTTTAGTCTGAGATAAAAAAAACTATGGTGTTTATCAGTTGTGGAATTTGATAGTAGTCCCTTCCTTCTGAGAAGGTTGGACTCCTTTGTAGTTTTGGTTGGGATTGTATTTGGCCAATTTATCTCTTTTAGTAATTTTTTTTCATACTTTGATTATGGGATAGATGTTATGCATGCATTGGTATTATTTGTGTTATTTTACATTTCATCATTATATGGTCTTGGATATGTGTGTGTGCATATTGGCACATTTGGATAATTCCTCCCATGTGTGTGATAAGCCTACTAAAAACTAGTCTCTATCCCCTGTGCTATTAGAGGCGGGCTTGGGGTAGTCACACTTATGTTATCACTGGCCAGGCAGGCTCCGGTGGATCTGGTCATGAAAAAATTGATGAGAAAATATAGTATATTCTTTATAAGAGACAATTTGCTAGAAACTATAAATTAAAGAGATATTATGGAAATGAAGAAACATTTAACAGACTTTATAGTGAAAGAAAACATGATCCTTGAAGATATCAATGTATGGAAGGCACATAAAGAATAAATATTTATTATTAGATAAAAAATCCAATATTCCATCATTGAGTTTACTCCGATAAATAAATCAAATAAAGAAGTCCCATTTAGTGAGACAATCAATTCTCTATAAAAATTTTATGGATTCTATGAACTAATCTAGAGATGCATCATATCCATCATGAATGATATGATCAAAACAGATGTGTCAATATCTTTTTTTCCTTTTATGTTTGTAGTTCATGATGGAAGATTCACTAATTGTGTTCTCTAACTATTACTTTATCTTTTTTTAGTGGTTTTAACATTAATATTTCTACTTTTTGTTGTATCTTATAGTGGAAGTGTGATTTAACTTCTTAGGTTATCTATTCCCTAAATCCTATATAAGGGTTCCTTCAACCCATTATTTAAAGAGGTGAAAATTAAATTTAATTCATCATGAATTATGATATTCTATCTCTATAGAATCTCTTTCTTCATTTTCTAATCACATAATTATTTTTCAGTGTGATATTGTAAATAAAAGATAGGTAGTTCATTTATCATTTTTGTAAATATTTATTTCTTCCTTGAGAGAGTTTTTGAGTCCTTTTTATACACCTTATTAAAATATTTAATGTATTAGTGGTGTAAATATTTTAGATAAATGGGAACTTGGAGACATAAGACATGTCTCCTAAGAACTAAATAAAAATATAATGAATGTATAAGATATACAAGATAGGCTATAAGAGAAAAGTAGGAGTAAATAAATATCTTTTAGATATTCTTTAGATTCTCTTGTTATAGTCAATGAAAAATGTTCTATTTTATATATCTTTGATATAATTTCTCTTTTAGTTTCTCTTTTTGGATATATATCCAAGATGGAGGATCCTAGATTATTAGAAGATTTTTTAAACACTTCCCCATCTTGTATTTACCAAATATATTGATTATTTGGTAAATTTTTTTATCCAATTCATACCATGAATTATTTAGTTTTCTAATAAAATTAATTCATAATCACTGATTGGATATCCAAGAGTTCTATCAATATTTCTATCTAAACACATGTCTTGTTGAAATTATGATTATTTAAAACTAATTTATGCCTCTTTTCCTTTTAAACTTTACATGAATATCCTAGTATTTATTCCCTAATTTGATCGCATCAAGTTCATTTTCAATATCTAATCTAGATTCTGGTATTTTATAATACTTTATAATCCAAATATTATTTTCTTTGTTCCTATAATACACAATCGTAACTCTTAAACATGCTTTCACATACTAAAAGTCTTTAACCATGGAATTTGAAGTAGTGTTCTTCATGATTCTCCTTCCTACCCATGCTATAATACCTCTAATTGTTTATACAGAAATTTAAAATTGGTTTTCCTAATTTCCTTATGTAAATTTTAAGAATTTTTATTGTTTCATCCATGTAATTACTTGTTATATTAATGTTATAATATTCTTGAGAATATTTTATCTGATTAAAATATAAAATTTGTTCATAATTTTTTTTGTTAAAACACATTTGGAATTTTTATATAAAATTATATATATGTTAATATTCAATTTAGGATGATCCAATGTTTATGTATGTTGTAAAAATAATTTTTATGGTAATTGATCTATATTAATACAAAACTATTATTTTTGTGGTGATTTTGAATAATTTAACTAATGCATGGTATAAATAAAGGAGTCTGAACATGATAGAATCTTTTGATGTTGGTGGTTTCAAAAATTTTAGGCTAAATTAGTTTTGTAACACCATATCTAGTATACCAATACTTATAATTTTTTATGGGATTTATACAACATAATTAGACACAAATAATTTAATAGAAAGCATATCTAGATCTTATATCATGATATATTCACACTTCAATCATGAATTGTTTGTTATAACTTTAATTATACAATCTATGAGAATTTTAGATCATCTAAAAATGGTCCATGAAACTTTTAGTTCATCAATATATGATTCTCTAATGATAACATAGAAGACCAGAGTGCTTTTTGATGCCTGTGTGATTTCCAAAATTACATAGAATTGATATGAGAAGTAGGAATAATTTTATTCATATTATTATCTATTACTTATCACTATAGAACTTGATATATAGTGATTGGAAAAAAAATTCATGAAGGGGTATGTGACATTTCATTTTGGTCTAAAATATGTTTATATGCTTTGGTTTACGGTTCCTTATTTTTACTTTATTCCATGAAGAAAATTAACCTATAAGAATAACTAAAAATTAAATATGTGAGCTATTTAATTTTTTCTGAGTGTTACATAAATTTAATCACTTCCTTGTGACACTCTTTCATATTAATTGATGAAATAAAAACCATTAACTCATCACATTTTCATCAAAATATGTTTAATCGACCTCAAACATGTAATGTTCTTCCCAAATTTTTTTCCCTCATTATGAATACCTTGAGAAATAAATTCAATACATATTATTATAAACTCAAATAAAATATAATTTAATTAATTAATTTATTTACTTGTGATCATTCATATTAAGATAATCACCAACCCACATCCATGGGGATAACATTTTCTGAAAAATACTATTCATATTAATAAATGGAACTTTTAAATATGATTTGTATAAAATCCTATAATCCCTTATCTTGAAATTACTTAGTATAACTTATAAAACAAGTAAAATATCCAACAATAAATCATGGATTCTAAATAGATAAGGATAAGTCATAACAATTTCATCTTTTCTTATGTACATACACTCTAATATAATATCTTTGTTAACCAATATCTCATCAAGATATATGAATACTTTGTGTCATTATCCTTTCACTATTGATATATCATTACTTAACTATTATAGAAGGAATTTTTATGGTATACCATGTTCATGGATATAATGTAGGCACTACAATTTGTTTCAAAGATACTGAGATATCTTCTTCTAATACTTAGAAGAGAAAAATCCTATCCAGATCATTTGACCAATTTTATACCACTAATGAAACACCTATCATGAGATACCTTGACACAAACAAAATCATTCATAGTTTTCATTATATGTCAAATTATGTTATTCAGGAAACTTATTTATAATAATCTAATGTTGATAGATCAATATTAATGCCTATATACAGGAACAACCAATGACACAACAAACATGTGGTGTTCCCTTTTACGGGTATGTCCTTATAGTATCCCATACTAAAAAGTCACTAGTTTTATAATTGATGAGAATAATCCTCAATTTTTATGATCTCACACCACTTAATAGTCAAACATAACTTTTGGCCCATCAAATTAATGTATATACACCATATAACATTCTTTAATATTATTTCATAGTATATCTAGGTTCTCACTATAGCTGAGAACTACTTTTTACTTTTAATATGAAAAATAATATAAGATAATTAACTTATATATTATATAAAAAATTAATTATACTATCATTTTATGAATAATAAATGTACATATCAAAAAATATACAAAAAATGGTAATAAAAAAGTATAAGCTCAGGTTGGGTCGAGGGTACTCACTCTAACAAGCTCCCACTTTCACTAGAACCAACAACTAATAAATCTTAACCCTCTAACTCTCACATGATTCTTGTACTTACCTTCATATGTTTCTTTAGTTATTGGGTCTTCCACATTTTCCACTGTGGCCACTCACCTAACTATGGATTTCTCTCTTTGAGTAAAATCCCTCAAGAGTTGATATTTTCAAATTATATTCTTTGCCCTATAGTGTGATCTAGGATCCTTAGTAAGCAACACTACTTTAATATTATTATAATATATTGTGATAGGGTCTAAAATTCTTGGTATGAAGCCAATATCTCAGATAAATAAATGTATAAATATTGTTTCTTTATTTTCATCAGAAGATGAAATATACTCAAACTATATTATATAATTGATGGCCATGAGCTACTTAGAGATTATCCATCTCACCATACAAACATTCAAGTAAAATCTAAGGGTCTGAATATGATTTAATATCATCATGATTCTAATGTAAGATAAAATCAACGTATCCACTTATTACTATCTCCTTATCTACCTCTTAAACTATGAATATATATGTTTTATATTTCAATTATTGCGGGATAGTTTTAATTATTTCACAATGTAGATCTCCAATATTTTATAAATATATTCCCACCATGTTCGATGTGTAGGAAAAATTAAGCCTAGTATATAGAATTAAATATACGATAGATCTCAATACTGAAGATCAAAGAACTCTATTCATTCTTTCTATCAAATATTTCATATGTGTAAACCTTTTATTAGAGGGATTATTTCCATGTAACACTGGTAAAAATCCACTATTTTACTATTCCATTTTATACCACTTGAGGAACTTTAAAATGTATATACTTTTACTTGTTCCAAATATATTTTTATATATATATTGATATATCTTGATCCCTATAATATAAGATGATTCACCTAATCCTTTTATATAAAATATTTTATTTAACCAAGTCTTAACTAACTATAATACTTAAACTTTGTTTCTCATTGGTAACATGTTATCAAAATAAAACACTAGGGAAATGATGGAACTCCCAATAACCTTCTTTTAGACACATTACTCACTCTTACTTTTAATTAAATCAAATTCTTTGATAGATTCATCAAAATTATAATTTAATTATCACGATTCTTACCTTAATCCATAAATGGATATATGTGGATTAAATACCTTATTATAATCTTTTATTGACACAAATATTTATGGCTTTTTCATATAGATATATTCAACAAATCTATTATTTAATAATTCAATTTTAACATCAATATGAAAAATCTCATATTTATGTAAAGATACTATATCAAGTTAAATTATAATGGATTTCAACATTATGATCGAAAAAGAGTTTTTTTCATAGTTTATTTCTTTACATTATCTTAAAACTTTAATAATAAAACATCCTTTATAGAAATTTACATTATCATCCATGTATAATTTCTTCTTGAATATCCATTTTCACCTAATGGGTTTTACATTGGTTGGTGGATCTGCCAAAGTCCAAACTTGATTTTGGTACATAGAATCCATTTCAAAATTGATGGAATCCTTAAAATTGAAAGCCTCTTTCCAATATAATTCTTCCTTAGAGTTAAGAGTTTAATTATACTCAAGGAATAATGTATCACCAGATTCACTAAAAAAAGCATCTATATAGTTCTTTACCCTACTTAGTTAACCTACTCAATGCTTATGTCTGAGAAAATTATTTTACTAGTCCATATAGAGTTTGTTCTTATGACCACTCTTATACATATAAAATATATAATTAACTAAATTCTATATTTCTTTAATTATTTCCTTTGGAAATATCGTCCCTTTCTAGAAATAAGGCATGCCTTTCCACAATGACTTTTCTATCTAAAGGGTTATATAGGTAATATATTTTGGTTTTCTTATGATATCCTATAAAGATGAACCCTGTGCCTTTTTATGTGAGTTTTTCTTTGGTAATAGTCTTCAAAAAATCGTCACATCCATATACACATATATTTAGAGGGACAAGTTTCTTTACATGTCATAATTCATATGAAATCTCATTTTCCACTTCAATTGGTACATTGTTATGTGTATATGTCATTGTTTTCAAATCATATATTGAAAAGGATAATGAAATAGTTTCTTGAATCATAATCGATCTTGCCATGTTGAAAAATGTGTGATTACTCCTTTCACTAACACTATTCCACTAAGGTGTGTAAGGAGGAATGAAATAAGTTGCTATCTCACACTCATTAAAGTGATTGATAAAGCTTGGTTGAGGTATTCTCCACCTAAGTTAGAGATGATTTTATTTATTTTATTTCCAAGTTATTCCGCTACTTCATTTTGATATTCCTTAAAAAAATTAATGGAAACTAACTTATACCTCATTAAGCGAAAAAACTGCATCTACTAAAGTCATTGATAAAAGTAATAAATTGCGAGTATCGACCAATTTCTTTTACTAAAAATGGCCCATATACATTAGTATTAATTAATTCAAAAATTTCTAAAACTATTTATCCTTTACCACTAAAAGGGTTTTTAATCATTTTTTATAAATACATGTTACATAAATCTAAGGGTTTTAACTCAAATGAGCTTAAACACCCTTATTTTTATAATTTAGCTAAATTATTTTCATTTACATGTCCAAACCCAAAGAGAGGAACCCCCTAACCCTCACTTTTGAATATAGTGTAATATAGAGGAACTTTTCATATATAAAATGAATATTTATTACATCAACCATTCCTAGAATACAAATTTTAGTATATTTGGGAACTAGGTACATATTAAATTTTCAATATATGTAATAACATAAAAAATTAATCAAATCCTACATTATATTCCTCTTATAAGATGACTAGAATCATATTAATACCTATCATCACCAAGGGACATATTTTAAAGAAACTAAAACCTAAAATACCAATAAGGGGAAATAAATAGAAACATCGAAAACATGGTCAATTTTATACACTAATAGATCATTAAGTATGATATGAGACTATAAGGACCTAAACTTAAGCATTACATAATCATCGGTTTTATTCAAGAAATTACTTTCTTTCACTTTAAGGATCCTTTTAGGTTTAGTTTTTTAGGTAATTAGTTAATAACTAATACATTAAAAAACTATATAATACCAAGTGGAAACATCCAGTTAGTATCCATTTTTATCATAATATAAATCTTTTAAAAAAAATCATGATTTAGTTTCATGTAAAAAAATTCAAAACTTCCAACTCGAATTATCCTTTTCCATTTCACATCCTAAAATCCAATGAAAAACATTTTAAAAAACATGGTATGAGAATAAAAATCTTGGTAAGGGATATAAAAAGAAATAAAACAATTAGTCTAGGGAAAATAATAAATCTTATATAACTTTACCTTTATATTCAAAGATATTTGAGTCTATGAAATAAAAAATTTTCACATAAACACACACTTTTTATTGATTGAAGCCTTGAAAAACTATAAAAATCAATTAAAAACCATTTTTAGTATCTTATATCATCAAATTCATAAACCATTTTAAACTTATGTTAGATGTAACTGGACCCTAGATACATCCATACGAAAAACCATTTAGTAACTCCCTACTTATTACCTATTAAGACATTTAACTTTAACTAATTCATTTGAGATCTATCTAAGGACACACATAATATAAGATAAAATGGGATCACTTGAAACTATCTAGGGACACCCATCATATAAGCTGTAATGAGCTTACCTGGTTCTATCTGGGCACACCCATCTTATATGCTATAATGGGATCACTCTATACTATTTGGGTGCTACCATTTTTAATGTATAACTTTCAAGTACCATATAATGAATTTTTTTTTTATTATTTCACTTTTTCACCATAAAACACTTTAAAACACTTTAAAACTCATTAGAAAATCACTTTTGGATATCAAAATACCTTTTTATTTAAAAAACCAATTTTCAATACCAAAATATATGTTTCTTTTTAAAACCCATTTTCAATACCAAAAAAAGGGAAAATGGGTTTTTTTTCTTTGTATAAAACATGAAATATTTAAATTTAATCTAGAAATAAAATAATTTTAATAGTGGTGGAAAAGTATTTATCATCATATATAATGTTCCTTTTGTCATTTGTCAAAACATTTTGTATAAAACAAGTAAAACGATTCCTTATAAAAACCTTTGAAAATAAAGTAAAAAAGAGACATAAAATGTAATTAATCAATATTTTATGTCCATATAAAATCTTTTATAAAATAATTTTAAAAACATAGACATGGAAAATAAAAATTTGTGAGGAAAACAATAAAATAGGATTTTTTAATGAAAACAGCAACATCACATTAGAAATATTTGAATTATAATCCCCATAAAAGTATAACATTTAAAAAAAAATTAAATAAAATTATAATAGATAAATTAATGATATAAAATTTCAAAGGGTATGTATAAACACATCATAAAATAATATAGGTGTAGAACATAAAAATATGTTCTAATGAAGGGAAATTGAGATGAAGTCCCTTTCCTTGATTTTGGATTTTCATGTGTGTCTGTATCTTTTTGAATAATAAACTTATGTTAATTATTTTCTTTCATGAGATAATTTTTAAAGTTTATTATTATTTTATTTCACTTATTACCATGTTATATATAATAACTTAATCAATTACGTTTATTTCGAATGTATTGACCATGTTTAACTTCTATGTCAAAAATGAATTTTTTAGGATGAATATGGTCAAAATGGTAATTATTTAAACATATCTAGAATAATAATCAGGAAATAATTATCATATTTATACATCAATTTTAATTTTAATATAAATAAATATTATTTTTATAAATAAAGTATGTTACAATCATAGAGATGGTATGTCGTACGTATGCATGAGAAATGTTTCCATTTCTCAACAATCATTATAAAAAAGAGATAAGTAATATTTTATCTTCCTAGATTTACAATTATATCATATATATAACATATTAATTTTTTTAATATATTTATATATATTATTCATGCTGTGTGTTCATGAAAAGATAGTTTCATCGCTTCGTGAAGGCGATAGTCCACACATACACAAAAGTCGTTTTCACTTTTCTAGTGAGGGAAAATTTGAGAAATAAAACAATATATTATATTTAAATAATGATAAATATATAATTAATATCATAATAATGTAATTTATATCACATATATTAATTATCTTTATCCTTATTACCTTTCATGTAACTTGTTAGTGAAAAACAAATAACATCATTTTGTAAGGAGGTAGTCTGCTATATATATGAGCGACATTATCATATCCCCTACGGAATGGAATGTTAAATGTTATATATTATATAATAAATGAATATGTATAATTATTTTATAAATATCATATATATACTATATATACTTCATTATACCCAACTGTGAGAGGTGGTAATGTAAAAACGAATGACATCGATTCGTGAGGCGGTAGTCCGCCGTACACATGAATGATGATTTTATAACCCATTTTATAGAAGAGGGAAGTGATTTAGGTTATTAAATTAAAATAATAATATATTAGTATATGTAATGTAGTTATCTTATTATATAGTAATTTTTAAGAAGAATCTAATGGGGGTGGATAAAGAAATAAAATAAAAATACTCGTTGGAGAATGTTACCTCTTTTTTGGATAACTTCTTTTGGTATGATCTAAAGGCCTTACTTGGTTGTATATCTACCCAAATTAAGGATTATATAATGATATTATTTAATTTTATAATTTATTTGGGTAGGGAATTTGTGAACCAATGGGTATTTAATGTGTTAATAGAGGAGGATATGGGGTGTATTTTTATAAGTGAGGTGAGTGGCACACTTGTAATTTTTTAAAATAATGAATTCCACCCACATTTTCTTCATGTAACGAGGATCCAATAATGGACCATTATTGATAATATAATGTATAATTTTTAAATATTTCCATTAAATATATTTTAGACAAGTTTTTAGGTTATTTTAACCCTTATATTTTTAGTTTAACCCTTCTAAATCCATTTTTACCTTAACCGTGGTAATTAATTTTTACTATTTTCACTATTAATTTTGGTCAAAAATTAAGTTGAAAATATTATAAAATATAAATTATTTTTATTCTAAATATGTAATAAATTTTACCAAATTCAATTCACATAATTGGAAAATTTTTATTATAATATAAAACCCACAAACACGACGAAAAAATGGGTTTTCAAGTAGAGTATTTTTTTAAGAAAAAGTTGTTTCTATATTAACTCTATGAGTAATAATAACAATTTTATGAAAAAAACTAATATTTAATGATATATAATCTAAAAATTTCATTTAAAACATTCCCTATTTGTGATTATTTTAATTAATTAAAACAGATAAATATTATTCATTTTAAAACAATTTTTAGAAAAACTCATTTTTAAACCCAAAAACAAACTTATACAAAAAAATATAAATTTTATTAAAAAGTAATTAAGTAAGTTAAATAGAAATAAATAATACATAATTTATTTATAAGCATATTAAAAACATATTTTTTTACTTTTAAATTACTTAATGTATTGAAAAGAACATATTTGTTTTACAAAAATCTATATTTTAACTATTCACTAAAAAATTAATATTTTCCAAAAAATAAAAAAATTTCACCATAGGTAAAAATTTTTATGATGATTAAAAAAATTATAATAATTATTTCAAATTAAAATAATAAAATTTAGAAATTAAACTTATAAATAAAACATTATAATAAAAGAGTTTTGTTAAAACTATTCCCTTTTTGATTTAAAAATTACTGAATATTTTTATAAATAACATAACCATATAATTAATATTAATAAATATTAAAATTATTTATTTTATCATTACTTAGGTTGTTAAATTATTCTCTATTTTAGAAATTTTTTCCTCAAAATTTTGTTCACTTATTAAACATATTGGGATATATTTTTCGCATAGCATTTTCAGATTCCCATGTTTCCTCTTAAAGCATATCAGTTTTCCATAAACCCTTAACCCGGTGAATCACCTCATTATACTACACTTTATCTCTACAGTCATGAGTATGAACTAGATGTTACTCATAAGAAATATTCTCTTCTAATTGAACTGATTTTAGGCTCAAAACATGAGTTGAATCTGACACATATTTTCTTTACATTGAGACATGAAAAAAATTGTGTGCTTGGGATAAACTCGAAGGTAAGAGAACTCAGTAGGAAAATGATCCAACTTTCTCTAGGATATAATATTTTATAAAAAACCATGGACTTAGATTTCTATTCTTACCAAAATGAATTACACTTTTCTATAAATAAACTTTAAGAAATACATGAACACCTACCTTGAAAGAAAGATATTTCCTATGGTTCTCCATATAAATTATATATCTTCTATAATATATCCTCATATGTTACCGAATCAACTGAAAATTCTCCATAACTTCCTCTACCAAATTTGGTCCCATCAACTTCATTTCTCCTACATCTTCCCAAAATGCTAGTTTTTAACAGCACTTTCTATATAATGAATCAAATGGTGCCATCTCTATACTGGAATAAAAACTATTGTTATAAGAAAACTGAGCCAAATAAATACACTGATCCCAAATTCCATGTTAATTCATTGAACAAGAATAAATCATACCTTCCATGTTTCAAATTTTCTACTTAGACTTTCCATCATATTGAGGATGAAGATCTATAAATTTTTTTTAATTCAATACCCAACAAATTATGGTGTCCCTTAAAAAAATTAGATGTGAAGATAAGATCATGGTTTGATAAAATATAAATATTCACTCCATGTAACCTGACTATATTCTTTAGATTCATTCAATAAATATGATCTTTAGACATTGTATCTCTAATGGTAAATAGATATATAGATTTAATTAATTGATAAACTATAACCCAAATATCATTATTACCTTGAGAAGTATTTAGAAATCCTACAATGGACTCCATTGATATATTTCCCCACTTCCAATTTAGTACTATAAATGGTTGAAACACCCCCTTTGGTAATTATTGTTCTTATTTAACCTTTTGATAAGTCAAAAATTTCTTAGAAAAGTTAATAAGATCTCTTTTCATTCCATCCCATCAGTAATACCCCTGAAGGTCTCTATACATCTTAGTGCTACCTAGATGAACAGAAAATGGTGAACTATTAGCTTCACTCAATAACTCTCTCCTCAACTTAGAATCACAAGGCACACATAATCTTCTTCTTAATCATAAAATACCTTCTCTATCAATATTAAAATCAGGAAACTTACCCTTCTTAACAAATTATTCATTTTCCAGAAAAGAACGATCCCCCCATATTTAGAAAATTATTTTCATAAAATATATTTTGTTTTTTGATTCTACAAATAAAAAAATTGGTAGGATGAATTTTTTGGATTTTTCTAAAATATGTGAATTTTTGGTGAATAGTAAAATATGGTAGTTTGTGATATATATACATTATAAGTTAGATACACTAATAATTGAGTCATGAATGATGTAAGAACCATTGTTTCAAACTCACAAGAAAAAATTAATATATTTATTTATAATAATCAATACTACTTCTTTTCTTGAGAACAATAATAAAATAATGAATTAAATAATGAGAAATCACCCCTCTCCTCCACTATAAAGCCCACCCCTCACCCCCTCTTTTCCTCACTCATCTATGACCTGATGCTTGTCAAAGTTCTGCCCAAATTTTATTCCCTATTATCTCCCCACATCCATAATCTCTTGGTCTTACCAAAATACCACAACCCCTTTCCTTAAGTAGGTTCTCAAGGAGGAGTATTCAAGAGGTAAAATCCTCTCCCTTTTCCTTTTATTTTATTTTCAAGTTCTTTATTTTATTATAATCTCCTTGATTCCTCTATCCAAATTATTATGATAAATATAGTATCATTTGTATACTAAAATGATATCATTTTACTGTAATACCCATAATTTAACTCCTTTATCTCTTTTTCTCTCTTAATCTTTTATTTTAAAAATGAAAACATCATTTTTGAGGTACCGATTTACAACCTTTGTGGACAACGCATTTTGGTTCTTCAATTTCTCCTACAAGGATGGTAATGAAACCATTTTTATAGTGTAAATATATTATTTAATATGTATTAAATTCTATTTAATGTTCTTTAACCATTATATATACATAATATTAATTTATTAAACAAAACTAGTGCAAAATGATCGAAAAACACCCAAAATAATCTAAGCGTTTATCACTAAATGTTTATCCAATGATTCATCCTCATACCATTTAAAAAAATGATATATATAACCATTTAGACTTATGTATTTCCATTAACAATTCCAATTATTTATAATTATACCTAGTTTACAAAAATATTGTTAGTTATAAATAAGAAAACTGATCATTAAAACCAAGGAAACAAACGCTCCTAAACCACCATTTTTTCCTTTGGGTTACGCTTCCACTTTATTTTCAAACCAAATATTACATATAAAATAATTAAAATAATTATTTATGAATTAATTTAAAAATATATTAATTTTTTAACCTATTTTAAGATTCATACTACTATATATAAAATTTTAAAACATCCTCTTCCCACTCTCCCATCAATGTATCATCAAAGGCCAGTCAACCACCTATGGTGACATTTAAATTTCAACACATAAAACCATCCTTAGGGGTGGATGTTATAAACTATATATAATATATAAACATATAATTATATTCATTATATAATTATTTAATTAGATATATTAATTTATAATTTATATTTAGAAAAAATAGTGTAAATGCTGCAAAATTGGAAATTTTTATATAAAACATGATATCAAACACTTCAATTTTATTCAACAAAAATTAAGAAATATAATACACTGATTATAATTGATAAGTATTTATATAAATTAGTATAATTAAATTTTTTATCATTATTCTAATAAATATTAGTTTGTTGTTTGGGAGGCGCAAATGTGACAATTTTATGTCGGAATTAAGGTAAGGGACTTTGTCTCAATTTTGATTTCATTGAGAATTACTTGTTATTGTGAACGTAATAATTCTTATTTGGTGTATCTAATAACCATTTTATATCAATTCTCATTTGAAATTATATTTATATTAAATATTCATATTATTTTATCATGGATATGATTATTTTTTATCCGTATACAATTTTACATACAGTATTTATTTTGAATATTGTTTTAAATGGGGAAATATTGATGGGTTAGTATACTCTAATAAATATGGATACTTATAAGGAATATTTTTCTTGAATTAAATATATGTATTAATAATGATTTGGACTTGAAATTATGGGTGGGTCCTGCTATTTCCCCTTGACACATTGACAGGTCTCATGAGACAAAACAGTTGGAAACAAACCCTTCATGTTTGTTTCCAAACAAATTTATATAAGTTTCTAACTATAGATGTAAAATATCTCAATAGTATAATGGTTCATGATATAGATACATAATGTCTGCTAAATAATAATTTTCTTCATTCATTACTCATTTATTACTTTCCATGAGATTTTTACTTTGACAAAATCTATGGATGCATTTTAATTTCCAGTTTTCTGATGGCATGTGTTTTTCTGATTATTTACCTTACCATAATGTATATTACTTGTTGAATTTACTTCTCTTATTATTTCTTCATGTAATCCTTATTGAGCATTTTATATCACCCTTATTATGTTTCTTTTCCCCATGTTATGAATAGTAATACTTTGAATAAGTTTCATGGATTCTATTTATTTCATTTTGTTATGTATAATTTTGTATTTTCTATCTTTCATAGTGTAATATGACTATCATGTATGCAATATGGCCTTACAAAACTACTAAAATAATTGTTTCTTTTGGATTTGATACCTTGTAATCATTCCAATGTAGTAAAAAAATGCACTGACTCCAGGATTCTAGGGTTGAATCATTATAGTTGGCATCAAAGGAAGTTTAGCAGCAACCTTGGAAACTAGATTTAGAAAATATAGTTTAAGGAATAGAACCATAAGATACACATTGAGGAAAATCATAGAAGAACATCCTTGAATTTCAGTAAAGTAGATATTATATGGGTATTCCTAGAAATACAACCTTATCTAGATAATACAAGTGGGTGTGGTTCTTGCATAGATGTACCTAAGAGTAAAAAAATCTAATAAGGTGTTCTGGGCCTCACTCAGGATAACCTGGTACATGATAATGAGCCTTACTGTGAACCTGGTTTGACAATCTTGGGGGATACACTTTGGATAATTCTCATTTTCTTTACAAACGAGTATGAAGGGTTTAAAAGTAAAATTTTACTCAGAGGAACCATGTTTATGATTATGAGATTAGATATGCATTAATTTTCAATTTTTGTTAAGGGGTTTTCTAGTACAAAATTATGTATTACGATTCATAAGCTAATTTAGTGTATGTCATTGTTTAGTGATGGTGCCTAATTGAAGAAAAAGAGTTAATAACCACATATAATATAGAGATTTCCCCATTGAGTGAAAGGTTTTGGGGATCACAGTGGAAGCCGGTGGGCTGGATATTTTAAAATTTTTATCAACTAGATGACGGAACTTGTCTTCACTGATGATTCGAGCCCCGGTAAGGTCTGATGATCTCATGTAAATTATAAAGATCACAAAAATAAACTGAAAAACATACCATTCTAGATCTAGAGGTGTGATCGACTAAAACTCATCGCTGGCGATCATTGCTTGAAGAATCCATAACAGGATCCCTCTAGATCATCCACACACACTTCAAAAATCTTATGGAATGTGGATAGTCAAATTTCAGGTGCTAGAGCGGTGATATGATGATGTCTTCGACGTCCCAAAGATCACCACATCATGATCCCTTTGATGCTTGAGGAAGATCTTGATCCTAGCTCTCGGATCAACTAATTCTCTCTCTAGGAAGTGTTAGGAGAGAGAGGATCTCATTTTAGTTCCATGAAAATGAATGAATAGTTACATTGAGAGAGAGACTCTCCTCTATTTATAGCGGTGTTGCAAAATACCCAGTTGGGTTCCCCGACCCCTGTTTATTTCAACGTCAACTAAATAAATAATTATGAATAAATAATATACATCAATATTATTTATTATATTATCACATACATAATATATATATAAAAAATATATTACGTGATAAAAACTGATCCATTTAACTCGACTCGATATCCCGCTTAATATTAAACGAACCTTGAATATTAAAATAATATTCATTTTATTTGTATTACCTCGTATTTACTTAACATGTAAATACATTAAATAAATTAAATACCAATTATTCACAACTTGAATAATAATGAATTTATTTATTTATTTTGGTGATCGATACTTTGTACAACACTCAGACCCTGTGGTGGGGTCCATCCTGTCTAATATACTTATTCAACTGAATAGGGATGATTCTTGAATATTCTATTGTGTGCGACCCTCTAAGACCTTATTTCTATAGTAGTGAAGAAAATACATAGGACAAGAGAAGTGTATATCAACCCTTCATGTCCCCTAAAGAGATAAAGATTTTCATAGAAATTACAACCAACCTACGAACACTGAATATGTACTATAATATTTTTTTCATTAAATATCTCATAAATCAGGACACAAACTTGTGTCATTATCCTTTTTCTTGAAATATTATTTGTTGAAATTTCTAGATATATTTACCTTTCTAGTTATTTGGCCAAAGACTTATGAAGGTTACACCATCCTGATAAACTAGGCCTAAGATATACAACTTCCTAAACTTGGAAGCGACAAATAATTTATTGACCATTAAACCAATGTCATACCACCAACGATTCACCCAACACAAGCTACCTCGCCATGATTTCAATACCATGTTTTTTTCCTTGCCTCAAAGTACACAATCAAATGATACACATAGGTAATGGTATTAAGTTAGGATACCAATACACATTTTCATAGATAAGAACGATCAATAACAACTAAAACATGTTGTGTTCCTATTGCTGGGTCTATCCACATGATCTAACTACTAGAGATCAACAAGTGCAAACTTCATGAGAAGAAATCTCAATGCTTATGATCCCCCAAAACTTAATAGTCAAACATCTACTGTGTCCAGTCAGTAAGGTGTATCTAGACCATAGAACATATATTTAAGATTAATGTCATTGTATCTCAAGGTTCTCATTATAGCTTGGGATCTTCTATAACCTTTCGACATAATAATTAATCTTTGGACCTTACCATTTCAACAGTGGAAGAAAAAAAGTCTACATTATAATGGTAAGATGAAATCATGTATAAATAACTATATACATGATATAGTAATCAAAAAGTAATACATAGTTGGGTCTAGGGAACCCACTATTTCAACACTCCCACTTTCACTAGAGCCAACTTTCTAACCAAACTTGTTAGCTACTCACATGATAAGGATCATGATTCTACTGAGTAATGGATTTAACTATTCGACCTACAATGTTTTCTCAATGTGGAAAATCTACTGTACGAGGCCTCATTTCCTTGATTAAAAATTCTCAAGAGATGGTATCCCTGAGTATATCCTTTTTTATCCACTATCATTACTTGACATCTTAGATAGTAATAATATAATAATTTACATTATGATAATACTTTTTTCATTAGGTATGAATCTTAGAATATGAGAAAATTATTGAAATTAATAACTGATTCTTAGCTTCCTTAGAAGCAACAACGTACTCGATATTTGTAGATATGGATAACACTGGATTTTATGTGCTTGACTCGCTCATCACCTTAGAATAACTGCAATACTAGATCAAATTTGTCAAAGGATTACCAGTTTGTGTCTCACAAAAACTAGTATATCTTCTTCTCCATATACCAGGTACATATCATTTATACTCATCGAAGTAGAAGATGATAGTTTTGACTGCACCACTTACAGAGCTCCTGGATATATATAATATCTTCCTACTATAAATTATATTTTGGAAATACTAATTATTATTCATATTATGGCATATGTGATTGATCAATCACTAAAGCGTATGGAACTCAACTCATAACTATAATATCTTACCATGTTCCAAACATGTCAATCTGAAGAGATTAATCTATGTGACATTGACAACAATTATAAACTTGAATTGTTCTAACTTTTATTTTTCAATACAATGTCACTTTATGTATGAATGACTAGGTCTAAGCAACCATTAGATCAACTTTAATAGATCCAGTTCCCTAGAACATAGGTTTCTACTTTAAGTCAATCAATTGAGAATTAATTTTATCATGGTCTTAACTAACAATACACAAATATATATTTCCATATGTTTCCAAACATATTTCTCCTGGAAAACATTGGTGCTCCCACTAACATTTGGTATACATAAGGAAAAGATTCATTCAAAATGAATGATCTAAGATCTTGTTGATTACTTTAATCCAAATATGGATTTCAGTAACTTGAACCCTTCCTTTGAATTTGATGGGGTCTTCTTCCCTTTCTAGTTGTGTTGTATTGACACCTTCCACAAAATATTATCTTGACATCCAATGACCAATAAAATGATCTTAGAAATTATCTATGATAAGTAAAATTATAAAGGATCGAGGCATACCAATTTTGTATAACCACTCAATCCTCATTGGTACTATGCTTGTACCAACCATGTATCAACTCATATGAATACCCACCATAGTATTCAATTTATAATCCCCTTTTCAATTTGGTACATGTAATCCATTACTAAATTTTAATTTGCCTTATCTATCTTATCTCATTGCCATATATTGATTACTTATAGGATTTATTATTCTCAATGAATAATGTATCATCATCCATAGTGAACTCAAATCCATCACCATGGTTTTTACCCTTCCTACACAGTATGTGTCATTGGAACATATTGCTTCCACATGCACTTGTTGAACTTGTTCCTATGCCAACCATTTTTATATCTTGATCATTGACTAAGTCTAAGTCAATTAAGCTTCCACTATCTCTAATAGAGATGTGTAACATTATATATAAATTTAGTTTATCACTTGACTACCATTTTTATATATTAGATATTTATGTAATATCTTAAGCAACTTTTAGGATATTTACTTAGATGCACCATGTGTTTAGCTTGATGCATGTTTTTTTGTTTTTCCTTAACAAACTCTTTTCATATTTAACACATGTGGTATGAAATAATGGATTTATATCATACTAAAAATCATATGATATCCATTTTTCATATTAGTTAGAATATTAGTTATTGGATTTAGCCGTTATTTTCAAATCACGTTTTGAAATATGATGTAAGTTACTACAGGTTGTAACATTGATACTACTTACATCATAACTATGATCCATAAAGTGTGAATTTAGGAATTAATCCATGCTACATTTTATTGATCAATGTTAATTTGTAAGAATCATCATCAATACTCCTTATGAACATCAATATCATGATGTAGATAAAGTAACATGCGTTTAGGAATTACTCCATGCTACATTATAATGATAGATGAATGCTTGGTCAAGATATAATTCGACATACCAATCCAAAGAAACTCATATCTTCTGACTATGCATATAATTCACTATTACATTCCTTAATGACTTAAAGGAATCTTATGAAGCATTTTTACCACTAGCTTTTGTTTGTAATAGTTCACACTCTCTTGTTGAACTAACCCTGGAAGCTTTGTGGGATAACTTTATTTATTAATGTTTCTTTGTCTAAATTAATATGTAAATAATAAAAAAGGTGTTTAGTTATGACAAGCCTAAACACCATATTCAGTATATTCTTTATGCCGCCTTTTAGTTTTTCTTGAAAAATAATTACTTTTCAATAAATGGATAAGTCTTAAATTATATATTCATCATGTAGTGCCAATTATTCAAGTATGTTTGAACTATTTGTTGAGTATGTTAAACCACAAACGACATTAATTCCTGAATTTATAAGGATGTCTCATTATAAAAAAAACTTGAGATAAATGTTTTGGTTATACTCAATAACATTTTAAACTGAAATCATTCACTTGGAAATAAAAAGTTATGTGTTTCTCACCGTTGACTTAGGAATCACCCTTCCTTAGCTATTTGGAGAAGACACTTTACTTCTTATAATGTTCCTATACTTACTTGGTTACTGTATTTAAATACATATATGTTATTGGAATATTGTATTCAACACCCAATAAGTTTGTTAGAAACATTAATATATATTGATGAATATACCTGAATGAGAAGCGGGTAACTGATTCTTGTATTTCAGTTCATTTCATTTTAAGATTCCATAAATTTATTTCAATATGTGATCAAAATAAACTCATGTTAAATAACCAACCAATTTTATTTGAAGTACATGAATAAGGTTCCTTTGTATTAACTTTCCATAGGCTATTTTTCCTTGTCTTTCAATATATTCACCATAAGAATAAAATACGGTACAATATTTAATATTCTTATTACTTAGAGAGTGTTACCTTAAAGGTAATGAAGATCTTACTCTATACGGTTCATTTGTATTCTTTAATGAACCTAGAGAAACTGGGTGTAAGAGGCATAAGAATGGGATTCCATGAAAGATTATGAACTTTCTTTCACTTTATACAAGGAAAGTGCAATCATCACATTCAAATTTTTCTTAGCTTTCTCCTCATAAACTTCTTGGAGATGAGACTAAATGTAACATCATCCATGTCATGATGTAACAACCAAAAATAACATTAGACATTGATGATAGAATTATGAAAGAACCATCATATTTTTAATTCATGACTCTCTTGTAAGAAATTTTACACTCTCGCTTCCTGAGGTGGATTAATAGGTTGGGACACTAGCACCTTGAATTTATGATATAGTAATATTATGCACAAGAGTCTGTACTATATTTTAAATTCATGCTAGTTTGGAGATTAACTTTTTCCAATATTTATCACAGTTTTATTGTGGTATTAATTTCCATTATCTACAAATAAAATTTACCAGATTAGTACTTTTAATGATGATTACCTAATGTGACATTAACGATTAATTTAGTTATTAAATGTCTCCCAATATTTTTATCAAATTCTAGTAACCCTCTATACTAGAATCAGAATACTCAATCATTTGAGTATTCTAGTGGAAATGCTCCCTAAAACTCCATAATATTTTATAATCTATGGTTATGCCACTACTTAGAGGGTTCAAGGTAGGCTTTTGGCAGGCCAACAACATTAACTCACAGCTCCTTGATCTATTGAGTGAAGTCCAATCTTCTAAAATCATAACTAGATTTACTCAATGATTGCCTCTAAAATTAAAACAAGCTAGCTGTGGAAATTTCTTTGGTGCAATTGTAGTTATGTCAACCCACCACCATAATAAGAACTCCCCAGTTGTAAGAAGTACCATCATCTATGGCATTATTAACACCCCGAACACCCGGTTTTGTTCAAACTTGAATGATGGAAGGCCGTAATGAATTAATATTACATTGAGAGTTTTGTGTTTTTATCTCACTGAATGTAACCGATTTCTATTAATCTTGTTCATCTATGTTTTCGTGATCTCAATTGACCATTAATAGAAAAACATATGTCGCTTCTTTATTCATTTTATTATTTATTATTTTATATATTTTATTGCTATTATAAATTTCAAATAATAATAAATAAATGCAAAAAGGTGAACTACTACCCTACTGGTCTTGAGTATCTAAACGACCTAAGGGAATCATAACTAAGTTGAAGCTTGAATCATAATGCAATTTCCCCCATCTTGTATGTTTGCTTCACTTATATAGTATCACCTCATCTTGGCGGGGTCGACATCATGTCTTGGAGTACCACCTCATTTGGTGGGATCCATGTGTCGTCTTGAACCATCTTGATCAACATACACCACCTCATCTTGGTGGGGTCCATGTCACTTATTGCATCATCTTCATCTGAAATAAAAATATACTCGTGCACAGGTGAGGGGGACTGAGGGTATAAATGTACATCAGGTAAATTGGACACATAGTAAATAAGATGAATATACCATCATTTAATTTATTACAATCATCACACACAGTTAAATAAATAATTAAATAAATAATTAAATACAGACATACAAGGGTCGGTGCTCAAGACCAGTAGATGGGAAAAATCACTGCATAATAAAATAAATTTTCATTAAATAAGTATGCAGGTTATAAATTAAATTAAATGAATTAAATAATTCAAATAATTTAATTAATTATCAGTCTTCTAATTAATTTAACTTTAGTATCAAAATTAATATAATTTAACATAATTCAAATTAATAATCAAGTTGAATTAATTTTGTCAGGGTATTAGAATTTATTTTTTTAAAACAAAATTAATATATCAATTAATTTAATTAAATTCTGTAATTAAATTAATTAATTATATTAATTTAAATTAAAAACTGGGTCTCGAAACCTTTCTATGACCCGTCGCAAGTTGCGCTGAAACTACAAAGACCCATACCAGGTCGGTCATAGCCCATGCATGTATTAACTGGGCCAGCCAGGCCTGCCTAGACCCAAATTTGGTTGATAAAATCTATCCGATCCTATTTCGAGACAAACTAGACCATCCAAAAGCTGTCAGGTATTACCTGCACTTAAGTTAGGTTTGTTTTTGGATGACGAATGCTATGAGGGCGGCGAGAAGTCCGACATCTGAGCGGGAGTTGAGATGTAGGGAGGGAGGTCCACGACGAAGTGTGGTGGGACTCTGTCGAGCTGGCTCCATCATGGCATGGTCCGGCGACAAAGCTGCGCGACGACCAGAATCTCCTCGGGAGGAGGGTGATGACCTGCTCGCGGTGAATCCCAAATGGGGTGTTGCGCTTTTGTGGCATGCTTGGAAAGAGGAGACGTGATAGGTGGGAGAAGTCCAAAAGGGAGAGTGGCACCGCCAGAGGCTGGTGGAGGCACCACTGTATGGAGGAGGCTAGTTGGCGAATACGGCTTGGGGTGGTGCGGTGCGGCCATAGACATTGTCGTCCAGTCGCTGGGAGGAGCTACTGTATGGAGGTTCCGGTCAGGGGAGGCACCATCAAAAGGGGATATGTGGTGTTCTTTGATGGAGGGGATAAGAGGGGAGGACCAAGGATAGTGGATCACTGGGTGCTGGGCAAGGCAGCGGGGTTAGGGCGGCAGGGTTAGGGCGTCACTTGGATCTCGGGTCGCCTAGTGCTAGGTAGCGCCCTGCCAGGTGGGAGGTAGGGGATGACCTTGGGGGTCCACACGGACCCCAAATCCCTTTTTTTGAAATCTTTTTTTAAACTGCCACACCCACCCCCTTTTTTCTATTTTCTTTATTCCCTCCAAATGTATCTTCTTCCTTTTTGAAGTCTCCTCCCCCTCTTTTTTTCTTCTTTATATGTGGAATAACACATATGAATCCAAAAATTAATTTCCAAAGGCTACATAGCCTTTTTATATAATAATAATAAAATTATTATTATAAAATAATAAATTCTTATTATATTATTATAATAATAAAATAAATATTATAATAACAATAAAAATATTATGCAAATTAGAAAAATTGTAAAAAAATATAATTTTCATATAATTTTAATTATATCTGTTGAACCAATCTAAACTTGATCGGTCATTTGAAATGAATAAAATTTAATACCCTAAATCAAACTATAAATTCAATTCAATATGAAAATTTAAAATAGACATAAATTGGTCATTAAACATTGGATCAATGCGCGGTTTGAGCAGTTGGGTCCATTTTTGAATCCTATACTTAATTGTAATACAAATGTAATTTTCTAAGTGTATAAAATTTACGTGATTGCTTTGATACCAATGAAAGGTTCCAAGGCTCGTAGCAGAAGCTTGTCAGTTATAGATTTTAAAATATTTATTGACTGGATGACAGAACTTGTCATTGCTGACAATCCGATCCTCAGTAAGGTCTGAGATTCTCGCATAAATTATAAAGATCACAAAAACAAATTGAAAAACATACCATTCCAGATCTGAAGGCACACTCGAATAAAAATCATCATTGGAAATAGTTTCTTGAATAATCCATTATTGGATCCCTCTATATTATACACACGCGCTTGAAAAATCTACTGGAACATCGATGGTTGAATTCTGGGTGCTAGCGCGGTGATCCGACGATGTCTTCAACGTTCCGAAGATCACCACATTGTCATCCATTCGATGCTTGAGGAAGATCTTGATCTTAGATCTTGGATCAACTGATTCTTTCTCTAGGAAGTGAGGGGAGAGATATTCTCTCATTTTAATTCCATGAAAATGAATGAATATCCACATGGAGAGATATCCTCTCCTCTATTTATAGTGGGGTTACAAAATACCCTGTTGGATTCCCTGACCCCCATTTATTTCAACGTCCCCTAAATAAATAATTATGAAAAACTAATATGTTTCAATATTATTTATTATTTTATCACATAACTTTAGTATATATATATATATAATATTATGTGATAAAAACTAATCTATTTAACACGACTCTCTATCCCACTTAATATTAAATGAACCTTGAATATTAAAATAATATTTGTTAGATTAATATTATCTCATATTTACTTAAATTGTAAGTACATTAAATATATTGAATCCCAATTATTCATAACTGAATAATATTGAATTTATTTAATTCTTTTGGTGATCGATACTTTGGACAACACTCATACCTTGTGGTGGGGCCCACCATTTCCAATATATCTATTCAACTGAATTGGAGGATTCTTGAATACGCTATTGTGTGTAACCCTCTAGTAACTTATCTCGATAGTAGTGAATAAAATACATTGACCAAGAGTGGAGTCTATCAACCCATCATGGCCCCTAAATAGATAAGGGTTCTCATAGTAATGATAACCAACCTATGAAAACTAACTATGTACTATAATCTCGTTGTCATTAAATATCTCATAAATCAGGATGCACAATTGTGTCATTGTCCTTTTTCTTGCTTTATTATTTGTTGATCTATCCAAATGGATTTACTTTTATACTACTTTAGCCATAGAATTATAAAGGTAGCAAAATATTTATCAACCAGGACTAAGATATAAAACTTCCTAAACTTAGAAGCGACAAATCTTTTATTGACCATTCAACCAATGTCATACCACTAACGACAAACCCAACACAAGGTTCCTTGCCACAATTTCAATACCATGGTTTTTCCTTTCATCGAAGTATGCAATTAAATGATACACATTGGTAATTGTCTCAAGTCAAGAGAACAATACACATTTCTGTAGATAGGAATGACCAATGACACCGAAAACATGTGGTGTTCCTATTGGAGGGTCTGTCCACATGATATCACTACTAGAGATCAGAAAGTGAAAACTTAATGAGAAGAAGTCTCAATTATTATGATCCCCCAACACCTGATAGTCAAATATCTACTGTGTACAGTTATTAATATGTATTTATACCATATAACATATATTTATGATTAATGTCATTGTGTCTTGAGGTTCTCATTATATCCTGGGATCTGCTATAACCTTTTGACATGACAATTAATCATTGGACATTACCATTTCAATAGTGGATGAAAAAAATTATACACTATAATGGTAAGATGACGTCGTGTATAACTAATTTTATACATGATATAGTAATCAAAAGTACTACATAGTTGGGTCTAGGGAACCCACTATTTCAATACAGAGCAAGTCAACACAGTTAGTGTCGGAGCTGATCAGATCATGAATATATTAGAAAAACTTACTCAGGTTATGATGAGTAACCAAAATACACCTATGATGGATCATTTAATGTGGCATAAGCCCCCATATTTTAGTGGGACTACTAATCTAGTGGTAGCTGATAAGTGAATCAAGTACCTAGAAAAGATATTTCCAGCATTGGGATGCAATTAAAAAGAAAAGGTAGTACTAGAAATATATTGTCTAAAGGGACATACTGTAGATACCCGAAGCTTGACGTACATGGACAATACATTACTTTTGCATAATACTTAATACATAACAGAAACAAACACACAAGGACCATAATAGTTTAGTGTCTTTGGAAACTCGGAATAAAATCTTCTAATCGTGGTGAAAGATCTTCAAAAACTCCCATAACGATCTTCCCCTTTTTGTTTCCTTACCTAAAACCTTTCTTTACTTCCTGGGGCAAATAAAACATAAAACGGGTGAGCTCAAATGCTCAGTAAGGGCAAACATAGATAACATAAAACAATCCATAAACATTTGGAAGCAAAAACTTGAACATGAAATTTAAACATCAAAATATTGAGCAAAGACATAAATCGTGGAAGTACGCAAGGCATATATCATAATAGAACATCAACCATGATAAAATGGGAATAAAACATGTAATTGTGGCAACCATTCAGCACATGTCATGATTTCCATAGTAGCCAAGGCATTGCTGCCAAGATCATCTTAGTAAACAAAGTCCCTTTCTGAATCAAGTTCACTCCTCGTTCCAGTCCTATAATACTGAATCGGATTAACTTACCGTTCCTGCTATGTCTATCTCATGAGATATAAATATTTAACAAATTCATTGGAGGGAGATATAGGTCCCACCCATCTCATAATGAAATCATTCTTACTTGTGCCACAAAATAAACATACATCATTCATAATAACCCAATGAATAAAATGGGTTTCATAAACATCTTCCCATCATAACATAATCCATATAAAAGAAATAGATATAATTTCATAATAAGAAAAGTGAAACCATGTAAATCATAGATACATTATACTTAAAACATACACATATGAAATAATTTCATTTTAGATGGAAAATGGTTTTGATAAAACACTTGAAATGAATTCTTGAGGAAAATATCCTTTCTTCTTTAAAATCATTTTCTTTTCACAGAATTCCATGCAATTTTAAAAGAAAAGGGTTTTGTTGAAAATAATCATGCAATATTGTAGAGGAAGCTTCTTGAAAATGAGGTGTTATGAAACCGTAAAAATCCGTTCATGCCGTATAAGTTAAAAATAACATTCTCCTCGTACTTTTGTCAGAACAGTCAAAAAGTACCTTATATGGTAACCAAAAGAAAGACTCCATTCATACAATGTGGTAAAAAGTCAATAAAGGGTAAAAATGAATTTAAAAATTCATGGAAGAATAGTAAAAATTTTATGAAAACATTTTTAGAAAACATGGTCATGGATGATAAACATAACCCCAGTAAATACTTACGTATAAGCAATCTCAGATAAAAATGAGATTGAAAATTTATCCCTTACCTTATGTCTGATATGCTTCATATGTATCCGAACCCCCTGTATAATGATTTAAATAATGTCATTGACTTATTAAAGAATCATATTCATTGTTATGATATCATATATGGGTCACTTATGACTTTATATTACTCGTTCTTTTGTAAATTCCATGTTAAAGAGCGTTTGGGGTAAAATCGTTTCATTTATCGTATGTGTTTCAACTCGTCGTTCTTGATATTATTACTTATATCCTGATTTAAATAATTCCATAATGTAAAACATGATTTATATATAATATATATTCATTATATACATATATATTATAGATCGATAAAAGGAATGAAATACACCGTTAATGGAGATGGTAGGCCGTACGTACGCATGAACGCTATTTTCGTTTCCTTATTGAGTTGAATGGAATTGAGTATATGAAATAAATATAAATATATATATATATACATAAATCCAGTAGCATTATTATGTCATATATTTCATTATTATTCATTATATATACTTAATAATCATTCTTGAATGGTTAATCACGGAAAATGAATCTCATCGCGTTCGTGGAGACGGTAGTCCGTACGTACGCACGAGCGATGATATCATTCCCATGATTGTGGAATTGTATTGGAGTGTATGTATACTATTTAATAATAAATATAACTTTGCAATAATCATTTATTTACACCATTATACCCATCCATGTAAGGTGGTGGTGGAAAAACAGATTACACCACGGCGTGGAGACGGTATTCTGTACGTACGCACGCATGGTGATTTCGTTTTCCGTAGGATAGATAGATGGTGAAATAGGGTTGTTTCATAATTATAATAACATATCAGTATATGAGTGATACTGATGTTATTACTTCATAATTAAACAACTAAATAAGAAGAAGTGGAAGAAGAAATAAAGTTGAAAGAATCGGTAACGCGCATTACCTCTTCTTTGAAGCGCCTTTTTAAATCCTCCTCTTAGGGCACTAATATTGGTCTTTGAAGAAGACCAGAACCTCTAGGATGTTTCTAGGTAAGTTTATAAGAGAAATTTTCAGGGGTTGGCCGAGATTTAAGGCTCAAAGTGGTGTGAGGAAGAGAGGGATAAGGTGCCCTTTTATAAGGGAGGAGAGGGGCACATTTGGAATAACTAAAAATATTATTTCATTATAAAGTCATATTCGGTTTTTAATAGCTCAAAATTGAGTTATTTAGAAGCTAAGGTGGGGATGGGTATAAATACTCTCATCCAATATAATTTAGGCAAGTTTAGGTTCCTATTTTAACCTTATCATTTAGATTTAACTTTAAGTTAGATAATTTTACTTTTACCGTGTCTTTTTGTGTTCTTACACTATAAGGTTAATAAACTTACTATAACAAGCCAAACTAACCCCAAGTTGTTTATTATTAATATATATAACCTTATCTAAGTCATTTGTCCTAACCTTATATTTTTAAGAATATAATAACAATTAATAATATAATATTTGTTTTAAAAACTATTTTATGTCAATTTTGACACTATTTGGTAATTGATTTTTTTGAAAATCATAACAGAATTATTAGTTCTAAAAAAGGTTATTAAATCAACACTAACATGTCATATTAACATATAAAATTATTTTAATTCATAAAAAGTCTCAAATTAAATTTATTTGGGTATTTATAACATCAATTATGTCAATATTTTATTAATAAGATAATTACTGCATCATCATTGTGTCATAAATAAATAAAATTATTTAAAGTCTAAAAATTACAAATAAAATATAATTATATAGGAAATAGCTTTATGTTTCTAATGAATATTTATAGTCGAATTTATCTTATGTATAACCCTATATTCAAAATGATTTACCTATTAAACATTGATTTTAACTATTTTAACCCTTCTTTAAATAAATTAATAATAAATGTCCTAATCTAATCCAAGTGGGCCTAAATGGTCATATTTTATTAATAAGGTTGTTTTCGGTCAAATTACACTTATCCAATATAATTAGGACATGTGTTAGGGTAATAATAATATCATTTTTACCCTTAATTACCCTATTTACTTTTAACCGTGGTAAATAAAAGAAAAAGTTACTATTCACCAAAAATTATTTTCATCTCATTGAACCACATTTTACTTACTAACATCAACTGTGTCTCTAGGATTTTTTAAATTCTATTCACAAAAGTGGTAGAATTATGTTTTATGTAAATTTGAAAATTCTCCTCGGAGGTGAGTAAAAGACGGTCAAAAGTTCAATAAAATTTTTATATATCTAAAATTATTAAAAAATGACTCCAATGAATTACATTGAACTTATATAGGTATTATGTATCAAATTTAACCTAAAATAAATTTAAATAAAATAAATAATTATTTAAATAAAAAGTCAGTTTTTAAACAGTAACCCAGTGTTTTCACTATTCATCAAAAATTGAAAGTTTTCAGAAAAATACCAAAATTTCACCCTAGGCTAATTTTGATATTCCGAATCCAAAAATGAAATCCATTTTGAAAGATGAAATTTTCAAAATTTCAAAAAGTGGTTATTACTATTCATAACGGCTAGTTTTAAAAATATTTTAATAGCATATTGTTGTTTAGTGAAACTCAGTATTGCGTACAACACATGCTATCGAGGAAGGTCGCGATTGTGTGTAATGCAGCCATGTTAGGGTTACGTGTTGTGCAAGACTCTTTTGTTGTAGCGTACAACACAAGACATCAATAAAATTAAAAATAATATTTTTCATAAAATCTCGGGGTGTTACACATACTGACCAATGGTAGTTATTGATCCAAAATATTGAGGAAAAATAAATAGAGGACATGGATTGGAGAACTTTTAGAGAATCACTCTTCTACAAATACTTCCCTCATGCGAAACAAATTGAAATGAAGAGAAATTTTTTTAGAATAATGAAAAGGGAAGAAGAGAGTGTTATGGATCATGATGATACCTTCAAAATAAAATCCAAGTATGCTATAGATTATGTAAGTGATTTAGAAGAAAATATTGATCATTTATTTGAAGGTATTAATCCAATTCTCTGAAGGGCACTCAATTCTCAAATTTTTTAATCATATGATGAAATAGTGTTAAGTACCATCAAAACGGAGAAGGAATTTTCTAGATTGAATTTTTTCAATGAAATCAAGATAGGAAGAGGTATTATGATAACCATAGAAAAGGTGAAGAACCAAAGAATAAGAAGGGAATGAAGTAATTCCCATTATAAAAAAACTATGGAAAGAATCATCCGGAAAAAAGCTTGAAAGGTATAGGGGTTTTTTATAAGTATAGAGAATAGGGTCACCAAGATAATGAATGAAAGGTTAAGAAACAAGTAAATGATGTTCAATTATATTATTTTAGAGAGATGGTACACTATAATATTTATTTTCCTATGTGTCAAGAAAAATTACCTCAGAAAAGGCCACAAGAGCTAGGATATGTTTATGCGATCACAATTATAGAAGTTGAAGTTCCAAATGATGTGGTGTTAGGTACTTTAATCATTTCATCAAAATTCTCCAATTCTTTATTTGATTTTGGATCATTGCATTCTTTTATATCTTCATAGTTTTCCAAGAAAATTATACATTTATTTTTTGATTTAATAATGGATTTTTCAGTCAAAACTCTTAAGGGAAGTATCATTGCAATAAAGATGTGTTAGTCAGTCCCATTCATGACACATAAACACACTTAGTTGCTGATCTTATCATCATAACTATGATTTAATTTGATATAATACTTGGTATGAACTAGTTTTCAAACCATGATTCATAAATTTATTGAAATAAGAATGAATTTACTATTTGTGAGAAAGGTTTAGAATACCTTATGTTAAGAGTAGAAAACTCATAATCTGATTCTTATCTAGATACACCTCTAGTAGCTCTACTAAATGAAATTATTAGGGTGTAATAGAAAACAAAATCTAGGGATGAGGAATTTAATATTTGAATTAAGGATGTACTAGTTGTGAAAGAATATATTTATGTATTTCTAGAGGATTTACCTGGACATACTCCAGAGAGGGAGGCTGAGTTCAATATGGATTTAATTCATAGTGCATGATCTATATCAAAGACTCCCTATAGAATGAACACTGTGGAATTAGTGTAACTGAAGAAATAATTAGAGTAACTGAGTGACAGAGGATTTATTCCCCACAGTTTTCCCCATGGGGAGCCCCTGTTCTATTTTTAAAGAATAAAGATGGATCAATGAGGATGTGTATTGACTATAAAGAAATAAATACTATTATAATAAAGAAAAAGTATCATATTCCTTGCATTGATAATTTATTTGATAAAATTCATAGAGCTAAATATTTCTCAAAGATTGAACTTAGATATAGATATCATCAAGTGTGTGTTAGAAAGGAAGATATTCTAAAGACATCATTTTGAACTAGGTATAGACATTACTAATTTACAGTAATGCCATTTGGACTGACTAATGAACCCTTTGTTTTCATAGATCTAATGAAAAATATTTTCAAGGAACAAATTTATGATATTGTTGTTGTATTTATCGATGATATATTGATATATTCAAAAAGATATAAGGACCATGAGAACCACTTAAGGGTGGTTCTAGAGACTCTTAGGAGAAAAGAGATACATAGGAAGTTTAGAAAGTGTGAATTCTGGATTCAAATAGTTACTTTTCTTGGACATATTGTCTCTAAGGATGGAATCTTATTTGATCCTATGATGAAAAAGGTAATGAAAGAATGACCAATTTCAGCGACCATAACTGGGGTATGTAGTTCTTTTGGCTTAGTAGGTCACTATTGATGTTTTTTACAAAAATATTTCCAACTGTCTAACCCGCTAACCAAGTTCACATGTAAAGGGGTTAATTTTGTATGAAAAAAATGTACATATTGTTTTGAATAATTGAAGATAATATTGTCCAATTATACAATTTTGACTCTTACCTCTAGAAATTATGGGTTTGTGATATACAATGATGTATCAATGAATAGAATAGGTTGTGTCCTTATAAAAACAATTGAGTTATTTCTTATGCATTAAGGTAGTTGAAGAAACATTAACAAAATTATCTAATTCATGATCTTGAGTTAGCAGTCATAATATTTGCACTGAAAATATGGAGACACTATCTCTATGGTGAAAGAAGTGAGACATATATGGATCATAAGAGTTTGAAATAAATTTTTTCAAAGAAATAACTCAACATGAGGCAAAGGAGATGGATCGATTTACTCAAAGATGATGGTTGTTCAATACACTACCACGTAGGAAAGGAAAAATAAGGAAATAGATTCATTAAGAAGGAAAGATCATGAGATTATTTCCCAAATAAGGATTGAGAGAGATCCTATATTCTAGGATTTAGTAAATATATATATGGGAATTTTTAAGGAAGGGAAACATCATTAATTTTTCAAATGATTGCTAAATCATATTTTTTGGAGAAGATAAAATGATCTCAATATGATGATGTGAACCTTAGAAAGAAAATTAAATCGGTTAAGGATAGAAGATTGGAAGACTTCATGTATGAGGATGGAGTTCTAAAATTTCGAAAGAGGTTATGTGTTCCATAAAAACCTGAGATAAAAAGTGAACTATTATATGATTCTCATAACTCAAATTTCTCTATACGACCTCATAGCACCAAGATGTATAGAGATCAGAAGGAACATTTTTTGTGGGATAAAATTAAGTAGGAAATTGCTAATTATGTGTCAAGGTGTCTAGTTTCTCAACAAGTTAAGGAAAAGAGATGACATCCTAGAAGAGTTATGGAACCTCTATCTATTTCTATGTGTAAGTGGATTGACATTATAAGGGAAATTTTCATATGAATACCAAGGACACCTAGAAGGAATGATTCAATATGTGTAATTGGTAATTTCCTTACAAAATTGACACATTTCCTTGCCATAAGGGGAGATTTTTCTCTCTAGTATCTAAAAAGACTTTTCATTAATGAAGTTGTTTGAGTTCATGGAACACCTCTATCAATTTTGTCTGATTGAGATCCCCAATTTACATCCAAATTATAGATGAGTATTTATAAGGATTTGGATATAGATCTATATGAGTAATTATTAACATGCTCAAACCTATGAACAGTATGAAACGACTATTCAAACATTGGAGGACATGTTGAGATCCTGATTAATTGAATTTCAAGGTATGTGGGATCAGTACTTATGTTTGGTGGAATTTTATTACAATAATGTTTTCTATTCTAGAATTCAAATTGAACCATATGAAGAATTATAAGGCAAGAGATGTCAAACTAAAACTTTTTGGGATGAAGTTGGTGAGAGAAAACTTATAGTCCTAGAACTTATTAAAGAGACAACAATAAATGTAAATACAATTCAAGCCCATATTAAAGCATCCCAAAGTAGGAAAAAGATTTATGCTGATAACCAAAGAAAGAATTTGGAATTCCATGTAAGAGATCTTGTCTTTATGAAAGTATCTCCATGGAAGGGTGTATTATGGTTTGGTAGAAATGGAAATTGAGCCCTAGGCACATCAGACCATTCAAAATTATGAAAATAATTGGAGTTGTAGCTTACTGTTTATAAATTTCACCAAGTCTCTCCAAAGATCACGACGTGTTCTAAAAGTCATTATTAAATAAGTACATGCCAGACCCATCACATGTACTCACCTATGAGGAAATACAAGTGGAACCTGATTTGTCATACTGTGAAGAGCCGATTGAGATTCTTGACACTAGAGAGGAAGTATTGAGAAATTAGACAACTTGATTGGTAAAATTTCTTCAGATAAACCATAAAATGGAGGAAACAACAAGGTTATTATTAACAATAACCACCCACATATTTTTAGAAAAAAATATACATGAAAACTTTTGAGGATGAAATTTCCAAAGGAGGGAGAATATCACACCCCAAATTTTTTTGTTATGTTTCTTCATAAATAATTTCAATTTAGTAGATAGCTTATATTTCTCAAAAAATTGAGTCTTTGTGAAACAACACTCTATTATTATAATTATATATATAAGATAGTTATAACCAAGACATTAAACATAATTTTCCCACGTCTATGAATCGAATTTTGAAAAATTTATATACAAGGATATGATCAGTAAGATATTTTGAGTCTGAAAGGATCAACTTAATTTTTTGGTGAATTGTAACTTGACCCTTTTGAATAGTAACGTTACCTTTATGAATAGTACTATGAACCTTATGAATAAAAAATCAGACAAATTAATACTAACCTCACACATTAATGTATAAATAAAATTTAGGCATCTTATATATGAAATTATGATATAATTATAGTAAATAAATGTCTTTAAAATTATTAATTCAGTATTATTATTTTTATAAAATGTAAATATTTTTTTACAATTTTATAATTAATATAATGATTCAAAAGAAATTTAATTTTCATAAAATTTATTCATAAACTAATATTTTTGTTTTCATATGATTTTTGGATAATTTTTTGATACCTTAGTTAAATTTTCAAAGTGTTATAAAATGAATTATAAATTTAAAATCTGTATTTTTCAAATAAATGATCATTTTAAATAATTTTTTTCTCAAATTTAATTTTTTTTTTCATAAAATAGAGTTCATTTTTAAATTCTGCACATTAAAAAATGGGTAGGGTAAATTTTTGGGATTTTTCTAAAACACTTGAATTTTTGGTGAATAGTAAAATACAATAGTTTACAACATATATACATTATAAGTTAAATGAAATAATTGACTCATGAATGATATATGAAACCTTGGTTATATATCACATGAAACAATTACTATATTTAGTCATAATAATCAATGTTATTTCTTGTATTCAGCAAAATAACAGAATAATAAATTAAATAATGAGAAATCACCCCTCTCCTCCTCTATAAACCCCCTCACCCCCTCTTGTACTCACTCCTCTATGCCTTGAAGCTTGTCAAAATTTCTTCCCAAATACTCTTGAATAGTGTCTCCAAAAACACATGAGCTCTTGGTCTTACCAAAATACCAAAACCACTTTCCCTAAGGAGGTTCTCAAGGAGGAGTATTCAAGAGGTAAAATCCTCTTCCTTTTACTTTTATTTTATTTTAAAGTTATTTATTTTATTATAATCTCCTCACATACTCTCTCAAAATGATCATGATAAATCTATTATCATATATATACTTTAATTATATCATGTTAATGTAATACCCACCATGAAAATCATTTCTCTCTCTCTCTTGTATTTTAAAAACGAAATCATTGTCCGTGAGATGCCGATTTATAACCTTCGTGGATGAAAAATTTTATTCTTAAATTTCTCCTTCAAGGATGGTCATGAAACCATTTTTATGGTTGAACTAGATTATGTAATATTTATTAAATCCTATTTAATTTTCTTGAACCATTATATATACATAATATTAATTTATTAAACAAAGCTATGCGTAATGATTAAAAAAACAACCATAATAATCTAAGAAATTGTCGCTAAATGTTTATCTAATGATTCATACTCCTACCATTTAACCAAATGATATATATAAAAATTTAAATTTATGTATGTTAATTTATAATTCCAATTATTTATAATTATACCCATTTTACTTTAACTTCATTACTTATAAATAAGAAAACTGGTCATTAAAACCAAAGAAAAAAACTCTCATGAACCCCCATTTTTTCCTTCGGGTTACGTTTCCTCTTTATTTTTACACCAACCATTACATAACCAATAATTAAAAGAATTAATTAGGTATTAATTTAAATATATAGTAATGATTTTAAACCACTATAAGTTTCATACTACTATATATAAAATTTTAAACATCTTCTTCTCACCCTCCCATCAATGTTCTGTCAATGGTCGGTCAACCACCTATGGTGACATTTCCATGTCAACACATAAAAACATCATCAGGGGTTGATGTTATAAACTATATTATTACATATATACATATAATTATATGAATTATATACTTATTTAATTATTTATATTAATTTATAATTTACATTTAGATAAAATAAAAAAAGTGTTGCAAAAATTGGAATTTTTAAGTAAAACATGATATCAAATGCTTCAATTTTCTTCAACAGAAATTAAGAAATATAATATAATGATTATAATTTATAAATAGTTATATAAATGAAAATAATTAACTTCTAGATATGTATTTTAATAAATATAATATTGTTGTTTAGGAGGCGCAAACATGACAAATTTAAGCGATATTTAAGGTAATAGAATTTGTCTCAATTTCCATTTCATTGATCCTTACTTGGTATTGTGCACCTAAAAATTATTATGTGGTGTATCTAATAACAATTTGAGATAAATTTTAATTTTAAATTATATTATATTAAATATATATATTCTTTTATCATGGATATGATTATTTTTTTAGTCGTATACCATTTTACACACAATATTTATCTTGAATGTTGTTTTAACTGGGGAAATATTCATGAGTCTATTTATTATAATCAATACAGATATATATTAGGCAAATTTTTCTTGAATTAAATCTATGTATGAATAATTATTTTTAATTTTAGTGATGGTAAGGGCCCTCTATATCCCCTTGATGCATCGATAGGTCTCATTATACAAAACAGTTGGAGACAAACCCTTCATGTTTTTTTTCCAAACAGAATTAGATGGGTTTTCACCCATAGAATTAAACCATATCAATGGTATAATGGTTCATGTTCCAAATACATGAAATTAAATAAATAATCATTTTCTTCATTTAGTACTCATTTATTACTTTCCATGATATTTTCACTATGAAAAAATATGTGGATTAATTTTCATTCCCAGTTTGTTGATGACATGTGTTTTTTAGATTACTTTCCTCACCATAATGTCCATGCCTTATTGATTGTAATTCAATTTTTAATTCTTCATGTAACCCTTACTGATCAATTTATCTCACCCTTATTAAGTTTCATTTCCCCAGGTTATGAAGTGGAATCCTTTGAATGAGTTTGAAGGATGTGGTTTATTTCAATTTTTTTATGTATCATGTTGTATTTTTTACCTTTCCTAATGTACTATGAGTATCATGTATGTAATATTGTCTTCAAAAAATTCTAAACTGATCAGTATTTAGGAATTTTATTCCTTCTAATCATTCTAATGCAGTAAAATAATGCACCAGTTCTGAGCGTTTGGGGTCGGGACGTTACATATTGAGCACAACGCACCACCATCTGATAGATAAATAGTCAAAGAAAATGATTCCCATACTAGAGTATAGGATTTAAGCTTGTTTTCTATACCTTGGTGGATCTTGGGATGATATCCTAGTATTGGTAGCATTCACATACCACAATAATAACTAGTTTTTTATTCATATGTCACCTTATGAGGTTCTTTATGGTAGGCCATGTTATTCACCACTCTGTTGTCATGAGATAAGTGAGGCAGTGGTTATGGGGCCCAATTTAGTTTAGGAGACCTCAGAGAGAGTTAGACTGATTGAAAAGAGGTTGTTCATCACTCAGAATAGTTAGAGATCATATGTCTACTATAGTAGGAGGATTTTGGAGTTTTCTATGGGTGATCAAGTTTTCTTGAGAGTGAATCCTTGGTTAGGTCACCGATATCTAAGAAATCAAGAAAATATGGCCTCATGTTATATTAGACCCTTCAATATCACCAAGACGGTTGGGATAATGAAATACTGTCTAGATATTCTTTTATGTTACTGAGATATACATAACATATTTCATGTGTCTCATCTTTATAGGTACATACCTGATCCAACACATGTCATTGACTATGAGGATGTTGAGATGGAGACTGACACACCATATAAGAAGCTCCTGATAAAGATCGTAGATCAGAGTGAGAAGACATTGTAGGGGAATATGAAACCACTTTTCTGGATCCTTTGGCAGCATGAATGAATCTAGAAATATATATGGGGTTAGAAGTTAGACATTTGAGCTTAGTATATTGAGTTGTTTGATTAAGACCACTTGAGACACTTCTTTAGGATGGGAATCAATTAGGGGGAGATAATTATAACATTATCAATGTTTAATTCTTTTAAAAACCCACTTTTGTTAATATTTTATAGTCATATTGTGTGAAAAATTATTTTTTTTCAATTTAATTCTTACCCTAATGCAGGAACTATTATTTTGGTAAGGGTAAATTGTTTTTTTCTATAGGTTGTGTAAGGGTACCAATGAACTTTGTAAGGGTTTGATGAGGAACCCTTTAAAGTAATCCACATGTGTAAGGGTAATACCTTATTTATAAGGGTTACATAAGGGAAATCCCCTTTCTTCATAAGGGTAGAGTGAATTTTTAGTGGATGTATAAGGGTAATTCTACCGTTGTGTAAATGTAAGATGAAATTTTCAAAATCTATATAAGGGTACTCTAGGGATACATAAAGGTAATATTGGATTTATGACCTATGTAAGGGTAGAACATATCCCCCTTACATGACACATAAGATATAGGTAAGGGTAAACATTGTTACCCTTACATAGCACCCTTTTTTGGGTGAAAATTGTTTTTACATCTGCTATTCATTCCTTCTTCCCCATCTTGACCCTATAACTCATTTTTAATGATTTTAAATGACTTAAAGCATAATAATTTAATGTTTTTACTCATTTGGATTTAACAAACCTATTATGGATGAAATTAAATACTCTACATTCATGAATAATTCAAAGACCAAATTAAATGATGAATTTAATTTGGGAATATCAATACAATGATCCACCATAAGTATATTATTAAAAATAAAAAAAAAACTTATATTAATTTTTATCTTAATATTTATTTAGGATTGAGAAATCTAGAAATTACAATATGTGAAATCTATGAAGTAATCATTGACTAAACACAGTTCTCATCCAGTTTCCAGGTATGGCAGAACCAACTATTCCTCTCTTTTGTTAGGTTCAGTGTCTTAAAGAGGGAAGATTACCCATGTGTGAACTTGTTTTACATTTTCCTTATTTTCTTGAGAGATTTTAAATATATTTATTTTGGATCTTATATAAATTAATTATAAATAATTCTTAAATGATTATATTCTAGAAATTATAAAAGAATGACAAAGGATTGTTTTCCCAAATTTATCTAGGATTTTTCTAGGGAGAGAATTATTATCATATGTAAATTATGATTTTGTATAAGGAAGAATGGTTAGATAATGTTATAACTTAAAATGATAATTTGGAATTATCTTGGAGAGATAAAGTGTTATCCCATGTGGTGTTTTATTTATTATTGAAATAAATTAATTGAATTAGTTCTATGAATCCTTAGTGACCGGTTCAAGTCAATGAACACATAGATGTTGTTAAAGTAAAATTTCATTGGTAAAAATTGACTTTTAAATAAAAACCACGAGTTAGGAAGTGTCTTAACATTTGGGGCTTTTATATATACTTGTTTCTATGATTTGAGTCTTGTGTTATCATGGTTTGTGTTCTCCATTGATGGTGATTTATTTTGGGTATGTGTGTTTTAATGTTACTCATATATGATCCTTGATAAATTATAATTATTAGGGTAGATTATTTCTAGGTTATATGTTTGATTCACATGATTATTTTGATGCTACCATATTTCTCATGATTATATACTATGTATATTTACCATGTCGTGTATTATCTTGCATTTAGAGGTTTGGTGCTTAGTACACAAGAAAAGTGACCATCATGGTATGGTTACCTCTAAAATGGGTAGTGAAGATGTTTTTAGACTTTTAAAATAGGGGTTCATGATATAATTTCTGCTATATAGAACTCGATGCCTTGAGGATTTCAAGAAAAGTGATGAAACTTGATGCCACGTGGATTTAGAGTATCTTTTTGACTCTTCACTTTGGGGACTATGAGTAGTGTGCACACTCGAATCCTTGTGGATTACAAGTGACATTAAAATAAACTTGAAGCTAGTTTGAATCATTGTTTCATCTTAGATCATAATTTTGGAATGAATTTGTTACAGGTACGGATGAGACTCGTGGTGGCTTGGTTAGAACATAGGTTCTCAGTTTTGGAATATTGTGTTGTTTTCACATTTATTATTATCATGAAATAAACTTATTATACCAATGTAAACTTGTTAAGGATGAATTTGTGGTGTCATAATATGTTTAATTACTCAAAAAGTTCACAAGTATTCTGATGTATGTGCAGAGTTCATTTATAGGGATCTGAGTAAGGGCATGGGGCCTGTAGATGATGGCTGACCAGTGAAGAATGAAGCTAATGGAATGACAGAGACAGACTTTTGGATACACCAACAATTTTCTTATTTTTTCACCTGATGCACTTTTCAATTCTGTATTTCCATCCCACCTTTGTATCCTTTTTATCAATTTATTGTATGATATATATGCCATCTTTCAATTTTCACATGTTACTCAGATTATTTATTATTATATATTATTTATTATTTGTTTTATGAAATGATACTAAGGGTATAATCTCCCCAATTATAGAATTATACCCTCACTTCTAGTCAAAAACCTCATGCATACGAGGAGATACACATGAGGTTATGTGACACTTCAGTTCGAACCTGGTGATTTAGTTTAGGGTGTTATAGAAATATTGTGAAAACTTTTTCCAATGAAAATTTTCATGATATTATTGGGGAAGGTAACTTTGACTTATAAATATAAAAAATGAAATTCCAAAAAAGAAAAAATCACAAGAAAATATAAATTCAAATAAAAATAAAAAATAAAAAAATTTAACAGGATCGGTAAATATTTTCACTAAAAACCGATTCATTTATTAGTTGTGATTGATATATTTTGAGCATATTTGATCACTTTTGGCACCTTATTTTATTTTTGAATCAATTTATTACTTTGGGATTAATATTATATATATATAAATATATCGTGTGAGCAGTTTTTTTCTGTTAGCATAGGAATTTAGTGAAACCACTTGACCTATGTGCTATGATCTCTTTTTAACATGAAATTTAATTTAGTGGATCAATTCAATATAAATAATTTTTTTAAAATAAATAACCAATAAGAATGTAATTATAATATATTTAAATTTTATTAACAAGAATTCCTTTGGTCAAAATTGTTTTCAAATTAATAATAATTTTCAAAACCAAAACAAATTTCAAAATATTTTTTTTCAAAATCAAAATTCATTTAATTTCAGTGCATCATAATCAATTTTTTAATCAAAATTGTTTTAACAAACCATAAAAACATTATTTTAATAAAAAATATCCTTATAATCATCAAACTTATTAAAATTAAAACTATTTTTTGGATGATAATTATTTTTATAACTTTAATGACCCATAGTACATTTAAAACATTCAAAATTGTGCTAGTATTGGGAAAAATTAACTTTTTGATCAACATGGTACAAATTTTGAATTGTAAAATTAATATTTTGGTGGTATTAGTAAGTAAAATCTATAGGAGGCCATATAATTTACAGAATAGTGAGCCTTTTAACTTAGATTTCTAAAATAATTATGATGAAAACATTTAATGCTAATAAAATTATGAAATTAAAAACACTAATTTAAATTGTGATAATTTAATTCCCATTTCAATGAATGATTTTTTTTAAAAAAAATTCAACATTTGGAAAATTGTATTAATTTTAATGAGAAATATCAATGTTCAAATCAATTTTACCCAAATATTGGAATGCGAAATCAAGAAAATACATTGTTATATTTATTTATCAGTAATTTTAACAAAAAAAATAAAACATTTGATTTTGATAAATTTAATGGAAACATAAATCCAATTTTTTTTAATATAATTAGTTTAATGAAATAATTAATGGAAAACATTAAAAATTTGAAAAAACAGTAAATTAACAACCCTATAATTGATGATGATAAAGAAGAATTTAATATTTTCTAGGGGAAAGATAAACATATCCTTGAATTTAAATCATTTTATGTCCCTTATGAATCTGTTTTAGATAAGGAAAAAATTAATTTTTATTCTAATAATTATATTTCACACATGTTTTCTACTAAAAATGGGTTCTTTAAAATTATTGGCACCCTAAGGGTTTATATTGGTTTTGGAAAATGTATCTTTTGATGGAAGGGTTTAAAACATATAAAAAATGGGAGTTGTATTTATATATCATGCTTTATAAAACTATTTTCAAATATAGTGGTGATTCTTGGAATATTTCTATGGATTCATCCTTATAGGACTCACAAGGGAGATTTGGAATTTAATTTCATGCTTGAAAATGTATAATTTATATGTTAAAAAAGGATTATTAATTAATATGAAAGTAGTTTGGAGAAGTATGATGAAGGCAAGGAAGAATCCTAGATAAATGAAAGGATGATATAAACAATGCATGATATTTGGATAGAATTAGTATGAAGTGTGTCAAGTTGATACACTACCTTTATATGTGTGACATCCCACCCCAAAATTCACTAAATGGGTTCCCCAAACCAGTGGGCCACATGGCCTCAAGTGTGCCTCCTCGTACACAAGAGGATTCTAACTAGCAATGAGTGCCTAGGGTGTGTCCACGAGGAGACTATGCCCGCATGTTAGAGTGGAGAACAATGAATGTAATAAACACGTAAATAGTGGAAACACAATAATAATGAAAAATTGAATTAAAGAAAACATAAACATCCATTAATAATAATCAAATAAAAATATAGAAACTAAATCATATACATAATGAAAATTTCATTTCATGTCTCTATAAAACTGGAAAATAGGTATACATGAAATCATGAAAAATATGCCATACAAAATAACCAAAAATAATCCAAAAAAAATCTAGCATCCTAGGCATTGGTTTGGTCACCTACTAGAAAGATATCATCCTTAAGAAATTAAGTATGTCTGGTGTCCAAAGCAGGACACTTCCCTTTATCAATGGATACATATATATAATCTACCTGGGTACCATCAGTGGCCCAGATATGGTGTGAGATAAATATTAGTAGGCAACCACCAAAAAAATCTATACCATCCATTCAATGAATATAAACTGAAATAGTGTGAAGGGATATATATAAATTTAAAATAATATAGTAATATAAACAACCCATACCTACTTTAGTTTTAGTTGGTTTCTAAACATGTATCATTTAAGAAATTATGTTTTAGTTTGTAATAAGTGTGAACCATACTTTATAAGATAAATATAAAGTAAGAGTATCCAAGTTGTAACCATGTTATCCAATAATAATGATAATAATGAAAGAGTATCTAAGTTAATATCCAAATCACCCTTGACCTCAGGGGTTGAGACGAATCAGTAATAACATGCAGTCTAGAAATAATAAGTCTAAGTGTAATCCAAGGGGAATCACCCAAGGCATTCCACTGTAAACAATTCTAACCGAGTCCTAGGATCTTGTCAAAGGTAAGCACATGCTAAGCATGATTGGTATTAATGGGGTGAATTCATGGCGCCACATGTTTGATGACATAAATCAAGATTCAAGGTGTGTATCCGAGGAATCCTAATATTCAGAAGATAGTAAAGGGATACTACAGTGTCATGTCAGGAATCCTTTAGTAGAAAAGGACCATGTTCTAAGGTGGGAATCTCCCTTGGAAATCAACTCCTTGAATCATAATAGAATACTATGACTGATCAAGAAATTTTTTCAGGAATCCAAGTCATGATCAAGTCTAACCACTTCTATACAGATAAAAAGGTATATATGAAATGGGTAACTTATAATTAAGTCATTTTTTTCTTTAATTAAGGCCATGTAATATGATTCCTTCTAATAATTCAATTGGTTCATTCCATTACATATCATTAATGTGGTAAGGTATATCAAGTATATGAAACCATTTATTACTTTTATTCCATATTAAATTATTAGGTTCATTTCTTTACCTTTTATAAACATTAAAAGTTAGGATAAGAAAATAAAACCCTATGCAATTCAATTATAATTAACTAGGAAAAGTGATATTTTAAATATTATTTCCATTTAACATTTTAAAGGTTCATTAATTAACTATAACACTTACCTTAGAAGATTATAGTGATAACTATACATGTTCTATCCATTTAGAAATTAAGGATCCATTAAATATATAAGAATTCTAACCTTATTAAGGTAAAGTTAATGCACACCCGAATAGTGGCACATATAGTCATAAAAAAGGCACTAAAGTCATAAATATGGAATCAATATATATGGGGTGGTCAAAATTGAGGTCATAACCTCTAATGATGTGATGAACATATATGGAAGGGGATCTAGAATATGATCACAATGATTATTACCACAATATATGAATTTAATAATCAGCACCTAGTGAAATAGTTGTGCTTATAACAAATATGGTTTATAAAATGGAGAGACTTGAGGAATGAGTCATATAACACCTACCTTAGCCCTATAAAACTATCAAATCTAGTATTGACCTTTAATTTGGTGTAGATTGGAAGAAAAAAAAGAATAAATAAATGCCCTGATTGTAACACCTGATGATTTTTAAAATAAATTTAATATTGAATGCATGAAACACTAAGTTTCTACAATACACCACTTTATTATAACCTAGCCAGTAAAAATAAATTTTCTACCCCTATGATTTGAATTTTGAAAAACTGACATACACGGTTGCATTTAGTAAGATATTTAGAGTCTGATCAGACTATCAATATTTTTGGTGAATAGTAATAGACAAATATGAATAGTAATATAACCCTTATGAATAGTAAATCATATTGTTATTTTATTGTATTAATGTTATGAGATAATGAGATACTATTTATGCTTTCAAGGTGATATAAAATGAATTGTAGTTTTAAAATTGTTATTTTTTGAATAAATTTGGATTTTATTTAAAAATTTAATTAATAATATTTAAAATATTATTTTCAAAAAATTGAGTTCTTTTTTTAATTCTACACGTTGAAAAATGGTTAGGGTGAAGTTTTGGGATTTTTCTGAAATTCTCAAACTTTTGATGAATAGTAAAATATGGTAATTTACCATATATATATATATATATATTATCAGTTAAATTAACTATTTCTAGAATCATGGATGATGTAAGAACACTTGTTTTGAACTCAAAATCACATATTACTATTATTGGTCACAATAATCAATATTATTGGTTGTATTTGGAAAAATAATAAAATAATGAGTAAAATAATGGGGAAACCATCCTCTCCTCCACTATACCCCCTCACTCCCTCTTCTATTAACTCCTCCAAATACTTGTGACTTGTCCAAATTATACTAAAATATCATTTCAAGCTCCTCCCCCATGTCCGAAATCCCTTGGTCTCATAAAAAGACAAAAACCTATCCCCTAAAGAGGATCTCAAGGAAGTTTACATCAAGAGGTAAATTCCACTTTTCATTTATTTTATTTCAAGTTCCTTCTTTACTTTTTATTTTTTCACCTTATTTAATCCAAATGTCATGATAACTATAGTAACTTACATGTAATATATTTTTTATGATAAAGTAATAATTCATCATCATCGATCCTTTCCCCTTCTTTTATACTAGAAATGAAAACACCATCTAAGACGTGTTAATTTATCACATTCAAGGATAATGGGTATCAATTTCTATTACCTTATAAAATTGTGGTAATGAAACCATTTATGATGGTTGAAAAAAACTATAATATATGTATTATGAATTATTTAAGGTTTTGGGATCCTTTTTTACACATGATAATAATTTATAAATCAAAATGAGTTTGTTATGAACAAAAACGGCCAATTAACCCTAACAATTTTCACTAAAGTTTTATACAATGATTCATCTTCACTCTAAATAACCAAATGAATTTTATAACCATGTATAATTCTAGTTTATACATAATAAACTACATATTATATTCTGGAAAACCATTCTCATTCTACATGTTTATCCATATATGAATATAAGTAAACCGATCAGGAAAACCAAGGAACAAAACACTCAAAAACAATGAAATTGAATCTCTTAACCCATAAAAAGGCTATGAATGAACCCAATAAGGGTATAATAAATCAATTAAATGTATAGGATGTTATTATATAATTAATATATGTACCTAAATTTTATTATTCAGGTCATTAAGATCAAGTGAGGAACACATTCAGACTTAAGGTGAGAGTTTTCTACCCAAACCTCCATTTTCACTCGGTTTAATCTTATTATATAATTACCTCAATTAAATTATTATTTATTCATATTAAATAATAATATATTCTTTTATTATGTTATATATATGTGTAACAACCAGAATCATATGGGTATTTATATGTTTTAAAAGGATCTTTCAAAAATTCTTCCTGAAATACAGGCCTGTTTCAATGGAATTTCCCAAATTCTTACCTATTTTCAAGGTAACTCTCTAATATTTTTTAGCAATTTTTTTTATATAATCAATAATTTTGTTATAAAAATACTTCCTTAATTAAATTTGGGTTTTATAAAAATATTTTTCCAAGAAAACCCTTCATTTAAAAGTAAAAGATTATTTATCTTAAAAATTACTCGATGATTTTATAAGAGTATTTTCATTTATTTCAAAACTCTTGATGATTCTTATGTATTACTAGGTATAATATTTGAAAATATCATATTATATATTATATTGAATGTTTTATGATCAATTTGATTATGGGTGTGCTATTTTGATACCATTCATCTTACTACTCAGAATAGTTAGTGATTATATTACAGATTGAGGAAAGTTATTAACATCTCATGTGTATATTTTTTTTATGTTTATCCCCATTCATATGAGTAATGAATTGGAATTATTAAGTGATGTGTGGGGCCTACTATATACCCTTGATGCCTCATTATGTATCATAAGAAAAATAGATATGGACTTGGCCGAGGACTTTCCCATTTTTAGATATTATTTTTCTTGAAGCCTTAATCATTTTTAGATGTCATGGTCGAGGCCTTGACGGTATGTTTCAGAATTTATAGTATATGAATTTACATCATTATGAATATATAAATTTAATTTTCCTAAGGTTATTTGACTATTATAATACCTTTGATTATGTTTTATTATGGAAATATTTACTCAGCTCTTATTATTTCCATAATGTGTTCAATTTTATTATTTTTAAAGGCATGTGTTTTAAATTATTCACCACGACTAATGTTTATGTCATCTTCCATTGTATTTCTTACTCTTACTGAGCATTTGAGCTCACCCATTTCTTATGTTTTATTTTCTAAGGACATGAATAAGTTTATTATGAGTGACCTGCAGGGATAAACATATAGTTGTGGATGTTCCCAATAAAAACGATATGTTGTATTTTATTTGAAGTTATAATGTTGAAATTATGTATGTATATGGATTTTCAAATATACTAAACTATTCATTACTTTGAGATAATAATTTCTTGCAATCATTCCAGTGTTATGTAATAAGGCACAGTCTTTGAGCAACTGAGGCCAGGTCTTTACAGTTGGTATTAGAGATAGTTTATCAGCAAAATTGAAAACTAGATTTAGAAAATGTATATTAGGGAAAAACCCCTAAGATAGTCTTTGAGGATAAAAATACAAGGGAATCTTGGTATTTTGGTAAGGAATAGACTATGTGGATCTTTATATAAAATACATACCTATATGGATACTACAAGTGGGCATGGTTCTAACACAGATTTACCTAGGAGTGAAAACTCGGACAAGAAGTTTTGGGCTTGACATAGGGTATCCTAGTACACTAAAACAAGCCTTACCACGCACCTGGTTTGACAAACCTATGGGATCTGATTAGGATAATTTAAATTTTATTTGCTATAAATTATGAAGGAATTAAATTTAAATGTTTCCTCAAAGAAACCATGTTTTTGATTATGGGATTATCCATGCATAGGATTTCATTTTATGCTAAGTATTCTGCTAATTTGAGATTATAAATTATGATTCATAACCTAATCTAGTGTATTTAATTATTTATAAATTATTGCTAGTGTAAGGAATGGAAACCTTATGAACACACGTATCACATGTATGTATTTCGCTCCTATGAAAGATAATGATGTTGGCTCTAGATCTGTAACTGGTGCAGAGAAAATTATAACTATATCGAGACAACTTACTCAGGTTAGGAACAATAACCTTACCCATATAAAGAATATGGATCCACAATATTGATGAGCTATGTTAGATATCTTTATGCTTCAATATCCTCCATCATTTAATGGGTCTATAAACCCATTCTTAGCGAAGTAGTGGATAAGTTCTGTAAAGAATATATTTCTCACCTAGGGAAGTAATGAAATGGAGAAGGTTGTCATGAAAAATTATCATCTGTCGAGAGATGCTAATCAATGGTGGTCACTAATTAAAAACACAAAGGAGGAGGAAGAGATATAAAACATAGAATGAAGTTAATTGAAAGAACTTTTCTTAGAGAAATACTTTCCTCGTGAACAATGAACAGATATTGAAAGGATGTATTTGAATTTGAGGAAAAAGGAAGATGATAATGTTGCAAAGTATGATGATAACTTCACAAGGCTAGAAAGAAATTCAATGGACTATATACATAATCCATGGAGAAAGATTTATCGATTATTTTATGGCCTAAATCCCTTCCTCCAGTAGGTTCTTTTCTGCCAAAATATCTCATCATACGAAGATATAGCCTCATTTGCTATCAAGATGTAAAAGATGTTCTCTAAGTATTATGACGTTAAAGGAAAGAAAGAGAAGAATAGGGTTTCTGAAAACTCTGAAAAAAATAAGGAAATGGGGAATAAGGGAAGAGTTGACTTTTCTCCTTGTGATAATTGTGGAAGGAAACACCCTAGAACCTACTTGAAAGGAAAAGGGGTGTTCTAAAAGTGTGGATAGAAAGGTCATAATACCGGTGTTTTCAAGGTGAAGAAAGAAGCTATTAATGTTCAATGTTATAATTGTAGAGATATGGGACACTATGCTAATGATTATCCAAAGTGTCAAAAAATGTGATGTAGAAAAGGCCAAGGGAGCAGGGACAAGCTTATGAGATCACAACTACTGATATTGAAGTTCCTAATAACATTGTGGTAGGTACTTTAATCATTTCCTAAAAATTATTCAATTCCTTATTTGATTTTGGATCATCAAATTCTTTCATATATTCCCATTTTTCCAAGAAAATTAGATATTTCCAATTTGATTTAGTAAGGGAGTTATCATTCATAACTCTTAAGGGAAGTATCATTGCAAAAAATTTGTGTCAGGCAGTCCCCATTATGGTATATAAATGTGATTTATCTATTGATTTTATTATCATACCCATGATTGAAATTGATATAATCCTCGGTATGGATTCTATTTCAAACCATGATGTGAAAATTTATTGTAAGAATAATGAGGTTATAATTTTTTAGGACGATGTAAAATATATTATCTTTAGGGAAGAAACATCACCATATGATTATCATCTATATCCAACCCCAATATCTCTACTGAATTAAATTATTGGGGAGTAAGGGAATGCAATAATTATGGGTGAGTAAAGTAATGTTCAAATATAGGATGTTTCTATTGTTCTACAATATGTTGATGTGTTTCCAAAGGATTAACATGGACATCCTCCAGAGTGGTAAATTGAGTTTTCTATTGACTTAATTCATAATTCAAGGCCCATATCAGAGACCCCTTATAGAATGTCCACTATGGAATTAGTGGAATTAAATAAACAACTTTAGAAATTTAGTGATAAAGGATTTATTCACCCTAGTGTTTCTATATGGATATCCCCTGTTCTTTTCATTAAGAAGAAAGATGGATCTATGAGGTTGTGCATTGACTATAGAGAAATCAATGCTATAACAATAAAGAACAAGTATCCCCTACTTCACTTTGATGTTTTATTTGATCAAATTCATGGAGACAAATATTTTTCAAAGATTCATCTTTGATATGGATATCATCATTTGTGTGTGAGAAAGGAAGATATTTCAAAGATAGCATTTAAAAATAGGTACGGGCATTACGAGTTTACAATAATTCCTTTTGGACTGACTAATACACGCTCTGTTTTCATGGATCTAATGAATAGAGTTTTCAAGTAAGATCTTGATGACATTGTGGTGGTATTTATTGATGGTATATTGGTATACTCCAAAATCTATGAAGATCATGAAAATCACTTGCGTACTATTTTGAAGACTCTTAGAAGAAATGAATCATATGGTAAGTTTAGAAAGTGTGAATTTTGGATTCAATTAATATCCTTTCTTGTCCACATTGTCTCTAAGGATGTAATATCTATTGATCGTATGAAGACAAAGGCTATAACATAATTTACTACTCCAGTGAATATAACTGAGGTACATAGTTTTATTGGTTTAGCAGGTAATTATTGGCATTTCGTTAAGAACGTTTCCCATTTATCCAATCCAATAACCAAGCTTACACGTAAATGGGTTATGTTTTTATGCACAAATAAATTTGAGGACTATTTTGAATAATTGAAGAAGAGATTAGTGAATTCTCTGATCCTAACTCTACCATCAGCGAATGATGGGTTGGTGATCTATAGTAATGCATCAAAGAAATAACATGGTTGTCTCCTTATATAGAATGATAGAGTTGTTTCCTATGCATCAAGGAAGTTAAAAATTAATGAACAAAACTATCCTACTCATGATATTGAGTTATTAGCTGCAATCTTTACTTTGAAGATATGGAAACATTATCTCTATGGTGAAAAAATTGAGATATATACAGATCATAAGAGTTTGAAATATATCTTCTCACAAAAAGAACTAAACATAAGGCAAAGGAAATGGATTGAACTACTCAAAGATTATGATTATACCATACACTACCACCCAGGAAAGAAAAATAAGGTAGCAGACGCATTAAACATGAAGGATCATAGAGTTATCCACAAAATGAGGATTAACAAGGACCCTTTGTACATGGATATAATGAGGATGGATATGTGAATTATCAATGAAGTCAAAACATTACTAATTTTTCAAATGGTTTCCCATCCATCTTTATTTGAAATAATTAAAGCATTATAGTCTGATAACAAGAATCTTAAAAAGAAAATTAATGATGTGAAATATGGGAAGTTGGCTGAATTCTTGTGTGAATATGGAATTATGATATTTGGGAAGATGAAATATATTCACTCTCTACCTGAGCTGAAAAGGTAGTTATTGGATGATGTTCATAGATCAAATTTCTCTATACACTCTAGTATCACTAAAATGTATATAGATTTGAAAGAACATTTCTGGTGGGATAACATGAAGAGGGAAATTTTTGATTATGTATTAAGATGTTTAGTCTATCAACAAGTGATGTTTGACAACAACATCCTAGAGGATTCATGCAACCTATACCTATTAATACCAGGAAATGGGATTACATCACCGTGTATTTTGTCACTAGATTACCCAAAACTCTGAGAAATAATGATGCAATATGGGTAGTTGTTGATCAATTTACAAAATATGCACATTTCCTTGCTATAAGGGAGGATTTTCCACTAAAGAACCTAGCACAAATCTATATCAATGAAGTTTTGAGACTTCATGGTGAACCTATATCAATTGTTTCTGATCATGATCCACAATTTATATCAAAATTCTAGAAAAGTCTTTAGAAATATTTGGATACTGAGCTTCGATTGAGTACTTCTTGTCACCCACGAACTGGAGAGAAATTAGAAAGGACGATCTGAACCATAGATGAAAAGTTGAGATCATGTTCACTTGACTTTAAAAGTATGTGGGATAAATATTTACATTTAGGGAAGTTTTCCTATAATAATATTCTCTATTCAGGTATTCAAATGGCACTATTGAAGCATTGTACGGAAAGAGATTTTGTAAACCAACTTGTTGGGATGAAGTTGGAGAAAGGAAGCTTGTGGTCCTAGATCTTGTAGAAGGAACAAAAGAAAAGGTAAAGACTATTCAAGGAAATATAAAAGAATCTCAAGGAAGAAAAAACATCTATGATAATGATCGAAGGAATGATTTGGAGTTTCAAATGGCAGATCACACTATCTTAAAAGTATCTCTATGGAAGGCTGTTATAAGAATTAACAATAAAGGGAAAATAATACCTAGGAATATAGGACCCTTTGAAATTTTGTAAATAATTAGATAAGTTTCATATCATTTTTATATTCTACATAGACTTTCTAGAGTACACAAGGTGTTCCATATCTCATTACTAAGAAAGTATATGCCACAACCAACGCATGTCCTCACTTCTGAAGGTATAGAATTGGAACCTGACCTATCTTACCATGAAGAACCTATCTAGATTAAGGACACTAAATAAAAAGTGTTTAGGAATCAAAAAACTCAATTGGTAAAGATACTTTGAAAAAATCATAAAATCTAAGAGCCAACCTGGGTGCCTAAGGAGCTTATGTTGAAGAATTACCCAAATCCTTTTGTTAGGTAACATTATGGTAACTTCGAGGATGACATTTTTGTAAGGAGGGGATAATGTAACACCAAAATATTTTTCAAATAAATTTAATATTTAATGCATGAAACACTATGTCTCTATAAAAAATCATGTTGTTATAACCTAGAGAGTAAGAATAATTTTTCTACCTTTGTGATTTGAATTTTGAAAAACTGACATACACTGTTGCATTCAGTAAGATATTTAGACTCTAATAATATAAAATTAATTTTTGGTGAATAAGAACATAACCTTATGAATATTAATATGACCCTTAAGAATAGTAAATCATATTATTATTTTATTGTATTAATGTTATAATACAATGAGATATTATTTATTTTTTCAAGGTGACATAAAATGAATTATAATTTTAAAATTTTTATTTTTCAAATAAATTATGATTCTATTTAAAAATTAAATTAATAATATTTAGAAAATTATTTTCAAAAAATAGAGTTCATTTTTTAATTCTACACATCAAAAAATGATTGGGGTGAATTTTTTGGATTTTTATAAAATACTCAATTTTTTTATGAATGGTAAAATATGGTAATTTACCATATATATACATTATCAGTTAAATTCAATATTCCCATCATCATGGATGATTTAAGCACACTATTTTTGAAATAAAATCCACATATTAATATTCTTGGTCACAGGAATCAATACTATTGGTTGTATTTGGAAAAATAATAAAATAATGAGGAAAATAATGGTAAAACCCTCCTCTCCTCCACTATAACCCCCCTTCAATCCCTCTTATCTTCACTCCTATAAAGCCTTATATCTTGTATAAATTATGTTAAAATATCCTCCCAATCTCCTACTCAACATCCATCAGCACTTGGTCTCATAAAAATACTAAAACCTCACCCCTGAAGAGGCTCTCAAGCAAGTTTACATCCAGAGGTAAATTCCTCTTTTCATTTCTTTTGTTTCAAGTTCCTTTCACTTATTTTTCTTTCCTCACCTCATTTAATCCAAATTTTGTGATGAATTTAGTAAATTATAAGTAATTTAATTATTTTATGATAAAGGAATAATTCTTCATCATCTCTCATTTCCCCATCTTTTATATTATAAATGAAAACACCATCCGAGATGTTTTAATTTATAACATTCAAGGACGATGGGTTTCAATTTCTATTAACATCTTCAATTATGGTCATGAAACCATTTTTTATGGTTGAAATAGACTTTATATAATTATTATAACTTATTTAAGGTTCTTTAATCCTTTTTTACACATGATAATAATTTATAAATTAAAATGAGTTCATTGTGAACAAAAACTGCCAATTAATACAAACAATAGAGATTAAAGTTTTATATAATGATTCATCTTCAATCCAAATAACCCAATGAAATTTAAGAAAATTTAATATTATGGTTTATCAATAATAACATAGAACTTATATTTTGGACAACCATTCCTGTTTTACATGTTTATTCATACATGAATATAAGTAAACCGATCATGAAAACTAAGGAACAAAACACTCCCAAACAATTAAATTGAATCTCTTAACCCATGAAATGGCCATTAAAGATCCTAATAAGTCTATAATAAATCAATTAAATGTATAATAGGTTATGGAATCATTAATTTTTGAACCTAAATTTTATTATTCAGGTCATTAAGATCAAGTGAGGAACACCTTTGTACTTAAGGTAAGGGTTTTCAACCTGATCCTCCATTTTCATTCGGCTGACTCTTATTCTATAATTAACTCAATAAAATTATTATTTATTCATATTTACTCCTCATATATTTTGTGATAACGTTCTATATATGTTTAAAAACTAAATTAATACCTTCATTTATGGGTATTTATATGATTTAAAAGGATCTTTCTAAAATTATTCTTGAAATACAAGCCCGTTTCAAGGGAGTTTCCCAAATTCTTACCTATTTTCAAGGGCACTCTAAAGTATGTTTTTAAAAGACATTATTTTTCTAAAGTCACTAATTTTATCATAAAAATACCATCATACTTAACTTATGATTTTAAACAAATATTTATCCAAAAAAACTCTTTTTTTCAAAGTAAAAGAGTATTTTTCTCAAGAGTTACTCGATGATTTTATAAGAGTATTTTCATCTATTTAAACACTATTAATGATTATTATGTATTATTGGTTATAATATTTTATAATATCATATTCCATATTATATTAAATGGTTTAATATCAATTTGATTGTGTATGTTCTATTTTGATACCATTCATCTTACTGCTTAGAATGGTTAGTTATTATGTTACAGATTGGGGAAAGTTATTTACATTTCATGTGTATATGTTGTTTATGTTTATACCTATTCATATGATAAATTAATTGGACTTAGTAATTGATGGTTGGAGCCCTATATATCCACTTTATGTATCGATAGGTCTCATGAGACAAATAAATATGGACTTAGCCGGGGCCATTCCCATTTTTAGATATGGTTTTCACTGAGGCCTTAATAATTTTTAGATTTCTTGAATAAAGCCTTAACTATATGTTTCAGAATCTAAAGAATATGAATTTCCATCATTATGAAGCTATAAATTCAAAGTTCATGAGGTTATTCAACTAGTAGAATACCCCTGATTATGTTTTGTTATGGAAATATTAACTCAGCTCATATTCCTTCCATAATGTGTTCAAGTTTATTATCTTTAAAGGAATGTGTTTTCAATTATTCACCATAAATAATTTTTATGTCATCTTTTGCTGTATTTCTTACTATTTATAAGAACTTGAGTTCACCCCTTTCTTATGATTCATTTTCTCAGGAAATGAAGAAGTTTATTATGAATGACCTGTAGAGATATACTCACTACAAAATATCTCACTTTTTCCAACATGGGCATATCTGTTGGTGAAAGTGTATTTTTTGTTGGTAAAACTTTTTACCAACATATATGTCCCTATCACTAAACTGTTAGTAATAACTTTGTCACTAAATGTTTTTGCGATAGATAAAACAGTTCTGTTATAATTATAATAATACCAACAGATAATATATATGTTGGTAAAGTGTTTAGAAACAGGTTCTAATGATAGATTTTTTCTGTTGGTAATAATATTAGCAACATATAATATTTTTTTACAAATTTCACTTGAATAAACATTTTATATTTTTATTTCTAATAAGATTTTATATTATATTTATTAATTTATCATATTATTAAATAGAATTTTATTTTCACACATGTTAAAAAAAATAATTATATTAATAATGAAACTTAATAAAAAAATGAAGGTCCTCAAAAGGATTCCCTCCCCCACCCCTAACAAGATCCACCCCCATATCCATGTCATGAAAGTGAGCCAACTCCAACACCAGAGACCCACCCATGAGTCATCTCTAGCACTCCAGGCCATGGACCAGCCAGTTAGTCTACTCCAACACTCTAGGCCAACTCCAGCCAAAAAGTCAACTCTAGCACTCCATGCCAGGGACCAGCACAAGGTACAAGCCAATGAGTCTGCTCTAGAAAACTATTAATCTCTAACACTCTATGCCAACTCCAACACCAGGGACTAGATAGCGAGTTAGCTCGGGCACTTCATCCACAATCTATTTCTATTATACATCATTCATTGTTATCCTGGTTCACACCGATGGTTGGAAGCATCTAATCATCTACACTCATGCACACGTCCACTTTCATGCACTTGTGGATGAAAATAGTTCATCTACAATCTAACACTGACTTCAAGAAGATCCAAAGTGTTAAAAATGTTTGAAAATAAAATAGCACAAAAAATAAAAAAATTGAATATTCGAGTCAAATGTAACTAATTATCTTATTTATTTTTTACCTATTTCATAAAATTTCTGACATACCAAACACATACCCAAAAAACATATGTTAAATAGTTTTACAAGAAACATAGTAATAAAAAACAGAACTAAAAAGATAATGTGGCATACTAGATAGGAGATCAAAATTCATGAATCAAGAAGATGAAGAAAAAAATGCGGCCTTTAGTACATAAAAAAGATCGGTTCGGGCCTTACAACACAAACCACGTCTAAAGAAGAAACCACAAATAAGGAAGTTAGAGAATAGATTGGAGCATTATGTATATAAAAATGTCAGTTAGTGACTAAAGCAGACGTGAAGTGAGGCCTCGTATGAGATCGCTGCATACTAAATGGGCTTTTGAAAATACAGAGCTCATGACATACAGTTAAAAAATATGCAACCTATTTTATATAAAAAATGAGGCCTTAAAATATCTATAGTTTAAAGATATCTCAAATACATACAATGTATCACATAAAGAAACATGTTTTAAGTATAAGTACTGTATGAAAAAATGAAGCCACAAATCAAGAATATGGAAGTTGATGATACCAGGAAATTAAAGTAACAATAATAGTCCATGATTCAACTGTTACAATCTCTAAAATCATTCATTCAGTATAGTTATAAATTTCAACTAGGATAATTGTAAAATGGTGTTACTAACTAGAGCTGGGAAATTAAAGAAAACGTTCCCCGAGTTTCATGTTTTACAAGTTGGATGGAGATAAATAGGCATGGCCACCACATGAATTACACTATGAATATTGGGATTTTAGGCCTATATATTTTTGTAGTATGATTTATAGTAACATAAAAAAAATTTCAGAAAAAAGACTAAGTTAAATCATAGGAAGAATTGAAATTATTTCTGGTATTGATTCATTCTAGTATGGAAGGTGGAATATTGTCTTTTCACTGCATGTGAGTCATAAATATTTTGAAAAATAAATTTGATTAGATGAAAATTAAACTCAAATTAGATATCTCAATTGTGCTTGTAGGGGTGAGAAAACAATAATTTTGGTTAAAACTATTCAGAATTTTCAAAAACTAAAATAACCAACCAATGATTTTTTAATAATTGACCCTACTTCTTTGGAAACCAAAACCAAAATAACCAAAAACCATATGAACTGACTAAATTTAATTTTTTCAAAATAACCAAAATAACCATGATTAAAACAGTATTTTAGTTTGTAAAAAAAATAAAAAGTACCAGTGTCCAACATTGCAGGCCTCCACTTCAAATGCCTATCACCACCTGTATTCCAAATTCCCAACCAATATCATTCTAAATGACCGGTAAAAGTAGCACATAAGCCTCAAATTTTGAGTACTATAGCTAATATGGATGAAAACTCTAAAGAATAAATTCCAAATGCAAAAAATGACTAATCAATAGTGTATTTACAAAACTAAAAATACTATAAATATGAACTTTCTTGTGATTTATAATGACCACACTCTAAATAAGAAATTATAGATGAAAAAACATGACTAATCAATAATGAATTTAAAAAACTGCATATACCATTAATATGTTCTTCAAAACCTATGATAAATGATGTGTCAATGTTAGATTTTTCCCATTTGATAAGTCAGTGAAACATTTCATTTTGTCTCTAAATTGAAATAAAAAATCCACAAATCCTAAAAATATAAACCACCTCAATTAACATGAATCACATAAAAATTTCCATCAAACTAGAGGAGAAGATCCCAAAGGCTAACATATGGTGAGCATGTGGAATTGAAATATATCAATCACACAAGTAATGACCAGAGAACACCCAAATATTCATACAAAAAAAAAATGAAATTTTAAATATATGAATTCTTACTTTTAAGATATACATGTAAAATATGACAAGATATCATACCAAAAATATGAACATATATTCGAAAATTCCAAGGTATGTCCGATGTGCTTGTATTTCATATAATCATTCAAAAGATATCCATCAATTAAAAATGACCTAACAAGAGAAAAAAAATATAAAAAATACATTCATATAGGAAATAAAGTGATGTGGGAGAAATATATAGAAAATAACATTAAGATACTGTATGATGATGAAATAATTGAAGGGGATTTGAGAGATGAGAGCTCCAACGGGTGATTCGCGCTCGACTTCTGCAAAACCTAACCCTAATCTCATCTTCTGATCACTACTTGCCCTAATCATGGAAGGCTTTGACCCACAATGTGATATCTCCTTCCCCGCTTCTATAGATTCTGGAACTCCTTCTCCAGATCTACGCATTCAAACGGCTAGCAAGCGACCTAAAGTGGTATCCTTCCGAGATGTTCTCAAAGGTCCGGATCTATGTAGAGTGAAGGAGACGAAGCCTTACCTCTGCAAGAATCTTGACGATGGTATCTTTCTTGTTGAGGATGATCTAGAAGCACTTTTTCAAAGATCACAACTGGTTAAATTTTCCATCCTTGGCTGAGTTTCATATTATAAAGGTGATCGCCCATGGTCTTTATCTAATCTTAAAACTAGGATTTCTCATTGTTTGAATCTTTTGAATTAGAAATTGGTTCCTATAGGTAAAGGTTATTATCACATTGTTTCAAACTCACAAGATGATCTTAACTAGGCTTGGAAAACTAGAAACATTAACCTCAAGCCTTGTTTACTTTGATTGAGTGAGTGGGATGTATCTTTTAATCCAAAAAAGCATAGGAATTCAACTACTCAACTTTGTGTTAGGCTGCATGAAATTAATTGGTATTTTTGGCATTCCAAAATTCTCAATGACATAGTCTCTTGTATTAGTTTACATATCATGATTGACCGAAGGACTTTAAATGCTGAACTTGGACTATATGCAAGAGTCATGGTAGAGGTTAATCTTGATTTAAAACTACCAAACATTATTAATTTATGTGCTCAGGAATATAAAACTGAAATTAAAGTGGAATATGAGAGATTACCCTCTTTTTGTGAGGTATGAAAAATTATTGGTCACAACTTTTCAAACTATAGAATTGTTATAAAGTAGGTTGTTTCTCTAATTGAAACTGAATGGAAGGAAGTAAGTTACAATAATAGAAACAAAAACTCAGTAACTAACGTGCCTAAAACTTCTAAAAAGAGAAATGAAATTTGGGTTAAAAAATCCAATACTTTTCCCCCTGCAAGGTTTGTCCTAGGGTGAAATGGTTGATTATGAATCCATCATTATTGAGTATAACATAATTAAGAAAATTGAGGATATGGTCCTTGGAATTATGAAATCTAACTTTGATTCAAAATCAAACAAAGATAATGATCCTTGCAGGGACATTGCCACAGCCGGTTCTCCATTATGCTATGAGGAAAAGAGGAGGTTTGTGACTCAAAATCCCGTGTCATTGACAAAGTAAATACCTTAAGCACCCCTCTAAAGATCTGGATAATGCTGGATTGAATCCCAAAGGTAAGTAGAAAATCCCTTTGGCTATCCTAGCTCAAACCTGCAAAACTGCATCAAATACTTTCTCTCATAATGCTTCTGATTCAAAGGATCTGCAAGGTACTCAGACAAATAATTTGGATTCAGGTAAATATTCTAACTCTAGCGTTACTCTTGGTGAGTTTCAACTTCCTGCTTTCCCTGATGAAAAATCCAATTCTTATAATTATTTTTCTTTAGAAATACCTGCTTTATATGCTGTTTGTGTCACCATAGAGCATAATAAATCTGCTGAATCTAAATATAGTGACTCTATTTCATTGGAAAATACCAATAACCTGAAGCTGGTTGTTTTACCTCATGACAATACCAACTGTTCTGATAATTATTCTATGGAAAAGGTTTCTGTTTTTGATAGTTTACAATTCCATGAATCTACTTTTGATTCAACAGGGCATAATATTGACAGTTCTATTTGCAATAAAGTTCCACCTTCACGTACTCAAGATTATGCTCCTAAGAAGACTAAGATAACTGCCCCTGGTCCTGCTTCTAATTTGAATGAATCTAAACTGAAATCTTCTCTGGAAATTAGAAGATCTGAGAGGAAAAAGGACATGGGTACAATAAAAAAATGGGGATTTAACCCCAAACATAAGTCCAAATGAATCTTTTATTCTGGAACTATCAGGGTATTTCAAACTCTGACACCTTAATTGTTCTAAAAAGACTTTTAAATACTCATAAACCTTATTTATTTTCTATATCCAAAACTAAAATCAATTTTACCACTACTTTTATGTACCTTTTCTCCATGAACTATAATTTTCTTGGTGATTGTAAAGATAGATCCTTAATTGACTCTTTATGGATTTTTAACCATTCATATCTATAAAATGTGAACATTGTCAAAAATTTAGAACAAATTTTTACTTGTGACTTTTTTGATGATGATAAACATATTTTTTGCACTATGATATATGATAATAATAGATATCAAGAGAGAATATCTCTTTTTCATGACCTTCTCATGTTGGCTCACAATATCCACAACCCTTGTATTGTTATTGGATATTTTAATTCCATTCTTTCTCCTAGTGATAAGTTAGGTCCTTATCACTCTTCAATTTCCTTAAGTGAATTTAGAGATTCTATTGAGGACACAAATATCCTAGAAGTTAATCTTATTGGTGCCAAATATACCTGGTACAGAAGACACTACAACAAAGTAGTGGCGAGAAAACTTGATAGAGCTTTTGTGAATTCTTATGCTCTTGACAAATGTAATACCATTTATAGCATTACTCTTCCTAGGTTAAATTCAGATCATCATCCTATTCTTCTCAATATGTTTATCAGGATTTTGAAACCCATCCTCCCCTTTAGGTTTAATAATTCCTGGTCTGATGACCCTGATTGCACTGATTTTATCAAATATTCTTGGAAATCTATGTACCATAAACATGATGCATTTTCTTGTATTATTAAACTCAAACATAAAAAAACAGGATCTTAAAAGCTGGTGTAGAACCAAAATTAAGAAAATTGACTTAGATATCTCCTTTCTAGAAAATGAACTTTCTCAAACTCAAATCAATAATACCACCTCTGATTTTTCTCATGACCCTCAATAGGAAATTGGGATCTCAATGATACTCAAATCTCTTCTCACTATCAATGATAACATGCGCAAAAATATTTTTAAAACAAAATGGTTATCAAATAGAGATAGAAACACCAAATTTTACAATTCTCTTCAAAGGATAAAGAAAGGTAGTCGACCTCTCACCACTCTTACACATAATGGAATTCTCATTGATTTAGAGGAGGCCCTTACTAATCACACGGTTCCCTATTTTCACAACATATTTAATGGTCCTGATGTCAATAAGGACCTGAGAGCTGATATTATTCCCTCTTTGATTGAGGATAATGACAATACCTTTCTTCTTAACAGCCCCATTGATCATGAAATTAAAGATACTATATTTAGTTTAAAGCCCGATAGTGCTCCAGGAAATGATGGATTTAATAATGGTTTTTTCCAGAAATACTGGGATGTCATTCACATGGATGTTTGTAAGATTGTTAGATTCTTTTTCTCCAATGGTGTACTCCCACATAAACTTAATGCTCAGTTACTCGCTCTTATTCCTAAGTTTTATAATGCCTTTGAGATTCACCAATTTCAACCTATTTCCCTCATTAACACTCTTTACAAGATAATTTCTAAAATTTTAGCTAATGGACTCAATCCCATATGCAACCGAATTGTTTCTTGGAATCAATTTGGTTTTATTAAAGGAAGATCTATACAGGATTGAATTTTCCTTTCCTTTGAATGCACCAACATTCTTAATAAAGTTACCATAGGTGAGAATATTGCTATAAATATTGACATTAAAAAAGTGTTCGATACAATTGATTGGGGTTTTATCTTCAAAGTGCTTCAGGGTTTTGGTTTTAATGATAAATTTATCCAAAGAATTAGAACCTTATTTAAGTCTTCTTCCATCTATATTTTGATCAATGGCTCTTCTAAAGGTTGTTTTAGTAGCACCAAAGGTTTTAGACAGGGAGACCCCCTCTTGGTCATCCTTTTTGTTATTGTAGAAGATTATCTTAGTAGATTTATCTCCAAACTAGTTAATCAGAACAAGCTTAAGATGATAAAGGCTGCCAGGAATCTCAATGTCCCCACTCACCTCATGTATGCTGATAATATTATTTTATTCCTTCATGGAAGGAATAAGAATACTCAGGTTCTTAAAGATGCTTTTTCTCATTATGAAGAAATCTTTGGTCAGGCAATATGTTCGAATAAATCTTCAATTTTCTTTGGAAAGTTTTTTTCTTCAAATAGAAAAAGCCTTATCATAAAAATTTTTGGAATCAAAGAAGGTTTTCTCCCTTTCACTTATCTTGGAGTACGTATCTTTTGGGGAAGACCCAAATAAATCTTCTTTAATGGAATTATGGATAAAATCATCAATCAACTCTCTTCCTGGAAGGGTAAATCTCTCTCCATGGTAGGAAAAATCTATCTGGTTAAATCAAATATTGTCTCTAAAATGGTTTACTCTTTGATGAATTATAAATGTCTGGCTGGTGTCATGAAAAGGCTGAACACTTATATTAAAATATTCATTTGTACAGGAAGTATTCTTAAAAGAAAACTTGTCACCATCCCTTGGTCCACCTATTGTAAGCCTATTGATAAGGGTGGTATTAGAATAAGAAATCTCAATTTTTTTAATGAAGCACTCTAGGCCAGGCTCACCTATAGGTTAATCAATAAAAACTCTGATGTGATTGCATTTTAAAGTAAAGATTTATTTCTAAGCTTAAAAAAGGAAATTTTAATCATATTACCCCCTCAATTTGTCCCTCCATTAGACAAACCTTCCAAAACATCATGGAAAACTCTAGATGGATGGTTAATGTGGATTCTAATATAAACTTTTGGATGGATAACTAGAATGGAACTCCTCTTATCTCTTGGTTATCTCCTGACTCCCCTCCTGAGAATATCAACTCAACTATAGGGGACGTTCTTCATTCCCACAGAAATGAAATCCCTGACAACATTTCCATATTATTGAAAATTATAACTTTTCTAATGCCGAGGATTTCCTCACCTGGGAACCTGCTCATAATGGAATTATTGACTCTAAAATTTTTTATAGCCATAATTTTTCCGGACTAGAGTCCAACTTTGACTAGTTAAATTAATTTAAAAAACCATAGATTAAACCAATAAGACTCAACCTTATTTGGAATATTTCTCGTAACATAATTCCCATTGAGGTCTGTCTTCAATATTTTGGTTTTCAACTACGCTTGAAATTTAATTTATGCAATCAACATATGGAAGATGCTAATCATCTTTTTCTGTCCTGTGCTACTACCTCTACTTTGTGGAACTACATTTTTGAAATTTTTAATTGAAAATGGATGATTATTGATTATATTGACTTTCATCTAAAGAGATGTGTGGATTATTATGCCTTGTAGAAAATTAAAAACAATTTTATCTCTGCCATCGAAAAAATTCTTCATGTTATATGGTATGACAGAAATAATATACTATTCAATAAATTCTCATTAAACTTAAATGCAGGTAAAGCTCAAATACTCATTGCGATTCAAGAAGCGACATCAATTGAAAAAGTGCATTGTAACAACTCGATTGGGGACTTTGAGATTCTTTACAAAATTCGTATTGATGGCATTTACAGTCCACCTAAGCGCACTCTTGAAGTATTCTGGAAAACCCCGATGCCAGGATGGATTAAAGTTAATGTTGATGGTGCCTCAAAGGGTAATCCTGGTTCGGTGGGAGGTGGTGGTGGTTTTAAAGATTATCATGGGTAGTGTCATGGTTGCTTTTTTAGTAGCTATGGTGCTGCTTTGTCGCTAGAAGCGGAGATGATGGGTTTCATCAATGCTGTCACCTTTTAACTTTAAAAAGGTTAGACGAACATCTAGATAGAATGCAACTCGGCCACCATTGTTTAAGATTTATGGAATGGAGTGACTCATCTTGCCTGTCCTCTTACCACTCAATGGATGAAGTGTCTGGATTTGATCCTGGGGATCAACTTTTTTTCTACAGATGTTTTCCGTGAAGCCAATGTGGTTGTAGATGCTCTTTCCAATAAAGGTGTCAACCGGGTTCTGACATGGTTGGATACCTTTCCTCTTGATCTCTTTAAGCTTTATCAAAAAGATTATAAAAAACTCCTCTCTTTTCATCTCTTGTAATCCCCCCTTTTTATATATGCAATAATTAGTGCTTTGGTCTTTTGAACAAGGCATGAACTTCTAAAAAAAATAATTGAAACCGTATGTAGATGAAATATATATTTTTTTTATTTATACATGAATTTTTTTTAATAACATCAATCATGAATTTAATGTATACAAAAATATGTTTCAATAATTGAAACCATACACAAATTAAATATGAAAATGAAACTTTTTGAAAACAAAACTTTTCAAAAATGAAACTTTATACATAATGATTTATTCATTTGGACAACACTATATTTAAATGATATATGTGTATAGTTTTCAAATGAATTATAGAACAAAATTATTCATATAGTTTGACAATGAATTAATAAAACCATTTTAGATTAAGGATTAATTGATATATGAATACAATTTACTCATATATACATAGTTTACTCATATATGTATATAGTTTTACATGATCCTCATAATTCCTCTATAGTATATGAATTTAACTCATACACAGTTTCTTTTCATAAAGATTTACCCAATTCCTTATATAAATGTACGAGTCCAGTTGTTTTTCATCTAGAAATAATGAAGTTTATACCAAAACACAAATGGAAGGTCTGAGTGTTATTACATGTGCATTTATCGATAGTTAACATTAAAACTGTATCCCATGTTCATGTGAAAAAACCATATTATTTCTGTAATAACATGTATTCCACTAAAAGTGGGTATGAGAAAATACTAGACCATCTTACCTAGGTAAAAGAAAAACATCAAATCAGATTTTCAAGTAGAGAAACCATATAAATCAACAACTATTAAAAATTTAACCATCATCGCCTGATAGTGTTACTCGATAGTAAATATTAGTTCACAAAAAATTAAGATCTTTCACATGCAAGTGTTCATGGGACGAAAAGGATAATATTTAAAGTTTCTTCTAAAAAATTATTCCATGTAAAGGTGTTCAAAAAAATTGTTGAAGCATAAGTCATTGTGGGGAAGTTGTAATATTTAGGCATGTCAATGATTCTCACAAGGACCAAATTTGGTCATAACCAACAACTCATTTGTTAAGTACATGTATATAAGAAAGATAGCATAAAATAGTACCCCATTATTTACGTCTTTTCAAATCCACAAGGATGTATACTGGGAAAGAACTTCTGAACAATATGTATATAATGGTAAGTGTAGATAACCACTTGTTTTTATTCATTCCCTTCAATGTAAGCCTAAAAGGATTAATATATTGTTATGAATTTCTGCAGTACTATTTAACTTGAAAAGTTGGTTATTAATAATTTCACAAAATACTCAACACTTAATAGAATGTAGAGATGAGTAAAAACACACAAAAATCATATTCAAAATAATTTTTGTAAACATATGTGCTAAAAAACAGCCACTTTTCCATAAAAATCATGACCCTTGATAGAATGAAGAGGGGATTTAATGTAGATGGAGAAACCCATGATAAATGGTCATGTATTTAAATTTTATGAGAACCATCAATAGCTCCTCCTCACTAGATTTATATAATGTGAAGGACAATAATATGGTAGAGTATTTGTTCATTGACACACCCAATTGATGTCATCAAAACTTAGAAATGGAGTAACTGGGTCTAATATGATCCAAAAAGGTGGAGGTGATAAACTCACCAAAAAAATACTACAATATTCAATTAGGATACTAGAATCATAAATCAAATTAATCAAGAAAACTCGTTTAATAATAATTTTGAGGACACCCTAACTGGAATTCAATTCAATCATTAGATTCCAATGATCTCAAGTACTTAAAACATGAATAGAATAATTACACACCTGTAGACTCAAACATGGAGAAATTTGATGACAAATGGTTTTTGGTTCATGCTCTTCCCAACTTCTCTGCATTATAGTCGAAACAGGAAAAAATCCATCAAAACATCAGTAGACTGAGTGGCATTGGAAGTGGTGGAGAATCGAGGGTGTGGATGTCGATTTCGGTGATGGTGAGAAACCAGGAATGTGAGTGTAGCTAGTGATGGTAGAGTTAGATGGTGTAGAGATATGGTTGATAAAGAAGCCGAGAGAGTGGAGGTGCGGCTTTGCGGGGAAAAAACAAATGGGGGTATTGTGTTTTTTCTGGTAATTTTTCTTTTCTTTTTCATTTAAAATTTTTTAAAGTTTTTTTAAAACTTATACTATTAAAATATATCTAAGATATAATTTTAATTTGTTTCATATAAAATATATCCTAAATGAAAATTTTAATTTATGATAAATATTTATTAAGATCATATTTTTAATGTGTACATAAGTTTTAGCGATAAAATTAAAAATTTGTCTTATAATCGTTTTGTTTTTTTAATGTAATTTTTTTAACAAACACTTGATTGGAGTTAACAAATATTTTTATTTTAAAATGATTTATTTGAATTGAATAAATTATAACATGTTTATATGTAAAAAAACTATTTGTAATAGCAATTATTAATAATAATTATATTTTTTTGTTAAAAAAATTGTTGGTGTAAGTATGATAAAGTGACAAATAAAATTGTTGGTACAATATTTTTTGGTATTAAACAATTAACAAAAAAAATATTTGTTGTTAAATGTAAATTTTTGTATTTAAATTTAGTATCAGCAAAACTCAGTATCTGTTGGAATTACTTATTTTTTCCAACACATATATTATCTGTCACTAAATTTCTGTTGGTATAAGTCATTTTTTTTGTAGTGAATTATAGTTGTGGATGTTCCAAATAAAAATTATATGTTGTATTTAATTTCAAGTTGTAATGTTAAACTTTTTAGGTATCTGGATCTTCAAATCAGCTAAACCATTCATTCGTTTACGATACGAATTTATTGTAATAATTCCAATGTAATGTAATAAGGCACCAGCTTCGAGAAACTGGGGTTGGTTCTTTACACTAATAATAGTTCATATGATCCTGCATCAACATGGAATCATTGAGAGGAATAAAAATTATGAACTAAGCCTATGGAAATAATATCTTACAAGAGGGAATCTAACGTGATGATCAGATCTTGAATCAAACACTAGTTGGAGAAGATATCCAAGAACCTAGGAGGAGGGAGATTGAGAGTCTTCAATGAGAGGGTGGAGGGTGAAAAATGATTGTTGAAGGAGAAATAGAATGGTGGGTTTATTACTATATTTTAAGGGAAAGATAATAATTTCTTCTAAAAATTAATAGGTTTCATGGTTTGGTTACACGGTTGTCTAAACCGTGTGTCGACCGTGAACATACCACTGATTAAGGAGAGACCCCACATAGTTTAACCGCTTAGTTTGAGAAGCCATGCACTAACCATGCTATAAAGATATTATAAAAATTATAGACAATTCATAAAAGATTTCAGACCTTGGAACATGGTTATGGAAATTCATGCACCTTTCTTGGACCTTTTAAATTCCCCACACAGTTAGAGGAAACTGTGGGGGTTGGGTGAAACCATTTCTTGTAACCATATATCTTTGTGATTTCTTCCATAGAATGGGGTTTTGAGCTGTAAAAAATCCCCAGAAACTCTAAATACCTCAATTTACTCATTAAGAATCCATAAAAGGTCCAAAATAAATAATTAGACCAAAATTTAAAGGATACATACCTCATAGAAAAAGCAGGTTCTTACAATCTTCCCCCTATTAAAGGAACTTGTCCCTGAGTTCACCTTCCTAGGACAATGAAACACCATCTAATAACAGATCTAGCCACTAAGAGCATACGCCAACCTACCACTCCCATTTCTTGTCCTAGATATGTCCATGATGCCATACCACCCATACTATAGTAATAAAGAATCCTTAGAGAGCCTTCATTCTCCAGTTAATGATTCATATATGATACTCCTCAAAGAAACCATCAGCATTTAACGCAACTTTATTTACCTCAAAGAATGAGATGGGTCAACAATATAATGGTGACGTTTTGAAACATGGAATATTTCAGGCATGGAATGATACCTCTTAGGTAATAAAAACTGATATGCTACTGACCCGACTCTATCTAGAATCCCAAATAGACCAAAATAACGAGGCAATAGCTTCCATTTCCTCTGTATCAATCTATTCCCATGTTTTGGACACAACCCCCAACCTTGAACTCCAGAGGATTTTTATTATGATCGACATACAATTTATGTTTAGACTGAGTAGTAGAAATATGCTTCCAGATCAGGTAAATCTACTCCAAAGTATGCTGCATGATATGCGGACCTAGTAGTGATACCTCTCATACCTCAAACTACTACAAGGGTAAACAATTTGACCTACCAAACTAGTCCTCCTATGGATCCATCTGAATCCTCTCCTAAAATATATTATTTTAGGTGAAATTTATGATAGAGATATTATTCTTCTAAGAACTTTCAAAATCAAGGACATATTATTAGATCATTTCCAATAACACCTGTATCATTCATTCTAACTATCCCTCAGTCTGAGGGTGAAAATATATGCTCAAAAGAACCTGTGTACCCAAAGCTCTCTATAACCCCTACCCAAACCTTGATGTGAAAATAGAATACCTATCTAAAATGAAAGTATTATAGACCCTATATAGACATTTGATCTCCTCGATTTATAGTATTACCATATAATCAATGAGAAAGTCTCCTAGATAGGAACAAAGTAGGTTGATTTTTCTAGTCGATCCACAACAACCCAAACTGTATCACTACCTCAAGGTGACCTTACTAAGATGACAATAAAATCCTTAAAACCATTTTCCCATTTCTATTCTGGGACTATAAGTATATATAATAATCCATAAGGTCATTGGTTCTCCACCTTCACCTACTAACAGGTGGAAACCCAGTGATAAAACATTCTATCTAATGTTTCATTCTAGTCCACTAATACTAGCATCACATATCTCAATACATCTTGGATATTACTAGATAAACTACCAAATGAGAAGTGTGGGACTCTCGCATCAGTTCCTCTCTCATATCTATAGGAACCTAGACACTCCCATTTATACAAAGAATTTTATCTCCATCAAGAGAATAATCCAGAGGTGGGTCCTCACCAGAAACACTCTCCTAGAGAACTAATGCTTTTGGATATGAAAACTTCCTTCTGTTCACCTTATGTAGGTGTAGTGAGGTAATTTTAAATGCAGTAAGAGAATAATGATCATGAAACTCATGAAACACTAGATTCATCTTAGAAAATAGAGACATCAATTTCCATTCATAATTGGATTCATGAATGGCCTGTGCCTAAGTTTTTTGACTCACCATATCTGCAACCACATTTCAATTTCTAGGAATATAAGCAAGCTCAAAATCGAAGGAATAAAGGTATTAAACCCATATTCAATATCTGAGATTCAAGTCACATTGTAAAAATATATATTTGAGTTTCTTGTTGTCTATATATACCACCAAGTTCTCTCCCACCAGATAGTGAGTCTAACAATGTAAGACATGGAAATATACTATGAGATAAAGGTTGTGCATTGGGTAATTATGATCATGAGGTATCAACTAGAGAAATTTGCATGAAAATACTATATTATATTTCCTTATAACTACACCCAATATTATTCTTGATGAATCACATAACACTGATTAGCCTCTTCTAGGTTCAATAAGAATCAGAATAGGTGCTGAGGTAAGACTTAATTTCAGCTCCTAAAAGGATTCTCACATGCTTCTAACCAAAATATCATCACACCCATCTCTGTATGACTAGTAATAGGTGAAAAAAGGTGTGAGAAGTCCTGTATGAAATGCCTATAATATCTATCTATCCCCAAGAAACATTATATTTTAAACCCATTATTGGGATTATCATAGGAAATAAAAACACTCAGCTTCTCTAGTTCAACTGATACTCATGATTCTGAGATAATATGACCCAAGAAGTGATCTTTTTTGTTCCATAAGTGGATCATGGAAATATTTTCATAAATACAATTCACTAACAATGTATTTAAAATGATCTTAATATGTTGATCATGTTTTCTAAAAGTATATAAACACCCCAAGTTATCATCTAAAAAGACCATGAAAAAAGAATCTAGATAGGGGTGGAAAACCCTATTCAAAAAATCAATGAAAACATCGGGCATATTAGTAAGGCCGAATAGCATAATGAGATACTCATATACACTGTACCGACTATGGAAAGCTATATGTGGTATATCTAAAATCCTGAATCACACTTTATGATAGCCTAATATTAGGTTTATTTGTGAGAATACCCTATCTCTTAAAATTTAGACAATGAGATCATCTATACAAGGTAGTGGATACCAGTTATTAACCATAACATTGTTTAATCACCAGTAATCCATGCATAAATGAAGAGTCCCATTCGCCTTCATCACGAAAAGAACGGGTGAACCACAATAATAAGTATTGAGTTTTATAAATCCTTTAGACTCTAGATAATCCAACTATATATTGAGTTACTGGAGATTAGTAGGTGACATACTATATGGAGGAATGGACAATAGAGTTTCTCCTAGAATAAGATCGATAATAAAATCTACCACTCTATCTTAGGAGGAAAGCTAGAAAATCTGTCTGGGAAAACATCCCTGAAATGATATACCATGGGAGAAAAATATATCAGATTCATTCCCTGATCCTCCAAGAAATGATTAGTAATATGGGCTATCACTCCACCTAGTTTATAATTCCTTTTTATAGATCTAATGTCATGGAAATACCACTTACGATTGTAATGATAACTGATGAACTATGGTGATGTAAACGATACCCTATGATGAGATCAGTCCACATATGCATCATAGGGGACCAACCAATCCATACTGATAATGATATTAAAAACTTTCAATCTTGAGTATGAATATGTCCCTTAAGAAGGGATAACTTCCTACCTTAAGGGGGAAGTCCCTACATTGGAATATGCCCCATAAACGTACTCTCAATGGTGTATCTAGGGTCATCACACTACATAAGTACTGGGTCTCCACCTTGAGATGTGAAATGGATGATAAAGATATAAAGGAGTGAGAGATGCCTGTATCTACTAAATAAGATAAAATAGTAGAGGCTACTAGAATAGTACCTTGTATAGTTGTTAGTCTTTCACTCTAATCCTAAGGTATTAGCTGTAAGGCATGAAACTAGCCTGATCTAGGACTCTATGCTATAGTTAAAATACCATGAGTAGGTATGATATTCTGATGCTGATAATCAGAATTCTAGATACCATGACCACAACCTCCTCCTTGTCCTGTCCTACCAGTGCTACTCTAACTCCCTACCCAATATAACGTAACTGATCCTACCCCTTAATGTGGAGTTGGTACGGATCATCTTCCACTAGAAGTAGGTGGAAAGGTATGGAAGTATTTATAAATATATCCCATACAACCTCAAGCACAACACTCAAGAGGGTCTCTATCACACTGAGGTTTCAAATTCCCCTACTCTCTACACTAATGTAATATAACAAATATTTCAGTGTGGATACTATGTTCACTACTTATCTGACTAGAAACCTCAAGGCTACTATTCCTGCTACTAGAAGAACTACTTCCCTACATTGGCACTGAACCTTTGTTCCCAATAATATCGACTTCTATCAGGTTGCGCTCAGTGATAATATCCTAAATGATGATCTCATAAAAGGTTGGTAGGTGTAAAAATTCACCTATGAAAAAATTTAACACTTGATCCCATCCATAAAAAATCATGCTCGTGATATTTCATCACTGTATAGAAGCAGTGAAAAGAATCTATACTCAATAAAACATGATGAATAATTCAAAATGGATATAGAACCCTAATCTAGGCTCTTGTAATCTCTGTATCAGTCAGATCTCAACATTTGAAGGAAAAAGTAATCATTAAAGGAAGTTTGGAATTCCCCCTAGACCATGCCCTGATGATGAACAGCTTGAGTAATCACATCAAAATAGTATTTGGAAGAATCACAAAGCATATAGGTGGTAAGATTGACCCTAATATTTGTAAATTTATCCAAATTTTCAAAATTATAAAGAGCTTCCTCTAGCTATGAGTCAGCAGCCTGTGGACCACAATCCTCCAATAAGGTGAGAGGAATTCTGCTACTAGAACTGTCAAGTAAAATTAGTCATAGTATGTGTAGGTCATGGAGAAAAATTCATGGACTATATCATACATTGGAAACTATCTAGAAGCTCAGTTCCAATTTTTGGGTTGATTATATTAGGTGGTGCATCAAGTGGAAATTTTGGTGGTAGTACTGGAAGGTCAGGGCCCACCATCTCTAAAGGGTGGTCATCACCACCTTCCTGATGTATAACACAAGGACATCAGGGTTGAATAGCTCTAAAAATTCCAAGAAAAATACTCATAATATATTTGAAAGTAGATATAATCATTAGAGGAAAATGAAAATAAAAATAAGGCCCCACTACCCATGGTATACTACCCCATCTACCCACTTAGAAAGCCTGAGTATTTTTAAATGTTTGAACTTGATTTACAAGGGATCCCATAGGTGAAGGGTCAACAACATGTTGACTATTTATTTATTTGAAAACATTTCATTTTATTAGTCAATATTTACATTTAATATTTGAATTTTATCATTTAAATATATCATGTTTTGATTAAATGGTTAATCATTCCCAGCTAATAAAGGCACATACACTTTATAACTAAAAGTGACACCCATTTAATTTCATTTAACCCAATATACATTTGGTTTCAGAATGTAATCAGTAATATATGATGGATAAAATCTATTAATTACCCATTCCAATTCATAAGGGCCTGTACACCTCATAAATCAAAACTGGTAGTCACTTAATCACAACCAAAGATCATCTCTTATAACAGAAGGTACATAGTTGACATGGGTAAACACCATCTATTTAATGTGAGAACACCAACCTATATAAGAAAAGACTATTTAGGTTGATGTTGACACTTTAAATAACCAATAACCTTACCCTGTAGAAAATTTTAGCTATAAAAGAATACATATGACAACCATGGCTCACATAATAATCATTGGAAACACAAGAAAAGTAAGAAGTGAAATATGTATATATGGCATGGCATATTCATGGGATATGAATTATAGGTGCCTATAATGATGCATGTAATGATGATCCTAGTTGTACTATGCAAAAGTAAAATATCCATAATGAATATCAAAATTCTACAATTTATGTGAATCACCTAATGGCGGAAGTATATCAACTATAAAAGGAAAAACATAGAAATTTTTTTTCCCATTCCCAAAGAAACTTGGTATTTACCCAAAATATGGGTTAGATACTCCTAAACAGGAATTATAACTAAGTTACAACATGTTCCTATTTTTTTTCTATATTCTCAAATGGTAGGAAAAAATAAAACAAAATCCTTCTCTAATACCACTTTGTGAGATCCCGATAGGGAAACCACTAAACGGGTGCCCCAAGCTGATGGGCCACATGGCCTAAAAAATGTATTCACATATGCCCGAGGCTTCTGATTAATAGTGAGGGCCTAGGGTGTTTCCTTAGGGAGAATATTCTCTCATGTAAAATGAAATCACAATTAATGTAATAAATATGTAAATTGCATAAACACAATAATAATGAACAACTCAGCGGAAGTAGATATAAACATCCATCAATAATAATCCACTTAAAAGCTAGAAACTAAATAATATACAAAATTAAAATTTCATGACATGTCTCTACAAAACTAAAAAGCATATATATATGATAGTGAGTAATAAATTCTATATGAAAGAATAAAAAAGAAGCAAAAAACTATCTAGTATCCCAAGAACTATCTTGGTCATCTACTACAAAGATCTGATCATAACGTAAGAAAGCAAGATAGGTTTCCAAAGTGGTATGATTACCCTTATCAACAACTTCATACATATAATCTACCTAGGTACCATCAAAGTCTCATATAGGTTATGAGATAAATCTTAGTAGGCCACCACAAATGATTTCTATACCATCCAGTCTGTAAATATAAATTGAAATAGTGTGAATATATATATATATAAGTAAATTAGTACAGTAATGCAAACAACCCATACATGATTCAACCTTAGTTGGTTTTTGAACATGTATCATTTAATTAATTATTTACCTATTTATAATAAGTGTCAACCATACTGTACATGATAGAGATGAAGTAATTGGATCCAAGGTGTAACCAAGGCATCCTATAATAATGAGAATAATGAAATAGGATTGAAGGTAATAACCAATTAATCCATGACCTCAGGGGTTGAGACAAATCAGTAATAACATGTGGCCTAGAAATAAAGGGTTTGAGTGTATTCCAAGGGGAATCACCCAAGGCATTCTAAAATAAACGATTCTAATTAAGTCTAAGGATCTCATCTAAGGTAATCATGGGATAAGCATGATAGGGCCTAATGGGGTAAATCCATGGTTCTATGTGTTCGAAGACATCAGGCTAGATCCAAGGAGTGCATACGAGGAATCACAACATCTGGAAGATATTTAAGGGATCCTATGACACAACAATAAGAATCTGCTAGTAGACAAGGACCATGTTCTAAAGTGGGAATATCCCTTGGAAACTGACTCCTTGAATCAGAATGGAATTCTCTGAGTGATCAAGGTATTCTATTAAGAATCTAATGTGAGATCAAGTGCTATCACACCTATAAATATAAAAATGTCTATATGTAATAGGAACCTTACACTTATATAATTTTCACTCTTTAATTAAGGAAATGTAATACTCATGCATTTTAATAAGTCAATTGGTTCATTTCATTACCTTTCAATAATTTGAAAAGATATATCAAGTATATGCAACCATTTATTACATTTATTCTATATTAAATTATTAGGTTCATTCCTTTACTTTCATATACATGATACAACAGGCTAAGGACATGCAACCATATGGAATTAAATTATAATTAACTAGGCCATGTGATATTTATAAATATGATTCCCATTTAACATTTTAAAGGTTACCCAATTAATTGGAAAACTTAACTAGGAAGGGTAAAGTGATAACTATAATTTTTCTATCCATTGAGAAAATTAAAGATCCATTAATTATATAATAATTGTTACCATATCAAGGTCAAGTCATTGAACACCCAAAATAGGTTCATATAGTCATAACAAAGACACTAAAAGAATAAATAGGGAATCAACCTACTTGGGGTGGTTTTTATTGAGGTCATAACCTCCAAATATGTGATAACATATATATAGGGGACTCTAAAATATGAGCATAATTATTATAATAATGGCATATGAATTTAATAAGAATCACCTGGTGAAATTGACATTTCCACAAAAAATAGTTTATAAAATGGAAAGACTTGAGGGATGAGTCATAGACCACCAAACTTAGGCTAGTAGTACACTCATCATCCAATATCAACCTTTATTTTTTCCTAAACCATAAGAAAACAAAAGAACAAATCAATGCCATGAAAATAGGGCATATGAGACTGCATCAAAATAGTATCACTGAGAGGAAAGGAAAAAAATGAAATTCCAAGCCTTAAGATTAAGGATATTACTTAGAGGAATCCAACATGATGATTAGATCTTTAATTCTACAATAGATGGTGGAGATATCCAAGAACCTAGGATGAGGGATCTTGAGAGCCTTCAATGGAAGGGAGGAGGCTCAAAATTATCTGCTAGAGGAGGAATATAAGGGTGAATAAGTTAATATATTTTTAAGCTAAATATAGTAATTTCATTGAAAAATCACTGGGTTTTAGGGTTATTCCACACATTTGTCCAAACCGTGTGCCAAATATGCGCCTCCCATTGCTTAAAGAGGGACCCTACATGGTTTGGCCGCACATTTTGAGAAATCGTGCATTAACTATGGTATATGTCTCTGCTAAAAATTTCATAACACCCATATGAGAGTGAAGTTTTGGGTACATGGTTTGGGAAAGCCATACTCCCTTCTTGGACCTCTAAAATTCCCTATGTTATTACAGGAAACCGTGCTGGTTGGTCAGCACCGTTTTTACTAACTATTCGACCTAGTGATTTCTTCCATTAGATAGGGTTTTGAGCTCCGAAAATCCCCATACACCAAGAAGACCTCCATGACCACATTAATAATCCATAAAAGGTCGAAAATAAAGAATTAATATTAAATTTAAAGGATACATACATTATAGAAAATGTGGGTTTTTACAGTATGGTGGGAAAAGCCTTCGTAAGGCTTGTATAAGGAAACATGAGGTTGGTGTAATAATTCATAATATTGGTGCAAGATTTTATAAGGTTTATGTGAGTATGTTTTAAGGATAATGAAAATAATCATAGGGTTTATGTGAACTACCCATATGTTTAAAGAAACTATAATAAGGTTGAAGCATGACATCATAAGGTTCAATGGTAGACTTTGTAAGGTTCATATATTGCTAGAAACCAAACTGTTCTTTCACTATATCAGTATGAATGTACCCCATTAAAATATACCATGTAGAATAAATTGAATAAAATAAATTATAAACTATAATTGATATTATATTTTAATCAATTTGAAAATTAAATTTGGAATTTTTTCCTGAGAATAAGTGAAGGAATTATTCAAAAATAAATGCATGGAAAAATACTTTATTTTCAGGGGTATTATTCTAAATTTCAGAGTAGTACTATCTATGATATTCCTGAATTTTTTTAATAAAAGAAAATGATAATTTTTATGATATTTAAAGTTTAAATATCACAATTTTTTAAATTAAATCCATGATTCAAGATAAAGTTAGAGAATGATTTTTCATGATATTTTAGCGAGATAAATGAATATTAACTATATCATTCTATAAATAGGGATATTGTGTCATGAAGTAGTTTATTTCTCGAGATATTTTTATATTCACATGATGCATATAGATATTATCATATTGATAATACAATCAAACTAAAATCATTATGGAATGAGATTTGTGGAACAATTTTTGACCACACACACTATATCATAGAAAATAGAGAAAATGGTGTGGATGTTGTAGTAGTGACATGGTGAATTTATTATTAATACTCATTATATAAGTTTTCTATGGATCCTATTTTTGGATAAATATGGAATGTTGAATAAAAATGATAAAAATATAGAGGATGCTGAAGCATGATATTTATGCCTTTTTAAATATTTTTTTAGATTCAAGAGAAAAATGTAGTGTGAGGAATATGAAGTTGACTCAAATCTAAATATGGGATTGTAATAGATGTAGTGGATATAAAAAAATTCCATATATTTTTCTTTAATGCAATTGATTCAACTCAAGAATTTTAGATGGAAGAAGAGTATAATGAATAATGTTTTCATATCTTAAAAAATAAGGAATTTGATATCGTATGAGTAATTATTCATATATAAGCAGGATATGAAGAATTAAAGAGAGAGAGAGGGATATAAAATGAAATATAATTTAAAAAAGTTGGACGTCAAAGGAGAAGGAACTCAAACCATCCTAAATATCAAATTTCTAAGAGAAGTAAAAGGAGATTTCTTTATGAACTAAAAGTTATTCCTATCATTTAACTATAAGGATGAAGTTCACAACAAATACTAAGAGTTTAAGGATCCGGAAAAAGTTTATCCCGTAAGGTATTATATTCAATCGAAGATAAATAAAGAGTTGTTACAATATTTAAGGTGTTCACAGACTACCTATAAAGATGAAACTATGGGAAGATAAATAAATCTACATAGATACAAGGAGGAATTGAGATAAATACATATTGTTGATGATGGAAGGACCTAAAAGTCCTTAAACTATGGATTAATATTCTATAGAGTAGTGATTAGAGAAGGAGGATGGTATGTGAGCCTTGGAAAATAATTACCCATCCTAAAAACATTGCATATGAAATGATCCTAGGTGTGGAGTGACTATGATCTTTTGTATTAACCAAAAAAGTGATGTAGTGGAATTTTGAGCATAGGTACACTAACAATTACATGCTACTTATACATAGACCATTGTAGGAGAACCATGTAAAATACTTAAATATATTTTCTATTCACTTTACTTCTTTCACTTGTGGTATTTTAGAGAGGTTGTGATTAAAATACAAGAGAATTCTATTGAACATAGTTACTAACTAACTGGTAACAATATCTATAGTGATAAAATTTTTAAAAGGTTGATACTGGTTTAAATCAGCTATATCCTGATTTATCCCTTTTCTCAGGGTTCCTTGGAGATTTAGAAAGGTATTAGAGCCTAAAGGTTTTTGTCTTGTATTAAACCTCCTCAATAATTTTTATAATTTCTTGCATGAATGGATTCAACGAGAAGGCCACCATTTTTTAATGGAACAGAATTGCATGTATGTAAAATGGTGTTCATAGAATAAATGGAAATGTTTATGCAATTCCCTTGTGAATTGGTGGCAGAATAATTTTTTTTCAAATAAACATGGAATTATTTTTTAGATAGATCAAAGAAACCTAGAAATTTATTCTTTTGTAAATAAGTCGTTAATGGGTTCTCTAAAATAATATACTTTCAAAATGTTTGATCAATGAAATCTCTAAATGGATATGTATATATGTATTAAAGATCTATTTGAAGAAAATGTTAAAGGGAGAATGAAAAAATTATCAAGATGAAATAACTAAAAACGTTGACGAATAATTGCTCATGTTTAAAGGAAAGTAAAAGAGTATAAACAACAAAATACTCATCAAAAAATGAACTCTCTAACCGAGGTAACCAATTTTTATTCTATCGTTTTATCTAATTCTAACCCTAGTTTAGAAGAATCTCATATATAATAATGTTCAGACTCTATCATGGAGTTGAGAAGGAGTAATCCAAATAATGTCATGACTACATCATGAATATAGAAATATGAAACTTGTTCATGCATTCACTAATAAGAGATCCAATCCTCCTAGAAAAAGTGGATCATTGGTAAGTCATGCTTGGAGTAAATCATGAAATCATTAAATATTTTTTCATGAAAAAAGGTCAAGAAAAGTTTAAGTGGCCTTAAATTTTTATATAAATAATATGGGATAAAATATGAAACAATAAATTGAATTTATTAAATAAATATCCTAAGAAATTACAAAGAATATGGCCACATGGAAAGAATTTAAAGAAAATATAATTGCACTCAAAACACATCTTGAAGAAAGATTACAATCTGGAATATAAGATTCCCCATGTTTAAAATATGCAGTTACCCAACTTAGGAATAAAGATAAAATTATCAAAGAACTTAAAACAAATCTTACTTTCATTAAGGGAAATGAAAAAGTTGTTGTTCCTTCAATCATAAACCTAGATTTTCCAGATCAAATATCTTGAAAAAAATAAAACATTCAAATCTATAATTTCTTAGAAAACATAATTTTCTTAAAGGTTTATGAAAAAATAAGGAATATAATAAGTTAGATCTAAAATGATACTATTATGAAATAATTTTGCATATTATGAGGACATGTTTTGAATCCCAAAGGCCCCTTGTTGAAATAATGAATGCTGCATCAACATCCCAACCAAAAATAAACCACACATAGTATGAATTATATGGGAGATGTTTTACTTGTTCTAATATTGGTCATTTGGAAATATATTTCCACATGAAGGTATAATGGAAATTCACAAGGAAAACAACTAATCTTATAAAATACTAGGAAAGAGTATCCTCTGAAAGATTCCCATTATACTAAATAATAGTTTCACAATGTTACAGGGTAATTATCTAGATGAAAAAGGGTGATTTAAGAACCAAAGTTAGCTCACTCTTTGCAGAACCCTTGAAAAAAATGAAGATAGATTTTAAAGAAAATATGAGGAGTATCTCCATCTATGAGTAATGTGAAAAAATTAAAGAGAAATCTACTAGGAAAAGATATGTCTAAGGTGTTTATCATGCCCATCAATAACGAAGCATGTATTATTGGACTAAAAAGATATACCACTGAGAAAGAATAAAATACTAGAGGAAAATATCTCTAATGGAAAAGGAATCATGAAGAAATACCCACTGGTATTACTTCACAAGAATATATTTACACAACTAGAATCTACTTTATGATAATGAAAAAGTCAATGCGTAGGAAAGAAAAGAATTATCATATCCTCGAATAAATTTGTATAATTGGAATCACATATAGAAGGTCAATTGGTTAGGGATTGAAGTAGCTAGTTATAAAATATAACCAAGAAGAATATGATATTGATAAGGTGTTGGAATTCCTTTCCATAAATCTGAAAAAGGAAAAGTAACGTATGAAGATGAGGGGTTGGTTCATCAAGGTAAACTATCTTACTCAAATTCAGGAAATTTTTGGTACCCATCTCTCCATATAATCGAATATATCTAATTGGTTTTTATATGGTGTATAATTTTTGGGGAGAAAATATCCATGGGGGTTGATGTTCTCTCGATGATCATATTATTGGGGATGAAAGAAAATGTGATTATTATAAGGTAAATTCATGAAGGAAGTGGTGTCAAGATGTTATTTTGTTCTTAAAAACATAGTTGGAAACTACATGTAGAGGTGGACTTACTTACTGAATATAAGAAATGAATGGAAGAAAGAATAAATTATTAGAAGAAGAAGTTTAAAATACATACCTAGGACAACTAGTAGTATCATGTTCAATATGGTTTATAAAATGATATTTTATTCCTTCGAGTTAGTAAAACAAATCCACTAAAAAAGGATAATATATGAGAGACTAGCACACATTATTTACAAGGTTTGGTACAAAGACCCCCTAATTTCTATATTAGTTACCACCCCAACATGGATTATTTTAATTACTTATTTAAGTAATACAAAGGAATTTATAATAACTAGTTCTACACGCCAGTACTCATTCCTCCAGCTAAACCTGGTTCAACTCCTCAACAATCAAAAATTCTACCATAGTTGGTTATAAACCCAACCACTATTATTGTATCCACTTATTTCATAGATATTTTTATAACATATATTTCTTTTTTCAATAACCTATTCTACACCCCAACTACAAGATCATCCATCTTCTTTTCTAATCTTCTTGTAGAAATATATTCTTCAGATATTCTTTCTCTATAAGAAAATTTGATCACCATCATTTTTATATATTCTTCAAGATCTTCAACAACTATATTTAGATTTTTTTGGGCTTAAAACATACTTTAGATCATATAAAGACATTTATAACTCAATGTAACCATATATAAATTTGTTTTTAAAATTAACTTATAAAAATTACATCTGATCATTCTCTATCTGGTATGCCCTCTGTCTGATGGGTCATAATATACATCTGGCATGTCTCTTCCTGGTACTCCTAAAATCAATGTGTTTCAACCTAATGTGGTTTTTCCAATTGAACTTCTTCCAATTATACAATATCTGATGAATCTTGGTCTGATGAATTAGGCTCTATTAGATGCAACTCCATGTTAGTTTGATGAAACTCAGCCCAAAGAATCTTCGTTAACTAAGTAGGAACTCAGTATAAAATTCATACCATGCTTCTTCTTTGATTGATGAAACTTAGTATAATGAACCTTCTTCAAATATCATCATTATGATTATCCTCCTTCAACCAAGTAGAATATTAGTTAGATACTCATAACAAAAATTCTTCATAACTTTCACTCCTCATATGAAAAATGTATTTCACCCTTATGGTTTCACCCACCATTTTTGTAGATGCACTACTTAGTTGAATAGGTGGGATATATAATGTATTTTCCCACTCAACTAAAACATAAATTTTATATTTACATCCTAATAAAATTTTACTGGATGCCTCTAAAACCTTTTAGAACATTCTTTAATGATCTTATAAACTTGGTGTATGAAACCTTCTATGAATTTCCCAAAACATGGCATTAATAAAATTCTTAAAAATTACTTAACTATGGAATGATAAAAACCATTGAATGAATAGATTATAATTTTAATTGTTAAGGGATTTACATAGTTTCTATAAATTTCCATATATATAAGTTCTTTATGTCAGTCTGATGCACTTTTATAAGGACTCATATTCCCAATGGTACAACTTTCACATCCTTTGTATGATGGACTCACAAACCAAATCTCCATATGATATGTCTTATCCTAGTTCACCTCTTTATGGAACCCTATGTCCATTAGGATTAATATATCTCTATTTGATACAACTTAACTCCATCTTAGACTTTTTATTCCCTTCTCTTCTTAGTGATCTTCCATCCGATGTCATCATAATTATCCATCTGATGCCATCATAAAACTCAATACATAAGATATTTCTAGTTATTGTCTGATGGAACTCTATACAATAAAACCTCATACATCTCTATATCTAGTGATCTGAACTGGTTTTATCTATTCTCTAAAATTTTCATGCTATCCTCCATCCGATACATCTTTCAACTCTGAAACTTCTACTTTATATAGACTTCATAATTTCAAACATTGTACATATTATAGCATCAAAATTATAAGATGAAATTTAAAAATTTTTCTATCTATTATAACTCCATTGATTCATAAAATCAATTTGTTCAGTTTTCTTCTCTCCAGTATGATTTTTTTCATGTTCGTCTAGTAAGCTATAACGCCCCAACCCCAGTTACCCAGAGTCAGTGCATTATTGCGTAACATTGGCATAATCACAAAAGATCAAGTCTCGAAAGACCGATTAGTTTTGTATCCTTGGAAACCCTAGATACATTCATAAATGTCACATTACATCATAAAGTGAAAAACTACAATAACAAAGTCTCCATAGTCCACACTCATATCCTCTTCTGACTATCCCTGTAGGTCATTCATACAATACTTCTTCACATCCTGGAAAATATTAAAACATTGAAAGGGGTGAGCTCAGATGCTCAGTAAGGATAACAATATTGCGGAAGCTTTTGTAAATAAACATTAACATATAAGGAAATGTATTACTGAAACAAAAGACTTTTTAAACTTTAACTTCAGCATAATATGGCAAAAATAAATTAAATAATTCCATTTGATTACTCACATGGATATTCTACTAGTCTAATAATCACATGCAATATCAATAACCACTTTCATAATGATGGAATGCATAATGCCAGACTATCATAACCACGTAGCCAAGGCCTCGTTCCAAGACCACAAATAATATTTTGTCAAGGCCTCGTGCCAAGAAACTAGTTTGTCTCATGAGACCTACCGATGCATCAAGGAGCTATAGCGGGCTCCACCCGTCACTTATTAAGTCCAATGCATTCCTCATATGAGTAGGTTTAAACATATCATAAACCATAACATAATCGTATCAAATAAAACATAAAATTTCCACATTTCAATCACAAGATATCAATACAACACATTGATATAATAAAAACACTTTCAATACCATTTTCAATACCAAAATAAAATAATGTTAAAACTTTGTATTTATTTCTCATTAAAAAATGTTATGGCTTGTAGAGGAAACCGAAACTCAAATAATGGTCACGGCGGTGGAGAAGTCGTTGTCGCCGCATATGTACGACCAGAAAACATTAATTTTTGTCATTTAGTAAAATTATTCATATAAAAAAATATTCCTTTTGAATAAACGTAAAATTCAATGGGGTTTATACACCGTATAAAAGAAAGTTGTGTATAAAACAAAATATTCCTCAATGAAAGGAGATTGAGACGAAGACCCTTACAAAGATCATTTTTTTAAATAAAATAGATCTATTGTGTGTATTCACTATAATTACACATAAATAAAGTACAAATACAAGATAGTACATAATAATATCATGACATAATTTGAAAGTAGGAGATTAACCCAAAGAATGGAAATTGGGTTAAGAAGTTCCCTTACCTTGTGTCCGACTTGACTCGATCGTTCTTTAAACTCCTGAATAATAAACTAGAGTTAATTTTTATTTACTTAAGAAACTTTTTCTTGTTCATTATTCCTTTTATATCACTTATTACCATGTTATGAACATTATGTAATTATTTAAGTTAATAACGGTCATTTTGTCGATCTTTGGTACTTGAGTCAAAAATAGACTTCTTATAATTACAAGTTGTTCATGTGGTGAAATATCCATTATATCCAGAATTATATTCATTATGTAGATATCATATATATCATATATATCCAGTATATACATTCATTTATAATATTACATAACATTTAGAGGTAAGAAATGAAATGCACCGTTCATGGAGACGGTAAGCCGTACGTACGCATGAACGCTACTTTCATTTCTATTTCATATTTAATGGAATGAAATAATAATAGTATAAAGGTGTAATATAATTCCAGTATAATATAATGTATAATACCATTTACTCCATCCTTTATACATCCCACATATGGCATTAACGATTTAAATCACTTTGAGGGGGCGGTAGTCCGCACTTCCTAAAATGAAATTATCGCGTTTACCCATAATGGAAATCATAAAGTATGCGATAAATGAGAAATACAGAAGCATAAGGAAAACATAAACATAATATATATATCATATATGAAAATAGTTTCATCAAAATGGCCACCATTAGAGGTGTTAAAAGAATATTGAACAATCATCGTTTCGTGAGGCAGTATTTCGCCACCCACAGAAATAGTGTGTTCTTTAACCATTAGATGAAGCTGTGTGTAAGTTTAAACCAAATACTTATCATAAAAACATCCTAGTATATTGTAGATACTGTTTTTGTTACAAAATAAAGGAATAAAAATATTTTATGGGGTTGGAGAGGCAAAATAAAACAAAACAACATTAGAGAAGACATTACCTTAAAATCAGATAACTCTTTTTGATTTGAGCCAAAAACATCCTTGGGAAGACTTCTGCCCAAAGTGAGGCCTCTAAGAGTAAGGAAGGGAAGTTGAGAGAGTATTTGGGAAGAGGTTGGCCGAGCCAAAAGGCTTTTAAGGTGTGAGTAAGGTGGTAGTGGTGGGAGCCTTTTATAATAGGAGAGAAGGGGCACTCCTGGAAAGATTGAAATGTTACATTATTATAAAATGCTTTTCCGGATTCTAAAGGTTCCAAACTTATATATTTTGAGGATAAGGTGATAAGTGTTCGAAATATACTCATAAATAGGTTTTTTACAAGTGTAAGTCTTAGATTTTACATTATCGTTTCATTTTATTTAAATCGTTAATTAATGAGGTAATCGCTGCATCATCATGGTGTCATAAATAATTTAATTTATTTAATGTCTATAAATTATAAAAAAATATCATGATGTAGGAAATATTTTTATCTTTCTAAGGAATATTTATAGTAAAAAATATGACTTTTATAACCCCATTTAAAAATTGTTTTAGTAAAACAACTCTTGTTTGTCGCATTTTTATTTTAACTTTAAATAAAAAGTTATTTATGTCATTTTCCTACCAAAGTGGCTCCATGGGGTCCCCAAGTTGTCCCATGGATTGTATTGGTCGGCCCGGACACATCCAATAGTGGTAGGACAAGTGTAAAGGTCATTCCATATTTTTATAATACTATTTTTACCTTAAATTTCACTAATTACCTTTAATCGCGATTAATTAAACTTAAAAGTTACTATTCACCAAAAAATTATTTTATTCCCATTGAACCACATTTTAATTCCTAATGACAACCATGTATGTAGGATTTTTGAAAATCAAATCACCGAAGTGGTAATGTTTCATTTAAATGAAAAATCAGTTTTTTAACTACCACTTAGTGGTTTCACTATTCATCAAAAATTGAAGTTTTTCAGAACAATGCCAAAATTTCACCCTAAACTATAATTGATATTCTGAATTCAAAAATGATGTCTATTTTAAAAAATTCCAAACATATAAGTTTCATTAATTAATTTCATAATTAATTCCTGTTGTCACAACAAATAGCTTGTTTTTAAGAAATAATATATATCAAAAGATTGACAATTTTTTATGTCCAATTTCAAAGTGAAATTAATTCTAATGACCACCATTGGATAAAATGGTAAAAATATATTCTAATTATACTTTAAAACCACTCAATAGTATAATTTATCACTATTAATTATTTTTATTAAAAAAGTTGTTTTAAAGTAATTTTCACTATTCAAAGCAAATTGGAAGTTCTCAGAAAAATACCAAAAATTCAACCTAGGATAATTTCGATATTCAGAATCCAAAAACTAAGTCCATTAGGAAAGATAAAATTTATAAAATTTCAAAAATTAGGTATTACTATTTATAACGGCTACTTTGATTGGTTGTGGTGTGTGTTAGAACTCGAAGTTGCGTACAACACACGCTATTGTATTATTCAAAGAGAAGTGTACCGTAGAAGCTTGGGATGTTACATAAGCTTTATAAGGATCCTGATTAATTCACTATATGAATTTCCTCTGTCCGATCATTATTTATCAGATCACAATAAAAACAAAAATCAAACTTTGGAAAACCATAACTTCATTGATAAATATCCATACAATCACATATTTATACTTTATAAATTGGAATATATTTATCTTTGTCTGTTTAAATTGAGTCAATTTTTCTAATAAAATTATTCAACTTTATAATATGTGTTTCTATAGAAACCAAATTCTCACCCTTTATATAAACTTATAAAAACTTATCAATGAAAATTTATTATAACTCTCCATCTGGTAACATCATCTATATCCCATCTGGTAGCATTATGTTGAATCAACATTTATATTACTTTACTTTTATAAAAATTCATACAAAATTATCTTGGATCATGAGTATGTTCATGATTTTAGGAACATGAAGATCAACATATCATTATTTTAATTTATAAGGAACCTTTCATAACCTTAATAAATAAATTTTCTTATATCTATTCTATTAAACTTCTCTAAATTATTTAAGTAAATTTCTGTAAAAATAAATATTGATATATGATCACAAATGAAACCAAACTCGCTCTAGAAAAAATTATCCCTTTTTGTTTTTTGTTAAAATCTATATAAAACATAAAACATATTCTAAGTAAATATTCATGCTCAATACTTTCAACTCATATGATTCATTTATTTTCTTAGTCCCTCCATGTTTTTTCTACTACTTATCAACAATCAAATGTAAAGGGTAATATAAGGATCATCCCATCTTATCTTCCTTTATCTGAGAAATTTGAAAACTTTTCTCAAGAGAAAAATAGTATCACATGAGTTTCTTAAAAAAGAGCCTTTAACTAAATTCCTCTAAGTCTACGTAGAAAAACTTTATATAAAAAACAAGAGCGTATAATCAAGGTGATAAATATTATCCATAATAATTCTTTTATGTAATAATTTCTTCAGGTTTCTTTAAAAAACTTTATATTCAAGGAAATATGAGTAAATTTATATAATTAAATGTAGAAACCCATCTTAACAAAAATATCAAAATAGTTCAATATAAAAACAAAGATTCCCCAAAATCATTGCTTTATTCATATCATTACTTCTTATTTAGGAAAATCATGATACTAATACCTCAATTTTAGATTTTATCTCCCTTAAGGGTGGACCTATATTCCTCAACATTGTTGTAAAATTTTATATGATGGGTGAATATATATTTCATTAAAACTTTTAAAGCACATTTCCAACTTATCTACAACTTCTCTTTCAATTATCTACATGTTAGTACAAATAATATAGTATATTTGGAATAAATAATAAACATAATGTTATTTATAATTAAAAATTGGACTAAGAGTCTTCTCCCATTATAAACTTATTTTTTCTTATTAGGTTTATCATGGGATGTACTTTATTCTATATGATCAGAATTCACAGATTTTTAATGGATTTCTATTCATCTATAGAATCATCAGATAAAGCTGCTATCTTCTATAAATATTTTATAAATTCATTGTTATATTTATTTTGGAGCATAATATTCATTATTTTCTCTTGGGATGGTAATATAGTCATATAAATATTTGTAACATGCCCATCTTGATCACATATCTTGTACCTTTTCTGAATCATCAAATCACCATATGTTGGTAACTTATTTTCAATGGTGTTCTCATCTTTTGTAGACAGTTTATTCACTTTTTATTTAACATAGTTTTGTGCTTCCTCAATATTTATAACCATGCAAATTTGATATATAAAAAAAAAATAAAAATTCCTTCTTACCTTGATTATCTTTATTGGGATTCTCACTTTCACTTTTAATATAGTTATTCTTATGAAATTTATTTTCTTCCTCATCATAATTTATGTAAAAATTTATTCTTTTATTCTCATTATAACTCCCATATATTGACAAATTTTTCATGGTAGAGAAATACTATATCATAATGAATATTATTTATGACTGAATACTCCAAAACACTAGTAATGTCCTCTGAATTCTGATTTTCATACTAATAATATTACTACTCCTAAGTTTTTTTGTTTTTGTTTCTTGACACATGGTGGTTAAATTTATTCAGGGATATACATTCTTGATGAATTAAATTTTCTATTAATGGTGTATTATTTCTAAAAAATCATAACTTTTAAAAATTTATTAGTAGTATAAACATATTAAATTGAGATTTTATGTCATAAGAACATATTGATTCAGAAAAACCTTCTTATCACCATCTTGGGAAGATACACCATTAACCTCAACTACTTTGTAAAAGTCTTCTCTAAAATTTCATAACTAAATTTGTAATATATGTAACATTAATTATGTTTTTGATAACATTTTTTATATCTCAGTAAAAAATTCTATAAGAACATTCACTATCTTTTTGAATTCATCCAACTTCAGTTTATTCTTCTTACATTCCTCAAATAGTATTATTTTGAACATGTTGATATTCTTCTCTTTGGCTGACGTTTCTTCACAAACTATCAGTATACTTTCACAATCATCCATATTCATTTTATGATCTATAATCTCATTAATATTTATTAACTCATTTTTTATTCTCCCAATACTCTCAAAATTTATCTCTTTTACTTATTTCTTTAACTTCTTCCTTTCCTTCTTGAGTTAAGTAATTTTATTTAGACCATCTTCCAAATTTTCTTTTAGAATCCACTAAATATATTTTTTCTCTTCTACATAATAATTAATGTATAATTAAGCAATTACTCTTATAACATGAGTTAAGAATTTGACATGAAAATAATATTATTTATTAGATTAATAATCATTAGTTTATCTACTACAAAACAATATTTTATTCTCATTTATAAGAATTTTTTTCTTATGTTTATTCCACTTATATTTTCAAGACTTCTCTTCATCTTCATTTAATTCAAAATCATCAATATTTTTCTTAGAAAAATTTCTAGAAAAATGTCCTTTTTCATTACATTCCAAAAATTTAAGATATTTCTTAATTTTTCCTTTCCTGTATCGCTTTTTTGTATCTCTTAGAAGTAAGGGAAACGATTATTTTAATGTCCTATTTATTTTCCTTAGAAACTAAAGCACTTGATTATTATTCTACTTCTTTATCTCAATAATTCCCTTTAAAAAAAGGTTAAAAAGCTACCACTTCCTTAGGTTTATTTACAAAAACTATTATTTTTATCATTTAAAATGAAATAATAATGTTATTATGTTTATCTAGAGATAAATATTTTCAAACTTATAGATAAGACACTCTGGCATTTAATCGATCTAGAAAGTTTCTCATTATTTTATTAAAAATAGTATAATGTTCTTTATTCTCACCAAAACGTATGATATTGATTAAAATATCATTGAATCTTGTAAAATATTCATCAATAATTTATTCAAATACAATTTTAATATATTAAAACAAGTTCCTCTAGAATTATATCTTAGCATCATTTCCTTTTTCAATTCTTTCATAGTTGCTTCTTAACTTATACCAAATTTTTTGTCAATTTTTAACCCTATAATATTTGTAAAAAAATTCACTAAGAGATCTATCAAAAGAGAATTCTAATATTTTCCATCAACTTCCAGATTTCTCTTATCAAGAGCTATTATATAAACCTCATTAATGGGAGAAAATCCCATGGTTGTACCACATATAACTTTAAGTCAAAGGGATATAAGATAAGGTGGAAACCTATTCTTACAACTATGATAGTTTATTCCATCAAATATAAGAACAAATCTAATATCCACTAAATTTATATTCACCATACTCAATAGATAGTTGTATACTTCAGAGGTAACATGATCTGATACCAATTAATTTTCATTGATCGATGTAAGGATCATTGGGAGGGGAAGGGGTTGAATCAATGATCACTTTATTTTGTGAATTATTTTTATGAACACAACCACTAAAACATTTTAGATTTTTTATCTAATAAAATATATCTATCAAACTCACCTCATATAGAGTAATACAAAGTGATAGATGAGTACATGATATTTACAAGGTTTATTACAAAGTCCCACTCTTTTCTATGCCCCAAGCATATATTCATTTACTAACTTCTCCCAAAAATCCAAAGGCACATGAATTAACTAGTTATACACCCTAGTAATCATTCCTATATTTGAACTTGGTTCTACACCCTAGTAATCAACTCTTTTTCCATAGTTGATTATACCCCTCAATTTTCCTTATTGTATCCACTTCCTTTCTAACTAGTTATACAACCCAACTAGAGGATAATTTGAGAATTTGTTTTACAAACCATCAATAAACTCTTTCTTCTTTGTTTCTAATCCACTATAGAAAGATATTATTTTTTAGATGTTCATTATCCATAATAAATTTGGATCATCTTCATCTGTTTAAAATCATCAATATATTTAATAAATATCTAAAGAGGTTTTTTCTATCAAAACTTCTTACTGATCTAAGAAATACATAGATAACCAAATCTCACATTACTTAAATTTTTCCCAAATTTTTCCTAATAAAAAGTCCATTTGATCATTATTCATCTAGTATTACATCAATCTGATGGATCAAAATATCCATCTGGTGTGTCTCTATTCATTAATCCTCAAGTCAATATGATTCAGTACGATGTGATCAGTCTAATGCCCCTATATCCAATTCTCCACTTTCGAGTGATTTTATGTCCAATGAAGCAATCTTGGTCAGATGCACCATCTCATTCTTCTGATAAAACTCGTCCTCATGAATCTTCTTCAAATGAGTTGGATCTTAATAAATAATTATCCCTATAATTATTCTTCGATCGATTAAACCTGGTTTTATGAACCTTATTTAGAGATCCTTAGTTTTCTACTCCTCCTTAAACCATGTAGAACATGATTTGGATACTCACAATAAAAATTCTTCATCACTTTCACTTCTCCATTTATGAATATTATATATCACATATACGGTTGCAACCCCTTTTATAAGCGTGGTTATTAGATGAATAGGTGGGAACTCTAAAGTATTTTTCTACACAATTGAAACATAAATTCTGGACTCCCCACTCAACAAAATTTCACTCGATTCCTCTAAAACCTTATAAAACATTCTTTAAGGATATTACAAACTCGATGCATGAATGATTTTTTGAATTTAATTAAAATAGTCATTAAAGAACATAAAACATCACTAACCATGTAAATATAAAAACTGTTGAATGGACATCTTAGTGTCATTATTATTAAATACTTTACAAAGTTTATGTAAAGATATTAAATATTCATTTGGTATGTATATCTTATGCACGTTTTTGAGAGCTCCTTTGTTTGATGGTATATCTTTAACATTCTTATTTTTATGAATCACAAGAAAAATATTTTTCTAATATGTATTTTCTTGGTTCCACTATGTTATGAAACCTATGTCCATTGACCTCAAGATATCTATATCTGGTACAACTCAAATTCATCTAAATATTTAAATGTCCTTATTTCCATAGAGTGCCTCCATATAATGGAACAATAATTCTCCATTTGATGTCATTATAATACTTCATCCATTGGATCTTTCTATTTTCTATTGGATTAAAATTCATCCAATGGAACTTCATAGATTTATTTATTTGGTGATCTGTACTGGTTATATCCATATAATTGAATTGATATACTATCTTCCTCTTAATACATCTTTAAACATTATACCTTATAATTTTTACAAACATTAAAAATGTTGAAATTTGTAAAACTTGTAATATCAAACTTGTAACATAAAATTTGTACAAACAATCTATATATTGGAAATACATTGATTCATCATCCCACTTTGTTCAATTTTCTTCCATAAAATATAAATTAATTAACTTTCTTCTGGTAAGATTTATATAGATCCCTGACCGATGCATTGGTTGAGTTTCCTCCACCCAACCATTTTTTATCCGATCATGATAAATTTAGTAATAAAAATTTACACATCCACAACTTCATAGACCAATCTTCACACAACAAAATTTTTGGACTTTGTAACTTGTAATACATTCATATTCTTCTATTCACATTGATTATATCCATTTTATAACACTGTTCAACTATATATATCTTTCAGATCAATCTTTCTCTAAAAACCAACTCCTCACCCTTCATACAAACTCATACAAACTCAACAAGACCAACTTATTTTAACCCTCAAAATAGTAAGATCATCCCTATAATATCTAGTAAAATTATGTTTCATCAACCAATGTACTTATTTATCTTTGTAAAAATGTGTGTAAACTCATCTTGGATCATAAGTATGTTCATTATGTTAGGAACATGAATATCATTATAACATCGTCTGACATTATAAGAAATATTTCTCAACCTTCGTAAGATAACTTTTATAAAATACATTAGGAAATTTTCTTACACCTATTATCTCAAACTTATCAAATTTTATTAAGTAACATTATCTATAAACACATATTTTTATATTGATAAAAAATTCTACCAAACTCACTTTTGAACAGAAGGTGCATAATTTTTAAAAAGGGGTGGGCTAGTTGCCTCTTAAATCTATAGCCAATTGTAAAATTTTCAAAACAAATCATGGAATAAGTTTTTTGACTATAGAAAACTAGAAGTCAGACTATTTTATCTCCTCTTTGGTTATAGATTTCCACCCCCTGTACTCTTGAGGAAGCTAAAAGATACTGTTATTATTTTGATTTTAACATGTAACCTTGTGCTCTTACTTGATTAATTTACTTATCCATGTATTGTTCATCCTTTTTGGTGTCTTTAGGATATATTTCTTAGAGATAAGTTCTAATTAGGTACTATCTTTGACCACATCATATTTTACTTTCACCATCTATACTATATTATTATTATTTTCTTACAATGATCTAGGATCTTAACAGAAAATATTTAGACAAGGTTATTATGATGTTTCCTAGTTGGTATTGGGTAATGAATCATTTGTAATATGTTCCCACCTACAAGAAATTGATTTATATTTTTCATACTTATTCTTTCATCATTATTTCTGTTTGAATTGGGATGACATCAATTTTTGTCTATTTTCTGAAACACCAATGAAAATAATTTCTCCAACTTTCTAGATGAATAATATGTCATTATTATATTTAAAAATATAATATTTCATGTACATTTAAATTAATTTAAATCTAAATTTTATATTGTGAGATATTAAGGATTCAATTATTAAATTGAATTATTTATTTTTAAAATGTGCATATCTCTCACTTTTATATAAATTAAAGTGACTAACTATAACTTTTTATATATAAAAATACTATAAATTATATATATTTTTACTATTATCATTCCATAAAAGGATTTTAAAAAATTAAAAAATTCTAAAAAATATTATTCCGACATCTCAAAAATGAGATTCGACAATTATATTTTTCATCTATTTTCTTTATCATTTCCACATTCTTCCTTTTGAATCCTTTTTGAATTTTATATTTGAATTTTAGTTTTAGATTTATATATTCCAATGATATTTTTTATTTATAGTAATTGAGTAAGGAAATTGGAATGGAAAAATAAAATTGAGTTACATTTTATTAAAAAAGATAAATGTTTTTGACACATGAGTGGACTTTATAAACCCATAGGTTTTTATTGTGGAACTATCCTTTTTAAATTTTACATTAATAATTTTATTTTTATCACATTCAATGTGATGGATGTTTTTATAGAATCTGGGATGAATATGAGATAATTTTAGGTGTTTTATCTTGTAAGTGTGGAAATGTGGAGTTAGAGTCAAGGGGAACAAAGTTAACACAGAGTTAGTGCTAAACATGTGTCTAACCATGTTGTGGGGGTAGAGGTAGGTGTATCGTTTTTCAAACAAAGTGGGTTTCCAGAGTAAAGCATGAAATCCAAATTTTTTTGGAAGATTATTTTTTCAAGGTTGGAATATAGTTTGAAAAACTATGTGGAACAACCGTGAAACCCTGGGTAGTGTTTAGTAACACTCACATGTTTGATATACTATTTTCCAAAACATGTGGCCTTACTATGAGATAAGATTAATTAAATCAAAAAATTAGATTTTTAACTAAATAATCACCAAAAACCCTAATTATTTTCCCCCAAACATAGGATCTCAAACTCTATCATTCCTTAGGATGATTTTTGTGACTCTTCACCTTTAAGAGGATGATGTCACAAAATTGGAGAATATTAGACCCTAGGGATAATATGTAAGAATCCTATTTTTATTATTTCTTCTAAATTTTCTCATTTTTAAATGAGAGGAACCCTAGCCTGGGGTTTTCACACCTATATATATGGTTTGAGTCATGTTTTTATGATTATTATTTGGGATTAATTGAATGAATGAAAAGGGGTTCCTCATCCATGGGTTTTTGAGTCGATCATTCGTATCGAATGAATTTGAGGTAGGTGGTCTATAACTTTTCCTAAAATTCCAGACCTGATTCGTAGTGTACATTTGTGTGGTCATGATGGTATATCATGTTTTAAAATTAGAATTATTTTATATAAGCTTAATGATATAATTTATTCTAAAATATGACCCTTGTGTCATATTTGTCCCCTAGTTGGAATGAAACCTAAGAGGGTTCATTAAATTGGATTTTTGGCACGATATGTGTTAAGTAAATTGATGAACCTATAATAGTTTGGACTGAAATTTAAATGAAAATATTGAATTATTAAATAAATAATGATGAAAATTGAAAGGGTGAATGGTGATGTCATAATGATGATAACTAATGTGTTGATTTAATTGGTACAATGTGTTTTTAATGAAATCATAAGGACATGGTGTGATGATGACTGATTTAAAATTATAGACTTAAAGATTTGTTTTAGGGTTGGTATTCACTTGGGTATTTGTTCTATGGTTATAGAGGCGGATTTTCCTTTGAGGGTGATCAAATGTTTTGGGATGAGTATATTCTGTTGGGTGTGAATCATGTTTTTGAAAGGGTATATTTCCCTGGGTGTGACAATTGTTTTGGGACAAGTACATTTCCTTGAGAATGCATATTTCTCTAGGATAAGTATATTTTATTAGTGTGTTTATTGTTCCTAGATGGGTATATTTCCCCGAGTGTGACATATAATATGATATGGTTAAATTTCCATTATATGATTCCATTTATCTAGAGACACCTGACATTGGAAGAGGCAGTCATAGTTGGTCTCTGGTGTCACTGTGGAGCCTGATGAGAAGAAAAAGTCTATTTATTTATTCATTTTTTATATCTATTATACAAAGATATAACTGTCACTTCATTATGCACTTACTTAGACTAGTTCTATTTATAGAGGTTGTTGGTGGTGGCCTAATGAGTTATATTCACACTTTATTTGGGCTGTTAGTTGGTATATGAGAATACTCTATGACTATAGGATAAGATAAGGGAAACACCCATTGACTAATGAATGACTTGAACTACTAGGTTAAAGTGTGGGATATTGGGTTTTCATTGAGGATTCTCCCAGTTTTATCTATTCATTATTTTTGTGATAGTTGTGGTTTGGTCTATGGTTGTGTTACTGTCTAACATGATTATAGGTTATTTGATATTGTTTAGTTGGTGATTATTTTTTGAAACATTCCTAGATGTTTTATTACTTATTTTTATGAATGATTATGTGGTAACCTTTATTTTTTTGTTATTTATCTTCAATATATGTGTATATTCTCCCCAATATACCTTCTTAGACCCACACTGCTAGTTGGTAGCCTTTGGCATATGGTAAGGTGAACCTGAGGTCAAATAAAGATCTTTGGACAGACACCAATTAATAGTTGTTTATTTGGGGATTTTATAAAATTTCCATTTTTCTGAGTGTAAAATTTTAGGGAGTGTGTGTGGTCCATATTTTTTTATCATAAAATTTTCTTATAGGAATATTAAATTTTGGAAGTACGTGACACCAATGAAATGGACTTTAATAAGTTCATGAGGATTGTTCTAGAACAATTTTAAAGGTAAACTATGAGGATATTTGAATTTAAATACACTTTAAATTATAGATCTATAAAAACCCATAATTTTATAAATAAAATTCATTTTTTAAGGAATAAATTCCTTACTAAGAATTATAGTTATAGATAAAATATTATTTTTATTATTTTAAACCATTAAAAAATATAACATGTCAGAATTAAAATCTCATTAAGCATCATAACCATTGAAAATATTGTCACGGCCCATCCTAGAGGGGCCCGTGTCATGACTACCAAATTCCTACCTCCGATATTCCAGGGGATGGTGACTAATATGAAGAAGGAATTTTCTTAAGTACCTACACACACACACACAAACACATATCCAAGCCCAAAATGATGGAATGTAAAAACACTAATTAAACAATGTATTCATACACTAAGAAACTAACCATAGAGTATAAATGTATAAAAATGGAATGAAAACATGGCCAAAATACAAGCCCACTAAAAGGAAGAGTCTTTCAAAGAGAATTCACAAGTTCTTGAAGACTCATCCGTAGAAAAGCCTACCTGATTGGTAGGTGTAAGATATCCATCTGATGCCGTAGGAGCCCACATCATCTGTCTGATCACTCTAAGAACCATTGAGTCTGGGTCCACCAAGAAATCCATCAAACTATCGATAGTATGGACAAGACACAACACATGGGGAAAATACCGTGTAGGGGTGAGTAAAAAAATACTCAATTGGACACCCTGAAATCACAAAAGAATACCAATAAGAATTACAGGAAGTAAACCACAAAGAAATACATGAATTATACCACACATAAATACATGAAGTATACCAAAAATAAATACATGAAGTATACCAAAAATAAATAAATTAAGTATACCATAATGGAAAAAATAGTAAGCTCACATAGGTATTAGTCTATATAACAGAAAGAAATATTATCAGACGTAGTCTGAAAAACACCCAGTACCCATGAGAAACAGGGTATCGATAAGAAAAAGATTCATGGTAAGACATGGAGTATGAGTAAGACATAGAGTCTTGGTAAGACACTAAGTCTCGGTAAGTCACACAACCCCAAAGTCATGTAGTCTTCAAGTCACATAGTATTAAGATCACAACCATCCATATGATTCTTCTCATAGTGCGCTTGTTCTGGGAGAACATTCTCCTCAAGACAATAGGTCATATTCCAACTTCCAAAAATATGAAATTAGAGTATTTCAAAATGAAATTCTCATCACAAGGGTCCCAACTCCACAAATGGATCATCAAATGGACACACGGTTTGAAAGATACAACTGTTTTTATAAAAAGGTCCGACTCGGGATTGGTCCCCGACCCGTTAGACCTGGCCCGAACCGCTGGCTGACCCAATCTTGTTTGGCCGACTTGACCTGGCCCAATTCACTATGCTACATGTGGCCTTCCTTGAATGTGTTCCCCCATGATAACATGATTCCATGTTGAATTCCACATGTATAGCCTTCCATACTACCTACATTGCAGTGTCAGTACTGTGGGTTCCTCTGATGCAGCATCGATCCGCATACCCTAGTCAATGTTGCGGCCTTCTACAGTGGCCTGTTCCCACAGACCATGACAGATAAGATGCAGCCCCTAAATTTCGTACTTTTCCTCCATCGGCCACCTGGCCAGTGGCCTCTCCATCATGCTCTGCATGGGCTGAACATGGAAGGACGCATCCTGCCACCACCACCGGCCCATCATGATACAATCGCACTCCACATGGACTGAAAGCACCACACCTTCACCGTCAAACCTCCATGGGGTCACAGGGGTGTTGGATCTTCGATCTTAGATTTTTTCCCCAAAAAAAGGTGCAACAATCATCCACCCAAAAAATTGCAAAAGAACGTGAATAACATGAAGAACAAGGGGGAAGGGAGAAGCACAAAATCACTCAAAGGATAGATCATGGACTTTTTTCATGTCGGCCTCGATTCATCCTTATTAGAGGGATCACAAAGAATAAAGAAATCACATAGATCTAACCCTAATTTAATTCCCATATGATAACTCCCATCCCACAAGTGATCAAACCAGTGATCAACATATTCATGGGTAGATCCACATTAATCATCAGCTTTAATAATGGGGAACAAATAAAAAAACAACACCCTACCTGGATTTTGGATTGGTTGTTGACGAAGGGTGAAGTTACATTTTCATCGTTCATCGACCCATCGATCTTCGAACCAAGCCCCAATCTCCATTCCATCATGGTCACCAAGAGAACTTTATTCTCCTTGTCTTAGGGGAATTCTAGGGTTATGGTGATAGCCTTTAATTTATGGAAAACTCAAATATAATGAAAAGAGTCATTGTGTCGAAATAAAATATTGTATTAAAAATTTTATTACTAATATGTCTAAAATCTAATTTGCACAGTTGACCCATTCCATCCAATGTTAGGCCTATCCTAGGAAAAAATCATTATTCTGAATCCAACAGTGCCCTCATATTTCTGATCAGGACATGTTTTTAGAAGTTATTCAGTTTTAAAGAAAAACCACCCATTTGTTTTATTAAAAAATAAAAAATTTAATATATTTCACTTGGGCACACTGGGCCTCAGAATCACACATCATATTAGTGTCCGGTCTCATAATTTTCTTAATTAATTTATAGAAATAAAACTAGAGAAAATATGAGTCATTACATGCTCCCTACTGCAGGGCTTTACATCAACGAAATCCAAAACAAAGGCTAATAGACAATAATATGAGGGTACTGAGAGCGAATCTGAGCCTCCCTATCCCAAGTGATCTAATGGAGATTCCCGTTCTACCACTGAATTTGAAACAGATCAATTGACCACCCATATAGTATCCTCTCCTGTCAATGCTCGATCTCTACCGGGTACTCCATCAAATTTTCCCCATCGCCAATATCCAGCTATCCCCAGTCAATGACATGAAATGTATCATGAAAATACCTACTAAACCACGACACGTGGAAGACATCATGTACCTGATGCACCTACGAGTGTAGAGCTTGGAAGTATGCCATCTTTTCAACTCTACATAGAATCTGAAAAGGGATGATGTATCTTAGAGATGAGTTGCCGCACCGACCAAATATCCTCAATCCCCGTCAAGGTGTGATATGAAGGAACACATGGAATCCTTTCTAAAACATCATAGAACTCCATATCCTATAAAAATATGACCTCTATAGGCTTTGTGAAGTCCTCATATTCTCCTTGATAATCTTCACCTTTTCAGTAGTAGCACGTACCAAATCTGGACCCATGAGTTTTGACACTCCTCAGTCAGTCCAGAAAAGTCATGACTTTCTTGGTCACCCATAAAAGGTGTAAAATGATTCTATACCAATGGTGGAGTGGTAGATGTTGTTGAAAAAAAAACTACACTATAGGTAGGTGATCTTCCCAACTATGACCAATGTCTAGGATGAAAGCATGTATCATGTCCTCCAGAACCTAAATGGTCCGCTCAAGTCTGGCCATCCGTTTGTGGATGAAATGTTATTCTAAAGTGTAACTAATTCCCAAATTCCTCATGAAACCCCTCCCACAAACGAGATGTGAAACAAGAATCATGATACGAAATGATCAACGATGGAACTACATGAAGCAGAACTATCTCCTTCATATAGAGGAATCCAAATTTCTCTACTAAACCCTACTCTCAGATCAGTAGGAAGTGGGTCAACTTGGTGAGTTAGTCAATGATCACCTCGATGGTATCATGTCTCATGGAAATGTGTGGTAAACCCATCATAAATTCAATCTATATACTATCCCACTCCAACTCTGGAACCTCAAGTGGTTGGGTCAAGCCTATTGGAACCTGGTGCATAAACAACATTTTCTAAAAAGTGAGGCATTAAGAAACAAAATCAGCCACCACATTCTTCATCCCTGACCACTATAAATAATGTCATAGGTCCTGGTAAATATTCACCACACCTGGATTTACCACCAAAGGGTATGTGTGGAACCCCCATAGAACCTCCTCCCACAGAACCGCTGGAACAATTGTGTTCCCACTAAAAAGGATGATGTGATCCCCACCTATCGAATATCCATCAGGTGCATGCCCTATAGAAAACTAAGAAAATTGAGTCTCGTAGTTGATATCCCCTAGCTATGACTCCCTGACTCGCTGTATGAGTGGAGGGATGAAAACCATCAACTGGATGTAAGTTTCTCCATCTCCACCCACAAAGGATATCTGTAATGAGGCCAACTGCTCTAATTCCTCACTCTACATCTATAAGCTGGATCTTTTACTAAGAGTTTCTTTCACTATTTTCCCCTTTCCAAGAGTATAGAAATTCTCAAAGTCATAGTCCTAGAGAAACTCTATCCATCACCTATATCTCATGTTCAGATCTTTTTGGGAGAAAATATACTTGAGACTCAGGTGGTTAGAGTAGATAGTAAACTTCTCACCCATCAGAGTGTCACCACATATTTAATGGAAATACTACTACTGCTAGCTCATGATCATGGGTCACATAGTTCTTCTCATGTTATCTCAATTGATGGGAATCATAGGAAATCACTTCCTTCCCCTTCACCAGGACACAACCAAGCCCAGTCCCTGATGCATCATAGAAAAGTACATACTGGACACCCTCCTCTAGTAGTCTTAAGATGGGAGCACTCTCCAACCTCAACCTCAGATCTTGAAATCACTGATAGAACTTCTCTGTCTACACGAAGGGATGGGACTTCTGTGTCAAATCCATAGAGGGTGCTCTTACTATTGAAAATTCAGGCACAAACCTCCAATAGTACCCAGCGAAACCCATGAAACTCCATGACTTGGTAATACTCTTGGGTGGCTCCAAATAAAGCACCACCACAATCATCTTCAGATCCACTATGACTCCAGCCTATAAAATGATGTGTCCCAAAAAGTGAACCTCTTGAATCCATAACAAAAATTTCAAGAGCTTCCCATAAAGATGGTTCTCTCAGAGTGTGTCAATGACCATCCTCAAGTGTATCTTGCACTCCTCCTCAGTTGCTGAGTAAACTAGGATTACATTAATGAAGACCAACATGAATTTTTCTAAGTAAGGATGGAAGATCCTCTTCATGAGTCCCATGAACATTGTTGGGGAATACCTCACACCAAACAGCATAAAAAAGTACTCATAGTGGCTGTACCAATATTTGAAGGCTATCTTTGGTACATATTTATCTCGTACATGAAGGTGATGATAGAAATATTTGAAGTCAATCTTTGAGAACCACATCACTTTTTTCAGCTGATCGAAGAGGTCGTTTATCCTATGCAGTGGATACTTGATCTTCACAGTCACATACTCTAGTCACAAAAATTCCACACATATCCTCAAGCTCATTTCTTCCTTCTTGGTAAACAAAACTGGGGCCACCTAGTGTGAAACACTTTGTCTCATGAAGCCGTCACTATGAGAGTCCACCAGTTTCACTCTGAACTCATGAAGCTCTTCGGGAGCCATATGATATGCAGGTGTAGATATCAGTGCCATCCTAGGGTATAGATCAATAAATAAGTTTACCTCCCTATAGAGAGGTAATCTGGGTACATCCTTGGGAAATACGTCCCCATACTCCACCACTACAATACAAAAATGAGAACTCTTATCATCCACTGCACCAAGGGTGAGAGTATCCAAATGATGAGTAATCAACTACAACCTCCTATGAGTAAGTCCATCCTGCACTGCATGCACTCCCTTTTCACAAACGAAGATAAACATGTTCCCATCACAGTGGCCACACCACACACTATGCCTAAAACAATCAATCTAAGCATAGACTGTAGATAACTATTCCATATCGATAACGACGTCATAAGACCTTGAATATAAGATCCCAAATGGAACTCTAACCTCCAAGAGTAAGGAAACACTATTAGCACCAGTGTGTGATCATCGAATCCCTTCCCGTAGGATTCTCTAAACACAACGGTCGAGTCAACGGTTCTACCGGAATCTCAGAGTCTCGATCAAGGGTCATGGAAAGAGAAGACTGACTAAGACCTATGTCTATCAAAACTATATCATAGGTTGAAAATACGTTCATTTTACCTCTAATAAAACTTGGAGAACTAGGGTCATAATCCACCATTGCCTATAGCTATCTTTTTCTATGTCCACCAGCCCCTGAGCCTGTAGTGGACCACCTGGGGGTGGTGGTGGTAATAATTTGACTTTATGACCACCTCAAACTACTCTACCTACTCCAATTTCATGTCCTCTTCCCTACGGACCCCATTCTCATCCCTCATCCTCTAACTCAATGGTACCTCGACCATCTTCTGATCGTTAATATAGTTGGTCGTGCAATCTTATGCTAGATGTACCAGACCCCCACATGAGTAACACAACATGTCCTTCAGCTAACTCGCTCTGCCATGGGATACCCGCACTATGATCCTTATGATATCATATTTAAATACCTTCAATTTTTCATAATAATTTTAATATCTTTTTTGGGAGTTTTTTCAGAAAGTTTTTACAAGTTTTAGAGAAAAAAATGAACCTCAATGAAGTTTTGGCATGTTTGGGCGAAGATAGGAGATAGATGGGCCAGGTTGGTAAAATATACCAAGGTTCAATGCTTGTAAAAATAGTGGCAATGATTCCCCTAGTTAATGGGGTAGTGCAATAGGTGGTTCATGGTACCACCTACTTTTATATATAATGTTATGTCTTTTATTGGTATGTGGGTTTTCATGCATTAAGGATCTAAACCAACTTACCAAGGGGTTTTATCCTTTTAATGACCATATATTGGACACCTAGGCTCTGAATTATAATCCCTCTTGAATGTTATGATTATAATTCTAGAATTTTTAATTAAACTTCTTCACTTAAATCACGATTGAATTAGTGTTACAAATCCAAATTCAATATAATAAATGAGGATTCCACCATTAAATTCATATCAAATAATTAATAAATTATAATTTAAATGAAATAATACATCTATCTTTTATCTTTATTGATGAGAATCATGTCCCAAGGTCCTCAAAAAACAATATTTTGAACTTGAATAAATGCAGTAGTAGTGAGACTCAGGTTGTCTCCGAAGAGGAAAGTGTTTTGGTTGTGTTCTTATCTTGTTTAATGTGTTTTGTGTGTGAAAATAGTGATCAGATTGGATTCTTCTAAGATTCAGTTTTATGTAAAGTATCTTATCCTTGGATATCCCTACACTTTACCTATTTATTAATTATTCTATTCTTTTACTCTTGTGTTTTCTCTCTAATCTAGTGAAATATAACTTAATTACCCCAAAATGGAAGTTATGAAAAAATAATAAGAATGAAATAATCATTTTAGCCTATAATATCAGATGGCCTAGTGTTTGGAAATATCCATTCACCCTTACATCATATCATTATTTTCAATCATTATAGTGAGATAATGTAAGTATCCTATAGGTTCAATCTAGTGAAAGAGAGAATATGAATCCAAAATGAATTTAAATAAATAGATCACCTATTGTTTAAATAATTTTATTAAATCAAAAGAGATGAAAAAATGTTGTATTCAATTGAAATATAAAATTCGTTGATAGGGGGTAAGGGTAATCTCTTAATCTTAGCCGCTAATGGATTAATATTACATCATATGATAGTTATAGTAAAAATAAACGAATAAAAGAATGAAACCTATAGTAACTCATTTCTCAATTCAGTAATTGAAAAATCAACCCCCTCCCCTTAGTGAATAGGTCCCTATTAATAGATGAATGATTAGATTTTATTCACCCACTCTAACGTTTCTTCCATACGAGTATAAAAAATATCTTTTCTATCTCCCACAATTCAAGATTTTCAACACATTCCTCAAATTCTACATCTAATCTCTTCTCATTTGATTTCTACCATATATAAAGATTGATTTTATATATTTTTCTAGATGGAATATTCATAATTATTATTGTTAAAATAGTCCCTTTAAATGATAGAATTTCATATGCCTTCTAGAAGAATCAATGGTAAAATGCCTAGATGTTTTGCAGCTTTAGTAGAAATAAAGTGTGCTCGAGAGTCTACACAATGTTGAGTTGGGATTTGGTTTAGGCTAGTCTTCAAATCAATAGGGATTGTATGTCCTTGTAAGTGATCTTTAAATATTCTCATTATTGTTCTTACTACACTTTGTATTCAATTAACCATGGAGATAGTTGAACTCCTTGATTCTTCCAACTTCAAATAGTCTTCTTCAACCAAGATCAAACATGCCTGGTTTTTCTACTCTCTCACCATAATTTGATAGGATTTACTCGGAGTCTTGAGTTTCATCATAATTATATTGTTTGAACTCATATACAATTGAAGTTATATATTCATACCAACATAAATAACTTCAAAAAACACTTCCAGTCAGTTCTGCTTGATTCAGTCTTAGAAGGAATCATGCATAGGTTTTTCATCACTGACTGTTAGATGGTCAATTGTTTCAATATCGACTAGGATTTTTAATTGAAAATCTTAGTCTTGGAACTGATGGATTGGATAGATTGGAATCAAGGTGGTGATTAATGATGGAACAATCCAACATCTGGGTATTTTATTCGAATCGAGATGAAACCGGTGAGACTTTAGCAAGATTAAACATCTCACTTGGGGGTAATGATGAGCTCAAACTGTGGTTCATTGGGTGGATCAATATTTGAGTTTGAACTTCTCATAATCAAGATGGAACAATTCTCATGAAAAATTTGTGTGGTGGTTATTGGGATCATGGGAGAAGTTATCATGTAGGTTGGTCTAATCTGCACCTAAAGAGGTCCTACTTTTCTATACATAGATCAAAAAGTGAGATTGGACTGGATGAGGTATATACAAGATGAAAAGTGGAGTCAATACTTCAAGGTGGTGAGCTTGTAATGCTCGTTTTGGACATGAAAAAATAGTTATCCATTTGATTGGGCGGTTCCCTCATCTCTATACATGGTTACCTCTTCAAATTTTCCCAATAAATACATCGAAAACAGGGTAAGTGAGATTCTGAATGCTTTCAGTTTGTGTGATAGGAGGAAATGAGGTCCCACCAATTTGAATCCTACAAAGTGAACACAACAACCAACAATTAAAAATTATTTAGTCACTTCTCTTTAGATCTTTAATATGGAATCAAATTTATACGAAGCAATCGGTTCTTCTTGGTCATTTTTCCTCTCTATTTTGACAAATTTCACTAAGTGTAGAGTTACTTTTCATGGATCATAACTTCACCCAATGCCCTATCAGCATTTGGGAAATTCTAAGGTTCTAGTTGGTCTAATCAAGTGTTCCCCATACCATTAGAGAAGACCCACTACAAATGAAGTGAAAGTTTTGGTATCTTGGTTGTAACTTCCACAATCAATTAATTGACCATGCTTCCTTTATGTGGTCGGTTTTTCTTTACCATATGTTGGGAATAACCATGTGGTAGGTTGAAAATGGTTCGATAGGTCGATCATGGTATCTTGGTCCTATGTGTGGTTGGTTAAGTTTATAGTCCAAAAATATGAGGTCTTTGTCAGATTTTTATGCAATGGAACTCCAGGTATGGTATGTGTATTAACCATACCGAAGAATTCATAGTCGACTGTGAGCTCATTGTAGTAGAGTGCCTTTTTTTGTTTAGATTCAGCTTGTAGAATTGAAAATTGAATTCAGTGTAAGCTTATTCCTATTTGAAATCAATATTAATTAAAACATTAAAAACAATAATTGAAAGTATTTGACCCACCATTGATAGTGGGGTGGTATGTTTTAGGGGGATGATGGGCGGGTCGTAAGGTTAATTCCTCAAACCTGAATGTTTATTTCAGTTTGTTTCCTTGCATTGTGTTTCATGGTGGAAGATGTAGTTGACCTTATATAATTGAAATAATTTTAGATTAAATTCCAAAAAATATAATAAAAAATGTATTTCAATAAATTTCAAAATGTTTAAGACAAATAAAATTTAAATTTAATATATTTAAAAATTTAATTCCAGATCAAAATAAAAATAAATAAAAAAATGAAACTCATAATAAAAGATCCTTTTATCAATGAAATTACATATTTCACAATATCAATTTATGAATTTCAATTAATTAAAAATGAATAAAATAATTACAAATCCATATTTGATCCATTTATAAATTTAATTCCAAACTCTCAAAGAGTTATAAATATGTTTAAATAAACTGAGTTTTATCAAGATTAAGTAATTAATTGTATTAAAATGCAATAAAACATTTAGCAAACATCAGCTGTCATATTTTTCCCCACACATAAAATATTTCACTAATATTAAAAAATTAATTAAATTATTTTAATATATATGTCCTACCAATGGTGAAATATTCATTCCATAAAAGAGGAAAATATCTAATCCATTCATTATTTGAATTATCATTACTCTATGGATTCAGGCAGTTTTGCCAGCATAAATTTAAGCAAACACCAATGAAAAAACACATTTAACATTGGAGTTTTCCATTCTACATTGGTTAAAAAGATACCTTAATATAGGAGATGTAAAAAGTGGTACTTTAAACATCATATTTTTATAAACCAACATTGAAATAACTTCTAAAAGGTGACATATAAGTGTATTTACACATTAGTTTTATTGTAAATATACATTGAAAGTCTTCATACTCAACCTTAATCATTGGTTTTCAATAAAACCAACATGAAAAGACCTTTCAACATCATTTTTCTATAAAACTAACATGTAAATTCCATTCGATGTCAATTTTTCATAAAATTGACTTTGAAAGATAATAATTTTTTCTAAAAAAAATATTTTAAAGTATGTTATTCCAAACATGTAAATACAAATTACAACACCAAACAACAACAAAAAATTACATAAATAGAACAAAAAATTGAATCAAAACTGATTGAAAACTTTCAAAAAACTTTTTATAGATATACATCTAAATGAAACTATATGTCATGAACCAATTCAGATTACCTAAATATTCATAACCCAAGCTAAACCTAACATGGCCCAAAGAGCATTCCCAATCCCCATGGGCTAGTGATACGTTCATGGGCATCAAAACAAAATTTGGGAATTCTTTTCCTATAATAAACCATGAATATGGTAATAAAGATACCGAACAATGTTGGTATTCCAAAAAAAAGATAATAACATAAAGTATACAATCATTGCAAAAAACAAGTGTCAAGGTAAATTAAAAAAAATTATTTAAAAATAGCTAAGTTCCAACTCCATAAGACATAATTTCACCTCCATACTCCCAAACTATTCTATCAAACACACTTTCCTACTTCCTTCAGTGCCTTACCCTTACCTGCATAAGATAAAATAAGATCTATATAGTCCCAAAGGTGTAAGTATGGTGTGAGAAAATAGCCCAATATTATCCCCCCAAGTGAATCAAACTTTACAAAATAAACCATTTATTCTCAAGTAATTTAAAAAAAGGCATGAGATGCTGTTTAACATGAAGAATTGATAATTAACCCTTTCTAAAAGTCAATAAATTATACCAATAAATATGTTTCCAAATCATTTCAATATACATTATTTTTAATAATTTTAGGATAGTCACTAGGTAAAAAAATCCCATGGATTCCAATAGTTCTAGGTTAATGAGGATCCTTGTAACATTATCGTGATCAGTAGGCCATCTGGTGTACACATTATCCCAAAAGAACCACTCTAGGGTGTGAGAGTTTAATCCCAAGAGTGGAACCTTTCTATAAATTAGGAAACCATGTGAACACATTACCCTAATAGCATAGGTATATGGGGAAATAGTTCATACCCTAGGATGACTCTCCACCACATCATTAATAAAATTTTGTCTTACTACATTTGACTATTTTAAAGGTCCTTTTATCCTTGAAACCACACAAAACACGCTTTACAACTATTTCCATTAACAAAACCAGGGTAAAAATCCGTATTCAAATCCATAACCAAAACCACCATATTTTATCAAAACTTATTCATGCCTTATAACAAATTTTGGAAATCAATTTTAATGATAATGAAAAAAAAATTCAGAAGAAAAATTCATGTTATAAAACCAAACTCCTTGAAACATTTGGAATATCAACATCTATGTGTAAAACAAAAAATACATGATTATCCAATGTTTTTAATAATCGAGAAGGGATCCTAGATCTAGAATTACCAATTGTAAAAATAAAAATTGATAAGTTTTATAACAAATAAAACCAAAGTGAACACTTACCAGCATAATTAATGAGAAACACACCACAAGGATTGAAGATCTGACCAAAACCAATCTATTCTAGAATAGATCTAAAAGGAATATGATTATAGACCTAGATAAAATAGTTCCCATTATTGAAAAATCTAATTCCATCAAGAGAGAGAGAAGGGGAATTCAAAGAAGAATGCGATCTAAGATCAAAATTGGGATGGACTTAACAAGAGAGGAACTCAAATTTTCTTGAAACATTGATCTTCCAAGGAATTGGGTTGAGTGAGGAAAATATGGACCATGTAAGTCTCTAAGTTTTAATGGTTTGAATTAGGGATTTGAGGGGGATGATTAATGAATTAAACGGGGGTTTCGGTTGAAGAAACATACGATAATTCCCATGACTTATCGGCCTAGATCAACACTACTAGTTAACTACTAGCTTCCACTGGATAGCTAGTGGTGTCATGAAGAATGAATGGGACACCAAAAAACCCATAAAATAGATAGTGGAGTTCTTATAGGATTTACATTATTCTATCCTACCACCAGCTAATCGGTGGGATCAGGGTAGGATGACCCTACTGCATGCATTCCACTGGCTAGTCGATGGCTCTCACTGATGAGCTAGTGGACTTCCTGTAGCTCTTCCAACTACAAGACCTTGTCCAATATTGAGATAACCAATAAAAAAATCAAACTCTCCTAAAAACCACACCCCAACTCTTCATTCCAAGTAAAACCAACTAAAACATACATAATAAACCAGAAACAACTAAATGAAGAAGAAAAATAAGAACACGAGTAATGTAGTACCTAAAAACAATATGGGTATGTTATAATTTCATCCACTATATTGATTTTCACCCCTAGAAAGCTAAGTAAAAAATTATTCGTCTTAAAAGGGTTAAGGCCGTTACTCCCTCATCAAATACTTGTATTCCCATGTATTGTGAGATTCAAAACCATGATACTATTGAAATTGAACCATAAGTATAGAAATTCCATGTAGAACATTCACTTGATAATCAAAAACCCAAAGTGGTTGTTTGATCATAGATATATCAGTCTCTATGTCATGGTATTCCCATTTCATAACATGAGATGAGTCCTACTCAAACATCTTGAGTTGAGATACATAAAAAAATCATTGATTGAGGAAAGCTAAGGTGGAAGATTCAAATGATAAGGCACTTTTCCCAACCATTCTTTGATCTCAAATGGTCCCAAATACCAAGGAGAGATATTACATTGCTTTCTAAGCCTCCAGTGACCCAACCAGTGATATACTTTCAAGAAAACATGATCAACAAATAAGATATATAAAGGATGATGATGTTGATCTGTATAAGACCTATACTAGATTTGAGCCATCACAAAACACTGATGAATAAATTGGATCTCTGTAATTATATCCTGAAGCAAACTTGTTGCAACCAAGGAAACTTTTCTTACCTTAAACCAATAAATACGATAGATGTAATGATTGCCATACAAATCTTCTAAAAGATACTTTTTGACTGATGATTGGTATATTTATTTATAAGAAAATTAAACCAATAAAAAATAGCTATCCTAAGAACCTTTAAATTCTCAAACACCCACATGAAGTATATCTTATAGAATTCAATTATCTCTTTCCATTTACGCATGTATCTGAGGATGATATCATGTGCTCAACCATACCTAGGTTCTCATTTCCTCTTATAGTAACTTGGAAAACCGTGAGGTGAAATGAGGGTACCTATATGAAAAAATAGAATAGGAATTCCATAAGGCCTTATAATCTATTGTACATATAACCTCCCCATGTCTTTGACTTTGGTGGTTTCATAGATCAATATAAAATGTGCTTGTTTGGTCAACAGATCAATCAGTACCCAGAAATAATACTTACCTTAGGGAGTTCATGGTAAACCAAAAATTAAATCCATAGAAATATTATTCCACTTATACATTGGCATAAGAAGAGGCTGAAGAAATACAGAAAGGATTATTGTTATCATCCTTTACTAGTTGGAATGCATAACTTTGAGATAAAAAGTCATCTATCTATACTTTCATACTAGGACATAAAAAATGATGCCTAATGTCATAAAACATCATTTTGGTTTTAGGGTATAAATCCCACAAGGAATAATGAAAATATAATAACAAGATGTTTTTTTCATAAAAATGGATAAAAAAATATCACCTAATGAAATGGATACCATTCAAGGAGAGTGAATAATCACTAATGGTCTCTCCACTATATAAAGAACACTTGATACTCTATAAATCATCATCTTGATATTTGTAATGAATAATTATCTTGAGGATAGAGTATGTTAATTGAAAACATTCTATAAAGAAACTAGACTCCTCATCACCGACTCTGAAGTAAATATGAGTAAAAATATCCATCAAGTTCCACTCATCCTTTTCCTCAATTGTATCCTTAAGAGGTGACATATTATTAAGAGAATCAATAACTGCTTTAACTTTTCCTAGTGTATATGTAATGTCAATGTCGAAATACTGAATGTATTACACCTATCATCTCTACCCTTGATTCAAATATTTTTGAGAAAAGTTGTAACCCAAACTTTTATAGTTAGTGATTATGTTAAAATTTTACCCAAATATATATGGACACTAATATTTTAGGGAATGAAAAACTATTGAATGTTATAAATGATGAATGAGATATTTTCATTTATGAGGTAAAAGTTTACATGATTGATAAGACACTATATGTTTTCCTTATATAACAAGCATCCCAAACCTAAACCTAATGCATCACAATAAACCAAATATCTCTAACCGGCCTCTGGTTAGTTCAAAACTAGTGTTGAGGAAAAAAAACTACATTTACTAATTGAAGGATTACTGATACATAAAATAACACAATAAATTCATCCCATTCTATACGAGAGTGGTAAAAGGAGACCCAAAATTAATGGATTACATCACGAACCACTGATAATATTTTTCCAAACCTAGGAATATTCAAATACAAGATACGCTTTGTAGTTATTCCCATTAAATGAAAACCATCACTTTTTATGATAAAATGAGGTATATTGTTTTGAGATCATGTCTTCTAAGAACATAAATGCTTGGATCTAGAATTAGAACTTTAATAATTTAACATAAAGATAGTTATCCTTAAAAATTCTCAAAACATGCCTCAAGTGACCCACATGGCCTTCTTTGGTCTTAGAGTACACCAGGGTTCCATCCATGAACACCAAAACAAAAGATTTGAGATATTGGTGGAAAATATTTATCATTAATTCTAGGAATATAGTAGTAATATTTTTTAGACCAAATGATATCACAAGGTACTCAAAATGGACATACCTACTCCTGATAGTGATATTTTGAATACCAGACTCTTTAATCTTGAGTTAGTGATAACCATACCAAAGATCAATCTTATAAAACTAATTATACCAGTTTAACTGGTAGAAAAAATCATCAATGTGAGGAAGTGAATGTTTTTATTGTTTTTTTACTTGATTGGGATTCCGATAATCATCACAAAATGAAATATTTCTATCAACCTTATTGAAAAAACAATAGGGATTTTCCAAAGTGACACACTTGGGTGTATGAAGCCCTTGGATCTCAAATCATCTATATTAATTTTCATCTCTTTCAACTATATTAGAGATATACAGTAAGATGAAATAAATATCTATTGAGTTCGAGGAACTAAGTAGATTGAGAACTCTACTCCCACCTTGAGAGAAAACCCTGAAAAATCATACAAAAACACTTCATGAAAATAATTTACTATAAAATGAAAACTACCATTTATAGATACCTATTAAAAATTAACTATAGAAATAAAATAAAATTACTTATATTTGGTAGAGAAATCCTTAACTCACTAGTCAATGGATACCATTCTTCATAGAACACACAATTTCTCACATCAAAAGTAATAAAGAACACCCACCAATGATAATAATTGATCTGAAACTTATGGGTTATCAAATAATCCATCCTGACAGTCACATCAAAGATATCCAAGTTAAGAACAAAGAAATATTAGACTAGATTTGTGTCATACACAAAGATAGAGTAAAAGGGACAAAGGAAACCATACCCCTTCAACTTTACTAGATGTATCACCAATTCCATAACAAACAGAATAATATCTATTGGGAGTTTTAAAAGACAAACCATACTAGTTAATAAAAGGGAGTGAGAAACACCTATATCAAAAAAAGTATTATCTAAGGTAGAATTAACTGAAATAATACCTCTCATAGTCATAAAACCCACATCAACTTCCCTAGAAGAATATTTCTTTTATTGTTACTATTTCACTCCAGAGGCCTGTAAATGGAACACTATAGTCCATGAGGAATATGAATACATTGTTGATCCTCTTGGTTCCTATGAGGTAGTACTAGAGTAAAAGAATATACATCCCGAAAAAACTTTTTCAAGTGAACACAACACCTACATGAGTTTAAAAACATTAGAGGCATTGGGAAAAATATTTGTGTTTCTGGTCTAGTCACACTAGAAACATATCAAGACACAAGCCACTGATGATTGTGTAAGAAGAGATATATAATAAGAACCACCACTTTTTCCCCAGTAAAACTCATCCTACATTCTCTTTACCTTATAATAACCACTGGATCCACTGCTAGAGAAAAATAGGAACACTGGTCAATCCAAAATTACCATCTAGGTCAATCTCTTTCATCAATTCCTTATCCAACATATCAGTATAGGTGTTAAACTTTAACATAAATTCTAATAACTAGATATATTGTTCAAACCCCATCTAATTTTTTTATATTTATCTTATAATTATATATAACATCAATATAAAACATAGTGATCTTAAATAAATGATTAGTGTTCTTATTCATAGACCAATTCCATTTCTCAATCTTAAGAAACTCCATGTATTTTTTCATGGAAATTGATTTTGGGTAGAATTTCATAGTAGAAATGGACTTAAAGTATTTCCACTCCAATCCCTCATGATTTTAGATAAAAAAACGGAGTCCAACCTCCCTTTACTTAGGCATTAAAGCTTGAATATAAAACACTTAACTTTAACTGAACCACGAGTCTCCAGGAATTAAAAAATACTCTCAAGATTACCCAAAAAACCCAACACCTCATTAGGACCATTCTTCCCTTGAAAATATGGTTGATTTTGGCATAGAAACTTATGAGTATGATTCATATCCTTAGCCCTTCAAGGTTTTGTCTCCCTATATTGGTCAAGAATAATTTCCACACCTCGGTTTATAGCTAGGACTATTTTCATCGCTACTTTAATATGATTTTGATCAAATGGATGGTTTCCCTACAAAGGTTCATTGGAAAAATACTTTTGAGGAATCACTAAAATTCTTTGGGAAGGAATGACACTAAAAACTAATAGACAAAGGGACACAATAATATGTGATTTAAAAACTGGTTACAGTTTAGAATAAAAAATCAATTGGAATTATAAATAGACATACATAAATAATGATTAGGATTATGGTAAATTGAATCACAAAAGAGACTATTCCCACATACCATGGTAGCATAAAGCTCATTACAACGAGATTTCTCTAGGAACATACTTGAAGCCCATCCCTTATGTCCCCACATTCCCAATTCATGTCTAATATGATATACCAAATTTCATATTGATTATGGAAACAAAAAAACTTAACTTTGATACCAATTTAAGATATACCAACCCATATTACCCAACTATTCACAACTAGTTCCAGCCCTAACATGGTCTAAAGGGTGTTCCCAATCTCCAAGGGATAAAAATAAGTGCCTTGGTATAGAAAACAACCTTTGTGAACGATTTTTCTAAAAAAAATACAGAACAAGGTAACAAATATACAAAATAATATAAGTATTCAAAAAAACACAACAATATAAAGGATAAGAATCTTTAGGAAAAAATGTGTAAACGTATATAAAATAACAAAAGTACTCAACAAATACTAAGTCTCAACTCCTTGTGACATAATTTCACTTCCACAATCCCATAACCCACTATATAATAAATCATATGCTTTAATTCAGTGCCTTTAACTAACCTAATTAGATATTGAATGATGTAAATACACCCAAAGGTGTATGCAGAGTGTGAGAAAAGATACCAGTAGGATCCCACCAATTTTTTCGTAATAATAATTTATAAAACAGAGCATTTATTATCATGTAATTGATAAATTCTAATGAGATAAAATTTTACCCAAATCAAGGGCAATTCAACTTTTTTCACAATTTATTAAAGCATACCAATAAATATGTCTCTAAATAATTTCAATTAATATCCATTTAAATAATTTCAAAATATCCAATAGAGAAAATAATCCCCCCAATATAAATATTTATAGGTCAAAATGGATTCTCATAATGTTATCTTGATCATTATGACACCAAGTGTGCATATTACCATAGAAGACCCAATATAGTGGGATAGAGTTTATTCGTAAGAGTGTTTCCTTAGCATAACTTAGGTAAACTGGTTAACTAATTACCAGAGTAGAACATATATAGGGTGAAATAGTTCATCAATGAAGATAGAACCATACCTCATCATTGATCACATTTAGGTTTACCACAATAGAGTCTTTCAAAGTAAATGTTATCTTTGAAACCACACAAAAAATTCATTATAATAATTTTCAATAAAAAACAAGGGAAAGATCTATCTTCAAATCCACAAAAAACCACCATATTTTATAAAAAAATTCCTCATAACTTTTAAAATTTTAAAAATAAATCTCAATGAGTAAGAAAGCGATGTCCACAAGAAAAATTCAAGTTACTAAACCACCTACCTTGAAACACTTACAATATTAATGCCCATGGTTAAACAACAAGCTAATATGGGTTTTTGGTCTTATCAATCGAGATGTGATCCAAGAGCAATAATTACCATCCATAAATCTACAAATAGATAAGTTATTGAACAAATAAAACCAAAGGGAACACGTACCACCACAATTTTGGAGCAATGAACCATAATATTTAAAGATACAACCAACACCCATAAATTCTAAAACAGATCTGAAAGAAATAATATAACAGACATAGATTCAACAACTCCAACTATTGACAAAGATTAACAATTGAGATAAATAAGGTGAATTTGAATAAGGGGATCTAAGATCAAAATGGAGATCAACTTACCAAGAGAAGACCACAACTTTGATCCTTATTTGAATTCACCAAGGAATTGAGTTGGGAGAGACAAAGATGTCCTAATGAAGTCTCCAAGTATAAATTAGTTGAATTAGGGATAAAGGAAGATGATTAAATAATTAAAATAGGGTTTTGCAGAAGAAAAAAATTATATTGTTCCAGACTTATTGGCCAAGATTGGTACCATCAACTAGCATTCAGGTTCCACCAACTAGCTTCTAGTTCCAAGAATAATGCATAATTTACTAGAAACCCCACTGACTAGCTGGTGGTGTTCTTATAGGAACTTCTTTTTACCATCCAACCACCGACTAGACAATGATATTCCTATTATAATACCTTACTTCCATTATGCTACCAACTAGATGATGGATCTCACCGGCTAGCTGATGGAGAATAATTATCTCTTTTAATTATAGGTCCATGTACAATCCTAATCCAACAACATAGAACACCTCTTGAAAGCATATAAAAGGATACAAACCTCACCATTTACCATTATTTCCATACAAAACGAACTAAAATATTAGGAATAAATAAAAAACGTCTAAATGAAGGAGAAAAATGAACACAAATAAAGTAGTACTAGAAAACAATATAGGGATTTTACATTAAATCCATAAATTTGGTAAGAATAGAAAAAAATCCATAAATAAATTTTGAAGGTCTTTCAAGTCATTTTATATATATGGAGAAACATAATTATTAACCTATAATATAAAGCGTAATGAATTTAAAAATAAAACATATTTTTTTAAATTATAAATGTTTTAATAAAACTATCATTTTTTAAAATATGTTTTGTTGTTGTGATTATCTCATAAATGAACCATAAAACATAATACTAGCATTCAAAATTCCCAATTTTATGATGAAATTATGTTTGTGAAACAAATTTTTTAAAATATAATCCCAATTTATATTTGGAAACAATTATTCATTGATATAAATTTTTTCTGCCCAAACATTCCCATATTCAATTTTTCTTAGTTCTACTTTTGAAAAGTGACCTCATTGAACTCAATATATGACCTATTTTAATTTGAAATATTAATTATCAAAACTTATATAAAATGAAAATATTAATATTAATGAACTAAAAAACTTAATAATACTTCATTAAAACATTATAAATATTTATCAAACACAAACTGATAAAGAGAATAACCAATATACTTTACATTCATTTTCAAAAAATATAATAAAATCCAATTTCCACTAAAATATAAAAAATCTTAGCATTAATAATAGTATAACAATTGGTGACTTATAATTATATATCTGTTTTTTCCAATCATGTTATGAAAAACATGAATATGTAATATTCTTGTTTTTTAATCTTTCAGATATATGTATTCAATTCTTGATTTTTTCTCCATGTATTTAAGAGAAATTTAAATGTATTATGGATTCATAAAACTATAAAAATAAGCACAATAATATTTTACAAAAATAAAAAAGAGATACTTGATTAGATAAGTAAATAATTAAATCAATATAATAGATATTTATTTAATGAAATTAAATTTATAATTTAAATTTACTTACATAGAATTTAATTGTAATATAGATATAGTGAGTTATTTACCCTTTACAACATAAATGATGTTTGTTTTAAATATATTTAACATATAATATATTCAAAAGATATCATCAATCCTAAAAAATATAATAATTACATAATATAAAAAAATGGTTTAACATTGTTACCCCATCAACATCTTGAGTAGTATCTGAAGGGGCTGGTTCGTAAACTTTTCCTTTACTTTGTATCAATTCCATCTATTTCAGTTATTAAAATATAAAGAATGTTTAATAGAAAATTATAAATAATTTTTAATTTATAACAAAATAAAAAATAAAAAATTAAAAACTATGCATACCTCATATGTCAGCTGAAGACCAATATTAACTTGAAAACATACAAAATGACCAATATTCCATCCAACTATAGACACATCTTCAATAGGTAGAAACACAAGAGAAGTTGTATTAATAATATCACTTATTTATACTCTTAATTGTATGGTATTCATAATATTATGATGTAAAAAATAACCCTAATGAATTAATTTTTTTCTTATAATATGTACATGGGGATCCTCAACATGAAACTCACAGTACACAGTTGAGTCTAAACAACAAGGTGGAAGATCTGGGTAGGAATTTTTCATCTTTCTCATCACTTCTACAATAATAGGAACTATAGATGGTTTAATTCTATCATATATCAACTTATTCAATTTTCATATATTATCCTTTAATGAATCTATTTCTCCCTTTTATTTTACCCCCATTGATGCGTCACTATGGGTGTGACTATAAGAATTTCGAAAACTGATACCCTCTTTATACCCTCTAATGTGGCCCATGTGTTTTTTTCCTGAAGAATTTGTGAGAATATATATCCAACCCATAGGTATAAAGGTCCCATATTTCAGTTTCTCCTTAATGGAGTCTTGAAATTTTATTTTCATATATTATATCAGTGATATAAATTTAAAAAATATTAATATAGAAGAAAATTAACAATAAATTACTTATAATATTATTAGTTAATTCCTTTGTTGGATCAGTAATATACTTCCCCCTTTTTATTATTCACACCCTTTTACATTTTTCATTATGGGGGTTAGAAGATAATGGTTCGTATGAAACCACTTCAGAGTTTCTCTTTACTTGAATCTTAATTCATTAAATATTTTTGAAATAATTTTATACTATAATAAATGATACCATTTATGTGACAATATATAAGGGTATTAATTCCGAGACTGTATCTCATGGGGATTTTCCTAGTAAATTTTACATGAAAAATACATAATTTACCAAGTGTTTAATTTTCATTTAGTAAATAAATTTTATTAAAAAAAACATATGAAAAAGGATTCCTTATACCCACTAGAGACAAACTTCTGTCATGCATTCATATCTATAAACCCATACTTAAGGAATAAACCTTGATTCTGTTTCCCCCCAAAAATATTAAATGAAGTTAAAATTGTCTTAAAATCTTTCCATTATGGTAATCATAAAGGATGAAATATTTTTAATAATTTCCTTCATCTCTTGAAAGTTAAATTACATATGTAATTGAGTAGATAAAATGTTAGTCATATGAAATGTATAATATTTAAAACATTAGAAAAACATATAAAAAAGTTTATAAATTTTACTTTTGTGGACTCCCATAATAGATCTTTCATTTAATGGCCGATTCTCTTCAAATCAAGGAATACAATGCTTATCATTTAATAAATATGAATAGACAAGAAATTACTAAGTTGTGTGGCATGTATGCTAGTTAGGTGGTTGTTATCATTAAACATAACTATCAACCTCTTCTTTCCAAGTGCAAGTGAATGTTTTGGTAAATGTGTAATCACAAAACTACCATATTAATGTATTTTACTTTTTATAGAAGAATAATATATTCATATAATATTAAGAAATATAAGTCTAATTTCATTAAATTATTTAATTTCTATATATATATTTACATGAAAAGAAATACTTAATTTGGTTTCCCTTACTCTGTTTCTATCATTTAGAAATATGTATTCTACTTCAACAAAAGTATGTGTACCTATATTTGATTAAAATTAAATAATTATAATAAATAAAAAATTGATTACTCTTAATATAAAAATATTTAATGTTATTATTTTCATCCAAAAAAGTGAAACTAAAACAAAAAAATATAAAAATTAGGTAAAATAAAATAATAGAAATTATTATCATCTATTTTTTTAATTTTGAATACCTATATTTTATTAGAAATAAATAAAATTGTAAGTAAAAATGTGATTGTTCATAATAGGTAGAAAATTATAAATATTTTTTTGAATAAAAGCATATGAAAAAAAATTAAGAATATAAATAAAATAGTAATAAAAAAATGACAAAGAAACAATTTTCAACAAAAAATGGATATCTAAATCTAATGAAGATTAATAAAATTAAAAAAATGAAGGGAATGATAAAAATCAATATTTTTTAATATAAAAGTTAAAAAATAGTTTTTTTAACTATGTTAGTTTCATAAAAGAAACATATATTAACCATATTAATTAGGCGAGTAATAAATTTTTTCCCATATCCCTTCTATATTATCATTTCATATTCCATAGACTATGTCCACATCATAATCATTTTTATCCTCAAGTAATCATTTAATAGATAAATAAATTTCACATAAGTCTTCAGCACCATCAATATTATCCTCACCCAAATGATTTTTTTCCTTTTCAAAATAATAGGCCATTGATAATTTGATGGGACAACAACATAAAATATTATCTTTTCAAGAATCACCATGATAAATGATTCAATATTGCAACTAAATATTTCAAACGAATTAGTGTAAATCCATACTCATCATGTATTAAACCATTATTATTATCAACCCAATTAGAAATAAATATTAGTACATGAAATTTAGTATAATAAATATCCCATTTATCCTTAATATATCTAAAATATGATGTTGATGTAGAAATTGGGTTTTTTATCTTTATCACTCAAAAAATGAAGTTCTTTGTTGAGTATTATTACTCTATTATTTTTAAAAGTACTCTTATAGTTTTAGTGTTTATGTAAAATGTGTAACTGTTAATATAAAAACCAAACCATGTGATCACATTAACACTTGGTCCCCTACTAATCATTTCAACATATCTAAAATAGATAAATCAGTGTCTATTTTCTCCTTAAACCCTGAAAAAGTGTGCTTTTGTGTTTATTCATCAATCAATTTTCATCACTTCTCGGACATCACACCTTCAATATAGAAATATGTGATTATATATATGGTTTAACCTCACCTCTATTGTTCAAAGTTTATAAATGCACATAAATCACTTCATCACATATAATTAACTTCAACTTTAAGCCATGAATCCCTTTACCTTCACTATTAACCATCAAATATTTAGATATAGTGAGACCAACGTGCTTCACTTAAAAAATATAATTTTTTAAAAACTAAATTGGATATTATTATGTATATTTTTGAATCATAGAGGCCTCTAGTCGATGAAAGTTCTTAATATATCCCTTAAAAATGTTCATATATATTTCAAAAGGATATATCCAATGTAAATCAATATTCCCAAATATTCTCTTACCTACCACCAAATGAATTAATAAATGAAACATTAAATCAGAAAATGACTATGGACCATATATTTCTAATTGACAATGTATGTGGAAAACCTCATTCTCTAACAATTATATAAAATATAATTACCTAACTTTACTAATATTTAAATTTAAAATGTAACATTAATCGATGATAGAATTTTCATAGGTATCAGTAATATTCCACATAATTTTTCCAGTAGAAAATATTTCATAAATGCATTAAAATAATGATATTTAATACCTATTACCTTTAAATCATTCAATGACAACAAATTTTTCACATTTTAAGAAAATCAACTATGTTATTTAATACCATGTATGCATTTAAATTTTTTTTATCTCTACACACTTTATTAATATGTGATGAGTCAAGGGTAAATATTTCATGTTTCCTTTCATTGTGGGAAATAAATCAAAACATATTCCCATGGTTATTAAGTCTAGTATTGCATCCAATTCATCTTTTTTAATTCCCTTTATATTTTACAATGCTTCAGTTAGACCATAACATATGTTTTTTGGATATTTATAATTTCAATGTTATATTTTAAATCAAAAAATACCCAATAAGGTAACCTGAAAAAAATGGATTGTTTCATATATGCATTTTTTTATGACCAATACTTCTGTTCCTTCCAAATGTGACATTGATGTTTTTCACCATATCATAATATTCTTTATCTGACAATGGTTTTGTGGAAAAATCATACTCTGGTAAACCATTAAGTTCCATTTCTAAATTTTTTAAGGACAATACATTCAAAAAAATATATGATATCCCATGTACAATATTTTTATTCCCTTTTATAGTTGATGATATAATGTCCCCTCTTTGAAAATTAAAAAATATTTGGTCCTTTAGAACTATATCTAGATAAGTTTCCATATAGATGAAATTTTGAGTTAGAAGTATTACTTCATACTTTTCCATTCCTTTTGTTTTGTAAACCACAAAAAATTTATTAAAATATATTTTCTAACTTTTTATGTCCAAAGTGTTTTAGTATGTTTTTATAAAAAACACTTTTTTTACCATACTTAAAAAAAGATAAAATTTATTATGAATAAAATCTTATGATTCTTTATTTTGATTATCAGATTGATTATGTGTCCAATTAATCTAACTTAACTTTTATTAGTCCTGGATTTATAATTTTTGTCTTGTATATATTACTGAAAGAAGTCATAACTACCAGACTGATATTGGTACTAATAAAATTAGAATGGATCTCATATGGATTATTGTATTGAAATTGATAATGAAGTCCATCAGACTAACATAATTTTATAATTTGAGGATATAAAACTTTTTATAACATAAGGAATACCTTTAACACTAATGGTGTTAATCAATATAACGTTTTTCATTCATTTTCAAATGTTATTTCAATCACCAACAATCTGAGGATGTTGGAACAAACTCTAATATATGACCGTTGGAGCATTTCCTATAAATAGCGATCCAATTGAATAGTTTGGAGATAATAAATTTTTCACTGTCAAGACTTATTAATAATACTTAGTATGAACTGCTCATTTTTAGTCTCTCCAATCATTTAGAGAGCTTTGGTTCCATGGAATACTTTTCAGGGTTGTTCCTTAAGAAATTTGGATATTTTATTCACATCTGATCATTGTTATGATTAATGGATTATGAGGATATGAAGACTATGAATCTATTGGATTAAGGGCTTCTAAGTATAGTAGGATAGATTCTGATGACTGCATCGAGGGATTTTGGGTATAGGAATATAGAGCTATTCCAATCATCATATCGAGGGTTCTCATGGTAAGAAAAGACAAACTTGAAAGTTAGTATAAAACTATGGATACCATTAGTCAAGTTTACTGAATACTTTAATCTTATGGTTAAAAGAAGAAAATATTTTAATAATATCTTGTATTTCATCTTAATTTTACATAGAAAATTTATTTATTATTTATAGAAGTTTATATCCCACTGTGCATGTAATAGAAAGTTGGTCATTATACTAAAAATTCTATATTTTTTTGTTTTATTAGCATTACTTTGATTAAGATTATAACATAATTTGATTTAAATTCGATGTATTGTGATTTTGATAATTTATACAGATATAATCAGACTATTTCTAGTTCGAATTATGTTACTTAGATAATAAAACTGAGTCCGAGTTCAATAAATTAACTTTTCAAATGATTATGTGTTAATTTGTATAAATATTTTAAACTATTTTTTAAACTACAATTAAAACACCATCTTGTAAGTATATTTATATAAGATAATTATTATGATCCTACAATTGGTATTAGAGTCTTTTTATACTTCTTATACTTTCTATTTTTTCACTTATTCTATTAACTGAGAGTTGTTTATGTTTTGATATAAACATTTTTTTTCATAAAACAATCTTACACTAATGTTTATATGTGGCAAATAATTTCTATTGTTTTGAGATGGAAAGTATTAATTTTGGATCTATAGATAATATAAAGCAAAAAAAACCACCAATATGTGATGGCGCTTATTATGAGTACTGGAGAGATAGGATGAAAAATTTTGTTAGAAAAACTGGAGTTGATTAGTTTTTAATTATTACTAGAGACTAAAAGATTATTGATACAGAATTCACTACTTTTAAAAATCCAAAAAAACTATAGTATCAGTTAAAATATAGAGTAGGGAATATTCTTTTATATTTCGTGATAAAAATTATATACAGTCATATATGTCAGTGTGAATCTACAAATAGTATATGTAGAAAGCTTGAATTAACACATTTTGGAACTTATAAAATTGTTGATACTAGAAGAGATATGCTTAGAGAAGATGATCAGGACTTTAATTTAAAACCTGGAGAATTAGTTGAAATTATGTAGAAGAGTTTCATGACAGTCGTAAATAGTTTGTAATCTATTGGTGAACAAGTTCATTATGATGACATTATAGTTGAAAATATTATTGATATCATGCCCAATGAGTGGGAATCCAAAAGAACAACTATGGATGAGGCAGGAAAGTTTAATAATATTACTTTGGATGATTTAATTGGAACCCTTATATAATATGGTTTAAAATTAAAAGATATGTAGAGAAAGAGATAAAGATAAATGGTGGTGTTTCTTTTGCTACAACATCTACATTACCTTCTAAAGTTTAGTCCGCTGATAAAGTTGTTAAATCTTTGAGTAAGAAGATTTTTTTTATCAATCCAAGTATTGCACATAAAAACATTAGAGAATGAGTTAGTTAATCTAGATAGAAGGATTAATGATATATTCATAAATAAATGTTTTCAGAACCGATTTAAAAAGATTCATAAGGATAAAGGTTATAAGTAATATTCTGAAGTCACTTTTTATAAATATAAGAAAACTAGATATATCCGACATGATTTTACAAAGAAAAAAGGAAAGATATAATGAAAAATAATTTAGAGATAAATTCCATAAATTAAAACAAATATAATGTCAATAATTTTTTGAAATCTTATAACACATGGAGTGACAATGGTGGTTATTCTTATAAAAGTTCATCTGATAATGAATATTCTGGATATAGGAACAAAAGTCTTTTTGAAAATGAACCCATTGTAACTTATTGTCTCATAAAAAGGGTACATACAACTAAATATATTAAAATTATGACTTTAAATACTAATTATATTATTGAAGAAAATTCTATATCTTCGTATGAAGAATCTTCCTCAGAATAAGAAAATTCATTACCATGTTATGATGAAGGTTCAAGGTCCTCAAAACTTTTAGAAAATAATAATTTTATGATTTGTAAAAAAATTGATAACACCAAAGGTAAAATTTATAATTCAGGTTCATGAATAACTATTTTGAGTAATAAAATATTAGATATTTCTAAATATCTTGATAAAACTATTTTTGAAAAAGAAACTAATTCAAAATATTTTGAATTTTTTTTATAAGAAAAATGTTATGGAAACAAAACATAGTTCTAAAACTAATAATGTTGAGGGAAAAAATTTAGTTATCAACCTTAAATATGAAATATAGAGTTTTAAGAAAACTATTATCAATGTTTACCACCAAAAAAAATATATGAAAAAATGTATAAACAAATTAGACCACTCGGTAATAGTTTTGGAATGAGTTTTATAAATAGAAAAAGTTTTATTAGCAATAGTTTATTTATTCCAAATAGTGAGCCTTTCTTCACCAAGTTACAAAGTGGTGGGAAATGAAAGAAATACTTTTCCTTGAATAGAGTAAAATCTATAGGTTTTCATAAGGTTTTTTTTTCAATAATTAAATTACATTTTCCCAAAAAATTTTGAAAAATTTGGATTCCTAAAATTTTGTTTTCTAAAAATACAGTACCCAAAAAGGTTTGGGTTACAAAAAACTATTTTTTTTGTTTTCAGAATAATAATGATAGTTCCAAAAAAACAATTGGTATAGGGATAGTGTATGTTCTAGGAATTTTTTTTGGAAAAAAATACTTTTTCAAGAAGATAATAAATATGAAATTTGGAAGAGTAAATTTCAGAGATAAAGATCAAAGAGATATTATTGAAATTAGTAATATTATTCTTCTTAGAAATAACCTTATCTCAAATTTTTTATTTATTTTCTGTCTTAAGCACAACCTTATAAGAATAAGTCAATTATTTCGTGAAGGTCGTTTTATGAGGTTTAGGAATGATGAATGTTTAGTACATAGTTCCAAGGATGAATTTATTCTTTCTTCCAATTAGTATGATAATGTTTACACACTTAACTTAAAAGATATTTGTATATAAGAATTACCTTTCGTTAGAGTAATGAAAAATCAATATTGGTTATAGAATAGAACTTTAGGACTCTGTAACCTTAGAAAATTATCTAAATTATATAAGAAAGGACTTTTTGATTATCTACTAGAGCTTAGGTTTGATACTTCTAAATTCTTTGAGCCTTTTCAGTATGGTACGGAACATAAGTCAAGTTTTAAATCAATTGGTGAAGTCTCAACTTATTATACTTTAAAATTAGTGTACATGTATTCATTTGGTCCTACAAAAACTAAAAATATTGGTGTAAAATACTCTTTATAAGTCTTAGATGATGATTACACTTCATATACATGGGTCTATTTTCTATCAAGAAAATCCAAATCCTTTAGTTATTGTAACGTTTTTTTATCCAATGTTAAAAATGAGAAAAACCACTCCTTTATAACTATTCATTGTGATCTTGGTGGAAAAATTGTTAATTATTATTTTGGAACTTTTTTTTAATAAAAAAGGTATAGATCAAAAAATTTTGGCACCTAGAACTCCTAGAAAAATGGTGTGGTAAAAAGAAGAAATATAATTCTTTAAGAAATAACTAGTACTATGATGAGTGAATAATAAGTTATGAATCATTTTTTGTACTGAAGTGATTAGTACTATTTTGTATCCTATAAATCAATTATTAATTAGAAAATTTCATTAAAAATATTTTATGAGTTGTGTTCAGGAAGAAAACCAAATGTTTCTTACTTCAAATTATTTGGATGTAAAGTATTCATCTTGAATAAGAAAGATAATTAACATAAGTTTTTACCCAAATCCGATGAAGAGATATTTTTATGTTATTCCACTCCTTATAAATATTGTAGAGTTTTTAATAAAATTTATTTTACTCTTGAGGATACGATACATGTTATTTTTTATTAAACATATCCTTATGTTTTCCAACAACCTCAACCTACATCCTCATATGTTATTTGAAAAACTGATTTTAAACATTTGTTATAAAGTTATTCTTATAAATAAATAACTCAATAATTAGTTTTTAATATTTTTTCCTATGAAGATTTTATATATATTGTTGAAGAAGATACTTTTAAAAACCTAGGAAGTGTATTGTTTTTTAGGAATCATCTTAGTGATAGTATCATTGGTGATGTAAATCAACCGGTTAGAACTAAAAGTTCTTTAAGAGATGAAATTTAACATCTAGATTACATATCCCAATTTGAAACTAAGAATCCTGATGAAGCTTTAGGTGATGAGGATTAGATTAAATAAATTTAAGATTAACTCAATTAGTTTGAAAGGAAAAAAGTCTGCACTCTAGTTGAATGACCTATAGAAACATCTATAATTGAAGTAAAATTGGGTTTTTAGAAAAAGTGTGATAAAAATGGATTAATTGTTATAAAGAAATATAGATATGTTTATAAGGGATATAATCAATAAGAGATAATTTATTATAAATAAACTTATGCTTTATTATCAAGACTTTAAGATATTCATATACTTATTGCTTTTGATTAATTCTTTAATTTCAAACATTTTCAAATGGGTATAAAATGTGATTTTCTAAAAATATATATTCAAGATGAATTATATAGTGAAAAAACACCTGGTTTTGAAAATAAAAAAAAATAAAAAACATGTTTACAAATGTACCAAATATTTATATGGGATTAAACATTCTCATAGAGCTTTGAATGATAGGTTAACTGGATTTTTATAAGCAAATAATTTTGTTAAGGGAGTTGAAGATCCAACTATTTTTATAATATATGTAAATAAAAAATATTAATATTGTAGAGATTTGTGTTCATAAAACTATATTTTCTTAAAATCAATAATATTTAACTGATTCATTTGAAAAGTTTCTAAATATTGAGTTTAAAATGTGTATGATGGGCGAGTTAACATATATTCATGGTTTTCAAAGTGCATAAAAAACTTAAGAAACTTTTATATCTCAACATAAGTATATAATAAATAATTTTAATAAATTTTAATATGAAAATACTAGAAGTATTTGTACTCCCATTAGAAACTCCAATACTTTAGATCTTAATGAAGCTGGGAAACCAGTTGTTCAAAAAAAATAGAGGTATGATAAATAGTTTACTATACTTAGATACTGTTAATATATATTTATTATTTTCATTATAATTTTTTCTAGATATCAAGCCAATACAGAATACCCCCATCTAAAAGTTCTAAAATTAATTTTTCATTATCTTAATGTATCTTTGGATTTAGGCCTTTTCTGTTCTTCTAGATTTTTTTTGATTTAAAAAGTTTTTTAGATGATGAAATTGGTGGATATAGAATGGAATGAAAAATTACATCGTAAAAATTTCATTTCTTAGGAGACTCTTTAGTTTCTTGGTATTATAAGAAACAAAACTTTGTATAAATTTACAATGTTGAATCTAAATATGTGGTAGATGAAATTTGTTGTGCTCAAGTGTTGTGGATTAAATACACACTCACAAACTATAGAATGAGTTTTACCAAAACTCAAATACTTTGTGATAATACATGTGCCATTTATTTAAGTAAAAACTTTGTACATAACTCACATAAAATTCACATAGATATTAGATACCATTTCCTATAGGATTACACACACAAAGGAGATATAATTTTACAATTCATCGGAATGCAAGAAAAACATGCTGAAATTTTTACAAAACCCCTTAGTTCCCATAGATTTGAATATATTAAAGAGAATATAGGAATGGTCAATGTAAAGAGATCATTCATATATACATATTTTAACCCATCTCCTAACATTAAGATAACCTTTTTTCATAGGGAGAGTACATTGTTTTTAAAAAAATTCTTTCAAAATTTGTTATTTTTCTAAATTGTCATATTTTTCTAAAACTTTTATCATAATGATTTTTCTGGAATCAAACAATCTTTAAAAATTTCAGAGTCATAATTCTTAAAATATTTCTCAGAATTAGAAATTGTTATAACATTTTCCAACTAAAAAATTCAGAAAATTTTTTGGGCTGAAAATTTTCTTAATCCGTTTTAAAAAATATCATAAATATATTTCATAATATAAGTATCATAATCAGTATTTATTTTAAAACTATAAAAAAAACATTTAAAAAACCAAGAAGAATAGGTTAATCATACTAGTGGTAATTTCTAGTTTTAATGGTAGTATTCTATTTTTTTATGTTTTTGCACTATCTCATTAGGTTATTCTATAATTGTAGTTTTTATACATTTTTTTCATAAAATTTTTGTTCTGTTTTAAATTTTTTCTATTTTTCAAATATGACTGATCCTCAATCCGATAAAATTATTAAAAAATTTTATAGTTAAAAAATTATTTTATAATGAAACTTTCTTCAGATCAATCTTGACCGTCATATCATAATATTTTTCAATCATAATTGTAGTTTTAATTTTGAAATTTGTAGTTTCCAAATACGAAAGCAAGGTCTCAGCTTAGTTAGAATAATCTTAATGATAAACCAAAATCAAGAAAAATTGTAACTGAGTAAGTGATCTAGATTGAATCTGAATTTAATAATTTTCATGAAAATTCAAAGACTCAAAAAATATCATGTAATAAGATGGTGATGTGGTATCACCAAGTCAAATACAATATTCAAATGAAACATTAATAGTTTTATGAAGTTAATAAACATATTATATAATTATGAGACTCTTTCAAAAAGTTATCATCGAACTTGGATAATAGAGTAAAGTTTTTTTAAGACTTTATAGATGATATCGATGAAAGGATTGAGGAGGTAAATATTTTGAAAAAAAATATTCAAGAAATAATGCTAGAGATTTGAAGAATCTATTCCTGTGAAGATGACATGATCATTGTGATGGATCAGGAAAAATAGTTGTCTGAGGAATTAAAAAAATTTAAGACTCAATAGAAACCTCAAAAAGAAATAATTTCAAAGCTGGAGAATGATCGGCATGATTTTAAGAAGATAAAATAATTATTCAAAAACTTTTATGAAGAAAGATTTAATTTTTTTCATTAAACTCTTGAATGTATTTTCTTGTAAAACATTATAAATTGTTTTTAATGAATGAATTATTTTTTCAGCCAATTTATATTTTCTAGAATGTTTTATAATTTTTATTGGTCATATTTTCTTTTATTTTAAAATGGATGACCAGTTACTTCATTATTGAATCGTATGTTATATTTTCTAAAATTTTAGGAAACATCAAATTATTTCCTATTATTTTTGAAAATCACAAAGGGAGTGAATGAAATATTAAAGGGGAGAATATTATATTACAGGGAGAGAATGTATTTTTAAGGTGGATTATTTCTTTTAAAGGGGAGAATGTTTTATCTAAATGACAAATAATATCCTTAGGGAGAGATTTTTTCTTAATGTGGATTATTTTTTTATGGTTGAACTATTATAATACTCTCCATAATATTCAATATCATATTCATAAAAGTTACAAACCCATGAAAGTTAATATTTAAATAACAAATCTAAATATAATGACACTAGAAGAACAAAGGGCTTTAAGTTTTTCAAGTCATTTTTACATTTCTATTTTGGGGGTTGTGATTTCCAAAAGGGGGAGATTTTTGAGTTATAATTATTACTTATTACTTTCTCATTCCTTTAGTTTTTGAAATCACAAACACTTTTTTAAAACATGTTTAATATATTTTTATTTCTCAAGTGTTTTATTTTTTTTTGTAGAAAACATCATCTTTTACCATGCTTAGAAAAAGTTCTTATATATTAATAATATAAACAAAATATTCTCCATTATGGTCATTATATTAAGTATGAATCCAATTAATTAGACTTAAATTTTATCAAAATAAGAGTTAAAATTTATATCTTGTTAATCATATTGAAAAATAACTAAATATCAGATAGATACTCATACTGATAAAATTGGATCGGATCTCATAAGGATTATCATATTGAAAATTTATAAGGAAGTCCATTAGACCAACATAATTTTATAATAGGAGTAAATAGACTTGTTTCTAACAAATTGAATACCTTTTAAACTATAATGGTGTTAATCAAGATAAATTTGTTTATTCAGTTAAAAATAATCAGTCAAACATTCACTGTCTGAGGCCACTGAAACAAACTGAAAAATATGACCATTGAAGAATATCTTATAAATAGAGATTCATTTGAAGAGTTTAAAGATGATAAATTTTTCCTCTTAAGTTTTATGATGATTACCTGGACTAAAATTCTCATTCTTACTCTTTTTAATTATTTAGATAATTTTCATTCTGAGTAATCCCTGCTATGGTTATTTCTTCAAGAACTTTGTAAACTTTATTCATGTATGATCATTGTTACGATCGATGGATTTCAGGGTTAGGAAGATAGTGAGTCTAATACATCATATTGATGGATTCCAGGGATAGGAAGAGAGATGTTGATCATCATAATGAGGGATTCAATGGATAGGAATAGAAATCTATTCTGATCATCGTATCAATGGATTTCTCAGTAAGGAATGACATACTTGACAGTAAGTATAAAAATATTGATACTTTCAGTCAAGGTTGTTGAGTACCCTAATCTTAATATCAAAATAGTTAAAACATTTCATAATAGATGGTAAATAATTCTTAATTTTACATAGCTATGGAATGTTTTATTTATACAAGTATCTATTCTGCTATGCATGTAATAGAAAGTTATACATCATACTATACTATATATATTGTTTGTTTTATCAATGTGATTATGATTGTAGAGACCCATCGCTTGATGTAAATGGAAATTACATTACTTTAGTAGAATACTTAATACATAACAAAAACAGACACACAAGGATCGTAATAGTTTAGTGTCTTTGGAAACTCGGAATATAATCTTCTAATCGTGGTGAAAGATCTTCAACATCTCCCATAAGATCTTCCCCTTTTTGTTTTCTTACCTAAAACCTTTCATTAAATCATGGGGAAAAGAAAACATATAAAGGGTGAGCTCAAATGCTCAGTAAGGGTAAGAATGGATAAAATAAAACAAATCATATACATTTGAACATCAAAACATGAACATAATATTTAAACATCAGAATCATGAGCAATGACATAAATCATGGAAGTACGTAAGGTATAGATCATAAAGAAACATTAATAATGATAAAATAGAATGGTTATTAAACATGTAATTGTGGAAAACCATTAATAACATGATATGATTTCCATAGTAACCAAGGCATTTCTGCCAAGACCATCTTAGTAGACAAAGTCCCTTTCTGAATCAAGTTCACTCCTCGTTCCAGTCCTATATTACTGAACCGGTTTAACTTGTTTTTCTAAACATGTCTATCTCATGAGATATAAATCTTTACCCAATGCATTTGAGGGAGATATAGGTCCCACCCATCTCATAATGAAATCATTATTTCGTGTGCCACAATATAAACATACATCATTCATAATAACCCAATAAATAAAATGGGTTTCATAAACATCATCCCATCATCACATAATCCATATAAAAGAAATGGATATCATTTCATAATAAGATAAGTAAAACCATGTAAATCATAGAGACATTATACTTGAGACATACACATGTGAAATAATGTCATCTTAGATGAAAATGGTTTTGATAAAACACTTGAAATGAATTCTTAAGGAAAATATCCTTTTTTCTTCAAAATCATTTTATTTTCACAAAATTTCATGAAATTTTAAAAGAAAAGGATTTTGATGAAAATAGTACTGAAATATTTTGGAGGAATCTTAATGAAAATAAGGCTTTATAAAACCGTAAAAATCCTTTCATTTCGTATAAGTTAAAAAAAAATTCTTCTCGTACTTTTGCCGGAAAAGTCAAAAAGTACCTTGTAAAAGAAAGATTCCATACATACCATGTAGTAAAAGTAAAAAATGGGTAAAAATGACTTTAAGCATAAATGAAAATACTTTTATAAAACATGGACATGGATGATAGAAATAACCCCAGTAAATACTTACAAATAAGAAATCTCGGATAAAAATGAGATTGGAATAGTTATCCCTTACCTTAGGTTTGATATGCTTCATACGTATCTGAAAATCCTGTATAATGATTTAAATAATGTCATTGACTTATTAAAGAATCGTATTTATTGTTATGATATCATATATGTTTCACTTACGACTTTTTATTACCCGTTCTTTTGTAAATTCCATGTTAGAGCAGCGTTTTGGGTAAAATCATTTCATTTATCGTATGTGTTTCGACTTGTCATTCTTGATATTATTACTTATATCCTGATTTGAATAATTACAGAATGTAAAACATGATTTATATATAATATATATTCATCATATACATATATATATTATAGATCGATAAAAGGAATGAAATACACCATTCATGGAGACGGTAGGTCGTACGTACGCATGAACGCTGTTTTCGTTTCCTTATTGAATTGAATGAAACTAAATAGATGACATACATATATATATACATAAATCTAGTAGAATTATTATTTCATATATTTCATTATTATTCATTATATAAACTTTATGATCATTCATGTATGGTTAACATGGAGAATGAATCTCATTGCGTCGTGGAGACGGTAGTCCGTACGTACGCACGAGCGATGATATTGTTCCCATAATTATTGAATAGAATTGGAGTGGATGGTAAAATATATCAGAATCAGTATGATGTTATAATAACCATATATAGTTATTCTTTACACCATTATACTCATCCATGTAAGGTGTTGGTGGAAAAACAGATTTCACCACGGAGTGGAGACGGTATTCCGTACGTACGCACGCGTGGTGATTTAGTTTTCCGTAGGATGGATAGATGGTGAAATAGGGTTGTTTCATACTTATAATAACATATCAGTATATGAGTTATACTGATGTTATTACTTCATAATTAAACAACTAAAGAAGAAGAAGTGGAAGAAGAAACAGAGTTGAAAGAATCGGTAACGGACATTACATCTTCTTTGAAGCACCTCTTTGAGACCTCCTCTTAGGGAACTAACATTGGTCTTTGAAGAAGAAAAGAACCTCTAAAATGTTTCTATGGATGTGGAGAAGAGAATTTGGTAGGGTTTGGCCGATCTTGAAGGCTCAAAGTGGTGTGAGGAAGAGAGGGAGGATGTGCCCTTTTATAATGGAGGAGAGGGGCACCTTTGGAAAAACTAAAAATATTATTTTATTATAAAGTCATATTCGGTTTTTAATAGCTACATATTGATTTATTTCTAAGATAATGTGGGGATGGGTCGATATCCTCTCATCCAATAGAATTTAGAAAAGTTTAGGTTTGTATTTTAACCTTATCATTTAGATTTAACCTTAAGTTAAATAATTTTACTTTTACCGTGTCTTCTTGTTTTCTTACACTATAAGGTTAATAAAATTACTATAAAAATCCAAAAGAACCCCAAGTTGTTTATTATTAATATGTATAACCTTATATAAGTCATTTGGCCAAAAATTGTATTTTTACGAATAAAATATCAATTAATAATATAATATTTGTTTTAAAAACTATTTTATGTCAATTTTGACACTATTTGGTAATTGATTTTTGTGAAAATCATAACATAATGATTAGTTCAAAAAAACGTTAATTAAATCAATACTAACATGTCATATTAACCTATAAAATTGGTGGATGTAAAGACACATAAATTTCAAGGAAATTTTTTTCTTAATTTTCTTTGGAATTTTACAAGAGCGCAGTTTCTGACGGCACCTGATTCCGAGGCCTGGTGTGCCCGAAATCATTTTCCGAAGTTTGGCTCGGGTACGTTCAGTGAACGGACGAGCGGGTTTTTCTAACTTTTGAACCGGTGCCCGGAATCGAATTCTGAGGGCACCGATGGAATCGCAACGCCAATATTTGCTTAGAAACGCCTCTTCTAGAGTTTCATTTGCTCAGTTGTGGTTTTTAATTTTCGGGCTTAAAGTTAAGAAATAAAATAATTGTACGACAAACTTTATTTTATTTCACTTAAGCCACTGGGAATCCACTTAATGCGGCTTAAGATGAGTTGATATGGATAGGGTGCTATCCAAAAATATCCTACCGCCTTGGTAGGATATTTGTGAGGTGGGGCCCGCATGAGCCCCTCCATTTCTTTTCCGCTAAGTAACGCACTCGCGAAAACCCGTCATTATGAAAGTCAACTAACGCATTTTTTTAATTTCTTAACGCACCATTTAATAGGGTGGTTTTATTCGTGAATTAAATGGGCAGTTTCTTTCATTGAATTAATTCTACGAATTAATGGGTTGTTACTTACCTCTTTTTCGTTTGTTGGCGTAATAATAAAATAAGACCAACATGAATTTTGGAGGATTACACGTTGAGAGGCTTTGACAGAATTCTTGTGCCTTCACCCTTCTTCGCGAAGAACGCGAAGAAAGCGAAGAACGCCAGCCTCCGACGAAGAACGCCGAACCCGTGGAAATCGACGACGCGACGCCGTGTGCCGCGACGCCGACGTTTCCTCTCCCGCGACGTTCTTCGGCAACGTTCCTTCCACCATGACAAAAACCTTCGATCTTCCGTTGAGGTGAGGGTTTTCGTTTCTTTAAATTCCTTTGTGGATTTTAACTCAAGATGGATTTAATTATTAATTAAATCTTTTTGTTCTTGAATCTCTGAGTTCGTCGACGTGACACCCTTCCGCGATGACACGACGATCCCCTCCTTCCGCGACGAACAATTCCGCGAAGAACGCGCGTACGACTTGGCGAGGTAGGGGTTGTTGTGAATATTTTATATTCTTGTGAAAGTTCCTTTAAAATTAAAGAACCCGGATTATTATGAACAATTTTATTTTATTAAAATTGTTTCGGATATGTTGTTTTATTCTCCTGTTGTTATTATCTAACGCGGAGGGTGCGGGCCAAACAAACACGGCCCGACAACCCTCCTCCGTTCTTCGTGGTTGTGCGGATTTGGAGGGCGACAGCAAAATATGACGCAAGGGAAATTTGATGATCCCGCAGTGAAGAACGGAACCCGAGAGGGGCAACAGCGCAGACAGGAAGGAAAACGGACCACCGGAGTATCTCTGGTGGCCCGCGGAAGCTGCCGGCGGCGGCCAGCGGACCCGCGGCCACGCGGGTCCAGCTCACCCACACGGGACGCGGAAGAAGCCGCGTCCTCTTGTCCAGCATGGCCCCACGCGGGACCGCGACACCTCCAAACCGCGGGGGCAGCGCCCCGCGGCACCCGAGCGCTCGGCCGCTCTGCCGAGCCGAGTGAGGCCAGTCCGACCGGCCGGGCCGTGCCCTGGCCGGGCCGGACCGGGTCAGGCTGGGTGGGACCGGGTCGGGTCGACCCGGTTCGGCCGACCCAGGGGAGGGGGTCGGCCCGGGCCCGGACCCCCCGTCTTCGGACCACATTCGGTCTTTTGCTCGTAACTTGAGATACGAGCCTCTGAACGACACGCCGTCAGTGGCAACACGATCCTTGGATCGAGACGGTCGTTTCGGTATATCGCACTCAAGGTTTCGGATTACTTTCGGTTCAGCCAGGTTGGTTCGTTCACGAAACCAACCGGGCCCTCCGAGTATAAATGCTCATATCTTGAGCTACGGACATCCGATAGACGTGCCGTCCGCTTTGGTGGATTCCTCTAAGTGAGACGGATCTTTTGGATCAGTCCGCCTGAGGTTTGGATGAAGGTGGAGTACGATTGGGATGGTTTTTCCTTAAAAACCAACCGGGATCCTGGGACAAAAAAGCCAATAACTCTCAGACCGAGCGTCTGATTGACGTGCTGTCTGCGATGTTGAGTTCCTGTTGACGATACAGAAATTTTGGATACATCAACTTCAGACTTTGTGTCAGTTGATGTATCAACCTCTCGGCTCGTGGAGCGGACCCTCCCGAACGAGCTTGCTGTGTGCGGGAACCCTAGAGCTGGCTGCGACTGCTACTTCGACAGCGACGACTGTGCAGAGATCCTCAGTGGACTCCGACGACGACCGTGCAGAGATCCTCAGTGGACTACGACGACGACTCTGCAGAGATCATCAGTGGACTCCGACGACGACCGTGCAGAGATCCTCAGTGGACTGCGACGACGACTGTGCAGAGATACTCAGTGGACTGCGACGACTACAGCACTCAGCGATCCTTTGTGGATCAGTGCTACAGGTCCAGTGTGGGCCCGATTCTGTGTGGGTCCGATCCTGTGTGGGTCAGCGCTCAGCGGTTCTGTGTGATCCAACGCCTACATGTCCTGTGTGGGCCCGATCCTGTGTGGGTCTTTGCGAGGGTTAGTACCTATCGATCCTTTGTGGGTCCAACAACTTAGATGGATCAGTGATCATCTTTATCGTCATCCGAAGAAGTATACATGTGTGAGCTAAATCCTGTGTTACTCTCCTTTGTGTATTGTGTTGAGCTATCCTGTGTGGATTTACTGTTTTACTCTCCTTTGTGGATTGTGTTGAGATATCCTGTGTGGGTATACGTTTTGCTTTCCTGTGTGGACTGGGTTGTGCTTGAGCTCGGACGTTGGAGCCGAGCGGGAATTGAGGACTTAGGTATATGTATGGGCATATAACTAAGCAGTGTCGGATGTTACTTCGTGATTGTATCTTTCCTTGTGGTTTATCCTTTGTGAATTTCGGGAGACCTTCAGGGGTCTCGGGGTCCCAACTGAGTAGCTTATAGTCACCCCTGCACGAGCTTTGCCCGCACTTCGTTGTGCTGGTTGCAGACGACGGACAACGCTGATCGTGGTGGAGGCGTGCGGAGTAGGACGGTACCTGGAGGTAGACCACTGGGCAGGACGTACTCGGAGCTGTCGGTGGACCCGAGGAGCATTGGAGGATATCTGTACCCACCCTTCAGGTGGGACTTCCAGAGGACGGCGCGACGCTGCGGCTTTTCTTTTCAATTGCTGTTTTTCCCTTTCAGTTGTACTTTACAGTTGGGCTTGTATTTCCGGCCCATTTTTCTTTTAGCACAGCTTGTTAAAGTTTTTACTTAGTGTTTAATTTTCCGCTTTCTTACTCTATGGTGCTTGTTTACTTTTCAAAGACAATGCCTACCCTTTTTGTTGGGATTTATGCCTTGGTGCTAGTCGCCAGCCCCTGGCCTATGGAAGGCAGGCTTGGGGTTGTCACGGCACGGGCCCTGAGGACGGGTCGTGACAAATTGGTATCAGAGGTGGTCGGTTCTACCGTAGACTCTGATCTTTCTTCTATGTGAAGCAATAGTGTTTAGCGTATTGGGTGTGGTTATCAGTCCAGGGAGTCCAGTGTTGGTGCGGCCACCGACGTATCCATACACCAGGACCCTGACTTCTGATTTCTGACTTAATGCACGAAAACATTGATTGCATATGTGTGTCAAGTTTTCTTTGTGATTACTTTTGTCAGCTCACCAGGTATACTGTTCTGACTGTGGCGCACTTGTTTCCTTTTCAGGATGGCCCCACGACGGCAGATAGCTAGGGTTCCGAGAGTAGAGAGCGACGACAGCCCGCCGAGCGACGAGGCCTCGGTACAGGGCCCGTTGACAGCAGAGGCACCGGCAGTACCTTTACCCACCGAGCCCCCGTTGCTTCCAGCACCGACCGCTGACGATGCACGATGCCTTGGAGCTCTGCACGAGTTCCAGTGCCAGCGACCACCTAGGTTTTGTGGGGAGACGGACCCCCAGGTAGCCGAGGACTGGCTGGAGGCGGTCGTTCGAGTTTTCAGGCTAGTGAGGACACCGACAGACCTCATGGTGATCCTCGCGGCGAGCCTACTGCACACAGCAGCAGGACGATGGTGGAGCTTGATGCTCCAGGTGCACGATGAGGCTTCTCTCATCTGGACAGACTTTGAGGGCCTCTTCCGCTCAGAGTTCATCCCGGACACCCTCCGTGCGGTGCGCATTCAGGAGCTTCTTCAGCTACGACAGGGTAGCTTGACGATCGCCCAGTACGCGGCGAGTTTCACCGATCTTTCTCGCTACTCGACCAACATGGTACGGGACCCCTTATTCCAGGCCCGGACCTTCGAGCAGGGATTGAGACACGAGATCAGGGCATCTCTGATCTCCCTCAGCATCCCGAACCAGACAGGAGTACTGGAGCGAGCCCTTCTGATCGAGAGCTTTCTGGCTGAGTCCACAGTGAGACCTACTGTGGGGCGGAAGGTAGCGGAGTCTTCGGTAGCAGGTAGCCGACGGATGACTCAGGGTTCCACACAGACCAGAACCTCTCGTAGACGACCTCAGGACACTGGCTCAGCAGTGCGGGGGAACACAACGCGGAGCGAGTCTTCCGAGAGGCAGGCAGTGCTACGCGTGCGGCGGGCAGGGCCACATGGCTCGTGACTGCCCGACCCGCCGTACCGAGGAGCAGCAGATGGTGGAGGGGCCACCCAGGCAGAGGCAGAGGGTCGATCATGGTGGTCCGCAGGGAGGAGGCGGACGAGGCAGAGGAGATGGCCAAGTAGCAGGTGGTGGGAGACGCTTTGAGGCTCTTCCACCACCACCACCAGGAGGTCCGCCCCAACCACAGGGAGCTGGCGGGCAGAGACAGGCACAACGCCAGGCAACAGAGGCCTACAACCACTGTGCACCAGAGATGATTCAAGTTACGATCTGTGTCTATTCCACCCTTACTGCAGTTCTTATAGACATAGGATCGAGTCACTCTTTCATAGCCGCTGCCCTTGTTCAGAGCTCGGAGATTCCTACAGAGCCGTTGGCTTGATCCTTACGGCTAGAGACTCCTACGGGATCAGACTCGACGATTACGCACTGGTGCCAGCAGTGTGAGCTTACTCTAAAAGGCGAGAGCTTCAGCTGGGATCTTCTTTTAGCGGCGTCGAGGCCTTACGACGTCATCTTGGGCATGGACTGGTTATCTACAGTCCATGCTCAGATTGACTGTTTTAGGCGCTAGGTGCGATGTGTGCGCACCGACGGGAGCAGGTTCACCTTCACCGACGAGAAGGGAGCCTTTGCAGCACAGGATGGACTCTCACAGAGGAGGGGACAACCCATCACTCATCAGTTGGCTAGCCTCATCCTAGGAGCAGTGGACGTGCAGAGTCCTAGTTTTCCTGCAGTGGTGGATCAGTACGCGGACGTCTTTCCCGACAACGTTCCAGCGCTACCTCCTCGCCGAGAGGTAGACTTTTACATTGATATGTACCCTGGGACAGCCCCGATATCCACTCCAGCATATCAGATGGCCCCCGCTGAGCTTCTAGAGCTGCGGGTACAGTTAGAGGACTTGCAGGGCAAGGGGTTCATCCGACCCAGTGTTTCACCCTGGGCTTCCCCGATATTGTTCGCCAAGAAGGCAGACGGGAGCTTACGACTGTGTGTCGACTATCGTCGCCTGAACCAGGTGACAGTGAGGAACAAGTATCCACTACTGAGGATTGATGACCTCTTCAATCAGCTCAAGGGAGCACGGTGGTTCTCGAAGATAGGCCTCAGGTCAGGCTATCATCAGCTCAGAGTTCGAGATGAGGACGTGCAGAAGATGGCCTTCAGGTGTCGATATGGCCACTATGAGTTCTTGGTTATGCCATTCGGCGTAACCAACGCTCCAGCACAATTCATGATCCTCATGAACAGGATCTTCCAGCCATACCTCGATCGATTTGTCGTGGTCTTCATCGATGGCATTTTGGTGTACTCGACCACCATGGAGGAGCACGCCTACCACTTGCGGGTTGTACTAGACACACTCCGAGAGAACCAGCTTTATGGAAAGCTCTCAAAGTGCCAGTTCTATTTACGTGAGGTCCACTTCTTAGGGAACATCATTTATGAGGTGGGAGTTACAGTGGATCCCGCGAATATCGAGGTAGTGATAGCTTGGGAGCCGCCCAGGAGCGTGACAGAGGTGCGGAGTTTCTTGGGTCTAGTTGGATACTATCGGAGATTTGTGACAGACTTCTCCAGAGTTACGGCACCACTCTCAGCTTTGAAAAAGAAGGGGAAACCCTTTGTGTGGTCAGACAGATGTCAGCAGATCTTCCAGGAGCTGAGACAGAGATTGACCAGCGCACCTATCTTGAGGTTGCCTGAGGAGGGAGTTGGATACATAGTCTACTACGATGCATCAGGGACCGGACTCGGATGTGTCCTAATGCACGAGCGGGCCGTGATTGCCTATAGATCATGTCAGTTGAGGCCGCATGAGCAGAACTACGCAACCCATGACCTGGAGTTAGCAGTAGTGGTCTTCGCACTGAAGACATGGCAGCACTATCTGATGGGCGAGCGCTTTACAGTCTTTTCTGACCACCAGAGTCTCAGGTACATCTTCTCGCAGAAGGAACTGAACCTGAGATAGCGGCGATGGATCAAGTTCCTCCAGGACTATGACTTTGAGATAGTCTATACTCCTGGGAAGGGGAACGTAGTAGCTGATGCCCTCAGCAGGAGGACGAGCATTCAGCTACTTGAGGAGGCGACAGAGTAGCTAGCCGCCTTGCAGATATCCTTCGTGGATAGGGACGGATCAGCCTTCCTTCAGTCTCTCACAGTATATCCTCCACTTCTACAGTGGGTCAGAGAGGCACAACGTGGGGACGCTTACTGTGAGACACAGCGTGCACAGATATCCTCGGGATAGGCACCTGATGGTTTCTCCCTTGGAGCAGAGCACGACGTCCTTTTCAGAGGATGTACCTTGGTACTAGTCGCTTTACGGGAGGAGGTGCGGAGAGAGTTTCACACTTCTCATTTGGCGGTACATCCTGGAGTGGCGAAGATGTACCAGGACCTCAGACGACAGCACTGGTGGCCGGGAATGAAGAAGGCTGTGGCAGAGTTTGTTTCTCGGTACCTCACCTGCCTGCAGGTGAAGGCAGAGCATCAGGTACCAGCAGGCTTGGTACAACCCTTGGAGGTCCCATAGTGGAAGTGGGATGGGATATCTATGGACTTCGTGACTGGACTTCCACGCACTTCCAGAGGTCACGACTCCATTTGGGTGATTGTTGACCGGCTCACCAAGTCGGCACACTTCTTACCCATCAGAGAGCAGGGCTCAGTGGAGAGATTGAGGCGTCTCTATGTTCAGAAGATTATACGGCTTTACGGTGTGACATCATCTATTGTCTCCGATTGGGATGCTTGTTTTACTTCCCGACTTTGGAAGGGGTTGCAGGAGGTGTTCGGGACGCGGCTACATCTGAGCACCGCCTTTCACCCTCAGACGGATGGTCAGACGGAGAGGACCATTCAGACTCTCGAGGACATGCTCCGCGCATGTGTCCTCGACTTTGGTCGCAGCTAGGAGGATCATCTACCCTTGGTGGAGTTCGCGTACGACAACATATACCACTCCACCATCGGGATGGCACCATACGAGGCGTTATACGGGAGACCTTGCAGATATCCTTTGTGCTGGACAGACCCTGGAGAGTCAGCACTTGTGGGACCAGAGATGGTCCGGGCCACGACAGAGAAGGTCCAGGTCATCCAGAAGCAGATGAGGACAGCTCAGAGCCAGCAGAAGTCTTATGCTGACAGGAGGCGGAGGCCACTAGAGTTCGAGGATGGCGACCACGTCTTCTTGCGTGTCTCACCTCGACGTGGATTACATAGATTTGGCCGAGGCGGCAAGTTATCACCACGCTTCATCAGACCTTTCCAGGTCCTCAGCAGGATTGGCGAGGTGGCTTATCTCCTGGCTCTACCACCTCAGTTGCACCAGGTGCACGACGTCTTCCACGTGTCTCAGCTGAGGAGATACGTGCATGACCCGACACACATCATTGACCATGGGGAGCTAGACGTGGATGATGGGGAGACTTTTATGGAGGTCCCGGTGGAGATATAGGATCAACATGAGAGGGTCCTACGTGGGCAATCAATTCCTCTTGTGCGCATCATATGGTAGCACGGGAACCTCCAGAAGAGCACATGGGAGCGGGAGGCTCAGATGCATGCTCAGTACCCACATTTGTTTCCCTAGTTTATGATGTATCTTTACGGGGACGTAAAGCCCTGAGGTGGGAGTAATGTAAAGACCCGTAAATTTCAAGGAATTTTTTTTCTTAATTTTCTTTGCAATTTTACAAGAGCGCAGTTTCTGACGGCACCTGATTCCGAGGCCCGGTGTGCCCGGAATCATTTTCCGAAGTTTGGATCAGGTACGTTCAGTGAACGGACGAGCGGGTTTTTCTAACTTTTGAACCGGTGCCCGGAATCGAATTCTGAGGGCACCGATGGAATCGCAGCGCCAGTATTTTATTAGAAACGCCTCTTCCGGAGTTGCATTTTCTCGGTTGTGGTTTTTAATTTTCGGGCTTAAAGTTAAGAAATAAAACAATTGTACGACAAACTTTATTTTATTTCACTTAAGCCACTTGGAAGCCACTTAAAGCGGCTTAAGATGAGTTGATACAGATAGAGTGCTATTCAAAAATATCCTACCCCCTTGGTAGGATATTTGTGAGGTGGGGACCGCACGAGCCCCGCCGTTTCTTTTCCGCTAAGTAACGCACCCGCGAAAACCCGTCATTATGAAAGTCAACTGACGCGTTTTCTTAATTTCTTAACACACCATTTAATTGGGAGGTTTTATTCGTGAATTAAATGGTCAGTTTCTTTCGTTGAATTAATTCTACGAATTAATGGGTCGTTACTTACCTCTTTTTCGTTTGTTGGCGTAATAATAAAATAAGACCAGCACGACTTTTGGAGGATTACACGTTGAGAGGCTTTGACAGAATTCATGTGACTTCACCCTTCTTCACGAAGAACGCGAAGAACGCGAAGAATGCCGGCCTCCGACGAAGAATGCCGAACCCGTGGAAATCGACGATGCGACGCCGTGTGCCGCGACGCCGACATTTCCTCTCCCGCGATGTTCTTCGGCGACGTTCCTTCCTCCACGACAAAAACCTTCGATCTTCCGTTGAGGTGAGGGTTTTCATTTCTTTAAATTACTTTGTGGATTTTAACTCAAGATGGATTTAATTATTAATTAAATCTTTTTGTTCTTGAACCTCGGAGTTCGTCGACGCGACACCCTTCCACGATGACGCGACGATCCCCTCCTTCCGTGACGAACAATTCCGCGAAGAACGTGCGTACGACTTGGCGATGTAGGGGTTTTTGTGAATATTTTATATTCCCGTGAACGTTCCTTTAAAATTAAAGAACCCAGATTCTTATGAACAATTTTATTTTATTAAAATTGTTTCAGATATGTTGTTTTATTCTCCCGTTGTTATTATCTAATGCGGAGGGTGGGGGTCAAACGAAGACAGCCCGACAACCCTACGCCATTCTTCGTGGTTGTCTGGATTTGGCGGGCGACGGAAAAATATGACGCAAGAGCAATTTGATGATCCCGCAGTGAAGAACGGAACCCGGGAGGGGCAACGGCGCAGACGGGAAGGAAAACGGACCACCAGAGCAACTCCGGTGGCCCGAGGAAGCTGCCGGCTGCGCGGCGGCGCTGGCGGCCAGCGGACCCGTGGCCGCGCGGGTCCAGCTCGCTCGCATGGGACGCGGCAGAAGCCACGTCTGCTTGTCCAGCGCGGCCCCATGCGGGGCCGCGACACCTCCAAACCGCGGGGGCAGCGCCCCGCGGCACCCGAGTGCTCGGCCGCTCGGCCGAGCCGAGCCAGGCTGGTCCGACCGGCCGGGCCGTGCCCTGGCCGGGCTGGATCGGGTCCGACCTTGTTGGACCGGGTCGGGTCGACCCAGGGGGGGGGGGGGGGGGGGGTCGGGCCGGGTTGGCCCGGGCCCGGCCCCCCCGTCTTCGGACCATTTTCGGTCTTTTTCCCGTTACTTGAGCTACGAGCCTCCGAACGACGCGCCGTCAGCGGCAACGCTATCCTTCGATCGAGACGGTCGTTTTAGTATATCGCACTCAAGGTTTCGGATTACTTTGGGTTCGGCCAGGTTGGTTCGTTCACGAAACCAAGCGGGCCCTCAGAGCGGAAACACTCATATCTTGAGCTACGGACGTCCGATTGACGTGCCGTCAGCTTTGGTGGATTCCTATAAGTGAGAATGATCTTTTGGCTCACTCCGCCCGAGGTTTGGATGTAGGTGGATTACGGTTGGGTTGGTTTTTCCTTAAAAACCAACCGGGCCCCTGGGACGAAAAAGCCAATAACTCTCAGACCGGGCGTCCGATTGACGCGCCGTCTGCGACGTTGAGTTCCTGTTGACGATACAGAAATTTTGGATACATAAACTTCAGAATTTGTGTCAGTTGATGTATCAGCCTCTCGGCTCGTGGAGCGGACCCTCCCGAACGAGCTTGCTGTGTGCGGGAACCCTAGAGCTGGCTGCGATAGCTACTTCGACAGCAACAACTGTGCAGAGATCCTCAGAGGACTCCGACGACGACCGTGCAGAGATCCTCAGTGGACTGCGACGACGATAGTGCAGAGATCCTCAGTGGACTCCGACGACGACCGTGCAGAGATCCTCAGTGGACTGCGACGATGATTGTGCAGAGATCCTCAGTGGACTGCGACGACTACAACACCCAGCGATCCTTTGTGGATTAGTGCTACAGGTCCTGTGTTGGCCCGATCCTGTGTGGGTCCGATCCTGTGTAGTTCAGTGCTCAGCGGTTCTGTGAGAGCCAGCGCCTACAGGTCCTGTGTGGGCCCGATCCTGTGTGGGTCTTGGCGGGGGTTAGTACCTATCGATCCTTTGTGGGTCCGACGACTTAGATGGATCAGTGATCATCTTTATCATCATCCGAAGAAGTATACCTGTGTGAGCTGAATCCTGTGTTACTCTCCTTTGTGGATTGTGTTGAGCTATCCTGTGTGGATTTACTGTTTTACTCTCCTTTGTGGATTGTGTTGAGCTATCCTGTGTGGGTATACGTTTTTCTTTCCTGTGTGGACTGGGTTGTGCTTGAGCTCGGACGTTGGAGCCGAGCGGGAATTGACGACTTAGGTATATGTATGGGCATATACCTAAGCAGTGTCGTATGTTATTTCGTGATTGTATCTTTCCTTGTGGTTTATCCTTTGGGGATTTCAGGAGACCTTCGGGGGTCTTGGGGTCCCTACTGAGTAGCTTATACTCACCCCTGCACGGGCTTTGCCCGCACTTCATTGTGTTGGTTGCAGGCGACGGACAGTGCTGATCGTGGTGGAGGCGTGTGGAGCAGGATGATACCTGGAGCTGGACCACTGGGTGGGACGTACTCGGAGCGGTCATGTGGACCCGAGGAGCAGTGGAGGCTATCTGTACCCACCCTTCAGGTGGGACTTCCAGAGGACGGCGCGACGCTACGGCTTTTCTTTTCAGTTGCTGTTTTTCCCTTTCAGTTGTACTTTACAGTTGGGCTTGTATTTCCAGCCCCTTTGTCTTTCATCACAGCTTGTTACAATTTTTTACTTAGTGTTTACTTTTCTGCTTTCTTACTCTGTGGTGCTTGTTTACTTTTCAAAGGCAATGCCTTCCTTTTTTGTTGGGATTTACGCCTTGGTGCTAGTCACCAGCCCCTGGCCTATGGAAGGCGGGCTTGGGGTAGTCACGACACGGACCCCAAGGATGGGTCGTGATAGTGGAATTCATAAAAATCATCAAATTAAATTTATTTGGGTATTTATAATATCAATTATGTCAATATTTCATTAATAAGATAATTACTGCATCATATTTGTGTCATAAATAAATTAAATTATTTAATGTCTAAAAATATATATATAATACCATTATTTAGGAAATATTTTTAGCTTTCTAATGAATATTTATAGTCTAATTTATCTTATGTATAACCCTATATTAAAAATTATTTACTTATAAAATTTTGATTTCAACTATTTTAACCCTACTTTAAATAAATTAATAATAAATGTCCTTATCTAATCCAAGTGGCCCTAAATGGTCATATTTTATTCCTAAGGTTGTTTTTGGTCAAATTACACTTATCCAATAGAAACAGGACATATGTTAGGGTAATAATAATATCATTTTTACCCTTAATTACCCTATTTACTATTAACTATGGTAAAAAAGTAAAAAGTTACTATTTACCAAAAATTATTTTCATCTCATTGAACCAAATTTTAGTCCTTGATATTAACCATGTCTCTCGGATTTTTGAAATTCCACTCACAAAAGCGATAAAATTAAGTTTTATGAAAAATTCAGTTTTTTAACTACCACTTAGTGGTTTCACTATTCATCAAAAAATGAAAGTTTCCAGAGAAATACCAAAAAATAGGCCTAAGCTATATTTGATATTATGAATTAAAAAATGATGTATATTTTACCAAATTCAAAACATATCATTTTCATTAATTAATTTAAAAAATAATTCCCGTCGTCAAAACAAATCGCGTGTTTTTAAGAAACAATAACTATCAAAAGATTGATACTTGTTTATATCCAATTTCAAAGTGAAATTAATTCCAATGAACAACATTGTATTAAATAGTAAAAATATATTCTAATTACACTTTAAAACCAATTAAAAATATAATATAACCATATAAATTATTGTGATGAAAAAATTTGTTTTTAACTAAAATATAGCATGTTTTTACTATTCATTAAAATATGAAAGTTATCAGAATAATATTAAAAATTTGTCCAAAGTAAATTTTTATACCCTGATTCCAAAGAAGAATTTTATTTTGTCAAATTGAACTTATAGACATGTAAAAACAAGATTTAAGGTGGGTGCGCCATCAAAAGTTAGCAAGACTACATTTTTTGAAAAATACTTAGTTTACTTGAAAAATTGATTTTGTTCTCATACCATGTTCTAGAAAATGTGTAAGATGAATAATAATATTATAAAATTAAAAATTTAGTTGATACTATTCATAACGGCTAGTTCATAATAATATTATAACCATATATCATTGTTTAGTGAAACCTGGTATTGCGTACAACACACGCTATCGAGGAAAGTCGCGATTGCGTGTAATGCAAGCCAAGTCAGGGTTGCGTGTTGTGAAAGACTCCTCCGTTGTTTTGTATAACATAATCCAACCATATTTCATTTATACATTGAATATATATATATATACACTCAATGTTTCGTAGAATAACTACTATCAAAATTGTGTGTAACATGATCCAAGAATAGTGTTGTGTATACTGAAAGCTCATACGGCGTTGCATGTAGTGCAAGGTAATCTTGTTCTAGAATACAACACAAGACATCAATGATATTAATGGAATATGTTTCATAAAATCTCTGGGTGTTACATTATACCCCCCTTAAAATTAATTTCGCCCTCGAAATTCGTCGAGGTTATAAATGGTTTACTACTCGAAAGTTTGTTTAATAGAAACCCACATCGTAAAAAGGAATACCAAAACTTGGATTTAAAAACTAAAGTATGAAATGTAACGGTTACCCAAATTAACTCATCACTGGGTTTCCACGTAGGAGAACATAGGTGAAAATATGGATATGGAAGAAAAATATAACCATCAAGTTCTGATGGAGAGTGTTAGAGAACATGGATATGAAAACGCCATAAATCACAAATCCATAGATTTGTGATGATCTAAGGTACCATCTGATTCATCGGATATAAGGGCACTAGGACAACATTTTTGGTTTTCAAGATCATTTCACTAAAGTTGATGAAATTAGAAATAGAAAAAATACTTTCGTGATTTTGGTACAGTCTCACCGTTGTTCGTTCTTTGGACAATTTCCACTTCATCTCTTAAAGAAATTAAGTTGATTTTTTCATTCGTGAAGTGTTAGTAGATCATGTGATAGAATGATGGGTCATTCCATCTGTCTCAAACAAAATGTTATAAAAGTTATCAAAAATACATAAGTCCATCTATAGTGAGATTAATCATATATGGTTCCTAAAATGGACTTATACTTCATATATCATACTGCTTAATATAATAAAACTAGTTTCTACTAAACAGGGACTTCCTGTAGGCCAGTGGTAGGCGATAAAGGCCAGTCGCACTTCGGTTGTGGGTTCGATTCCCACAGCCTTGTCCGACGCGATGGGCTGTCGCCCGTCTTGCAGGTTGTCCTTTTTCTAAAACTACAATACTATAAAAATCCATCAATAATATTGAAAAAAGTTCTATCCTTAAACAATAATAACTTACGCCCAACATAATCCATTCCAATCTTTAGGCTTATCTAAAATACTTCGGTCCAAGATCATATTATAAAGAAAATGATAACTTGAAATGTCATCAACCAAGCATGTGAATACCTTCATTTATCCCCCATATATCTTGTTGGTCACATTACAATCATGTGAATACCTTAATCATGTATTCTCTTGAAAAATGAATACCCATTAAACCTTAGTGAAAACATGAATGCTGTCAAAAGTTAACTCTTTCCACATACCAAAATCCAAAAATTCTATATACTCAAACCATGATATAACCTTCTCCTTATATCAGTCATGAGCTCATGAATACTATCAAACATTTAATTTTCTCCATATCCCTTCGTTATGAACATATCATCTACTTTCCAAAAATATCTGAGTAACCTTTCATGGTTACTAGTACCATTAATCATACACTTTCAAAACATAAGGAAATACAATAGTGTAACAATCCTTAGATGTCTCTTTATTCCATAGTACCATGAGATTACTTATACAACATTACACTTGATAAACATGTAATCATTCCACTACCTTCTGAAACCATTGACCGAGCTTCAACAATTCTTTCATCACACATGTCATTTGTAGTCTCTTCATCATCAACAACATAAATACTACCCATACGACTGTACTGATTCTCTTCATGAGACTTTCCCTTAGGGAATTGGTTTGCATAATGCCCGTACATTCCACATTTAAAACATTTAACCATTGTTGATGTCGTAGCAATACCATTATTCTCATCCATGGTGTTAAATGAACCTTTTCCTTTTCACTTACTGGCTTTGTGTCCTTTTTTTCCACACCCAAAGAATCTTCCAGTTCCCTTGAAACAATCTCCCCGATGCCTCTTCCCACATGATTTACATGAGGGAAATTGAACTTTCTTTCCTCTATGATCATCATGAAACTCCATATTTCTCTTATTATCTGAGTCGGGAAACTTACCAAAGTTGAGATTATTGATCATATTATGAGATTGCTGACTAGGAATAATAATGATGTTTGGACTTCCAAATCCTGTTTCATTTGGTTTCTCATGAAGAATATCATTCCATTTTCTGTCATATCCTCCATTATCCTGAATCTTCCTGTTTCCAGCCATTTTCTAAAACCCAAAAAGAATAGTGTGAGAGGAAAAAATCATCCTAGGGAAAACAACATAGTAAAGGGGGAGCACCCTCAATATCTAACATCTTAGGTTAAATTCTAAGATCGTTACAGTAACACCCCGAGATTTTATGAAAAATATTCTTTTAATTTCATTAATGTCTTGTGTTGTATTCTACACCAAGATTACCTTGCGCTATACGCAACACCGTATTATCTTGCAGTATACGCAACACTATTCTTGGACCGTGTTACACACAATTTTGATAATATTTATTCTACGCAACATTGAGTATATATATATATATATATATATTAAATGTATAAATGAAATATGGTTGGATTCTGTTATACGAAACAACGAAGGATTCTTTCACAACACGCAACCCTGACTTGGCTTGCATTACACGCAATCACGACCTTCCTCGATAGCGTGTGTAGTACGCAATAACGAGTTTCACTAAACAACAATACGCTATTAAAATATTATTAAAACTAGCCGTTATGAATAGTAATAACCAATTTTTGAAATTTTGTATATTTTATTTTTCAGAATGGAATTCATTTTTGGATTCATAATATCGAAATTAGCTTAGGGTGAAATTTTGGTACTTTTCGGATAACTTTTATTTTCTGATGAATAGTGAAAATTACTAAATTTTAATTAAAAACAACTTTTTTAATAGAAATAATTAATAGTGATAAATTATTAAATTGAGTGGTTTCAAAGTATATTTAGAATATATTTTTACAATTCAATACAATGTTGGTCATTGGATGTAATTTCACATTTACACCAGACATAAACAAGTGTTAATCTTTTGATAGTTATTATCTCTTAAAAACACGCTATTTGTTGTGACAGCGGAAATTAATTATAAAATTAATTAATGCAACTTATATGTTGGGAATTTTGTAAAATCGAAATCATTTTTGAATTCGGAATATCAATTATAGCTTAGGGCGAAATTTTGGCATTTTTCTGAAAAACTTCAATTTTTGATGAATAGTGAAACTACTAAGTGGAAGATAAATTTTTTTTTTCATAAATCTTAATTTTACCACTTCTGTGAATGGAATTTCAAAAATCCGAGAGACACAGTTGATGTCAGTAAGTAAAATGTGGTTCAATGAGATGAAAATAATTTTTGGTAAATAGTAACTTTTTACTTTTTTTTACCACGGTTAAAAGTAATTAGGGTAATTAAGGGTAAGAATGATATTAATATTACCCTAACACATGTCCTAATCCTATTGGAAAAGTGTATCTCGACCAAAAACAACCTTAAGTGTAAAATATTATCATTTAGGCCCACTTGGATTAGATTAGGACATTTATTATTATTTAATTCAAAGAAGAGTTAAAAGAGTTAAAATCAAAGTTTAATTACTAAAAAAATTTTAATATAGGGTTATACATAAGATAAATTCGATTCTAAATATTAATTAGAAAGACAAAAAGATTTCCTACATAATGGTATTTTATTTATAATTTTTAGACATTAAATAATTTATTCTATTTATGACACAATGATGATGCAGTTATTATCTTATTAATGAAATATTGACAGAATTGATGTTATAAACACCAAATTAAATGTAATTTGAGACTTTTATGAATCCCACTAATTTTCTAGGTTACTATGATATATTAGTGTTGATTTAATCAACTTGGTTCGAACATATAATTCTGTTATGACTTTCACAAAAATCATATATCAAATAGTGTCAAAATTGACACAAAATAGTTTTTAAATAAAATATTATATTATTAATTGTTATTTTAATCCTAAAAATCTAAGGTTCAGCCAAATTACTTATATAAGGATATATATATTAATAATAAACAATATGGGGTTCGTTTGGCATGTTATAGTAAGTGTATTAACCATTTAGTGTAAGAAAACAAAAAGACACGGTAAAAGTTAAATTATTTAACTTAGAGTTAAATCTAATTGATAAGGTTACAATAATAACCTAAACTTGTCTAAATCCTATTGTTTGATAGGATTTAGACCCATCCCAACTTTAGCTTCGAAATAAGACCCTTTGGAACCATTATAAACTGATTTTGACTTTAATATAAAATAATAGTTTGAGATATTCCTAAGGTGCCCCTCTCCTCCCTTATAAAAGGGCACCTCATCCCCCTCCTACTCACACCAATTTGAGCACTCAAGCTCGGCCAACCCCTGCCAAAATCCCTTCTACACTTCCCTAGAATAATCCTAGAAGTCCTGGTCTTCTTCAAAGACCAATCTTAGTTCCCTAAGTGAAGGATTCAAAGAGGCGTTTCAAAGAAGAGGTAATATCCATTACCGATCTTTTCAATTTCTTTCTTCTTCAACTTCTTCTTATTTAGTTGTTTCATGATAAAGTAATAACATCAATATTACTTACATACTGATATGTTATTATAAATATGAAACAACTCTAATTAACCTTCTATCCATCCTACGGAAAAAGGAAATCACCGCGCGTGCGTACGTACGGAATACCGTCTCCACGCCGTGGTGTAATCTATTTTCTGCCACCACCTTAATTGGATGGGTATAATGGTTTAATGAGTAACTATATATGATTATTATAAAGTGATATTGATACTGAAATAGTATACATACACTTCAACGCAATTCCACGACCATGGGAACGATATCATCGCTCGTGCGTACGTACGGACTACCGTCTCCACGACGCGATGAGATTCATTCTCAATGATTAACCATTCATGAATGATTATAAAGTATATATAATAAGTTCTCATGAAATATATGACATAATAATGATACTGGAATTATTTATATTTATATGTATGTCATCTACTTAATTCCATTCAATTCAATAAGGAAACGAAAACATCGTTCATGCGTACGTACGGACTACCGTCTCCATGAATGGTGTATTTCTTTCCATTTACTGATTTATTATATTTGTATATTCTGAATATATATATATATAAATCATGTTTTATATTCTGGAATTAAGTAATCATATGAATAATTACAAGTTAAAAACACGAATGACAAATGAGACGATTTTACCCAAAACGCTACTTTAACATGAATTTACAAAAGAACGAGTAATATAAAGTCATAAGTGAACCATATATGATATAATAACAATGAATATGATTCTGTGATAATTCAATGACATTATTTTAATCATTATACATGAGGTTCGGACACTTACGAAGAAAATCATACCTAAGGTAAGGGAAATATCACAATCTCATTTTTATCTGAGATTGTTTATACTTTGGCATTTACTGGGGTGTATTTTTATCATCCAAATCCATGTTCCCTCAATATGTAATATTATTTCCATCTACTTAAAATAGTTTAAATCCTATTTTACCCTTCTGTGAGTTTTTAGTAAAAGATATGAAAGGAATCTTTTGTCGTTTTTCGTACGAGGTACTTTTTGACTTTTCCGACAAAAGTACGAAGAATGTTTTTTTAACTTATACGGCATGAATGGATTTTTAAAACATTATTTCCAAGAATCTTACTTTAAAAGTTTTCAAGTTTATTTTTAATCAAATTATTTTAGTCTAGAATTGTACGACATGTTAAGAAAGGAAAAGTGTTTTTGAAGTAGAAAGGATATTTTCATCAAGAATGGAGTTCAAGTGTTTTATCAAAATTATTTTTCATCTAAGATAATAAAGGGTTCTGTTTCTATCCCTATTATTACATTGATTTGATTATGTTGTGATGGAATTATATTTTTATGAATTCCTCTATCTTATATGAATTGTTTTATGATGTCACGATGTTTAAGATTCCCATTTTTATTATATGGGTTATGCTATGATGTATGGTTTATGATTTTGTGGAACACATAAGAATGGTATCATTATGAGATGGGTGGGACCTATATCTCCCTCCAATGCATTGGGTAAAGATTTTATATCTCATGAGATAGACATGGCTGGAATGGTAGGTTATACTGGTTCAGTGAAACAGGACTGAAATGAGGGTGACTCGGTTCAGAAAGGGACTTTGTCCACTAAGATAGTCTTGGAAAAGAGTCTTGACTAATAAGAAATGATTTTCTATGATTATGTGTGTATGACACAAAGTTTAATTTTTTAAGTTATGATTATTGTGATTACATTTCACTGCCATGATTTATCCCATGTTATGAAATTATGATCTCTTTTGCAGGTTAAGATTTCCAAAAGTTATGTGCTTGTGTATACGATGTGATTGATATTTTTTTGTTTACCCTTACTGAGCATTTGAGCTCACCATTTTATGTTTACTTTTCCCCAGGATATAAAGAAAGGTTTTATGTATAAAAAAATAAGATCTTTATGGGAGATGTTGAAGATCTTTCACCAGTAGTAGAAGATTATATTCCGAGTTTCCAAAGACACTAAACTATTACGATCCTTGTGTGTGTGTTTTTGTTATGTACTAAGTATTCCGCAAATGTAATGTAATGTCAATGTACGTCAAGCTTCGGGTCTCTACAGCTGGTATCAGAGGAAAGGTTTAGTCAACCTTTGGGAACTAGGATGCGAAAACTTTAGTGAGATCCCTAGAGATATTTCTAAGGTATGTCTAGGGATGTCTCTAAGGTTAAGTATACGTATAGGTTATAGTACTAGAATTGCGCTAACGATCTTAGAATTTAACCTAAGATGTTAGATATTGAGGGTACTACCCCTTTATTATGTTGTTTTCCCTAGCATGATTTTTGCCTCTCACACTATTATTTTTGGGTTTTAGAAAATGGCTAGAAAAAAGATGATTCACGATAATGGAGGATATGATGGACAATGGAATGATATTATTCATAAGCAACCAAATGAAATGGGATTTGGAAGTCCAAACATAATTATTATGCCGAATCAGCAATCTCATAATATGATTAATAAAGTAAAATTTGGTAAGTTTCCTGACTCGGCTAATAAGAGAAAGATGGAGTTTCAAGATGATCATAGAGGAAAGAAAGTTCAATTTCCCCTATGTAAATCATGTGGGAAGAGGCATCAAGGAGAATGTTTCAAAGGAACTGGAAGATGCTTTGGGTGTGGAAAAGAAGGACACAAAGCCAGTAAGTGCAAAGAAAAAGGTTCAATCAACACCAGGGATGAGGATAATGGTATTGCTACGACATCAACAATGGTTAAATGTTTTAAATGTGGAATGTACGGGCATTATGCAAAACAATGCCCTAAGGTAAAGTCTCATGAAGAGAATCAGTATGTTCATATGGGTAGTATTTATGTTGATGATGATGAAGAGACTACAAATGATATTTGAGATGAAATAATTGTTGAAGCTCGGTCAATGGTTTAAGAATGTAGTGGAATGATTACATGTTTATCATGTGTAATGTTGTATAAGTAATCTCATGGTACAATGGAATAAAGAGACATCTAAGGATTGTTACACTGTTGCCTTTCCTTGAGTTTTGAAAGTGTATGATTAATGTTACCAGTAGCCATGAATGGTTATTCAGATATTTTTGGAATGTAGATGATATGCGCATAATGAAGGGATAAGGAGAAAATTAAATGTTTGATAGTATTCATGAGCTCATGACTGATATAAGGAGAAGGTTATATCATGGTTTGAGTGTATAGAATTTTGAGGATTTTGGTATGTGGAAAGAGTTAACTTTTAACAGCACTCATGTTTTCAATAAGGTTCAATGGGTATTCAAGAGAGTACATGATAAAGCCTTTGAATGTTTGGAATGTGACCAACAAGATATATCTTATGATATATGGGGATAAATGATGGTATTAAATCTCTGAGAGTGGACTGCAGTATTATGGATAAGCCTAAATATTGGAATGGATTGTGTTCGACATAAGTTAGTATTGTTTGTTTTTCGATATTATTGATGGGATGTTATAGTAATATAGTTTTAGAAAAAGGACAACCTGCAGGAGGGCGACAGCCCATCGCGTCGGACAAGGCTGTGGGAATCGAACACACAACCGAAGTGCGACTGGCCTTTATCGCCTACCACTGGCCTACAGGATGTCCCTGTTTAGTAGAAACTAGTTTTATTATATTAAGAAGTATGATATATTAAGTATAAGTCCATTTTAGGAACCATATATGATTAATCTCACTATAGAATGACTTATGTATATTTAATAACTTTTGATAACCTTTTGTTTGAGACAGATGGAATGACCCGTCATTCTATCACATGATCTGCTAACACTTCATGAATAACAAATTCAACTTCATTTATTTAAGAGATGAAGTAGAAATTGTTCAAGGCACGAACAACAGTGAGATTGTACCAAAATAAAGTAAGTATTTATTCTAATTAAAATTCTTCAACTTTAGGGAAACGATCTTGAAAACCAAAAATGTTGTCCTAGTGCTCTTATATCTGATTAATCGGATGGTACCCTAGATCATCACAAATCAGTAGCTTTGTGATTGTTGGCTTTTTCATAGCCATTTCCTCTACCACTCTCCATCAGAACATGATGGTAAGATTTATCTTCCATGTCCATATTTTCACTTATGTTCTCCTATGTGGATACCCAGTGATTAGTTAACTTGGGTAACCATTACGTTTTATACTTCAGTTTTAAAGATAAGTTTTGGTATTCCTTTTTACGATGTGGATTTCTATCAAAGAAACTTTCAAATAGTAAACCATTTATAACCCCGACGAATTTCGAGGGAGAAATTCATTTTAAGGGGGGTAGAATGTAACACCCCGAGATTTTATGAAAAATATTCTTTTAATTTCATTAATGTCTTGTGGTGTATTCTACACCAAGATTACCTTGCGCTATACGCAACACCGTATTAGCTTGCAGTATACGCAACACTATTCTTGGACCGTGTTACACACAATTTTGATAATAGTTATTCTACGCAACATTGAGTATATATATATATATATATATTAAATGTATAAATGAAATATGGTTGGATTATGTTATACGAAACAACGAAGGATTATTTCACAACACGCAACCCTGACTTGGCTTGCATTACACGCAATCACGACCTTCCTCGATAGCGTGTGTAGTACGCAATAACGAGTTTCACTAAACAACAATACGCTATTAAGATATTATTAAAACTAGCCGTTATGAATAGTAATAACCACTTTTTGAAATTTTGTATATTTTATTTTTCAGAATGGAATTCATTTTTGGATTCATAATATCGAAATTAGCTTAGGGTGAAATTTTGGTACTTTTCAGATAACTTTTATTTTCTGATGAATAGTGAAAATTACTAAATTTTAATTAAAAACAAATTTTTTAATCGAAATAATTAATAGTGATAAATTATTAATTTGAGTGGTTTAAAAGTATATTTAGAATATATTTTTACAATTCAATACAATGTTGGTCATTGGATGTAATTTCACATTTACACCAGACATAAACAAGTGTTAATCTTTTGATAGTTATTATCTCTTAAAAACACGATATTTGTTGTGACAACGGAAATTAATTATAAAATTTATTAATGCAACTTATATGTTGGGAATTTTGTAAAATATAAATCATTTTTTAATTCGGAATATCAATTATAGCTTAGGGTGAAATTTTGGCATTTTTCTGAAAAACTTCAATTTTTGATGAATAGTGAAACTACTAAGTGGAAGTTAATTTTTTTTTTCATAAATCTTAATTTTACCGCTTCTGTGAATGGAATTTCAAAAATCCGAGAGACACGGTTGATGTCAGTAAGTAAAATGTGGTTCAATGAGATGAAAATAATTTTTGGTGAATAGTAACTTTTTACTTTTTTTACCACGGTTAAAAGTAAATAGGGTAATTAAGGGTAAGAATGATACTAATATTACCCTAACACATGTCCTAATACTATTGGACAAGTGTATCTAGACCAAAAACAACCTTAAGTGTAAACTATTATCATTTAGGCCCACTTGGATTAGATTAGGACATTTATTATTATTTAATTCAAAGAAGAGTTAAAAGAGTTAAAATCAAAGTTTATTTACTATAAAATTTTTAATATAGGGTTATACATAAGATAAATTCGATTAAAAATATTAATTATAAAGATAAAAAGATTACCTACATAATGGTATTTTATTTATAATTTTTAGGCATTAAATAATTTAATTTATTTATGACACAATGATGATGCAGTAATTATCTTATTAATGAAATATTGACAGAATTGATGTTATAAACACCAAATTAAATGTAATTTGAGACTTTTATGAATCCCACTAATTTTCTAGGTTACTATGATATATTAGTGTTGATTTAATCAACTTGGTTAGAACATATAATTCTGTTATGACTTTCACAAAAATCATATATCAAATAGTGTCAAAATTGACACAAAATAGTTTTTAAATCAAATATTATATTATTAATTGTTATTTTATTCCTAAAAATCTAAGGTTCGGCAAAATTACTTAGATAAGGATATATATATTAATAATAAACAATTTGGGGTTCGTTTGGCATGTTATAGTAAGTGTATTTACCATATAGTGTAAGAAAACAAAAAGACACGGTAAAAGTTAAATTATTTAACTTAGAGTTAAATCTAATTGATAAGGTTAAAATAATAACCTAAACTTATCTAAATCCTATTGGTTGATAGGATTTCGACCCATACCAACTTTAGCTTCGAAATAAGACCCTTTGGAACCATTATAAACCGATTTTGACTTTAATATAAAATAATATTTTGAGATATTCCTAAGGTGCCCCTCTCCTCCCTTATAAAAGGGCACCTCCTCCCCCTCCTCCTCACACCAATTTGAGCACTCAAGCTCGGCCAACCCCTGACAAAATCCCTTCTCCACTTCCCTAGAATAATCCTAGAGGTCCTGGTCTTCTTCAAAGACCAATCTTAGTTCCCTAAGTGAAGGATTCAAAGAGGCGTTTCAAAGAAGAGGTAATATCCATTACCGATCTTTTCAATTTCTTTCTTCTTCAACTTCTTCTTATTTAGTTGTTTCATGACAAAGTAATAACATCAGTATTACTTACATACTGATATGTTATTATAAATATGAAACAACTCTAATTAACCTTCTATCCATCCTACGGAAAAAGGAAATCACCGCGCGTGCGTACGTACGGAATACCGTCTCCACGCCGTGGTGTAATCTATTTTCCGCCACCACCTTAATTGGATGGGTATAATGGTTTAATGAGTAAATATATATGATTATTATAAAGTGATATTGATACTGAAATAGTATACATACACTTCAACGCAATTCCACGACCATGGGAACGATATCATCCCTCGTGCGTACGTACGGACTACCGTCTCCACGACGCGATGAGATTCATTCTCAATGATTAACCATTCATGAATGATTATAAAGTATATATAATAAGTTCTCATGAAATATATGACATAATAATGATACTGGAATTATTTATATTTATATGTATGTCATCTACTTAATTCCATTCAATTCAATAAGGAAACGAAAACAGCGTTCATGCGTACGTACGGACTACCGTCTCCATGAACGGTGTATTTCTTTACATTTACTGATTTATTATATATGTATATTCTGAATATATATATATATATAAATCATGTTTTATATTCTGTAATTAAGTAATCATATGAATAATTACAAGTTAAAAACCCGAATGAAAAATGAGACGATTTTACCCAAAACGCTACTTTAACATGTATTTACAAAAGAACAGGTAATATAAAGTCATAAGTGAACCATATATGATATAATAACAATGAATATGATTATGTAATAATTCAATGACATTATTTAAATCATTATACAGGAGGTTCGGACACTTACGAAGCAAATCGGACCTAAGGTAAGGGAAATATCACAATCTCATTTTTATCCGAGATTGTTTATACTTTGACATTTACTGGGGTGTATTTTTATCATCCAAATCCATGTTCCCTCAATATGTAATATTATTTCCATACACTTACAATAGTTTAAATCCTATTTTACCCTTCTGTGAGTTTTTAGTAAAAGATATGAAAGGAATCTTTTGTCGTTTTTCGTACGAGGTACTTTTTGACTTTTCTGACAAAAGTACGAAGAATGTTTTTTTAACTTATACGGAAGGAATGGATTTTTAAAACATTATTTCCAAGAATCTTCCTTTACAAGTTTTCAAGTTTATTTTTAATCAAATTTTTTTAGTTTAGAATTGTACGACATGTTAAGAAAGGAAAAGTGTTTTTGAAGCAGAAAAGATATTTTCATCAAGAATGGAGTTCAAGTGTTTTATCAAAATTATTTTTCATCTAAGATAATAAAGGGTTCTGTTTCTATCCCTATTATTACATTGATTTGAATATGTTGTGATGAAATTATATTTTTATGAATTCCTCTATCTTATATGAATTGTTTTATGATGTCACGATGTTTAAGATTCCCATTTTTATTATATGGGTTATGCTATGATGTATGGTTTATGATTTTGTGGCACACATAAGAATGGTATCATTATGAGATGGGTGAGACCTATATCTCCCTCCAATGCATTGGGTAAAGATTTTATATCTCATGAGATAGACATGGCTGGAATGGTAGGTTATACCGGTTCAGTGAAACAGGACTGAAACGAGGGTGACTCGGTTCAGAAAGGGACTTTGTCCACTAAGATAGTCTTGGCAAAGAGTCTTGACTAACAAGAAATGATTCTCTATGATTATGTGTTTATGCCACAAAGTTTAATGTTTTAAGTTATGACTATTGTGATTACATTTCACTTCCATGATTTATCCCATGTTATGAAATTATGATCTCTTTTGCAGGTTAAGATTTCCAAAAGTTATGTGCTTATGTATACGATGTGATTGATATTTTTTTGTTTACCCTTACTGATCATTTGAGCTCACCCTTTTATGTTTACTTTTCCTCAGGATATAAAGAAAGGTTTTAGGTATAAAAAAAAGAAGATCTTTATGGGATATGTTGAAGATCTTTCACCAGTAGTAGAAGATTATATTCCGAGTTTCCAAAGACACTATACTATTACGATCATTGTGTGTGTGTTTTTGTTATGTACTAAGTATTCCGAAAATGTAATGTAATGTCAATGTACGTCAAGCTTAGGGTCTCTACAGTTACCATAGTTCTAGGACTATATCATATATGTATACTTATCCTTAGGGACATCCATAGACATACCTTAGAAATATCTCTAGGGATCTCACTAATGTTTTCGCATCCTAGTTTCCAAAGGTTGACTAAACCTTTCCTCTGATACCAACTGTAGAGACCCATCGCTTGATGTACATAGACATTACATTACTTTAGAGAAATACTAAATACATAACAAAAACATACACATAAGGATCGTAATAGTTTAGTGTCTTTGGAAACTCGGAATATAATCTTCTAATCGTGGTGAAAGATCTTCAACATCTACCATAAGATCTTAACCTTTTTGTTTTCTTACCTAAAGCCTTTCATTAAATCCTGGGGAAAAGAAAACATATAACGAGTTAACTCAAATGCTCAGTAAGGGTAAGCATGGATAAAATAAAACAAATCATATACATTTGAACACCAAAACATGAAAATAATATTTAAACATTAGAATCTTGAGCAATGACATAAATCATGGAAGTACATAAGGCATAGATCATAAAGAAACATTAATAATGGTAAAATATCATGGGAATTAAACATGTAATTGTGGAAAACCATTAAGCACATGATATGATTTCCATAGTATCCAAGGCATTGCTGCCAAGACCATCTTAGTGGACAAAGTCCCTTTCTGAATCGAGTTCACTCCTCGTTCCAGTCCTGTATTACTGAACCAGTTTAACTTGCCGTTCCAGCTATGTCTATCTCATGAGATATAAATCTTTACCCAATTAATTAAAGGGAGATATAGGTCCCACCCATCTCATAATGAAATAATTCTTTCGTGTGCCACAATATAAACATACATCATTCATAATAACCCAATAAATAAAATGGGTTTCATAAACATCATCCCATCATCACATAATCCATATAAAAGAAATGGATATCATTTCATAATAAGAAAAGTGAAACCATGTAAATCATAGAGACATTATACTTGAAACATACACATGTGAAATAATGTCATCTTATATAAAAATGGTTTTGATAAAACACTTGAAATGAATTCTTAAGGAAAATATCATTTTTTCTTCAAAATCATTTTCTTTTCAAAAAATTTCATGCAATTTCAAAAGAAAAGGATTTTGTTGAAAATAGTCATGAAATATTTTGGAGGAAGATTAATTAAAATAAGGCTTTATAAAACCGTAAAAATCCTTTCATTTTGTATAAGTTAAAAAAACATTCTTCTCGTACTTTTGCCGGAAAAGTCAAAAAGTACCTTGTAAAAGAAAGATTCCATACATACCATGTAGTAAAAGTCAAAAATGGGTAAAAAGGACTTTAAACATATATGAAAACACTTTTATAAAACATGGACATGGATGATAGAAATAACCTCAGTAAATAATTATGAATAAGAAATCTCGGATAAAAATGAGATTGGAATAATTATCCCTTACCTTAGGTTCAATATGCTTCTTACGTATCCAAAAATACTGTATAATGATTTAAATAATGTCATTGACTTATTACAGAATCATATTCATTGTTATGATATCAAATATGTTTCACTTACGACTTTATATTACCCGTTCTTTTGTAAATTCAATGTTAAAGCAGCGTTTTGGGTAAAATCATTTCATTTATCGTATGTGTTTCAACTTTCCGTTCTGGATATTATTACTTATATCTTGATTTAAATAATTGCAGAATGTAAAAAATGATTTATATATAATATATTTTCATCATATACATATATATATTATAGATCGATAAAAGGAATGAAATACACCATTCATGGAGACGGTAGGCCGTACGTACGCATGAACGTTGTTTTTGTTTCCTTATTGAATTGAATGAAACTAAATAGATGAAATAAATATATATATACATAAATCCAGTAGCATTATTATTTCATATATTTCATTATTATTCATTATATAAACTTTATGATCATTCATGTATGGTTAACATGGAGAATGAATCTCATCGCGTCGTGGAGACGGTAGTCCGTACATACGCACGAGCGATGATATCGTTCCCATAATTATTGAATATAATTGGAGTGGATGGTATAATATATAAGAATCAGTATTATGTTATAATAACCATATATAGTTATTATTTACACCATTATACCCATCCATGTAAGGTGTTGGTGGAAAAACAGATTTCACCACGGCGTAGAGACGGTATTCCGTACGTACGCCCGTGTGGTGATTTAGTTTTACATATGATGGATTGATGGTGAAATAGGGTTGTTTTATACTTATAAGACACATATAAGTATATGAGTTATACTGATGTTATTACTTCATAATTAAACAACTAAAGAATAAGAAGTGGAAGAAGAAATAGAGTTGAATGAATCGGTAACGGACATTACCTCTTCTTTGAAGCGCCTCTTTGAGACCTCCTCTTAAGGAACTAAAAATGGTCTTTGAAGAAGACCATAACCTCTAGTATGTTTCTATGGAATTGGAGAAGAGAATTTGACAGGGTTTGGCTGACCTTGAAGTCTCAAAGTGGTGTGAGGAAGAGAGGGAGGAGGTGCCCTTTTGTAATGGAGGAGAGGGGCACCTTTGAAAAAACTAAAAATATTATTTTATTATAAAGTCATATTCGGTTTTTAATAGCTTAATATTGATTTATTTCGAAGATAATGGGGGGATGGGTCGAAATCCTCTCATCAAATAGAATTTAGAAAAGTTTAGGTTTGTATTTTAACCTTATCATTTAGACTTAACCTTAAGTTAAATAATTTTACTTTTACCGTGTCTTCTTGTATTCTTACACTATAAGGTTAATAAACATACTATAAAAAGCAAAAAGAACCCCAATTTGTTTATTATTAATATATATATATATATATATATATCATTTTCTAAGTTATTTGGACGAAACTTAGATTTTTAGAAATAAAATAACAATTAATAATAAAATATTTGTTTTAAAAACTAATGTCAATTTTGACACTATTTGGTAATGGATTTTCGTGAAAATCATAAAAGAATTATTAGTTCAAGGAAATTTAATTAAATCAATACTAACATGTCATATTAACCTATAAAATTAGTGTAATTCATAAAAAGCCTCAAATTAAATTTATTTGGGTATTTATAACATCAATTTTGTCAATATTTCATTAATAAGATAATTACTGCATCATCTTTGTGTCATAAATAAATTAAATTACTTAATCTCTAAAACTATAAATAAAATACCATTATGTAGGAAATATTTGTATCTTTCTAATTAATATTTATAGTCGAATTTATCTTATGTATAACCCTATATTAAAAATTATTTACTTATAAAACTTTGATTTTGACTATTTTAACCCTTCTTTAAATATATTAATAATAAATGTCCTAATCTAATCCAAGTGGACCGAAATGGTCATATTTTATTCCTAAGGCTGTTTTTGGTCGAATTAAACTTATCCAATAGAATTAGGACATGTTTTAGGGTAATAATAATATCATTTTTACCCTTAATTACCTTATTTACTTTTAACCGTGGTAAAAATAGTAAAAAGTTACTATTCACCAAAACTTATTTTCATCTCATTGAACCAAATTTTAGTCCTTGATATTAACCTTTCTCTTGAATTTTCGAAATTCCACTCACAGAAGCGGTAAAATTATGTTTTATGAAAAATTCAGTTTTTTAACTACCACATAGTGGTTTCACTATTCATCAAAAAATGAAGGTTTCTAGAAAAATACCAAAAATTAGGCCTAAGATATATTTGATATTATGAATTCAAAAATGATGTATATTTTAACAAATTCAAAACACAACAGTTACATTAATTAATTTAAAAAATAATTCCCGTCGTCAAAACAAATCGCGTGTTTTTAAGAAACAATAACTATCAAAAGATTGATACTTGTTTATATCCAATTTCAAAGTGAAATTAATTCCAATGACCAACATTGGATTAAATGGTAAAAATATATTCTAATTACACTTTAAAACTAATTAAAAAGTTAATCTAACCATATAAATTATTGCGATGAAAAAGTTGTTTTTAATTAAAATATAGCGTGTTTTTACTATTCATTAAAATATGAAAGTTATCATAATAATATGAAAAATTTATCCAAAGTAAATTTTTATACCCTGATTCCAAAGAAGAATTTTATTTTGTCAAATTAAACTTATAGACATGTCAAAAACAAGATTTATGGTGGGTGTGCCATCAAAAGGTGGCAAAACTACATTTTTTGAAAAATACTTATTTTACTCGAAAAATTGATTTTGTTCTCATACCATGTTCTAGAAAATGTGTAAGATGAATAATAATGTTATAAAATTAAAAATGTAGTTGATACTATTCATAACGTCTAGTTCATAATAATATTATAACCATATATCGTTGTTTAGTGAAACCTGGTATTGCGTACAACACACGTTATTGAGGAAAGTCGCGATTGCGTGTAATGCAAGCCAAGTCAGGGTTGCATGTTGTGCAAGACTCCTCCGTTGTTTCATATAACAGAATCCAACCATATTTCATCTATACCTTGAATATATATATATTTTTATATATACACTCAATGTTTTGTAGAATAACTACTATCAAAATTGTGTGTAACATGATCCAAGAATAGTGTTGTGTATACTGCAAGCTCATACGGTGTTGCGTGTAGCGCAAGGTAATCTTATTGTAGCATACAACAGAAGACATCAATGATATTAAAAGAATATGTTTCATAAAATCTCTGGGTGTTACAATGATTACTATAAAAGTAATATATGATTAATATTGGGTCCATTATTATTCTAATGCTTTACTCTGATATAATCTTTATGTTTCTATTTATAATTTTTTTACTTTGATAATTATACTGAGTGTACGTCCGATAAAGTTACTTTAAATAGGATTGTGTGTTAATTATTTTAAAGATTTTAATTTTTTTAAACTACAAATCACCCCCTCTTGAAATTATATCCACCTAAGATAATTCTTACAATACTACACAAATGTCATTTGTTGTGAACATTATCATAGGTTGTAAAAGAAAATACTTTATCTTGTATGCATAAAATACTGTAACACATTTCTCCCCTAAAATTTTTAAATCATCAATCAATGATGATAGATAAACATAAATATCATTTATAGGATATTTTTGTCCATAAATCATCTATATCATCATCACATATTTCCAATTTATACATATATATGGGGAAATGTTATAAACAACCACCATAATAGGCCAAAAACTATATTAACTATCAAGGATCCGATTTGGATTCTTTTAATTTATGCATATACCCATTCTGATATTTATATATTCATTTAAACAATAAGAATTTCTTTGATGAAATCATTACCATTATGGTGAATCTGTAAGGTGATGTATGTTTCCATTGAAGATGTACTCATCTGTATTCCATCTTAGCCTATTTTCATCATTTTAATTTGAAACTAGTCTTTAAATACAAGGAATTATTGGACTATTATATATTGATTTGGTGATAGGTTTGTTTATTATTCTTTAAAATGAATCACAATTGTATTTTTTATCCATTTTATCCCATGATGTCCCACATTTAGAATATTCTGATAAAATATAACATTCCTTACTATACAACACACAATCAGTGGGGAAAGAATGTATCTTTTTATACCATAATACCATTATATATAATAATTTTTTTCGTCATAATTTTAATATGGAATAATGTCCTTCTAAAAGTATCCCTTTTCAAATTTCGAGCAATTCAGTGAAACTTTTATCACTCTAAACATGTATTTCTTTCAGGTTAACTAATACCAGAACTACATATTAAGAAATAAATTTAGTGAAACCTGAGAATAATAGTTTCTAGACATCTTTATATATTCATTAAATAAATTTTGGTAATGGTTTCAACACTTAGATCATGATTTAATTCTTCATGATGATCCTCTATCTCAAGATAAACATCTTTTCGTCATTATGTCTTGAATTTTTTTATTTCACCATGCCAAATCCATTAAGTATAAATAGGACTAAAAACATATAAAATAAGATCATATTTTATTTCCTTGTTACCCAATATACTTATATTTAAAAAATTCATGGATGGAAAAAATTACATCTTTTATTTCAAAATTTTGTTTTAAAAATTCCATAAAACTTTCAACCCATTTATCATATTAATCACTATTTTTATGTATTTATCCAATTATGATCCATGAATTATGTAATTTAATAATATGATATATGTATATATTAATATATATAAATTTAAGCATATATATAAAGAAATAAAATTAAAACATATAAGCACACACACATATATATACATGCATAAATTTTTAACAAAAAATATATATCTAAAAAAAATTAAGATGAAAAATAATTTTCAACATGAAATTTTTTAAACAAAATTAATAAAAATGAAAAGAAATGTTATAAGGTGAAAAATAAAAAATAATAATTTCAACCGTAAAAAATCACAATGATAAATAAATATATAAATATAAAAAATTATAAATCAAAATAGTTACAACCAAAACAATTTATAGTAAAAAATCACACTATAATAATAAAATATTTGTAACATTAAACTAATATTAACTACTAAAATTTATAATTGAGAATAATATGTATAAAAATAAATTATTAGTTGAATTAAATTTATAAATAAAAAACAATTAATTAATATTATAAAATTAAAATATAAATTAAAAAATATAGAGTTTGATAATGGAAAATAGTTACTAAATTATAAAAAATTAACTTGAGGGTAGTGGAAACTGGGGTAACAATGTATGATTGAGGAGAAAAACATGCAAAAAATGAATTAAAAAATAGAATGAAAAAAACCTTATTGTTATTTAATTAGTCAAGTGGATTACGGTTTATATGGACCACATAATTTTAAAGGCCATGGAATAAGGAAAAATTATAGAATATTAATGAAAAAAATGAAAAAATATACTAAAAAACAAATAAAAGTATAATATCAAGCATGTGTCAGGTTTCATTACAATTAAAGAGGATGAGGGTTTCAAAATTATTACATTGAAAAATGACAATTAATATATGGGAATTAGATTTTTTGAAATCCTTTAATGTATCTTTTTTATAAAAATTATGTTAAAATTAATTCAAAATGAATTTAAACATATGTTTTAGAAAAAACTGGCGTTAAAAAATTCCTAGGTTACGTTTAACATCAGTTATGAAAAAATTTATGTTAAAACTTTAATGAAAAATCATATTTTTATATTAGTAAAAATTTCCAAGCCTAGAAGTGGAGTGGATAAGTTAAAGTGTTATTAAAAATTTAATAAGTGACACTTACATTTATCCCTTTCTCCTAAGTTCCTTAAACTAGAGTTTTATTATCCACATCATTGTTACAACTAAAATAAAACTATTGTAATTTAATTTCAACCTTATTTATATGGGTTCAATATCTCCGTCACACGAATGAATTCTTTTTTGAAAACTAGAAACTTATGAAATTTTTCATAGCTATGTATCTAAAAATCACTTATTGAATGTAAACAATTGAATGTTACTCACACACCTAGTGTATAATGTCTCATAGATTTATTTTTGGATTATAATTTCCCATTTTACTCAAGTTTGAATGGAATTATATCAATTTAATTTGATTTGTATCGTTGAGGTGTAATTTTTTCAAAGGTTAAATTTTCTTGAATTAAGTTCAAAATTACAATGTGCTCATGTTATAATTTCAATTCTATAAAGTCCATTTCACTTAAATTCATTTCACTAGTTACAAAAACAAATTTCCATGAGAATAATGGTAAAAATAACTTAGAAATCATTAAAATCTCAAAATTTTATAACCAAAACTCCATCTATTATAACATGGTGTTTTTCCTAGGCAGGATAACATTTTCCTCAATTTATCCTATCTAAAAGTGCTAAGAAAATATAAGATAAAAGTCATACATAAACTATATACAGATCCCTAAAAATAAATATATAATATTTTTGATATATTTTACTTAAATTTAATGAAACCTGTAAAAATACAAGGAATAATAGAAAAGTATTTACATCATAAGGTACTTTTATTTCTCCCCCACATATATGTTAAAAACAATTCTAATCACTCCCAACATGCATTTTTTAAGGAAAATATAATGACATGAGTTTCTATTCTTTAAATAAAATCTATATTTAATGGATTTCTTTACATGAAACCCTAAAACCCAAAAAATATAGATTGTTTTAAGGTATCCATATAATAGGTAGGTATGAACTGTGGTAACACAATTATGAAAATAAATAAATAAATAAATAAATAAATAAAATAATGTTCACTCTAAATATCAACTCGACTAGTACAATTAAGAATATAATGAAATATGTTTTTTAAAATTTACTAAATTTAAATAATTTTATATTTTTATATGAATAAAGGATTGACACTAGTCCAATTAGTAATTAATATATGAAAATTATCTTTCTTATAATTTTTTTAATTTAGCTATATTTTATATTTTAAATTAAAATTATATTTACAAAATTTTAGATGGTAATTTGAAGAAATTAACATAATTTTTTGATTTATCATTTTCATATTTCCTTAAGATTCATTTTTTTTTATTTTTTAAATAATATTGATTTTTATGTGAATTGTGAAAATAATGTTTTTTACAAATAATATGACTTTATGAAATTATTATAATATAATTATTATTTTTAAATTTATCAAATGTTTTACAAACAAAACATATGTCTTTTTTGATTTAATTTATATTTCTTAAAATTATGGTTTGGATTTATTAACCTATAATTGATATTTTAGAATTTAATTAATATTTTTTGAAATAATTGTTTTTAATAAATTATATAATTAGTATTTTAAAATTAGTTTTTATCACTTTAAAAATAAAATTAAAAATATATTAAATTTTTTGAATCATTAGGTACAATTTATATAATAAGGATTATTTTTTTTAGCATAAATGATAAATTACATTGGTAAAAGTTAGTAATTGTGGTGAAGACTAAAATAGAAAAAGTGACTGACATTAGAAATAAAGGAACTAACATGTTTAAAAAATGTTTTTTATTTTAATTGTGGAGGTATTTATTGACCTTATCTCCAAAAATAATAATTATTTACCAATTTTGGTGCTACTTTTATTGAGGGTAACTTCCCTTTATTAATTTATTTGGAGAATTTACAAAAATGCAACACCTTTTCACTTACAAAAGAGACACTCCCCTCTGTACTTCCCATCACAGAAAAAACTATTAATTTAGGCCCAAAATAAACCCAAAACTCTCTTATATTTTCTTATGCAACTTAATGATGTTTTATTCTCAGAAATCCATGCCTTAAAGGTTTTATCCCCATCAGAAAAGAGAAAATATAAGGAGTGAGGTATATGTTCTTAACATCTTTTTTTCCATTTCTTTATGGGATTTAATTTTTACACAAAATTTCATTTCACGATTATAAAATGATAAAATAAGTACCATTACTATACTTTTAGGTTATTATAACAATTTCAAAAGCATTAACCACCCTCCCCTTTGTCATTATGAAAAATGAGAATGTGAATCATACATTTTGCATAATTCCAACTTTATGAATAAACATGTTTCGTTTTCCTTCACTTACAAAAATTTATGTTTTTAGTTTATATTTGATAATTATATATTATATATATAACCAAAATATATCATTAATATTTTTTTTGGATAACACAAAAATAACCCAAAACTATTTCATCATTGTTTTTATTTTCAAAAAATGAGACCAAAACTCCTATAAAATGGGATTATAACATTATAAGACTTTATAAAAATCTAATTACATATCCTTTATGAATTTTGAAATTATAAACATTTTTATAAAAATGAATATACACACCACTTTTACAAACCTAATTAAAAAAATAATATTATTATAATATTTTTTTTACACTTATTTACCAGATTTACCCTTTAACCATGGTTAATAAAATATTTATTGAAGTTACTATTCATAATGTCTCAAAAGAAAAGTTACATATTTACACAATTTGGACCTCCTAATTCCAAATATGGAATCAATTTTTCCAAATTCAAAACATAGAATTTGCAGAAATTAATTTAAAATTAATTCCCATTGTCAAAACAAAAAAGCATGTTTTTAAGAAATAATAACTATCAAAAGATTAACACTTTTTAATGTTCAATTTCAAAGTGAAATTACTTAAAATGATAAATATTGGACTAAATGGTAGAAATATAATCTAATTACACTTTAAAACCAATTAAAAATATAATCTAACCATATAAGTAAATTTGATTAAAAGGTAGTTTTGAATTAAAATACAGTATTTTTCATGATTCATTAAAAACTGAACATTATCAGAAGAGTACCAAAATTTCATCCAAATTAAATTTTGATGTCCTTATTCTAAAGAATAATATTATTTTGTCAAATATAACATATAAAAGTGACAAAAACTAGATTTAAAAAGTTTTTCCATCAAAAGGTAGTATATCGACCTTTTAAAGAATATTACAGTATTTATGGTTAAAATTGGTTTAATTCAAATTTTAAGGCTCTACATTTTATATTGATAAATGTAAAATCATTTAGAAAACATGTATAATCATATTTTAGTTAGTTCTGTTCGTTTCTGCTAATACAATGTGTCACAAACCCCTCCCCACAAAGTGTACCCCTCCTGGGTCGGTAATGTGAGAAGGGAGATAAATACCCCCCGAGTCCCGCCTCCAGTAGGCCCCATGTTGGCGACTAGCACTGAGGGTATAATAAACAAACAAATGGGAGGTATTACCCTCTAAGAGAACACATGCGAAAGAGAGAGATAAGATAGACACCAACGAACTCCAACTCAGAACTGAAATAAAAAAGAAACCCAAGTGCACATATGTAATTCCCTAAAAAATACTACAACTGAAAGGGGAAAAACTAAAAGTACCCAAAATAAAGTAAAAACAGAAGCAAACACAAGCCCGAAAAGCTCCTACAACCACAAGATAGTAAACACCAGCCTGATCTTGAACTTTCTCCAAGTGACCTGAATAATAGTTTATATATATAGGGTGAGTATAACAGTATACTCAGTAGGATCCTCCCCAAAGCCTCTCATGCAAAAGTAATGAAAGCATTCTAAATCATAGTGAACAACAAGTGGAATGAACTCATCACCAAAATAGGTATACTAAGTTCCCAACCTCACCAACACTACTCTCACCAAGTAATGCATACAAGAATATATCATATAATAAATAATATCAATGGTACCCTGATACTACTTCCCCACTGGTTTGCCACTTTTCCCCAACATCACACGTCCCGAGCATCTCTCTCCAAAAAGTCTTTCCCGTAGACACCTGGGCGAAGCACTACAATATACACCTCATACAACAAAACCACCACGTCCACACACCAAAATAACCAAGTAGTTTTTGGAATCCACCACAACTCGCAACTCATGTATCATACATCAGGTATTATACCTTAAGCCATTACAACCCATACACCGAGTAAGGATCCTCAAGCCATCACAGCCTATCCAGGTTACACCTATAGTAGTCTATAGTATACTATATCTAGAATATATGTGTGTGAATAACCAAAAGCCATTACATCCCTCTACACATATATATGGGGAAGACTAACCAATGTGCCTTCCAGCACAGGTAACTACCAAGAGAAGAGAGCGGGGCCAAAGGGGGTAGTCATCCATCCATCCTCCCACCAGAATGTTGGGAAAAACACCCCTAGGGATCAGAATCCCCAGGTTGTCAGTTTTCCTTACTGACAGGGTGGAGTATCATATAAAAAAACAAAAAGTACAGAATATACTATAACTCACAACCACACTATGGGCATAAACTAGTCACAGAAACAACTGAAGCTAACATATCTCAGACTCCGGGCTGCTACTTCTAAGACTAGGTATCCAATAAGCACAAAACCATTTAAAGAGTTTTATTAGATTACTTCATTCCATTTTTATCAGTTCCAATGTACATTAATTAATTCTTAAAAATTAATTAACCATGAACAGTCCCACATTAAAATTCATTAGCATCACACCCAATTTCCCTGTTCCTTCAAAATTACAACCTCATCATTATGTTCCAGCAACTCCATCTCAATGGGTTAACACCATTTATTCAATTATTCATTATAGAAATATTTTCCCACATTCCCAGGAATTCTAGAAAAACATTATATGCTACTAAACACAAGGGGGCTCAACACGGTGATTAGATGTACTACCCGTCGAGTCTTTTCCTCTTAAAGAAAAGTCATATACTCATCCTTCCTTGAGAAGCTAAACACGGAAATCACGTGGAATACCCCGCGTGTCTTCATCTCTTTCGGAAGAGGGGTATTTAAGAACAACTTCCTTGAGAAGTGGGGAAAAGTAAAGAAGATAAACAACCAAATAAACAATAAGAATCCAATAATCACATCCATTTCATTCCATCATCCCTGGTGTCCTCTTTGACACCCACATGCATAAACTAAAGATTCTAACCTCTCCAGGCGCCATCTACCGCCACAACCAAAAAGGACTCCATGCCTCCACATAATACCACACCCATCCTGGCTCACATCAAAACACAAGCAGCAGTAAAAAACATCTTAAAAATTGGGCTCTTGGCCCTTAATAAAAGAGGGTAACTCAGAACCCTACAAGAAATTTTCTTTTAACAACCAACAGTTCTTTAATCCATCTTGGATTAACCGATTTATTATTCTTTGGTTCTAAATTTTGGAAACCTAATAGTAAACTATCCCAAATAAATGAACATGCTTACTGCACTAATTTATTTAACATTAAATTACAATAAGAACCAAATTCATTTGCATTCCTTTTTGTCTTTTTCCAAACAATTATCAATTAATCCCGATTTATGTTCTTTACTGATCTCCATAAAGAACAAGCATACATATCACACAATATAGAAAAAACAAGAGGTAATAACATATGATTGATATCAATTTATTTATCTGGTTCAAATATTTACTATGTCAATTCCATTGTCATCCAGTGGGATAAAACCTGCTAAAGACATAGTTGCAAATAAAAGAAAGAGAAGCAATGAATCCCCTTACTCAAACAGTTTCTCACATTCATTATCCACACAACGGGTCACGATACTACTCTCGCGACGACTAAATCGACCCAACGATGCCACAGTACGACCGCACCAACCAAACCCTAAGAGAAACCCCTTTAGAATCATGAAGATTTCATGTTATAATATGGAAAGGAGAAATATGGGAAGATGGTCCCTAAAGCAATGACGATAAAACATACCTTATATCGAAGACTGATCGATGCATCTTAGTAGCATCAAAACAGAGTGGAACCAATCCGAGGGGTAAAGTTTGATTGTGAAACTCCTACGGGAAGGATTGAAAGGTTCTAGAGTCTCATAGCCAAGAACAAAGAAGAAGAATAAGGGAGGAAGATATCTTGTCCCTTTAGAATATTTAAATGGGTGATGGTTTAAGATACGCTTAATTTCCCATTAAAAGAAGATCACATTAAACCACATGGTTTGACCAAGTAAAAACATCCCAAGCCATAAGAATAATTTATATAGGAGTTAGGGCCATTGAATCAGCCATGGAGTCCTTAAAATGAGGCTTTAAATGCATTTTACATCAACATACCATGTTAAAGGGGTGAAACTATAGAAATCTAGAAACACTGTCCATGAACCTCACTGTTAGAACACTGTTCATGAACTTCACTATTAGAACCTCACTGATATAACACTATTCATGAACCTCACCGATAGAACACTGTTCATGAACCTCACCAATAAAACACTGTTCATGAACCTCACTATTTGAACACTGTCCACGAACCTCACTGTTAGAACCTCAGCGATAGAACACTGTTCACTGAACCTCACTGATAGAACAGTATTCACTGAAACTCAGTGATAGAACACTATTCACTAAACCTCACCAATAGAACACTATTCACTAAACCTCACCGATAGAACACTGTTCACTGAACCTCACCGATAGAACACTGTTCACTGAACCTCACCTATAGAAAACTGTTCACTGAAACCTCACCGATAGAACACTGTTCACTGAACCTCACCGATAGAACACTGTTCACCGAACCTCACCGATAAAACACTGTTCACTAAACCTTATCGATAGAACACTGTTCACTGAATTGGAAATTTTGCTAAGTGTTGGGGATAAGTCACCTTGACCTCCCAGAACACCTCAAACACCATATTTTCACAAAGGAATAGACAAGAGAGGTCCGGGACATTACATCAGATACCTCTCAAAACATTCTTGTCCTTGAGAATTCAGAACCCACCTAAAGGGAAAACTAAACGGGGTCCAAAAAACCACCCATCAAGATACCTCTCAAAAGAGAACAAGGCACAAGAAGCAACAAAAGAAATTCATATTAAAAACATGAAAGGTCTAACCACAAAGGGGACATCATTACATGAAAAGAGTTAAACATAAAATAACTATGGGTACTGAGCACGTATCTGTGACTCACATTCCCAGGTACTCTCCTCCATTCCATTGTGTCACCATAAGACATGAACTATGGGGATAGAATACCCGTGCAATACCTTCTCCTTACGGTCTTGGATTTCCACAGGTCTCTCCATGAAGGTTGCATCACCATCAAAATCGATCTCTCCCAAATCGATGATGTGAGAGTCATCATGAAGATAATGATGGAGCTGTGATACATGGGAAACATCATGTATCCGACTCATCTATGGTGGAAGTGATAATAGACACGCCATAGCTCCAACACAGGCTAACACCTCGAAAGGCCCAACAAACTGGGGAGAAAGCTTACTTCCACGACCAAACCTTCGTTTCCCACGATGGAGTGTCACCTTCAGAAACAAATGATCCCCAACATTAAACTCTATGTGCCTCGTTCATTGATCAGTATATTATTTCTGAAGATCTTGTGCTGTCTTCATCCTCTCACGAATATCCTAAACCATCCCTGTTGTATTCTGCACTAGTTCTAGTCCGAGAATTGCTGACTCTCCAACCTTAGTCCAGCACAATGGAGAACAGAATGGTCGACCATATAAGGCTTCAAAAGGTGCCATACCAATGGTGGAGTGAAAAATATTGTTGTAATCGAACTCCACCAAGGGTAAGTGCCTCATCCATGAACCTCCAAAATCAAGAACATAAGAGCGTAACATGTCTTTAAGAGACTGGATGGTTTGCTCTGTCTGACCATCCGTTTGAGGATGAAAAGTAGTGCTAAGGAATATTTGAGAACCAGAAGCATGTTGGAGGCCTCTCCACACCCTGGAGGTAAAATGAGTATCTCGATCAGTAATGATCATCCTAGGGACTCCATGAAGTCTCACCACCTCTTCTAGATACTGCCTCAAAAAAACTTCCACTGAGCTCGACTCCTTGATCACTATGAAGTGGGACGATTTTTTTAAATGATCCACTACCACCCAAATAGCATTATGTCCTCCTAGAGCTCGAGGTAAACCAGTAACAAATTCCATTGAGATGTCCTCCCACTTCCACTGAGGAATCTCTAATGGCTGGAGAAGACCACCAGGAACACGTTGTTCGACCTTCACCTTCTAGTAGACTAAATATCGAGACACAAACTCCGAAACCGCACGCTTCAGCCAAGGCCACCGAAACCGACTCCTCAAGGATTGGTATATCTTTTTCATACTAGGATTTACTACTAAAGGAGAACTATGGAACTCTCATAGAACCTTCTTTTGCATCATCTATGGAACAACAATCCTTCCATGATACAACACTCAGTGTTGTTCATCCTCCGACCAACCATCTGAGGCATCACCAAAAACAACTCGGTCTCTCCATACCTCCACCTCTAGATCTCCCAACTAAGATTCTTACACCTTCTGCATCAGGTATGATTATACCATCATCTGAAAAAGACAGCCTCTACCCCCAAATTCTTCCATATCAAGATGTAATGATGACAGTTCTTCCATTACTCTCCAGGAATCACCGGATTCACGCACAACATCACTACGTGACTTTCGACTCAGCGCATCAGCTACAAAATTTTTTTTTCTAGGTGTATATGATATTTCGAAGTCGTATTCTTGTAAGAACTCTATCCACTGATGTTTTCATAAGTTCATGTCATGCTGTGAGAAAACATACCTCAAACTCTTATGATCGGTGAAAACCAAAAAGTGCCCCCTAATGAGGTAATGTCTCTACAACATTAGAGAAAACACCACGACTACCAACTAAATATCATGGGTGGAATAGTTGTGTTCATGGGGATGCAACTGCCGAGACCCATAAGAAACAACTGACCTCTACTGCATGAGAACGCAACCTAACCCCAGACGTGAAGCATCGCAGAAAACATCAAACTGAACTCCCTCAATTGGAAGACAAAGGACTGGCACACTTACTAAATTCTCCTTTAGAAACTCAAAAGATGCCTAACACTGATCAGTCCATATGAATTCCTGATCCTTCCTAGTCAAAGCTGTCAGTGGAGTCTCAACTCATGAAAAATTGACTACGAATCTCTTGTAGTAACTTGTGAGACCTGGGAAACTTCACACCTCGAAAACTGTCTTGGGGGCTGTCCAAGAAAAAACTGCTTATATCCTCGATGGATCCACAACTAATCCATTTTGGGACAGAGCATTCCCTATGAAACGGACTTCTCGAGCCCAAAACTCACACTTCAAGAACTTCCTGACCAACTGATGTTGGATATGAACTCCCAAAACAGCTTGTAGATACTCTGCATGATCCTCTAAAGATGTGGATTACAGAAGGATGTCATCAATTAAAACTACCATGAACTTGTCTAGGAACTCACAGAACAAAAAATTCATCAATCCCATGAAAACAAATGGAGCATTCGTCATGAAAAATTGCATTACAAAAAACTCATAATGCCAATGATGACAACAGAAAGCAGTCTACAGGATATCCTCATCCTTCACACGCATCTGATGATATCCTGACCGCAAGTCAATCTTTGGGTACCAACTTGCACCCTTCAGTTGATCGAATAAATCATCAATCCATATAAGAGGATGGAGATTCTTTATTTTCACTTTGTTTAAGAAATAATAATCGACACACAACCGCAAACTTTCGTCAGCCTTCTTCACGAACAAAACTGGTGCACCTCATGTTGACACACTTGGCTGAACAAAACCGCACTGTAACAGACCATCAAGCTATATATGTAGATCTTGTAAATCAAAAGGGGCTATCCTATATGGAGACATAGAGATAGGATATACTATTGGCTGTAGCTCGATCCCAAACTTGATCTCTAGTCGAGGGGGTAATGCTGGAACCTCTTCTGGAAAGACATCAGGGTACTCCTTTACAACCCTAGGAAACGCCAATTTCTGAACCTCTGAGGAACTCAACATCATCTTAACCATCATGGTTGATAAGGATGGAACACCCCTATGAACCATCTGAGGATCTCACTCACCAACAAACACCACTTTATCTCTATCTGCACCAATGAACATGACCTTCTTCCTAAAGAAATCCACGATATCCTGCACCGAATACAACTAATCCATGATGAGGATGACATCATATGGTTGTATTCATAAACATAAAAAATATCCTCAAGAGTGGTGTTGCCCCAACACTATCTCACAATCTCTACATACTTCAAACAAGTCATCTTGACCTCCAACTGGCATATTCAATGCCAAGGGCACTGAAGCCTCTCTACCTCAAGTCCCAGAGCATGGACAAGGGTAGGTGATATGAATGAGTGTGTCACTCCTTAATCAAACAAGGCATAAACCAAGGTAGAAAACAAGAAAAGGGTACCTCGAACAATGTATGGCTCACCTGGAGCTGGAAACATTAGATCATGAAGCTGACCACGACCTCCTCTACGACCTCTCTGACCTTGATGACGACCACCACCATGGACGTGCTCTGCTCTCTGAGGACGGGGATCGTCATGGGGTTGTCATCTACCTGCCTCATCTACCCTCTGTTGATCTAAAGATAGTGCAACTGACTGCTGTTTCCTCAGCTGAAATGGTCTCAATGGAGGAACTTGGAGTGTAGCGCCTGGTGTACGATGGCCGCTCTGAAAGGTCAGGCACTCCCACTACTAATGAACACATCCACCACAAGAAAAACAAGTGCCTGATCCCTTGGAATAGGCATGAGAGTTTCTACCTCTGGAGAAACGAGATTTGAAGGGCTCAGACATGCCCCCAGCTAAACAGAAAATCTTCTTCATTGAAAACTGAGAACCCCGGACCATATATCTGCTTCATGAGGAATCATGTTGATTCCCCTCTCATGATGATCCGGTCCTAGAAAAAGTCATTTCGACAACCTCTAATCTCACCAAAACATCAAGATATATATTCAGCATAAATGGGGTGACCTGGCGCTGGATATCTGGATGCAAAGCCTCCTCGAAATGCCTCTCCCTAGCCTCTTCATCTAGAAGCAGGTATGAGTCATATCTTAAAAGGTTCCTGAAACAGATTCCAAAATCTCGAACACTGGAGCTCCTCTATCAAAGGGTAAGAAGCTCCTGGTGACTGGACACCTTCACAGTCAAAGAAAGAAGCTTGACTCTAAAGCATTCTCAGAACTCCTCCCATGAGATCGCTGACTCCTCACGATGCTTGAGGAACAAGAACCACCCCTGCTTTGCTACTCCACCCAACATCGTCACAACCAATGAAACCCAGTGCTCCTTCCGAGCACGAATCGAACTGAAGACGATATATACCTCCTATAACCAGTCTTCCGTGACTGCATCTGAAATGGAGACCTCATACTTCTCTAAAATATGGTGCTAAAACTCTCAAAGTGTCTTCCTCCAAGTGTCATAGTTGTCAACCTCTACCCTGTGGCGATCTGCTGGAATATCCTGCTAGACATTTTCTGCACAAACCTGATGAGGACGTAGACCTGAATCTATACCTATAAAATAAAAACCTTTAGTGTTTTTAAACCTGGAATATAGAAGACTCAACATTAATTAATTAATTTTTTTATTTTATAAATTTTAGGTTAACCTATCCCAAGGTCTACCCATTCAAACACATGCACAAAGAAGAATGATATATGATCCTTTCCTAGGTATCTACCCTACAACTAGTATCACCTTGTTTAGTTTCCATTATAAACTTAAAGGTCCGTACATCGGATCATAGGGGGCCCTAAATTCCTATGTCTCAGTCGATCTCCAGTGTTTACCTCACTTCTTAAACATGAATGACACCATTGCCCTACCAACCCATGCAACCTCACCTGTGCCTAACTCCAAACTCCATCCTATCCCTCAACCAGACCTCTGATACCACTCGGTCATGGCCGCCTCCCCACAAAGTGTACCCCTCCTCGGTTGGCAGTGAGATAAGGAAGATAATGACCCCTGAGTCCCGCCACCAGTAGGGCCCAGGTTGGATACTAGCACCGAGGGTATAATAAACACACAAATGGGAGGCATTACCCTCTAAGAGAACACATGAAAAAGAGAGAGATAAGATAGACACCAACAAACTCCAACTCATAACAGAAATATAAAAGAAACCAAATCGCACATATGTAATTCCATGAAAAAGTACTACAACTAAAAGGGGAAAAATTGCAAGTACCAAAAAAAAGTAAAAGCAACAGCAACCACAAGCCCGAACAGCTCCTGCAACCACAAGCTAGTAAACACCAGCCTGTTCTCCAACATGCATCAAGTGACCTGAAAAACAGTTTATATATATAGGGTGAGTATAATAGTATACTCAATAGGATCCTCCCTAAATCCTCTCATGAAAAATAATTAATGAATGCTAAATCACAGTGAACAACAAGTGGAACTAACTCATCACCAAAACAGGTATACTAAGTTCCCAACATCACCAAGGATACTCTCACCAAGTAATGCATACAAGAATATATAATATAATAAATAATATCAAGGGTACCCCACTACTACTTCCCCACTGGTTTTCCACTTTTCCCCAACGTTATACGTCCTGTGCATCTTTCTCCAAAAAGGCTTGCCCGCAAACACCTGGGCGAAGCACTACCATATACACCTCGTGCAAAAAAACCACCATGCACACACACCAAAATAACTAGGTAGTTTCTGGGAGCCACCACAACTCTCAAAAAGTGTACCATACATTGGGTATTATACCTCAAGCCATTACAGCCCATACACTGAGTAAGGATCCTCAAGCCATCACATCCTATACATGTTACACCTATAGTAGTCCATAGGATACTATATCAAGAATATATGTGTGTGAATAACCACAAGACATTACATCCCTATACACACATATATGAAAAAAACTAACCAATGTTCCTTCCATCACAAGTAAATACCAATAGAAGAGTTTGGGGACAAAGGGGGTAGTCAGCCATCCATCCTCCCATCAGAATGTTGGGGAAAACACCCCCCAGGGCTCAGAATCCTCGGGTTGTCAGTAGCCCTTACTGACAGGACGGAGTAGCGTATAGAAACACAAAATTACAGAATATACTATAACTCACAACCACACTATGTTCATAACCTATTCTTAGACAAAATTGAAGATAATGTCTCTCAGACTCTGGGCTGCTACTTCTAAGACTTGGTATCCTATAAGTACACAACCATCTAAAGAATTTTATTAGATTACTTCATTCCCTTTTTATCAGTTCCAATGTACGTTAATTAATTATTTAAACATTAATTAACCATGAACAATCCCACATTAAAATTCATTAGAATCACAACCAAGTTCACTGTTCCTTCAAAATTACAACCTCATGATTATGTCACAGCAACTCCATCCCCATGGGTTAACACCATTTATTCAATTATTCATTACGAAAATATTTTCCCACATTCACAGAAATTCTAGAAAAACATTCTATGCTACTAAACACAAGGGGGCTCAACATGGTGAGTAGATGTACTACCCATCAAGTCTTCGCCGCTTATATCAAGAGCATATACCCATCCTTCCTTGAGAAGCTAAACACGTAAGGCACGTGGCATACCCCACGTGTCTTCGCCTATTTTGGAAGAGGGGTAAGTAAGACAAACTACCTTGAGCAGTGGGGAAAAGTAAAGCAGATAAACAACCAAAGAAACATCAAGCATCCAACAATCACATCCATTCTATTCTATCATCCCTAATGTCCTCCCTGACACCCACATGCATAAACCGATTCATCTTGCCACTCTAGGTGTCATCTGCTGCCACAACTAAAAATGCCTCCACGCCTCCCTATAATACCACAACCATTCAGGCTCACATCAAAACACAAGCAGCAGTAAAACAAACATCTTCACAATTGGGATCTTGGACCATAAACATACAAGAGGGTAACTCATAACCCTACAAGCAATTATCTTTTAACAACCAATAGTTCTTTAATCCATCTTGGATTAACCGATTTATTATTTGTTGGTTCTAAATTCGGGAAATCTAATAGTAACCTATCATAAATAAATGAACATTCTTACTCCACAAAATTGATTAAAATCCAATTACAACATGAACCAGATTCGTTTACATGTCTCTTTATCTTTAGCCAAAAAATTATCAATTACTCTTGGTTTATGTTCTTTACCTTTTTCCATCGAGAACAAGCATAAATATCACACAATCTAGCAAAAAAAGAAGCAATAACATATGATCGATATCAATTTATTTATCCAGTTAAAATATTTATTATGTAAATTTCATTGTCATCCAGTGGGATAAAACAAGCTAAATATACAGTTCCACATAAAAGAAAGAGAAGCAACGAATCCCCTACCTCAAACAACTCTTCACCTTCTTTATCCACACAACGGGTCACGATACTTCTCTCGCGATGACTACATCCACCCGAGGATGACATGGTATGACCGCACTAACCAAACCCCAAGAAAAACCCCATTAGAAGAATGAAGATTTCATGAAATAATATGGAAAGGAGAAATAGGGGAAGATGGTCCCCAAAGAAACGACGATAAAACATACCTTATGTCGAAGATTGATCGATGCATCTTGGTTTCATGAAAACAACGCGGAACCAATCCGAGGGGTAAAGTTTGATTGTGTAACTACTACGGGAAGGATTGAAAGGTTCAAGAGTCTCATAGCTATGAACAAAGAAGAAGAATAAGGTAGGAATATATCTTGTCCCTTTAAAAGATTTAACGGGGTGACAGTTTAAGATAAGATTAATTTACCATTAAAAGCAGATCACATTAAACAACGCAATTTGACCAAGTAAAACATCTCGAGCCATAGGAATAATTAATATAGGATTTACGGCCTTTGAATCGGCCTTAGAGTCCTTAAAATGAGGAATTAAATGCATTTTACGTCAAAGGAAAATGCTAAAGGGGTGAAACGATAGGAAGCTGAAAACACTGTTCATGAACCTCACTTTTAGAACACTATTTGTGAACCTCACTGTTAGAACCTCCCCGATAGAACACTGTTCATGAACCTCACCGATAGAACACTATTCATGAACCTTACCGTTAGAACACTGTTCACAAACCTCACCGTTATAACCTCACCGATAGAACACAGTTCACTGAACCTCACCGATAGAACATAGTTCACTGAACCTCAACTATAGAACACTGTTCATTGACCCTCACTGATAGAACATTGTTCCCTGAACCTCACCGATAGAACACTATTCACTAAACCCCACCGATAGAACATTGTTCACTGAACCTCACCGATAGAACACTGTTCACTGAACGTCACCGATAGAACACTGTTCACTAAACCTCACCGATAGAATACTTTTCACTGAACCTCACTGAAAGAACATTGTTCAATAAACCTCACCGATAGAACACTCTTCACTGAACCTCACCGATATAACACTATACACTGAACCTCAGCAATATAACACTATTCACTGAACCTCATCGATAGAAAACTGTTTACTAAACCTCACCGATAGAACACTGTTCACTGAACCTCACCAACAGAACACTGTTCACTAAACCTCACCAATAGAACACTATTCACTGAATTGGAAATTTGGATAAGTGTTGGGGAGAAGTCACCTTGACCTCCTGAAACACCTCAAACACCACATTTTTACAAAGTAATGGACCATAGAGGTCCGAGCCATTACACAATGGCTAGGTGTTAAAATAATATAATATTATTTTTTTAGTATGACTCAACATTGTGTGAAACATTAGATTTTAGAGAAACCCATTGTTGCATGTTGAGTAATCCATAGAACATAACATCCCATTTAAAGTAAAATTAATATTTAATTCAAAAATAATAATAAATATGAAAGTATCATATTCTTTTCTTACCTGGGATGTTACATAAAATCCAAAAGACAATATTTCATATTAGGTATGAGAATTATAATTTTTCGGTTAATCCATTTGGATTGATGAATTATAAAATTGTATTCATGGATCTTATGAATAGAGTTTTACAAAAACATTTGGTTAAGGTTGTGATTGTGTTTATTGATGTCATTTTTGTTTATTCAAAAAACTATTAGGATTATAAAAAACATCTAAGGAATATTATGAAAACCTTGAATGAAATGAAGTTATATAGAAAAATTTATTAAATATGATTTTTGGATAGAAAATATTTCATTCCTTGGATATATCATAAAAAAATATGGAATAAATGTTGATCCTACTAAAAATAATGTGGTATATGAATGTCCAAGACCTATAATTATTACAAAAAATCATCGTTTTCTAGTTTTGGAAGCTATTATTGAGGTTTTTTGAAAAAAAATTCAGGATTATCTTTCCCACTAACCAATTTAACACAAAAAGGAGATAGGTTTATTTGGAAAAGTGAATGTGATTAATGTTTCTAGAAATTAATAATAAAATTAGAGAATACTCTAATTTTGGCCCTGCCATGCAAAAATAGCGACTTTATTATCTACAATTATGCTTTATTAAAGGGTCTGGGTTATATTTTAATATATAAATATTAGGTAATTTCATTTGATTCATTTCAATTAGAACCTAATAAGAAAAATTATACCTCACATAACCTTGAACTGGATGATATAATATTTTATTTGAAAATTTATTGATTTCATTTATAAGGAGTAATGTGTGAAATATATACTGATCAAAAAATCATGAAGTAGATATTATATCAGAAAGAGTTAAACATAAGATATGTTATATGAATGTAATTGATAAAGGAGTAAAACTTCATAATTAATTTCCATAAAGGTTATGAAAATATAGTAGCCGATGGTTTGAGTCGAACATATAATGCTACATTTACTATTCCATGATTGGAACATGATATTTATGTTAATGATATTTTGAATTTTTGATTACAAATTGTGAATTCATGAACTACCAATGTCTTGTTTTAGGTGTCAATAAAAATTTCCCTATCATATATAATTAACAAAACTCATAAGGAGGATTTTGATTTATATAAAATGGTAGAATCTATCAAAAAGGGTATGTTTCTAAAGTTTAATGTTGATGAAGAAGGTGTTATTAGATTTGGAAAAAGATTCTATATGCCAATTAATTCCTATTTTAATAAATAACTAATGAGTGTAGATCACTGATCTCCATTTTTTATTCATCCTAGAATTCAAAAAATGTATAGAGACCTCTAGGAACATTTCTGGTGGGAAGGGATGAAGAAATATGTTTCTTATTTTACTGTAAAATTTTTTACTTGTCAACATGTTAAATCTAGATGGTAATTACCATAGGGGATTCATTATCCTTTTTTAATTCTATATTGGAAATGGGATAATATATATTTTTTATTTCATGGTTGTATTATCAAATACTCTCAAGGTAATAATGAAATATGGGTTATTATTCACCATTTTACTAAATATGTAAACTAACATTACATTTGAGATAAAATTTATTTGGATAAAATTTATTGAATTTATGTTAAAGTGGAAATTAGATTTCATGTATTCCCTATCTCTATTGTATCTGACCAATATCCTAGGTTTACCACTAATTTTTGGAAAAGTCTGTAAAAGTATTTGGATACTAAATTATACTTCAGTACAACCTTTCATCCATAATCAGATGGATAGTAAGAGAGAATGATTTAGAATTTAGAGGATATTATTTGATCTTGTTTAATAGATTATCAAGGAAGTTGGGATCAAAATCTATATTTTTTTGAGTTTTCTTACAATAACAAATTTAATTCCAGTATATATATAGAACCATTTTGAGGCATTATATGTGAATTAGTGTTAATATCCAAATCTTTGGGATGAATTAGCCGAAATGAAGTTGTTTGGACTAATATTATGAGACTATTTTTGAGGAAGGTGAAGATGATCCAACATCACATTAGGAAAACTCAGATTAGGTAGAAAAGTTTTGTATATAACCAAAGGTAATATTTTTCTTTCAATGTAGGCATTAATTTTTTTTCTTAAAGTTTCACAATGGAAAAGTTTTATACATTTTGGTAAAAAAATAAATTTATGTTTTTGGTTTGTTACTTCATATGAAATTATTGAGAAGATTGTATTAGTTTCTTAACAAGTTTTCTTAACTAGGATGTTATCTATGGTACATGAAATTTTTCATGTTTCATTGTTAAGAAAATATATGCCAGATGTAACTCATGTTTTGAGCCTGGAAGTAGTGTAGTTGGAAGAATTTTTTTTAATAAGGAACAGTTAGTTAAAATTATTTATCCCATAGATAAATCAATATAGAATAAAGTGATTTACATTCTTAAGGTTTTGTAGAAAAACCATATGGTTGATGAAGCAACACTGGAATCAGAAAAGTATATGAATGAAAAATATCCCCACTTGTTTATTTAATGAATAAAATTGTAAGGATGTAATTTAGAATATGGATAATAATTTAAAACATAATTTAATGTAAAGATAAATAATTTTCTTATTAATATTCATTAATTATATTTTATAGAGTTATATTCATTATAATAATATTAGGTAATTTTTCAGTCAAAAATGAAAAAAGGATTTATTTCTAACCAAATTGGGTTTTCATGCATTACAAGGTTTTATTTAAAATATTAAATATTTCAAAAAATTAAATTGATTTTTTGAATTCCTCTTTTTTAAATTATCTTATCATAATATTTTATATATGTTTCTGAAAAGATTAATTTTTTAACGAATAGTCAAAAATATTATTTTTATTGAAAACTGTGTTTTATTGTCAAGTAATTACAAAGTCAAATTCCATTTTATATTAGGTTTACAAATATAATAGTATCTTTTTATTAAAAATAATAAAATAAAGTTTATTTGAATCAACAGTTTACTTAATTTTTTTAGAACATTTTCACACTGACAAATTCATTTATCTAAAAAAGGCCATTTTCCTTGAATTTTGTAGTTTTAATTTTAAATTTAATTCTAAGAATTATTTGAAGTAAAAAATATGAAATTTATTAAAAATTTATAATCATAATAATTAATATTTATTAATTATTTTAACATAATTTTGTGCCATTATTAATAGTGAAAAAAGTAAATTTTTTTTGTACAATTATGGTTAAATAACGTTTACTGAGGGTTAAAATAAAGAGATAAGAGTTAAAATGACATAAAAACTAGTCTAAATCTTATTTTATAGAAATTATCACTCCCTATATAATCTAATATTTTTAAATAGACTATTTTGTAACTCTTTCTCCTGAATAAGATATTAATATATTTTAATCTTTTTAAAAATTCCAAGTTTGTCCTCTCACCCACTTGTAAAAAGAAAAACCTATATACTCTACTCTCTACACATCAAGAGCCTTTTGGTTTAGAAAATACCCACTCATGTACCTTCATTACATCCCTAAAAATTTCTTATAGGTTCTGGTTTGACCATAAAACCATCATAGGAAGAATTTACGTATAAATATAAAAGGGTTGTCCAAAAAAGTGGTATAGTTCTTAACCAAGTGTCTATGTTTGATATAATTTTCTACAAATATCAAATGTCATTAAACCATGGAAAAATAATAGAAAATATATATTACATATAAATATTTTTTTAATATTAATTCCATAAATTATATCCTTCTCATTCTTTAATCAAATGGGAAATGAAACCATCGTTCGTGTGTATGGAGGACTATCACCTTGTGATGTAATGTAATCTATTTTACTTCATCACCTATTATGGATGGTTATAATGATGGATTTAATTTTTATATATTACATTAATGAAATATTTATCATTTTCAAAAGATAATATATCATCCACATTCATACCACTCCATTCATTGAAAATGATAACGTCGTCCATGCGTACATATGGATTAGAACTTCCACGAAGCAACCTGATTTAATTTTCATAACAATATAAAAAGGAAGATATATACAATTTTATTTAAATAAATAATATGATATTGATGAAATAATATTCATTATTTAAATAAATAATAATATTTACCTTCTTTCAACAATGTTCGTTGAAAAATGGAAATGTTTTTCAAGCGCACATACAACCTTTTATATATATGATTGTAAAATAATTCATTTTTCATAGTAATCATTAATGATTAATTGAGAAAGTATTATTTATTTATAAAAATTGTAATTATGTGATAATTTTTATTCTTTAGATGATGGAATAATTACCACTATGACCATAGTGGATATACTGGCGTCATTTTGGACATGTGAGTTGAATATCATAAAAAAATCTGGCGTGAACTCAATTGATTAAGTAATTGCATATAACATGGTAATAAATAAAAGTAAATTAATTATAAACTTTAAATTTTTTATTAATAGTAAAAATCATTAACATATATTTATTATTCTAGTAGAAAAATATCATACAAGACGAGTTGGACTTGAGGTAAAGGACACATTACCTTAAAAATATCATTTTTAATGATTTAAAGATTTATTTTATAAATATTTTTATTACATTTCCAAATCATTAAAATTATTTTATGGATGTATTTAAATAGACATAAATAAATTATAAATTACATTTTATGTTACTTTTTATTTTCATTAAAAGGTTTATAAAAGGAACCATTTTACTTATTTTATACATAATGTTTTAACAAAAAGAAAAAAGAAATCTTAAATTTTTATGTATACAACATTAATGGTTTTACCAAAATAATAATTGTTATTTCAATTTTGGGTTAGATTATAAGGTTCTATGTTTCATTCGAATAAAAAATTTCCTACCATTTTTTCTATTTTCAAATGGGTTATAAATGGAATTGATATTTTGATATCCAAAAATGTTTTTTTATTAGTGTAAGGAATATTTTAATGAGTATGATGAAGGAAATGAAATATTTAATGTGTTATGATTATGTTATAGTTATTATCATTTTATTACAATGGCGAATGATCCTTATATATATTAGGATGATTGGAGAGACTGATATTGCTCATAAGGACAGGTGGGCCCGATATAGCACTCCAATTCACTGAGTAAAAGTATGAAGTTAACCCGATAGACTTCTCCTAAGAGATAATTGGAATTTACTACAAAAGCAATTCCATTTTAATATTGATTGTAAGAGTGATATATATATATATATGATTTACCAATATACATACATTATTTATATATTCTTATAGCAGGGCTTCATATAAATCTTACGAATTCACAGGGTAAGCTAATTAGATTAAGTTTATATATAAGATTATGGTACTTACCAAGAAGGTCTGCCAGGGGAATAAATCCCCTGACCATTTATTTAATAAAAGAAAAAGTACAAAATGCAAGAGTGCCAGCTATTCCAACATCACAACAACAATAAAACCCAATACACCCCATTCAACGAACAATTTCAACTTTTAAAATTAAAAAAGAACACCATAAACCACCTCGAGTCATGAGCAAATCCATCGCAAATCAGCCATCCGCATCCAGGTTTCAACAACACATTACCACCATCATGGGAGAGAACCACTATACTCCATGAGAATCACACCATCACCGGTGCATAAGCTCAGAAGGCATTCTAAGGGACACGCGATCACGCCATCATCACCAAGACTGGATAGTCCAACATTATACCAAAGGAAAGCCACCGATGGGAGGATCCAAGTCATCATGAACCAGAAACGCCACCCGGGCATGGATCTGTTCCAATCAGACCACGGATGAACCCTCACCGGGTTCCGATGCAGCCCGTACGTGAATTTGATAAAAACATGATGAATACAGAGGAACCAGCGACAGAAATCCTCAAAAATCCACCAGATTCAAAACCAAATGACGGGAACCTAAATCACCAGAAATAAACAAAACAACCCAAACGAAGAATCTGCAAAAGCTCACCAAATCCGCAGCCCAAATCCTCCCCCTCCGGAAACGCAGAATCGACGTCGAACAACACAAGGAGCCTGCCGAAAGCGAGGCAAGGTCACGAAGGACTCACCGAACCGAATCCACCATTAGCACTGAGATCCGAGACGCTCCAAACTGAGACCATGCCGATCCAAGACGTCAATAGCCACGCTGGGACGGAAGCCAGAGAACCTCGCTTGGAAGCGACACATCGAGCCGAGCGACGACGCCGAGAACAGGAGCCGGAGAACCGCCGGATGCAAACGCACACCCCCGATGCCAAGACTCACCTACGACTAGCCGAGGCCAGATGTTGCGGCGAGTAGATCCAAGCCGGAGGGGGAAGAAGACGGAGGAACGATGGGAAACCCTAGCCGCTGCGGAAGAGAAGCGAGACGCCGCTCAGAGGCTCTATCCAATTGTGGGGTTGAAATCTTATGGTACTTCTTAAGGGTGAATTGTATAACTTTTTGAATAAATTCTCATGAGTTTTTCATGATTTAAATGAAACATTTCTGTTATTTTAGTTTTCCCTTTATGATTTATTATATGATTTTTATGAAAATATTTTAGCATAGATATTGATTTCATGGGTAAGAAAATGTTTATTTTGAGTTTAGAGTTTATTCTGAAAAATAATTTTTTATGTGTATTCATTGAATAATGAGTTTATTTATTACTTTTTAAGGATGAGTATAGAAACATATGAGGTGAAGATGAGTTTTTTTAATATATTTCCTGAAAATAAAACTTTTTATATATTAATATTTTGAATAGTGGAAAAAATTGACACTATCTGTAAGTGTCAAATTTATGATGTGATGCATTATTTTTTTATTGGTGAGGACCTAATTTTCTAAAACTCTGAAAAAATATCTTTAGGAATGAAAAAATGTATAATTTTTTAAAGAATAAATTACATATATATTTTTAACGCTGAGTCATTAAATATATCATATACAACCCATGAAATATCATACATGTCATATATCTAATTATTGATCCCCTAATAAGTTAATAACATGCATTTTAAATATGATACAGAATAAAAATAAATATATAATACAATACAATAGAAATATAATTCTCACATAAGATCTATATTTACATCATTTCCAGTCTCCTCTACCTTAATCACCTATCTAAGGGCCCTTTCCATTACTTACATCACACACATGAGATTTTCACAAACATCAAGGTGTACTTTCATAGTGTGAGTTTAAATATTAGTAAAAAACCATTAATTGGAACCTAAGATATATATATATATATATGATTTTATATACAATATCATATGAAAAACTATAATTCTCATAATATTAACTGCCTAATCGATCCATCATGTGTTTTCCATGACATCACAATGATTGACCTTAACTATTTTGTTCAATGTTGTTAAAAAACATAAATTGTAATACACAATATTGTGTTCCATAAAAAATTTTCCATCCGCTAATAATAATAAAATTTATTTGAATTATAGGATATGGGTAACATATCAAAAACCTTATAAAATTTTGAGGTTATGACATAACCTAATTAACTTCATTATTTATGAAATTGAATTATATGAATGGGTTAATATATCCAAACTCATAGGAAAAATCATTATAACATCTACATGATGGGGTTCCATGAAATTAGTTACAATACCCCAACCAATAACATGCATTTGAATCATGTTAAGATATATAACATAGAAAATCCATTAGGACGAGTCAAATTCATAAAAAAATTTAAAATGAATTTATAGTGAATCTAAATTATTGGAATAACGTATTAAAGATAAGGACACTGTAATATTATAATACATACAAACCACATGTCAAAAAGCAGTTTGGAAACCCTAGTACACTAATAACTAAGCTAACTCTGAAATAGACCAAAGGGTATTCCTGATCCTTATAGGTTAGTGGCTAGAAACTATAATCAAGTAAGAGACAAAGTGAAATTTATTACAAAAAAAATCAATAATGGAAGACAAATAAATGCAATTTAGGTTGTTCAAACACTCCTCAAATACAAAATTACCACAAGAATATAGAGAAAAATCCCAAAGTAAAACATTATCCAAATGTGGTACAAAATTCATCAAGACTAAGACTCAAAATCCTAGTGAAAAAAGTTGATCAACCTACCATTGGTCACCACCATCATTCCATGTCCCATGATTAAGAACATTTACCACCTCCAAATAGTTTTTTTCATTTTTTATGGGCATTTCAAAATATAATCTACAAATACATAATGGAAAAGGTAATGTGTGAGAAAAATAACCAGAAGGATATCACCAATAATTACATAAGAAATTCAAATAAAAAAGAAACCATTTATTGTTTAATTTTAAAAAAAGGTATGGGATAGAAAATCATTTTCACATATATTAGTCAAACATGTTTCTAAATCAAGAAGATGTAAAATATTTTAAAACATGCTTAAATGAAATTTTTCATAAATCAAGGGCATGAATAAAAATATTTATAATATTAATGAAATGTACTAATTAAATAATAAAAAAAACCATTATCAAAAGATCTGAGGTTAGTTAGAATCTATCTATAAGATCACAACACTATTAAGTTAATCATCATGGATCAAGATGTGTTTACACATCCCTAAGGCTCAGGACATCAACACAAAATAAATCAACCCCTAATCCAAGAAAATCATTCCAAAATTTTTATAGCTAGATTTTTAATTGTCAAATGTAATGATAGGGAGTCAATGTCATAGTATAATTGTCCTAGTCAGCCACTAACTACTCAAGTTAATATGTTCTTAAATTAATAAATCCATCAATAATGGGAAAATTAAATCAAATCAATTCAAATAATCATTCATAGTTCAATTGCCTAATATCAAGTTTCAACATTCCTATTCAATTTCAAAACTAAGTCATAGTTTATCATCAAATTAATGACTTTATAAATCATATTTTATTGAAATATATTTTTCTCAATAATCAAATTAAATTCATTTCATGCAAACATTTCTCAAAATCACAAAATATTTTCAAATCCTTTGAAAGTAGGGTTTATTTCAAAAATATCATTCCATTGAAATCAATCATCAAATAATAAAAATTCAATGTTTAGAAAACAATTGAATACATATTTTAATTCAATGAATCAATTAAATTTTTAGTGTTAGGGAAAATCTTGACAGAACCACCTACCTTTAGGTTATATAGTCAAATGATCAATTATCTGAAACAAGAACAAAAAATGATTAAATGAAGGTGTGGAATATCAAAGATAAATCCAAAGAGTAAATATCCATAAAATAAATTATCCATTACATTAATAATATAAGGATTAATCACTCTCAAATAATGAGAAAATATAAGAAAAGCGGAATTCCAAACCAAGTGTGAAAGAACTTACCAGAGAGAGATCAAACATGTCCACTAGTGCTTTGATCTAGGAAGAAGAGAGGTTAGTAGATACAATTCACATCTTAGGATCCTATAAAATGAATGGAATAAGAACAGGGTAAATTAGTTGTGATTTATTATTTAAAACAGGGGGTATATGATTTTAGTTATTATTTTATAGGTGTTAACACCCCATTGAAACAGTTTTATGGGTCACGTTGCATGGTTAGTACTAACCATTAACCTAACTGTGTGCCCTCAATGGGCTTCTATTATAAATCCCCATCCTTAAACATTACATAATATTTAGATATGTCATTAATTTTACTTTAATTCACATTGAGGTTATTTTCAGGTTTAGAGTTTTGGAGAATTAGTCCATAACTCATACATAGAACCTTAAATATTACAAGTAGAAACTTCTACTCACTATCAATTTTTTTCATAAAACAAAAACTCTTTAAAAATAAAGATGGTATTGTTTCATGTTTTAAAAACAGAACTTTTCCTTGATCCGATACATGACTCTATTATTCATTAAGTCCTATGAAAAACATTTCAAAACATAGGATGATAATAAAAAAAATCAGTAAGTGATTCAAAAATAAATAAAAATTATATTCTTGGGAAAAAATGAAAACAATGAATAATTTGTCATAAAGTAATAATTTTTACCTTTAATAAGTATTAAATATACCTCACTTAATATAAGCTCATTGCTTACCCTTTTTGTGTCAAAAATATTTCCTTAAAGCCGATAAAACCCAACATATAACATATAAAGGTAACTTGGGACATAAACATACTTAAGAGGAATAACAATATGGTCTAGTTTAAAAATAATAACACATAAAACAAGAATAAAAGAAAAATAACATTTCCACACCACAACCACAAGATATCATTTTAAGATATATAAACATTCAACACATTTATAAAACCATTTAGAACATTGAATAAATAGAATTCGGTATCAAAGTGTCCCATACCACTTTGAAATGTTTAAAATAAATTATCTTTTTAAAACATTCATGTTCATATAAATAAACTCATAAAAACCATTTTGAAAACAATTAAATTAAATAGAAGGTTTTAAATAAATAAATATTTAAAACATTTAAAACGATGTTTTAGTTAAAGAGTCACTTACCACTTGAGAAACAATTGTATAAAATTAATTAAATAATAATATTAAAAAAACATTAAATATAATTATAGTATATAAATTCATGATATAACTTGTCAAAATGGTTTAATATAACCTTATAGGATAATAAAGGGTCAAAACATCAATATATGCCTCAATGAAAAGAGATTGAGACGAAATCTCTTACAAAGATAGTATCATTATATTAAGGATAAATAAATTGAATAATTATGTGTGAAAAATATAAATACAATAAATATATGTGGATATTCATTTTAAAACAATAATTGTTCATTCACACATATTCTTGTAAAAACAAAACCAATGACATGGATATTAAACTAAATGAATAGATATTGAGTTAAGATTTTTCTTACCTTGAGTCCAACTTGTCATGTTCAATATTTAATTTAATGAAAAATAACTATAGGTTAATATATAATTGATTTATAAATTTTTTAAATTTTATTATTCATTTCTTATCACTTATTACCATGTTATAGTAATTAGTTAATTTTTAGAGTTTATATCTGATGTTTTGTCGATGTTCGGTATTTGAGTAAAAAATGAACTTGTTTTGATGAAAATTATCCATGTGGTCATCAGTCAATTATATCTAAAACATTATTCATGATTTAAATATCACATATATATAGTATATATCTATTTTATAATATTCTATAACATTTAGAGATAATAAAAAAACATCATTCATGGAGATGGTAGGCCGTACGTACGGATGGACGCTACTTTCATTTATTTTTCAAATTAAAGGAATGAAAACTAAATGATAAATAGGTATATTATAATTAAAGTATAATATTTGTTTTATATATATTAAAAAATTTTATTAACACCATTCTTTATACTATCCATGTATGGAATGAATGAGTCATATCACTTTGAGGGGGCGGTAGTTCACACATCCTCAAATAAAATTATTATATATATACACATTATGGAAATAATAAAGGTATATTTTAAATACAAATTACAGAATAATATAGATAATAAAAATATAATATATATAATATAAAAATATAGTTCCATCATAATGGACTCCATGAGAGGCAGTTGGAGAAAATTGAACAATTATCGTTTCGTGAGGCAGTAGTTCACCGTACAAAGAAACATTTTGTTCGTATCGATTAAATGGAGGTGTTTGTATGTTTAGTTCAAATAATTCTCATAAAAACATCAAAGTATATTTATTATAATTGTTTTGTAATGTAATCATATAATAATAATATCATATGGAGTGAAGAATGAAAATAAAATAAAGGAACATTAGAGAAGACACTACCTCTAAAACGGGTAACTCCTTTTGATTTTAGCCAAAATGATTTATTGAATTTACTTGTTCCCAAGTTAAGGATTATAGAAAGAAAGGAGGGATGTTGGGAGATTATATGAGAAGAATTTTTATTATCCAGGGGTCTTTAGAGGTGTGTGTAAGTTGGTAGAGGTGGTGGACTTTTATAAGAGGGAGGAGGGGCACTTTAGGAATGTCTTAAAATATTATATTATTATAAAATTATTTTCGAATTAAAAATGATCCAAAGTGATATATTTCAAGGATAATATTATAATGGGTAGTATTCCTCTCAAAAAATAGGTTTTAGACAAGTATAGGCCACATAATTAACCATATCTTTTATCTTTAACCCTTAGTTAAAAACATTAACTCTTACCAAGTCTTCTTGTATTTTTATAATATATGGTTACTATATTTAATATAAAAATCCAAGAGAACAAAAATTGGATAATTAATGAAATTTTTAGCATTATATTAGTCAGTTGTACTATCATTGTATTTTTTGGACTATTATATCATTCAATAAAATAGTATTTGTTTTAAAAACTCATTTATGTCAATTTTGAAACTATTTTGAAATTGATTTTTGTTAAAGTCATAAAAAATTTACTACTTAAAAAAAGGAATTAACACATCACTAACTTGTAAATTTCATCCCAAACATTCATGGATGGAATCAAAATGTTCAAATTATATTTATTTTAATATTTATAATAGCATTTATTTGAACATTTCATTAATAAGGTAATCACTACATAATAATTATGTCATAAATATACTTATTTATTTTTTTTTTCTATAAATTATAAATAAAATAAAATGATGTAGGAAATATTTTTATATTTTTAATTATTATTTATAGTCAAAGAGATAATTTATATAAAAAAATTGAAATTGTTTTAGTTAGAAGATATATGTTTATGTTATATTTCCCTTCTCTTTTAAATAAATATTATAAAAGGTCATTATCACACCCAAGTGGATCTATGGGGTCCCAAAATCGAACCATGGATACCCATGGATGGAATTATCTCATCCAATAGAATTGAGACACGTGTTAGGGTAGTTTTATATTATTATAATATTATTTTCTTACCCTTATTTACCTGATTTACCCTTTAACAATGGTAAATAAAAATTATTAATAGTGTCACTATTAATAATGTCAAAAAATAAAAGGTACATATTTAAATAAATTCAAACTTTTGATTCCAAATATGGAATCCATTTTTTCAAAATCAAAGCATATAATTTTCAATGATTAATTTAAAATTAATTACCGTGTCAAAACTAGAAAGTGGGTTTTTTAGAAGTAAAAACTATCAAAATATTGAAATGGGATTATGTCCAATTTTAGAAGTGAAATTACATCCAATTAGTATCATGGGATTAAATGATAAAATATTAATCAAATTATACTTTAAAAACAATTAAAAAGATAATACATCTATATAAATAAATTAGGAAAAAGGCAGTTTTGAATTAAAATGTAGTATTTTCATAAAGTAATAATTTTCACCTTTAATAAGTATTAAATATACCTCACTTAATATAAGCTCATTGCTTACCCTTGTTGTGTCAAAAATATTACCTTAAAGTCGATAAAAACCAACATATAACATAAAAAGGTAACTTGGGACGTAAACATACTTAAAAGGAATAACAATATGGTCTAGTTTAAAAATAATAACACATAAAACAATCATAAAGGAAAAATAACATTTCCACACCACAACCACAAGAGATCATTTTAAGACATATAAACATTCAACCCATTTCTAAAACCATTTGAAACATTTAATAAAGAGAATTTTGTATCAAAGTGTCCCATACCACTTTGAAATGCTTAAAATAAATTAACATTTTAAAACATTCATGTTCATAGAAATAAACTCATAAAAACCATTTTTGAAACAATTGAATGAAATTGAAGGTTTGAAATAAATAAATATTTAAAACATTTAAAACGATGTTTTAGTTAAAGTGTCACTTACCACTTGAGAAACACTTGTATAAAAATAATTAAAGAATAATATTAAAAAACACATTAAATATCATTATAGTATAGTAATTCATGATATAACTTGTCAAAATGGTTTTATATAAACCTTATAGGATAATAAAGGGCCAAAACATCAATATATGCCTCAATGAAAGGAGACTGAGATGAAATCCATTAAAAAGATAGTATCATTAGATTAAGGATAAATCAATTAAATAATTATGTGTGAAAAATATAAATACAATAAATATTAGTGGATATTCATTGTAAAACAATAATTGTTCATTCACACATATTCTTGTAAAAACAAAACCAATGACATGGATATTTAACTAAATGAATAGAGATTGAGTTAAGATTTTCCTTACCTTGAGTCCAACTTATCATGTTCATTATTTAATTTAATTAATAACAAATATAGGTTAATATATAATTGATTTATAAATTTTCTAACGTTTATTATTCATTTTTATTACTTATTACCATGTTATAGTAATTAGTTAATTATTAGAGTTCATATCCGATGTTTTTTCGATGTTCGGTATTAGAGTAAAAAATGAACTTTTTTTGATGAAAATTATCCATGTGGTCATAAGTACATTATATCTAGAATACTATTCATGATTTAAATATCACATATATACAATATATATCTATTTTATAATATTCTATTACATTTAGAGATAATAAATAAAAAACATCATTCATGGAGACGGTAGTCGTACGTACGGATGGACGCTACTTTCATTTATTTTTCAAGTTAAAGGAATGAAAAATAAATGATACATAGGTATATTATAATTCTAGTATAATATTTATTTTATATATGTTACAAAATTTTATTAACACCATTATTTATACTATCCATGTATGGAATGAATGAGTCATATCACTTTGAGGGGGTGGTAGTTCACATATCCTCAAAGAAAATTATCATATATACACATTATGGAAATCATAAAGGTATATTGTAAATAAAAATTATAGAATAATATAGATAATAAAAATATAATATATATAATATAAAAATATAGTTCCATCAGAATGCACTCCATGAGAGGCGGTAGGAGAAAACTGAACAATTATCGTTTCGTGAGGCAGTAGTTCACCGTACAAAGAAACAATTTGTTCGTATCCATTAAATAGAGGTGTGTGCATGTTTAGTTCAAATAATTCTCATAAAAACATCAAAGTATATATATGATATTTTTTTTGTTATGTAATCATATAATAATAATATCATAGGGATTGAAGAATGAAAATAAAATAAAGGAACATTAGATAAGACACTACCTCTAAAACGGGTAACTATTTTTGATTTTAGCCAAAACGATTTATTGAATTTACTTATTCCCAAGTTAAGGATTATAGAAAGAAAGGAGGGATGTTGGGAGATTATTTTAGAAGAATTTGTATAATCCAAGGGGCATTAGAGGTGTGTGTAAGTTGGTAGAGGTGGTGACCTTTTATAAGAGGGAGGAGGGGCACTTTAGGAATGTCTTAAAATATTATTTTATTATAAAATTATTTTCGAAATAAAATTGATCCAAAGTGATAACTTTCAAGTATAAGATTATAATGGGTATTATTCCTCTCAGAAATAGGTTTTAGAAAAGTATAGGTCACAAAATTAACCATATATTTTATCTTTAACCCTTAGTTAAAAACATTAACTCTTACCAAGTCTTCTTGTATTTTCATAATATATGGTTACTATATTTAATATAAAATTCCAAGATAACCAAAAGTGGATAATTAATGAATTTTTTATAATTATATAAGTTAGTTTCACTATTATTTTATTTTTAGGACTATTATATAATTTAAGAAAATAGTAATTGTTTTAAAAACTCATTTATGTCAATTTTGAACCTATTTTGAAATTGATTTTTGTTAAAGTCATAAAAAAATTTATTACTTATGAAAAGGAATTAACACATCTCTAACTTGTGAATTTCATCCCAAAAATTCATTTATGGAATAAAAATGTTCAAATTATATTTATTTAAATATTTATAATAACATTTACTTGAACATTTCATTAATAAGGTAATCACTCCATAATAATTATATCATAAATATAGTTATTTATTTTTTGTCTATAAATTATAAATAAAATAAAATTATAGGAAATATTTTTATATTTGTAATAGTTATTTATATTCAAATCGATAATTTATATAAACAAATTGAATTTTTTTTAGTTAGAAGATATATGTTTATGTTATATTTCCCTTCTCTTTTAAATAAATATTATAAAAGGCCATTATCACACCCAAGTGGCTTTATGGGGTCCCAAAATCAACCCAAGGATACCCATGGCTAGAAATATCTCATCCAATAGAATTAAGACATGTGTTAGGGTAGTTTTATATTATTATAATATTATTTTTTACCCTTATTTACCTGATTTACCCTTTAACAATGGTAAATGAAAATTATTAATATTTTTACTATTAATAATTTCAAAAAATAAAAGGTGCATATTTAAACAATTTGGAAATTTTGATTCCAAATATGGAATCCATTTTTTCAAAATCAAAGCACAGAAGTTTTAGTGATTAATTTAAAATTAATTACTATGTCAAAACTAGAAAGTGGGTTTTTAAGAAGTAAAAACTATCGAAATATTGAAATGGAATTATGTAGCGACCCTGAAACCTAGGGTGCTTAATGAGACATGATATACTTAATCATCACATTACATCATTACAAATTAAATATCATGTCCCATTACTACAGAAGATCCTGAGGCTCAGGATTCTGGGAAACCAGCTGCTTCTGATTAACTTCATTAGTACCAACCATGCCTGAAAGTTTTTAAACAAAAACGCAGGGTGAGCAAAAATGCTCAGTAAGGGGTTTTAAAAACGTTTTAAGAAAACTCTTTCTCAAATCAGTCCTTTTGAAGAGAATAAAACACTTTTCTAAAAATGAGACATTTTCTTTTCATGAAATCCAACGTTTTTGAAAACCACTTGCACAGAGAGGTACGTACTTGAAAAAAACTTCAAAGTAAACATGATTAGAGAGCGCAACATAAGAAAAATAAAAAATGAATAATATTCAATCAAGGTTACTTAAATTGTAAAAATAATTCTGTGACTAAGCAGGGAAAATGTGCATAACATGGTTCATGAGAATATACAGTTCTTCTAATAGTTTACCACATGAAAAATAGTTCTTGTCACATAACTTACATTTTCATAGTCATGAGATATTTCAACTAGGGGTTGTCCTGTTAGTTGAACTAACCCCTGGTTGACCTTTATCATTACATGTAGAGGGAATGTATAATACTGGACTTTGTCAAGACCTTTCGTCGAGACCGTATAACATACTTAACGGGTCAAGGCTCACTACCAAGACCATCACACATAACATCTCATGAGACTCTTGCTTTACCCAATGCATTGGAGCACTGTATAATTCCGGGTGCACCCATCACATCATTCTTGTTGCGCTATATAATTTCGGGTGCACCCGTCACATGTAAGTCTTATACATCCCTCACATATCTTGACATGGTCATTCATTCATAGGATTTCATGCATTCTTAATCCCTTTTTATAAACTTATTCATAACTGGAAGTCAGTTCAATCAGACATAAACTGAGACATGCATGCTAAATTAGTATACATAAGAAATTGTCTTAACCTTTGAAACATGGGTTTTAAGGAAAAGAACATAATCAATTAACATTCCATAACATCATAATACCCAATTAAAGCATGGTCGTTCATAACTTACAAATATGATGAAAAATGGGTATTGTGGGTGTTTAATTAAAACTATGTAAATATAGATGCAGTTGGGGATACAAAGGGAGAAATCAAGTCCATATTGGGAAAAACAAGTACATAATTGTGTAAAAACTCTTTTATTGGAACTTTAAACCACATGCCCCCTTTTCCTTGTAAAGTTTGCAAACAACATAAAGAACTTGTAATAAAATAAATATAGATATAATTGTACATATGCATGGGTTTACCACAATAAACCATACCCACAAAGCATTTTCCAAGTTTTACATTAAACAAAATTAATGTTTGGCAAACTGAGTGGGGTTCCTTTATATATAAAATAAATGAACTTAACTTTTATAAGACCCTTATTGGTATAAAATCAATCTTGCATGCAACATGGTCGATGTGTACAAATACATGAATGCAAGTATATAAAAGTTTAAGGAATTCTTTCCATTTTGTCAAAAACCAAAATCTTGATTTATCAAGAATGATAATAAGTAAAAATTTTCAAAAGAAAGAACTATTTTGATAACAAACTAACCTTTAAACTTCATTATACATATAAAAGTATATAATTGGTTTTTTTGGATACTTTTCTTGAGATAACATGATTTTGAGTAAATAAACTACCATGTTATATTGTATAAACCAAAAGAACCCAAATCATCCCTTATGCACATTGATGTACATGTGCAACTATATGACTGTGTGTTCATATACATCTTCATCCTCCATATAATTGCATGAGTTACATGTTCATGAAATCAATCGACAACTCCATTTTTTTTCATGGGCGAAAAGAAATTTAGGGTGATATACATGTGGAATAAGAGTGTACATATTCATGTGTAATCCTATATATATATGTACGAATACAAATATATTTATATGTACACACATACGCATGAGGTATATATATGTACGTATATATACTCGTGTATATTCACTGAAGTGGGTGACAAATTTAAACAAGAAGACCTCACCTAATCTGGTTCGGTCCTTGGAATAGGTAAAACGGGTCAAAATAGGTTTATATGGTCCCATATATTCCTATACACATTTATATAACAAGTGTATATAACTATGTAAATCTTATAAAAAAGGTAGGAAATGATGAGGAGGATTTCCCCTTTACCCAATATTCAGTTCTTCAAGCTGAGAAGGAGATCTCAAGTTCCGGGTTCGCACCAGGTTCACACATACCATAAATGTATATATATCATATATATATATATATACTTATTTAAATAGACTGAAGCTTGACAAAACTAAACCGAAATTAAAACCTATTTTTTACCTTTCTCAGAGAGGGGAAGTAGCCGAGGCAAGAGGAATCGAAGGTGTAAAATACAGAATATATACACGTATATATATAACACGTATATATTTATATATATGAAAACCGAAGCTTAATAAAAACTTAAAAACAGAGTCCGACCCTTACCTGGCTCAGAAAGGAGAAGTGGAATGGAGCAGCGATGAGGTCCAGGAGTCAGAGAGATCAAGGGAGTCCGATGAAAAACTTCAGGCCTTCGGTGCAACAGAGTTTTAAAAAAAATAGAAGACAAAGAAGAGGACTTCAGGGAGTCGTCGGCCCGAGGCATCTGAGGCGAGGGGTCGGTGTCGACTCGTGGAAAGAAGGAGACAACCGGTCTACTTCACTAGCCTAGACGAAGAAAAACAGGCTGCCCTACACCTACTGGTTCAGCGGCGCAATGAGGAAGAAGAAAACGAGGGACGCGGGGAGAAGAAGAAACCAGAAAATAGCGGACGGCTGGGATCAATAGCATATTGATCAAAAGACTTAGGATCAGAGCAACATTAAAAGGATGGATGACTGTGATGGAGTGCCCAGATCGGACGACTCCATATTGCCACAAGGTTTTAAAACGCGGTTTTCAGTAAGTTTAAAAAAAACATTATTAATATTCTTATTAATTTATAAAATCATTGATTTATTATTATTATTAATGAATCCAATTATTAAACCAAATTTTATTATTTTTAATAAAAATCATTGATCAATAAAAATTATATATTGATTTAATCAAAATGTGTTACTATTTAAATATAGGTATTTCTATATATTTTATTCTTAAAACATCAATCCTTTTTGTTAACCTTATTATATCATCATTATTATTATTAAACCATAATTACTAATTACTTAACATTTCATTATGAAAAACAAAGATTAAAAACATTGGGTAATCAAAACATAACACATATATATATGTATATTTTAGTTTCCTTTATTAGTTAACTACCTTAATTTTTCTTAATTAAAGATTATTATTAAATGTAACTACATTTAATCATACTTAAAAGTGTGTTGATATAAATATCATCACCACAAAACACCTTAGTAAAAGAAACCATAACTTGACGTAGTTTCCAAAACTGTTTATCCAAGCTATAAAAATTTGTATTATCATTAGCCCTTAAATTTCATTTAGAGAAAAAGAATTATTTGATTTGATGCAATATGTATATATATATATAACTCAAGGGTTAACACATATTTAGACAAAATAAAATACCATTATCTTTAATATAATTCAACATAAAATTTTAATTGCTCAAATTAAGAAAATAAGTGTAGTGAATAATAATATTAATTTTTCATAAAACATAATTCACATTTTTGGGAAAACAAGAAATAAATTAAATAAGTTATCATTTATGTCATTTTTAAACATTAAAGCAAATTACACAATTAGCATTCCGATCCTTTTGGGGAAAACCATCTTATTTCCAACAGTCAAAATAAAACTTAGAAGATAGGAGAAACCAACGGTCAAAATAAAACATTAAATTCTTGGGAAACCAACAGTCAAATTTATAGCCGTTTGGGGTTCAACGGTCAGATTAGGGTGCTTATAAAAGGGTCTGGTCTCGGGGTGTCCCTCGCTCCAGGTGACTGAAGGATAAAATAGAATATGGTTCGTGTGATTCCCCTGGTGCTCAGCACGGTTGCAGTGGCTTCGGCCATCCTCATGTTTATTATGATGGACACCCGAAACCCATACCGCATTCTTGGGCTCTTTGTGGTTTTAAGCGGTCTCCCCATTATTGTAATCGGGTTCTTCGTTTGGATTTTCGGTTAGTTTATCTTCTTGTTCAGTCAGTGGATGTTGTGGCCAAGATGTTGCTTATTTGAATAAAAGGAATTTTTATCCATTTGATGCATTTTATTATTAATACCTTATTAGTTGTTTGTTGGTTCACATAACAGGTGATATTGGAAAGAAAACTTTCCAAAAATCAAAACATGTTTTTTTCTCGGGTCGCTACATCACTTCCCCATTTAAAGAATTGCTCCCTCGGAATTCTATCATAAAAAGAAAAAAAACAGAGGCCCCAAACATAGAACACTATCGAAACAGTGGATCTGGCTCGGTTAACGAGATACCAAGGTTAGAACATAGCTCTTCCATTTCCCTAGACCAAATACACCTCGAACAGTACTCCTTGAACTCCTGTTCGTGCGTACTGCACATGGGATTCCAAAGGGAGGCTGGTGCCATGCAAAGCTCGGAAACGTCCGAGTAGATAAACTCCTTGATAACTCTTCTGGCCACATCACGCTCGAGGTAGTCAAGAGGGATGATGCGGATGAGGAGACTGAGATTCAAGACTTGGAACATGTAGGCTGCACTGAGCTGGCCATTCTGAGCAGCCATGAGGAAGCATGCTCTGGCAGAAAAGTTCTGTGCCAGAGTAAAACACTAGAACATGCCATCAAAGTATCTTCCCCTTCACCTGTAGCAGGGGAGTTGAGCCGTGGAAACGAGGTGAAAGACACAATCATACTCTTGACATAAACGAAGGATCTCTGGACCATTTTCTAGATCGAGCAAATGCTGGCAGGACCCTTGCAGGTGGAGAAAGGATGGGTAATCCACCGTGCATTCCTTGATCAAGATGACCTCTACTAGCTCATCGGGTAGTGATGAGAAGTTCGTTTGACCAGCCATCTGAAAACAAACATATAAAGGAAAATCTTAACAACATAGATAAGGTAGAGACATGAAAGAAAACGAGAGACTTCCATTTATGAAAAAATTTACAAGGCAAATTCTGAGTTTACAAGACGTACGCCACAAAGAGTGGCAAAACTTCCTAACTCTTCAAACCACACACAGGATGAAAAGATAGGACTAAAATCATGGGAACATTTATAACGCCTCCTGAGTTTAGCGTGAGGGGTATGGAGTTGGGAAACATCGGTATACACTTCTTGCCTAAGAGACACACGGGTGGACTCATTTTCCAACGCTCTAAAGTCCATTTACTCGCCCCAAAATCCGTAGTGCAAAATCTGGCACAGGTAAGCCGCTTGGAGATCTCCAGCAACAACAGCTTCTTGAAAGGGGTTATAAAGCATTGTTCCAAATTCCTCGCCAGTTGTGAACAATCGGAAGAGTTCTTTGTGATACCTTCCCCGACGTGCATAAGAGGGAAATTGGGTCATCATCATTAGGAGATAATCCATCCCCAATCCCCGGTGAAGACTAAGCACCCTAGGTGAGTTTGAAATGTCATATAGGTGCTTACACATCATGCGAATTTGGACATAATTTAGAAAGTTCTCACGGCTAGCTAGAGATACAATGTTCTCTAGAGCCTTAGTGGGAAGTGACAAAAGGTCGGTAGGTACATCAGCCATCTGAAAGTTATAATATTTTTACTTAGTTAGTCATAGGAATACATTTATTTCACCTGGTTTTGAAGAGTTTCTTGAACCCATCCTCTGATACCAACTGTAGCGACCCCCAAACCCAGGGTGCTTAATGAGACATGATATACTTAATCATCACATTACCTCATTACAAATTAAATATCATGTCCCATTACTAAAGAAGATCGCGAGGCTCAGGATTCTGGGAAACCAGCTGCTTCTGATTAACTTCATTAGTACCAACCATGCCTGAAAAATTTTAAACAAAAACGTTGGGTGAGAAAAAATGCTCACCAAGGGGTTTTAAAAACGTTTTAAGAAAACTCTTTCTCAAAGCAATCCTTTTGAAGAGAATAAAACACTTTGCTAAAAAACAAGACATTTTCTTCTCATGAAATCCAACGTTTTTGAAAACCACTTGCACAGAGAGGTACGTACTTGAAATAAACTTCAAAGTAAACATGATCAGAGAGCGAAACATAAGAAAAATAAACAATGCATAATATTCAATCAAGGTTACTTAAATTCTAAAAAGAATTCTGTGACTAAGCAGGGAAAACGTGCATAACATGGTTCATGAGAATATGCAGTTCTTCTAACAGTTTACCACATGTAAGACAGTTCTTGTCACATAACTTACATTTTCATAGTCATGAGAGCTTTCAACTAGGGGTTGTCCTGTTAGTTGAACTAACCCCTGGTTGACCTTTATCATTACATACAGAGGGAATGTATAATACTGGACTTTGTCAAGTCCTTTCGTCAAGACTGTATAACATACTTAATGGGTCAAGGCTCACTGCCAAGACCGTCACACATAATGTCTCATGAGACTCTTGCTTTACCCAATGCATTAGAGCGCTTTATAATTCCGGGTGCACCCGTCACATCATTCTTGTTGCGCTATATAATTCCGGGCCCACCTATCACATGTAAGTCCTATACACCCCTCAAATATCTTGACATGGTCATTCATTCATAAGATTTCATGCATTCTTAATCCCTTTTTACATACTTATTCAAAACTGGAAGTTAGTTCAATAAGACATAAACCGAGACATGCATGCTAAATTCGTACACACAAGAAATTGTCTTAACATTTGAAACATGGGTTTTAAGGAAAAGAACATAATCACTTAACATTCCATAACATCATAATACCCAATTAAAACATGGTCGTTCATAACTTACAAATCTGATGAAAAATGGGTATTGTGGGTGTTTAATTAAAACTGTGTAAATATACATGCAGTTGGGGATACAAAGGGCGAAATCAAGTCCATCTTGGGAAAACCAAGTACATAATTGTGTAAAAACTCTTTTATTGGCACTTTAAACCACATGACCCCTTTTCTTTGTAAAGTTTACAGAAAACATAAAGAACTTGTAATAAAATAAATATAGATATACTTGTAAATATGCATGGGTTTACCATAATAAACCATACCCACAAAGCATTTCCCAAGTTTTACATTAAACAAAATTAATGTTTGGAAAACCGGGTGGGGTTCCTTTATATATAAAAGAAATGAACTTAACTTTCATACGACCCTTATTGGTATAAAATCAATCTTGCATGCAACATGGTTGATGTGTACAAATACATGAATGCATGTATATAAAAGTTTAAGGAATTATTTCCATTTTGTCAAAAACCAAAATCCTGATTTATCAAAAATGATAATAAGTAAAAATTTTCAAAAGAAAGAACTATTTTGATAACAAACTAACTTTTAAATTTCATTATACATATAAAAGTATATAATTGGTTTTTTTTGGATACTTTTCTTGAGATAACATGCTTTTGAGTAAATAAACTATCATGTTATATTGTATAAAACAAAAGAACCCAAATCATCCCTTATGCACATTGATGTATATGTGCAACTATATGACTACGTGTTCATATACGTCTTCATGCTTCATATAATTGTATGAGTTAAATGTTCATGAAATAATTCGAAAACTCCATTTTTTTCATGGGTGAAAATAAATTTAGGATGATATACATGTGGAATAAGAGTGTACATATGCATGTGTCATCCTATATATATATGTATGAGTACAAATATATATATATGTACACACATACGCATGAGGTATATATATGTACATATATATACTCGTGTATATTCACTGAAGTGGGTGACAAATTTAAACAAGAAGACCTCACCTTATCTGGTTCGGTCCTAGGAATAGGTAAAACGGGTCAAAACAGGTTTATATAATCCCATATATTCCTATACACATTTATATAACAAGTGTATATAACTAAGTAAATATTATAAAATGTAGGATCGGTTAATCCCGACCCATCGATATTGTCCGCTCTGGCCCAGTTTCTCCCCTGGGCCTCACGGCTTTAAAACGCGTCGATGAGGGGAAGGTAGGCACGGGATTTTAAACACCCACTAATCTCCTTCCACAACCGATGTGGGATTGGTTCATTCGGGCAGCGGGCTAACAATCCTAGCCAGGGACCACAACAATCCCCCCCCAAGCCCACAGCGGTCCCGAAACCACCCTCTGATACCAATTGTAGGATCGGTTAATCCCGGCCCATCGATATTGTCCGCTCTGGCCCAGTTTCTCCCCTGGGCCTCACGGCTTTAAAACGCGTCGATGAGGGGAAGGTAGGCACGGGATTTTAAACACCCACCAATCTCCTTCCACAACCGATGTGGGATTGGTTCATTCGGGCAGCGGGCTAACAATCCTAGCCAGGGACCACAACATAAAAAAGGTAGGAAACGATGAGGAGGATTTCCCCTTAACCCAATACTCAGTTCTTCAAGATGAGAAGGAGATCTCAAGTTCTAGGTTCGCACCAGGTTCACACATACCAGAAATGTATATATATCATGTATATATATATATATACTTATTTAAATAGACTGAAGCTTGACAAAACTAAACCGAAATTAAAACCTGTTTCTTACCTTGCTCGGAGAGGGGAAGTAGCCGAGGAAAATGGAACCAAAGGTGTAAAATATAGAAGATATACACGTATATATATAACACGTATATATTTATATATATGAAAACCGAAGCTTAATCAAAACTTAAAAACAGAGTCTGACCCTTACCTTGCTCGGAAAGGAGAAGTGGAATGGAGCAGCGATGAGGTCCAGGAGTCAGAGAGATCAAGGGAGTCCGGTGAAAAACTTCCGGCCTTCGGTGCAACATGGATTTAAAAAAAACAGAAGACAAAGAAGAGGTCTTTGGGAAGTCGTCGGCCCGAGGCATCCGAGGCGAGGGGTCAGTGCCGAATCGTGGAAAGTGGGAGACAACCAGTCTACTTCACCGACCTAGATGAAGAAAAACGGGCTGACCTACACCTACTGGTTCAGCGGCGCAATGAGGAAGAATAAAACGAGGGATGCGGGGAGAAGAAGAAACCGGAAAACAACGGACGGATCGGATCAATCACATATTGATCGAACGAATTAGGATCGGCGCGGCATTAAAAGGATGGACGACTGCGATGGAGTGCCCAGATCGGATGGCTCCAGATTTCCGCGAGGTTTTAAAACGCGGTTTTCAGCAAGTTTAAAAAAAACTTTATTAATATTCTTATTAATTTATTAAATCATTGATTTTTTTATTATTAATGAATCTAATTATTAAACCAACTTTTATTATTTTTAATAAAAATCATTGATCAATAAAAATTATATATTGATTTAATCAAAATGTGTTACCATTTAAATATAGTTATTTCTATATATTTTATTCTTAAAATATCAATAATTTTTATTAACCTTATTATATCATCAATAATATTATTAAACCATAATTACTAATTACTTAACATTTCATTATGAAAAACAAAGATTAAAAACATTGGGTAATCAAAACATAACACATATATATATGTATATTTTAATTTACTTTATTAGTTAACTACCTTAATTTTTCTTAATTAAAGATTATTATTAAACGTAACTACATTTAGTCATACTTAAAAGTGTGTCGATATAAATATCATCACCACAAAAGACCTTTGTAAAAGAAACCATAACTTGACGTAATTTCCAAAACTGTTTATCCAAGCTATAAACATTTGTATTAACATTATCCCTTAAATTTCATTTAGAGAAAAAGAATTATTTGATTTGATGCAATATGTATATATATATATCTCAAGGGTTAACACATATTTAGAAAAAAAAACCCATCAGCTTTAATATAATTCAACATAAAATTTTAATTGATCAAATTAAGAAAATAAGTGTAGTGAATAATAATATTAATTTTTCATAAAACATAATTCGCATTTTTGGGAAAACAAGAAACAAATTAAATACGTTATCATTGATGTCATTTTTAAACATTAAAACAAATTACACAATTAGCATTCTGATCCTTTTGGGGCAAACCATCTTATTTCCAACAGTCAAAATAAAACTTAGAAGATAGGAGAAACCAATGGTCAAAATAAAACATTAGATTCTTGGGGAAACCAACCATCAAATTTATAGCCATTTTGGGTTCAATGGTCATATTAGGGTGCTTATAAAAGGGTCTGGTCTCGAGGTGTCCCTCGCTCCAGGTGACTGAAGAAGAAAGGAGAAGATGGTTCGTGTGATTCCCCTAATGCTCAGCACGGTTGTAGTGGCTTCGGCCATCCTCATGTTCATTATGATGGACACTCGAAACCCCTACCGCATTCTTGGGCTCTTGGTGGTTTTAAGCGGTCTCCCCATTATTGTAATCGGGTTCTTAGTTGGGATTTTCGGTTAGTTTATCTTCTTGTTCGGTCAGTGGATGTTGTAGCCAAGATGTTTCTTATTTGAATAAAAGGAATTTTCATCCATTTGATACATTTTATTATTAATACCTTATTAGTTGTTTGTTGGTTCACTTAACGGGTGATATTGGAAAGCAAACTTGTCAAAAATCAAAACATGTTTTTTTTCTCAGGTCGCTACAGATTATGTCCAATTTTAAAAGTGAAATTATATCCAATGAGTATCATGGGATTAAATAATAAAATCTTAATCCAATTAAACATTAAAAAAAATTAAAAAGATAATACATATATATAAATAAATTAGACAAAAAGGCAGTTTTGAATTAAAATGTAGTATTTTCCACTATTAATTAAAATATAAATTTCATCAGAAAAATACAAAAATTTCAAAAAAGGAAAATTTTTATGTCCTTCTTCTATATAAGAAGTTTATTTTTTTCAAATATAACATATAAATGTGACAAAAATTATTTTTAAAAAGGGTTCACCATCAAAAGGCAGTAAACCAACATTTTTAAAAATATTAGAGTATTTTATGCTTAAAATTGGAATCATTCTCAATTTAAGCCTCTAAAATTAACTGGATAAATGTGAAAAAATTTAAAAAATATGTAGAATCATAATATAGTTAATTCTGTTCATTTTTTCTAATGAAACAGCTAGGCATTAAATACTATTTAAAATTTTAATAATATTATTGCATTATTTTTTAGGTATAACTCAACATTGTGTGCAACATAATATTTCGGAGAAACTCACTATTGTGTGTTTGTTACGCTATAGGATAAAGTTTAATCTTTAACGTAAAAATAATTTCTTATTCATAAATATTAATGTATATGAAAATTTACTATTCTATAAATACCAAGGTCGTTACATCTAGAATGCATGCATGGTTTGGATGCATAGTTATCCTAACTATGAACCAACCACATATGCCCCCACTATCCAAGGCCATATAGTTTGGATTAGTAGACACATAATTTGGAATAACTTTGGACCAACCATGTGCTACCCTTTAGACCCTCTAAACATGGCATACAGTTTGATGGGACAAACTACATGGTTTTCCCCCACCATGTTATAAATTTTTAAAACCACAAAACCTGTAAATGTTTTCAAAAGTCCCTATAAATGACCTAGAACCAGACCCAAACCAATAGTGATAAAAAAGGGTCAATAAATACCTGAAAATGGGAAAAATAATATCAAAACATTCCCATCATAAACACTATATATCCTCAGAAATATTATCCAAAAGTATATATGTCAAATAGATAGGCTAATTATCTCTCATCAGTGCCTAAAACTTCTAGGTAACATGAAAAATAGAATTATACTACCATAATACCGAAACAGAGGGCATGGAATTCCCACAAGGAAACTTCATCTTAAAATAAACAATATGAACTAGTTTCTCAGTCAATGATAAATTAAGTTTAAAATCAAGGTCCTCGAAGCTCAAACCATGATATGGGTTAGATATATAATTTCAGAGCTACAACACATGTGAAACATTACGAATCAATATAAACTACATTGGAAACATTAAATAATAATTCATATTTCAATCATTCTTAAAAATCAAAAAAGTTCCCATGTATCTTGGGTAATATTTCTTTATTTTCCAAGTTATCAGTGACTTAACTGAGTCGAAACTCTAAAAATCACCCAGTCACCATAAATAAATTCCAAATGGTATCAATTATAATCAATATAAGATTTATTCTAAATCTGTTTCATTACAATTCTTGGATTAATAAAAAATATATACTATCATATCTTGGCCCAAACTAGGCCAAACAAGGGAATCTCACTAATCCCCATTGAACATAATAAAGTTTATAAGGGTGAAAAAACAAGACCTCAAAATGTTCCATTCATATGGATGACTGGTAACTATTTTTATAGTCAAATTCAACCATTCTTAAGTGGCTATCCGAAGATCCACTAAAGTCGAGAACATAAGAATAGAGCATGTATTAAAGAATCTATTTAAATCATTTTATCTAGGAATCCATATAAAGATGATATGAGATGCTCATACTAGCTTGGGATCTTATTTTCTCCTTGTGGCCTCTCAATAAAAAGAAGTAAAATGAGATCCCTATCAAAAACTATAACATATGGAACTCTAGGTGATTTTCTAATCTCTTACACACACAAAATTCCCAATTCAACAACTTTGGTCACATTACAAATAGGTATAAAGTGAGCAGATTTTATCAGGTGATCAATAACTACCCACATCACATTCTTACCTTAAGGGGTACATTAAAACCTAACTACAATATCCATCAAAATATCATCCCACTACCTAGTTGGGATTAGAAGAGACTAAAGACAATTTGAGGGTTGTGGTGATCATCCTTGACCTGTTGGCAGGTATAACAACAAAAGATTCTTTTATCAATGTCCTATCTAATCCATGGAATCCATAATTATTTCCATATGTCACAAAACATCTTTATGGTTCCAGGGTGTACTTCCCACTCAAAATTATGACAATCCCCAATCACAACATTTCCCATAGGTAATGTTATATTGCACCGATTATCAAAGAATATGATACCATCCAAGGAGAATGACCACTCATAGATGGTCTCCCCACCAAAAAGAGATTCCCTAATGCCACATAAATCATCATCAAGCTACTTCTCCTAAAAAATTAGCTCAATAATAGATAAGGTAAACTGAAATATTTCCAATACAATTTTAGTCTTATTTTCCATAACTCTCAAATTCATGAGAGTAATGAGAACCATAAATGTCTACTCTAAAAATGATTATATCCCAGCTTGGGTCAAAATTTTTCTACATAAATCATTATCCATAAAATTACCCTTATTAGGTTTCTAGGAATGGTTAAAATGAAATTATTTTAGGTACTCGACCAATCACCTATGGTAAAGATAAAAATATTTTTTAAAAAATATATAAATTTAATTTTTGTGGTAAAAATAAATTGTAAACCTTTCGACAAAAATTTAATTCTACCAAATATTAAGAGAATGCATAAAAATTATGAGTTCTATAACATTAGTACGATGATTCCTTGTAATTACTTGGATTTATCTCCAGTTTTATTTTTATAAATTGATTAGGAAAATTACAAGACTAGGCGCTAAGCCGATATAAGATTTTGAGGCCCGCTGTGCCTGAAATAGTTTGTTGAATTTTTTTTTTCAGTTTTTATTAAAGCGTGAGGGTAGTTTTTCTTTAAAAATGAATAAATCATAAACGGGTTCCCAAATCCAAAATCCAAGGGTACTGTTTTATTCAAAACTATGACATTACCTTAGGCATGGCCTAAAATAGACCAACCTGGACGGAGGGTGGATGTTATTTTATAGATGTAAATGTCACAAAATATTTAATAAAAATATTTTATTTGTTATTGTATTTATTTATTTTAAGTATGAAATATTTTTAGGAATCTAGGGTTACAAAATAAACTTGGAAATTATATGAGGAAAAGATATGGAGTTTCCTCTAAAAAATGTTGATGGATTGGAAAATCAATATCGAAGAACCTCAGATTCGACGGATCGATGAATGATGATGACAAAACTTCACCCTTTGTAAAAAATAAATCCAAACATTGAGGTAAGATGTTGATCTCATTGTGATTTAAAATTTTCCTTATAGATTCAACGAAAAATGCATCCCATCCAATGAACTCGTTGACATGCGGCTTGATCATTCGTGTAGGATGGTTAATTCATCGTGGGGTTTGTTGGGTGATTGATCTTAGTGATGACCCTACCCATTTTCCCCTTTTAATAAGGATTATTGAAGGAGAACAAAAATAAGTCCAAGATCCATTATTCATGAATTCTATGTGTTTTTACTAGCCCCATTCATGGAATTCTTCACTATTGGACCCTCATGGCCATTGATAATTTTTTTCAGGAGGCTCCGAACATGATCGAACCACCAAAGTACTAGTAAGATAGATTAAAGCCCATGGTAGTAAAGTTTTGTACATGAGGATCGAAGATGTGGATTCATTTCAAAAAATAGAGCACCAAAAAAATTGGGGTGATGAGAAGGTGCAGAGGAGGATGGAAGCTTCCCGCAGTAGTGGCCGTTGGAGAAGGTGTCATAGACCAGATCGTGCAGGCAGTGCGGTTGGACCACGTGGAGCCGCGGTGGTAGGGGCCATGGTGGGTATAACATACCAAGTAATTAATTAATAATATATTTTCATATCTATGTCTATTTATGAATTAGATAGTGTTTTAGAGGCATAAAATGAGAATAAATCCAATCTTAAGCATGGAATACACTAATATTTCTAAAAGATTGTTTTACCGCCTTTTGATTGAGAAACATTTTTAAATATATATTTTGACAATTTTATAATATATATTTGTCAAAATAAACTTATTCTTTATGATTAGGACATTTAAACTTACTTTGGATTATTTTTTGGTATTTTTCTGACAATGTTCATTTTTAATGAATAGTGAAAAATACTGCATTTTACATCAAAACTGCTTTTTCATCTAATTAAATTATATGGTTAGATTATCTTTTTAATTGTTTTTAAAGTGTAACTAGAATATATTTTTACCATTTAATCCAATGGTGGTCATTAGAATTAATTTTTCATTGGAATTAGGTATAAATAAGTGCAGAACTTTTCATAAATATTGTTTCAAAAAACCGCTATTTGTTTTGACAACGAGAATTATTTTTAAATGAATTATTTCAATTTCTAGGTTTGGAATTTGGTAAAATGGATTCCATATTTAGAATAATAAGGTCCAAATTATGTAATTATGACTCTTTTGTTTTTGGACATTATGAATAGTAACAAAGGTAATTATCATTAATTATCTTGATTAACTAGTAATCGGGTTGTTAAGGATAATAAAATAATATCATAATAATAAAAAATCACCCCAACATGTGTCCTAATTCTACTGGTTATGTCATGGAAGACCATGGGATTCCTTTTTCCAAACTTTGTGACCCCATGGAATCACTTTTGGGTGAAAGTGTCACTTTATCATTTTATTTTTAAAGAAAGGAGAATATCACTAATGAATGTATCACCCGAGTAAAACATTTTTAATTTTGTCTACATAAATGATCTCTTGGACTATTAATATTAATTGGAAAGATAAAAATATTTCCTACATCATAGTATTTGTTTTATAATTTTTAGACATTAAATAAATTAAATTATTTACGACATCATGATGATGCAACGATTACCTCATTAATGAAAAATTTAAATAAAATGAAACGATAATGTAAAATCTAATAGTAACACTTATAAAAGACCTATTGGATGAGAATATTTAGAACCCTTATCACCTTATCCTAGAAATATATTAATGTGGGACATTTAAAATCCGAAAATCATTTTAATATAAAGTAACATTTTATAACTTTCCAAGAGTGCCCCTCCTCTCCTCTTATAAAAGGCCCCCACCTCTACCTCTTTACACACACCTCCCAAGCCATTGGCTCGGACAATATCTACTCATTTTATCTCTCCACATATCTCTCTTAATCTTAGAAGCCTTACCTTAGGTATAAAGCTCTTCAAGAAACCCTTTTGGTACAAACCAATAGGAGTTACCACATTTTAAGGTAAAGTCTTCTCTAATGTTCTTTTATTTTATTTTGCTTCTCCAACCCCCTAAACTCTTTTTTATTCATTTATTTTATAACAAAACCAGTATCTTAAATATACCAGGATGTTTTTATAAGAATTATTCGAGCTAAACTTACACACACCTACATTTAAGGGTTAAAGAGCATACTGTTTTCGTGGATGAAGAATTTCTGCCCCACGAAACTATGATTTTTCAATATTCTTATAACACCATCAAAGGTGGCAATTAAGATGTCACTATATTTATATATGATATATAATATGTATATTTTTTTCCCTAAGCTTATGTATTTTTACATTAATGGAATACCTTTATGGTTTCCACTATGGGTAAACATGATATCTTCATTTTAGGAAGTGCAGACTACCGCCCCGTCAAAGTGATTTGATTCGTTAATTATATGTGGGACGTATAAAGGATGGAGTTAATGATATTATATATGATATTATACTTTAATTATAATATACAATTATATCAATATGATTCCATTCCATAAAATATGAAATAGAAATGAAAGTAGCGTTCATGCGTACATACGACTTACCATCTCCATGAACGATGCATTTCATTTCTTACCTCTAAATGTTATATAATATTATAAATGCATGTATATACTGGATATATATGATATATATTATAACTAAATCATGAATATAATTATGGATATAATGGATATTTTACCACATGAACAAATTTTAATTATAAAGAGTTTATTTTTGACTCAAGTACCAATGATCAACAAAACGACCATTATTAACTTAAATAATTAAATATTGTTCATAACATGGTAATAAGTGATATAAAAGAAATAATGAACTTGAAAAAGGTTCTTAATCAAGTAGAAATTAACTCATGTTTATTATTCAAGACGTTAAAGAACGATCGAGTCAAGTCGGACCCGAGGTAAGGGACTTCGTCTCAATCTCCTTTCATTGAGGCATATTTTGTTTTATACACAACTTTATTTTATACGGTGTATAAACCCCTTTGAGTTTTATGTCTATTCAAAAGAAATCTTTTTTTTGTATGAAGCGTCTTACTAAATGAAAAAAGGAATATTTTTTTGTCATACGTATGCGGCGACAATGACTTCTCCGCCGCCGTGACCATTATTTGAGTTTCAGATTCCACTACACGACATAATTTTTTTTTTTAAAATGAAAAATAAACAACATGTTTTACTTTTCTTTTATTTTGGTATTGAAAATGGTTTTCATAGTGTTTTTATTATATCAATGTGTTGTATTGATATCTTGTGATTGAAATGTGGAAATGTTATGTTTCCTTTATGCATGTTTTATATGATACAATTATGTTATGGTTCTTGGGAATTGTTATGAAGATGGGTGGTTCCGTGACAAACTAAGGGCAGATAAGCCTGATATAGCTCTCTAATGCATTGGGTAACGCGAAGGAGTTAAATGTTAAGGTTTCTCTGAAGAGATTTAGGGAATATACTTTGATGGGTATTCCAAACGTAACTATGAGGGTTACTCCCTACGTAAGAATGTTATGAATGCCGCAAGTTACCTTTATGTCTTATGATTTTTATGCATTATTCATAAATATTATGATTTCATGAGGTATGTTAATGTGCTTATGTTTTATGAGTAAAGTGTGATTACATTGATTCTTATGTATACATGTACTAATGTTTCCTTTCCGTATTTTTATATACCCTACTAAGCTTTTTATGCTCATCCCAAGTTTTTGAAATGTTTTTCATAGGTAAAGGGAAAGGTACATGATATGATGATAGTGTCAAGGAAGTGTCAAGAAAGAATCCATGTTTTATTTTAAATATGCTTCCGTTGATGGAAAAAATTAATACTATCTTTTATGTAACCAATTTGTTTAAATGTGGAATGTAATTCATGATTTATGATCTAATTCTCTAAAACTCTAAACCTGAAAAGATCTTAAATGTGTATTCTTAAAATATCTCAAGATTAAGTAATGTTTAAGGCTGGGGCCTTATAGTTGGTATCAGAGTTCGGTTTAGATAACTTTATGAGTTAGAATTTTGTTAAATGATTATCCAAATTTTTTTTATGGTCAAATTGAAATGATATAGCATTTGAATATTACTATGTTGCTTCATCTAAGAAATGTTTGTTCAGAATGGTTTTCCGCAGAGGAAACAGGGAAGCAGTGTTAGGAAGGAATACAAAAGGAAATGGCCTTCCGAATCAGCATCCCGAGATGGTCAGAATTGGAATTGAACAGTTTGTTGCAGTAATGACGTAGTTGACTCAAGCGATAAATGGTGGTGGTATCCATGCAAAAGATCAGCTAGATCAACCACAGAAGAACATGTCAGTGGAGGAACATTTAATGAGGCAACATCCCCCATCATTCAGAGGATCATCTGACCCTGTGCTAGCTGAAGGGTGGATTAAAGCACTGGAGAAGTTTTTTGATGTCATGGGGTGTTCAAAAAATCAAAAGGTTAGTCTTGCAATTTATCATTTGGAGGGTGAAGCAGATCAGTGGTGGTCGATGGTTAAAAATATCAGGGACGCTGATGAGATTGATGATCTCGACTAGGATGAATTCAAAGGCATGTTTCTTGAGAAGTATTTTCCTAAGACTGTTCGACTTAGGATAGAAAAACGATTCTTGAAATTGAGGTAAGAGGAAGACTCAATGTCTGCTTATGAAGAAAGGTTCACTCGATTGGCAAGGTATGCTCCAAATTTTATCAAAGACCTTGATAGTAAAAGCAATCATTTTTACTCAGGATTAAAGCCAAAATATCAAAGGGCATTAGCTTCTCATGAGTTCAAAAGTTATGAAAAGCTTGTTCAGTGTGATGAGAAGGTGGAAATGGAGTTTTCCGATGATCAAGTGCTCTATAACAACCAACAGAAGAAGAGACTGAGGTGGAAGTAGAAAGGGAAGAATTCTTCAAAAAGGTATGATGGTAAGAAAACTAAGTTTCCAGTTTGGGATAAATGTGGTAAAAAGCATGCTGGGGAATGTCTTCTGAATTCTAGAAAGTGCTACCAATGTGGTAAGATTGGACATAGGGCTCGTAACTACACTGATAAAGATCAGGGTGATGGTAAGACCAAATTTGATTTACAGTTAGTTAAATGTTTCAAGTGCAATGAGATGGATCATTATGCAAATGAGTGTCCGACAAAGATCTCGAGTGATGGGAAGCAGTTAGACTACAAGCAGAAAAGGGTGGTGAAATCCTTTGTAACTACTTCAGCAGATGTTGGGACATCAAATGAAGTTGTATAAGGTACTTTGTTTGTTTTTTCAGATTATTCCAGTGTGTTGTTTGATTCAGGGTATACACATTCCTTCATCTCTGAAAAATTTTCTAGTAAAATGGGAATACCATCTCAAGAAATGACTCCTGAACTTCTGGTAAAAATACATGGGGGAAATGTTGAGGCAAAAAAAATTTATAAGAATCATTATATCCTTATCCGTGGAAAGAACCTACTTAAAAACCTTATTGTTTTACCTCTAGTAGAGTTTGATGTTATCTTGGGTATGGAATGGTTCTCTATTTACCATGCTAATATTGACTGTAGAGCTAAAGAAGTTTATTTTTAGAAAGACTTTCAGTTTGTGTACAATAATGAACCCTTACTATTGATAACATATCAAGAGGCTGAGAAACTTGTAAAATTTGGAAATGAATGTTACCTTGCACATATTGTTGAAAACAAAGGGACTGTTTAGATTAATGATGTTCCAGTGGTAAATGAGTATCCTAATGTTTTTCATGATGAGTTGCCCAGAATAATACCAGATCAGGAAGTTGAATTTACTGTTGACTTAGTTCCTGATGCTAAGCAAATTTCAAAACCCCCTTATCGAATGTCTCAAATTGAACTTTTAGAGTTTAATGAGCAATTTCAATATTTATTAGAGAAAGGTTTCATTCGACCTAGAACATCACCATGGGGTGATACTGTTTTATTTGTTAAAAAGAAATATGGTTCAATGAGTCTTTTCATTGATTATAGAGCCTTGAATAACATCACTGTTAAGAAAAAATAACCTTGGCCTCATATAGATGATTTGTTTGATCAGCTCCAGTGAGCTCAGTATTTTTCAAAGATTGACCTGAGATTGGGGTACCATCGGTTGAAGGTAAAAGAAGCAGATATTTAGAAGACCGCATTTCGTACAAGATATGACCATTATGAATTTGTAGGTATACCTTTTGGGATAACCAATTCACCTGCTGTATTCATGGAACTTATGAATATAATTTTCCATGAGTTCTTGGATATGTTTTTCTTTGTTTTCATTGATGATATTTTGGTGTTTTCTAAAAGTAAAAAAGAGAATGAAATACATTTAAGGGCCATTTTGCAAACCTTAAAAGAAAAGAAATTGTATGGGAAGTTTAGAAAGTGTGATTTCGGGTTGCAACAAATTTCTTTCCTTGGTCATATTGTTTCTAATGATGGGATAACTGTTGATCCTGAAAAAAAAGGTTGTGGAAGAATGGCCAAGACCCACAAATGTAACTGAGATTCGTAGCTTCCTTGGTTTGGATGGCTATAACCGAAGGTTTGTTAGAAAATTTTCCTCGTTATCTAGTCCAATGACTAAACTTACTCGGAAGGGTGTTAATTTTATCTGGACAAAAGAAAGTTATGATTGTTTTTAGGAGTTGAAAAGAAGATTGGTGAATGCTCCAGTTTTGGAACTTCCTTCCAGGAATGGTGAGTTTTTTATCTACAGTGATGCTTTGTTAAAGGGACTTTGTTGCGTCCTAATGCAGAATGATCAGGTAATTGCTTATGCTTCACGTTAGTTGAAAACACATGAGTTAAATTACCCTACACATGATTTGAAATTAGCTACTGTTGTTTTTGCTTTAAAATTTTAGAGGCATCATTTGTATGGTGTAAAGTGTGAAATATATACCAATCACAAAAGTTTAAAGTATATATCCACTTAGAAATAATTGAACATGAGACATAGGAGATGGCTAGAATTAATCAATGATTATGATTGTACAATTCATTACCATCCAGGAAAAGCAAATAAAGTGGATGATGCTTTGAGTCAAAAAAGTAATGCTTTATTAACAATGTTGTGTTTGGAACGTGATCCTTTGGTTTAGGATTTGATGAAAATTGGCATAGAAGTTTTCGGTGCAGGATGTCCTTCTGTTTTGTTTCAGGTATTAGTGAAATATTCTGTATCAGATAGAATTAATCAAGCACAGAAGCAAGATAGTGAGTTGCAGAAAAAGGTAGAGCTGGTTCAGAAGGGTAAGTTTCCTGAATTCAACATTGATAATGATTGTATTTTGAGATTTGGGAAGTTATTGTGTGTGACTTAGGATTCACGGTTAAAGAGAGAGTTGTTATGTGAAGCTCATAGTTTTCTATTTTCAGTTCATCCATGCAGTACTAAGATGTATAGAGATCTTCAGGAGTTTTACTGGTGGGAGGGAATGAAAAGAGATATTGATAACTTTACTTTGAAGTGTTTGAATTATCAATAGGTTAAAGCAGAGCAGAAATTACCGAAAGGGATGATTCAGCCTTTACCAGTGCCAGAGTGGAAATGGGAGAATATATCCATTGACTTCGTTGTGGGGTTGCCGGAGACACCTCGAGGTAATAATGCAATCTGGGTTATTGTTGATCGCTTGACTAAATCTGCTCATTTCCTTTCTATACGAGATACTTTTTACCTAGATAAACTTTACCATTTGTATCTTAAAGATATATTCAGGTTACATGGGGTTCCGCTCTCCATTGTATTTGACCGTGATCCTAGGTTCACTTATAACTTTTGGAAAGGCCTTCAGAAGTCGTTGGGTACTGAATTAAATTTCAGTACAGCTTTTCATCCTCAATCAGATGGGCAGTCAGAACGGATGATTTAGACATTGGAGGATATGCTACGTGCTTGTTCGATGGATTATCAGGGAAGTTGGGACCAACATCTTTCTTTGGTTGAGTTTTCTTATAATAACAGTTTTTATTCTAGTATACAGATGACATTATTTGAGGGATTATATGGGAAGCGGTGTCGGACTCCAGCTTTTTGGGATGAAGTAGGTGAAAGGAAGTTGATGGGACCAGAATTGTTAGAAGAGTTGGCAGAAAAAGTTAATCTAATACAGAGACACATGAGAACAACTCAGAGCAGGCAGAAGAGTTATGCGGACAACAGGAGGAAGGATCTCTCTTTTGAGGTAGGTGATCATGTTTTTCTCAAAGTATCTTCATGGAAAAGTGTGATGCGATTTGGTAAGAAAAGAAAGATGAGTCCAAGTTTCATTGGACCATATAAAATTCTAGAGAGAGTTGGATCAGTTTCATACCGAGTGGCTTTACCTCCGAGCTTTTCTCAGGTACATAATATTTTTCATGTTTCAATGTTAAGGAAGTACATGCCAAATCCATATCATATTTTGAGTCCAGAGGTAGTTCAGTTGGAGGAGAATCTCTCTTATGAAGAATTACCAGTCCAAATTATTGACCACAAGGAGAAATTGTTGCGGAATAAGGTGATTCATCAAGTAAAGGTTTTGGAAAAAAACTACATGATTGAAGAGGAAACACGAGAATCTGAAAATGCAATGAGGGATAAATACCCCCACTTATTTGATAAGTAAATAAATTTCGGGGATGAAATTTTTTAAAGGGGGGAAGGATGTAACATCACAAGTAATGAATTATATATTTTCTTATATATGTCTATTTATGAATTAGATAGTGTTTTAGAGGCATAAAATGAGAATAAATCCAATCTTAAGCATGAAATACATTAAATATTTTTAAAAGATTGTTTTACCGCCTTTTGATGGAGAACCATTTTTAAATCTATCTTTTGAAAATTTTATAAGCTCTATTTGTCAAAATAATCTTATTCTTTATGATTGGGACATTGAAATTTACTTTGGATTAATTTTTGGTATTTTTCTGACAATGTTCATTTTTTAATGAATAGTGAAAAATACTACATTTTACATCAAAAATTCCTTTTAATATAATTTAATTATATGGTTAAATTATCTTTTTGATTGGTTTTAAAGTCTAATTATAATATATTTTTACCATTTCATCCAATAGTGGTTATTAGAATTAATTTCAGCTTGGAATTGGGCATAAACAAGTGCCAAAATTTTCATAAATATTGTTTCAAAAAAACCGCTATTTGTTTTGACAACAGGGATTATTTTTAAATTAATTATTGAAATTTCTATGTTTGGAATTTGGAAAAATGGATTCCATATTTGGAATCAGAAGGTCCAAATTATTTAATTAAGACTGTTTTGTTTTTGGACATTATGAATAGTAACGATGGTAATTATCATTAATTATCTTGATTAATTAGTAATCGGGTAGTTAAGGATAATAAAATAATATCATAATAATAACAAATGACCCCAAAATGTGTCCTAATGCTACTGGATGTGTCATGTACGACCATGGGATGCCTTGTTCCAAACTTTGGGACCCCATGGAATCAGTTTTGGGTGAAAGTGACACTTTATCATTTTATTTTTAAAGAAAGGATAATATCACTAAAGAATGTATCACCCGAGTAATTTTTTTTTAATTTTGTCTACATAAATGATATCTTGGATTATAATTATTAATTTAAAATCTAAAAATATTTCCTAAATCATAGTATTTTTTTATAATTTTTATACATTAAATAAATTAAATTATTTATGACATCATGATGATGCAGCGATTACCTCATTAATGAACGATTTAAATAAAATGAAAAGATAATGTAAAATCTAAGAATTACACTTGTCAAAGACCTATTGTATTAGTATATTTCGAACCCTTATCACCATATCCTCGAAATATATCAATGGGGTAACTTTAAAATCCGAAACTCATTTTAATATAAAGTATTATTTTATAACTTTCCAAGAGTGCCCCTTCTCTCCTCTTATAAAAGGCCCCCAACTCTACCTCTTTACACACACCTCTCAAGCCATTGGATCGGCCAATATATGCTTATTTTATCTCTCAACATCCCTCTGTTTATCTTAGAATCCTTACTTTAGGTAGAAATCTCTTCAAGAAACCCTTTTGGTACAAACCAAGAGGAGTTACCCGATTTAAAGGTAAAGTCTTCTCTAATGTTCTTTTGTTTTATTTTGCTTTTCCAACCCCCTAAACTCTTTTTATTCATTTATTTTGTAACAAAACCAGTATCTTAAATATAATAGTCTGTTTTTATAATATTTATTAGAGCTACACTTACACACACCTACATCTAATGGTTAAAGAGCACCCTGTTTCCGTGGATGGTGAATTTCTGCCTCACGAAACGATGATTGTTCAATATTCTTCTAACACCTTCAAAGGTGGCCATTAAGATGTCACCATATTTATATATGATATATAATATGTTTATTTTTTCCTAAATATTCTTGTATTTTTACAATTATGGAATACATTTATGGTTTCCATTATGGGTAAACGCGATATCTTCATTTTAGGAAGTGCGGACTACCGCCCCCTCAAAGTGATTTGATTTGTTAACGCCATATGTGGGATGTATAAAGGATAGAGTTAATGATATTATATATGATATTATATTGGAATTATAATATACTTTTATATCATTATGATTCCATTCCATAAAATACGAAATAGAAATGAAAGTAGCGTTCATGCATACGTACAGCTTACCGTCTCCATGAACGGTGCATTTCAATTCTTACCTCTAAATGTAGTGTAATATTATAAATGCATGCATATATTGGATATATATGATATATATGATATCTATATCATGAATATAATTCTGGATATAATGGATATTTTACCACACGAACAACTTGTAATTATAAAGAGTTTATTTTTGACTCAAGTACCAATGATCGACAAAACGACCATTATTAACTTAAATAATTACATAGTGGTCATAACATGGTAATAAGTGATATAAAAGAAATAATGAACTTAAAAAAGGTTCTTAAGAAAGTAGAAATTAACTCAAGTTTATTATTCAATACGTTAAAGAACGATCGAGTCAAGTCGGACCCGAGGTAAGGGACTTCGTCTCAATCTCCTTTCATTGAGGCATATTTTGTTTTATACACAACTTTCTTCTATATGGTGTATAAACCCCTTTGACTTTTACATCTATTCAAAAGGAATCTTTATTTTTTGTGAAGAGTCTTAATAAACGACAAAAGGAATGTTTTTTTCCTACGTATGCGGCAACAACAACTTCTCCGCCGCCGTGACCATTATTTGAGTTTCAGCTTCTTCTACAAGCCATAACTTTTTTTTTTAAAATGAAAAATAAATACCATGTTTTAATTTTATTTTATTTTGGCATTGAAAATGGTTTTCATAATGTTTTTATTATATAAATGTGCTGTATTGATATCTTGTGATTGAAATGTGGAAATGTTATGTTTCCTTTATGCATGTTTTATGTGATATGATTATGTTATGGTTCTTGGGAATTGTTATAAAAACGGGTGGTTCTGTGATAAGCTAAGGGAAGGTGAGCCCGATATAGCTCTCCAATGCATTGGGTAATGCGAAGGAGTTAAACGTTAAGGTTTCTCCGAAGATATTTAGGGAATATACTGTGATGGGTATTACAAACGTAACCATGAGGGTTACTCCCTATGTAAGAATGTTATGAATGCCGCATGTTACCTTTATGTCTTATAATTTCTATGAGTTATTCATAAATATTATGATTTCATGAGGTATGTTAACATGCTTATGTTTTATGAGTAAAGTGTGATTACATTGATTCTTATGTATACATGTACTAATGTGTCCTTTCCGTATTTTTATATTCCTTAATGATCTTTTTATGCTCATCCCAAGTTTTTAAAATGTTTTTCACAGGTCAAGGGAAAGGTACATGATATGATAATAGCGTCAAGGAAGTATGAAGAAAGAATCCATGTTTTATTTTAAATATGTTTCCATTGATGGGAAAAATGAATACTATCTTTTATGTAACCACTTTGTTTAAATGTGGAATGTAATGCATGATTTATGATCTAATTATCTAAAAATCTAAACCTGAAAAGATCCTCAATGCGTATTCTTGAAATATCTCAAGATTATGTAACGTTTAAGGCTGGGGCCTTATAGTAGGGACCGATGATGTGCTACCTACCGCATTGAACACAACAGTGTCACATTGACCAGGAGACATGGGGGGAGCCACAAGGTTTGGGAACACCACATGGACTAGGGGGTACAAACATGGTCAGTTGCGTCTAGTGGAGAAAATGGGACCGCATGTAGTAGGCCCGACCAGGGTTGACGGGATGCTACAGTGGACCCACGGGCTGGACCTAGTAGACCAACAGGCCGGGTCTGGCCGACCAGCTCTAGCTGGCCCGATAGACTGGACCAAACCGGAACGAGATGGGTCGGGTCAGCCGAACCAGGCCAGGACATCCAGCAGGTCGGGTCATGCCTAATGGGTCGGATGGGACCCGGATCCGACCCGGGGTTGGACCTTTTCAGTAAAATAGTCATAACATTCAAATTGTTTATCTATTTGACAGGTCATTTACTGTGTTGGGATGCTTGATATGAGATAATATTTTTGAGATAATCTATGTGAGTCATTATGAAATTTGACATATGAGATTTTTCCTTGATCCCAGAACAAGCACGCTATGAGTGGAATCCTGTGGCTGGATGTAATGCTGAAACTATGTGACTTGGTGACTATACAATTTTGGAGATTAATTTTCTATAGAAACTCCATGTTTTATCAACATTCCACATGTTATTGACACACCATGTGTCATCGACACTACTTGTGTTATCAAAACTCCCTGTGTTACCGACACTCCATATGTTATCGACACTCCGTGTGTTATCGATACTTTGTGTGTTATTTAAACTCTATGTCGTACTAATATTGAGTGTTCTTTGGACTACATCTGATAATCCTTATTTTCATGTTATTTAATTATACCTATGTGATCTGACTTTAATTTTTGTATTTATTTTTGGTATACTTCTTGTATTTTCTTATGGTTCACTTCATGTATTTCTTAGTGGTATTACTTTATGGTCTCGGGGTGTCCTACTGAGTATTGTTTTACACACCCCTATATGAGCTTTTCCCGCATGAGCTACGTCTTGTGAAAACGATCAATACTTTAATGGAGTCTTTGGTGGACCAAGATTAGGTGGTTATTAGGGTGATCATATAGGTGAGGTGTGCTCCTATGACTTCATACATCTTTTTACACCTACCCTTCAGTACAGTTTTCTATAGATGAGTTTCCGGAATTTGTGCATTCACTTTTGCAGACACTTTATTTCAGTGGGCTTATATTCTTGCCCTGTATACTTTCACATTTTCTTACTATCATACTATGTGGTTGGTATCTTATTTTATTCATGCTTTTCTACTTAGTGTTTTTACATTTTAGTACTCCAGGATTAGATATGTGTCTGTGCATATAGGTACTTAGGAAAATTCCTCCCATTTTTGGGATATGCCTACTCGGGACTAGTCTCCATTCCCTAGCCTATCATATGTGGGCTTCAGGTAGTCATGACATGGGACCCCTTAGGATGGGTCATGATAGAGTGGTATTAGAAATGGTTGGTTCAACTTAAGTACTGGGAATCTATGAGGTTGGTTTGGGGAAACAGTGTTAGGCATTCCAAGTTTTAATTTCAGGCCAGGGAATCCAGTTGTGGTGTTGTGACTGACACTTCCATACATAAGAACTCTATACATCTACTTTTCGACTAGGAACACAAAAACATTGGTTGCATGGAAATTAATGGTACATGCATCATATTGGATTTGTGTGTGTTCTCAGGTCCTTTTTGAGTCATCTCACTAGGTATACTCTATAGACCATGGACAAACTTGATATTTTTCAAGATTCATCCCTATATAAATATAGCTAGGAATCTATTGCATGATCAGGAGGATGATCTGACAAGTGATGATGCATTGGTATAAGGGCCTATATTGGAGATAATCCCTACACCGGAGATATCACCTCTGGGTGGTCTACCAACAATACCACCACCCACCATGCATCAGTTACTACTAGCACAACCAGATGAGGATGCACACTGGCTGAGTGTGTTTTATGATTTCCAGAGGCAATGATATCCAAGGTTTATAGGTGATATAGACTCCTAGATATCTGAGGATTGGCTAGAGGTAGTGAATCTTGTCTTGTGCTTTGTGAGGACAGCTCCTGAAAATATGGGAGTCCTATCTGTGAGTCTTATTTAGGGCTCAGCGAGGCGATGGTAGAGTTCTATGAACTAGAAAAATTATAGACTAACTCTCCCTTGGGTAAACTTCAAGATAATATTTAGAGAGGAGTTCTTCCCAGCTATGTTACAATCTGTACACATACATGAGATCCTCCATCCACAGAAGGGTAATTAGACTGTGGTGGATTACTCAGCAGTGTTACTGATATCTCTCATTACTCCATGAATATGGCACAAGACACATTTTTTAGGGATTGAGACTTCGAAAAAGGGATACTACAAAAGATCTAGGAATCCATGATATCCCTTATCATACCTACATATGATGGGGTACTAGAGAGAGATCTGCTGGTGGAGAGTTTTCTGGAAGAGATGACGCCAACAATGGGAGCTTCTAGCTGGCACTAGGAAGCTGAGTATTTGGTGGTAGGTAGATGATGAAGGATGCCTGACCCATGTGGCTCAAACACTCTAGGGGAAAAACCCAAGACATGGGATCAGTGGTGAGGGGCTCCCAGATGAAGAAAAATAAATTTTACTCGTGTGAAAATCGAGGATATTTAGCACGAGATTACCTGACCTATCATATGGACGATCAACAGATGGTCATGTGACCGCCAAGGAAGAGAAGAAGGCATAACTAGGGTGGTCTATAGGAAATTAGATGTTGCAGAATAGTAGGTAGGGCATTAGGAGGTGGGAGGAGGTTCTATGTATTACCACGACCACCACTAGGTGTTCCACCATAGGATTAGTTAACTGGTGGACTAGGACGAGGCCAGCTATAGGTGATGGAGGACTATGAACCTAGTTCTCTAGGTATGATTAAAGTAAAATCCATGTCATTCCCACCATAGATGATATTTTGATAGATAGTAATTTTAGTCATTTTTTTGTCATGACACTTGTTCGAGACTCAGAGATTCTAGTGAAACTGTTGACTCCATCCTTACGCTTAGAGACACCTACGGGAGGCAATTTGATGAACAAAAAATGACACCGACAATGTGATCTTACCCTTGGAGTTGAGAGTTTTGGTTGGGATCTCTTGGTAGAAATGTCGAGGCCTTACGACATCAGTATTATTATGGACTATTTATCTACATTCCATGCTTAGATTTTCTATTTTAGGTGTAGTGTGTGGTGTGTCCGCAGTGATGGGATCGAGTTTTCCTTTGTTGGTGAAAAGGAAATGATGAAGTTTAAGATTTAATTACTTATAAGAGGGTGCAACTGATTACTCAATAGTTTGATTGCCTCACCTTCTTGTGCAGCAGATGAAAGTTGTCCTATGTTTCCTACAGTGGTGGCAGAGTATGAGGACGTCTTTCCCAAGTATTTCTCTAGACTACCTCCCCACAGGGAGGTAGAATTATGCATTGATTTGTACCCCAGTATTTCACCCATACTAACACCTTAATATTATATGGATCTATTATAGATTTCTATGTTGAGGGTTTAGATGGAGGTCTTGTAGAAGAAGGGCTCCATAAGACCTAATGTTTCACCTTGGGCAGCCCTAGTTTTTTGGTTAAAAAGGTAGACGAGAGCTTGAGATAATGTGTAGACATATGGAGCCTAACCCAGGCGACCATGTGAAATAAATATCCACTACCAAGGATTGAGAACCTCTTAAATCATCTAAAGGGAGAGATGTGGTTCTTGAAGATATACCTTTAATCAGGTAGTCAACAGCTTCAGTTATGGGATAAGGATATCCTGAATATGGGTTTTATATGTCATTACGACCAATATGAGTACTTGGTGATTCTGTTTGGCATGAAAAACTCCCCAATCGTGTTCATGGGACTCATGGAATGGATATTCCAGCTTTACATATATCGGGTTGCGGTGGTCTTCATTGATGACATCCTAGTGTACTCGACGATCGAGGAGGATCACATGATACACTTAATAATGGTCCTAGACAAACTCTGAGAGCACCAATTTTATGGGATGATATTGATGTTCCAGTTATGGATTTGGGAGGTCCACTATTTGGAAAACATCATTTCAAAGGATATATTTGTAGTGGATCTGGTGGATATTGAGGTGGTTCTTGGTTGAGATCCACCCAAGAGTGTTACCAAGGTTTATAGTTTCTTGGGTTTGGCTAGGTACTATCAGAGGAATGTACCTGACTTTTCTAAAGTAGAAACACCCTTGATAGATTTTACATGGAAGGGATACCCTTCATGTGTATAGAGAAGTGCTAACATTGCTTTTAGGAGTTGAGGTAGAGGTTGAAGAGTGCTCTCATCATGATATTTTCAGAGAAGGGAGTCTGGTAAAAAGTGTTATACGATGCATTAGGGACCAAGTTTGGTTGTGTCCTGATGCAAGGGAATGTGGAGATTGCCTATGGTTCACAATATTTGAGACCACATCAGCAGAACTATGCGACCAATGATATTAAGCTAGCGGCGGTAGCCTTCACATTGAATATGTGTAGATACTACTTGATGGGAAAGAACTTTACCATCTACTATGAACACAAGAGTCTCAAGTATTTATTATCTTAGAAGGATCTAAACATGAGACAAATAAAATGGCTAGAGTTACTCTAGGAATATGAATTTGAGATTTTCTATCTTCTTGGGAAGGCGAACATAGTGGAAGAATCTCTTAGTAGGAGATCTAGCATGCAGTTTTTGAGTGAGGCTTTGGAGATATTGGCTTTGTTTTAGACATCCTTTTTGAATGGAGATAGAGTAGCTTACCTTCAGTAGATGGTTTTCACCCCTCCACACTTACAATGAGACAATGAGGCACAACTTGGGAATATCGATTGTGAGACATGATTTTCTCAGTTTTCAACAGGGAATACCCCTAATGGATATTAGATCGGTGGAGAGCATGCCATTATTTTTAGAGGGCACACAGTTGTACCAATGGCATTATGGGGGGAGGTTCTGAAAGGGTTCAAAAAATCCCCTTTAGCGGTACATCCTAGTGTGGTGAAGATGTACCAGGACCTTCAACATTAGTTCTAGAGGCCAGGTATATAAAAGGTTGTGGAAGAGTTCATTTCTTGATTTCTCACATGTCAACATGTGAAGGCTGAGCACCAAGTACTAGCGGGCTTGACCCAAACACTTGAGGCGCTAGAGTGGATGTGGGATAGGATATCGATGAACTTTGTGAAAAGTTTTCCATGAATGTCCAGGGGACATGATATGATCTATGTGATTGTTGAATGACTCACCACATTGGACCAATTCTTAGAGATTCAAGAGAATATTTTGTTAGAGGGCTTGGGACTCCCATACATGCATCAAATAGTTATAATCCATGGAGTCCCATCAAGCACATGAGCCTCAGCCCAGTTGGCGAGGTACCCTTAAGTGCATTCACAAGACCCAGGTTCAAAACCTAGTAGAGGTAAATTTTCAGGGTATTGTAGCAGTACTGTAGCAGTACTGCACACTTTGCAGGGACTGTAGAAGTCACTGTAGCAGGTATTGTTCGGTACTGTAGTAGTTGGAACTGTTCACCTTAGGCCACCGGTTTGGGCTTGGCGTCCTTAAGGCTTTCAGGAAACCCATGCCTTTGGGTAAGTAGAGCTTTCATGCCACTCTTGAGGTCTTCGAGCCACCTGACGGCCTTTGGGCCACATGCAGTTTCCCTAGACACACTACCATTAAAGGAGAAGCCCTAGAAGAGGATTCAGAGTACGTGAAATCACCAAAGTAGAGCCAAATGGATTTTTCAGAATGATAGGATGTGACTATGCCATTGGGACCAGCCTGTGCTTTAACAGGAAGCCTAGATAGATGGCTATGCGAAGGTGGAGAGCTACTATAATGATGTAGATGATGGGGAGTGGAAGTTCCTTGTAGATAGTCTGGTTGAATTCCCTAAGACCTTCGAGTCATGTAATCTCCTAAGCCTATGGGCCATGTTATCTCTATGCCTAAGTTCCTTGTAAGGGTTCCCCCTCATCCCTTAAATAGGGGGGTTATAAAAAATCAATAAAAATGAAGTCCATCTTTCCATTTGGGCATGGAGTCCCATCGACAATAGTCTCGGATCGTGATAATCACATTACCTCCCGGTTTTGGAAGGGATTGAAGGATTCAATTTGGAATTAGTTATTCTTGATTATGAAATTTCATCCCTAGATGGATATCCAGAAGGAGAGGACCATTCAGGTTCTTGAGGGCAAGCTACATGATTGCATCCTAGACATTGGTCGCAGTTGGGAGGATATCCTACCGTTGGTGGAGTTTTTTTACCACAATTTCTACCACTCCACCAATAGTATTGAACCATTCGACGCCTTATATGAATGAACATGAACGTCACCACTTTAGTGGACTCACCCCTGAGATTTATCACTCATGGGTCTAGAGTTAGTGTGGTCTACCACCAAGAAGGTGTAGATCATATAGGAGAAGATGACAAATGCACATAGATGATAGAAGTATTATGACGATAAAAGATACATGCCCTTAGAGTTAGAGGAGGGAATTCATGTTTTCCTTCTAGTTTCACCTAGATGGGAATTGAAGATACTTGTCCGGGGTGACAAGTTATCTCTAAGATACATAATCCATTTTTAGTTTTTGAGTAGAGTTGGTAAGGTGGTGTATCACATAGCTCTACCCCTATAGCTGCACTATGTGGATGATATCTTCTACATGTCACAGATGAGGAGTTACATGAATGAACAGTCACACGTCATTAACTATGGGGAGATAGACATTGATGATGAGTAGACTTTTGTGGATTAACCAGTTTAGATCGAGGATTGATAGGAGATGATCCCTCATGGGTGGTCGGTTCCTCTAGTGTATGTTCGATGGAAGCATAGGAATCTCTATGAGAAAACATGGGAGTGGGAGGCTCATATTTTTTCTCAGTACCCTCACATTTTTTAAGTAGATCTTATTTTGTCTTTCAGGGACATAATTCCCTAAGGAGGGAATAATGAAATGATTGAGATTTTTCTCGGTTTTTATTCTCATAAGTTAATTGGGAAAAATCTAAGGCCAGATGCTCAAATGGTGTGTGATTATAAGGCCCTGTGTTCCTAGAATAGTTCATTGAATTGTATTTAGTTTTTATTAAAGTGTGCATGCAATTTTTCTTTAAAACTGAATAAGTTCTAAATAGGTGCCAGATCAGAAATTCGAGGGAACCATTGCATTTAGGACAACGACATTACCTTAGGCGAGGCATATCCTTGACCGACATGGGTCTAGGGTGGATATTAGTTTTTGGATGTAAAAATAATTAAAATATTTATTAAAAATATTTTATTTGACATTGAATTGGTTAGTTTAAAGTATGATATATAATTAGGAATCTAGGGTTATGAAATAACCCTAAAAATCCTCTGAGGCAAGGAGACAAAGATTCCTCCAAAAAATGTTAATGAATTGGCGAATCAATATCAACGAACCTCAGATTCGATAGATCAATAAATGACGAAGACGTAACTTCAACCTTCATCAACAATATATCCAAACATCAAGGTAGGATGTTGATACCTTTATTATTTTCTCTTACTCTCTTAGATTCAATGATATACATGGACCGACTAATTAAAAGTATGATCCGTGGTTTGATCATTATTAAGGGATGATTAATTTATCATGGGGTTTATCAGGTGATATATATTAGTGATTATCCTCCCCCTATTTATCTTCTAATAGGGATGACTCAATGATAACATGAACAAGGTCAAGATCCATTATTTGGGAATTATATGTGTTATTGCTATCATCATTCTTGGAATTCGTCGATGTTGGACCCTCATGGTCAAGACATAATTTTTCTGTGTGGCTTCAAGCATGATCAGACCCCTAGAGTACCATCAAAATAGATTAAAGCCCAAGGTAATGAATGTCATGACACAAGGATCACAGTTGGGGATCTGTTTCAAAAAAAATCATCAAATAAACCAGGGAGGCCTACCAAACCAGAGTCATCGATGATTGGTGTCAGAAGTGAATAGTAGCATGCAGTGTAGGATAGTGTCCACCAGTGGCAGTGACAGCAGAACCACATGGAGTCGCAATGGCAGGGGCCGCTGCAGGGACCATGGATGCGGTGGATGACTACATTGAATGTGGAGGCACCGTGTTGAAAGAGAAACATGGGAGGATCCACACAGCCAGGGAGGACTGTTTGGACCATGCAGAATAGCTATGGCAGGTTGTGTTCGATGGATAAAAGCAGCCCACATGCGGTGGGCAAGACCAGTGCAGCCGAGTAATAGCCCAAGATTTTATTAATGAAAATTACTCTTGATCTAATTAAATGTATTATTATGTAAAATAATTATATAAAGCATATCTACTTATTTGGTTTTATGTTTTTGGATTTTAAAATACTGTTAAGAATTTTTACGATTTCTAACATAGCTATTGAACAGTGATCACACGATTAGTATAAGTATAGGGATTTAACAAATCCAACTTACTCAGACAAAGGAAGTGATGGCCTCATCCAGTATAATTTCTCCGTATGAAGCCCATTTTTCATAGATAATAAAGGAGGTAGCGTCACTCGTCTTCACTCTTGACCAAGCGCAATCCAAGCTTCGACACGTTAAGATTGAACGAAACCGCCTATGGGAGAAGTAGAAGTTAATAGATATTACCACCCGAGCAATGTTATCTGGGACTCACCAAGATCCTTTCAACATTGAACACCTTACCCTTAGGTCTTATGTGGGTGTTATAAGGGGTCAATAACAAGAATCTATCACTATTATTAGGTGAATTATTTTTGTATAGAATAATAATATACATTCATTTTATTATTGATATTTTGTAAATAGTTTTTAAAGCACAAATAGTATTTTTAGTTAATATTCAATTAAGAAATATATTTTGATAAATTAATGGATTTTTGAATTAAATAATATTTTAATAAAATATTATTACTAAATTAATTTTTATTAAATATAAATGATCTTATAATTTTTGTGGATACAATTGTATTTTATATTAATGTTTTAATGCTGTTTTTGTCAAAACCCATGAATTTTCTATAAATTTCAATTTTTATTTTAGAAGTAAAAATTCAAATTTTTAGAAAATTATTCAGATAAAATGAATATTTTTTTTAAATTAGGATGTAAAAATTATCCAACAGTTAATTTTTCATAATTTTTTGAGACAGTCGAATTTTTAGGTAAAAATTAAATATCGTTTAAATATATAATGTGTTTGATGAAATCATAATGACCTAATAGTTATGTAATAAAATACAATAAATGGGTCTATCTTCCAATATAAGTTTTACCTTTAAAATAATGTAATTTTAGGATTGTTTGATTTATTTTACAAAGCCTTAGCGGACACTTCAAGACATATAAAACATCTTAATATTTTTAAAATGATTTCATTGAGAATGAGACTCACCTTCACATAAGAAATACTAATATTTTAATAAGTTTGGCCATTAGACATCTAAAATAATGTTTTTCACTACAATTTGTAAAAATCCATGGGAAAAAACCATGGGATGGTTTGTGGTTCTGATTAGTTTAATGTGTGGTGTCTAAAACCTAAATAATAAAGAATTCCCTCTCCTTTCCTATATAAACCCACTCAATATCACATTAATCTTCACTAGAACCATTTAAATCACGACCAAAATCTTCCCTCTTTTCTATAGAACTATCCCAAGGCACCCAAATCTCCCTCTAAGCCTCTCTAAAGCCTCTCTCAAGCCTTTGGGATCACACTTCCATGTAAGGGATTGCTTTCGCATTTTTGCCCAAATTTCGTTATATTGTTATACCCTTTTATTTTTAATTAAAAATTTTGGGGTATGATTTCTCACCTCCCCTATACTGACCTCCTTATTTTTGAATTATTAGAGACCCCTTTCTCTATCATTAATTCCTCCAATGTAAACCTATTACCATGCTGAAATTTGGTAAGGGATTTATTCCTTTTTCATTTTTTTCAAAGTTTATTTATGTTGTTATTTCCTTTTATATTCAATTAAAAATGTTCGGGTATGATATTTAACAACCACATACTTCCCTACTTATTTTTTAATGATGTGAGACATCTTTCTATCTCATTAAACCCTCTCATGTACACCCGTTACCATGACAAAATTTCTTTAGAGTTATTACATTTCCCCTCCTTCTTCAAGTTTCTTTATTATGTTACACCTTTTATTTACAACTTCCATATGTTGGGACATGTATATATATGACCCTAATCTGTCCATTTCATTTACATATGACAAGTCAACCATTTTTATGAATTTTTATGTCACACCGTTATACTGCCAAAATTGCATTGTGATTTTCCAAGCCAATATCATGTAAAATATTGTTGCCACATTTCCATGTTATGATAACCATGATATATCATTACTTTGTGTTCATGGTTCTATTATAATCCATTGATATTACAAATTCCTAAAATGTAATATATTCTTCATGTTATTCCTTTTTTACTCCCTTTCTCGGCTTTATAGCTCAACATCATCTTTTGCATGTACTCAGGTTATCACATGAAATGTTAAGTTTGATGTAATGTTGTTGTCATATAAACAAAGATGCTGTGTTCTATATTATAGGTTTTTATGTAATGTTCCTAATTTTTCAAGAAACTAGACCTCTCAATCCTTAGAGTTGTCTTAAGTGAAATTTTATGTAATAAATCATGTTTAGGTGTGTAATACAGAGCATGTTTATTATGGTTGGTATCAAAGGATAGGTTTAGTTATTTTTTGGGATTAGGATTAGAAATACCCTAGTGAAAGCCATAAAGATAATACTAATTATGATAAAAACATCCCTAAATTTATGTGAGTATAGAGTAAGTGGTTTATCATGTATATAAATCCCTATTTGGATACGAGCAGGTAAAGGTGGCTCTGGCACAAATGTATCTAGGTGTAAAACCCAAAAACACCACTTTGAGCTAGACTCGAACGAGAACTAGTGCATGAAAATGGTCCTTGTTAAACTCTTGGCTATGAAACTTCTGGGTTATATGATTTGGTATATTTAGAAGCTTAGTATGAACCATTATTAAGGGAATAAAAAAATTCACCTAAGAATATTAGTTGGGAAGTTGATAATTGATAACATAATTAAGTTAAGGAAATAAATGTAATTTATAAGTTATCCCTTTTTGTTATTGGATTACGCTTTATGTGTTACCACTAATTTTAATTTTATTCTATCCAATGGTAGGTAATTTGAGGACTCGGGCTAATAATAGATTCGATTATCAATTTGATAATTGTTCTAATGGGATGGCCAATCTAGTGGGAGCAAGAATCCCAAAATTTGTCATGATACTCTCTTAGTTAACTCATGTTTTGAAGAGAATAATGGGTCAAGAGGAACGTTCACCCCCCCATTATGAAATAACAAGCCTCAATTGAGTGCTTCATGAAAAAAATTAATCAAACTTTTAATGGGTCATCTGATCCCTCAATCGATGGAAAATGGATCAACTAAATTGAGAAGTTCTTATCCATATTTAAATGTTCTGAACAAGAGAAGGTACTGCTGGCTACTTATCGTATAAATGGTGAAGCTAATCAACCATAGACATTGATAAAAAATATGAATCCTAAGGAGGATATCAATTCATAAGAATGAAAGGATTTCTAGAAAATGTTTTTTGACAAATATTATACTTGAACCCTAAAAATTAAGATGGAAAGGGACTTCCTTGTCTGGAAGAAAAAAGGTGGCGAGTCTATAAGAGTGTATGAGGATAACATCAAATGGATTTCACGACATGCCTCTGGCTTTGTCCTTACCCCAAAATTCATGGTTAGCTGCTTCTTTGGTGCGCTAAAACCAAGCCTATAGAAAGCCCTAGAGATCAGTGACTTCGAGAGCTATGAAAAAATTGTCTGATGTGCCCTCAAAGTTGAAATGGAGATTAGTGAATCTTAGGGGTATCATGGGGATAAGAAGCGTAATGTGAAATTTAATTCTGTTGGTATGATGGATAAATCCAATTGTTCAAGGAAATTCCAGCACCCCACTTTCCAAAGGTGAAGAAAGAAGCACCATGTAAATTTCCTGAAGGTGATAAGGAAATGATTTAGTGTGGAAGAGAAGGGAACCTGGATATTAACTACCGAAAAGAAAAACTTTCTACTGCGATAGAGGAGATGAACACTCTATTTGACCCCCATCACACTACTCATTGCATCAACTTCTAAGTACCAGGGCACTTTTCAAACCAGTTCCCTAATCCATGGTTTTTCAAAGGCAACCAAAAACCTCCAAGGCAGCAAGGGAGATCTTTTTCCATCACTATTGCTGAAGCGAACCACAAAAATGATATGGTGAAAGGTATGATATTTTTTAATTCATGAATGAAGAACAGACTTTTTTATTCTGGTTCTACACATTCTTTTATATCTCGAAGATTTAGTATAACTATCCAAACACCACCACTAATCATGTAAATAGAGATGTTGGTGAGAATGGAGAATGAGGAAATCATTGCAAACCATGAATATAACTCATCCCCCGTCACAATTTTTTGTTTGAACTTCTTAAAGAACCTCATCATACTCACTATGGTGGAATTTGATGCAATTCTTGGCATGAATTGGATTAACCAATATAGAGTCAAAATAAAATTTCATGAGAGGGAAATAACTCTCCCTATAGAGAATCGACCCCAGATTCTATACATGTTCAAGGATTAGGAAGAGTCTTATTTAGAACTATCATCTCAAGTGTGGATGTTACTTCCCTATGACCATGGATATCTTGATCATATGATTGATTCCAAGGAAGCAACAATCCTTGAAGACATGCCTATTGTGAGGGAATTAACTAAAGTGTTTCCCGAGAAAATTTCTGGTATTCCTCCTATAAGATATGTTGAATTCTCAATTGATATTATACATGGGGAATTCCCAATATCCAAGACTGCATATAGAATGGCTATTGTAGTGCATGATGAGTTGAAGAAACAACTACATTAGAATCTGGATAAAGGGTTTATACGCCTAAGTGCTTCACCAATGGGTGAACCAATCCACTTCTTGATGAAGAAGGATGGGTCAATGAGCCTTTACATTGATTATCATGAGCTCAACAAAATCACGATAAAGGACAAGTATGAACTGTCCCAAATTGGTTACTTTTTTGATAACATATGTGGAGAACAATACATCTTCAACATGGATTTGCAGTTGGGATATTACCAAGTAAGGGTGAAGAAGGAGGATATCCCTAAGATTTCTTTTTGCACAATGTAGGGGAACTATAAATTAATAGTAATTCATTTCAGACTCACCAATGCTCCAAAATTATTAATGGACATGATGAATAGAGTCTTTATAGATTACCTCAAATTTTATTTGTAGTATTTATTGGTGATATTTCAATATACTTCAAAACTAAGGAGGAGCATGAGGAGCATCTAAGTACTATACTAGAGACCTTATGAAAGGATAGTCTCTATGCAAAGTAGAAAAAGTGTGAGTTCTAGTTGAATGAAACCACATTCTAGGGCCATATTTTCACAAGCAATGGGATATTTATGGATCCTTCTAAGACAACTGCAATTGAGGGATGGTCGAGGCCAACATCAGTGACATATATCCATAGCTTCCTAGGGTTAGATGGATATTATCGCTGATTTGTGAGAAATTTCTCACGATTTTCAAACCCTCTTACCAATATAACTCAGAAGGGAGTCATGTTTTCTTGGAGTAATAATTGCGATGATAGCTTCAAGGAGTTGAAAAAAGGCGTATCAATGCGCCCATGCTCACACTACCCATAAGTGGAGAACTGTTTGTGGTAATTAGTGATGATTCGAAGAAGCTCTTGGGATGTGTGTGGTTGAAAAATGAAAAGGTCATTTCCTATTCTTTAAGGAAATTGAATGTTAATGAGAAAAACTATCCAAAACATGATCTGGAGTTGGTTGTAGTAATATTCACTTTAAAAATTTGGCGGAATTACCTATTTGGGGATAAGTTTGAAATACATACGAATCAGAAAAGACCCAACAGAAAGAGTAGAATATGCACCAATGATGATGGCTAGTGCTGATCAAAGACTGATTTCTCAATCCATTACCACCCAGTGAAAGCAAACAAGGTGGAAGATTATCTATGTAGAAAGGACCCAACAATTATATCATTTATTATAATTGAAAATAATCCAATCTTCTTATATTTGATGAAGATAGACATGGAAATCATGAAGAAGGAAACATTATCAATCCTTTCATAAATGATTTCCCAACCGTCTCTTTTGGAAAGGTTAAAGGATGCTCAAAAGTATGATGTGGGAATTTAGAAGAAAGTGAAAAACTATTAGTAAACCGAAATCCTCATAGTTCAATGTTAATGAAAAAAGAATTGTTAGATTTGGGATAAGACTATGTGTTCCATCAAATCTGAAGTTAATGAATAAAATTTTGGATGATTCACATAGTTCGAATTTTTCCATTCACCTAGGAAACACAAAGATATATTGAGATCTCTGAGATCATTATTGGTGGGATAACATGAAGAGGGAGATCACTGAGTATAAATCAATGTTCCTGGTATGTCAGTAAGTTAATGTTGAGAGGTAGAAGTATAATGGGATGATGAAACCATTACCCATAAAAGCATATAAATAGGAGAACATAACCATGGACATTGTCACCAGAATTCTGAAGACATTTAAATGAAACAATTCTATCTGGGTTGTTATGGATCATCTTAAAAAGACTACACACTTCATTGAAATTCGAGAGGATTTATCATTGGATTAATTGACCTGGATATATATATCAGAGATGTGGTAAGGATGCATGGAGTACCACCATCTATTTTATCCAATCAAGATCTAGGATTCACCTCTATGTTCTGGGATATTATTAAACTTGCTATGAATACTGAGTTGAACATCAGTACGGCTTATCATCCCCAAACTGATGGCCAATATGAGTGGAATATACAAACACTTGAGGACATGTTGCGAGCATGATCAATGGACTTCAAAGGAGAATGGGATCAACACCTTCCTCTGGTTTAGTTCTCTTACAATAATAGTTTCCACTCAAGGATTCAAATGTATCCTAATAAATCCCTGTATGGGAAGACATGCAGAACACTGGCATGTTGAGAAGAAGTTGGGGAGTGAAAAATCCTACCTCCAGAAATGGTCGAAGAAATGGTGGAGGAGGATAAGACCACCCAGCTGCACATTAAAGCTACTAAGGGTCGAAAAAAGAGCTATGATGATAATCATTGATGAGACCTAGAGTTTGATGTTGGTTTCATGGTATTCCCCTACAAATCATTATGGAAGAGAGTTATGAGATTTGGGAAGAAGGGAAGGCTTATTCAAAGGTACATCATCCCTTTTGATATCCTTAATCATATTGGAGTAGTGACCTATCAACTAAATCTCTCGTCATACCTGTATCAGGTACATGATGTATTCCATGTATCGCTCTTGAGAAAGTACATACTTGATCCATCCCATGTACTCAATCCAGAGGCGGTACCATTGGAGAATGATCTCTCTTGTAAAGAGAAGCCAGTGGACATCATAGATCATAGGGAAATTTCTCTTGTAAAAGTGTTGTGGAGAAACCACAAGTTTAAAGAAGGTACGTCAGAATCAGAGGAAGTGATGAAGTAGATTTACCCTCATCTGTTATAGTGTAAGAAAAAAAATTTAGGGAGAGATTTCTTAAGGGGGGAATATTGTAACGACCCAAGCTTTTATTAATGAGAATTACTCTTGATCTAATTAAATGCATTAAAATAAAAAATTGTTATATAAAACATATTCACTTATTTGGTTTTATGTTTTTGTATTTTAAAATACCATTAATAATTTTTACCATTGCTAATATAGCTATTGAATAGTGATAACATGATTAGTATAAATATAGGGCTTTAACAAATCCAATTTACTCAGAAAAAGGAAGCGATGGCCACATCCAGTAGAATTGCTCCATAAAAAGCCCATTTTACAGAGCTCGAAAATGAGGTCGCGTCACTAGGACTTTTTCTTGACCAAGCCCAAGTCGATCTTCAACACGTTAAGTTTGAATTGAACCGCCTATGGGAGAAGTGTATGTTAATAAATATTACCACCCGAGCGATGTTATCTAAGCCTCCTAAAGAGTCTATCACCATCACACACCTTACCTTTTGGTCTTAAGTGAGTTTTCAAAGGGTTTATGTAACAAGACCCAAGAAAAATGATTATGTGAATTATTTTTGTATAGAATAAATAATATACATTCATTTTATTTTTGTTACTTTGTAAATAGTTTTTAAAGAACAAATATTTTTTTAGTTAATATTCAATTAATAAATCTATTTTGATGAATTAGTGTATTTTTATATAAAATAATATTTCAATAAAATATTATTATCAAATTAAAATTTTTTAAATATAAATTTTCTTATAATTTTTATGTATACAATTGTAATTTTTTATTAAGGTTTGGAAGCTATTTTTGTCAAAACCCATGAATTTTCGATAAATGTCAGATTTATTTTAGGAGTAAAAATTAACATATTTAGAAAATTATTTAGATAAAATGAATATTATTTTTTGAATCAGAATTTATAAATTATCCAATGGTAAATTTTTCATAATTTTCTGAGACAGTGGAATTTTTGAGTAAAAATTAAATATATTTTAAATATATAATGTGTTTTTTGACTTCATAATGACCCAATATTGATGAAATAAAATAATTTAAATGGTATGTTTGGACAATATAAGTTTTACCTTTCAAATAATGTGTTTTGAGGTTTTTATAATTTATTTTACAAAGCTATAGTGGGCCCTCTAAGACTTGTAAGACATTTTAACACTTTTAAAATGATTTATTTGAGAGAGTGACTCACCTCCTCATAAGAAAGGATAATATTTTAATAATTTCAGCCATTTTCCTTATAAAATAATTTTTTCCACTAAAATTTGGGAAAAACATGGGCAAAAACCGTGAGATGGTTTGTGGTTTTGATTAGTTTAATGTGTGGTGTCCAAAACCTAAATAATAAAGAATTCTCTCCCATTTCCTATATATACCCACTCAGTATCCCATTAATATTCACTCAAACCATTTGGATCTCAACCAAAATATTCCCTCCTCTCTATATAATCCTCTCAAGGCACCCCAAGATCTCTATAATCCTCTCTCAAGCTTCTCCTAAGCCTTTGGGATCACACTTCCATGTAAGGGATTTATTCATTTCTCATTTTTATCCAAATTTATTTATGTTGTTATGAACTCTTATTTTCAATTACATATGTTGGGTTATGATTTAGAACCTCCCCTATACTTTCCTTATTATTATTTAATGATTATATACCCATTTATCTCTCATTAATTCCTCCCATGTACACCCGTTACCATGGCGAAATTCGGTAAGGGATTTATTCTTTTCTCATTTTGTCCAAGTTTCTTTATGTTGTTATTGAATTTTACTTTCAATTAAAAATGATTGGATATGATTTTTAACCACCCCCATACTTACCTCCTTATGTTTTAATGATGAGATACCTCTTTATCTCTCATCAATCCCTTTCATGTACACCCGTTACCATGCTAAAATTTCATAAGAGTTATTCAATTTCTCCTATTTCTTCAATTTTCTTTATTATGTTACACCTTCTATTTCAAAATTCCATATGTTGAGAAATTTATATATATGAAAACCTTTCTATTAATTTCTTTTAAATTTTATGAGATACCCTTTTATCTCTCATTTACCGGTTTTTTTATTTTTTATGTCACGTCGTTATGTTGCCGAAATTGCACCTCGATTTTCAAAGCCAAAATCATTATATAGTGAATACCATACCCATGTCTCTATAATGGGTATTAACCTTTATGAAAATATAAATATTGACTGGTACATAAATTTATGTATTACATATTACTCAATCATGTAATAACTTATGATGTTGAATGATTCCATGTTATATAATCCATGTGGCACACTTATGCATGAAATGAAATGTTTAAAAAGGGTGCTCCCTGATAGCACTCCAATGCATTGGGTAAAGATTAGTATAATTGTAAGTCATGTGCAATGATGGTTTACACATGATAATTCAAGTTCAATAAGGGTTTACTCATTCCAATTCATGTACAATGAGGGTTTTCTCATGCTCCATGTGAAATGAGCCTTGGACCATGATAATATCTTGTTAAATGTTGTTGCCACATTTCCACTTTATGATAATCATGATATACCATGACTTTATGTTCATGTTTCTCATATGATCCATTGATATTACTATTGGCTAACATGTACTGTATTATGCATGTTATTCCTTGTTTACTCCCTTACTGGGCTTTATAGCTTACCTTTTTCTTTTTCACGTCCTCAGGTTATCCCATAAAATGTTAAGTATGAAAGAATGTTGTGGTCATGTAAAATAGGTTTTTAATAAAGATGTTGTGTTTTAGGTTCTAGGTTTTTATGTAATATACCCAATTTCCTAGGACACAAGATCTATCAATCCCCAGTGTTGTCTTAAGTGCATGTTTATGTAATATTTCATGTTCATTTGTGCAATAAAGGGCAGGGTTATTATAAGACATGGACTAACTAGTGACCTGAGCCTAGTGAACTCGACCAGTGTAGACCAAAATATGCTGCGTAATGTCTTTCGGACTAGTCCAAGTCATCCGGTGGGTCTGATCAGACCCAGGTAAGGCATTTTTAGTAAAACATCTATAACTTTCAAACCGCGTGTCCCTTTGACATGTCGTTTGTGAAATTGGGACCCTTGAGATAAGATGACCCTTTTGCAATACTATAAGTGAGTCTTTGTGAATTTTGGAATATAAATTTTTTTCTTGAGTTGTAGGTTCTCCTGGAACAACTGTGTTACAATAAGAATTTTGTGGCTTTTTGTGATCATGAGACTATGTTACTTGGTGACTTCATGATTTGGGGGATGAATGACCTATTGAAAATCCATGTGTTATCTATAATCCATGTGTTATCAACACTCCGTGTGTTATCAACACTCTATGTTTTATCTAAACTCCATGTGTTATCAACACTTCGTGTGTTATCAAAACTCTGTGTGTTATCGGCACTCTGTGTGTTATCGACAATTTGTGTGTTATCAATATTTCATGTGTTACAGACACTCAGCGTGTTATCAACACTTCATGTGTTATCGATACTCCATGTATTATTGAAACTCCATGACTTATTTATATTGGGTGTTATGTGGACTATGACTAATAATCATGATTTTCTTTCTATAGACTTATTTCAGTGCGAGATGACTATACTTCCTGGATTTATTTGTGATATACTTTATGTATTTTCTTGTGGTTTACTTTGTGTATTTCATAATGGTATTCCTTTTTGGTTTCAGGATACCCTACTGAGTATTGTTTTACACACCCCTGTGTGGTCTTTTCCTATACAAGTTGTGTCTTGTTCAAAAGATCGATGCTTTAATGAAGTCTGAGGTGGAGTAGGACTAGGTGGTTATTAGGGTAATCGTAGAGATGATTTGTGATTTTATAGGTTCAGACAACTATCCTACACCTACCCTTTAGGTAGGGTTCTCTGTGGATGAGTTTCAAGAACCTGTGCATTCACTTTTGCAGAATCTTTCTTTTGGAGGGCTTGTATTTTGGCACTGTTTACATTCTAGTTTTCCTACTGTTGTACTATGTGGTTGGTATCATCGTGTATATATAATTTGTCTACTTAGTGTTTTTACATTTAAATATTTCAAGCTTGGAGATGTGTGAGTGTGTACATGTACTTAGAAAAATACCTCCCATTTGTGGGATATGCCAACTTAGTACTAGTTTCCATCCCCTGGCCTATCAGAGGTGATCTTGGGGTAGTCATTACATGGGCCCCTTTGGGATGAGTCGTGACAATATTATTGTGTGGTCTTAGTTTTTGGGAACCATATTCCACCATTTTAACTCCCTAAATGATAACTCAACCCAAACCTATACCTAATACATCACAAGAGACCACATGTCCTTGCATATCCCATAAAATTCAATGCCGATGTATAATTAAAAACATGTTTTAAATCATCAAAACAGTTATTGCACTTTGAATCTCATAAATACCATACTTTTTCAAGTGAGATAAGTCATCAGAGAATCCAACTTTGAGAAATATTGAGAAAACTAGTGGTAATACCCTACTAGGCCCATGAATATTCAAATATCAAAAAACTTATGTGGTCTCTCCCAAATCATAATAGAGTTCAACTTCTTAGTATATACTGAAATTCCATGATACAAGAAGAGATATCACAATAACTTCACCCCCCAAATATAGAAATCACATTTTGATATATTGGCATAATGGAAGTGAATCATTAAAATTAATATAACCACTCTCAAATGACACAAATGGTCCTCCTTAGTATTTTATTAAACCAAGATATCATCCAACAACACAACCATGAATGAGTTTATATAATTTATTAATATCCTATTCATCATTACTTTAAAAACTGTAGGATCATTGGTTAGACCAAATTTCATAACAAGATACACATAATGTCCAAACGTACTAAAGATGGTGGTCTTGAGGATGCTGGATTCATTAATTCTAAACCGTTGATATCCAAACTATAGATAAAACATCAAGAACTAATTTTACCATATCGACTAACCAAGAAAATTATAAATTTGAGGAAAAAAATATTTTTTCTTTACCATAACATGATTATGTTTTTGACAATCAATAAAAAGGTGAAGTGTTCCATGAGATTTCATTGAAACAATAATAGTTTCTTCCCATGGTGAAAAAATCCAAAACAGAAATACAATATCTGACATATCATAAAAATGGGTCATTAAACATTTCAGTCCATATGGCCCTATATTGTAAGAACGAATAAGGATTAGTTGGGTACCTGGTACAAAGTTAATTGGGAACTCTGCATTCCTTATCTATGGAAAACCAATAAAGTCAAATGGAAACATATTGAGAAACTCAAAAAACACTAGGTGAATATTTTCACTCAAATATTATCACTACATATCAAAATAAAACACATATATCAACCTATCTAACTCTTAAAGGGTGTTTAGATCAACACAACCTCGGGTCCCATTCTCCCTGGAAGAAAGAGAAACCTCATCAGGGTTAGTAAAGAAGACCCACTAAATATTACAGTCTATCTGAGATCTATGGGAAATCAGTCAATATATCATAATAATAAAATCCAAAGGATTAATATAAAGGACTAGAAAATCCTATGTGATATTGATCTCTAAAAAATAGAAGACACAATAAGTGAATTAGATACCACACTCTCACTTCATTCTAAGGGGTGTAGTGATATCCATCACATGAGACATAATATCTATAGGAGTATTCAAAAAATTAATAAGATGAGTTTATATGAATGAATGAGAAGAATAGATATAAAATAAAGAATTCACTAATGGAGATTCCATTTTTATTGAACCTATCACTATTGATGGATCCACATTAGCTTTCTTTGGAGTCTCTTCCACTGTGTGAAGAAGATCCGTTATAGATGCCTAAGGCTAGAACCCATAGTTCTTGAAGCTTATGATTGTAATATTTTACCTTTAAGTACCGATGATAACATGAAACTCTCTGAGTAATAAAATATATAAAATATCATCTGTAGGTAGGAAGAGTGATCACATGAACTAGAAATATTCAGTGTCTCAGTAAAAAACCCGTTTTGAATGCCCAACTTTATTGTATTAAAAGAAGGTAAAAGGGCCAATACAAGGCCCTGGAGGAGGTCTAGATGATCAATTATATCATTATACAGTATGATACACATGAAAATTACTATTTACTTTTAACTAACAAATAAAATTTCCACTAGGAGTAGGAGGAACTCCCGTAAACCCTGACTTAACATTCATGCCACGATTAGCTCTCAATGCTCTATCATGAACATCCTTATAAGAATAGAGCTTAAACATGAAAAAATGAGATAAAATATCCTATTTAAGACCTATATTTAATAATAAAGACTTTGTATTCTCATTTTTTACCACTATATGAGAAAATAGAGAAAGTTATGAAAAATGGTTTGTATACTGCTTCACAGTATTTTCACCTTGTTTGAGGATAAGAAACACCATGGAATTTTCTGAAACCTAAAAACTAGATATATATATTCAATAAATAGGTCTTTGAAGTATTTCCACACCTAGTATTCATGTTTATTTATTATAACCATCAAATTCCACCACCACCTATAAGTCTCTTCAAGCATAAAGGTAGAACACATTTCCTTTATTGAATCTGGTGTTTCCACGAACTCATAAAGTAGCTGAATATTTTAAAACAAATACTATACCTATTTATGATCATATGAGACTTAGAAATTTGGTGGATTATGCTAAAGAAAATCTGGATCATGATCTCTAAATTCATCCCTTTGAGGTTCCATTATTGAATCCAGAATGGGAACAATTGTAGTTACCTATCAAAAAGCTTGAATGGTAGGAAATGATATCTCAATGAGATTATGATTATCTAGAGGCTTCTAATTTCATGGTTTTGTGTAATCTCCCCCATATGTTATATTAAAATGACCTATTAGGTTCATTTTACTACAAAACATCAATAGATAACAAGAAAACATCAGTAATTATATTTAGGTTATCAGCTCAATCGAGATATACAAGAATATTAATTCCATTAAAAGGAATTGATTTTTTTTGGATTTTAAAATACTTAAATAAAATATTTTAAAATACTGGAATCAGATAAATTTATTCCACTGGGAAACTTTTTTAAAACACCCATGGTGACTTAAGGATTTAAATGATGATATATGGTCATAAAATCACTTGTAACAACCCATTAAGTCCCAAAAATCCTAACACTTATCTACTAAGACATCCTATATTACATAAAAACTTAAAATAAAGATACACAACCTGGACTCTGATACCATTTTTTCATGAACCAGCCTTGATACACTGGTATACTAATACCAAATCAGGATCTCACATAGCCTACATGGTATTCCTGATCCTCAAAGGTTGGAGAGCAACACTTGAAATCATGTAAGAGTTAACCAAAATTGTTGTTACATAAAAACAAACAGCAAAAGAAGATAAATAAACACATAACCTATATTCCAAACACTTATCAAGGTGTAAATCACTACAAGTAGATATATAAACATCCCAAAGTCATACAAAGGTGAAATTACATCCATCAAGACCAGTCCTCAAAATACCTATGTAGATTGTAGAACAAAGCTCCACCACTCACCACTATCATTCCATGTCCCATTCTTGAGAACATCAACCATCTCAAAGTAGTACTTTCAATTTTTTCCTAGACCTACAATAACATTATCTACGAGCACCCAATAGAAAAGTTATGGTGTGAGCTAAATATCTCATTAGGATATCGCTAAAAATTCCATAAGGAGTTCCAATACTAAAAAAACCATTTATGGTTTCATTTTAAAAACATTGAGGCATGGAATATCATTTTCATATTTTATATTCAATCATGATTTCAAATTAATAAGTTCTAATATATATCAAAATCATCTTAAATAAATAATATCATAAATCAATTGTATAAATAAAAATAGGTCTACTATTAATAGCATATACTAATTAAATCATAATAATGCACCATGAACATAAGATATGAGGATAGTTATTTTCTTGATATAGGATCCTAACACAACTTAGTAAATCATCATAGCTTAAGATATGTGCATGCATCCTAAGGATTTTTCCATTAGGATAAAATCAATCAATTTCCCATCTTGACAAATCATGTAACACTTGGTTTAGTCATAATTGTCATCATAAAATCCAATTATAAGGATTCTGAGTCCTAGATTTCTTATACTATACACACACTAACTACTTAGGCTCACTCATGCTTCAATCAATCAATCGACCGATCTTGGAAAAATAAATCTAATTAAATTAAAGTCATTATTCATAGTTTAATTTCCTAATTTCTGGTTTAAGAATAGCTTTTAAATTTCAAAACCAAATCATATGTTCTCATTAAATTCATGCATTTCAGAATTATATTTTATTTAAATCAATTTTTAATGACTCAAATTCAATTAAATTGAATCCATGTTTTCTAAAAATCAACACATATATTCAAATAAAATACAAATAGGTTCTATTTAAAAAATCTAATGCCTTTGAATCAATAATAAAATTATAAAAATTAAAGTTTTAGAAAATAATTTAGAAAAAAATTAAATTCAAGAAGTAAATTAAGGAATAAATTATATGGAAAATTCTTATGGAACCAACTACTATTCTGATACATGATCAAATGTTAAATCACATAAAAAAGGAAACGAAAATGAAGAAATAGAGGCATAAATTATAAAAGAGTAATCCCTAGAATTAATATCAATCAAATCAATGATTAAATCTATAATAAACATGAGTATTATTCACTATCAAGGAAGGAGAGAAGAAAGGAAAACAAGAATTCCAAATGAAGGGGAAAACACTTACTAGAGATAGATAAAAAACATAAACTTGTTCATTGATCTAGGAAAGAGAGAGGTTATGAGATCCAATACACCACTTCAGAGCCTCCAAAAGATAAGCAATCAGATTAGTGTTTATTAAAAGTGATTTAGGATTTATAATTAGGGGTTATAAGTTTTAATTCTAATTTTTAGGGGAGGTTAAAAACCCATTCTCATGGTTTACTATATTTGGGTTCATGATTTGTATGAACCATGCACCAAAATGTGTAACATGATTGGGATTTTGGAAATTATGCATGGTTTCATTTCATTATTAGTGTAACTACATTCTTATTATGAAAAACACCACTACCCAAGGGCATATGGTTTGGATGGGTGGACACATCATTTGGAAAAAACATGCTCCAACTGTTTGAAACCATCTAGACCCACTAATCAGGGAAAACAATTTCTAGGCCAAACCAAAAGGATTTCTTAAATCATTTTCCTACTGTACACAACTTCAAAACCTCTAAAAAAATTTAGAGGACTCCAGAAATTAATAGAAATAAGACCTAGCCAAAGGATAATAAAATGAAGGGACAAGGAAAACCTCAAATTGGAAAATACGATGTCACACCACATCAGAAATAGTCAATATAATTAATAAAATCCACATATATTCTGACAACCTAATATTTTATTCCTTCACTATCAAACCATCATATATTATTCATTGTGTATCCCAACATACCAACCCTATCCCTCTACCAACGATCATCATATCTAATGTATCAAATATCCTAACAAAAGTATTTTAGAGTTCATCTATATCAAATATACTTTATCATTTCCAAGTCAAAAATAACAAAAAAATAGTTATCTATTCATGTAACACCTTGATATTTTAAAAAAACATTATGTTCAATAATGTAGAAGACACGTAACACCGAGTTTAAAGGGCCCGTGAAATATATTATTTAAATATTTCTATTACATACTATCTATTTAATTGGAGAGTATAAATTGGATTAAATGGTTTATGGAATATTTTTAAATTACCAAGAAAATATAAATATATTTATGATGTTTTTGTAAAAAATTCCTTAATTTTTTCTAAAGCCATTTTATGCTTCAAAATATGTTTTCTTCAAAAATGATTTTTCATTTTTTTATACCTGGAAAATATAAGTAAATTATTTCAATTTATTAGTGTTATTTTATAAAAAGGATATCATTTTTGAAATTATCCTATCAAAATTACCATAGGTTTAACTCTTTTTATTTTTTTTAAAAAATATTGGGTTTTAAAAGAATAATGAAAAATATCGATTTTTTAAAATATCATTTATTTTAATTAAATAAATTTTTTTTTGAGATTGATTTTAAAATTTATTTGGTATTAAAGTAAAATATGATCCATTTCATTTATAATAATATAATTATCTTAATTTTAATCAGTAATTTTATTGATTTTGGTATAAATTAATTTTTATCCTTAAAAACACATTTTTTCTCCAAATTGTTTTTATGTATATAATGTTTCTCTATTTTAATTAATTAAAATAACCATTAATTAGAAATTAAAGAAATGAAATTTTTATAAGTAATATCAACATATATTAATTTAAATTCATATAATTAATATTACTAGTAATAGAGTTAATGTAAAATCATTTATTCCTTGAAAAAAGCATTTTCTTGAAAAATAGATTTTTATCATGCTTTGTGAGTATAATTTTAAATTAGATAATTAAACCTAAATGAATTGAATTTTTAAAAATGGATTCAATATTTGGAATTATAAGGTGAAAAATTGGTAAATGTTCCCCTTTTATTTTTAGTCATTATGAATATTAGCTATTGTTAATAAATATCACCACATTTTGGGTAAATCAGGTAATTATGGTTAAAAACAATATGATAAGGTTTAAAAATTGACCGTAAAACGTGTTTTTATCCTATTATATGAGTGGGTTTTGTCTATTTAGCTCCTTGTATCAAATATATGGCCACTTATTTTCATATTTATTTGATTTTGACCTTTATAATATTTATGTAAAATATAAACAGAAAAATGTCACATTCTCTCTTTTAATAACTATAATATTTGGTGATAGGGATAAGAAAACTTATGTTTTTTTATAAATATTAATGTTAAAGATAAATTATTTTTTATCATATAAATTTAATTCTAATTTTGATTAATTAAATAATTACAGTAAATTCTTATTTAATGTAGACACTGTATTTATTCAATTAATAAAAATATAAAATAATGGTCTTTAAAATTTTAAGACATATAAATTGAATCAATTATTGTATTAAAATATTGTTTTAGATAAATATAACACTTTAGTGTTTTTTAAAGTGCTATATTAAATTTTAATTACTTTCATGTTGTTTTCAAAGTAAAATTATTTTAATAGTTTCAAAAATGACATTAATGATATTTTATAATAAATAATACTTAATTAAATGATATAAAATTACTAAAAATTATATATTAATCTAATAAATTTTTATATGGTTTAAAATATCAACCACGGTATATTTATTGTCTAATTATTCTTTTATAGTATGTCTCTTGACCCCTAAATAGTAAAAACTTTGTTATCATGATAATTCTAAAAAACGATTAAAGTGGGTTAAAAAAAAGATAAAGGTAAAAAAAATCTAAACTTGTCCAATTTTTTTTGATGATACTATTTTTACCCATAATAATCATATATTTTAATTATATCAGTTTGTATCTTTCTTTAATGAAAATTAGTTTATATTAATTTAGTATTTTAAGAAATTCTAAAAGTGCCCCTCCCCTCACATCTAAAGGGGAACCTCTTCTACTATATTATTCATACCATAAATCATTTTTCAGTAATTTACTAACTAAAAATAGACCATAATTCCATTAAAACATCATAGATTCCGTATTTTGATTAGAAAACCATCTTAGGAATGCTTTCAGTGTAAACCTAAAGAGGTTTTCCAAAGAAGATGTATCATTCTTAACCAATCATTTATGTTTTATTTCATCATATATCTACTTACAATCTTATTAAAAAATGATTCTATAAGAAAATAAGTATATAAAATATATTTATACATTTTTATTTTAATTTCATATCTTATATCATATCCTCTTCCATTAAATGGGAAACAAAATCATCATTTGTGTGTATGGTGGACTACCATCTCACGAACTGATGGAATTCATTTTCCATCACTAGCACTCAATGATGGTTTTAAGGATGGATTTACTATATATATAATATTAATCACATACTAATGATTCTATAATGATAATATATCATTTGATTATTACCCTACCATTCATTTAAAAATAAAAACGTTGTTTATCCGTACATGTGGATAACCACTTCCCCGAAGCGATGCGATTCGTTTTTGATAACCACATCACATGAATACTATATATATGTGTATTTAAATAAATAATATTATATTTATGTTATAATTATCATTATTTAAAGACAAAATAATCATTATTTTCTTTTTATCATGATTGTTAAAAAGTAGAAACGTAACCCATGCGTAATTAAAACTTACCATCTCTATGTTTGCAATATAGTCAATTTTTCATAACCACATATCATGGTTGGTTTAAAAATTATAATTGATATATAAACTTTATATTTTTTATATTATTATTATTCTGTTGATGATGGAACAATTACTACCTTTACCATAGTCAAACCACTGAATCAGGTTTGGATGTATAAACTAAATAGCATCAAAACGTCTGATGTCATCATAATTGATCATGTAATTAAATATAACATATAAATAAATAAAATAAAAATAATAATAAAAATGAAATTTTTTACTAATGAAGTAAATAATAAACATAATTTTATTATTCAGGAAGATAAAGAAAATACATGATGAGTCAGACCCAAGGTAAGGGATTTCATAATTCAATTTCTTTTCAGTGGGTTATATAACTTATTTATTAACTATGTCATGTCCAGAATATTTTTGAAGTTACATATGATTATTTTATTTCTTATTTATAAGTTTTATTTGGATTTAATATTTTTTCACATAATCACTTCATTGATTAATTCTCAAATCAATTTTACTATCTTTGTAATGGATTCTGTCTCAATTTTCTTTCATTGAGATATATATTAAAGGTATACACCTAATTTCATTTATATGGTGTATATTTAACCCATTTTACATTTCATATAATGAATAATTAATAATTCTTGGTATATTATGTTTCAATTCAAATTATTTCATCCAAGAATATTTTACTTGAAAGTTACCATGTGGTAAGGGGTTTAATAACTCAATTTCTTTTCATTGGGTTATATTAATTCTTCATTGTCTTTGATATTCTAACATTAGGTGTATTATAAAAGTTTATTATTTTATATTTTATTTAAACTTTTATTATGTGGATTTAAATTTTATACCCTTAATAAATTTATCGATTTTTACTCACTTCAACAGTATGATCTTTATGTGTTAATTCTTCTCAATTTCCACTCAATTGAGACATATTTGGTATTTTGCACATATATAATTTTATAATGTGTATTTACCACACATTTTATATTTTATATCATGAATATCTATATATTAATAATATTTAATGATTCCTTTGAAGTTAGTTCTCTCATGGGGGATATGATTCAGAAGTTACCAAAGTGGTAAGGGTTTATTTCACAATTCCTTTATTATTGATGATTATTTATGTTTAAGTCTCTGATAAAGGAATTATTTGATATTTATATAATAAAAAAAATAATTGTTTTATGAAAAATGGTTATTTATTGAAATTAGATATTTTAATTTCACTTTACACTCTTAATTACTTGTGATATAAAAATCATACTTTTAAGGAAAACTGATTTGATTTTCTACTCGGTCAAGGATCTTTTTCTTCCATATCTATATTTTTGTTAAAATATTTTATAGAATATTTTAAATATTATGAAATTATTTATTTAATAACTTTTTACTCATGATTGTATTTTTTCAAAAAGGTTTAAAAGGAATCTTCTTTTCATTTTCTGTATAATGTAGTTTTTGACTTTTTACGAAAAATGTTAATGCAATATTCATTCAATCATACTTAGTATGAATAGAATATTCCTTCCATAATGGACACTAATTTATATAAAAATTAATTTAAAATTTTAAATGGTCTTTTTCTATGAATGTTTTTTCAAAATTTTCTATAAATTCTGTGTTTCTAAAAGTGATATTCAATGTGAAAGGGTTTTTTCCTCCAGAATGTTTTTAATGATCTTTCTATGGTATTTCTATTCATAAGTGACCAAACCCCTTTATTTTACATACACTCAACTAGTGATATATTGTAATTATACAATCATTATTCATTATCTATATGGTTTATGATTAGTTTTACTATGTAAATTATTGATATTCACTTTCCTTATTAAATTATTTAGTCATTAACTTTATATTGAAACATTCACTTTTTTGTAATCATTATACATATAATTTATCTTAAATATAAAAACTATTTGTATCATGAATATAAATATTTCCTAAAATGTATTTCATTTATACATATGTTGTTTTTACATGAATTTTATTTGATTGACTGGGAGAATATTGGCATTCCATATTATTTACTCAATATCAGTATTTAATAATAAGAACCATTATTTATGAATCTAACTGATCATTTAATATATGATGAATGCATTGTACATATAACAGCGGGTGTGGAAAAAAATTATATATCCCCTAAATGAAATTATAGGTATCATGAAAATTACTGTTTATCTATTAAATGGTTTTTGGCATATAACAACCCAGAGTTAAACAATATTTTCACATGTCCTCAATGACAAGCTTTATATGTCTAAAATTATGCATTCCATTATTATGAAATTATTTATTGATATACATCTGATTATTTGAATAGTTATGATATCCATGCATAAGTTTCAAGATGATGTGATTATTTATATGGAATAATTTGATATTTATAAACACATTCCATATTATTCTTTGTGATCAGGTTATTGATAAAATTACATGTGTTTTTTAGTTATTTACCTTAATATATTTATTATTCCTTATTTAATCTTGACAACTTCTACTATATGTAAACCATACTGATCATTTTATGTCACCTTTATTTTCACTCCTTTCTCTATGATATGAATAAAGAATCCTTGGATGAGTTTAAGGAAGAAAAATATTTACTTTCACTATGATGTATTTTTATATTTTCAAATGTAGTGTAAGATTTAAGTATTTATCTAGTTTACCAAGATTACTACATTATTTTGTGATTTGGGATGAAATATATTTTTAATTATGAAAATTTCATAAATTACCCACTAGATCTAGGATACTAGGGTCAGGGTCATTATAGTTGGAATCAAAGAAAGTTTAGTATAAACAATGGGAACTATATTTAGGAAAAAACATAAGTAAACATAAACCTATGACAAACTTTGATGATATTCCATAAAGAAACATAGTTTATGAATTAGAAGAGGATAGTTTCATATTTTTAGGTTCCATCATAGGTTAACTAGTCGATGTTGGATTATAATTTTTAGGGAATCGATATTCATTTCAGGTTTCATGTGATGAGGGTTTAACTTGATTAAAAATATTTTAAGAGACATTTATAAGAATAAAACCCCTTAGGTCAGTATATGTTTTAGTAGAAAGGTTATTTGAGGAATAATTATTTTATATTTTATGGACATGATTTTAAATGTTTTGTAACCTTTGGGGTTAATGTGATCATTTATTCTTAGGTAATAATAGTTAATTAATATTATTTTATTTTTTGAAAAATAATCTATTTAAAACTTTTAGTTGTTAAAAATTAATTTTATGATTAATGTTATTTTTGAAGATGATTATCATGTTTTTGGGAATTTTATAGGAATCTTATTAATATAGTTTTTTAAAAATGATAACCCATAAGCTGGGAAACAACAAACCACATCTGGAAAGACCATGAGGCTTGAAACCACAATTGATGGGAAATATGGGTGCAATTCCAACCACTAACCTACAAGATGTCCTAGTGAGTATGAAATTATTTTACTCAAAACTTTATTTGGATAAATATTAGTTTGATTTTTTGAATCATATAATAGAATCAAATATTTTTTAGTTTTTATGATTTTAGGGTGATTAATAATATTTTAAGAGATATTTTATTAGATTGTGGTACATATTTTCACAATGTTTATTGTAATGTATTTTCTAGGATGAGTGATATTATGTTTTTGGAGGTGTAAGATGAAGGGTATGAGAATTACCTTGTGGTTAAAAAATTCATTAATGTTAATTATATTGAGGTAAGTTGGGATATAGAATAATTTATTTGTGGAATAATCCATGTTGAACCTTTTTTGTTATTGTGGAAATTTTAAAGTAAAATTATATTATTTCTTCATTTGAAGGATTATAAATTTTGTATATTATCTTATATTATGGTATACATTTCAGCTTTAGTAAAAATTTAAAGACATGAATAATATATTGTTTTCTTTTTTTGTATTATGTGATCCATTATAAGTTGATTTTAGTGGTTCAGGAATTAAGAATTAATCCTAAATACTTATCATTTGGAGAGATTATGAGATTGTGGTAGAAATTGATTAATATATGAAATTATAATTTTAAAATAATTATATTTTATTATGTTGAAGTAATCACTCATGTCTAAGAAAAGGATCATAAAACAAAGATTCTATCCTATTATGTTCATTTGGGATTAATCAATGGTCTCTTCACACGTCACATATTTATGGTTTTGAGGTGGTCATCTTTATCATAACCATGGTCTTTATCACTTTATATTAGTACCTGGGAATTATATTTCTCCTCCATGTATGTACTTTCACTTCAAATTATTTTTATCCTATTTGAAAACATATTTCTTTGTTATTTTATATTCTCTTCGTATTTCCCTTTCCTTCTTTTTAAGTGGATGTTTTGTTAACCATTTTTCAATGAGGGACTTACAAAAAGGAATTTTCAAATGTGAAACCATTTATTTATGATTATAAGTTAAATTTTATAGGATTTAATTTATTTAATGTAGGGAGAATAAAATACCCTAATATTTTAATATAAAAAAATTAAGTTCGATTGCATATATGAAAAACACCATTGAGCTAAAATGACCCATGAGAGATATTATAAAAATCTGACTTTTAAAATCTATCCATTCAATTGGAGGATATAAATATCATTAAATGATTTATGAAATTTATATAAAGTTCCTAGTCAATATAAAAATACTAATAAATTTTTAGTAAAATGTCACTCAATTTTCAATAATGTTACTTTATGCTTCAAAAATAAGTTTTCTTTAAAAATTATTTTTCAGGTTTTATGTTTATGGATAATATAACTATTCATGGAAAATTATAGTAATGCTATTTTTTAAAAATTATATCACATTTTAAATCACCATATAAAAATTATTTTAGAGTAAAATATTTGGATTTTTCTAAATTGTTTTTCAATAAATAGTGAAAAATATCATTTTTTGTAAAATTGTCTTTTCATTTAAAAAAATAAATAAATTTAAAGTGAAATTATATTTTTTATTTTGTATTAAATTGAAATAATATCTATTTTATTTATAAAAATATAAATAATTTTATTTGAACTGATAATTTTCATGATTTTGGAATAATTTTTTTTCTGATAAGAAACATTTTTTTTCCTAAAAACTATTTTTAAGTGCATAATGTTTTCCATTTTAGTTAACTTAAATAACAAATAATTAATAATGATTTAATTTATATATATATATATATATTATATCTATATATATGAATTTATATTCATATAATGATGATTACTAGTCATAGTCTTAATGTAAATTCATCTCTTCCTTGAAAAATTCATTTTCCTGAAATACTACTTTTTATCATGGTTTGTGAGTCTAATTTTAAATTTAATTATTATACTTATGTTAATTTAAAATTTAATAATTTATTAGATATGTGGAATGTGTAGGTTCAAATTTGGTAAATAGGCCTATTTTTTAGTCATTATGAATAGTAATTATAGCAAATAATTATCACCATGGTAAGGGTAAATTTGGCACTTAAGGGTAAAAATAATATGATAAGGACATAAAATTGACTCTAAAATTGGCATTTATCCTATTTTATGTTTTTATTTCGTCCATTTCCAGCCATTTATTGAATATATAACCACTTACTTCCATATTTACTTGATTTTTACCATTATAATATTAAAGTAAAAGATAAAGACAAAAATGTTACTTTCTTAATTTTAATAAGTACAATATTTTTTCATAGGTATAAAAACAACTAATTTTTTTTGTTATAAATAGAAATTTTAAATAGAAATTATTATTTTTGATCATGTTAATTTATTTCAATTTTTTTTAATTACATAATTTTAATAACTGGTTATGCAATGCAGACATAATATGTATTCAATTAATAAGAAAATAAAATAAATGATATTAAAAATATTCAAAGTAATATATAATTAATGAATTATTATTTTATAATATTTTTTAGAAAATATAAAATTGTAGTAATGTGTTGAAGGATTATAGTTTAATTCCATTACTGTCGTGTTTTTTTAAAGTGAAATTAATTAGTAGTTCTAAAAATGACCTTAATGATATTTTATAATAATTAATATTTTAATAAATTATTTTAAATTTGTAAAAAAACTATATTAGGAAAATTTAGTGATATATTGTTTAAAATATCAACCATGGTCTATTTATTTTCTAATTTTCCCTTTTAGTGTTTATATTGATTCTTAAAGTGTAAAAACTTTGTTATCAAAGGTATTGTCAAAAAAGGCTAACACGAGTTAGATGAAACCTAATATGTTAAAAATATAATATAAACTTTTAAAAATATTATTGGATTATTTTATTTTGACCCATAATTATCATATATCCTAATTATATCATTTTAGATCCTATTTTTCAATAAAAATTAATTTAATATTTTGAGATATTCCAAAAGTGACCCTCTCCTCACTTTTAAATAGGAACAAAGTATTCCCCTTTATTCACCCGTATAATCCTTTTAGATAAGAAAATACATATAAAAATAAATTTTTTACTTACCTTACCACATTATAGAGTCCATAAATTTATTATAAAACCCACATAAGATGGATTTTGGTGAAAATAAAAAATTGGTTTTCAAAATAAGCTGCATCATTTTTAACCAAGAATTTTTCTTTTATTTCTTCTTCCAAATCATTGAAATTTTATTCAACCACTATGATATAATAAAATAATTACATCTCATAAAATTATATTTTTAAGTTAATTTATTTACTTGTATCCATATTCTATTCCATTAAATGGGAAACAAAACCGTCGTTCATGTATACGGAGGACTACCACCTCTCAAACTGAGACAATTCGTTTTCTATAACCACCATTCATAGATGGGTTTAATTATGGGTTTAACACATATAAATAAGTATATAATTTTATTAAAATTTTAATAATTATTTAATGTTAACATATACTATAATTACTTACCTTTCTAATAATTTGAAAATGATAACGTCGTTCAGGTGTATGTGTGAATTATTGTCTCCATGAAGCGATGTGATTAGTTTCTTGTAACCACATGAAATGACTTCTATATATAATTTAATTCTATGAAATAATATTATATATATATTAAAACAATAATTTTATGAAGATAAAATAATTCTTATGTTATTTCAATCATGATCATGGAAAAATGTAAATGTTACCTATGCACATGCATGACTTACTGACCACATGATTGTAACATAGTTCATTTTTCATGACCATTATTCATGGTTTGTTTTAAAAGTATAATTTATGTATAAAAATTAAAATTATTGTATTTTTATTATTCTATATACGGTGTAACATTGAAAACTTTTACCATAGTCAAACTATCAAAGTCGTTTCTGATAGATGAACCGAATATCATCAAAACATCCAATTTGAACTCATTTGATTACATAATTAAATATAACATAGTATTAAATAAAATAAAAATATCAATAAAAATAAAAATGTTTCTTAAGAAACTAAATAATTAACATAATTTTATTATTATGGAAGATAAAGAACATACGTGATGAGTCAGACCTGAGATAAGGGATTCAATAATCAATTTATTTTATTGGGTTATATTACTTGTTTATTGACCACTGCATGCCAAGATTATGTGTGGAATTACCTATGCTTATTTAATGTTGTATTTAATCTTTTTTCAGTATTTAAATTCATTACACATAATTAATTCATTGATTAATTCTCACATCAATGTTACGATCGTTGTAAGTGATCCCATCACAATATCTTTTCATTGAGGCATATCTTAATGTTATGAAACTAATTTATATTTCATGGTGTATATAATACCAATTTTACATGTTATATCATAAATTTATAATAATTAATGGTATTTTAAGTTATAATCCGAATAATTTATCCATTTGGATTTCACTTGAATGTCCCCAAGTGCTAAATAGTTTCATAACTCAATTTCTTTTTTATTGGATGATAATAATTTTTCAATTATCATTGATTTTATAAGATGACATGTGTAATGGATTTTGATTATTATATTCTATATTTAAAATTAATTTATGTTTATTTAAATTTGATACACATAATCAATTCATTTATTAATTCTCACATACAAATTATGATCTTTTTAAGAGATTTCATCTCAATTTCCACTTCATTAAGGCACATTTAGTATTATGTAACTATTTATTTTTAAGACGTTCATATATTTCCACATTTATATGTTATATAATGAATCTATATTTATTAATGGTATTTAATGTTTCATTTATAAATACTTTTTTCATAGGGGTGATGATTCAAAAATACTAAAGTTGTAAGGGTATATTTCACAATCACATAATTATTTGAGATTATTTATGTTTAAGTATCTGATAGGGGAATTATTTTATATTTACATCTTAAAAAAGAAATATTTTATTCTAAAATGGTTATTTCATGAAATTATAAGATTTCATTTCATTTCATACTATTTAAGTACTCAAAACCCGAAAATCATGGTTTAAAAGAAAATCGACTTGTATCTCGACTAGCTTGGGGATCTCTTTTTTCCATACCTATATTTTCCTTAAAATATTTTAATGAATATTTTTGTTATTATAAAATGAAATATAAAAGAAAATTGTACCCATGTTTGAATTTTCTAAAAATGGTTTGAAATTAATCTTCTTGTTTTTTTCCGAATAAGGTACTTTTTAACTTTTTACTGAAAATGTGAATATAGTATTCGATTCAACATACTTGACATGAATATTATTTTACCACCATCATGAACACTATTTTAATTGAATATTACTTTACTATTTTTTTTTCAAATAAAACATTTTCACTAATATTCTAGAAATTTTTAGTTTTTAAAATTGATTTTAAAAGTGAAAAGGGTATTTTCCTAAAAAAAACTAATGGAATTTTTATGAAATTTCTATTCATCAATGAAAACAAACCATTATTTTTATTTTAATTCAATGTGGATATATTGTAATTATACTATACTTATTATTTATCTGGATAGTTTATGATCAATTTGACAAAGAAAATCATTGAAATTAACTATCTTGATCAAATTTTTTTTCATTAACTTTTTCTTAAAAAATTAACTTTATTTTGATCATTTGAAATTGAATATCTCTTAAAAACCCAAAATATTTATATAATGGATAATAATATTTCATTAACTTTATATAATTCATATATACAATGTTTTACCATGAATGTTATTTGATTTAATGGGGGAATATTGATATTCCATATCATTTACTCAATATGTATATTTGTTGATAGGGTATATTATTTATGAATCAAATTGAGAATTAAATATATGATGAATGCATTGGACCTGTAGTGATGGGAATGGATAAAAATTATATATACCCTCAATGCATCAAAAGGTCTCATGAGTCAAACGAGTTGGATAACCTTATAAAATGGGGTTTGGTGTATACTACCCTTAATTTAAACCATCTTGGCACAAGGCATTGACATTAAATTTAATATGGCCAGAATTATCCATTCCACCATTATGAAATTAGTTATTAATGTCCATGTGATTAATTTATCAATTATTATATCCATGGATAAGTTTTAAGCTAATATGATTATTTATATGGAATCATTTGATCTTTATTTACTCATTCCATATTATTCTTTATTATCAAGTTATTGAGAATGTTTTTTCAGTTATTTACCATTACATATTAATTATTATTTATTTACTCATGATATATTCTACTATATGTAACCCTTACTGAAAATTTTATATCACCCTTATTTTCATTTCATTTCTTTGGATATGAATAAGGAATATTTGAATGAGTTAAAGGATACACAATATTTACTGTCATTGTGCTTTATTTTTATTTTTTCAAATGTGGTATAAGAATTAATTATGTATCTAGTTTACCAAGACTAAAAACCTATTTGGTCCTTTCATATGTGATATCTTGTATCTTATGAAAGTTTAATAGAGTAACCACTGACTCTAGGTTAATGGGGTCAGAGTCTTTAGAATTCACCCCACCCTTCATAGGTTATGTCATTCAATCACATAGGACCTCACTATGTCTCTTATATTCCATTTTATATCTAACTCAAAATCAACTCTTAGGTGATTAAAAAAACCTTATTCTTTATATATATTCATTCTATAAACTAAACATAGTGAAAAAACCATTTTATGAAAATTAATCCAAAAAATATACTGTTATTATATTACCTCTAATCATTATAGTAGTCTCTACAAGTCATCCCATAATTTATCCCATTTCAATCTCAAAAATCACCTCTCAGGTGATCCTAAGGTCCATATATGATTGGCTACCCCTTCATTGGTATCTACTGTCAAGGATAACCTATTATTGAACCATAAATCACATAAAATACTCCTAAAAAATATTATAAAGTAGTTACTAGAGTCCCTTCTAGGTCCCTAATGATGTATATCTCTATTTAACATCCATTATGGGTTCCTCACACATTTTTTCCAATTAATAATAATGAAATATAATCATATAAAAACTATAAAATCCAAATTTTTCATATAGAATATCAATTATAATATTAATACTCTCTAATCATTCATTCACACAATTCAAAATCCTCTCACTTATTATTTTTGTCTCCCTTTCCTATTAACCCATGCTTGTATACCACACCATACATGAATCATAAAATACATAAAAAATATTGACAAGATCACCTGCCTTTAAAGGTCTAAATATAGTCATAAAACACCAGAAAATAATTTTTCCTCAATCAATAGATATCACTCATTCCAATAAAATTTCCTAGATTAGGTATTTGAAAGATTTGACAACAAATAATGATGAAAACCAACATTCAATAGGTTTTCTGAAATGAACCACAATTTTATCAATGGAATTGCCCTTGTTATAATTATGTCATTTTGTATAATAAAAAAACCGCACATAGAGAAAACAAAAAAATTCTCTTTAATGAATAATCATACTTTAGTCAGTCAATAATCCAATGAAAATACCGAATATTATATAAGGAAAAAAATAGAGAATAAGTGAATAAGAATAGGATAATATGGATATGGTCAATCCACTTAAATGGCCACCCTCATGAAAAAAGACATGAAAATAAAAAAATATGTTAATTGTAAAATATTAATTCTAAATATGGATATATATATATAAACATGAGATAAATTATAAGTGAATTAAGAATTAATGGAATAAGAGTTATTTATAGGAAGTAGCAAACCCATATGACTGTTATACATCTAACTATTGGAATAGTAATATGATAGTTGGAATATTAATATTACCATTAGAATAGTAACATCACATATATAAATGTAAACTAATATTTATGTATCTTATAAAAAGAAAATATGATATATTTATATCATGGTACAACTAAATATTTTTTTTTCAAAATGATAAATTTAGTATTAGTATTATTTTTTAAAAATCCGTTTTATTTGAAATTTTATAACTAATATATTGATTTTAAAGAAAATTCCATTAAATAAAATGGATTCATAAATTAATATTATGTTTTATTATAATTATAAGATAATTTTATGACAATTTATTTTTTAACAAAGGGTCATTAAATGGATTATAATATTAAAAATGATAATTTTTTTCAAATAAATGATGGTTTTATATAAAAGTTAAATTTATCATATTAAGAAAAATATTTTCAAAAAATAGAATCCATTTTTTAAATATGAAAATCTAAAAATAGTTGGGGTGAATTTTTTGTATTTTTCTAAAATAGTTGAATTTTTTAGTGAATAGTGAAATATGGTATTTTGTGGTATTTTACTTATAAGACAGATAGAAGATTTTTTGCATCATGGATGTTATAAGAACCCATTATTTGGAAATCATAGGTTCTAATTACAATATAGAGTCATAATAATCAATACTATAAATATTCTTGATCAAAATACTAAACTAATGAATATAATAATAAAAAAACACCCATCTCATCCCTTTCTAAAGACCACCCCTCATCACCCCTTCTTTTCACATCTTCTAATCCATTAATCTTTCCATTATTTTATAAAATTAAATTATCATGAATCTTCTACATGTACTAGTGGTTTTGGTCTGACAAAATGACCAATTCCAACTGCCTTAAAGAGTTCCCTATGGAGACGACATTCAAGAGGTAAAATCCTCCATCTTCCACTTTTAATTATTTTTTTTCATCAACATTATCCTCACCCCTATACAAAATGGCATGATAAATAAAATATATTCTATATAATATAATTTTACTATGTTAATTTAATATCAATAATCAAATCTTATCTCTTCTACTTTTATTCTAAAAATGAAAATATATTCTGTGATATATTAGTTCACCGCCTTCAGGGATGATGATTTTCTTTTCCCATTAGTATTATCATGACACTTTTAAATTAACTTATTATTTTTTAAAACAACATGAATATATAGTCTATATATTTTATAAAATTATGTAATTAATATATGTCCAAAGTGTTAAATAAAACAAAACTAGTTCTTGATAGTTGATAAAACCACAAAAAAGAAAGAACCAAACAACGTTAACATTTTTACTAAAAGAATCATCCATGGTTCAAAAAAATGATATTTGAGACCACTAAAATTTATGGAAGGTAATTTATAATATGTCATTACACTTTGTGAGTTTCAATACCATTTTAAAATAACGTCTATAATTATCCACAAATGATTTGACCACGACACCATGAAACGAATGATCCGAGAATGATGAAATTGAACATTATAAATAATCAAAACAACCATAAATATAATTAATAAAATTATAATAAATGAAATATATTTTTAATATGTTTCAAAGTTAATTATTAATGATTTTAATTGTATTATACCAAACAAAAATTTCAAGTGCATGCCACTTTCAGATATATGGTAAGGGATATCTCTAAACCTCCATCTTACCTTTAGGTCATTCTTTCTCTCTCTTTACATAACATTAACTATTAATTATTATTGAAAAAATATCCTATATTCTATAAATATTTTATAAAAATATTTATCTATATCTAATCATCTTTCTTTTATGGGTAAATACATGTTTTAAAAGGTTCCCTTATCAAATCCTCTCGGTAAGCAAACCCGATTAAAATGGAACTTCTCTATTTCATACCCTTTTTCAAGTACACTAAATTAAATTTTATAATCCACCATTAATTTTTTAATATCACTCATTTTATCATGATTTTTTATCTTAATATATGGTTTTTTGGAAATAATTATTCCATTCACTACTTTAAGGAATCTTCATTCCTCTCCCTAAAACCATGCTTGAGTGGCATATTTATAAACTTACCTAGCCACTATTTTTATTATTTTAACTTAAATTGGACATAATTATTCATGATATAATATTATATTTTCCTTTATTAAGCTAAATGAATAATTTAAATCACCCATTTCATGGATACCTTTATGATACACCTTTTGTTATTCCTTCTGACATAATTACAAAACCCACTTCTTTCCATGGGTAACCATTTTGTTTATTGCTTAGGTTTGATTTATTTACATGGATCAAATATTAATGAACATGGTATGATAGGTTTTACTAGATAATGATCCAATTTATTGGGAAATGTTTTAGTCTCATGGGAATTTTTTATGTATGGAGTAAGGCAAATCCATTATGGTACTTTTTCCACCATGTGATATAATCTTCGGAGTTTTCCTCGACTCATGTTTATTCCATGTTATATGTTTCTAAAATATTACTATATTGACATTATCATATGATTAAATTTATTATATGTTATGAATATATATGTTAATTAATTATCCATTCCTTTTATGTTATCATGTTATAACTTCTAGCTTATGTTTTAGGCTTCTTTTTCTTTTTTATTACCATAATGGAATTTTTTATCTTACCTTTTGTCTATGTTTTACATAGGTTATCGAATGCAGTTTTAGGAGATCAAATAGAGTTAGTTTCTCATTATCAAGATGAATAAAAATATGTTTCATTATAGTTTCTTGTTTTCTAATTATGTGCCTAGTATTCCAAATACACATGACTTTTAAATTCTTGGGTAGTATTTAGTGGATAATTATGCTTAAAATCATATAATAAAATGTATAAAAGGCTTTGGTCACTAAATATTATACCTGATATAGGAAAAATTATGATCACATCCACCAAGAATTCATCAATATTTTATAGAATGATGATTATGGAGCTCTCTAAACAATGAATAACAAATGGAGAGGTTGATAGAAATAGAAGAGGGATTCCTATTATTACTTACTAAAAGGAGTGATAGGAAGTGATAAATTTTAAAAATTAAATTCCCAAATAACAAAATAACCCCACTTAAATGTGGGAATTGAAAATTTTACTAGCCTCACAGTGGAAAAATAAATGGCGTAGAGCCACTACACAACACGTTGAACTCCCAGTGGACTACCACTAGGCTTCCACTTGGGACTGTTGTATCCCACCAAAACCCCGCATATCCAAAATCCTTAAAATTTCAACTCTAGTAATTTTAGAGTTATATTACCACATACAATTAATTACTCTACATTTCTGGAAATCTCCATCAATAATATTCCTCCTAAATCGAAAACAAAAGTTCCAAATTCTATTAGATTTTAGTACACTAAAATATATTGTATCCTAATTCTATTTGTACCGAATAAGACTGGGTGTTAAAGTAAAAAATATAGAGTCATATACTATATTAATTAACTAAATATATATAGAATTTATGAACCATGTTATATTTATTAGGTGGATTATGTAATCAACAAATTAATCACTATTAATGGTATTATCGGGGGATGATTTAATTTTTTAGTTGGGAATTGATAACTACAATAGTGACTATAGTAAATTTCATGGGAATATAAAGTAATAAGAAATGGAAAAAATATCAAGCGTTGGAATCATAATGAATCCTTATCTTTTGGAAAGAAATACTTGTCTCATATGGACATATTTATGGACACAACCATCATTTCATGTATTGATAACTGATATATTATAATATTTTTACTACTTGAATTTTTGGTACAATTAATAAGTATTTTAAGTTGATTAGTATATCCTAATTTATTCCCACTACTAGGAGAAATATTTTTAGATAATCATGTAATATTTTATAAATGTTTATTTAAAGAGGCCATTCATTCTTAAGTAACTTCATTTTGTGTGTTATTTATTATTCGAAGAGAATGATGATATTCTACATTATCTCTTAATTATCAGTACCTTGATTACTTTTACCTTTCATGATTTGGAAAATAATATAGGTTCCTAAAAACACTTGTTTTATAATTATGAATCAATGTGTGATTAGATTTTTAAAATTTTTATTTCTTTAAGTAACTGAATATTATATTTCACACAAGATTGAATCATGATTGTGAAAACTTACCAAATTCCAACTAAACAAATTGTTCAACAAGACTCATTAAAAGGAGAGGAACACTAAAACAATTTAGATTAATTCACATCCTAGAGATGAACGATTTTTTTTATATAAGTGAATATGAATGAGGGTAGTGTCATTAATGTTTTTCTTCAGCTAAGGTGGTTACATAAAAATCTAGTGACAATTATCATGAAAAATCATTGATGTGAATATATCATTTTTTTGAAAATAAAATTCAAAAGTCTATCATCACTCTAACACACTTACTCACAAAATTTTTACATTACATGTAGTTTACCTCATTTGAAATTTTTTATCATAGTATAGATTTTAAAAAATACCTAAAAATTTAATTTAAATTAGCATTCAGTAGTTGTTAAATGCCCAAATATTATATAAAATATTTCTCTATATTTCAATTTTAAACCCTTAATAATATATTATTTATTTTTTTTAGTATAAAAACCTCAAATTTGTGTTCATTACACAATCTTACTTTATTTTTTTTTCCATTTAATTTTTTTGATAAAGAAAACATATGTTCTAGTGAATATTTATTATAAAAGGATTTCAATTTAGTATTTTATGATTATTTATTATTTATAACTTTATTTGGTGTATTTATTATCCTAGAATTTATGATAGGTAGATGATCATAAACATTAATAGGTAAAGGAGTGGAAAATAAGTGAAATCATTTGTATTTAATTTACATATATAATAGCTTATTCAAGGAAGATGAAATTTTATTAATGGGATATAAAATTAATCTTGTAAAAAATACTATAAAATAAAAACATCAAAACCTAATGATCTAAAATTGTTGGTACTTATTTTTCTTATTTTATTGACTAGAAATACTTCCATAAGAATAATCTGATCAACAATGCATGATTAAAAATTGAGTTGAAATTTGGAATAATAAAAATAACCAAATATAATGTTAAATTTGTGAACATTACTCATAAATATCCTACTGCCCAATTATTGAAATTTTTATAAATTTATGGCATGTACTTTATCAAAGGAGTATCTAATTATGTAACAAAACTACGGTTATTTACATTACCATTGAAATATCGTGTGAAGGATTAAATGATAATAATTTTTTTTGAGACTAAAGTTATCATTTTTTGAACTTGTTGAATCAATAGAGAAATTTGTATCCAAGAGATTTGAATTAGTATTCTAAAAATGTTGTGATTTTTGTAAATATGAATTGTCAAGGGTTTTGTTTGGTTAATAGATTATTCAAGATGATTTTAAGTGAATATATTCCATTTTTATTCTTATCTACCAAAAGATATATAATCATGGTGTAACCACACTGGTCACACCCATAAGTAAAGGTAAATTATAACAAAAAGATTAATGTATATTCAGAGGTTATTAAATATCAATACTGTAAAGTTTACCTATTCCAATGGTTCTAAACAATTGGAATAGACACTGAAACTATTGGGATAAGATCTCCCAATGGTTTCAAAAACTGTTGGTATGTGGGATGTTTCAATATCCCCATACCAATGGGTTTTAGAGAACCATTGGTATTTATAGTGTGAAATTAATATTCCCCAATGGTTTAAGTAAAATCATTGGTATATATGTGTACCAATTGTTCCGGAACCGTTGGTATACATACCATACAACATACATACCAACAATTCAAAAACTATTGGTATATATTCTATCCCAACAGTTTCATTGAAACTATTGGGATATATCTAACATTTGAATACCAATGGTTCTATGAACTGTTGGCATATGTTGCCCAAGATATTAAATACCAACGGTTCTGTAAACCGTTGGTATATCCTATACTCCCCATCATAGTACAACACACATCAATGCAGCAAACCAGCACCTGTAACTCTACTCCCCAACAAACATCAAAGCTGGGCAGACCTGTAAACCCACTTTGATCAGTAAACCTGCACCTATAAACCTGTAAAACCTATGCTGGGAAGACCTATAAAACCACTTTGAGTAGTAAAACTGCACCTCTAACAGACTTCTAAAGCACACTTTAGACCTATAAACCTGAACCTAATTTAAACATGCCTCTCTAAAAGTCTTCCAAACCACTTGTAAACCTACACCATCATGCACCTCATATGGAAGTATCTTCACATGATGAGTAAGAAAGGTCACTATGTTTTTTCCATCTTTTTTTAGACTATTCAGAGTCTATTTTTTTGAAGAATATACTAGAGAGAATAGAGATGCTTAGGTGGTTTTACCTTGGTAGAGGATGAGGTATCGTGTAAGGGGAATCCCTCCTCTGGTTCCAAATAGCATGGACTATCATATCCAGACTCATATAGAGATATTGATGGTGATGAACATGGTATTCCACCAAATCATGGTGGACTTACTATCTCATTTGGAGTTGGGAAATATCCTAAGGGATCCTTATTTAAGCAGATTGACCAAACAGGTGAGCTTCAGTCTTTTCCCTTAGATGTACTTACCAAATCATAACCTGTAAAGGCTAATTTACCTAGTGTTGAGAGAGTTGTGTCCCCATTTCCTTCAGATTTTGAATCCATAATATATTTATAATATTTTAGAGAAATACTTAATTTATATTTCTGTGGAATTTTGAGTTATCAGGATCCTCCTGTCACCCAGATTAGTGAAGCTGATGCTAGAATCCTTTTTGAGATGGTAGTATGTCATATTCATCCCAAGATGAGTTTTAATATTCAAGAATTTATGACTTAAAATGAAGGTTGGACAGTGAGATAGAAACCATTTGATCTGTTGTGGAGGAAATGAGGACCTCCTTTGTTTCCAGTCAGGATTCCTTATAGAAGAGATTGGAGAATATTCCTATTGTTGCATCTATATCTAGTGCTCCACCTCCATTAGCTTTATTTGATGTTGATTCGATCTAGTCTATAGTGAAGAGTATCTCCATGTTGTTATAGGTTATGTACATTCATCTCATCAGGATTAATTGAGGCGGATTCTGTAGAATGGGTTTTCAAGGAATATGTTGACCAGTTGAAAGTGATGACAACTCTACTAAAGCTATTCATGGAAGATAAAAAGATTTATTTAGTAGTATGAAGAGATGAGGAAACATTATTAAAGAATTTTTCAATCTTATAAAGCCTTTACTATACATATCCAATACTCTAGTGGCTTCTCTAGAGGTGATTCTTATGACATCCTTCACCTATGATTCATCTTATGATCCTCTACCTCCTTAATTCTAGCCTTTTGGTATGTCCTCGGTTGAATCTGTCTAGAATCTCCAACCTATTGTGATACCAAAACAACCTAACTCTACATCTATAACTTCATCCACTACCTTAGAGCCTCTTGTTTCTGGAAAGGGAAAGCGCCCTACTGATTACCCCACCTACACACTGCCCTGCAGACCCCCCAGAAAACCCTTGGACACCCCCTAGATAGCCTCTCCTAGAAACCCCACATGCACCCTCCCCTGCCCAGCAGACCCCCCGACACCCCCCAGATAGTCGATGGACACCCACCTGGACAACCCCTCCTAGACACCCCACCTTTACCCTGCCCTACATACCCCCCGAACAGCCCTTAGACACCCACTGGACAGACCCTCCTAAGAATCTTGTAACCCAGAAATTATTATGGGGATACCATCTTGATTCTGGGGTTCCTAGGTGTGCCTTTAAGATTTATTTATTCAAGGATTTTGATTCGGTCAGGTGGGACTTTTTATAGGATGCTTTCTATCTGCTCGGCTTTCCGGCTAGGTTCTCATCTTGGTTTAAAAGATGTGTCTCTACCCCAATGTTCTCAGTGAACATTAAGGGAAGTTTACCTGCCTAATTTTTGGGGAAAATAGGGCTAAGTCAAGGGGATCAGGTTTTGCCTTTCCTTTTTATGATTTGCATGGAGTTTTTCTCATGCATCATGGACTCCCTTATTTCATCTTCAGATTCTTACAAGTTTCATTGGTGATTTTCAAGTTGGAATGCAGGTGGAAGGGGGATGGAAGGGGCTGGTATGGGTTGGAAAAGGTGGTATGGGGTTGTTTTATAGGTGGCAGGGGGTTGGTGTGGGCTGGAATGAAGGAGGATGGGGGTTGGTGCGTGCTAGAGTGGCTCGTGCGGGCAGGAAGGCAGGTGGAAGGGGGATAAAAGGGGGTTGGTGCTGGCTGGAATAGGTGGTAGGGGGCTGGTTTGGGCTAGATTGCATGTGGCTAGGGGATACTGGGAATGTGGTAGGGGCTGGTGAGGGATGGGATGTAGGAGGTCGGGGGCTGGTGAGGGATTGAACTGGTGGATGGGGCAGTTTTGCAGGTCGTAGAGGGATGGAATGAGTGTTTTTCAGGAGGTTGGGGGGTGGAGGATGGTGTGGTATGGATTGCAAGTGGATGGGGGATGGTGAGGGCTCGAATGCAGGTGGAAGGGGGCTGTAATGCAGGTGGAAGGGGGCTGGTTGCAGGTGGTGGGGGGATTGTGCGGGCTGATTTGATGGTGATAGGGGGATACTGCGGGCTAGAATTCTGGTTGCAGTGGGATGAGATAAAGGTGAAAGGGGGCCAGTGTGGGCTGGATGTGGTTGTTGCAGGCCGGATTGTGGTGGTTGTGATGGATGATGGTTTGTAGGTGGACTGTGGCAGCCCGCTTGTGTTGGTTTTTGGGAGCGTGCATTCGTGTGGTTGGGTGTGTGCATGTGTTTTATAGTGTGGGATTGTGTGCTCTCTATGGGGTGGGTGTGTGGGTTCGTGTGGGTGGGTGCATGCATTTTCCTCTTGGTTGTCGCTTTCATCGATTGGACCTTAGTGCTTTCATGACGACGGGGTGGTTTCGTGTGATTCTTAGGTCTCTAGTTGGATGTTCATTTGATGTTCGCGTGTTTCTTCTTTGTCACTTTGTGCGGAGGCTGATTCATTGATGCTGGTGGTGGACTGATGGTGGTTATTGCAGTCTCGTCCTGAAGCAGGGCGAAATCACGAAATTACCACAGTGTGACCGCAGCATGACTACGACGTGTTGGCCCGGTCCAGCAACATCCGTGGGGCAGCATCTTCTGGCTAGGAGCAAAGGGAGCGGGAGGCGGGGAAACATTCCAGCCTTCACCTCCCTTCCCATTAACTATGGGTGTGTAATTCATCTAAAACACTATCTATGTATCATACATTGAATTCTGATAGGACTATGAACCATCGTGGGGTGTCGTCCTGGAGTAGGGACCAATCACGGCATCCCCACTGCGTGACCGCGGCTTGACCGTGGCGTGACCGTGGTGTGACCGCGGTGTGTTGTCCTGGTCCAACGATATCCGCGGCGCAGCATCTTCTGGCCAAGAACGAAGGCAGCAGGAGGAGGCATGACAAAATTCCGGTCATCACCTCCCTCCCCATTAACTAAGGGTGGGAAATGTATCTAAAAATCAATCTAGGTATCATACATAGAATTCCGACAGGACTGCGAACTGCCTGGGGGTGTCATCCTGGAGTAGGGCCAAATCACAGCATTACCGCAGCGTGACCACGACGTGACAGCGGCGTGACAGTGGCGTGACTGCGGCGTGAGCGCGGCGTGAGCACGGCGTGACCGCGGCGTGAGCGCGGCGTGAGCACGGCGTGAGTGCAGCGTGAGTGCGGCGTGAGCGCGGAGTGACTGCGGCGTGACCATGGCATGACCGCGGTGTGACCGCGGCATGAGCGCGGTGTGACCGCGACGTGACCGCGGCGTGACCACGGCGTGACCGCGGCGTGACCGCGGCGTGACCGCGATGTGACCGCGGCGTGAGCGTGGCGTGACCGCGGTGTGAGCGCGGCGTGACCACAACGTGACCGCGGCGTGACCGCATCATGACCGTGGCGTGTGGGCCTGGTCCCGCGACATCCATGGGGTGGCATCTTCCAGCCTCGAGTGTAGGGTACGGGAGGAGGGTGGCAACATTCTAGGCATCCCCTCCCCCTCAATTAACTATGGGTGGGTAATGTATCTAAAACTCTATCTAGGTATCATACATAAAATTTAGAAAGGACTACGAACCACCTTGGGGTGTCGTCCTAGAGTAGGCCAAATCCCGGCATTATGGCGGCATGGCCATGGCTTGACCGCGGTGTGACCGCGGCGTGACCACGGTGTGACTGCGGTATGACTGCGGTGTGTTGGCCCGGTCCAACGACATCCGTGGGGCAGCATCTTCCAACCAGAAGTGAATGGAGCTAGAGGAGGCATTGAAACATTCTGACCATCGCCTCCCTCCCCATTAATTATGGGTGGGTAATGTATCTAAAACTCTATCTAGGTATCATATATAAAATTATGACAGGACTGGGAACCACCTCGAGGTGTCGTCCTGGAGCATGGACAAATCACGACATTACCATGGCATGACCGCAGCATGACCGCGGCATGACCGTGGCGTGACCGCGGCGTGACCGTGGCATGGCCATGGCGTGTTGGGCCAGTCTAGCGATATTTGTAGGGAAACATCTTCCGGCCAGGAGTGAAGGGAATGGGAGGATGCGAGGGAACATTCCGGACATCGCCTCTCTCCCCATTAACTATGGGTTGGTAATGTATCTAAAACTCCATTTAGGTATCATAAATTGAATTCTGACATGACTGAGAACCGTCGCGGGGTGTCACCCTGGAGTAGAGCCAAATCTCAACATTACCGTGGCGTGACTGTGGCGTGACCGCAGCTTGATCGCGGTGTAACCGTGGCGTGACTGTGGAGTGAATGTAGCATGACCGCGGCATATTGTCCCGATCCAGAGATATCCACGAGGAAACATCTTCTAGCCATGATTCCAAATAAATCCTATGAAGTTGTCCATCACATTATAAAAACCAATCTTATGTTATAAAAAACAGACTATTGATTCGAGATTGTGGTATGATAAAGATATATATTTTATATTCGTTGTTTTCAAAAGTGGTACTATATAGTTGAAACTACTGATTGTGAGTCAAATTATTCAGGTGCATTACATATCAACGTAGATGCATTTATTGGAACTCTAATAATAAAACTTCAGTCACCTTGAGAAAAATTGATTTTGAGTACGTTTAAAAATCTAAGCATGAAACACAAATCTTATGGGAGAATTCATATATGTAAAAAATTAGATGTGCATCGAGGATAAGAAAACACCCCAAACAGTGTTAAGATGAATCTTGTAGTGGGGAGCACCATAAGCTTGATAGGTGTTAAACAATGACACCATCATTTTTTTTAGATATATAGGCTCGGGTAAACACCCAAAGGGGTGGCCAAGAGGCCAGGAAAACACCCAAAACGAGTTTCACTATAAGATAAGGTCACAACGGACATGATATTACAAATAAAATATTTAATATGTTATAACAAGGGATCTTCGGAAGGTTTTAGTGAGTGGAACAATGACACAATGTCTAAAGGGAAACGAAACGATGGAAAATAATCATACACCCTAAACTATCACTTTGAGTTTTTGCAAACAACGCATCTCCATTTGAGGGGTTTTATTATAAAAACATGACTTTATTTATCAAATGAAACAATTATATTAAATAACACTTATTCAAGATATCAATTAAATATAATTAAGTGGAATTAAGAAAGAAGCGAAATTCAATTTAAAGCATTCTTAAATTAAAGAGGCTACAAGAGGGGCTCTACCTCAAGGTGGAACCAAGCTATCCACTTCGGACCATAGAGATTTCTAACTGAAAGTTACTACTCCTCCACTGGGTATATGCACCTTCACACACATGCAAGGACACCTAGCCCCTATGAACACAACCTTATGTCCATGAACATGTGCAAGGGCATCCTTGCACATATTCTTATATGCATATACCACTCTCCACTCACATGCATATGCATTTATATATATATATATACAAGGGAACACCTATCCCCATATGTGCATAATCACTACCATGGGTGACTATACACCTAACAGGGGAACCCACATACATATACTTACTTACGCACACACAGGCGAGTCACCCTTGACTTGGCGACTCGAAACCAACGAGCATGGATCAACACACTACACAATGGATATTAAGAACCTTAAAACACATGAAGGACACTACATAACCAGTGAGAAACCAACCAATGGTATTAAAGCCTTACATAGATTGGAAGCGGAGAACAAAATCCACCTGAACCTACATGAAACGATCCAACACCCTATCGAAAACATAATACACAGTCAAAAACACTAAAGCCCCAAATACATGAGGTGCAAGACACGTATTAACCATAGAATCTTACCTCAGATCAAAGATGGTGGACTAAATCAATCTAAACTCTTTCTGGGCCCTTCACATAATATAACTACACTCTGTCCATAAAAAGAAATTAATGATCTAAGTTACCAATGTGATAAAGTAAATAAAATAAAAACTAAATTAAAACATACTTGTCTCCTATGACTATACATGTCACCGCCCAACAAATAAGAACCATAGCACCCTATGGGTCAAATCATGTTCCTACAAGAAAAGGGGAAATAGATCAATGTTTCCAAATGATACTATCAAATAGTATATTCCTATTAATTAAAAATAACTCTTCCTATTAATGGTATATAATCAATTGGGCCTGAGTTTCAACTTATTTTGGTTTTGTTTGATACAAGGTATGAGGTTTTTATTATTATTTTTCTAATCTTTACACTTGAGATATTTATTAAAAAATGATGCATTTATTTGGAATTATTATTTATCATTTTAGTTATTAGCCTATTTCCATGGGGCCTGTCAACATGAATAATTCTTGGAATGTAAGGTTTAGTTGACATTTATGCACTTTAATGTGATTGATGTCACTAACAGTGAGGATTTAGATCAAGTAAAATATTCCTAAGAGGATTGGGCCTTGTAGTGATAAGTGTGGCAATTGTACATCTAGCGTTTAATGAGGAAATACTTATGAAGATGGATTGTAATCTTGGTAGGTTCTTAGAGTGGGATGGTCCCTCCAGGTATATAGAATTTATTATGAAAGTGTTTACTCCATTTACTGATTCAAGAGTTCAACTAAAGAGATGAAGGATGAGATGCTAGTGTGGGTATTGGGTATTGTCAGACATATTGGAATTATAATGACAAAAGGTTTGGTGTGATTTAGTTTAGGATGGAATCTAGTTAGTGGGGCTGGGTTATAATACATGATATTGATGATGTTCTTGACCATATTATTGAGAATATAATGTAGATGGGATCGACATGGTGTGCTTTTGTGACTTGGACAATCATAAGGTGAATAATCCTGTTGGTCTAGTTGGATGATGACATGAGCATTGAGGCATGGGATAATCGTTGAGAGATTATTCTAGACTATGTGGCTGAGAGGATAGACTAGGATTTGTTTGATAGGATTGGGTGAGTGTCCAACCCATATGAGGATGATACGATGTATAGAGACACTTGGAGACACTTGGGGTTATTTATGCTATCTCATGGAGAAACTTGGGGTTATTTCATGACTCCAACATACTCCAGAAATGTTCCCACACAATGTTTTAGAAACAAAATTCCATCTAATGGAATACCCCAAGGATCCTCTAGCTTCCAATGTTTCCTCACACTCACACCTCATGGTATTATAGTATACAAGTGATCTACGTCAACTAGTCAGGATATCATCACTACCCTCCATCCATTTAAAGATGTAAAATACCTAAGTGGACAATGCGATAAAGAAAATAAAGTAAAAAATAAACAAAAACAAACTTGTATCTTGTGACTATACAAGGCCCTGCCCTATATATAAGAACCACAATGCCCCATGGGTCAAATCATGTTCCTTCAAGTTAGGGGGATACAGTTCCATTTAACAATCTCTCCATTTTTCATTATGTTCTTTATATAGAACGTTGTTGGAAACACCATACTAGTATACTAATCCATTGAATATGAACCTATGATACATTAGTTGAGTTGAATATTATGAAGATAACCCTCTTCACTACAGAAAGAACCTTAGAGGGACCACAATCAATATTTAGTAGTTAATCCTACTCTTGAACCTGGTTGGGCACCAGTCCATGAACCAGATGGTCTACTTGGTCATGAGGGTGTAAACCATTTCATTATAATATACTAAGAATAAAGGTGTTGGTAACTTTTTCTACCTACAATGGGGATTTCTCAAGGCTTGAGTGCCAATATATTTTAGTTCCTAAGTTAATGGCCCCTTAACTATCCGTAGATATTAAGGGGTGTCTCCCATGGGTGTCTTGTGGTGTGTAGTGTCTATCTATGATTTCTGTGGTGATTCCGTATTGTGGGGAATTTTTATTGCACAGTCAGTTTAATAAATACGTTGGCCAATTAAAAAATACACCCATAGTAAATAGAGATATACACACTTTTGATGGAGAATACCATCCAAATAACCAACTCGGAAATCTGATACCAACATTTTACTTTACCAATTCCAATTACATAATATATGCAACACCAAATTATGTTTTATGAACCAATCAATTAAAGGGAAAGTAACTACTCACAATCACCCATAAAATCTCATATAGCAGCACTCACCTCCAATTAACCCACATCATTTCACATCTTAATGACGATACAACCTCATCACATATATATCATGATTAAAAAAAATCCAACACAGTATAAGGTCTAATAAGAGTCTATAGAGGAAAACATGATGTTTTAAAAAAATCATGAACTTATTATTGAATGCACTGTTCGAATGAATTGAATACAACCTACGATTCTAACCCTACATTTCTGGAAGACTATATTTTGAAAAAATTTAATATTTACCCAATAAGTCACCACACCATGAGTTGGTTACAACCCAAAAATCTAGATAATGAACGATTAATATGAATGGTTATCCTAACTATGAACCTAACAATTTATTCCTTATTGTCTCTTTTTTAAAAAAATGACTAATTATTACCTAAAAGTACCCATCAAGAACCCTAGTGGGAGGAGAGGGAGCCAAGAGAGGGGGACATCCTGCGGGGTGTTCGACCATGGGGGGGTCTTGTTCACGACTGAAGAGGGGGTCATGGGATGTCTTCGGAGGAGATTAAGCCATGATGGTAGGGGGATGTCGCCAAGAGAGGGAGACGATATGGGAGGGGAGAACATCACCGGAAGCTGAGAGGGGAGGGGGAAGTCGTCGTTAGAGAATGAGCCAGGAGGGGAAGGGGAACATCGCCGGAGTAGAGGGAGGGGGATGAGAGGTGGAGCCAGAGGCAGAGGCGGAGGCCGAGAGGAGGTTGAGGTCGGGGAGGGGAGGAGTGGGTCAGGAGGCAGAGGGAGGGTTCACGCGGGGATGAAATATTGTGAGGGAGCCCTAAATTGGGTACATTTTTTCCCAAATGTTAATAAAAACTATGAGTAATAGTATTCTTTCCCAACGGTTTTGTTAAACCGTTGGGAAAACCCAACATATAATAGCCCATGCCAATGGTTTACTAGAACCATTGGTATATGTTCTTTTTCCCAATTACTTTTCTAAACCGTTTGGAACAAAGTGTCGTTATAAGATGGATTTCCACTAGTGTATAGAAAATTTCCAAAACATAACTGATGTTCTAACTTTTTGAGGGAGTTTTTTTAGAGTAAATTGATATAGGTAATAGTCGGTCACAATTCATGGACTATGGCTACGCTGTATGGATGAGGGTCACACTATAGTAATGAACCGATTAGTTTTTAGTGTTATACTATTGAGACTAGTTGTAGAGTTCACATGAGAACTATAATTAGCCATTCTATAATATATTATTTACATATGATTTAAGGATATATTAATGGACTTTGGAATAATACCAAGTCATGTATTTTTTCTCACATTATTTTTTATGATTTTTATTTTAATTACACTGTTGGAAACAAGAAATAAAAAAATTCCTGAAGGTTGGAGAGAATCACATTGAAATATTTTTTATTGTTCTATAAGTAATGTGTTTTGGGTAGAAGGGAATGGAATCTCATTTGGAAGAAGATGAATACCATGAACTGTGAGTGTTATCATCATGACCTAATAGATCCATAATTTATAGAGATATGAAATGAAATCACCATGATTATCTGTGATTTTAAAATAGGATTATACTATAATTTTTTAGATATCAAGTTGACATGTATATCAAGTTGAAATGAAGATTAGAATTATATAATATGATTATTTCAAATAACATTACATCATAATAATGAAGGCCACATCGGGATGTGATAATTCCCAATTAGATCTGATAATGATAATATTTCCCAAAATTATTAGGATTAGTTTTGATTTTGTTATATTTAATTAGGAATTATATGAAGTATTGAAAACCCAGTTAATAGGTGATAAGTGAATAATTCATGGTGGTGATTTTTGAATATAAAAGTGATTATATTAGGAGAATTAATGGAAGAGATAAATAAAAAATTGTGAATAACATTTCTTCATCACTAAAATATAGTGAGATAATTGTTTTTAAGAGAATACATTGATGATATAGTATTATCATAAAAATTAGAAGAAAAAACCTTATTAGTTTATAGTTCATATTTATGAATTACATTTTATAATGAAAATTTAATCAAATATTTATTATATCTATTTTGTAAGGTAGTGAGTGGATAAGGATAAATATAAAGTGACCCTAGGATTTTAAGTAAACCTTTAATTAACTTGTAACTTATATATAATGTATAGTGAAATCTCTTGGTATGTTGAAAAATTGACATATATTATCCTCGGAGTATCATTTAGTGGTGAACTACGTAAAATACTCTAGATTTATATATTCTCTTTTTTTAGTATTTAGATTTTTTCATAGTGTGGATAATTATTATAGCGATTTAATGTTTCTAATAGTAGGAGAAAAATATACATCAAGATTTTAAAGGTTAAAATAACTTATAGGATAATTAAACCCCTATTAGGGTGGTATGGGATGATTTTTTTGTAATAAGTATAATAAGAGTACATAGGTTCATTACATGTGAATTTTTTAATAGAAGATCAAATTCAGGAAGAAAATTTTCAATTAAAATGGAGTTACTTTATTTCATGGTGGAAGATATTAGATTTATAAAAATCATATAAGATAATAAGTATGGTCCCTCATATTTTATGTCTACTCACACAAAATTCATAAAATATATGTGAGTTATACTATAATGTTTTCCATGATTGAATTAGATCATAATCTTCCCAAAACTGATGCAAATAGTCAAAATGAATTTTATAAAGCATTTTAAAATGAAATATATATGAAGATAATTAGTTATACATGAGAAAATAAATCTAAAATAAAATTTATTTTATATATGAATAAAATTTAAATGTGAAAGAAGAAAATATTTTTTTTCATAATAGATTTTATGATTTGAAGATAATATCAAACAAAAACATTGATTTTTCATTCAATTATATCATTGTGGATATAATATCTTTCCATGATCTTGATGAAAAAATATAGGATATTGAAAATTTAAATATTTTTTAGAAGGACCCCCTTTATACAGTGAAGATATATCTACCCATGAAGAATGAAATTTCATAGATATATCACTTGATGATATTTATATAAATAATGTTTCTTATGAAATTTTGGTGAAGCTAGAGGGAAGATAAAATCATTAATAAAAGGGTATGGAACATAAATACTTATATAAACACATGATTCATGATGTTATATATGATTAGGATGTAACTGATGAGTTCTTATCACTTTTGGAAAGATAGTCTAAGTGTGTAAAAGTAATTTTTGAAGTAATTATATCACAAACATGTTTCAACAATGGAATTTTTGGGCACATTGATACAAGTTTCCTAGGTAAGTTTGATTGAGAAGATGAAAATAAATATACACAAAAAAATCTAAGAATGTTTCCCTCAAAATGGAACATTAAACCTAAAAATAAATCCAATAATAAGTTTCAAAGAAACATTTTGGTGAGTATGGAAGGAGATAAAGATGGGGCATGTTTTGATGAAAATAAATTTAAATTTATTTTAGATATAGAGAATGTAATTATGGAATTGGTTAAGATAGTGAAATTTAAAACCAAGGAATAAAATAAATAATAATTTGTTTTTAACATAATGGTAAAATTTAAAGGATCTGTTGAGGATTTAGAAGCTTAAAACATGAAAAATAAGAAGATTAATAGGTTTTTGAAGGATTCATCAGAGAACTCTGATCATCCAAAAGAAAAAATCAATCCACAATATAATATTTTAAAATATTTAAGACATCCTCATGAAACATCAAGACAAGTGATTTATTTAAAATTTAAAATCAAGGAACAATCTTAGTTGATTTATGAGGCCAATGCACCTTAGATGAATAGAAGAAAATGATTTAATCCCTTGAAAAATAAGTTATGCCTTTAATGAAGTATCTTATAGTTAAAATTTAATTTGTTGGTGATAAAAAGATGTTACATTTTAGAAGATTCATTATGGAATAATTAATGTAAATGTCTCATATAATAAAGATGAGTTTAGAGAAAATATTTAATTACTAAATACCAAAATTCATGGTTAAAGGTGGGATATTACTTAAAACTGAAAAATTTAAATATGGTCAAGTTCTTGTAAATAAGATAGGAAATTAAAAGGGTGATGATAAATTTTAATCATAAACATATTATCAATATTGAAGGAGTTACTCATAGAATCTGAATATGTATAGAGAAAGTGGTGAAATTTCCCCCTATGAAGTGATAATTCTTTTGATATCTTTACCACACAATGGAATAATGTGAAGAAGCAATGATATATTTGAGAGGTGAAGAACCCGAGAGTCAATAAAAAAGTTAATGGTCATATCCTACACCTTAGAGGATAAAATTTTCCATCTTATATTGTTTTAATTATTCTAATTTTAGACATAAGGATTTCAATTATAGGAAATGTAGGAGTCAAAATCACTCTTAGGAGAAGAAAACGTGGATAGATTCAAGTAAACCAAACAAAATCCCATTATAAAATGGGTTTTCACCATTATATTAAGAAGAAATAAGAGTATGATATCACTAATTATAATAATTATATTGAGGAGAGACCATCTTATAAATGAAATAAACTAAGAATATCTTGGAAAGAAAAAGAGAAAAAAAAAATGAAAAGTCTAACATGGAATAAATAAATCTTAATGATAAATAAAAACAACACATTAATCCTTGAGAGCGTGTGGTTTTCACACCTGACTAGAAATGTTATCCTATGGAATAATATTAATGTCCATGTTGAAAATAAAATATGTTTTGGAAATTATGGATCCCTTATGATCAAAGGAAGTGAAAAAAATTTATATTTGGAGATAAGTTTAAGAAATATAGTGGTGCTCTATGTGGATAGTATATGACATAATATTTAGAGTTTTAAACAACATTATAACATAGGACTTTAAGTTACATTCAATTAGTAGGTATACCTTATCAACACCAAGGTTGGAAACTCCTTGAAGAATGGATGTTGAACAAACAAATCTATATTAGGTGAGAACTAGGAGAATATCTTCTAGGACATGGAACTCAGATACATACATTTGTAATACATGAAGGATCTCAAAAAATTAGAGGTTTCAATTAACTTTTTTAATATGTAGCATGAACATGATAAGAATTGTGATAAATTTTTAGGAGGAAACCTGGGGAGAAATTCTTACCATCCAAATAATAAGAGAGAATCAAATATGTTATACCTAATTCACATTGATGTGTATAGTCTAATAAAGGTTCCCAAAATATGTGGTGAGAGATATTTTGCCTAATTTTTTCGATTATGACCATCGAATGGGTTGTATCATGTTTATTTATGATAGAATCAATGTAATTGAGTGTGTGAAGATATTTTATAGAAGTGATGATAATGAAACAAGTGTAATGATTAAAATTTTTGAATTAGGTAATGAAATAGAACACCCCTTGATTGAAGTGTAGTGTTTCCTAAAGAATAATGACATAAAAATTGATGTCTCATCAGGGATACCATAACAAAATATTATCATGTAAAGGTAGAACAAGATAGTGAAATACATGGAAAAATGATTTTAAAGAAAGTGTAAATCTATAGAACTTCTAAAAACAAGTAATTAACGTGGAGATTTATATAAAAAATCAAGATTTGTTAATCTCAAAATAGAATAGGTTTCCATAAAAAATGCGGCATGAGAGAAATATGACACATAAAATCTTAATTTTTTTTGAACCATGTGAAACATATAAAACAAAACAAGGAAACCAAGGAATGTTTGGTAATGTATTATATAATAGGTTATTTTAGGATACTCACTCAAGATAAATTCCTAAAAATGATTCAATAAGAGGTTGGAAAAATTATAAAGTAAAAAAATATCAAATATATCAAATAGAACGATGAAAATAGATTAAAATTCTATGTTTGAGAAAAAATTTCATTAAAAAAAGAAAATATTTATTAAAAATTAGGTGGGTTTCACAATCTTATATAAGAAGAAGAATCCGAAGTTGAATCAGTCAATATAGAGGCTATATAATAACATAATTCATTGAATAAAAGAATATAATGTAAAGTGAATATTTATAAAAGAAACATTATACTAATAAAAATTCTCTAACACAAAACTATAAAATGAATAAAATTTAACATAATGATCTATTATCTCAGGTGGAGACATAAAGATTTGATAAAGGAAAAAAATATGAATCATGTATCAAGTATATGAACTAATAATTGGATCTAATTGAGAACAATCTGATTTGGGAGCCTTTGAAGAGGCTGACAAATCATAACATCATAATGAACCATTGGGGTTTTATGAATAATTTTGATTAATAGATGAATTTTTTTCAAAATATAGAACATTGGTGTGAAATGGATATATATAAGTCAAAGGTATCATTGTTGAATAAACCTATTTACCAATGTCAAGGCTCAAACCAATAAAATGCTTTATGTTTATGGAAATTTGAAGAGGTTTCAAAATCTATCAAATGAAAGTTAAGATATAATTTTTAAATGGAGTTCTTATAGAAGAAGTGAATATTATAAAATTGATGGGATTTCTTATTAGATGTGAAAATTCAATGGTGTACATATTTAAGACAGATCTATATGACTTGAAATAAGAACTGTATGCTTGGTATTATTAGTTAGACTCCTTTTTTAATGTGGCTATAATTTAAGAGATTCATTTTCAATTACATTTTTTAATTTAAATCAACCAAAGAAGAGTAGTTTGTTTTCTTGTTAACATTAAAAAAAATCATATTTACAGGTAGTTGGATAAAATTATTTGAATAATATACATGGTTGATGATATAAAATTTTGAAATAATGAAGATTAGAGAGCCCATATACCTTATTGGGATATAAATATATCAAAAGGAGAGATAAATTTGTTTTTCATGAAATATAAGTGAGGTGGATATTTAATAAATTAAAAATACATGATAGAAACCCAGTTTAGTTATAGATTAGAATTAGAAACAGTATTGGTGATCATAAAGAGATAAAATCAATTGATATATTTCTTTATCAAAATATTATTGGAAAATTTTTATTCATCATTGTGATATGGTTGAGCATCATTTATGATATATGCTTGGTAACATTATATCAGATTAGTTTAGAGGAATAAAATCTCACTACTACAAATAGAATTATGGGAAACATTTATTGAACACTAAATTATGGATGTGTGTAATTTCAAGGGAATAAATGAGGCTTATATTCATTTTTAGATGTATATTGAGCCATAGAAACTGTGCATAAAAAATATAAAATTGGAAGAGCCTTAATTATCAAGATAAAATGCACTGTATTGATTAAAAATAAAAATGAGAGAATATCTATTAGTATATTTTAAGTGGAATATATGTTAATTATAAAGCTGTGTACTAAACTATTATGGTTGAAATAAAAACTTGAAAATATGGTGAATATTTCGAAGTTCCTATAGTGATTTTCTATAAAACAAGAGTGAAATTTAGATGACAAAGAATCCCACACAAAATTCATTGATTAAGAATATTTAAATTAAGTATCATTTTGTTAATGTGGAAGTATATAAATATGTTATAATTATGGTGTATGTTGGACCAAATCTACAAGTGTGGGACATATTCATGAAACCTCTTGCAATAGATATATTTAAGAAGCATGGGTTGAACCATCATATTAAACCACATCACTTTTCATTAGGATGTTTGGAATATACTGTCTCCTTATATGTTTTTTGTGTAATTTACATAATTTTATACCAATAATACTTTTCACTCTATTGGATTATTTTAAAATGGGGATAGATTCAATTCTAGTGAATTTTAGTCTCAGTTTAATAAGTAAAATCGGAGTGTAAAGAATTATCATCTCAAGGAGGATTTTATATTTTATTGGAATTTTATGGTATTAATGAAATGTGGTGATAAAATTCAAGGTAATAAGAATGATATAGTTTTATATGGATGAATAAACAATGTTTTTGAAGTAATTTCATACATTAAATAAGTGGTTTTTAGAGGCTAATGATTAAATGTAAGCACAAACTTCTCCGTTGATTTTTTTTATCTATTTCAAGAATTACTCACATATAATTATAGGGATAGATGAAAAATTATATTCATTTCTTGGATCTATTAGATATTAATTTCATTGATGAAACTTTAGGCTTCTAATAAACCCAATGGGATATAATGTTGGAACTACGTTTTTTATTGGTTGACTTCATTGGATCAATGTGGATTATTGGAACCATGAAGTTTTAGGAATACGTTTAAAAGTGTTTTAATTTTTTTAAATAATATATCTTTAGAGTTTCATGTGTTCAATAGATATCTGGATAATTTTATGAGTGACTAGAGGTAATTTGTACATATATTTGTAGAAAGAGTTACAATAATGATGTAAAAACACTTATTATGTTGTGAAGTAAGGTTATATAACGATAAGTGGATTGAGATTATTTTATAGATTCTATTAAATATAACATTACTTTAGTTCATTTGAAGTTATCACATTGTGTATAAGGGTTCATAATATTAAAATAATAGAAGTTTCAGTTGTCCCTTCTGTAAGGCTGCAAGGATGAAGGTCATGCCATAATAATGAACCTATGGTTTTTTGGTGATAAAATATCTATATTGGTTGTAGTGATCTCACTATAACCAAATGATGAAATTTTATAAGATATTGATACATATGATTCTAAGGTTGGGATATTTTAATGGATAATAATATAGTTACAGAACATTGATTTTTGGTAATATTATACTTTTGGAAGGTCATATGATTCATGTCGAACAAAATAATCTACACTGCAATTTCATTATTGCTAAAGAGAATCACATCACAATATATTTTATTGTGTTGTGAAGAGAATTATTATTCATAAATGGTTATGGGATATTTAATGGATGAATATTATTTCCTTTCACCTAGAGTTTTATGATCAAGCTACAAAATTTCTGTGATTTGTGATGTTGTGAGAGGATCACACATCAATTATCTCAGAATTTAATGTCGAATTATACCAATATTTTTTGTATATGAGGTTTACCTTCATGTTACATTGAAATGGATAATATCATTTAATAATTTACATATATCTATGCATATCATGGTGTAATAATGAAATCCATATTGCAATGTGATAATTAACATGTATTTTTTAGAATTGAAATATTTCGTAGTTTGAATTTGAAAGATTTATTTGAATAATTATGGGTGGTTTGAAGACCCAATTAATATGTTATAAGTGGATAATTAATGGGGTTGATTTTGGAAGATAAAATTGATAAAACAAGAATAATTGAAGGTAGAGAGAAGAAAATAATTGTAAAAAACATTGATTTATCATTAAAACAAAGAGATATTATTGTTTTGTGGGGAAATAATTGATGATACATAATCAGTAGAGGAAGAAGGTGATAAAAAAGCCTGGTTGGTTTGTGATTATATTAATTATTTTCATTATATAATGACCATTTAATTGAATATTTCATATATATCTTCCTTGAAGCAAGAGTAGATATAGAGAAAGAGTGAGTAAACCTATACTCATTAGTGTGTCCTTTATAAACTTGAAATTCACATATAGTGTGTAGTAAAATCCCTTGGTACATTTTCACAACATTTATTTATTCTTCTTGGATTAACCCTTAGTGGTTAACCTTATAAAATAATCTACCCATTAATAAAATGAGATTATATAATAAATAAAAATTTCAAAGGCATTCAGGCCAGGTTGAGCATAAATAAAAAATCAATCAAAATACTACTACATTAACAAGGTATTACCCTAATGTGTTTGAATATATAATTTATATAATAAATTTTTTTCAAGATCAAATTATTTCACTATTATAATTATGGAGATAAAAAATATAAAAAATATCTATTTACTATACCATAAAAAATTTACTAAACTATTTTACACTATCTACAATGATTGCAACGAATATCCAATATAAGAATAAAAAAAATATTCTTATGATATTTTTATTTTACTATATTAAAAATGATCTAATTTAGGTGGATGGTGAACTACTTAACAAGATTCTGAGAATAGAAACCCTATCAAATTATTAATTGATACTCTAATATGATAAACTAATAACATCAATTAAATACATAACTACCTCTACATGATAAAATTACAAACCTTTCGACTATTCCCATAATAATCTATAATTTTTGTAGAGTGTCACAAAATGTTCTATAAGGTAATGTTTCACCACATCCTCTATTAATAGGAACACAATATATATCTTCACATTTCCTATAGGGTCTCTGAGGGGAACTACCATGAAGAAACATGAGAGGTCACACTAAAGAACTGTAATAATTTAAGACATTAAAATCCATTGAATCAAGTGTGATTTTTCTCGCCTTTACTTATTTATGATGAAAATGCCATATAAATATATTGTAGCATGTAATTTCATCAAAATTGAAATGTTTTACAATAAACTAATGAAAATAGTATCTGGATAGGTATTATTTATGATAGAACATCACAGTTAAAATACACATCCCTAATTCTTAACAGTGATTCATAATAAACTTCTATGAAGAAATATATATATTATTTTCAATAAGAAAGCATCATAAAAATAGTTCATTATTAATTATTCAGATAGATTTTCCCAAAATATCACAGTAATGTCCATTATATAAAAATAATCAAAACTAATTTTTTATAGATTCACTTGTGAACAAAATCTATCAGATATTAAAAAAGTTTAAAAAGAAATTAAAATACATAATTATAAATTTATGAAAAAAAATATTTTATGAAATAGTGTTTTAAATTTTTTTTATAGAGATATGGTTGATCTTGGTGGATTAGAAGCTTCAACATCATCATGTTGTGATGGTATAGGTAACTCTATCCCTAAGCCTCAAACCAATCACCACATTTATTAAAGAAGATATTGAATACATTAATAGTGATGATGTTTCTTCCCCCCTACTCTCTAATCAACATTTGGATTGTATCATCCTAATATTACAACCTCTCCTCATTATGCACAAAATAGGATAATGAAACTAGAGTAATTCATTTTGAGATGGATAATTATGAAATCACTATAACACCAAAATAACTGGATGATGTTAATTGTGAACCAATATTGATCACCCAATCTTTATCAATACCAGTCTCCAGGAGACACACATACTTTTCAAAGTGATAATTAGTTGAGCTACGACCATTATCCTCCCCAACCTAGGTCTCTTTAGGACTCTATCATATGTGATACTTTGACTCATACATATCATATAATAAATTATTAATAAAAATTATTAATTTTAAATAATTAAAAAAATATAAAAACTACAATCTTTCATTGCCTCTTAAAAAATACCACTCCCATAGAATGATTCACGTATATCATGTTATACACAAAAAATATATAATAGAAGTATCTATCATAAAATGTATAAATTAAATACATATAGTACTTATTATAAATATATAAAAAATAAGAAAATAATTGACATATTATGGTTCTTAAAATTGAAAATTGTGTATACTAAAATTACGAGTCCAACCACTATGTGTTATATAATACCTCATATGAGGTACCCCTGACGTGCACTCATGGGTCTAATACTAATGACACATGAGTTATAAACTAAATATCATACTATGTGATATTATCCAATATAAAATTGATTAAATTTAACATTAGTATTATATATTATAATAATATCACCAAACATGAAGAACCTTTTAGTTTAGGGTCATTGAGGACCAGTTTCATAGGTAACTAATATTACAAAAATTGGGAAAATTTAACAATTATAGAACTATAATAGACTCCATTTTAGACTTCTCATATGTTAAACTCATATTTAGAACCATGTTAATGAAAACTTAATAAGGGGTGACCTCATAAACTTATTAAGGGTACACATACTAGAAAATAATCAAAGATCATAAGTGATCATAAGATGAGCATATGGGTATAATTAGGACACATACAAAAATCATACCCTATAAAACATATATTATAAATCAGGATTTATAATTTATTTCACAAAAATAAGTATAAAAATCATATATCATGGCTACCCACCAAGACATTAATCACGTAGTTGTCTTAGGTTAATCACATTTGTATAATATTAGGGATAGGATAATCCTCTATTGTACCCCTGGGCATGAAACAAATCATCTCATATACATTTTTCTATAGGATAAATCTCTTAATATACCATTTGGATTGGGTTAAATCCCCCCTTGTTCCATTTTTATTTGGGTAAATCCCCCCATGTTCCCTTTTTGTTGGGATAAATCCTCTCACGTACCCTTTGCATTGGGTTAAATGCTTCCATGTACAGTTTGTCTTGGGATAAATACTAGCATGTACCTTTTTGATATAGTGATAAATAAAATTTATGAATTAATTGAAGGGAGATATAACAATCCACCCATTATTAATCCATATATTTGTATTCCACTTGAAATCAATCATTCATCACATTATAAATAACTCATTTAATGAAAAATTGGGTTTGCAAAAATTCTAGATGGTATCAAAAAAATTGACCTAAAAAATGTCAGTTGTTGATTCCCAAAAATGAATCACCCAAAAGAGTATTTCATAAGAAAATTTAGAGGGAGAATCATAAAAATAATTTCAATGGAAATATACCCTTTATAGATAAATAAAGGAATGGTGGAAAAATCATAAAATAATTTTTATAATAATAATTTTATCTTTTTCCTAAAATAATAAGTTATGGCCACTTTGAATAAAAATATTCCATAAGTAAAATTTTAAAATTTGGAAATATATAATTTAAAATGAATCATTAGAAAGAGAGATTTGGAATGACTGAATGAATTTATAAATAAAATACTGAATATAAGATAAAACATTTTATTATGAAAGGATTTGAAACCTTCTCAATATTTTGAAATAACATTATTGAAAACCCACATTATAAAACAGTTAATAAAACATAACATTGAAAATAGAAGAAGGAAAAAATTAAGGTCACATGATATAACACATAATTAGGATTCCAAATATAAATGAGATCAATGGTAAGAATGGAATGAGAACAAATAGGTGATACTATCATTAAAAAAGATGTGAATTATTCTTAATAATAATAAAATTTTTATTGGGATGCAACACATTGAGGAGAAATATTTGAATCAAAAGGGTCATTTTCCTCAAATAGAAATAAATAATACCATGAAATAATATATTAGGGTGGAATGAATCATTATTTTTAGAAATAAAATAAATAATATTTATTATAAATCCACTAGGAGAGTTGAGTTTAAAAAACCATCACTACTTTGGTATCTTTTTAATCAAAGACCGTTTAAAGAACGAAAATGATATTATTATTCAATCCCCTTGAATATCCTAAATATGGAAAAGGGAATTTATTAGGATACAATCACACCATATTACATAAATTATGGTGTGTAATGTAAGACATGTCTCAAGGAATTGAAAATGAGACAATGAAACCCTTTTGAAATTATATTTTTTTCAATAAAAACCCCTTAAAGGATATGAGATCAAATGAAATTTCAAATAAAACAAATAATTAGAGGATCATTGAAAGAAAAATATTAAAGGGGTAGTCCAAAAAATATTTCAAATAAAAAATGGATAATAATAAGAAATATTTCTTGGTAACTTACATTCGAGACATGACACCCATACCTTTCAGCTTGATTTACTAGAACACACTCTAACCAAATTGAAATAATTGAATTTTCCTTATATTATGACTTGGAAATTGTGGCCTTAAGACAATGTATTATTAAAATATGCTCAAGTAAAATTAATAGGATTATAGGGGAGAAAAATAGGTCATAGTTTCAAGAGGAAACCAATTCATTGATTTGTCTTGAAGAGGTTGTGAGAGGCCCCATTTATAAGTGGTGAAAATAAATTTTTTATAAATATTTCATCTTTATATAAAGATAACACATGTTTTACATGAAATAAAGACTAAAAAATTTAAAGTAATTGAGTGGATATATGTTTTGGGTGATCCAAATCCTAACCACTGAATTTAAAACATGTTTTAAACATGTTAGGATTTTTACCTGTTTGGATGATTGAATTTACTTTTAAATTTTACCATGATGACTTGTTTTATCAAAGTAATTCATTTATATGACTAATAAAAATTAATTAATAAAACTTTGAAGTCCATTTAACAAAATAAAATTTCTTTTTGTAACAAAAATTATTTAAACATTAGAACATGTATCTTGTAAAAACATGTTTTTATAAAAAGAGTGTTTTTAAGATTAAAATTTAATTTTTGGATAAAATATGAAGTGTATTTAATTTTAATATCATAATTTGGTTTATTATAAACAAAATAACATTAATCTGTATTTAAAAGAAATTTGAAAATGAATTTACCATAAATAATATTTATTTAAAACAAAAGATAAATACAATTTATTTAATTATAAAATAGTACTAAATTTGTTAAACATTGGTTTTCAAAATTTATAATGGAATTTAAAAATATGTTGTTTTCATAATTAATAGTTTTTTATAATTATTTTAATATAAACATACATTTTGATAGATTTATAAATAATGTGATTTTATAAAAATTATATTTTTCAACACTTACAAAAAATTAAATATTTGAAAAAAATATTAAAAATTTACCTTTGAATAATGTTGATATGTGGAATTAAAAATGAATTTAATTTATTAAAATTTAAATTCTAAAATTTTGAAATATATCATTTAAATCAAAATCTAGTATATATAAAAAAACCCATCTTTATTGAAAAATTACTTCTAAAATATTTAAGTACTATTAATCATATATTTTTGAATTTATAATTGATTAAAATATTTTAATTTATTATAGATTTTATTATTCTTAAATTTTCTTAATAATAAATATATTGTGAGTCATTTAATTCAGAGTTTCATGAGGAATAAATTATCAAAAAAAGTATTCATTTTATGAAATATAATTCAAAATACAAAGGTGTTACATTCTCCCTCCCTTAAATAAATATATTTCTAGAAATTTTATTTTTCACATATTAATGGAATTTTTTAAGGGTATCTAAAAGATAATCATAACTCAAGATATAATTTCAAATGAGGTGTTTACCTTAATAGTTTAGGTATGACTATGAAACCCATATTTCCCTTCATTTTAGTCGTAAATAAATATTTTCATTCATTTATTCATAATACGATTCTATATATTGTTATGGGTCATAAGAATTTCTCGAGTTATAAATTTTTAAAATGAAGATCACCTGGTACTTTAATTTTTTTTGTTGGTTTTAGAGGCTTAATGGGGCATCGAGTTATTTCCATGAGTTGATATAGTGCATCATAATGGTTATAATTTTTTTTATAAAATTTCACATAAGAAAAAATGTGAAATACATTTTTAAATGAGTGAAAGAAAAAAAATAGTTTTACATAGTTTTTCATTTTGATTATATTGTTTTTAAATGTCATTCTACTATTTTTTACATAAAACCATCATAAAATATATGAGTGGAATGGTTGAAAACATGGGTTTCTTCATATATATGAAAACATACACTAATTTTTAAAATAATATAGATATATGATACTTGAAGATCACCCTTCTCTAAAGATTAATAAAGGATGGTAAATCCCCTTTTAGTTTGTGACATTAGGAAACATCGATAAACCCACTTATTATAATTACCAAATTGGGTAACATGAGAAAGTTATGTCTTAAAAATAAATATAAAATAATTTGAACTCCTATAATAATATTTATGAATAACTAGACAGTTGGTTATGTTTTAAAGTAACTTACCAGTGAGGTGAATTCTAGAAACAGTTGTAGGGTCAATCGAACTTGATATTCTCAAATATTATTTTAGTTAATTTATCTGAGAGGGGTGAGAGATTCATTTTAGATTTTATTTCATCCATATTGATAATAGATATTTAATCTGTTGAAAAAAAAACAATACAGGAAATGAACAACTTACCAATTAATTGTAATGAAATTAGCTACCTCTTATCTCATGTCATAAAATAAAACAAAAATAATTTACCATGATAATAAGTAACATTTAAAGTGATTAAAATTAAACCAATATATAAATCTATAATAGTTACTATTATGAATGTATAAGGTACAAAAAATTTATAATAGAATACTTTCAGTTCAACCTATATCACTTTTATTTTAATATAATATTTTTTAGGTTCATTTTTCTATTCTTCTATAACCTAATTCCATATTATAATAAATCTTCCATAATGGATTGTAAAGATAAAATGATTAAAACTGAAATATAACCAGGTAGTGTTAAATGTTTTTTTTCTATTAGGCCTCTTTTTCATGAACCAAGTGATGATTTTGTTAATACCCAACACATCAATTTTTAGGGTTATTACCCCTAAGTAAATTTGACCCAGAGCTTAAATCCACTTGTGTCTCGAGACAATGATGTTTCTGCTAGGAGAACCATACAATCTCTATATGACCAAAACATACAGAAGTCATCCTACACCTAAAAATATCCCTCATAATAATAAATATGTTTTTACTAGATTTTTATAAACTAATCCCTAGAATAACTAAGATAATCATAAAAAATAACTAAACCTCCATTTGATACTAATCGAGGAACCCCATATAAATACTCCTAGGTCTGATGAACATGTACGTTTACAAATTAACTTTGATATCAAGTGATATTATACAAGATAAACTTGGAAAAATTTAACTTTAGTATTGCATATCAAAATAATATCACTTAACTAAAATAATAACTTTTAGTTTATTTAATGACTAGACACAAAGGAAACTTCTTTTAAATAACATGTAAAAATTTCTCTATAATCGAACCATACTACTTTCTATTATAGAATTATTATAGGTTACAATAATATTCATAACCCATAAAAAAACATAAGAAATTATTTTTCTCAAATGCCTATTAAAGGTAAAAATATGTGATAATAATGAAATATCATAAGTGGTTATTAGATAATAATATGGGCATAATCAGGATACATAAGAAAATCATTCAAAAAATCATAGATCATAAGTCATGATTCATAAGGCATGGTACATACAATAATATATAATTCATATGTCAAGGATACCCACCAATACATTCATCACTTAATAAGATTGGTATAATCACTCGTATACCATATTGGGCTTAGGATAATCCTCCTATGTACACTTGGGCTTGGAATAAATCATCCCATGTTCCCTTTCCTTGGGAAAAATCCTCTAATATACTATTTTTATTGAGATAAATCCTCTCATTCAACATTTTACATGGGAAAAATCCACATTTGTAACATTTGGATACGGATAAATCCCCTCATGCACCATTTAGATTTAGATAAATCCTTCTATTTACTATTTATCTTGGGATGAATCCTCATGTCTACTATTTAGTTTGGGATAAATCATCTCATATTCCATTTTGAGTTCATCAGATAATCTTTTTACCAATGTATTGAAGGGAGATACAGAAACCCACCATTAATTCTTCCATAAATATGCGTGTCGCATGAAAAAAATCGTTCATCAAATTATTAAAAACCGAGAGAAAGGAAAACTAGATTTGTAACATTTTTAGATGGAACCCTGAAAATTAACCCAGAGAATGTGAATGACTGATAAAAAAAATTAAATATAAAAAAGGAGTATTTCATTAGAAATTTTAGATATTGATTCATGAAAACTAATTTATAAAAAAATGCATCCTTTTGAAATATATAATAAAATGGTAGTGAAATCATAAAATAGTTTAATAGAAAATAATTTTATATTTTTGAAAAGAAAATGTTAAGGTTACATTGAAAATTAATTTTTGAAAAGGAAAAGTGAAATCATTGAAAAGATTTAAATTTTTAAATAATATTTAATAATATATATTTGAAAATATAAAATTTATTTCTAAAGAAATTATGGAGCGAAAGATAAAAATATTTTATTTTTAAGGGATATAAAACCTTTTTTATGATTTGAAATAACATTATTGAAAACCCACATCATAAAAGATTTAATAACACTTAATTTTTAAAACAGGAGAAGGGAAAAATAAAGTTAACATGAGATAAAACATAATTAGGATTACAAATATAAAGTAAAAATTTTGGGGGAAAGAAAATATGGATAATGAGGGGATTCAATCATTAAATAAGATGATAATTATTCTCAATATTGATATACATTTTATGGGGATGAAACTCATTGAATAAGAAGACTTAAATAAAAAGGTTAATCTTTCGAATAGATAAATATAATGCACAAAGAAATATAACAGTATGGTGGGAGTAACCAATATTGGAATAATTAAATTAAATAAGAGGCATTATAACTCAAAAAATATGTTAGGTTAATAAAAGCTTTAACATCTTTGATATTTTTGAATCAATGTTAGCTTACATAAAAACATGATATGGCTCTTCAATCCTCATAATTTTCATTAATATGGATTTAGTAATTAATTAGGTAGTAATTAAATAATATAAAAGAAATTATGGTGTGAAATGTCAAAAATGTCTCATTGATTTTTAAATGACACAAAGAAACCCTTACGATATTAGAAACTTTTGAATAAAAAAACCTTGAATGATATGATTTTAATAAAAACCTCAAATCCCATGAATAATGAGAGAATCCTAATAATTAAAATACTAAAGTGAAATTATAAACACTTTTATAAGGAATAAAAGGTATATATAAATAAATAAATCACATGAGATTAAATTTGAGATAAAAATATTTACCTGGGATCTTGATTTCCTCAAATGTGCGACAACCTCATTGAAATAATTATGTTTCTCATAGAGTATTATTTGGAAATAGATGTATGAACCCAATATATTTTGACTACATGATCAAGGAAAAGTAATATTATTATAGGTGAAGTGATAAGGGATGCATTTTAAGAGGAAACCAAATTCATTGTGATGTATTGGAGGGGTGGTGGGGGCCCCTTTTATAAGGGGTGAGAAAATAATTTTTTGTAAATATTTTAATTTAATATAAACAGAGAACATGTTTCATAGGTAAAAATACTCAAAAAATGTATCATAATAGAGTTTAGTTATTTTTTTGCCTTTCCAAACCTCAAAATATCTATTATAAACATCTTTTTTTAACATGATAGGATTTATTCCCCTTTAGTTACCTTATTTTACCCTTTTAGCTTTTACTATTGTAACAAGTTTTTACCAAAGTAATTATTTATAAATAAAAAAATGGTACTTATTAAATAATTTTTCACAATTTATTCTAAATAAGAAATATATTTTATCAAATAAAATTTATATTTTAATAAAAATTTTGTTTTTACATTAGCGTAAGAAATGAGAAGGAATCCATTTTTAGAAAATGTTTATTTTTAAGCTTACAATTTCTGTGATGGGAAAAATTATATATTTTTTATTTTAATTCCATAAATATGTTTTTCATAAATCAAATAAAATTTATTTTCGTTTAGAATCAGTTAAAAACCTAATTTTACGTAAATAATATTTAATTAAATGTAATGAAAAAATAACATGTTTTGTTGCAAAATATTACTTAAGTTGTTAATGATAGGGCCCCTAAATTGAAAATAGTATTTAAAAAATACTATTTTTTCTAATTAGTTCATTTTTTTCATTAAAAATGTTTTATATGTTTTTACGTTACATCAATTCTTGATATAGTCATAAATTTTTCAATTTTAGTAAAAAATGTATTATTCACTATTTACCTCAAAAATCAATTATTTCAGAAAATTATCCAAAATTCACCGTAGGATAATATTGATATTTAGGAATAAAAAATAGAGTTAATAATATAAAATTTAAATTCTAAAATTTAACAATTTATATTTTAATTGTAAATTTATTATATATAATGAAAATTTTATTTTATTCAAAAATTCAATTTCAAAACATTAAGTGATCTTAATCATATTTTTTATGAATTTATAATTAATTGAAATATTTTAATATAAAAATGTTTTTTATTAATAAATATTCTTAATAAATATATGTCTCAGATCATTTTGGTTTCGTGTTGTGTATGGAGTATGTTGTCGAACAAAGAATTCAATTAATGAAATATATTCCAAAATATTAGTGTGTTTCTTCATAAAAATATGTTTACCTACATAAGATATCCTGTTAAAAATTTATCATATCTAGTAGGTTCAAAAAAAATCATAAACTTATGAAGAAATATAGTTAAGTTAATGTACCAGATAAGACTTAGAAATTAAATCAAAAAAACTACCTACATAGCTCTCTTAAAATTTTTTTATAAAAATTATGAAATCAATCAGGAATACTTTCCTCTGTCCCCTATATAATTAAGGGTATCATGGAGTCCTTGAAATGATACCATAGACCTAGTATCTAAAAAAAATATGTTAGAAATTAAATATATTATAATAAAAATAATAACCAAAATTTATTTATGTATGAACTAGTGATTAAACATTCAGTAACATATATCATTGAGAACCTAATCCAATGGAAACGAAGGAGGAGAAAAAGTATTCCTTGGTATCATAGTTTCCTAACAATTATGTAAATGAACAAACTGAGAAAATAATTTTAAAAAGTATCCTTTAAAAGATATTTGATGGAATAAATAAAAAATAATTTTTGAAAACATCAATTAAACTTACTTACTCAAATGGGTATTTAAATCAAGAGATATATATTACATAGGAATAAGGTTTGGAATCATCAATTTGGTTAGGAATTTACCCCACATAGATGATCATGGAGTAGCATCCCCACCACATGGATTAGATTGTGGAATATAGGGTACAACACCAGGTAATGGATCCTAAATCATGTAGTAAAAAAGGTCATCATAATCATATCCCTACATCTAAAACAAAGAATATAAATAATATTAAACGTCATTAATTCCTATAACTATATTTTTAAAAAAAATATTAATTACCTAAAAAAACTAGAATAATTATTTTAGTTTTATTTAAATATGGAAAATCTCATTCTTCATCATCATGATCATCTATATTAGAATAATTATCTCCATATTACACCCCAATGTTACTATTTTATTACAAACAATATTATTACATGTTATTTTATATTTTTTTTTGGTATTTTTGAATTTAAACTTTAAATTTGTAAGAGTTTTTAGTTGTTTCATAGTTCCCCAAACATTTGAGTTACAGTAAAAAAACCATATATTTATAAGAAAACCATGTGATATACTCTTACATATGGGTTTCCCCTATGGCACACATTTGGTGAACAAACTGTTTGAGTCTTAATGTAATTTTTGCAAATATCTCTATGCATGGGGTTTATTATGCATGACTATAGTATGATTTGGAAAATTGTTTGAGGGAAACATATAGTTTCCTTAAGATCAATTTTATTAAGGGATATATAGTTAGTGTGTAACACAAAGACATTTTTAAAATAATAACATAATTTTCAATCACATATACGACATGAAACACCAAACTTAAACAAACTATGAAATATATTACCCTTATAAACTATTCATTAAATTAAAAAGTGTGAATAGTATTAAATAATTTAAGAAACATATAAAAAGGTCCTACATAGAATATATTTATTTATAAATTCTTAATGAATATGTGCACAACTTTTAATAATGATATTTAATTCTATAAAAAATATGGTGCTTTCATTTTTTTTATTTTGTTTGTAAGAAAATATTTATATTAATTTATAGAAATTTTATAAATTTTGAATTATAAAATTATTTTTTTGTAATTATCCTATCAAATTTAACGTACTGTAAAATTATAATATTTTTTAGAAATATTTTATTTTCCAAGGAATTGTGAAAATTACGGATTTTTCAAATATTGACATTCTTTTTCATTAAATAAAGTAATTTAAAAGTTAAATTATATTTTAGATTTAATATTTAACTTATATATGATGAATTATATTTATGATAATAAAATTAATTTCATTTAAATAACTAATTTTCATAATTTTTGTACAATTATATTTTTATGATAAAAATTTGGTTTTCTATAAATAGTATTTAAATATATAATGTTTATCCATTTTAATTAATTAAAATAACCCATATTATAGAAATATTTAAATTAAATTAATATATTATAAATATACTTATTTTAATATAAATTAATATAATTATATTTTCTAGCCATAGATTTGATATAAGATAATCTATTGATTGAAAAATGCATTTCTTGAAAAAAAAATTTCGACTTGTTTTATGGGATTAATTTTAAATTAATTTTTGAAAATTGAATTAATTTAATTTGATAAATTGGATTCCATATTTCTAATCCTAATAATTTATATTATATAACATGTTTAACTTAATATTTTATAATAATGAATAATTAAAATAGTAAAAATTTTGTACCAGAGTTAATATTAAAACCGGTTTACCGGGGGGGATTAAACAAAAATGGTAAAGGGAGTAAGATGTATATTTTTTAATGGTAGAGGTTTTTATCAACCATATAACTATATAAATATATTATTTATTAATTTTTAATGTATTTGTAGTGAGAGTGACTTCCCATTATTGAATATGTTTGGGTATTCACAAAAATGCCACTCTTCAATTTAAAAGTAATCCCCTCACTTATTGAAAAATATCAATCCATTTAGATAAAAAACCATAAAAAGTATATCTCCCAAATCCTTATCCATATTATATATTTTGTTCTTCCAAAAAGACCAACCTTAGGGTCCTTAATAAGATATCCTTGGCTGTTTCTTCTAAGAGAAGGCAATTATCTTAATCAAGCTCCTTCATTTTTCATATTTATTTTCAACAATAAAAAATTAATTAAAAAATAAAAAATAATAAAAAATATCTAACATATACTCTGATTTTATTATGTTTTGGTAATAATACTTATCTATATCATCTTCCATCAAATGGTAATTGAAACATCATTCATGAGTATGGAAGACTAATTCTTCACGAAAAAATGTAACTCATCTTCCATCATTTCCTGTCATGACTGTTAAATATAGTGGATTTAATTTTTATATAAAATATTAATGAAATATTAAAAATTATTTAAATTTAAGATATCTTATACCTTTTTACCTTAACATCCATTGAAAAATTATTACATTATTCCTGTGTATATCAGACTACTTCCTCAGGAAGAAATGTGATTCATTTTTTTATTACCACATCAGATGATTGGTATATGTAAGTTTATATAAAGAAATAATACGAAATTTAAGATGTAATTATCATTATATAAAGTTAAAATAATTCTTTTCTTCTTTCTATCATGATCATTGAAAAATATTAAATGTTACTAATGCATGTGTATGACCTACCATCTCCGTGATTGTGACAAACTTAATTTTTCAAAACCATATTTCATGATTGGTTTTAATATTTTAATTGATATATAAAAATTTTAATAACAAGATTAATATTTTTTTTAAGATTATTGGAAAATTACCCCTTTGACCATGGTCAACACACCAATGCTGTTTTAAAATTATGAACTGAGCATCATCAAAACACCAAATGGGGACATAACTAAATAATTAATTAAATATTTAATTAAAATAAATTAAGTAAATGGTTCAAGTATAAGGTATTAGACCTAGAAAAGTTTCATTATAAAAAATAATAATTTATATAAGTTTAATATATAGGATATAATGGAATTACATGATACCTCTAGGATTGTGGTAAGGTTTTCATCTCATAAATTTGTTATTTTAGAAACATGTTCTTTTAATCAATTAAATTATTTTAAATGGTGTATCTAGTAATCATTTACATATTAAATCATGAATAATTCAAAATTCATGATATTTTATGTCACGATTCATTTACTTAGTCCATGAGAGTTATGATTAAAAATTTACCAAAGTGGAAAGGGTTTATATTTCAATCTAATTTTAATTAGTATTTTCTATTCTTGAATTTATATTGTAGAAAATAGTTTAATAATTATGTTACAAAACCATTTAATTTTATTCTCCTCTATTTTTAATGAAATTTTCATGTTATATTATCATTAACCTCTATTTTTTACTAAAAAGTATTGGAAAAAATGTTTTTAATAAAATTTTAAATTATTTATCTCTTTAGTTAAAAATATTACATCTTATATATCCAGGTCTTCGAAAAGTATTTTCAAGAATATTATTAAAATTCTTTAAATTATTTGTTAAATAAAATGTTACCAAGATTTTATTTCCTAAAAAAATGGGTTGAAATGAATATTCTTTTCATTTTTTGAAGAGGTATAATTTATTATTTTTAAAACATTATGGAAGGTATGTTTTATAACTTATATAGAATATATGTAATTACTCAATATTAATACCACTATATTATTTAATGATTACTTTATAAATTTCCATGGTTATTTGTAAATAATTTTTTTCTATAATATTTTGGAAATTTTTATATTTTGAAGAAGTCATTTCAATGTGAAAATTATATTTTTCTCAAGAAATATTTGATGTACTATTTTATAGAAATTTTCATCCATGAAGACAACCTGTGATGTTATGAACTACTTTAATTTTTTTGTTTATATGTATCTCTCATATATACATTTATTATTCTAAACTAGTTTTATGGGGAAATACATGCCTTATATTCATCTCTTAAATTCTTTCATTATGAAATTTCCCTTGATTATGAGATGTGACAAGATTTTGAAAAAAATATTATTTTCATGGGTAATTATTATGTTTATACCTTATTATTGATTTAAATTTTGTGGAATAAATAAAAATTAACATGTTATGGTGGGTGTTCCTAGATATAACTCCTACTTATTGGGTAAATCTTTAGTCTAAAAAGGTATTATGTATATGATTAGGGATTGAACCTAATCCATTATGGGAATCTGTCCACCCTGTGATATTGTCGAGGTAGTAATCCTTGAATCATGTTTATGTCATGTTATATGTTTCTACCACATTTCATATTTTTCCATGTTATCAAGATACATTTTATTTATGTTATAATACCATGTGATTAATCATGAGCCTTATTTTTCATGATATCACGTTATACCATTAACTCACACATTATGATTATTTATCAAGTATATTCCCTTGAATGGATTTTATCCCACTAATTTATCAGATGTATTACCTAGGTCTTCCTATGATGTTTTAGAATATAAAATGGACATACGAGATTATTATGGGGAATAAAATTAGAATGTATTATTTTAGGTTCTATTTTATTTTTTATGTACCTACTCTTTGAAAAACACTAATAATTATGATATTTGGGGTGTAATTAATGGATGTTTATGTTAAAAATCATGTGACAATATTTTCAAATGGATTGTGTCACTATAGTTGGAATTAGAGAAATTTTTATTTATTTATAGGGATTTTCACTATAAAAAATTAATTATATATCAAAAGAAAAGTATAATTTTAAGAATAAGTATAGAAAATATCCTAGAATTTTAGTTAAGGATAGAGTGAGAAGTTTCTGAGATATTACATCCCTGTCTGGATACAAAAATTTCATGTGGATCTGGCACAGTTGGACCTAGTTGTAATAACTTTGAAAAGGAAGCATTGAGGTGGGATTCATCATCACCTAGTGAATAAGAATGATCCTTGCTTAACACTTGTTTTGACACTCCTAGGAGATATGTGTTTGTAAATTCACAAACTCATTATGAACCATTATAATGGAAATAAAAATATCATTATGTTAAAAAAATATAATAGGAAACATTTCCTTGGATAAACTATATTGAAACCTAGAGACTCATATACCTGGATAATATTATTATTTTTATATTATTTTTTCTAGGTTTATAAAATTAACTTTAGAATGTTAATACATTATCAAATAGTTTATTTGATTCATTTTAGTTACTGGTAAGAAATAGGAGAAACCCATCCAATAACCAATGTAATGGGATGTGTAATTATTTCCCTAATGAGATACCTCAACTAATAGAATAAATATCTATAAATATTTTGATCATTTAAAATGATTAATCTTGAATTTTTATTAACAAATAAAAAATAATTGAATTTCTAATCACATCAATTAAGATAAGGATGGAATCTCCTGGAAGTTCAAGTAGTAAATATGATAAATAAAATAAGATCCAATTTTAAACTTGTAAAAAATGTGGGAATAAGAACCATGGGAAATTATATAATGGAAATTAAAGGTGTTTTTTTATGTTAAAGGAGGAGAAAATGTATCTAAATTCTGAAGAAAAATGAATAGTCTGGTTAACAAGACATAGAGAAATAAAGTTAATCCCAAGGAACTACTAAAACTTCAATGTAATAGATGTAACCTAGTAATTATCCAATTAAATGCTGTAATAAAAGGATTAATTCATAATATCATATTTTATGAAAATAATTTAATTGAAATTATTGAAGTGTTTAGGTTTTTCATTCGAGAATCACATCATTGATGTTTTTTTGTTAATGATATTTTGGTCATAAGAATAATGAAACTTATAAGGATCATTAGGTAGTATTTTTTTCATTAAATAATTTAAATAACATGTTGAATGGTTTTAATGAACTAGAAATGTGATTTAATGGAAATGGTATATTTTATATAAAAGCACATGATTTTGGAAAAGAAAATCATTGAGATGTTCCTGATGAAAAGGTAATTATATTCAATTAAAAATAATTGATTTTGTGGAAAAAAAATTAGTTGAATAGAAAACCACATAGGTTAAGAAATTTTATTTAATAAAAAATTTTATTTTTAATATTTTCATTATATTCTTGAGAATGTAAAAGGATCATGGTGAATTTTTTATATGATTACCACTTTTTTTCTATGGTTTTTGAAAAAACGACAACCCACAAGCCGAGTGAAAAGTTTTCACCTTAAAAAAGGTTGTAGGTATTGAATACCAAAGGGAAACATGTGTAAAGTACCTACCACTATCCTACACATTGTACTGGTAAGTATAAAATCATTGTTTATTAAATAATTTGATGGAAAAATATTATGTCAATTTTGGGGAACACATTTAAGATTAATGTTTTTATTTTTAGGATTTTGAAGTTAGTAATGATATTCTGGGAAATATTTCATTGGGTTGAGTTATACGTTACTCTTAGGTATAACCTATTATTTAACATGAAATATTATTTGGTATGAACATAATTAAATCCTTGAATGTTTATGTTATTTGGGATATAGGGTTATATAGTTTTAGAATGATTTAAGTTGAACATTGGAATTGGATATTAATTTGTATGTATATTAATTTTGGGAATTATCTTTACCTTGTTCTATATATTTATTGTTTTGGTCAATGTATAAAGATAGGCGTAATATATTGATATCCTTTTTAGAACCATGTGACCTGTTATAAGTTAATTTTAGTGATTCAGGCATAAAAAATTCATCCTGAATACTCATTGTTTGGAGAAACATATGATGTTGTGGTAAAAAATTATTAAAGGATGAAATTATACTTTTCATGTAAATAAATTTCCTAAATTCCCAATCTTTATGGAAAAAGGATTCCTCATCATTACAAAAAGGATCTTGAAATAATAATGTTATTATTTTTTGATAAATTTCTGGTATATTCTCTCATAGAGAAGGGTATAACTTTATATCCTAAATGGATATTATTTTAAAATACATTTTTAACTTCCTGCCAATATTCTTCTAATATGGAAACCTAGTTTTTTATTACATATGACCATGATATTTCCCTTTCCATAATTTTATGTGGAAATTTTATCAAACCTTTTTATGATTTTTGTTTTCCATATGGTATTTTTTAAATTTAAAAACCTTGATTATGGAGATTATGTTCAAATTAGGTGGGAAAAAATTATTTAAGGGGGTATAATGTAACACCCCAGTATTTTTAAAATAAGAACATAATGCTCAATAAGAAATAAGGCACACAACACCAAGCTTAAAGGACCCACAAAAATATATTACTCCTATAAACTAACCGTTAAATTGAAAGGTATGAATAATGTTAACTACAATATGACATATATATAATGGTTCTACTAAATATAATTTTTTTAAATTATTAATAAATATACACTCAAATTTTAATAAAGATATTTTATTCTACAAAAATATATTTCCTTTAAAATTGATTCATATTAATATTTTAATAAAATGTAACAATTAATTTATAAAACTTTCAGAAGTTTTTTTTATAAAATGAAAATTATTTTTTAAATCATCATGTAAAATTAAATTAGGGTGAATTATTTGGATTTTTCTAAAATGTTTTATTTTTCTTGTGAATAGTGAAAATTATAGATTTATCAAATTGTTCACATTTATTTTCATTAAATAATGTCATTTAAGAGTTCCATTTTATTTTTGATTTTACGATAATCTGAAATTTTAAGAATTTTAATTATAATAATCTAATTAATTTCATTTAAATATTCCATTTTCATGATTTTTTATATAAATTTATTCTTATTCTTAAAAATGTAGTTTTCTCAAAAAATACATTTAGATGCATACATTTTATCCATTTAATTTAAATAAAAGAACCCCCATAAGAAAATTTTTTAATTAAAATTTGATATTATACTCATATTTATATGAATTTAAATTCATATAATTATTATTTCTTGTCATTGAGTTAATATACGATCATCTGTTTCTTAAAAAATGTAATTGTTGAAAAACCATTGTCTGACACATTCTGTGAGTTTAATTTTAAATTATCTTTTGAAACATATTTGAAGTAAATTTTATAATATTTGTTTCATATTCAGAATCATCATACTTAATATTATATAATATTATCATATTAATTTTTAACCATAATGAATAATAAAAACACTAAAAATATTTTACCATAGTTAATGTTAAAACCAACTTACCAAGGGGTTAAATTAATGACATTAAGGGATTAAAATGTTTAAAAAAATTTATTTTTGATTGGTGGAGGTTTGTATTGAAAATATCACCCCTAAAACCTATTATTAATTAATTTTTAGGCACTTTACGTGAATGTGATTTCCCATTATTAAATAGTTTTGGGTATTTACAAAAATATCACTCCCCCTCAATTATAAAAGTGCACCCATCCCCTAAATTATTCACACCTCTCAAAACATTTGGCTAAAAAAACATGGAAAAAATATCTCCCCAAAATCCTTATAAACATTATATAGATTTTTTTCTTCCCAAAATGAAAATCTTACTATCCTCACTAAGAGATCCAAGGGATGTTATTCTAAGCGAATGTAACCATTTCCACCAAGCACATTATTTTACACTTATTCATTTTCCATATTAAATTATATATTAAAAATTAAAATATACTAACAACAATGTCTATTAGATAATAAAATTTTGTTTTGTTGATGGAATAATATTTATCTATCTTTTGTTCCATCAAATAGTAACCAAAACCATCATTTGTGTGTACGATGGACTACCGCCTTATGAACTGATGTAATTTTTTTCCATTATCAGCCCTAAATTATTTTCAAGAAGATGGATTTAATGTATATATATGAAATTCATATATTATTAATCATTATGGAAAAGTAATAGGTCATATACCTTCTTACATTACCCTCTATTAAAAAATGATAACATCATTTGTGTGTATGGAAGCCTACCTCATCATAAACCAATGTGAGCCATTTTTTTACTGAAACACATGTACACTATATTCAGGTGTATTTAAAAAAATAATATGATATTTATGGTATAATTATAATTTTTGAAATATAAAATAATTATTTCCTTCTGTGATGTCTCGGACCTGACCTCCAATTAACCCATGCCCTCAGCCCCATTGTCCAGATGAACCATGGCGCATCTCCCCATAAGACAGGGATACTGAAATGTAGTTGGGGTTTATATTTTAGTACAATGGGGAGACTATACCCCCATGTCAAAGTAATGCAAAAGATACAACAAATAGTAAAAAATAACATAAGCGTATACAAAAACCATATACAACAAACAACGGAAGCATAACAAACAACTAAATAACTAAGATGCAGAAGAAATCAATAACTAAATATAACAACCAAAGGCCTTGTAAGTAGTGTATGATAAATATATTCATGTATGGAATGCTAGTCCAAAAAAAATTGGAAACATGCAATTGGAATGATAAACAGAAAAGTGTAAAAGTGAACAAAATCAAAAAGTTGCTCCATAGAATCTCGAGCCTAAGACCGATCCACTTCTCATAAGCTCCATCATGGTAGTAAGAATCAATAGCCAGAAGATTGATTTCTTCCTCAATATATACCTACAATAAAATAGTTTTCTCAGGTTCCAATGGAATATTGAGTATGGCGTGACGCAAAGATATCAATTGGCCACCACCAATGGGGTTTACGTGTAATCTGAGTCGACACTCATAAGCATGGAGTATGCATATAATAAATAGAAAGTAATCCAATACTGAATAAATAAATAACCTCATACACTTGTTCTTAAAGGATACCTAGGGAGTCTACCTACTTTACCTCAAAGATGGTATGTCTGATCAATTAACCATATGTATATATATAGATTATAACTGGCATGGGGTAGTAATGAATCCCACCCATACACATATATCATAAGTTGGAAAGGGGTAAGAATCCCTCCCACCCATATACATATCATAAGATGGAATGGGGTAAGAATTCCTATGACCCATATACATATCATAAGCTAGAATGAGGTAATAATGCCTCCCACCCGTATACATATCATAAAATTGAATGGGGTAAGAATGCATCCCACCCATATACATATCATAATCTCAGAAAGATAAAAGTGATATAACCATTCAAATCTTAGAACATAAGGCAAAAACGGAATTCACCATTTCAATTTAAACAAAAAACCAATTCATGTAATTAAATTGTAATGAAAGCATAATAAGGGAAATTCCATTCCATCCCTTGAAACAGTTACATTAAATAAAATTCATCTTTAAGGTTTATGAAATATCATTATATCTAACTTACACAAGATAACCATCCAATTATCTTAACATGCTAAATTTATTTCAAGACAAGGGGTCAAGGCCAAGGGGTCAAGGTCAACTACTTAAATGCCCATTTGTACAATTAAAATTTATAACGGTATAATCACCATTTATTCACCTTTTTATACATCAATTACTCGTGGGAAAATGGTCAAATCAATTAAAAATCAAGACGGGAGTTAAAAACTAGATTTTTTCATATTAGGAAATTGGCAAAAAATAGGAAATTTGGTTGGCACACCCTGTGGGTTTCCATTAAAGTGTATAGGTGATGTTGAAATCCCTAAAAATGATTCTATTAACTTAATTCAACACAATAGGGTCAATTAGACATGAAGGAATCAACACTACAAAGGAGCTTGGGAAACTCCGGCTTATTTCAAAATAGAATAAATATGAAACAACAAAAACTCAAATGGAAAACAATGTGACCACCTTCTTTAGGGTATTAGATGATGTCTCACTTGATATTGGCCTCCGATTTGAATTAGGATGGAAGAGATCATAGTTTTAGTTCAACTCTAGGAAAATAGGACATTTGATCCCAAATCCAAATAGTGAAAAGGATGGAAAGAGGAACAGAGATAGAAGTAGAGATACTAGGGAGCCTTAATATAAGGGATATAATGCCTCTAACACATCAAGGATCATACAATAGAAGAATACTATAGATCAAAATATATCCTTGAGAGTTTATTTAGTATAAACAAGATAAATTCATGGTTCTATTTACTATAATTTAAGGGGAAGAGGAAAAAATATATTTAATGTTAATGTGGGTGGAAAATGGTAGTTTTTTCCAAAATCCCCCAACTCATGGTTTATGAAAACAATTTACATAACATACATTAAGTCTTTATAAAAAATATGAAGTATTCCACATGGCTGTGTGCCTGGTATTCATGGTTATAGTGAAACTGTATAGACTTGTAGGTTCTGTTATCTATAGCTGCACTATTTACATAAACTCTGTGACCTAGGTTTCAAGGCTTCCACTAACTGTGGGGCCCAACTTACAACCCTCTTTTTTGGACTTCCAGGATCTGGACAATCTATTAACGATCCTTGGGACTTTCCTAGGATGTTTTATACCTTTACCATGATTAAATAGAATATTTAAAATATAAACCAATGATCCATACCTTGGTAAAAAGTCATGTATTTAAACATTCTTTCCATCATGGTCATTAAAAAATTGAAATGTTACTCAAGTGTACATATGACCTGTAATATTCATGATTGTAACATATTTCATTTTTCATAACCATATTTCGTGGATTGTTTTAAAATTATAATTGATTTATAAAATTTATAATTATTATTTTCTATGATTATGGAACAACGACTCATTTGACCATGGTTAACACACCGATGCTGTTTTAAAATTTTGAACCGAGCGTACTCAAAACATCCAACATGGACATAAATGCATAAGTTATTAAACATGTCATTAAAAAATTTAATTAAATTGTTTATTTAAAAGGGTATAAAATTGAAATATTTTCTTAAGAAATAATTTATATAAGTTTATTATATATGATATAACTGATATTCACGACAATTATGGACTGGAGTTAAGGGTTTTGTCTCAAAAAATCCTTCATTGAGACACATGTTCTTTTATGAAACAAATTTATTTTAAATAGTATATATAATTTTCCATTACATATTATATATTTAAATATTCATATTTCATGATATATTAAGTTACAATTCATTTAATTTTTTTATTAGAGTCAGGATTCAAAAGTTTCCAAAGGGGAAGGAGTTTATGTTTCAATCTCCTTTTAATAGTGATTGTTTATAATAGAATTTGTATTATAAGAAATTATTTTGATAATCTTATAATAAAACCCTTTAATTTTATTCTCATCTGGTTAATCATGAAATTTTCATATAAAATTACCATTATATGCTTTTTTTAATTAAAATTATTAGAAAATATATTTTCAGAAAAGCTATCATCATTTCTCTTTTCAATGTAAAATCATTTATTTCTATATCAATGATTTCTAAAACTATTTTCATGAATATTTTTAACATTATAAAAATTATTTATTAAATAAATTTTTACTGGTGAATGAATTTTTTAAAAATTTTTTTAAATGAATTTTCTTTCCATTGTTTGAAATAGGTACATTTTATCCTTTTTACAAGAACATGAAAATATTTTTTTTAACTTATATGGCATGTATAGAATTAACGACCATCCTGAAGACTAAATTATTTTAAGAGTACATTATAAATTTCCATGGTTAATATTTAAAACATTTTTTATAATATTTTGGAATCTTTTAGATTTTGAAGAAGTTATTTCAAATAGAAAATGGTATTTTTCTCATGAAATATTCCATATATTATTCTAAATTTTTTTTATCAAAGATGAAAATATGGGATGTTATGGATTGATTATACACATATAATTAGCATATTATCCCTTAAATTGATGGGTTAATACATGCTTTATGTTCATCTCTTGAATTCCTTTATTATGAAATTTCCTTTGATTATGATATGTCACAAGATTATGCAACTGATTTTATTTTCTTGAGAAATTCTTATGTTTATTCCTTATAATTGATTTTAATTTTCTTTTACACATAATTTTAATTTAATAATATATATTATGACTTTTTCATTCCATTATGTTTTTAAAATCACAAACATTTTTTTTAAAGATTATTTTCTTTCTCTAAAGAAATTTGTTTACTTTAACCTTAACTTACATTTCTATGTTATACTTAATGTTACTTGTATAATATTAAATTTATTTTTCTTAAGACTGATTTACCTTTAGAATAATTAGATTCCTATATAAATCTCAGAACCTTATAGTTTCTTAGTTATTGAGTCTCCCTTTTTTCAGACTTCGATTTCATCTATTTTCAGACTCCTTTTGGTCATGTTTTTAGACTCCATATTCTCTGAAATAAAGATTCCAAATTATATGAAATTCATACATAGAATTATTTGAAATTCATACTCAGAATTATCTGAAATCCAGACATCAAATTCTAGGATATTCAAAATCTAAAATATTTAAAAATCAGACTCCGAATTCTATTAAATCCAGACTCTGAATTCTTAAGAATTCAGACTCCCAATTCCTCATAATTTAGAATCCACATTCCTATGAATTCAGACTCTGAATTCCTTATTATTCAGACTCTGAATTCCTTAAAATTCAGACTCCAAATTCCTTATAATTTAGGATTTGTATTCTTCTAATATCAGACTCCATTTGTATACAAATTTATACCCCATTTACCGATATACTTAGAGTCTGATTATTCATACTTGTTATTGTTATCTTTTATTTCTTAAATATTTTAGTTCTACTTTCTCGGATTCTAGTTTACTTATGTTACATAAAATTAAGAATTATTTTCTTAGATGTTATAATATCTTACACATAATTATGTTCCAATAAAACTATGTCGTAAAATCAATTTCTAAGTAACTGCTGGTTGAGTGACATGTGTATAGGTCCCTCTGAAATTCAATAAAAAATATGACTGTTGGAGGATGGAGATGACTGATGAAGTTTTTTTCTTATAAATAGGAGCTCATTTGAATGATATTAGAATCAATGAATTGATTTATGATCCTAGAGATTGCATGCTATGAAGTGATTTATAGAGAGATAAACTCTCATGCCTTATGCGATCTGTGAACATATTTTTCAACCGTGAACAACCAGTTCATATTAATGTGACGTTTATTATTACTCTATACAATCTATGGCTTACAAGGATAGTAAGACAGAGGTGTTGTGTACCTTAAAATTCTAGGGATTATGAGGATATGAAGATAGATGTTCTGGCTACCTTAAATCATTAGGGCTTGTAGGGATATCAATAAATACTTCGACATTCTAATAGAGGACTCACCCACGTGTGGGTAACATAGAATTTCATTAAATTATAAATCAAGATACCTTTATCAAAGGTTGTTGGATACCATTAACTTTGAGTTAAAATAATTCCTTTTTGTTTACTTTCTTTGTTACAATTTTTATTTCTGCTGTATTTAGTTAAATAAAGAAAGTACAAATTTATTATACTTTCAAGTACTTATACTTACACTGATAAATAAATATTCTATATGATTTAATATATAATATTTCCTTATGTTAAAATTGTTTATGTTTTCTAATTTTTAACTTGTTTATGTTTAGGTTTCTTATATTTGGACTTGGGCCCTTCCAATTATTCCTTTGAGCCAGAACCAAAGATGGTTTGGGAATTTAATTTGTTTAACTTTTCTAAACATAGATTTCAATATGGTTAAAAGTGAATGTTTTTAAAACATTCAATTCACCCCTCTTATAATTGAGCATGTTTATATTTTATTTTTATTCTATAATTGGTATTAGAGTGGGTATCTGAAATACTTTTACTTTCATATATGTTTTCATTCTCTAGTTTGACTTTCTTAACTTTTCTTTTCGATGTTTTCCTTAATTATTTTCTTTATAAAATCTTTTTATACTAATCTTTTTTGTGGAAAAGTATATTTTATTATATGAATGGAAGGTATGAATGTCTGTTCTATTAATGATCTTAATCCTACTAGATAACCAATCTTTGATGGTAATGATTATGAGTACTAGGGAGATAGGATGAATACTTTTGTTATTAACACTATAGTGGAAAACTTTTTTATGCTCCCTTGAGATTACAAAATTCTAGAAAAAGAAGTTTGAACCATTAAAAATCATTGAAAATAGGAATATCAATAAAAATACAAGTTGTGCAATACTTTTTGTGTTAAATGACTAGGAGTATATATAGTCATATATCATATTATGAAGCTGCCAACTGTATTTGGAAGAATCTGGATGTCTCACATTTTAGAACATCTAAAGTGATGGAAATTAGAAGAGATATGTTAAGAGATGAATATAATAGATTTTTGTTTCATTATAGAGAACCTATTTGAAAATTGAAAAAGAGATTTATGACCATTATCAACAGTCTTCAATTTATAGTAGAGAAAGGTCTTCATGATTATGTTCTTGTAGACATGAAAATTGATATCATGCCCAATGAGTGGGAATATTTTAGGACATCTATTGATGAAAATCAAAATGTTTATAGCATTAATTTTGATGGGTTATTTTGAACCCTTATTCATAATAAAACAATAATGAATAGATATGGCTATTTTAATAAGAAGAAGAAGGTAATGGAAGGGTTGATTTTACAATTATAACTAAATCCAAGGCTATAGAAATGGTAACTAGATCTAAAGCTAAGAAAGCTGTTGTTATATATGTATCAAGTGAAAATGATCAACCTGCGAATGGATTATCCAATCTTGCTTGAAGGATGACCAAGATTGTGGGAGAGAAATATTTTAGTATATATATAAGAAGAAAGATATGAAGGAAAAAAACATTCTAAAATAACATGTTATGAATATAAAAGGTATGGACATATCAGACCTGATTGTATTTTTCTTAAAATATAAGACAGGAAGAAAATACATTTTGAAAGGAATATAATGACTTACTACAAATCTATGTCTAAGAAAGTCTTAAGGATAATCACAACTGGAGTTCCAATAGTGGTGATTCATCATATGAATCTTTTAAATATGAATCTTTTGTTTAGAAGAATATTGGTCATATAGACAGATTACCTATTGAAAATAATTGTTTTATGGATAAGGCACATAATACTGAATATTTAAACCATATGTCTTCAAATGAATTTTTTTCTAATGAATAATATTATGAATCTTCAGATGGTTAATCTTTCTCATCAGAAAATAATAATTCTACCTTCCTTTGAAGAAGTCTCTATATTTTCTTAATTAATTGAGAATGAGAACTATATGATAAAAAATAAGTTAGATAAAGAAAAATATAGAGTTTCTATTTTAAGAAATGTAGTATAAGAACTTTCTAAAAATCTTCATAAAAAATCATGATTTAGAAAATGTTTCTAAAATCTATAAGGAAGTTAATTATGAGAAGGATAAACATTTTAAGGATTGTGAAAATGTAATTTCTAATAAAAATTCTTTATAGAATAAATCATGTTATTAAACTAATGACTATGAAGATAATAATTAATCATTAGACTAAAATAAAAAATATTTTCCTTAAATAAAATTTTAACAAAATTATATTCTAGAAGGAAAGAATTTGATAAAATGTATAGACAATTTCATCATCTTAGGAATTGTTATGGACTCAGTTATACACACTCAAAACCTATTTTTAGCCGAAATTATTTTATTCCCCAAAGTCCACATTTTTTTCACTAAGTGTTAATGTGGTGGAAACTAGGAGAAATTTTTTTCATTAAATTAAACCCAATATTGAAGTTTTCATAAGGATTATTTTTCTATGAAAATTTGGATACCTAAGATTTTAGTTTTTAACATTTCCGAATCCAAACAAGTTTGGATTCTGAAAGTCTATATTTTTTATTTTTAGGAAAACATAGTACCAAAAACAATACTTTGTACATTGATAGTAGATGTTTCTAACATTTTACTGGAAATAAAAAATCCTTTGAAAATATTATCTTGTCAGAAGAAAGAAAAGTAACTCTTGGAGATAATTCCCAGAGTGAAATTGTTGGTATAGGTAACATTGTTCTTCTTTGAAAAACTTTTATTTAAAATGTTTTATTAGTTAAAAGTCTTAAGCACAATATTATAAGAATAATCCAATTATGTGATGAAGGTTACCTTGTGAATTTTAGTAATGATAAATTCCTATTACAGAATTATAAGGAAGAGTTTATTCCCTCTGACCATAGGCATGAGAATGTTTACCTAGATAACTTAGAAGACCATTAGAGTCAAGATCTACCTTACGATAGTGCAATAGAAGATCAATATTGGTTATGGCATAGAATAATATGACACTTTAACCTTAGGAATATATATTTCTCAACATAATTTTATTAAATATAATTCTAGGAAGTATGGATATGAAAACACAAAAAGTATAAGTACACTAATCAGTACCTTAAATTCTTTTGATCTTGATGAAACTGGGTAACTAGTAGATAAGACATCATTCAGAGGTATAATAGGCAGTTTGTTATATATAAAATCTAGTCATCTAGACTTATTGTTTTTAGTATAATTATTTGGAAGATATCAATTTAATCCAAATTAATCTCATTCAAAAGAATTTAATTTTTTTCTATTTAAAGGGAACCCTAGATTTAGGCCTTTTTTATTATTTTGAAAATGATTTTATTTTAAAAAGTTGTTCAAATGCTGATTTTGGTGGATGTACAATGAATAAGAAAAGTACATTTTGATATTTTAATTTCTTAGGAAATTCATTAGTTTCTTGGTCATGTAAGAAGCAACACCAAATAGAACTTTCCACTCCTGAAGCTGAATATGTAGAAGCTGGATGTTGTTGTGCTCAAGTGTTTTGGATGCAACACACACTAACAGATTATGGAATGCGTTTTTCTAAAACACATATATTGTGTGATTATACAAGTTCCATTTCCCTAATTAAAAACACTGGACATCACTCTCATGAAAAACACATAGATATTACACATAACTTTTTTAGGGATCACACAATTATTGGAGATACCATTCATCAATTTATCAGAACACAATATCAACTTGTTAATGTTTTTACAAAATCATTACCCTCTGATATATTTGGATTCATTAAACCGAATTTAGAAATGATAGACATAAGGTAATATTCCATATTAACTTTTTGTTATATCCAATCTCCTAACATTAAGTTACTCATTTTCATAAGGTTAGTAAATTTGTTTATTCTTTTAAGAATTTCATTGACTATTTTTTTTGAAACCTAATTTTTTTCCTTTCCTTAAAATTTTTCCTTACATGATAATTTTATTTTTTGGAACCTAAAATTTTCTTTCCTTAATAAAAATTTCTAGAATCTATGTTATTCAAGAAGAACTTTATCAGTATTTGCAATTCTTTCGATGCAATCTTGAAGGTAAATTTCCTTACTTAAATATTCATAATTGTGTTATTGCATATTTGTATTTCAATATTGTTTTATGAAAACCTTTTCAGAATCACATCTATTAAATACAATGTTTTTATAAAACCTTAAAAGATCCAAATATAAGAATCTTTATATAGCATGAATTTAAATTGTTAGATTAGATCAACATAATCCCATTCATTGGATCTATCATTTAATTCGAATATTCACTATGAACCATATTTAATGGGACCCATATCTATCACCCCACAATGGTTTTCTCATATTTCTACACCGATCCTCTACTGCATTTTATGTTTTCTATTCCGTTTTCTCAATTTTTTTACATTATGAATGTATTTTTAAAGTTCCACTCAAACACCTATATATTCTCAATCTAGAAAGAAACCAAAAGATTGGAATTTTTTTATGAGAGATTAGAAATTCAGAATTTATTTGTAAAGTATAATTCTATTATTGAAAATATTATCAAGATGAATAGATGGGAAAGTGTTTTCATTTATAAAGAAGAGAATAAAGATCTATTCTACTCGAAACTTCTATTGGAATTATATAATTCAGATAATTTCTACATACAAGGTGGAAGAGAAATATTTCAGTTTAGTAGATATGAAAAATCATACTCTATATCCTCAATGAGGCTATAAGAATATTAGATATCCCTTTTGAAGGTGAAGCTATTATATGCTTACACCTGTTACCCGATAATTATGGATCTCTTGTGAGAAGTAAATCATATAAATGAATAAAACTCAAGAATGTCAAGAAACCTAAGATTTCTCATATCTCAACAAACCACAGGTTGGTAGCCTTGTGGATTTAAGGTTTACTTATCCCAAGGATGGGTGATAAATATTATCTTAAGATATGTGATATCTTTATTTTAGATTTCTTGGTAAATCTAAGAAAGATAAACTTGGTGAAGTGTATCCTTCTGACAGTATACATCATTAAGACTGGTAACATTAAGTATCAAATTTTGATGTATCTGGAAATAATTTCAAATATCATTGTCTTATGTTTGTAATATTTTAGGATCCCACGTACCTCATAGGTTAAGAATTTCAAGATCATGTTACTCAGTGATGATACCTTATGAAGGATGAAAATAGAATTCAATATTGAGTCAGGAGAGTTCTATGATTTTCCTAGTAAGAACGATAAACCTAAATCTAAGAAAGATGAAGTTTTTGAGTCTTCATATAAATGAAAGGGTAAGGAAATCGAAGCACAACAAACCGAACCCATTCCAGAACTACAATCAACACCTTATAAGCCGAAGAAGCAAAAGAAGTTTTCTGATGATGTTGCTTCTAAGTGGGGGGAGAAAAATAAGAATAGAAAAGAAGGTGATCCTATATTTGGGATTGATACTATAGAGGATAAGGTATTAAGGATAAATGGAGAAAAAAATCATGAAAATTAAGGGAAATAGAAAAGGAACAAGGAAAAGGAATCTGAGGCTCATGTCATTCAATCTTTGATAAAGGATTTTGAGAAAGACGTAGAAAAAATTCATGTACCAGAACCCTTCTTGAAGGAAGATTCAGTTCTATAACCAATTGTTTAAGAAGAAAAAATTAATCAAGAATAAGAAGAATAAAAAGTGGATGATAGAGAATATGTGATAAAAATGGTTGAATAATATCATTAAGATAAGAGTCTTTCTTATAAACTCTCAATAATAACTTCCTACGCCTCATCCACCAAAATTGATTCAAAAAAAGAAAATGATATCTCTAAATAAGAGGAAGCTAACAAAAGACATTACATTGAAGAGATTAGGGACAATTATGATATTGTTCAAGAAGATAAAGTGGAAGTTAATATTAAAGGAAAAGATCAAGAGGAATCAAGTGTTTTTGAAAAGGATGTTGATAAAAGAAAACTTGTCCTTGATACACCTCAGACAGCTGATATAGTTGAATATTCTAAATAATGTTTTTTGAAGAAGTAAAAGATAATCCCAACGGGAAATATTCTTTAGATTCTGAATCATCATCTTTGGGATATGATTTTGTGGTGAAATCAGTGAATAATATTGCTGATTCAATTTTTTTCTTTCCAAATATTGAATCCCAGTGTCATCTTATTCAGCAATCAGTGAACCTAAATAAAGATTATATAAATTTTTTGATAAAAAAGTTAATCAAGAAATAAACAGATTTGAAAAACTTCATGGTAAACTATGATTCCCATATAATATCGTTCAATAAGATTAAATTTCGTTCAAAATATATAGTTTAAGATCTTAAGATTATTGGTGATTATATGGATTTATTCAAAGAGACATTCAACAGGTCTAATGAAAAGTTCAAGATTATTTCTAAAAGGCTTAATCAAGAGAAAGACACCCGCATCCAAGAAGATAAAGATCTTTAAATAAAAAGTAACTCCATTTCCATTACCAAAAAAATAGAAACCAATACCATAGAATAGTTAGTTAAGAAATTCATGTTACAAGAAGATATGATCAATGTGCAAGAAGAATGAATTCTGTATCTCAAGAAGAAGAATCAAGAGAAACAAGGGTTACTCATGAAGTAACAAGAAGATAATTAGGAGATAAAAAAGATGAAGGTCATTCTTAAGAATATTATTCTATAAAAGTAGAATGATAATTAATTGAGAATCCATTATTTTGTTGTTCTAAAACTATTTTTCTAATGTCAGTGAAATATCTGTTGTTATATTTTATTTTGAAAGCATTTGTTTTCTAACCATTCTGGTACCAATTTTTTTCTTCCCTTATTCAATTTTTGAAAATAAATAAGGGGGAGAAAAGTTTAAAATGAATGTTGTTTTAAGGGGGAGTTTAAACGAAAGAAAAAATTTCATAAGTAAGGGTGACAAAAATATTAAAATAATACTTTGTTAAGAAAAGGTAATTCTATATCTAGACAATTTCTTATCCCAGATAATAGGATATTTACGGTGAAAAAACTTAAGAGGGAGTTAGTTGTATTTACTAAGCCAAAAATATAAGGGAGATATGTTTTTATTTCATGTTTTCCAAATTTAATATTCATTCTGGAAAAGTGGATTGTGCTTTCCAAAATAGGGGATATTGTTATGTTAATAAGCTATGTAATGACTTTTTCCATTCCTTTATGTTTGGAAAATAAAAAACACTTTTCCTTAAAGATTATTTTCTTTCTCTAAGGAAATTATTTTCTTCAACCTTAAATTAGTTTTATATGTTATGCTTAATGTTTATTATTTAATAATAACCTTATTTTTCTTAAGACTAATTTACCTTAAGAATAATTTTATTCCTATCTAATTTTAAGAACTATATAATTTATTAGATATCGAGTCTCACTATTTTCAGACTCTGATTTCGTCTATTTTAAGACTCCATTTTGTCATATTTTTAGACTCTAAATTATATGAAATTCATACTCTAAATTCTCTAAAATTCAGACTCCCAATTATCTGAAATTCAAACACTGAATTCTCTAAAATTCAGACTCTGACTTCTCTAAAATTCATACATCAAATTTTATGATATTCAGGCTCAAAATTGAATGAAAATCAAACCCATAATTCTCTGAAATTTAAACTCTAAATTCCTCAGAATTCAGACTCTAAATTCCTTAGAATCCAGACTCTGAAATCATTTAAAAAATGTCTTTGAATTCCTCATAATTTAGACTCTGAATTTTTCTAAATTTAGAATCCATTTGAATACACATTTAGACTCTATTTATAAATATACTTTGAGGCTAATTATTCATTCATGTTAAAGTAATCTTTTCTTTGTTAAATATTTTATCCTAACATTATCTGATTCTAGTTTAATTAAGTTACATGAAATTAATAATGATTTTCTTAGTTTTTATAATATATTAGACATGATTATTTTACAATTAAATGATGTCATACAATCTGTTTCTAACTAACCTTTGGTTGAATGACATGTGTCTAAGTCCCTATGAAATTTAAGGAAAAATATGACCGTTGTAGGAGGAAGATGACTATTGAAGTTTTTGACTATAAATAAGAGCTCATTTTAACAAGATCAGAATCAATGAATAGATTCATGATCCTAGAGATTACATGTTGTTATTCCATTTCTAGAGAGAGAAACTCTCATGCCTTATGCTATCTGTGAGCATCTTGTCCAATAGTGAACAACTTGTTCAGATTAGTGAGACTCTGATTGTTACTGTGTAAAACTGACAGATTTTGGGTATATGAAGACAGAGGTTCCAACTACCTTAACATTTTGAGGGATTATAGGGATAGAAAGAAAAACTCAGATTTTATTGTCATGGACTTACCCTAGTGTGGGTATGAAATTTTTTTATTAAAAGTATAAATCAAGTGAGCTTTATACAAGGTTTTTGTATACCCTTCTCTTTGGGTTAAAATATTTCCTACTTGTTTTCTTAGTTTATAACAAGTTTTATGTCTATTGTATTCTGTTAAAGAAAGAATGTATAACTTTTTTTATACTTTCTTGTACATATACATTCTCTGATAAATAAGAATTCTGTACGATTTAAGGTAGAACCCTTACCTAAGTTAAACATACTTATATTTCGTTAAGTTTAACTTGTTTATGTTTAGGTTTCTTATAAATAGACATGTGAACATCCAATTATACCTTTTATCCATAAACAAATAGGGTTTGTGAATTTAATTTTTTAACCTTTATTTAACATAGATTTCTATAGGGTTAAAAGAGAATGTTTTTTAAAATTACAATTCATCCACCCTCTTGTAATTGAGTATATTCATATTATATTTCCATCCTACACATAGTCATTAACATGTTATAATGGGTGAACCTAGATAGTTCTCCAATGCAGTGGTTAAATATTTTGCCTCCCTAGGTGTCATGTATGGGATTAATGTGTTCACTGAATATATTATAGGACTTTTCCACCATGTGATATTTTCTAGGAAGTTATCATTAACTAATTTTTATGTCATTATATATGTTTATTCTCTATTTTCTTTGATTCCATGATCTCATGATACCATGTTATTTATGTTACACTCCCTTATTATTAATCTTGACCATTATTTATCATGATATCATGTTTTACCTTTGTCTCACACTTTATGATTCCTTATCATGTTTATTCCCTTATTGGTATTTATAACTCACCCCTTTCTTTGATGTATTTCCTAGGTTATCCTAAAATTTTTTAGAAGCACAAATGGACTTAGGATCTTATTATAGATAACTAAATAAGGATTTTATGTTTATTTTACGTTCTATTTATTATGAACTTGGACTTTTAAATAAACAATGCCTCATGATATTTGGGTTTTAATTAATGGATGTTTATGTTAAAATTCTTGTGACAATATGTGTAAAATATTGGGACACTATATAGTGCAATGTTTACTAAACCACACAACAAAATTTGTAGGATTTAATCTCCATTCTAGTGTTGTCTACATGGTCTGCTCAATGTTAGGTAAAATATATGGTTAAACCAAGAGATTATCCTGAAATTTTAATGTTTGAATTTAACTCATTTCCTTTAATAAATATTAATTTGTTTGTATTTACTCTTACTCCTCGCTCAATTTTTCAAACAGAAGAGTGCTTAATAGAGATTCTTCCTTCATCCTAAATTCCTCCAAATCTATTTATTCTTAGATTTATGTGTATTTATAAGGTAAGTGTTTATTTTACACTTATTTAATTTTCCAATTTTTCTTCAGTATTGATTTATTATTTTCCTATAAAACCCAATGGATATTCCAGTTACAATTTGGGTTTTGTTTTTTTTAATTTTGGTATTTTGATGTCTAGGTCTCTTAGAGTCCATTTCTCTATGAGTTTGGGCTTCTACTATCATAGGTGAGTGGCATTTTTTTATTTTATATTGATGTTTCAATGAAGATCTTTTATTTTTCATGTCATTAAAAAATTTATCCTTTTTAGAATTTTTTTCACGTTATAACAATTTGTGACACCATTAATGGGTTTTAAATATTTTTAAATGTTTTAATACTTAGAATTGACTAATTTCAATGGATTTGTCGTATCATTTTTGAAAAAAACGTTTTTTCATGTTATGTGTTTTTATAAATGCCTAATATGATTTTTTTTAAAAAATTTACAGGTAAATACTTGGTTTTAACATATTTTATTTTTTAAATAAAGTAACCCATGTTTTAAAAGGGTCATTATATTGAAGGAATATTTTGGTTTTGAATTGGTTTCCAAGGAAAAAATTCTTTTTTAAAGTATTGTGTTTTGATAGTGATGTTTCCAAGGGATTTATTGATTTTTAAATGTTTTCAATAGATGAAAAGATAAATTCACATTATAAGTTAGTTTAAAACATTTAGTTTGACCCTTATAAAATTATTTTCTTTCAAAAGTGTGACACTCTTATTTTTATCCCCTATAGATTATATCATGCATTGTTCTTTTCCCTTTATGTGATTCAAATTGAATTAATATTTTATTCATATTAAAATGTGGAAAGGGGATGTTTATTGTGAGGGTTTTGAAGGTGATATTAGATTTATTTATTATCTATTATTATTTATTATACTAATGACCATGAGTTTACTATTTTTTCAACTTCACTTTGGAGATGTCATAGGAATTATAGTGTTGGGTCATGATATATTTTTTTCTTCACCCATATTATCAAGACATGATGACCTTGTTGTTTCACCCATAGTATTATGTGAATATTGCATTATTTTTTCACCCTTAGTATCGATATAAAAGTAAAAAATTAAGTAATTATAAAGATACATTATTTCTAAGATTATCTTGTATTAGGACCCTGTGAGTTTCTTATAATAATTACTTGTTGAGGATTATTTTATCATAGGGATTCTATCAACAAACTTATTTCATATCACCTTGTGGATCTTATTTTGTTTTATAAAATCATGATTTTGAAAAATAAATCTCAAATAAATGTTCGTTTTATTTATATGCGTTTAAAATAATTGTTTCAATCCTGATAGTGCTTCATCATCCCAGAATATATTACATTATGGATTTAAAAATGGTCAAAAGTATGATATTTTTTATATATAATATTTAAATATGAAAATCCTATTTTCTGAATGGTGTTATAACCAGCTTTAATTGAATTATTAATAAGAGGAATTGTATAGACTCTTTAGAAAAATCCAATTGATGATGTTTATATCACACCCTACATACACACTAGTGTAGGTGTGTGTATATATATGACATGTTTTTGATATATGTGCCCATGTCGTGATCTATGTTTAAATGTTCACTTTAATCTAATGATTGATATGTTTTAAATCTGGTGAGTGACATTGGGTGACATATACGAGATTTTTCCATTGTTTAGGTTTCTATCTTACTTTTAAGATGTTCATGTATTAGGTAATTCATCTTGAGGTTTATTTTCATTTGGTAACATTTACCTATGAAATTTTTATTTATTCTTTTGGATATTGTAAATTTTTTAAAAAAAGAATTTCTTGGTTTTTTATTATTTATTATTCCTTTTTTGGTTTTTTATATATTTGGTACAGTTTATTTCATATACATGTATGTCAAATGTATGGAAAAATCCTAACAGATTTTCAGTTGGATTATATTTCTTGTTTTATTATTAAAAAAGGGTGAAAGAATTTCCTCTTTTGTAAATTTTGCTTTCCTGGTGCTTATCTCTTGCTAGTGGTGATTAGGAGCACACATTGGGCCTTATAGAAAAGCTATTTGGTTGATATGGCGGTTTGGTATGAACTAGCTTGTTACACTTCATCCTATTCTTTATCATCATTAATTTGCATAACATCTTAATTTTTATAAATTTTATAGGTTTTATATTCATGTAAAGATGATTCATTAACAATTTATCCACGTAAAACCCATAATTAAAATGTATAATCAGATGTATCATATAGCTATGAGAAAGAGACAGGTCTGGAGGTGTCTTAATATTTTTCAACTCAACAGAACCAATTTTATTTTAAATAAAATGAACATCTTGAGATTTAATTTTTATCACACTTAAACAATTGATTAATTATTTCATATAATAACAATAATTTTAATAATAAATTGAATATGATTTATGTTCTAACATAAATTGTTCATTTTATATAATATGGACATTATATTTGATGTAAAATATCATGTCATGAATGATTGTTCCACCCTATCTCAATATCAAAATAATTAATTCTAACTTTAAAATATACTTTTTTCTTAGATAAGATAACAATATTATTTCATCTAGTGCATCATATAAGTTAGTTTCATTTTCTTAGTGATGAATTCATTTAAAAAGAAAGAGATATCTACGATGATTTATTTGACTCAACATATATACATATATGAAATAAAAAACCATTTACCACAAACCATTATAACATATAATCAATTTAGGTGGTGGTGTCAACATACATAATTGAATATCAATTCTAGTTTCTTATCATCAATATTTAAAAAATGTTAATTATAATTTTTTTTAAAAGTTTGGGGCCAAAGCCTCATTTATTATTAAAGAAAAGGAAAGGCCTCTTTTAACTAGGTAGAGGGAGATCCATTACATATCCAGAAGTCCCAGTGGGAATTTAGCCCATTAAATGGCCTATAGGCCCAAATTTTTGGCCCAAGGCCCAATTTTTGAATAGTACCACTATAGTAACCGCCTGCTACAGTACCGAAGAGTACCCGATGCTGCTGCAGTACCCTATCACTACTACAGTGACCTGCCGCCACTACAATACCTCCAGATTCTACAATGACATCATTGCTACAGTATGCTACAACACTGCTACAGTGCCTGTGCCCAATGGGTTTTGAACCCTCATTTTTCCTGTAGGAGTACGGGGTGCTTACCACTAAGCCAAACCCCAAATACTTAATTATTATAATAATAATAAACTATTTATTAAATTCTAATTTTTGTTTTTAAACATATTTAACTCATTTTTTTGAAACTATTATATAAAACTAGGTTACTTATATTCCTTAAGAGTTCCTAGGTTAATGCCTATATTTTGTTTCCTATTACAATCATCTTATATCTATGAAAATATTAAAAATTTATTTTCAATATTTTTAAAGGTAAACAAATAAGTAAAAATATCACTTACTATATGAATCATCTCATTTCATCACAGTTAAATATAAAATATTGATGATCTCTTTATTATTTCTTTTAATAATGTTAGTGTTCATGTTCATAATTGAAAGAAATTATCGGTTGATTAAATAATAATAATAAATTACATATGTAAGAATCTATATTTTATTCATTATGATACATTTTTCTATATTTGAAGTATATTTAGATATAAAATATATAGAGATGAAATTTGAATATTTATCTTGAAAATGTGCCACTATAACTGAAACTTCAATTGATGCTTTGCTACATGACTTCTATAATTTCTACATGAAACACTCAAATAGGCACATTCATCAAAATTGTATTGGTCACCTATAATTTTCTTGATATGGAAATGTTTTTATTAAATTTTATATTAAATATATGAATACATGTGGAAATAGTTTTTTCTAATTTATATAAACATACAATAATAAATTCTTATAATATAAACTGTAACATATAGTCTAATTTTTCTTCACAAATACCATTAAGAAATCTTTTGTGCTTCACAACATTATTTTATTTTAATGATAAAAAAGCTCACAAAATGTTTTAATACTTTCATTTTAGTAATGTGAAGTTAGGATGACAACCTTATAATAGAAACCCTTTATAGAACCATGAATATGAGTTAAAGGTTGTTTAGATGAATTAGAAGAAGGATATAAGAAAATTTTAAGATCATTGAAGGTAGTGTACATGGAACTTTTTGAATATGGTGTAATGTTCTATAATATTAATGATCCTTCCATTTTCACTTGGGATCTCTGATAGTTCCAAAGTGTTTTTTTAATTTTAGGAAGTGGTTTTAATTTTTTTTAACATTAATAATGTTATTTCAATGTTTCAAAAGATTATTTGTAAATACATTTGGGAGTTTATAAAGTTATTAAATTAATTTTGGATGTGTTTTTGTAATTTTTTAAATTTATAATAAATCCATTACATTTCTATTTTTTTATTATTTTCAAATAAAAATATATTATTTTCAAAACATTACTTAACATTACACCGGATGACCTCCTTGTGTAATGTTAAATCTATTTACCTTTACAAAAGGTATAAAATTGGAGACCATGTAAAGGTAGAAAGAGGTTTAATCGGATGTGTAAATGTAATTTACTCTTTCAATGTGTTATTTAAAGGTAATGAGGTTTTTCTAAAGGAAAAATAAGGGTATGATTGGATTTTTATACATTATATAAGAGCCAGACAATGATTCTATGCACTATAAAAATATAAACCCTAAATCATAATATTAATGTAAGGATTAAGTATTTATTATGTAAAGGTAACCATTCATTTTCAAACTAAGTGTAAAGGTCTCTTAGCTTTCCTTAAGGTCACATATCGGTGAACCGAAAAACCTAATGCTTTCATAAAGGTATGATGGTGTTTCCCTTGTTTGTATAAGGGTAAATGGTTTTCTTAAATCCTATATAAAGGTAGGTTGTTCAATAGTTATATGAAATCTATGATTTTTAAAGGATTCCCTTATGCAGCACATGCATGTTGCATATGGGTATTATGTTTTTCTTAAATATCATATTTTAGATCCCTTTTGATTATAATAAACGTTATTTTTTAAATAATGAAACTAAACATGAAAATCATTATTTTTGAATCAATTAAGAAGATAAATATTTAAATCTCGACTGTAATGATTTAAGAGTCACAAAAAGATTTATGAGAATTAAATTAAATAGAAACTAATTAAATAAAAATTTATTTGAAATAAAATATATAAGGTTTGATAGGGTTATTATATAATCCATATATATATATGTGAATCTTAAAAATCATTCTTCTTACCTTGTTTGATTATATATTCATATCCCTTGAGCTTGAGATATCCAACCTCACCCTTTCAGATCCGCATACCTTTTAAAAATTCATCAAATGATTCACCTATATTTCCTAGGATACTATCATCTTCCTATCAACTCTATTTTTGGGTATAGTGTGAAATATTACATTCTACATGTAGGATATTTGGGTATTCTCCCTTTTTATATGAATATGTGGGATTATCGTTATTTTCATTCCATTGGATGAGTGGTATGTATTGGAATAATAAAGATAGTAAACCGTAATATTGAAATTGAGGGGGAATTGTGTGATATGTATATGGTTAACTGTTTTCCTCAATATTGTTTTGATAAATTTAATAAATATGAGAGATAAAAACCAATTTTCACATTCTATGAGATTTTTTATTTGTTAAAAATTATCACAAGATGAAGAATTTTGGGAGAGTATTGTAGAGATGAAAATCCATTATAATTTGATTCTGATTATTTTTATTATTATTAATTTTTATAATTACCATATGTTGTTATAATGATAATATCTTGATATTAATAAGATTTTATGCATTATGTGACACTATAATTATTGATGTTGTTGGAAATATTAATATTCTTTGAAATATTTTAACAATGGAAAAAAGATAATTATTATGATAATTTAAAGTGAAATGAAAATTGAATTATATTGTCACGACCCATCCTAGTGGGGCCGGCGCCATGACTCCCCAATCCCACCTCCAATAGGCCATGGGCTGGTGACTAGCACTGAATAGGCATGTCACTAACATGGGAGGCATTGCCTAAGTACCTGTACACACACACACACACATCTCCAAGCCCACAAATGCTGAAATGTAAAACACTAAGGAACAAAAATTCATGCATACAACTAAACCCAACCAACAGAGTACGACGAAAGGTAGAGTACTGTAAAAGTAAACTGTGCCAGAATACAAGCCCACAAAAAGCAAGAGTCTAAAAAACTGCAAAGTCCAACCTGTAAGCACAAAGGTAACGGGACTATCGCTCTTAGCCGTAGGAACGTCTCGGCCTATAAGGAACTCAGAAAGCTCGGTCCTGTCCAGGTCCTCCCTAGACTCTGTCAAAAGGCTGCTCTTATGCATAAGACACCAGACGAGCGGGAAAATCCTGTGCAGGGGTGAGTATAACAATACTCAGTAGAAGACCCCGAAAACCACAAAGCAATACAAAGTAAAGGTACAGTCAGCTATGAATAGTATATGTTTACCGAACATATAAAACAAACTAGATATACTCAAAACCAAGACCCGTGGTCTAGAGAAAAGTCACGCAACCGCATACCCCCACAAGGGATTTCTTCCAAATAATCTGTGATGCGCTCATTCTGGGAGAATACACTCCACGAGTCTTATAGATCTGATGACGTCCCTCCGGGAAGAGCTGTTCGTCAGGAACCGTCACGAGATATAGCTACACTCATTATGGGAGACACACTCTTGAGTGGGAAAGATTTCGATACACAGATGAGGATCACTGTTAGGGCCATAGAGGATACCGCGACTCATCCGGAATTCACCTGCTAGTTATAGGATCAACGCCCGGTAGAGTTGGTCATGTCGATGCCTGACTCTACCTAGGGTCTAGAATGGATAGAGGATCTTGATTCGGGCCTCTCGGATGGATGCATGACACTATCACAGAAATTCCTGCTGAAGAGATCATAATCTTGCACGAGGTAATGATGCATGACCTTCAGGGGAACAAGAAGAAGGGGGCACTAACCCAAATAGAAGATGTTCAAGGCACGGTGAACAAAAGGAACAATCCGTTTTCTAAAAAGTACATGGCGTGTAGAAATGATACACACCGTGTTGTCCGACCCCGGGTACTGCCCGTGTAAAACAGCCTATGTCGTGAGGCTGGTCATGTAGAAAACGTTATACATGGCGTGTAGTACAAAGTACACGCCGTGTCTGGGTCACTGGGGTTGGCTCCGTGTACTCTGGCCATGTGCCCGTACATGGTGACAAACCCGTGTACTCCAATCCGTGCAATCTGCACACAGGGTGACCTGCGCTGTTGACCTCGCCTGGCCGGGTGATAGAGTAAATAGTCGTGTACTCCATCCCATGTCCGTGTATCCTCGGGATACACGCCGAGCTCCGCGTAGCTGCCTCTGTCGAGCTGTACAAGCTATGCCAACTGAAGTAGTTTAGAGCATCCCGTGTCCGTGTACTACCCAAAGTACATGACGAGCTTTAGGGAAGGTCCAACACGCCGTGTGACCGGTGTCACACGCCGTGTGATCCTTCTCTGACCTCGAAACCCTAGCCGCCACCGTCCGAACTACACAACGTGTTCTTCGAAAGTATACGCCATGTATTTTGGAAATTTCCAAAAATGACGCTCTTCGCCAGTGCGCCTCCCGTGCTGCTCCGATGATCAATCCGGCCATCCAATCACCGCAAAAGTTCCAGGTTATGGTCTCCTTGACACCACGAAGCCGCTTACATCATTTTCAGGCCTCCGATCGGCCCTGAAAACGTGATTTGATCTTCCCGCGCGAAGAACGCTCGAAGAACGCCCCTTCCCCATCCGGTCTGATTCGTCGTCTGCCATCGTCGCCGCACCTCCACAAGGTCGTTACGGTGTTGAACCTTCGATTTGGGATCGTTGCATCAAGGAACGGATGCGCAATGATTCGTTGTTCGTCGCCCTACGAGGAACACGAATAATGCGCGAGAAAGAATGGGGGAGGAAATCCAAATAACAAAATGAGGAATGAACCTCCGCTGTCGTTCATCACAGCGTTGATACACTCCCGTTAATAGTCTTAAAAGGGAGAAGAGATCAACATGAATAAGAAGCATGGATTATTTCCCCCAAAATCACCCCAAAGAAAACCCTCCCGTAATAACGTATGAATCCGCGGATCAACTTGTTTTTGGATGATCTGCGTTCGTCGTATAAACTCTAAAACGGGGAAAAGAAATTGAAATAACAAACCGCTACCTTTTGAAAGGATCAATCATTGATGAAGGTGTCATGCTGCCATTGTCGTCGAGATCCTTCAATGTCCGCGCATCGATCCTCGATCTCGATCCGTTGTCGTTCATCGCTGAGAATTCCCTCTAGTGCCTTGCGGATTTGGCAGAGATTCCTCTCAAACGTTGCCAACGATCAACAATTGCTTAACCCATTAAAAAGGGAAACATGTTGTCATTTAATTATGCGGCTGCTTTAATGATGTCGACTTGCCATTTTGAAGTTATTATGACACGTCATTAATTTAGGAAACAGTTGCACCGTCACCACACTACAGCAGATGTTTCCTTAAATGAAATAAAATAAACTAGTTAATTTAATTTAATTTATTTTAATTAAAACGTCAGAAAATTAACTTTTTCCCTCGACCCACACCGGTTGAGGTTAGCCTCATTCTTAGGTAAAGTTGTCATCCTGGATGCAATGATGCACTCATATTTTTAATCCGGGCATCCGTTTGGAAACTACCACAACCGCGCACAAGTGCCGACTCACTTAACTAAAAAAAAGTTCAAACCACCATTCCGGGCACACTGGACCTCGGAATGATGTGCCGTCTTCATGCCTAGTCTCAAAATAATTACTTATAATATTTAAAAATAATAATGGAAAACTCGAGACATTACATTTTCCCCACCTTGGGGCTTTACATCCTTGAAAATCCAAAACAAAGGCTATTCAAAAAGATGAGGGTACTGGGCATGGATCTAGGCCTCCCGCTCCCACGTCCTCTCCTGAAGATTCCCATGCTGCCACAAGATGCACACTAAGGGAATCGATCACCAACGAAGGATCCTATCCTACAGATCCTCGATCTACATCGGGTACTCAGCAAAGTTCACTCCATCCTCAATGTCCAGCTCACACCAGTCGATGACGTGCGATGAGTCATGTACATACCTCCTCAGCTGCGACACATGGAAGACAACATGTACCCGATGCAACTATGGCGGTAGAGCCAGGTGGTATTCCACCTCGCCAACTCTACCCAGGATTTGGAAAGGTCCGATGAACCTCAGAGATATCTTGCTTCCTCGGCCAAATCTCTGCAACCCTCGTCGAGGTGATACTTGAAGGAAGACATGGTGTCCCTCTTCGAACTCTAGAGGTCTCTGTCGCCTATCAGCATAAGACTTCTGCTGGCTCTGTGCAGTCTTCATCTACTCCCGGATGATCTGCACCTTCTCTGTAGTAGCTCGCACTAACTCTGGACCCATGAGTGCTGACTCTCTAGGGTCGGTCTAGCAAAGCGGTGACCGATAGGGTCTCCCGTACAAGGCCACACACGGTGCCATACCGATGGTGGAGTGGTAGCTGTTGTTGTAAGAAAACTCCAACAGTGGTAGGTGGTCCTCCCAGCTACGACCAAAGTCCAAGATACAGGCTCGCAACATATACTACAAGAAGCTGAATGGTCCTCTCCATCTGACCATCTGTCTGGGGATGAAATGTTGTGCTCAAGCGCATCTGAGTCCCAAAAGACTCCTGCAATCCCTTCCCCAACTGAAATGTGAAGAGGGCATCTCGGTCTGAGACTATATTCGAGGGGATGCCATGAAGCCGAACTACCTCCTGTACATAGAGGCATCCCATGCTCTCTACGGAACTCTGCTCCCTAATAGCTAGGAAGTGGGCTGACATGGTGAGTCGGTCAACGATCACCCAGATGGAATCATGCCCCTTGGATGTTCATGGGAAGCCTGTCACGAAGTCCATCATTATTCCATCCCATTTCCACTCCAGAACTTCCATGGGGTGAGCTAACCCTGTTGGAACCTGGTGCTCAGTCTTCACCTGCTGGCATGTGAGGCATCGAGAAACGAACTTGACCACTGCCTTCTTCATGCCTAACCACCAGAACTGATGTCGATGGTCCCGATACATCTTTTCCACTCCGGGATGTACCAAAAAAGGGGATGTATAGAACTCCCTCAGGACCTCCCCCTGCAACGCCATTGGTACAACAGTGCGTCCTCTGAAAAGAAGTACGTGCTCCCCACCTTGTGAATATCCATCAGGAGAATGTCCTGTGGATAACTGAGCACATAAGGTCACACAGTCAACATCCCCAAGTTGTGCCTCCCTAACTCGCTGTAAGAGTGGAGGGGTGACAACCATCGATTGTAGGTAAGCTGTATCCTCTCCATCCATGAAGGATAACTGTAACGCAGCTAATTGTTGTGGCGCCTCACTCAACAGTTGTGAGATCGACCATCTGCTAAGAGCATCTGCCACCTTGTTCTCCTTCCCAGGAGTATAGATGATCTCGAAATCATAGTCCTAGAGAAACTCTAGCCAACGCCTCTGCCTCAGATTCAGATCCTTCTGTTAGAAGATGTACTTGAGGTTATTGTGGTCAGAGTAGACAATGAACCGCTCGCCCATAAGGTAGTGTCACCACATATTCAATGCGAAGAATACCACTGCTAATTCGAGATCATGGGTCTCATAGTTATACTCATGAGGCCTAAGATGGCGTGAAACATAAGCAATCACCGTGTGCCACTGCATTAGGACGCAACTGAGCCCGGTCCCTGATGCGTCGCAGAAAACAATGTACTCGCCACCCTCCTACAGCAATCTCAAGGCTGGGGCGCTCGTCAAGATCTGTCTTAGCTGATCAAAAGCCTGCTGGCACATTTCTATCCACACGAAGGGTTTCCCCTTCCTGTTCAAGGCCATCATCGGTGCTGATATCCGGGAGAAATCAAGGATGAATCTCCAGTAATATCCTGCCAACCCAAGGAAGCTTCGCACCTCTGTCATGCTCTGAGGTGGCTCCCATGATAACATAGCCTCCACATTGGCTGGGTCCACAGCTACTCCATCTTCTGAGATGACATGTCCCATAAAGTGGACCTCCCGAATCCAAAACTGACACTTTGAGAGCTTCCCATAAAGATGGTGCTCCCGAAGTACGTCCAGAACCATCTAGAGGTGTCTCGCGTGCTCCTCCTCTAACACCGAGTACACAAGGATGCCATCGATGAAGACTACTACGAAACGGTCCAAGTATGGCTGGAAGATCTGGTTCATCAACCCCATGAACATTTTGGGGGTGTTCTTCATGCCAAAGGGAATCACCAAGTACTCATAGTGACCGTAGCAACATCTGAAAGGTGTTTTCGGTATATCCTCTTCCCGTACTTGTAGCTGGTGATAGCCTCATCAAAGTTCAACCTTCGATAACCACTGTGCCCCTCTTAGCTGATCGAAGAGGCCATCGATCCTTGGAAGTGGATATTTGTTCTTCACCATCACCTGGTTCAGGCGCCGGTATTCCACGCACAACATCAGACTCTTGTCTGCCTTCTTGGCAAACAAGAGTGGAGCCACCCAGGGTGAGACCCTGGGTCATACGAAACCCTTGCTCTGCAAATCCACTAACTGCACCCTCAACTCGCGAAGCTCTGTGGGAGCCATCTGATAAGATAATGCGGAAATAGGTGTCGTCCCGGGGTGTAAGTCGATGCAGAAGTTAATTTCCCGGCGGGGAGGTAACCCAGGAACATCTTTCGAAAAGACGTCCTCATACTCCACCACCACTTCTGGGAACTGAGAGCTCACAACATCTACTACTCCGAGGGTAAGGCTATCCAACTCATGAGTGATCGACTACCCCCTATTATGCACGAGCCCATTTTGTGCTGCCTGGGTTTCCTTTTCTCCGACAAAGGAAAACCTTGTTCCATCATGGCGGACACACCACACTCTTCACCTAAAATAGTCAATCTGGGCATGGAACAATGATAACCAATCCATACCGAGAATGACATCGTAGGGCCTCGACGCTACCACCAAGAAGTTCCAACCGAAACTCACACCTCCAAGGGTAAGATCACACTGTCTGCAAAGGTGTGTGATCATCGAGTCTCCTCCCGTAGGTGTCTCCAAGCATAAGGATTGAGTCAACGGTTCTACTGGAATCTCGAGGTTTTGTACAAGAAATGTGGCTATATGGGAATGACTGGAACATGTGTCTATGAGTATGGTAGCTAAGGTAGAAAAGACACAGATCATACCTCAAATAATCCCTGGAGCCCCTGGGTCGTATGCCTCGACCGCATGCAGCTGTCCCCGTCCCTGTCCCCCAGCTCCCTGAGCCTGGTGTAGACCTCCTAGAGGTGGTGGTGGAAGTAAGTTGAAACATCTGCCACCACCTGCAGCTCTCCCTGCTCCTCCACCACGTTCCCTGCCTGGCGGATTTGCCTACTCCATTCTCTGCCTCTGCCTCGGTGGTCCATCCACCACTTCCCTGTCAGCAGCTCGATGTGTCAGGCAATCTCTAGCGAGATGCCCCCTTCCATCGCATGCATAACATCGCTTCTCCCTAGGCTGACTGGATCCAGCCTGAGAGACCTGGACTGCCGATCCTCTGTCCTGGGTCCTCCTATGATGTCTCCCACGTCTAGATCCCTGTGCCTGACGTCGGCTCCCTGCTGCCGGTGTCTCTGCACTTGTCTGCCTGCTACTGACTGCCGACGGCTGTCTCTGCTCTGGCAAGATTCTCTCGATCACCAAGGCCTGCTCGAGCACTCCAGTATAAGTCGATATGCATAGAGGCACGACACTAGCTCATATGTCACACCGTAGACCTTTCTCGAAGGTCTGAGCTCTGAAGTACTGATCCCTGACCATATCCATCGAGTACCTGGTGAGGTTGGTGAACCTCGATGAATAGTCAGACACTGTCATACTACCCTGCTGGAGCTGAAGAAGCTCCTGGATGCGCACATCTCTCTGCGTAACCAGAGAGAACTCCTCCTTGAAGATTCACTCAAACTCTATCCATGAAAGAGTCTCCTCGTCGTGAGTCTACGTGGTCAGACTCCACCATCGTCCTGCCGAACCCAGAAGAAGGCTCACTCCTAGGACCACCATCTGGTCTGCTGGTGTCCTCACTATACGGAAAACCCTGGTCACCACCTCAAGCCAGTCCTCAGCTACCTGAGGGTCGGGCTCGCCTTGGAACCTGAGGGGTCTCTGTCTCTGAAACTCGTAGAGTGCGCTAAGCTTGTCCTCCTCGCCGGTCAGTACTACAGGTACCACTGGCTGCTCCACTGGTGGTATAGCAGGTGCACCACCCGGTGGCAATGCCTGGGGGGATGGTCCCTGTATCCAATCCTCGTCACTGAGGGTGTTATCCTCGTGATCATGCTGATGAATCCTAGAGGGTACACGTCGTGGATGCATCCTGTAATGAAACAAGATGTGTCACGGTCAATGAGTATATCTGGATAGCTGACACCAAGGATATGGAAGACATAACCCATTCCTATATGATGCATGTACATTTTTATTTCCCCACAACCAGTGTTTCTGTGAACCGGGTCGAGAATAAGTTTATCAGAGTCCTGGTGTATGGATACATCGGCCGCCACACCAACACTGGAGTCTCTGGCCTGAAAGCTGAACCCGAAACACTCAACACTGTTGCCCCTAACCAACCTCATGGACTCTTGGTCCTAAGGTAGAACCGACCAGCACTGATACCACTCTGTCACGACCCATCCCAGTGGGGCCCAAGCCGTGACTCCCCAAGCCCGCCTCCAATAGGACAGGGGCTGGTGACTAGCACCGAGTAGGAATGTCACTAACATGGGAGGCATTGCCTAAGTACCTGTACACACACACACATCTCCAAGCCCACAAATGCTTAAATGTAAAACACTAAGGAACAAAAATGCATGCATACAACTAAACCCAACCAACAGAGTATGACGAAAGGTAGAGTAATATAAAAGTAAACTGGGCCAGAATACAAGCCCACTAAAAGGAAGAGTCTAAAAAACTACAAAGTCCAACCTGTAAGCACAAAGGTACTGGGACTGTCGCTCGTAGCCGTAAGAATGTCTCGGCCTGTAGGGAACTCAGAAAGCTCAGCCCTATCCTGGTCTGCCCTGGACTCTGTCAAAAGGCTGGTCGTCTGCACAAGACACCAGACGTGCGGGCAAAGCCCGTGCATTGGTGAGTATAACAATACTCAGTAGAGGACCCCAAAAACCACAAAGCAACAAAAAGTAAAGGTACAATCATCTATGAACAGTATATGTTTACTGAACATATAAAACAAACCAGATATACTCAAAACCCAGACCTGTGGTCTAGAGACAAGTCACGCAACCGCATACCCCTGCAAGGGATTCCCTCCAAAGATTCTGTGATGCGCTCGTTCCGGGAGAACATACTCCACGAGTCTTATAGATCTGATGACTTCTGTCTGGGAAGAGCTGTTCATTGGGAACCGTCATGAGATATAGCTACAATCATTACGTGAGACACACTCCTGAGTGAGAAAGATTTTGATACACAGATGAGGATCACTGCCAGGGCCATGGCAGATACCGCGACTCATCCGGAATTCACCTGTTAGGTAGAGTATCAACACCCGGTAGAGTTGGTCATGTCGATTCATGACTCTACCTAGGGTATGGAATGGATAGAGGATCTCGATCTGGGCCTCTTGGATGGATTCCTGACTCTATCACAGAAAGTCATGCTGAAGGGATCATAATCCTATGTGAGGGAATGATGCCTGACCTTCAGGGGAATAAGAAGAAGGGGCACTGACCCAAATGAAAGATGTTCAAGGCACGGTGAACAAAAGGACCAAGCCATTTTACAAAAAGTACACGGTGTGTAGAAATGATACACGCCGTGTTGTCCGACCCCGGGTACTGCCCGTGTACAACGGCCCATGTAATGAGGCTGGTCGTGTAGAAAACTTTATACACGGCGTACAGTACAGAGTACACGCCATGTCTGGGTCACTGGGGTTGGCTCCGTGTACTCTGGCCATGTGCCCGTACACGGTCACCAACCCGTGTACTCCAACTCGTGCAATCTGTAGAAGGGGTGACTTGCGCTGTTGACCTCGCCTGGCCAGGTGATGGACTACACGGTCGTGTACTCCATCCCATGTTCGTGTATCCCTGGGATACATGCCGATCTACGCTTAGCTGCCTCTGTCGAGCTGTACACGCTGTGCCACCTGAAGCCGTGTAGAGCATCCCGTGTCCGTGTACTACCCAAAGTACACGCCGAGCTACGGGGAAGGTCCCGCACGCCGTGTGACCGGGGTCACACACCGTGGGATCCTTCTCTGACCCCGAAACCCTAGCTACCACCGTCCGAACTACACGGCGTGTTCTTCGGAAGTACACGCCCTGTATTCTGGAAATTTCCAGAAACGGCGCTCTTTGCCAGCGCGCCTCCCGTGCAGCTCCGATCATCAATCTGACCATCCGATCGCCACAAAACTTCCAGGTTTTGGTTGCCCCGCCACCACGAAGCCGCTTCCGTCATTTTCGGGCCTCCAATCGACCTCAAAAACGTGATTTGAGCTTCCTGCACGAAGAACGCTCGAAGAACGCCCCTTCCTGATCCGGTCCGATTCGTCATCTGCCATTGTTGCCACACCTCCACAAGGTCGTTGCTGTGTCAAACCTTTGATTTGGGATCATTGCGTCACGGAACAGATGAGTAAAGATCTGTTTTTCATTGCCCCGCGAAGAATTCGATGAACTCCCGAGAAAGAATGGGGGAGGAAATCCAAATAACAAAATGAGTAACAAACCTCCACCGTCGTTCATCACGACGTTGATCCACTCCCGTTAATAGGCTTTAAATGGAGCATAGATCAACATGAATAAAAAGCATGGATTATTTCCCCCAAAATCACCCCAAAGAAAACCCTCCTGTAAGAACGTACGAATCTGCAGATCAACTTGTTCGTGGTTGATCTGCGTTCTTCGTTTAAACTCTAAAACAGGGAAAATAAATTGAAATAACAAACCCATACCTTTTGAAAGGATCAATCGTTGACGAAGGTGTCACGCTGCCGTTGTCGTCGAGATCCTTCAACGTCGGTGCAACAATCCTCGATCTCGATCCGTCATCGTTCGTCGCTGAGAATTCCCCCTAACGCCTTGCGGATTCAGCAGAGATTCCTCTCAAATGTTGCCAATGATCAACAATTGCCTAACCCATTAAAAATGGAAACATGTTGTCATTTAATTACGCGGCAACATTAATGACGTTGACTTTCCATTTTGAAGTTATTATGACGCGTCATTAATTTAGGAAATAGTTGAACCGTTTCCACGCTGCAGCGGATGTTTCCATAAATGAAATACAATAAACTTGTAAATTTATTTTATTTTATTTTACATAAAACATCAGAAAGTTAAATTTTTCCCTCAACCCATGTCGGTCGAGGTTAGCCTCATTCTTAGGTAAATTCATCGTCCCTGACACAATGGTGCACTCATATTTTTAATCTGGGCATCCATTTGGAAATAGCCACAACCGCGCACAAGTGCCGACTCATATAACTAAAAAAAGTTCAAACCACCATTTCGGGCTCACTGGACCTCGGAATGATGTGCCATTTTCACGCCTGGTCTCTAAATAATTCCATATAACATTTAAAAATAATAACGGAAAATCCGAAACTTTACATATATTTATTCCAAAATTCATTAAAAGTTAATTTAATTCATAAATCATATTTATTTTTTGTTTTCCCTAGTAGTGTTGGATTATCTTGGGAATACCCTTTAAATTCTCTAATACTGAAAGCTCATAAATTAAAATAATAAGTTTAATATATAACAACCCTAATATTTATAAAATATTTTAACATGATTTAATACATAAATTCCACTTGATAAAAATTAAAATATTGTGATGTGTAGTGTGTTTGGGGATTAGGAACATTACATAACAACATAAAATATAAAATACAACATCTTTATAGAAAAATTATTTTGAATAACCACAAAATTCATTCGTATATAACATTTCATGGGATAACCTAAGGACATACATAAGAAAAGGGTGAATTATAAATCTTATTAAGGGAATAATCATGGATAAAATGACGAAGACAATACATGATAGTAAATATTATTATCAATGGATCATAAAATAAACATGAACATAAAGTCCTTATATAGCGTTATAATCATAACATTGAAAATTGGCATCAAAATACAACATGATATTAGCATGAGTAAAGGCTAATTTCATCTGGAGTAGCATGAGTAAGCCCTCATTGCACATGAATTAGCATGAGTAAACCCACATTGAACAAGATTTATAATGATTAAACCCATATTTCGTATGAATTATCATGATTAAACCCTCATTTCAAATGAATTATCATGATAGAAAACATTACCCAACTCATTGGAGATCTATCAGGGCACAACCTTCCTAATCATTTCATTTTAATACTTAAGTGTGAACATAAATCATACAATATGGATTTGTTAAAAATAACAATTAATTTTAAGAAAAAGAAATATAGAATACATAAATGAAATTCCCCAATAAAATAGTAAATTATCATAAAGGTGAATACCCTTGGTGGAGAAATGGGTATGGTATTCACTATGTGATGATTTTGGCAAGGAAATCGTAGTGCACTTTCAGCAACATAACTACATCAAATAGAAATTCTTATAATGGGTTGATGAGATAAAAAAGGGGTATTTAATCATTTATTCATGAAATGGATAGTAATGGGGATAGTTAAGAATGTATTGTAACTTAATAAATTGGAATATTAATTGTAATATCATAAATTATGTTATTGATAAAAATAGGGGAGAGATAAATACCTTCCGGAATTTTAGAATAGTAACATCTTAGGTAAGTTTCAAAATGGGGGAGGATAAATGATCCCTAATTGAAATAACATAAAATTTAAATTATGTAATTGATTATAAAAGATTAAAATATAACCAATTATAATTTAGAATACTAATTCCAATCAATGTTCTTGAATTGGAATAAAGAGAGTAAGGCGAGGATCCCTTTCAAAATTTTGGCATGGTAATAGGTGTATATAAAGGATCATGGATGGAATTATGATAGTGGAATGGAAGATATAAATATTTATATATAAGATGGATTGTAATGTGAGTATGTATGAATATATCCCAACATATGCAAAAAAATTGAAAGACATATCATAAAAGGAGTTCTTGATAAAAGAGGAGAGTATATGATCCCTTACTTTGATGTGTGACTCAAAAATCTTAGTAGAGTCTTCTTGGATGCTTGGGGGAACCTTGAGAGGACTATATGGATTTTAGAGAAAATTTTGGATAAGAATCAAGGAGTTTTATTTAAGAGGAATGGGATATTGGGTGGGTTTATATAGGAAATGAGGGGAATTTCATTATTATTTTTCGTTATGAACACTACATAATAAAATATTAAAAAAAACCATACCATGGTTTTTTTTGGAAAAGGGGAGTGTTATACATTATTTTATAAGCCTATGGGCCGATTTTATTTAAACATTTCCATTTTTATGTGGAGGTGAGTCTCACTTTCATGGAAATGATTTTAAAATCGTAAAATATATTATAAGTGTTAGAGGGTTCATGAAGGCTTTATAAAATAAATAAAATAAACCTAAATTACATAATTTTAAATTGAGAAAACTTATTTAGTCTAATATAACTTTTATAGTTTTTATTATAACATTATTAGTCCATTATGATGTCATGAAACACACTCTATATTTATATGGTATTTAATTTTTTACCAAAAAATTTCACTCTCAAAATATTTTGAAAAAATCATCATAGGATAATTTTGAGGTCTTGATTCCAAAAATAATGTTAATTTTATCTAAATTATTTTCTAAATATATGAATTTTTAAATTTAAAATAAAAACCGACATTTATTAAAAATTGGAGGGTTTTGAAAAAATAGTTTTCAAACCATAATAAGATTACATTTGACATCATAAAATTTATATGATAATTTTTATTTAATAAAAGTAATTTAATAATTATATTTTACTAAAATATTAACAATTTAAAATGTACATTAGTACATCAAAATAGACTTCTTAATTTAAATTGAATATTAATAAAAAATCATTTACAAGGTAACAATAATAGTAATAATTTATTCCTTATTCTATAAAAAAATAATGTACATATTACTAATTCTAGGTTCTTGATTCATATCACTTTATTACTCCCGAATATTCCTTAAGAGTAAGTTGAATGCTGGTGGCTCTTTCAAAGAGATGTTTGGTGAACATGTTTTTGGAGGTGATCTTGACGAGTTTGAACTTATCCCGTAAAAGGTTTTGATCATGCTTAAGTTGTTGGATATTGGCTTCAGAGTGGTCTAAGGTGAAGCCTAGAAAATATATCTTCCTTAAAAGCACTAATAAATGGTATTCATAGGGTATGATCTAACTGGTTGAGGCCTTCACTTCATTTTTCTATGCCAATAGGATTTGTTAAAATCCTATATTTATACTAGTCACGTGATCACCGTTCAAAAACTATATTATCAATGTTAATGATACTTAACAATCATCTAAATACATTTTGATATAATAAAGAAAGAAGTGTGTGTGTCATCAATATCCATAATACATTTAATTAAATCAAATGAAAGGGAATTTTAATCATAAATATTCAGGTCGTTACTACCCACCCCCCATAAGAACTTTTTCCCTCATAATTTTCCATTCCCACACTAAAACAAATGAGAGTAATCAACTTCATCACCTCATACTGTTCCCATGTTTTTTCTTCAAACTTATTATTTCACCACAAAAATTTGATGATAGGCATTATCTTATTTTGTAGAAATTTTTATCTATAACCTAATATCTTCTTCATATGCCCCTCATAGGAAATTTAATTCACTAATGGTACCACCTATGGAGTGAGTATATATGAGGGGTCTTGTATATACATCCTTTATAGTGATACATGGAATACTTCATGTAGTTTATATAGTTTTTGTGGGATTTCTAGTTGATATTCCATAACTTTGATGTGATCAAGGATTTAAAAAGTAATGATATAACTTGCACTATGCTTTACATTATTCCAAAATACCATCACCTTTTTCCATGGAGACATACAGAGGAAAACCATGTTTCCAACAGCAAACTCTTTCTCTCATCGATGATTGTCTGCATAGATCTGTTATTGAATATGAGCAGCTTTGATGTGCTTCTGGATGGTATTAAAATTATCCATCATTTCATCAACCATTTCTAGACCTAGAATTTTTCATTCCCCAACAATATCCCAACATGCTGGTGTTCTTCACCTCTTCCCATATAGGTCTAAATAAGGATCAATTAGGTTTCTTGAGTGATTTTTTTGTAAGATAAATATACCAACTGAAGATGTTGGTGTTATCCATATTTTATGTCAATAAAGAAATCTCTCAATATGTCATCAATTGATTTGATAGTACTCTCAGATTCACCATTATTTTGAGGTTGAAAAGATGTATAGAAGTTCAATTAAATGTTTAGATCATGCTAGAGAATTTTCCAAAACATAAGGGTGAATCTCATATCTCAATTAAATATAATTGATAGTGTTACACCATGTAGCCTTACCACTTATTTTATGTATATATGTACCAGTTGATCTAGTGAGAAACCCTATCAAATTGCAATGAATTGTACGGTCTTTGTAAGAATATCCATAATAACCCAGATAGCATTGTTTCCATTGGATGTCTTTGAAAGTCTAGTGACAAAGTCCATGGTGATGTTTTACCATTTCCATGTTTGTATGTTTAATGGTTGCATCATCACCTTAGAATTCTTCCTTTTATCCTCCACTTACTGACATACAAGACAATTTGATGCATATTTTTCGATATCGTTCTTTATTTTGTCCCACCGATAGTGCTCTTGGAGATCTCGATACATATTTGTGTTTCCTAGGTGAAAATGGAAATAAGGACTATGTGCGTCATCCAAAATTCATTTCTTTAACTCATGATTTTATAGAATACATAGTCTTGACACATATCTCAAAATTCATTCTTTATTAACATTGAACTCCAAGGATTTCCTTTTTTGGAGAGATTCCAATTTCTTATTAATTCACACATCATCTTTTTGAGAATTATTTATCCTTTTCAAAAGATACAGTTGAAAAATAATTTGTGAAAGGATTGATGATGTTCATTTCCTTATGATTACCATGTCCATACTTTTCAAATCCAAGAATATTGTGTCCTTTTCAATTTTCATCAATGATAGAATCGATAGGTCCTTTTAACGTAGAGAATCTTCCACCTTGTTCACCTTCCTAAGAAGATAGTGTATTGAGTAGTCATAATCCTTGATGAGATCTAACCATCTTCATTGGATCATATTTATCTCCTTTTTGGTGAATATATATTTGAGTATTTTTTGATCCGTATATATTTCACACTTCTCCCCAAAGAGATAATACAACCATATTTATAAGGAAAAGATCACAACTTCTAACTCGATATCATGCATGGGATAATTTTTCTCTTGAAATTTCAACTGCCTTGAGGCATAGGAAATGAATTTGTTATTCTTAATCAACACACATCAAAATCTATTATTTTATTCATTTCATAAAATCATAAAAAGTTCCCCACTTTTGGGTAATGATAGATCATGGGAATTGATAAGCCTATTTTTCTACTATATGAATATTTCTATACATTTATCATTAAATTAAATACTGACTCCCTTCCAAGTATGATTAGCAAGAGGGTTTGACAATCATGAGAAATTCCTCACAAATTAGAAATAATATCTAGCTAAACTAAGGAATATACATATATCTGTCACAGATGTTGGCCTCAACCATTCTTCAATTTCTTTTTTCTTGGAAGGATCCATAGATATCTCATTGTATGTGATGATATTCCCCAGGGATGAGACTTCATTCAACTAGAACTCACAGTTGTTGTACTTTTCATATAGTGTCTCCTTTTGAAAAGTCTTAATAACTACACGTAGATGCTCCTTATGATCCTCCTTGGTTTTGGATTATATTAGAATATCATCTATAATTACTACCACAAATTTTTAAAGGTAATATCTAAATACTATATTCATCATGTTCCTAATGATTTTTTGGAGCAATAGTGAGACCAAATGGAATCAGTATGAACACATAATGCCTGAACCTTGTATGGAAATAAATCTTGGGTATATCCTCCTTCCTCCCCCTTAAATGGTAATATCTAGACCATATATCCACCTTAGATAAGTATTTTACTCCACGTCATTGATCAAACAAGTCATCAATTTACGGTAAATGATTCTTTTTCTTTATCATAATTTTGTTAAGATCATGAGAATCAATGAGATGGCACATATTTCTAATTGAAAAAGAGGAATGGTTCAACCCATGGTGAATCACTTGGGTATACAAAACCTTTATCCATATTCTCCTATGGTTGTTTCTTCAGTTTCTCAAGATCCAAAATAGCCATTCTATAAGGATTATTTGATACTGGAAGTGCCCTAGGTATAATATCAATTATAAATTCAACCACTCATCTAAGATGAAGACCAATAAATTCCTTAAGAAACACATCATCTAATTCTCTCATAATAGTAAAGTATTTAAGAATAGTTTGTTCCTTAAACTCAATCAATTGATCTAGATATGCTTTCTAATAGGGTAATAATATATATGATTAAGATGATGGTGCTAAATAATATTCATCCTCCTCCTTGTACTTGTATACAATCATGGGTCGATTCACCATATCAAGAGTGATTTACCTCTAATGGGAATTTATGTTAGCTCTATATTGGGAAAGCCAATCAATGCCAATAATTGTATCAAATTCCACTAAGGAATGTATATCAAGGTTTAACCAAATGTTCAATTAAAAAATTGTGACTAGGGAGGATTTATATACATGGGATGCAATAATTGATCCATTTTTCATCTTTATAGACATCTATACTTCCATTCTTTATGGTGGTGTTTGAATTGTTCTACAAAATATTCATGATATAAAAGAATATTTAGAATAATAATAAAAAAGTATGTTCACTATTCTTGAATTAATAATTAGCTTACCTATCACCACATAATTTTTTGGATCCACCTTTGTGGCGGTAATGAAAACCCCCTGCCCATAATACCTTGGAGGTTTTTTATTACCTCAAAACACACATGTATTTGGGTACTGGTTCGCAAAGTGTTTCATTTCCCTACAGTTGTAGAAATAAACAATGCATTGAGGGTCGAATGGAGGAATACATTCCGCTGTCACATTTATGGGTTTCTCCTTTTGGAAATTATTGCACAGGTGCCCTTCTCTTCTGCACCTAGAGCATTCACTCAATCCTCGTAAGAAATTTCTTGGGGGATTCTTTCAAAATCTTTGACAAGCGGTGTGCTTAATTTCATAGCATTGTTGGATTTAACTATCAGAACACCATAATTAAAGACTACTTTATGATTTTTATACCCACGATACACCAAAGATTCACTGATCTATATATCGTCTTTGAGGGAACATCATATAATTTACTCATAGCCATTAATGTCATAGATTGCGATGGATTTTCATAGGCTAGGATTTAGCCCACCAAATAAGTGATCATACTTGTATTTGTGGGTAATGAGAAAATTAGAGGCGTATTGTGAAAGTACTGTATTGTTTTCCTCGTATGACCCAATAGGTTCTTCATCCTTTTTTTCATGAATATAAGGAAATTTCATTCTATCATAAGATAGAGGGTGTGGGGAAAATATTTATTGGAAATCATTTTCCAGAATTCCTTCCTCTCAATTGCTTTGATATCTTACTCAAGATTTATATTATTAGTCAATGTCAACCAATGATAAGCGTCATCCTCAATATGATACATATTTATAGGAAACTTATCTTGTTTATAAAATTAAAGGATAGTAAAGATCTTTTCAATGGAATTGATCTATTTCTCCATGATTAAGGGATCAGATGATCTATTGAACGTAGGCGGCCTTTGTTGCATTAACTTATCAAATGTGAGTTTATGTCTCTTGGGGGGGGGGGGGGGTCAAGTGATCCTATTGATCTAGGTTTCGATTCCAAACATGAGTTAACTGAGAGTTCATTGTAATAGAGTTTGTTATTCCCACTCCATTTGGGTTGGGAATCACATTGGGTCAATCCTCACACTACCCTTCGCATAGGTTTTTAACAGAATTCCTCATATTACCATCCATTGACTAGAATAAAAGGAAGAATATGGATGATTATCTCATATAATTAAACACATAAGGGGAATCCAATGACATTAAAGGGATAACATATAAATTACATTTATCTCATAAACTTATTAGTTTCTAGGCTTCAATCTACATTCTATATGATCTAATTCCTAACATATATTGTTATGGGAATTTCCCCATAATAATGGTTTGTAATGAGTTTATGAATTTAACAAAGCATATAATTTAGTTTTGTCAATCCAAGTGTGCCGTAAGACCCATTTTCATGTACCAAGTTAACCTGAGTTGAGGCTAGAATACTTTGTCATAGTTGTTACTCCTAGGTACATGGATTCTAGAACCACATTCACTTGTAGTATCCAAAATAAGATTTATTTTAATAATAAACCATGTAATATATACTTACGAAAATTTAGGGATGTTTTCATAAACATAGTCTTATCCTTAAGGGGGTTCATTATGATTTTATAATCCTAATCCAAAAGTAACTAAACCTACCTCTAATACCAACTATAACAACCCTTCTCTTTATTTATTATTTAAACATGATTTATTACATTAATATCAGTTAATACAACTCAAGTGATTGAGAGTTATTGTGTATTTTTGGATTTGAAACAATACATAACAACATAAAACATAAAATACAACATATTTATTGAAAAATTCTATTACATGACCAGAACATTCCTTCATACTTAACACTTCATGGGATAACCAGAGGACATACATGAGAAAATGGTTATATAAAAGACCTTGTAAGGGAATAAACATGGAGTAACATGAGGAAGAAAATATATGTTAATAAATAGGTATATCAATGGATAATGAAAGAAAAATTAACATAAAGGCATTATATAGTGTGATAATCAAATCATGGAAATGTGAAAACAACATACAACATGATATAAGCCTGAGTTCAGGCTCATTGTACACGGATTATCAAGAGTAAACCCTCATTACACATTATTTTTCATGAGTAAACCCTCATTGCACATGATTTAGAATAAGTAAACCCTCATTGAACATGAATTAATAGGATCAAACCCTTATTTCACATGACATATCATGATACTGAACCTTACCCAATACATAGGACCACTATTAGGGAACACCCTTCATAATCATTTCATTTTCATGCTTAAGTGTTACACACAGATCATAAAACATGGATTCATTAAAAAAATAATTTATTACATGAATAAGGAATGTTGAATAAATATATGTAAGTCACTAATAATTATGTACATTATAATAAAGGTGAATAAACATGATAAGGAAATGGTAATGGTATTCACTACATGATGATTTTGTCACAGAAATTGTATTGTAATTTCGGTACCATAATAGCGTCAAATAAAATTTTTCAAAATAGATTGATGAGGGAAAGGGGTATCTCATAATTTATTAATGAAATAAAAATTAATGAGGATAGTTAATAATGTATCCTAACTTAATAAATTGAAAAATTAAAGGGAATATCATAAATGAGGTGCTTGATAAAACAAGTGGAGAGAGAAATCCCTTATGGAATTTTGACATAGTAATGGCTTAGATAAGGGTCCAAATGGGGGAGGATAAATGATACCTAATTAAAATAACATAAAATTGATGATAGTTAATTGATTTTAAAATTATTAAAATATTACAAATTTAAATTAAGAATATTAATTTCAAATATGGTTCTTGAATTGAATTGAATAGTGGAAGATGATGATCCTATACGAAATGTCTGAATGGTAATGGGTGTATATAAAGGATCACAGATGGATTAATGATACTTGAAAGGAAGTTATCATTATTTATAAATAAAATGGATAGTATAGGTAGTATGTATGAACATATCTCAACATTTGAAAATTGAAATTGAAAGACATCATAAAAGGATTGCTCGATAAAAAAGGATAGTGGGAGATCCCTTACCTAGATGTGTGACTCCAAAGGCTTAGGAGATGATTCATGGGAGATTTGGGGAGTCTTGGGAAGACTATTGGGGTTAGAGATAAGAGTTTGAATGAGCTTAAAGGAGTTTTAGTGAAGAGTAATGAGATATTGGGTGGTTTTATAGAGGAAAGGAGGGGGATTTCATTATTAGGTTGGTTATGAACACTACATAATAAAATATTAAAAACCACAAACCATCCCATTGGTTTTACCATGGTTTTTGGAAAAGGATAGTGGTAACCAATATTTTATAAGTCTAAGGACCGAATATAATAAAATATTTACCTTTATTTTTGAATGTAAGTCACACATACAAGGAAATGATTTTAAAATTTAAAAATATATTATAAGTCTTGGAGGGTTCACTAAGGATTGATAAAATAAATTAAATAAACCTAAATTTTAATTAATATAAAATAAAATACATATATTTGTTTTAATATACCTTTTATAGTATTTATTATATATTTATTGGGCCATTACGATATCATAAAACACATTATATTTTTATATGGTATTTAATTTTTTACCCAAAAATTCATCTGTCTTAGAAAATTATGAAAAATTCACTATTGTATAATTTCAAAATATTGATTCAAAAAAATAATATTCATTTTATCATAAAATTTTTTAAGTATATAAATGTTCACTTTTAAAATAAAACTTAAATCTATGGAAAATTAGCGGGTTCTGACAAAAACAGTTTTCAAACATTAATTAATTTAAATTTGAATTAATAAAAATTATGTAATAATTTGTATTTAATAAAATTAATTTAATAGTAACATTTTTCTAAAATAATAGTTATTTAAAAAATATATTAATTTCCCAAAATAAATTTTATAATTGAATTTTAATATTAATAAAAAATTATTTACAAGGTAACAATAATAGGAAAAATATATTCAGTATTCTATGGAAAAATAATGTAAATATTACTAATGCTAGGGTATCGATACATATACCTTTATTACACCAGTATACTCTCTAAGAGTAAGGTGCGTGATGGTATGTCTTTCATGGGTCCATTTAGTGAACATGGTTTGGGTCATGTTCTCAATGATGTTGAACATATCCCGTAAATGATTTCACTCATGCTTAAGTTATTGGATCTCATATTGGGCTTCGTCAAGGACACATCCTAGAAATACTATCTCCTATGGAAGCTTTGATAAATGGGATTCATAGTGTAAAATCCTACTAGTAGAGGCCATCACTTCCTTTTTCTGTTAAAAAACAATTAGTTAAAACCCTATATTTATACTAGTCATGTGATCACTACTCAACAACTATATTATCAACGACAATGATACTTAACATTCATTTAAATCCAATTGGATATAGTAAAAAAGATGTTCATTTGTCTTCTATACCCATAATAAATTTAATTAAATTAAAATAGAGGGAATTTTATTCATAAATGTTTGGTTTGTTACAAAACATGCATGTTTTATGGTTAAATTGATGTGTTCGGTTTAGCTCCCTCAGTGGTTTACAACTTGGTGGCCTTGATGTATATGTCTTGGTTTCCTTGGTTGTGTGAAACTTAGAGGACTTGATGTTCTCAACTTGGTTTCCTTGGTTGTGATGCGGCGATTCTATGCGGTGACTGTCTAAAATAATGTTAATAAAAATAGAATAATAATATTATCATGTATATATGAGGTTATGGATAAAGAATTCATTAGTTTAAATTTTAATTAATAACTAAATGAATAAATATTAATGGATTATTTTTTAATTAAAAATGGAAATTGGAAATCAGGTTATGGCCCCTTGGTGTGATGTTTGTAGTTGGTGGTTCTGTATTCAAGGCAGCACTTGGTGGCATTGTATTATTTGTTTCCCGATAGTGGTTATAGGTGTGTTTCTTGTGTGAATCAATAGGTACGAGATTCCAAGATACTACTATATACTTCTATAATTTTATACGTTTTCTATTAACACCAACATATTCATTATAAGATATGTTATAGATTATGCTACAATGAAGTTCATCTAGAAACATTTTAGAGGAGATATTAGAGGTTAATTATATATTTTAATCACCATGAATTTTTTTAGTGTTAATAATTTTTTCATAATAAAATATGGAGGAAGAAAAATGATTGAAAACCATAGCTATCTAGACAAGCCATCTCATCCCATCATATTTTTGAAAAATATTGACTATGCTAGGGAACCAAAAAGGAAACCCAACCATGATAGTAATAGGGAGTAGGAGAGGATGTTTTTGGGCATCTGTGTGAATAAAATAAGTGGTTCATATTATAGGGATGCATCTTGGAGACAATGGTATACAACATAGGGAAACTACATGAAGGAGGCTGGGTGAAGACCCCATTACTTGCATCTAGTGAGTGAAGGAAGTAAATATCCTTATATTTTAGGGTAATTCTGGAAGTAAGTGTAATGTGGAACTCAATGTTTATAGGTTACAATGAAACTAAAATAAACATGGTGTAGAAGTTTGTTTGGGGTAATTTCAGAGAAACTAGAGATTTTATGGTATCCATGGTGTAGCTATGGATTTCACAATAGTGTTAAAATTTACCAAAAGTAAAGTATTTAGTGATATCCATACCTATATGAGGAAACATTACAATAGAAGTTGATATACCATGTTTATGTGTCTACACCATTGTTTTTTCAAAATCAAAAATTATTTGAGGATATTGTTTCTAAAATCATGTTGGCCTTATGAAGAAGTAATGGTAATGTTTTTTTGATTTTTTAAACAATAACGGACCACACCATAATACAATATAATTATGAAATTCAACACCATGGAAGATCATAAAACTCCATAAAAGTTTTCAATTGAGAGATATTAAATCATAGATCTTTAGACCATGCCATATCGAGGAAAATTTAAGACAACTAGTAATTCCACTTGAAACTAATATAAAATGATTTCATTCGTTAACTCCATAGTATCCAAATGGGATTAAAGTAAAAAAAATTATCCTATTAATTACATGGGACACTATCTATGACCATTGGAAATAGGAAACTAAATCCATTCCATTATATTGAATGGAAATTGTAGTATTCTCTATAAATTTTTTAGTAGTCATTCTATAGAAAGCGTTTTGCAAGAGAAAAAATTACCTTATATAAATCTTGAAGAGAAAAGATTTCAAATTCATTTTGTGGGATTATAGTCTTGAGTAATTTTAAAGAATTTATGATCAATTCATGAAGATTATTGAACATGTTTTATGGGCCTACAATAAAATAAATTTGTTCTAATGGAATTATTTAAGTTTTAGAAGGTTTTTCATCATTGTGTTTTTACAATATAGGATAAAACAACCTAGATATAATCCAACTAAGCATACATACCTACCTAAGTTCATAATTAATGGAAGTGATTCTAGGGAGGATACTTTAATTTATATAATCTATGATGGAGATCCATTATAACACTAATGAAAAAATGGATGAATGTGTTTGGGAGTGGCCATTAGGAAGTAGTGATTCATCCCATACCATTGTAAGGCAATGATTTTTTCATTACAGTGACCTAGATTAAACCTTTATAAGAAGTGATATTCAAAGTGAATTTGGAGCATGACATAATGAGGATAATTTATCCTTAGAAATATCCTAGTGATGGTGAACATGTAAATACTCATTTCCATATTTAGTTTATACATAAATATCAAAATCGATCAAGAAAAAAAAATGATATTCAACTATAAATTATTATAAAGTGTCCCTCAAGGTTCATAGGTAAAGATTAATTATGGGTGGTTATATTGTTAAAGGAAAAATAGTTTTAAATTATTTATTCATTTTCACAAGTTGATTCACCCCCATGTCAGTGTGATCTCATGCTATGTAAGATGTTTAGACCCATTAAGCTGTATGAAAGGTATATTTTAATTGTTAGATTTTTAATTTATCTTAATTGGTATTATGTGTTGTTGAAGGCATGATCCAAAGTGAATTCTACTTTATTTGATAGAAATAATTCAATGAATGAGTAAATGAGTTAATAGGATTTATGTAAGTTTATATTGGAGTGTCTTGTGATGTGTTAGAAGATAGATTTTTTTGATAATAAATGAACTTATCATTGAAACAAATCTATGAACCATTATAATTTATGCTTCTATAAAATGATCATTAAATAAGGATATTAAGGAACACATTCAAATAATTATTAATCATATCAAGTTTTTCAAAGACATTTAGATATGATTGGAATATTTTTTTGGCGAATAATAAAATCAAAGTGAGGGTTTACTTATGAAAAAGGAAAAATTGTGAATAACAAATGGAAGTTATCCTAGGAGTTTTATTCTACAAATGAGTTAATACCTAAGCCTAATAAAATTTCGGGTTCTAAACATCCCATAGATAAAAGAATTAATTTTTTTGACTCTGTATGAGAGATAATAATGGGATGTGATTATGTTGATGAAATAAAATCTACCTCAAGATTCTATTACAACGAATTCTCATTAAATGATAATAAAGATGAATGAAGTATCAAGAATGGAGTCTAATTTTCAATGAAGGGAGATTTATTATAAGGACCCATCATTATAATTTATATAATAATGAGTTTAATGAATAATTTTCATGGAGAATATTTTCAGGTTCTTAATTTTAGAGAATTATTCCATAACTATTCCATAAAAACTCAAATATTACAAAGTATAAATGTATACCCACTATCAATTTTTTTCATAAAAATAGATATCTTTATGAATGAATTATTTTTCTTCATAAAAATATCCATTCATCTAGAATTCTTCATCTCTCTTACAGATCCAAATACCTTATGTAAATCATTTCAAATACTTCAGATGAGCTCAAAAAGATCAGTAAGGGATAAACAATAAGTAATTGAAATTGTTATTCCACGAATATTTTAAACTCATAATTTTTTTTTCACAAAATCATACATTTCACTAATAAAATATAAACTTTTTAACATACCTCATGAAATCATAAGATTACTGAAAAAAATATTATTAATCATAAATAATAAAGGTTACTTGTGGCATCCTTATCATACATACATTGTATCTTTCATAGCATCATAGGGAGTAACCTTCATGGTTACATTTTGAATACCTATCATAGTGTATTCCAAAAATATCTTAGGAGAAACCCAATTGTTTAACTCTGTCTCATTTCTTAATGAATTTGAGAGACATCACGAGCTAATACGCATTCATTTTTTATGGAACCATCCATATACATAAACAATTCCCATGAATGATAAGATAATAAAAACACAAAAAACAACGGTAAAGAAAACAAAATAAAATTTCCACATTGTAATCAAAAGAAATCATTTCAATATATTGACACAAGTAAACCATTCTGAAAACAATTTTCAATACAAAAATTCTTGAAAAGGAAAATTTTATTTATTTTTATTTTAAAAACACCATGGCTTATAGAGGAAGAAAAAAACTAAATAATGGTCACATCAGCAGAAATGTCATTATTTCCATATATGTTCAAAAAAATTCATTTTTCGTTTATTAAAACTATTCATATAAATAGATTAATTTTTAAAAATTTTAATTAAATTAAAACTCATAGGGTTTTATTGTACATATTATAAAAAGGGTGGTGTATAACATCAAAACAGGCTTCAATGAAAGGATATTGAGATAAAGTTCATTAATGTGAGTCCGAATCATTACATACAATATTTATATTTCTAAATAATAAATATTGGTTAATTTATAATTTCATTAGAACATTTTTCATTTTTATTATTCCTTTTATCTCACATATTATAATTTTATAAAAATTTTATAATTATTTATTTATGTAAAATATATTTTGTCAATGTTTAGTACATGAATTGAAAATGCATTTGGTATGATGTCAGCAGTTCATGTGGTCATAATTCAAACATATAAAAAAATCATAACATTATAATAAAATTTATATATCAATTATAATTTTAAATTAATGAATTTATTTATGTTATAAAAAATGAACATCGTTATAATCATGCAGGTGGTAGGTCGTACGTATGCATGAGTAACGTTTTCATTTTTTATTGATCATTATGAAGATAAAGTAAAAATTATTTTATATTTAAAGAATGATCATAAAATTATTAAAATAATAATTATTATTTAAATATACTTATATATATAATATATTTGACGTGGTTAATTAAAATGATTCACATCTCTTGATGGATGTGATAGTTCACATGTATGCATGCATGACTTTACCATTTTTATGTTCTTGGAAAGTAAGAACATAATTGATATATTATTTTCTTATAATGATAAATAGTCCATGAAAATAATATAAAAACATTAATTCCATCATTATTAATATTTTTGAGAGACGATAATGAAAAATAACCTATATCGGTTCTCGAGGTGGCAGTCCGCCATATGCACGAACAAAGAGTTCATTTACCATATGATGAAATCGGAGATTGATTTTGGAAATGTTATTAAAATAATAAAATATTAGTATATTTGGTATTCTTGGTATATTATTTCATCATGGATGAATGAGAGTTAAAGTAATTGGAAAGATATATAAAATAGAAACACTTAAATAAAAACATTACCTTTCTTTCAGATGTTCACCTTTATTAACACATTAAAACTTTTCAGAATAATGTTATGCAGAATATAATTCTAGACGAATGTGGGTAGAGATTATAGGTAGAGTTTTTGGTAGATCATGGCCAAATTAAATGGATTTTAAGTGTATAGAATTGAGAATAAAAGTTCCTTTTTTAGCTAAGTGGAGGGGCACTCTAAAATTATTAAAAGTACTAAATTAATATAAATTTATTTTCAATTCCAAATTTTTCCAAGACGATTTAGTTAGAATATAGGATGATTATGGGTCAAAATCCATTTATCCAATAAAATTAGACATGTTTTTTATATTTTATTATCTTAATCTTTTATGCTTCAAACCTTTTAACTATTATTGTTTTATTAAGTAATTTACATATTGAGAGTTAAAATAATTACCATAACATTCCAAAAGACCAATAAATGTGTCATTAAGGACATATGAAGGATTAAAATACTATTTTTCTATGAATCATGTATTTTTATAAATTTAAATTCATTTAATTAAATATTTTCTTTTTTGAAATATGAATTAGGTCAATGTTAACACTATTAATTACTTGAAATTTTTAAAAAAGCATTACAACTTTATTACTTAAAACAAACTTGATTAATTCATAAATAAAATTTTATAGGAATATATAGAATTCTTGTATGGAATTAAATATTTAAATTTATATTTATTTTAATACTATTAATATTATTTATTTTATTTGTCCTTTAATAAATTCCTTAGTCCATGGCCATTATGTCATTGTTAAATTTAATTAATTAATGTATAAAAATTATAAATAAATTATCATGATGTTTTTAATCAGTTTATCGTTCTCATGAATATTTATAGTCGAATAAATCACTTATATTACCCTATATTAAATTTTTTTAGCAATAAGAGAAATGATTGTGTCATCTTTCTCTTTAATTTAAATAAAATGTTATAAATGTAATTTTCACACCCAAGTGGATTTAAAAGCTCAAAATTTATACTAAAGTACTTTCTTAGTTGATGATAACTCATCTAATAAGATTAGGACAATTTTTAGGGGAGTTTTTTATATAAATTTTACCTTTAATTACTGAATTTACCTTTAATTGTGGTAATGAAAATACTAAATCTGCTATTCACCAAAGATTATTTGGATCCTATTAGATCATATTTTCTTCATACTTTTACAACCATTTATGTCTATTTTTTAAGATTCAATTTATATAGGTGACTAAAATTAATTTAAAAATTAATCCCATTTATGTATTGAGGTAACAAGGTTTTAAATTAAAATTTTTTGAAAGATCACAATGTTTTTCTATCTAATTTAATTTTAAAATTGATTACAATGACCTAAATTTGATAAAATGATAAAAAAATTAATTATACATTATAACGAATTAAAAAGATAACATAAATATATAAATAAATCATATGAAAATGTAGTTTTGAATTAAAATATCTTATTTCTCATTATTCATTAGAAAAGGTATATTATCAAGGAAATACATAAATTCAACCAATGTAAATTTTGATTCCACACTTCAAAAGAAGAATGCTATTTTTTGTAATAGTACTTATAAATGTCTTAAAAAATTTATTTTAAAAAGTTTCACCATAAATTGTTGGCAAAAATACTTTAAAAAATGTTACCAATTATTATGATTAAAATTGGATTTATTCTTATTTTAAGCCAACGATAGTAATTGGAAGAAAATAAATATATTTAATAAACTTGTGTAAACATAATATAGTTAGTCCGGTTCATTCCTTCCAATATAGTTGGTAAGTGATTACTACCATTTAAAATAATAATATTAATAATGTATTATTTTTCGGTATAACTCAATGTTGTGTGCAACATATGATTTTAGAAAAACCCATTGTTACGTGTTAGGTATGCTATAATACAAAGAGTCCCCTTTAAAATAAAATTAATATCCACTTCATAAATATTATTATATATGAAAGGGTATTATTCTATAATTACCAAGGATGTTACATCCACCCCCATTTTGGAAATTGGACCCTGATAATTTTATTAACTTATAAAACAAGTTGTGGTATTTATCCATCATAGTATTTTATGATTCTCATGTTGCTGATTCAATCATATAGTTTTTCCAAAAAAACCATAACCTGATGAATCACCTTATTCCACAACACTTTCTCTCTGTAGTCAAGAACCTGAACTTGTTATTATTCATAAGAAATATTCTCTTCATGCTAAATTACTTATAGACTCAAAACATGTTATGAATATATCATATACTTTATTAAAATTGAAACATGAAAATCATTATGTACTTGAGATAAAATCAGAGGTAAATTCAATATATTGTCCACATATCCAACTTTATCTGGGATTTCATAAGGTCCAATGAACCATGGACTAAAATTCCCCTACATAAAAAATTTATCACAAATTTATAAGGATGACCATTGAGAAAGACATGATCACCTACCTCGAAAGGAAGATCCTTCCTCCATTTATCTTCATAACTTTTATTCTTACTTAGATATATCTTCATGTGTTTTTGAATCAAATGAATCTTTTCATCCATCTCTTATACCAACTCTGGTCCCATCAATTTCCTTTCCCCTATGTTATCCAAAAATTAGAAGTTCGACACTACATTCCATGGTTCCATATATATACTAGAATCAAGAACTATTATTATAAGAAAACTCAACCAATGAAATATGTAGAAATCAACTTCCCTTGTAATTTATTAAAAAATCACATAGCATATCCTCCACAATCTTAATTTTTCATTCTGAATGCCCATATGATTGAGGATGAAAAGATGTACTGAAATTTAATTTATTTCCCAGTGAATTCTAAAGTCCTTTCCAAAAGTTATAAGTGATATTGGTATCACGATATGATACAATAGAGAGAATAACTCCATGTAAATTGACTACTATTTAAGATACATATGAGAAAGTTGATCTCGAGACAATATATCTCGAATAGGAATAAAATCAATAGATTTATTCAATCTATCCATAATAAACTAAATCACATTGTTACCTTGAGAAGTATTTGGTAATACCACTATGAAATACATGGATATATTTTCCGATTTACACTCTGGCATTGTAAAAGGCTAAAACATCCCTTTTGGAAACTGTCGTTCTGCTTTAACCTGATGAAAAGTGAAACACCTCATTGTAAATTCAAAAATATCTATTTTAATTCGATTTAACTAGTAATACTCTTAAAGATCTCTATACATTTTAGTAATTTTAGGATGAAATAAAAATGGAGAACAATAAGCTTCACATAACAACTATTTCTTCAACTGTGAAACACATGGTAAATATAATCTCTCCCAAAATACCATATGAGAATCTTTATCAATGTTAAATTTATGCAACTTACGCTTTGGAACCAATACTACCCTTTTATTTAATTCATTGTCAGCATTATGTACTTTCGTAATTCATTATAATAGATGTGATTACACTTAAACATAAAAAATAGAGTAATTTCCTAAAATAAAAACATCCATGACAATGTTTATCAAATCCTTAACCAAAGGGTTACGTTCCAAATATAATATGGTTAATGCAGCGTTACTTTTCCTACTCAAAGAACTAGCCACTTTGTTTTATTTTCCAGTATGATAATGAATTGTTCAATAATAATACTTGATTAGATCTAAACATCTTATATGTATCATGTTAAATTATTTCTGAGTAAATATATACTTCAAACATTTACGTTCACTATATATTTCACATTTTACTCAATACAGATAATGGATCCAATTTTTTAAAGGAAAAACAACATACGCTCATTCCAAATCATCTGTAGGGTAACTTAACTCATGTGTTATTAACTGATGTGAAGTCTCAACAATTACCTGATCATTTTTCATTATTACCCAACCACATCCTTTCAACGAAGCATCACTGTAGATAAAAAAATTACAATTTATGGAAGGTAGTACCAAAACCAGATCATTCCCCAATCTTATTTTCAATTAATTAAAATAATCATCACATTGTTTGGTCCATATGAACCTGACACCATTTGAGGTTATTATAGTCAGTGGGATACATAACCATGATTGTTTTTCAAAAAACCATTGGTAATAGCCTGCTAAACCAAAAAATTATGAATCTCTGTTATATTTGTGGGTTGTGGACATTTTTTAACAACTTTTGTTTTATAAGGGTAAATAGTTAGTCATATTTATAAAAATTTTAAGTAATAAAATAATTTTTTGAAACCAAAACTCACACTTTATTAATTTAACTTACTCTTTCTTTTTATGGAATATAAGAGAATACTTAGATAACTTTCATGATCTTCTTTACTTTTAGAATATATCAAAAATTTCATTAACAAAAAAACAACAAACTTATCCAAGAACTAATGGAATATTCAAATTCATAAGATCCATGAAGAGAGTATGTGTATTATTTATCCCAAATGGCATAAGTAAAAATTCATAATGGCCTTATCTAGTATGAAACATAGTATACAGAATGTATTTTTCCTTTACTTTCAACAGATGGTATCCTGACCTCAATTCAACCTTCAAAAAATGTTGTGCTCCCTAGAGCTGATCAAAAAAATCATTGATATGAGGAAAATGATACTTGTTCTTAATAGTGATTTTATTAAAGGCTCTATAATCAGTTCAAAGTCTCATTGAACCGTATTTCTTTTCAACAAACAAGTTATGGGCACACCATGGTGATGTTCCAAGCTGAATGAAACCTTTATCTAATAAATTTTTAAATTGATTCTTCAACTATAATAGATAAATTTGAACCATACGATATGGGGGTTTTGAAATTATCTTATCATTAGGAACATCGTTAATAGAAAATTCAACTACCCGATTAGGCTTAATACAAAAAAACTGATTTGAAAAAACATCAAGAAACTCATTTACCACTTACACATAATTAATCTATATAGTTTATTTGTTTTCAAAAATATGTCAACGGTAACTATAATTTCCATATATTAATAGTTTCTTATCTTACTGATATTTTATAAATATTAATGGTTCATTCTTATACAAAAAAATGAAAGTATTTCTAAAAAGAAACTTCTTTAGATCTAGAGTCAATCTTATCATGGTAAATAGAAGTACATTCCATATCCAAAATAACATCAGACTCTACTAGAAGAAATACAACAATTTTTTCAGGTAATTTTTTTCCACTTAATAGTATATAAATATTCTAAAAATATAATTTTTCCCAAAAATTTCCCCCAAGTGTTTGGACCATATGTTCTTGATTAATTTCTTGAGGTTGAATTTTTAATTTACTATAAAATTTCCCAAAAATGAAAGAATGTGTGACCATAAATCCAACAACACATTGGCATAATATAAAAACATTTACATGATACCACTTCAATTGATGGACCAAAATCTAATGAAGTAGTTGGAAAGGATTTTATCACACCACTCTACTTATAGTTCAGAAGCATCCCATCATTAGAGTTCTTTATCGAATACTCGTTTTCATAAGGACACATCTTTTTGAAAAAAAATATATTTTACTAACTATAAATCATATTTTTTTCTTACTAATACCAATATAATTTTAGTGTAATTATGAGCTTTATTCCCCATTTTACCACATCAGAAGCACTTATGAGAATTCATAAGGAATTCTCTAGTGTGTTTTTTACCCCAATTCTCAGAAATCGTAAAATTAAATTTCATACCATCACACATTTTTGATGAAGTTATCCCTCTCACTTCCCACCTATAACTCTTAGTATACTATTTTTCAACGAACACTTAATCAATGAAAAACTCCATTTGTACCTTCTCTTCACATCAAACAAGTTTGTCAATTCTTTTTAAATCCCGAGAATCCAAAACCCTTTGATACATTAACATTAATCCTAAGTAAAAATGATATATTTTACTATCATGACCCTCGATGAAATTTGGAGTGTACCTTTCTAGTTAGTTTAATTTTTCTTCTTATACATCCATTTAGTCATCATCTTTCCTTAATTATAATAATTGATTTATCATCCTAAGTCAAACTGCCAAAAGAAAATATTTCTCAGAAAACATACTTTTGAATTCATCCCAATAAATAGAATCAATATCCTCACTATCCCTGATATTATTAACCATCAACCACCAATGATCAGCTTTAGCTTCAAAATAGTAAACAACCAGACTGATCGTTTCATTTTCGGAACACCTTATGACATAAAAAATATTTTCTAGTGCTTTAATCCACCCTTCAGCTAGCACGGGGTCACATGATCCTCAGAATTATGGGGATGTTGTATCATGAAATGGTCCACTACCAAAATGTTCCTATATGGTTGATTTTACTAATCTTGTGCATGGATAACACTGACATTTATTGCTTGATTCAATTATGTCATCAGTAGACAAAACTATTCCGTTCAGATTCTGACCATCTCAAGTTGTTTATTTGGAAGGTTATTTTCATCTAGATGTCAAACTAGCACCACCTCACTATTTCCTCTATGGAAATTCATTCTAAATATACATATATTTGATTGAGTAACATGATAATCTTCAAATTATATATGATTTCAATTTTACCATAAAGTAAAATTCATTTATGTATATTCTATTAACAACATCATGACCCCTAAAGTTACCTAAACAGACATTTGATACCAATTATATGTCCCCTTCCATAAAAATTACATAATATTAGGTTAAATCAAGAATTAAATTTGAGGATATTTTTAGGGTTAGAGTTTTATAGTATTAAAAAATAATTATTACATAACAACACAAATATTACAAATTAGTAACTTCTACTCACTATCCATTTATTTCACAAAATAAAACTATTTAAAAAAGATTTATTTTTTATTGAAAACAATTATCATTCATATTGACATTTTCCCCTCTTTTACCCATAGACATACCATGTGGAAAGCATTTCAAAAACATGGGATGAACAGAAAAATATTAGTAAGGGATATAAAATAAACTATTGAAACTGTTAGCCCATGAATATTTTAAACTCATGAAAACATTTTCACAAAATCATAAATTTCACCCATAAAATATAAAATATTTAACAGACCTCATGAAATCTTAAGATTCATGAAATAATTATTTATCATTCATAAATAATAAAGGTAACTTGTGGCCACCATATCATACATACATTGTAGTTTTCACAACTACACAGGGAGTAACCTTCATGGTTACATTTGGAATACACATCATAGTATATTCTCTAAATCTCTTAGGATATATCTTATCTTTTTTACTCAGACTCATTACCCAATGCATTAGAGATCTATCAAGGGATCACCCACCCTCAGTTTATCACAGAACCACACATATGAATAAGAAACCCTCAAAAACCAGAACATAATCATAACCCATAAAACACGTGTAAAATAAAAATAACATTTCTACTTTGATATCACAAGATATAATATCTATATATTGATATAATCAAACCATTATTAAAACAATTTTCAATACCCAAATACCTAAAAAGGGAAATTTTATTTATATTTATTTTAAAATCACTAGGGATTTTGAGGAATCCAAATGCCAAATAATGGTCAGGGTGGTGAAAAGTTTTTGTCATCGTATACATTAAAAAGCATTTATTTTATCATCTTCAAAAATAATTCGTATAAAAATTTTCATTTTGAATGAAATTTAATGAAATTTAAATTTAAAGGGGTTAATTATACAATGTATAAAATAAGTTGTTGTATAACATCAATATATTCTAGAATGAATAGAGATTGAGATGAAGTCACATATCCTCAGCCTAAATAATCATGTAAAATATTTATATTCATTAATAATAAACATTGGTTCTATTCAAATTTCTTGAGAACCATTTTATTGTTTATTATACATTTTATAACACTTATTACACTGTTATGAAAATTTCCTAATTATTTATGTTCATATAAGTCATTTTTTGATATTCGGTACTGAGTCAAAAACAAACATGTTATGATGTCAATAGTCCATGTATTAATAAGTAAATTATCTCTAGAATAACCATCATAGAATAATAATCACTTTTAATCATCAATTATTCTTATAAATAATACCATTTATTTATGTTATGAAAAATTAACAATGTTATAATCATGGAGATGGTGGGTCGTACGTACGCATGAGTAACATTTCCATTTTTCACTCATCATTATGAAAATAAGGTAATTACTATATTATCATTTCAAAATAATAATGATATTATTATAATCATAATAATCATTTAAATATACATATATATACATATATATATATATATATATCTTACAAGTTATTTTTGAATAAAAATGATTCAAATCGTTTAGTGGAGGTTATAGTTCACACGTACGCAAGAATAAAGTTATCATTTTTATTTTCAAGGAGAGTAAGAACATAATCAATGTATTATTTTCTTATAATGATAAATATGTCATGAAAATCATATTCAAACATTAATTTCATCATTATGATCAGTATTGAGAGATGGTAATGAAAAACAAACTATACCGGTTTGTGAGGCAGTAGTCCATTGTACACAAAAACAAAATGATCATTTCCTATTAGATGAAATTGGAGATTTATTCAGGTGATGATAGTAACACAATAAAATATCAACATATTGAGTATAATGGAGTTTTTATTTAATCATGGATGAAGGATATTTAATAGAAGTGGAATAAGGAATAAAATAGAAACATTTAAATAAAAACATTACATTTCCTTCAGATACTCAACTTTCATAACAAATTAACACCTCAAAGAAGGGTTTTATACCTTAGATAAGGCCTTAAGAATATGGGGAGGGAATATAAGAAGTTTTTTTGGAAGATCCTAGATGAACCAAACTATTTTTTATGTGTAATGATATCACGAACCGTCCCCCGGGTCCCGTGTCGTGACAACCCCAAGCCCGCCTTCCATAGGCCTGGGGATGACAACTAGAACCGAAGGCGTATTCCCTAAAATTGGGAAGGCTTTTCCTTTATAACCAATAAACACACGTAACCAAGAACAAAGAAAGATACGAACTCAAGTAAACTGAATAGTAAACATAGTGAGTACAATAAGTAAAAAGAGGCCAGAATATAAGACCAACTGGAAAGTACAAGGAAAACTGGAAAGTACAAAACAACTGATAGGTGGAAAGTAGCTCCAGGATCATCCACCATAGATCCTACCTGAAGGGTAGGCACATATCATGAATGGACATCTCTGTGGTTCGCCTCATCTAACGTCCACCTCCGAGCTACCTCCAGTCTTGGTACCCTCGTCCTTAGTCAGTGCTGTCCGTCATCTACACCTAACACAATGAAGTGTGGGCATAGACCGTGCAGGGTTGAGTATAATGATACTCTGTAGGGACCCCTAGAACCTCTAGGTCTCACAAAATACAAAAAGGATAATCCGCAAAGAAAGGAAACAACTGATAACACTACTTAGGTATATGCCCATATATATACCTAAGTTATCATGAATACCCATCTCAATCATGAGGAAAACACAAAGTCCAACTCAAGCCCAAAGATCCACTATTCCACACAAGAAGAAATACCCTAAAGGCAGGTACCACATAGGTATTCCATAGAGAATAATACAACCAAGGTATTACAACAAAGGAAAGTACCGCTCATATACGAACTCAGCTCACATCGGGTATAACATAACAATAGTAGTAGAGATGATTAGATGTAACTTCTGAATCATCTTACTCTATTAAAAGACAGAACCACTTAGGATCTCTCACTGCTGACCCACACAAGATCACTCAGTGCTGACCCACACAGGATCGCTAGGTGCGGACCCACATAGGATCTCTTGGTGCTGACCCACACAGGATCGCTAGGTGCTGACCCACACAGGATCCCTTGGTGCTGACCCAAACAGGATCGCTAGGTGCTATCCCACATAGGATCTCTCAGTGCTGACACACATAGGATCACTTGGTGTTGACCCACACAGGATTTATAGGTACTTACCCACACGGGATCACTCTTCATTTTTCACGTCATAACCAGCTACAGGGTTCCCGCAATAAGATCACTCGTCTACGGGAGGGTCCGCTCCTCAAGACACTGTTTGATACTCCAACTACCATGAAGTCCCACGAAGAAGTATCCCAAAGTACCTCCATGTCATATGGGTCTCAACGTAATAGACGGTATGCCAAACGGTGTCCCGGTCTATAAGTTATTAGCTTTTAAGTTCTGAGGGCCCGATTGGATTCGTGCTCTATCCAAGGTGACCGTACTCAAAAATTATCCAAATCTCCAGTAGGGTATACTCAAAGGGACCTTCTCTCTCCAAGATTTCCAGCATGGCTAACTATTCGTCAAATGGTCGTCAAGTGCCAATGTTATGGCAAAAAGAGCTTGAATGGGTCGTAGTGGGTCCGGGTCCGGCCCGACCCGGTCAGACCGACCAGGCCCGACCCGGCCTGGACAGACCCAGTTTAGGTTGACCCAGCCCGAACCGTTGGATCTAGCCTGGCTCGCGCTGGGTGGCCTAGCCTGCCGGTGTGGAGGCTGCGGGGCCGTCAGGGCGGTGAAGTCACGTGGCGGCGCGGCAGGGCCATGGGGCGGCGGAGCCACGGAAAGCCATGGTGGGGCCATAGTCAGTGAGGCCATGGGGCGGCGAGGGGTAAGGAGAGCAGAGAGGCCTCATGGTGGTGCAGGGTGTTGCAGGTGGCAGAGCGCTGTGGGGAACGGGGTGCCGTGGGGCGCAAATAACGTAGGGTGGCGACAACCGCGGGCGGCAGAACGCCACGGGGCACAGAGGGCGCGGGGCTGGGGAGGTTGTGGGTGGCGGTGCCCCATAGGGTGTGGAGGTTGTGGGGTGGCAGAGGCTGCAAGCAGTGGAGCGCTGCGGGGCAGCATGGCGCCATGCCTTCACCGGAAGCCAGCTTGACTGGCCGCCCTTCCTTCATCACCTTCGTCGCAATTCTCGAGTTCCACTGGTGCTAACAACTTTCACCAGTCTCAGTCATCATTGTGAAGAAGACAACAATAAATAAGAACGATGGTGGGGTCAGGCCATGTTTGTTTGGCCCGCACCCTCTGTGTTATGGCGGTAGAAAGTGCTTCAACAATATCATGAATCAAGAATCATCAAACATTACAATTTCATACGAATCAAGGATCTACTCATTTAGGTTGATCCGTGTTCTCCATGATTTCCAAGAATGATGAATTTCATGAATTCAATTAGAACTCCTACCTTGTCCATTTGATTCTTTGAAGATTGTCCACGGGGTGAGGGACGATGTCGTTGGGAATAGACGGACGTCGGTGATGTCGGAATTTCCTCGATCATCGGGTCATTGACGTTGAAGATGTTCCTCGTCAATTAATCTCCCAAAGAATAATTCGGAGTCAAATTCGGTGTTCTTCATTGGCATTCTTCATTGGAGAGCTTTCTCCCAAGGCTCATTCCTCCCAATTCCTCCAAGATGAAGAGGTAGCCAAAATAATAGATTATGTTATCTATTAAGCAGTTGGAATAATTTTCAAATTGGTTTAATTAATTAATTGAGTTAATAAAATTAATTAATGGGTTTGGCACCATTAAAGTGGTGAAGCTCAAGAGATTTCTCCCCATTATGTGGGGAGTTCAAGGGGGTTTAAGTCTCGGGTGGTCCCCACCATCATAACCCACATGAGAGGTTAGGCTCGGTTGGTCCCCACCAATATAACCTATATTGAGAAGTTTTTGTTCTGGTGGACCCCACCTCTCAACATCCATATTGGAGTTCCAAAGAAAAATAAAATAAAATGTTACACAATTTTAGATTATTTTATTCTTTCAGGAAAAACTCAAAATTTAACTTTCACCCTCGACCAACTAACGTCGAGGTGATAGTCTTCTAAAGAGAATAACAGAATTGTGAGTTCAACGGTGCCCTCAGATTTCAATTTCGAGAACCAGTTCAGAAGTTAAAAAAACTCACTCGCATGTTTAATTAACGTACCCGAAGAAAAGTTCAGAAATTCATTTTAGGCACACCGGGCCTCAGAATCATGCTCCGTAAATTTCCACAGACTCGTAAAATTCCCATATATTAAAAAAAATTACATGAAAATTCCTAGTCTTTACATTCTCCACACCCCATGAATTTACTTCAATGTAAGACACAACTTAAAACTAGGAAAACAGGTGGGGGGTACTGAGCACGAATCTGAACCTCCTGATCCCATGTGCTCTCCTGGAGGTTTTCATGCTTCCAACGAATTCACAGAAGAGGTATCGAATGCCCACAAAGGACCCCCTCATGTTGATCCTCAATCTCTAATGTAACCTCTATAAATGTCGGCCCATCGTCGATGTCCAAAACCCCGTGGTCGATGATGTGAGAAGATTTGTGTATGTATCTCCTTAGATGGGATATGTGGAAGACGTCGTGCACTCGGTGCAACTGAGGTGGAAGAGATAAGAGGTAAGCCACCTCTCCAAATCTACTGAGTACCTGGAAAGGTCCGATGAACCTTAGAAATAACTTTCTGCCTCAGCCAAATCTCCGTAAACCTCTTTGGGGTGAGACCTGTAGATAAACATGGTCGCCATCCTCGAACTCCAGAGGTCTCCGTCTCTTGTCGCCATAAGCCTTCTGCCCTCTCTGTGTAGTTTTCATCCACTCATGGATGATCTGCACTTTCTTTGTGGTAGCCCGTACCATCTCTGATCCCACTAGTGCTGACTCGCCTGTGTCAGTCCAGCACAAAGATGATCTGCAGGGTCACCCATAAAACGCCTCAGAAGGTGTCATCCCAATGGTGGAGTGATAGATGTTGTTTTATAGAAACTCCACGAAAGGAAATTGATCCTCCTAGTTGCGACCGAAGTCAAGAAAGCAAGCACAAAGCATGTCCTCGAGGGTCTGAACGGTCTGCTCATTCTGACCATCTATCTGGGGATGGAAGGCTGTGCTCCAACAAATCTGCATCCTGAAAGCCTCCTGCAACCCCTTCCATAGTTGGGAAGTAAAACATGTATCATGATCAGAGATAATTGTCTAGGGTACTCCATGTAGCTACACAATCTTTTTCACATAGAGGTGTCCCAAGATCTCTACTAAACCCTACTCTTTGATTAGTAGGAAGTGGGCTAACTTGGTGAGTCGGTAGACGATCACCCAGATAGAGTCATGACCTTTGGATGTATGTGGAAGTCCTATCACGATGTCCATGGATTTTTCATTCCACTTCCACATTGGGACCTCTAAAGGCTGAACCATGTCTGCTGGTACCTGATGCTCTACCTTCACTTGCTGAAAAGTGAGGCACAAAGAGACAAAATCTGCTACTTCTTTCTTCATTCCCAGCCACCATTGCTATCGTCGAAGATCTTGGTACATCTTTTACACTCCTGGATGCACCGCTAGAGGATATGTGTGGAACTCCCTCATCACTTCCTCCTGAAGTGACACAAGTACCATGGTATGTCCTCTGAAGAAGATGATGTGCTCCCCACCTTCATAAAATCCATCAGGTTCCTATCTTTTGGATATTTGATCACATCGTGACTCACAGTCATCGTCCCCACACTGCGCCTCCCTAACTCGCTGAATAAGTGGGTGAGTGATTGTAAGATACTAAAGAAAAAATGCTCCATCTCTATCCACAAAGGATATCTGTAAAGTGGCCAACTGCTTCGTCGCCTCACGTAGAAGCTATATATCAGACCTCTTAATGAGTGCATCTGATACAATGTTCCCCTTCCCAAGAGTATAAACTATCTCAAAGTCATAGTCCCTGAGGAACTCAAGCCAACTTCACTGTATCAGGTTATAGTCCTTCTGATAGAAGATATATCAGAGACTCTTGTGATCAGAGTAGATTGTAAAACATTCTTCCATCAGATAGTGTCACCACATCTTCAAGGCAAAGACCACTGCTACTAACTCCAAGTCATAGGTAGCGTAGTTCTGCTCATGATGTCTCTGATGTTGAGAATCACATGCAATCACTACTCGATCCTACATCAGGACACATCCGATCCAAATCCCCGATGCGTCGTAGTAGACTACATACCCTACGCCCTCCTACGGTAGCCTCATGATGGGGGCACTAGTCATCCTCTGCCTCATCTTCTGAAAAGTTTGCTAGAATCTCTGCGACCACACGAAGGGTTGCCCCATTTTCTTCAATATTGATAGTGGTGCTGAAACTTTGGAGAAATATAGCACAAATATCTGGTATTATCCAGCCAAACCCAGAAAACTCTGTATCTCCATCATACTCTTTGGTGGCTCCCAAGAAAGTACCACCTCAATCTTCACTGGATCAACTTCAACTCCAGCCTCCGAAATGACTTGTCCCAAAATTTGAACCTCTCAGATCCTGATTTGGCACTTCGAGAGTATACCATAAAGATGGTGTTCTTTAATTGTGTCCTGTAGTACCTGAAAATGATAGGCATGCTCCTCCTCAATAGCCGAGTATATCAGAATGTCATTAATGAAGACTACTAAAAAGTGATAAAGGTATGGATGAATGATCCTGTTCACGAGTCCCATGAACACTACTAGAGCATTATTCACGCCAAATGGCATAATCAAGAACTCGTAATGGTTGTACCAAAATCTGAATGATGTATTCTTCACATCCTAATATCATACTCTGAGCTAGTGATAGCCTGATTTGAGGTCTATCTTCGAGAACCACCGTGCTCCATTTCGCTGAATAAGAGGTCGTTAATCCTCAGAAGTGGGTACTTGTTCTTTACGGTCACCTGGTTCAGGCACTGATTGTCGAAACAAAGTCTCAATCTCCCATATTCCTTCTTGGAGAATAAAATTAGGGCTGCCCAAGGAGAAACACTGGGCTAGATGAATCCCTTCCCCTACAAGTCCTCTAGCTGTACGCATAACCCACAAAGCTCCAAGGGATCCATCCGATACGTTGGTGTAGATATCAGTGCCATCTCGGGGTACAAGTCAATGTAAAAGTCCACCTTTCTGCGAGGAGGTAGACCCAAAACATCATCAGGGAAGACATCTGTGTACTAGTCCACCACTATAGGATAACATAGACTCTCCACATCAACTGATCTGAGGGTAAGGCTAGCCAACTGATGAGTGATTATCTGCATTCTCCTCCAGGTAAGTACATCCTGTGCTGCAAAGGATCCCTTCTCTCCGGTGAAGGTAAACCTGGTCCCATACGTGTAGACACACCGCACTTTGCACGTAATACTATCAATATGATCATTGAATATAGATAACTAGTCCATACCCAAGATGACGTCGTAAGGCCTCGACGCTGCTTCTAGGACATCCCAGCCGAAGCTCTCGCCTCCTAGAGTAAGCTCACATTGCCGGAACTAGTGCATAATCGTCCAATACACTCCCGTAAGAGTATCTAACCGAAAGGATAGAGCCAACAGCTCTGTCAGAATCTGCGAGCTCCGAATGAGGGCAGCGTAAATAAAAGAATGACTGAAACTTGTGTCTATAAGTACAACAACTATGGTGTAATAGATAGAGATGATAGATCGAACCATGTTTGGAGTGCCGTGATCGTAGGCCCCATCTTCCTAGAGCAAAGCTCACCTCTGCCCTCCTGCTCCTTGTGGTCGGGGTGGACCACCTTGTGGTGGTGGCAGTAACATCTGGAATCGTTTCCCACCACCAGCTGCATGACCAGCTCCTCTGCCTTGTCCACCTGCTCCCTACAGACCTCTTCGGTCGAATCTATTTCTCTGATAGGGCGGTCCTTTGACTGTCAAATGATCATCCACACAGTGGGTCGGACAGTCATGAGCCATGTGACCCTACCCGCCGCATGCATAACACTGCCTGTTCCTGGCATGACCGGCTCTACCTTGAGGTACCCTGCTCAACCGACTCTGAATCATATGGTCGTCCACCTATATGTCTGGTCCTCTTGGACCTCTATGTCATCTTTCTACTGCCAGCTACAGAAGACTCTGCTACATGATGACTGTTAGTGGGTCTCGCTACTGGTGACTGCTCAGCAAGGAAAATCACCACTAAAAGGGCCCACTCTAACACCCTCGCCCGCATCGGGATGCTGAGTGAGATCATCGAAGCCCTAATATTCTTCTTGAGTCCCCGCTCGAAGGTTTGGGCCTTGAAGAATGGGTCCCACACCATATTTGTGGAGTATAATGAGAAGTCAGTGAACCTTGCGGATTACTGATCCACAGTCATACTGCCTTGCTGTAGATGAAGAAGTTCGTGAATGCACACTGCGCAAAGAGTCGCTGGAACAAACTCTCCCCGAAATAGTCTCTCAAAGTCTGTCTAGAGAAGAATTGCCTTGTCGTGAGCCTGGAGCTTCAAGATCCACCATCTGAATGTTGATTCATATAGAAGGCTGGGGGCAAGGATCACCATGAGATTAGCTGGTGTCCCTACCAGTCAAAAAACTCTCACCATGACCTACAGCCAATCCTTAGATGCCTGTGGGTCCATCTCTCCCGTGAACCAGGGTGGCCTCTAGCACTGGAACTCATGTAATGCGCTAAAGTGGCATGAACCCTCTACTGTTGGGGCTATTGGATTTAGTGGACCAATTTGTAATGGTACTGCTGGTGCCTCCACTGGTGCCTCTACTGAAATAGGGACCGACCCTGTGGCCTCATCGCTCAGTGGGATATTCGTGTGTACAACTCTCGAAACCCAAGATGGCTGTCTTTTTGGAGGCATCATAAAAAGAAAAAGGTGCAACACGGTCAAAAAGTTATACCTGGTGAGCTGAATCAAAGAGATCACAAAGAAAACTCTTCAAAACACACACACAATTAGTGTTTTCATGCACTGAGTCATAAATTAGAATTCAGGGTCACGGTGTATGGAAACGTCAGCTACCACACAAAAACTGGATTCCCTAAACTAATAACCACACTCACTACACTTAACACTATTTCTGTTAAAAAGAAATATCAGAGTCCTGTGTTCTACGGTAGAACCAAATCCTCTGATTCCGATTTGTCAGGACCTGTCCCCCGGGGCCCATACTGTGAATACCCCAAGCCCGCCTTCCATAGGCCAGGGGCTGGTGACTAGAACAAAAGGTGTATTAGCAAAAACTGTGAAGGGTTTTCCTTTATAACCTATAAACACACGCAATCAAGCACAAAAAAAGATACAAACTCAAGTAAACTGAATAGTAATCAGAGTGAGTATAGTAAGTAAAATGGGGCCAGAATACAAGCCCAACTGAAAAGTACAAGGAGAAATGGAAAGTAAAAGGCATATAATAGGTGGAAAGTAGCTCTTAAATTTTCCACCACTAATCCTACCTGAAGGGTAGTTACAGCTCACGGACGGACGTCTCTACAGTTCGCCTCATCTAACGTCCAGCTCCGAGCTACCTCCAGTCTTGGTACCCTCGTCCTCAGTCAGCACTGTCTATCGTCTGAACCAAACACAATGAAGTTCGGCCATAGCCCATGCAGGGGTGAGTATAAAAAAACTCAGTAGGGACCCCGAGACCCTGAAAGTCTTACAAAATCCACAAATTATAAACTGTAAAGAAAGGAAACAACAGATCACCCTAATTAGGTATATGCCCATACATATACCTAAGTTATCAAGTATAACCATCTCAATCATGAGTAAAAAACATTTTTCAACTCAATCCCAAAGCTCAACTGTTCCAAAAAAGAAGGAATACCCTGAAGGTAGGTACTACACAGGTATGATAGAAAGAAGAATACCACCAAGGTATTATCATGAAGGAAAGTCCCACTGAGGTACGAAATCAGCTCACACTAGGTATAACTTCAGTACAGTGTTAGAGATGATTAGATGTAACTACTGAGTCATCTTACTTTTTTGAGAGGCAGAGCCATATAGGATCACTCGGTGCTGACCCACACAAGATCGCTCGGTGCTAACCCACACATGATCGCTAGGTGCTGACCCACACAGGATCACTCGGTGCTGAACCACACAGGATCTCTAGGTGCTAACCCAAACATAATCACTTGGTGATGACCCACACATGATCTCTAGGTGCTTACCCACACCTGATTTCTCAGTGCTATCCCACACATGATCACTCGGTGCTGACCCACACAGGATCTCTAGGTGCTGACCCACATAGGATCGTTGTTCATTCTTCACGTCATAGCCAGCTACATGGTTCCAACACTATGATCTCTCATATCTATGAGGGTATGATCCTCAATCTACTGATCAATAGTCCATCTACCACTAAGTCCAAAAAAAAATTATCCCAAAGGACCACCACGTCATAAGGGTCTCAATGCAATAGACAGTGTGTCAAACAGTTGCCCGGTCTGTAAGTTATCAGCCTTTTAGTCCAGAGGGCCTGATTAGATTCATCCTCGATCCAACCCAATAGTACTCCAACATTATCCAAATATCTAGTGGGGTATACTCAAAGGGACCATCTCACTCCAAGATTTCCAGTGCCACTGACGATTAATCAAACAGTCTTCTGATTCCAAAGTTATGGACAAAAGAGCGTAAATGGGTCGTAGTGGGTCAAGGTCCTGTCCAACCCGGCCAGACCTGGCATGGGCTGACCCGATTTGGGTCGACACAGCCCAACCCACTGGGTTCAGCCCGACCCTTACTGGGCGGCCTGGCCTGGCGGCGCGGAGGCCGTGGGCCGTGAGGGTGGCGAAGCAGCGGGGTAGCGCGGTGGGGCTGCGGGCGGCCAGGTGGGGCCATAGGCAGTGAGGCTACGAGGTGATGCAGGGGACCGCGGGTGGTGAGGCTATAGGCTGCGTTGGGCGTTGCGAGCGGTGGAGAGCCGCCGGGCGTGGGGCACCACGGTCGGCGGAGCACCGCGAGGTGTGAAGGCTACGGGGCGGCAGAGGCTGGGGGTGGCGAAGGCCGGGGGTGGCAGAGCGCCACAGGGAAAGGATTTCGTGGGTGGTAGAGCGCCGCGAGGCATAGGGGTCACGGGGCGCGGTGGCTGCGGGGTGGAAGAAGTAGCGGTTGGAGGAGTGCCACGGGGTGGCGTGACACTGTGCCTTCACTGGTGGCTGGCTTTACCGACCACCCTTCGTTCATCACCTTCGTTGCAATTCTTGAGTTCCATAGGTGCCAACTGCCGGCACTGGTCTCCGTCACCATCGAGAAGAACACAACAATAAAGAATGGTGGAGGGGTCGAGCTATGTTTATTTGGCCCACACCCTCTGCATTTGGGCAGTAGCAAGTGACTACAGAATATCATGACTCAAGAATCGTCAAACACCACAATTTCATATGAATTGTGGATCAACTCATTTAGGTTGATACGTGTTTGCCATACTTTCCAAGAATGAGGAATTTCATGAATTCAATAACATACCCTACCTCGTTTGTTTTATTCGTTGAGTATTGTGCACAGGGAAGGAGACAATGTCATTGGGAATAGACAGATGTCAGTGACGTCGGCATTTACTCGATCATCGGTTCGTTGATGTTGAAGATGTTCCTCATCAACGAATGTCATGAGGAAGAAGTCAGATTTGAAGTCCGTGTTCTTCGTTGGCATTCTTTATTGGAGAGCTTTCTCCCAAGGCTCTTTCCTCCCGATTCCACCAAAATGAAGAGGTAGTCCAAATAATAGATTATGTTATCTATTAAGTTGTTGGCATAATTTTCAAATTGGTTTAATTAATTAATTGAGTTGATAAAATTAATTATATGGGGTGGAACCATTAAAGTGAGGAATCTCAAGATGTTTCTCTCCATTACGAGGGGAGTTCAAGGGGGTTTAAGTCTCGGGTGGTCCCCACCACCATAACCCACATGGGAGGTTAGGATCGGGTGGTCCCCAACACCATAACCTATGTTGAGAGGTTTTAGTTTAGGTGGAATCCACCTCTCAACATCCACATGGGAGTTCTTGAGAAAAATAAAATAAAATGTTACACAATTTTATTTTATTTTATTCTTTCACAAAAAAACCCAAAAATTAACTCTCTCCCTCAACCAACTGCTATCGAGGTGAAAGTCTTCATAAGTGAATACCGGTTCTACGAGTTCAATGCTTCCCTCATATATCGATTTCGAGCACTGGTTCAAAATTTACAAAAACCCACTCGCATGTTTACTGAATGTAGCCAAACAAAAGTTCATAAATTCATTACGGGCACACTGAGCCTCAGAATCACGTGTCATCAATTTTCGTGGACTCGTTAAATTCCCATATATTAAAAATAATTTCATGGAAATTTTGGGTCTTTAAAAATGAATTGAGAATAATATTTCCCTTTTATAGGATAAGGGAGGGGCACTCTCGAAATTATTAAATTTATTAAATTAATATAAACTCATTTTCTATTTCAAATTGGTCATAGATGATTTAGTTATAATATAACATGAGGATGGGTTGAAATATATTCATATAATAAAAATATACATGTTATGGATATGTTTTTAATCATTTTTTTATGTTTTAACCTTTTTAACTCTTACCGTTTTATTAAGTAATTTATACTTTGATAGTAAAAATATTTACCATAACATATCAAAAAATCAATCAATGAGTCAAAAATGAAAATTTGAGGATTTACAATACTATTTTACCAAATATTTTATTATTTTATAATTTTGAATTCATTTAATAAATAAAATTATGTTTAAAAATATGAATTATGTGTATTTTTACACTATTCATTACTTGTATATTTTTAAAAAAATCATAACAAATTTATTCCATAAATTTTTTTATAACACATCAATATCATGCCAAATTGATCCAGAAAATTCTTGGATGGAATCCAAATATTTTAGTTTATATTTATTCTAATATTATTAATATTATTTGTTTTATTATTCTTTTAATAAATATATTACTACATCATCATTGTGTAATAATTAAATTAAATTATTTAATATCTAAAAATTATAAATAATTTTTCACGATATAGGTAATATTTTTAGATTTATAAGAAATATTTGTTACTGAAGATATCACTTATATAGTCCAATATTAAAATTGTTTTAATAATAGTGGATATATTGATAACATCTTTATCTTTACTTTAAATGAAATGTTATAAATGTACTTTTCTCACCCAAGTGGATTATAAAGGCCATAATTTCGGTCCATAACTTTTTATTATTGAAAATAACTCAAAAAATAATATTAGGATAGATGTTAGCGTGTTTTTATAATATTTTAATATTTTTTACCTTTAATTACCTAACTTACCTTTGACCGTGGTAAATAAAATACTAAAGTTACTACCCATCAAAAATTATTTTGATTAGATTGTATGAAATTTCCCATACTTATTACTACCATGTATATCCATTTTCAAAGATTAAATTCACATAATATACCTAAATGAATCTAAAAATTAATCTCATTGACGGATTGAGGAAAAATGATTTAAAAGTAAAAATGTTCAAAAGTACCCAATGTTTTTATATCCAATTTAAATTTTAAATTTATTCCAATAATCTAAATTTGATGAAATAATAAAAAAATTGTTTAATTATTCATTAAAACCAAATAAATAGATAACCTAATTATATATATGCATCTGGTGAAAAGTTAGTTTTGAATTTAAATGCTGTGTTTTTCATTATTCTTTAAAAATTTAATATTATCAAAAAAATACCAAAATAAAAGTAAAGTAAATTTTTAAGTCCAACCTCTAAATAATTTTTTTAAATATAACTTATAATGGTTACAAAAAAAATATCTTAAAAATGTTCTCTATCAATATGTGGTAAACTACCTTAAAAAATATTAATGTTTTTTATTTAAAAAATTAGATATATTATTATTTTAAGCCCACAAAATTTATTGAAAGAATGTGAAAATATTTATTAAACATGTGTGAAAATATATAGTTAGTTCTATTCATTTATACTAATACAATGGCTTGGTGATAACTACCATTTAAAACACCAATATTAATTAGTAATAATTTGTTGGTATATTTCAATCTTGTGTCTAATGTATGATTTCGAAGAAACCCAATGTTGTGTTTCAGGTATTCTATTAGGAAAATAATACCCTTTAAAGTAAAATCAATATCAAATTCGTAAATATTAATTGATATAGAAAAGTCATATTCCATAATTACATGGGATGTTACATTGATCATTGGAAAAAAGAGGTTAAATTATGAAAAGTAACCCTAAATTTTAGCATTAATAATATGGGAATATATATGATATACCAAAGATATACAATTTAACATATTTCCTTATTTATCAAAAAACAAATGCCTATGGAAAATGAATTAATGTAATACGATCTTTCACATAGAGAAAAATCTAATGACAGAAAATGGTCTTTGAGAGATATCAGATCAAAGTTGATGATGTTGGATACAAAACAGAAAGAAAAATATGAGAGGATAATTGGAATTCAGAAAATTATGAACAACTCTAAAAATAATATAAATATCCCTCCAAATTCTATCTCAACCTGTTCAATAATGAGGGGAAGTGTAGATTTGAAATATAGAAGTAAAGTATTTTTAGTTGCATAAAATAGAATTTCTATTTGAAAAAATATTAATGAACCAACTTGATTTTATTGGGGATCATTTTCTCACATCATGAATATATGTTTCAATTAAAACATGCTAGAATATTTTTGAAGAACTCATATACTTCCAACATCTCAATCAAAGAGAGACTAAACGAGGTATGATTCATATGGAAAATGTATCATTTGTCCTAACCATTGTGATATGACACTATTTTATAATTGTGTAAATACATGTAAGTGTAAAAAATACATACTGAGACACACTACTCCAATGACTTTAAAAGAAATTACATATCTTGGTAGAAGTCCTCTTATGATGGAAAATACATTGAATTTTTTGAATAATGAAAGTGATCCGAAAAAATGGTGGATCAGACCCTAAAAAATGGAACAGTCACAATCAATCTCTTAGAGTAAAAGGATAAAAAATCAACATTAAAAATAATGTATTCCATAGAAGTAAAGAAGGTGTAAGAGAAATTGGAATAAAAAAAAAACAAGGAAGATGTATTCCAAGATGGTACTTTTTTTCTTTCAGGGAAGTGGTTTACCGAAGTGGTCCATCAGAAAATAATAAGAAAAAAAGGATGAATATAAAATGGAGAATAAATCTAGATGTGAGATACACTAGTGATTCAACCTAAAGAGAAACTTGTTCAAGTGTTATCGATTAAAAAATTAAAAAAATTCCCAAGAGAAAGAAGGATGAAAACATTCAACTCTCTAAAAAAATTATAATTTGTATCACATATATACGATCATTTGAAAATATGTTCTGTTTTCTTTCTATAAGTGAATATGAATATCTTGAATAGAATATTTCATTCCTTTATTGAAATCTTGATAATATAAAGAGAAATATATTAGGTGATGTGTTGGTTCATCTTGACAATACCCATTCCTCAACATGAGAATATTGAAGTGCCCCTCTATCTATATTCTATACTATGTCTACTATATGGGGAGAGGTGAAAAATGGTGTGAGGATTCAATTCACAGAGTGATTTTGATTGAGAAGACAAAATTATTCTTCTAAAAAAGAACAAATGGATGGATCTTAATGAAAATATGGGCATGTAGAATATGTTCCCCCCCAATTTGTACACCAATAATTTATATAGTGTTTTTTTCAAGAGGAAAAGACTCATGGGGTGTTTTTCTGAACGTAAAAGGCACTTAACCATTAACATACATTTCTGAAGCCCATGAAGATCTGAAAGGAATTGAATTAAAATGGTATCATTTTTTAAAATTGAACCAATATCGAATTAAGCAGTGTTAATAATTTATTTTTTTGTATAAATTTATTCATTATGTGGTATTTTTATCATAATAAAGTACATTAATATTGTATACTAATAGTTTGGTATGTTGTGATGGAGATGAAATGTTTTCATTTGAAAGTGGAAAAGACATATATGTTATGTTTGTTTCTTGATATTTAAGAGTAACATGGATAACCGTGTTTTTATTTGTAATCAATCTTGTATACTGCACTAAGAACTAGCTTAGATGTCTTAGAGTATTTATTAACCTCTCAAGAGAAATGTTTTAAATTCACTTAGTTAATATCTTTTGAAAATGAAACAACAAAGAAGATTTGATAGTGTAACCTTTTGTTTAAAAATATTTGTCTGATCACCATGTGGTTGATGGTAATGAATGATTTTTTTTAAATAGGGGGTGAAAATAACTTTATATGGAGATGATATCCATGACAGGGAATGAATAGTTCTAGAAAGTTTTCTTATATTAATGGGGGATGATGTGAATATGATGTCCCTTCAATAGGGTGGAGAAGAAAAAAGATTATCTCTATATTTGTTGAAGAAAACTTGGAAAAGTCCCTTTGAATTCAAAAGGTTGTTTTTATTTCATTGAAAATAAATAAGAGAATAATATTTCATTAGTGGGATATGATATCATTAAGAGGGATAAGACACTCCAATTGTGAATTGAATATGGAAGAGTAAAATTAAGTTTTTTATTTTAAAAAAAAATATAAGGGGAGATTGTTATGAATAAAAAAGGATTGAAGTTGTATTTTTTGAAAATATGCTTGGTCAAGGTCACTAAAAATAATGTTTTCCAATTTTTTTAACAATAAGGATGTTAATTCATGATGACCAAGATGTGTGTTGGAATATCAATAAATCATGTTGTATTTATTGACTACATTATTGTTAACATCATTTTGAATATTACTAAAGAGTTGGAATGTCTATGTTATCATTGGGAGATTTATTAGGCCAAAATATTATGACCAAGTTATTTTTTTTATAATCCCGATCTATGTATATTATTATTGGAAGTGTCTATACAATATTTTTTTGTGAAGTGGATGAAGTACATAAGCATTCCAAAAGTTATTTTCATAGATTCTGTTTCACAAGAGTAAAATTTATCCAAAACTGGCATGACCAAACCATATTGGTGGTCATATTCCATCTATCTATGCCACAGATCACACTCTACACAAAATAGGTGATGTTACTCGGTAATAAACTTTCCTCGTAAAAATTATTGTGTCATAGTGTTGATGTTTTTTTCATAATGAATGATGAACAATTTAAAAAAATCGACAACCTTGGATGCCTAGACAAGCCAAAACAACCCTACAGATGTGGGGGAAAGATCAAAATCAAAATATTAATATAAATGAAACCTAAACATGGAATATCTAGGGGAAATAAAAGATTCATGGAGGTAGTTGAGTGCATGAATGAAGTGGTCCACATATTAAAGAATCAGCATAGAGGTAGCGGTCCACGTAATAGGGGACAACATGGAAGAGTCTATGAGTGGACCCCATTACACACATATGGAAATTCAAGTAAGTGAACAATCATAAATTTCCTAGAAATTATTGAATCTGGTTTGATGTAGGAATCAAATTTTATAGATTATGTTGTGTCCAAAGAAACTATGATTTAGAAGTGTAGTTTGAGTAATTTTGGATCCATTATATATTTAAGGTGTCTACGACAGAGTTATGCCTTGCATCATGGAGTGTATGAATTAAACATATGTAATGAATTTGTGGATCAATTTTTCAATATGAGGATATTCCATAGTACAAGTGGAAATTAGGCAGAAATTGATTCTAAACATTAGTTATTTTTTTGTGAGAAATGGGTCGAGGAGATCATGCTTTAATTCATTTGGGCGGTATGATGGAGTTAATGGAAAAGTTTTTTGGATATGGTGATTAATATAGAACTATCCCTAAATAATTTTGACCATGATTTAAGAAGGTAAGGATTCAATTCATTAGTTCTTAACATGATGTAGATGTTGAAAAATGGGATGTTTTTCACTATAGTACATCAGAACAGACCATATATATGTAGTTTTTATTCAACTATATTCTTCGATAGAAACTATAAGAAGAGTTATTTTATTATGTATAGGTTTTCCATCTTATATGTAAAGTGACAATATGATCCCATTAACAAAATGGGATATATAATCTTGATCCTTTGAAAGAGGATGTTAAATACAAACCATTGTATTAAAATAAAATAGTGGTATTCTCTACAAAGATAATATTGTAATTTTTTGATAAATATATTTACAAATAGAACACATTTACATATATTATTATCAAAGAGAATTGAGAGTGTATTCTTGTTAAGTTTTGGAAATCCTGAATAATTTTCAAACATTGATGATCGATCCATGAAAAAGAATAATGAATTTTGTTTTTTGTGCCTATAGAAAATTGAGGTTGTTCTAGATGAATTCTATATAGTAGAGAAGGTTTTTAATCAGGGTTTTTTCTAAAGAGGTGATAAAACATAAATAAATGGACTTCAATAGAGTGATTATTTATACCTAAGGATTAAATCTAAACATGTGATACTTGAGATGCAACCTACAAATCCATGAACTATGGGGGTGATTCTTTGCACTGATAGTGATCCAATGAAGGAATTTTTGAGGGAGTGACCCTTATGAATCAATCAGTAATCACTAAATTTTTTATGGTGGTTAACCTGTGGATAAGAGTAACCTAGCCTAAAACTTTTTATGCATTGATATTCATTGTGATTTTAGTGCATGAGACAACACCACTACTTTCTCCTTGGATATATCCTATTGTGGTGAAATGAATAGAATACCTATGTATATATTTACATTATATATGCACATGAAAATAGATCAAGAATACTTTAAGAATATTTTTCGAAAGACCATAACAATGAGAACCTGCGGTTTGAGATGTCAAGATACTCTAAGGGTAGTTAGATAGTTAAATTAGAAAGTGTTTTAATTGGTAAAGTCAATTTCACACCCTCATCCACTCCCAATATTAGGGTGACCTCATTCAATGTTTTTTTTCATTAAAAATAGAATCCACTTACATTTATAAACATGGGTTAAGGAGGTTCATGTACAAGCTATTCCTAACGTGATTCCATGAATGATTTATGTCAATTCACAACATTAATTCATACTCATATATACAGTACTGAGTCATTCCTTTTTTCATTTCATCCCCACTTTGATATATAAAATTCTTGATTGGACCCTTAGACCAACATACATAGTATGACACTCTTATGTAATATAATAACTTTATCTGAAATATCTACATAGGATATAATATTTCAAATAGTGGACTGAGATTTTATGGGAGATTACATTGGATAAGATGATTCCCTATAACATCATTTATGTAATGGAATGATTATCCTTAGTTTTTTCCTATAAAGAATAATATCTTCAAATATTACTGTCAGTTAATGATGATGGTTTTATATTTTCTTTATTTGGTGAGTGAGATCTTCAATCATAGTGAGATAGGGCCATTTTTCTTAAATTTCATCCAATCACACATCAGTTGGTGAGTTATTCGGTTTTTATAGTGGATACTTTTGATTATTAGCTTCTTGAATCCACAGAGGATTACATGAAATATTTCTTAAGGGTGTTCAAGTATCCCTCACAATGAGGTACAAAATTTTTCATTGATTTTCAACAAGAAACCACACTAATATCCTCTTCAACTTATCATATGACCCTATCCGAGCTCAATGAGCTAAAGTCATAGCTAGATTACTTTTAGGACAAAGTGTTCATCAAACCTAGTTTATTCACATGGGAGCTCTAGTGTTGTTTGAAAATAGGATTCAATGTATATTAAGAATTTTTATTAACAATAATTATCTGAATTAGTTGATAATAAACAAAAAATACCCTCTATCATGGACCAATGACCATTTTAACTTGTTTAAAGAATTGAATTCATTATTAATGATCGATATGTGATTCATATATCACTATTAATAAGATCATGATGTATTATGAAGATGGTTTTAATGCGTTTCGATGAGAATTATGATTTTCAGTGACACCCATCAGGATGAAAAATTCCCCCACCCCTAAAATAATCATAATTCATTCATATATAAGGGGAAAACCATGAAAACATTTAACATTTCATCATAACATATCCCATTAAAATGAAAATGTTTTTTTGATATTTTTATAATTATTCCCATAAACCATATATATAATGAATAAGTATGGTATCATAGAATATTATCCTAAGTGAACATAAGTAACATTAGAGGATACTATCATAAATAAAAAAAACATTTAAAATATTAAATGGAATATTTTTGAGGAAAATACCTTTTCATTTTCAAAATAACCTATTTCAAATTCATATATTTAAAAATATTATGAAAAACAATTTATTTTGAAAATAAAAAAGGAAAATTATGATGTATTCTTCCAATCATTGAGTGGTCATGATAGTGGGAAATATCATTCATTGTATAATCATCAAAACAATGTTTCTGTTCACTCCTTTTTTAATGATACCTTGTTCATAAAATGAAATGAATATTATTTTTTTAATAATTTACATAAATTTTTTAAAATTGTTAAAAATCAATATAATCAATCATTTTTCAATTGTTAAAAACAATCTTGAATATATATTATAAAAAAATATTTGGATGAGAAAACGATTTTAGTCCGAAAGATGATAACTATGGTAGTATTTTCCTATAAAAATTTTAAAACTATTTTGTGTACCATGGTGAGGAAGATGGCACTAAAAACAAAAAATTCTAGAAATTAAAGAAAATAATAATAATGTATGTGGGTTATTTGATAAATATATATCAGTTTACCTCATTATAAATTTAAGCATAATCAATCCCAATAAAAATGTTATTGAATGTTAACTCCTATACCCCATTAGTAACCTTTAAATCATAATACCAACAAATTAATAACATCATATTAATCATTAAATATAATGAAAGAGAGGATATTAATTTTATAATAAGTTAGTGGGTCTGAATATATAGATAAAAAATAAAAAAAATGTATTACATAACATAAATTTCAAAGAAGACAATTAGATATAATAAACCATTATAAATTTTTTAATATGTAATTTAAAATATCATAAAATTGTTATCTATATATCGATATATATCCCAATTATTTCATGATATTTATCATAAAATTAATTCATGGGTAGTAAATAAAACTCAAAAAAGAATGAAGTAGTGAATATGACATGTGTCTCACAAAAATAAAAGTGATATGAGAATCCATTTCCACCAATGATGATTGATTTAATACCCAATATACCCCTATTTCTTTCCCTTAGGCGAATCTATTCCACATGAACATCAATTGCTAGTATCCAGACCATGATGTATTTTCATGAAACCCGTACTCTTATATTCACTGTAACTTTGGATTTTATCTTATACATATTATGATACTATGGATTCCTACTAATGTTTTATCATCATAGTTTTCAAAAATAACTAAATATTTCTATTATACCAGTAATATAAACCCAAAATTTATATAAATAAATATTATATCTTATTATAAGAATATTTAATACATAATATTACAATCTATGCCGGAACTATACATGGTTAGTGTCTTTGAAAACTAGGATGCATAAACAAATGGTACATAAAATATATTCAATATCTCTAAAAATGATATTATAAAATATTAAACTTCTTAAAATACAAAACTAAAAAACATTATTCATAACTAGTGAAAAAATATAAGGAGTGAGGATAGATACTGAATAATGATAAGCATAATAGATATCAATCAATGATTATAAGTGCGAATAGGATAACCATATGGTTATGAGAACATAATAATAACATAATAATGTTATATGCAATAAATTTAATATCTCTAATAATGACTCATGGAATAATGGTTCATCAGAAAAAAATAAATTATTCATAAGAGTGTGCAATCATCAATAATTAATCATGAAGAATGATTATAAAACCCCATTTTTGTGAATTATTATTTTTTAATAAGTTAAAATTATTGGACTTATTTTGTTTCATTCTAATCCAATTTAATATTAAGTTAAAAAAAACTGAGTTTATCATGCATTACATACAATATCAAGTTATGTTGATTTCTTGCTTTATATACAAGACCATGTTTTTTCAAACTACAATATAATAGTAATAATATTATTAAAATATTATTATAGTTATCAAATAACCATTGGAATGGGGAGAATGAAAATAATTAACTAAATTATGAAAATTTGGTTTATTCATGTTTATAAAATAATTTTTTTGGAATCCAATTAATTATAAAAGAAATTATGAACTATTTTAAAATAATGAAATTACATTCCGGAAAAACAATTATTCTATAAAAAAACACATCTCATTTCAATAAATTAATAAAACCAGTTTTGATGAACGATTTTAATTAAATTCATATATTATATATTTAATTATCTATTAGAAATTCATCCTCTATATTTTCTATATAATAGATAATAATAAATCCATTTTTATGCTTAAAAGATTCATTTTTCTAAAGGGTAGTTCCACCGCATTTTAATGGTGAAATGATTTTGAAACTAATTTTTGAATGTTTTATAAACTAAATTTGTAGAATTAAATTTCATTTTTTGAAATATAAACTTCAAAATTATCTTTGGGTGAAGTTTATGTATTTTTCTAAAGAAAATAATTTTTTAGATGAATTGTGAAATATACTGAATTTTAATTAAAAACTGATTTTTATTAAATTATTTATATAGTAAAATTATATTTTAAATTTATTATAAAGTATAAATAGAAAAATCATACATATATTAATCCAATTAAGGTAATTCTAAGCAATTTCATATTGAAATTAGATATACAGTCTTTATAAATGTATAAACATTTTTACTTTTAAAACCTTCTTTCTCCTCATGTATGTGGTCTTAATTTTAAATTAACTTATGCCACTTTTATGAATAAAATTTGGACAAAATGTATTCTAATATTAAATAATAATAAATAATATTATATAATATTTTATAATTAAATTTTGACCATATTTATTAGTGAAACACTGAAAATTTATTTACACTGTATGGTTAAATTAGTGTTTTTCACATTACTTGTGTTTGTATTAAAATTATTTCTAAAAATTAATAATATTTTTAGTTCACTATTTTTAATAATATTTATAATAATTTTCTTTAATAATTTAGTAAATCTCTTTTACTTATAGTTTCAATTCATATATTATGTATATGAATAAAACGAAACAAGTTAACAATGTAAAAAATATATAGATAAAATTGAGTAAACATAAACGTTATAGAATTAATTGATAAAAAATTTAAATATTTTTTATGGTGGAGGTATTTATAGAAAAATTCTTCTAATCCCTTCATTATTTTAAATTTTTTAGTTGAATAAGTGTTAAATAATACCTCCCTATTGTGTTTACCATTTGGTAATTATGTGAATGACACTCCTACAACACTATAAAATAGTACTCACTCTCCCCTCATCTTCACACCTCTATGGACATTTGGATCGACCATGTACTAAAAAAATACCATCCTGAATTCCATAAAATAATCCTATAATCCTGAATTCATTCATTAAACCAACTAGGTATTTCGGTTGGTGAAAACCGAAATTATATACCGAAGAAGTGCTAACATTCATCAACATATGTTTTTTTTAATTTCTTCCACAAAAAATGTAATTTAATTTTATATAATTATTATTGAATAATATTTGTATGATACATATACTAATATGTTTTTATGTTAATTTAATGACATAAAATCACACACACTTCTGTTAAATGGTCTAAGAAGTTATCATTCGTGTGTAGGATGAACTATCGCCTAACGAACTGATGTGGTTTTTTTGCATCATCACCTATTAAGGTTGTGAATAATGATGGAAATGATACATATATGATATATATGATATTTTATTATATATTTATAATTTTTGAGAAATTATAAAACACATACCTTTATTATTTTCATTTTGGGGGAATATGATAACATTGTTCCTGTGTATAGTAGACTACCATCTTGCGAAGCGATGTGGTTCATTCACGCTTTACATGGACTGTATTAAGGAAGGGTTTGATAGAAATATGTGATATATATAAAATAAAAACTATATTTTAATGATAATATATATATATATATATGTGTGTGTGTGTGTGTGTGTCATTTAATTTTCTTTCCTTCAATATGAAAATAAATTCAAATCAAAATTAATGCGTAGGTATGGCGTACCATCTTAATGAACAGTGCATTTCATTTCCTATTTATATATTTTATATGTTATAATAAATTAACACAGAATGAATATATTTTAAATTTATAAAATGTTTATATTTATATATATAATTAAATAATTATTAATTTTAGAGGACCCAAAATATAACAATAAAAACATATATGAAAAACAAAGCAATTATCACCCAAAACATAACATTAACGTGGAGTTGTAAATAAACAAGTAATAAAAGGTCCCAAAAAAATATAAATGTTATTATTTATACAAATACATTTTGATAATAGATTTATAATAAACTTATATTTATTATATAGGAGGATTGGATGAGTATAATGGAAGTGAAGACTTATTGTATGGTATTTTCATTTAACTTTTATTTGTTATGATAGACAAGCCATGTTCACTACCTATTTCATGTATGTGGTCTATATAATTTCCATGGATATATTTTATTATTATTATTTTCTGTATTATTATGATTTATATATCTATTTTAGGATATATATTTCTTGTGGTTTATATTTAAAACATTAATTAATCAGTATGAAAACATTTTCAAATTTTTCTTTTATTGGGACTCATGTTATGTTATGCACCAATACTCTTTAAGGAAGTGTATATAATACCAAATTGTAATTTTATATCATGAATATCATTATATTCATGATAATTTAATATTCATGTGATGTTATTATTTTACAAAGATTATGATTCATTTCTACCAAAGTGGTAAGAGTTTATTTCCACAATCTCATTATTTATCGGTATTGTTTTGGATTATGCTTCCATTGAAGACATTTTATGATCAATATCTCTGAAATTATCATGAATTTTATTCTCATATTGTATCTCTCCTGATATATTCATGTAATAGTATAATATTCCTCTCTTTGGTACTTAATATTATTATGAAAATAATTTTTTAGAAAATATGTATAAGGACCCGGCCTTAAACATTACATAATCTTGAATTAAATTAATAATTCACACTGAGGATCTTCTAATGATTAGAGTTTTTGAGAGTTAGTCCATAAATATTACATTAAATTTAAAATATTACCAAGTAGAAACTTCTATTTAATTTCAATTTTTATCATAAAATAAAAACTCTTGAAAACAATTTATGTCTAGTTCTATGTTTTAGACAACATGACATTTCCTTGATCCCATTATTGACCCTATTCATCTTACAGTCCTGTGAAAAACATTTCAAAACTTGGGACGAGCTTAAAAAGATCCGTATGGGTTATAAAACAAAGAATGAAAACATTAGTTCATCATTAACTACATATCATAAGCTCTTTAACATAGCACGTGAAATAATAATATTTAGGAACAACACATAGAAAACATAAATCATGAAGGTAAATTGTGGCATCCATATCATAATTACATTTTAGAAATCATAGCTACGTAGGGAGTTACATTTGGAATACCCATCACAGTATATTCCCAAAATATATTAGGAGAAACATTCATGTTTACCTCCATCACGTTACCCAATGCATTGGAGAGCTATCTCAGGCTCACCCACCCTAGGTTTATCATGGAACCACCCTTATACGTAAACAATGCCTAGAAGCCATAACACACAAAACAAGCATAAAGGAAAGATAAAATGTACACAATTAAATCAAAATATATAATTTAAATATATTTAAATAAAAAATACATTATCAAAACCATTATCAATACCAAAATATGTAAAAGAGTATACAGTATTTATTTTTCCTTTTAAAAACATTATGGCTTGTTAAGGAAGCCAAAGATCAAATATTACTCATGGTGGTGGAAAGGTCGTTGTCACCGCATACGTTAAAATAAACATTATTTTTTTCCATTTAGTAAAATGCTTCGTAGAAAAACATTCCCATTGAATGAAATGAAAAGTCAACAGTGTTTATACAACGTATAAAAGAAAATCATGTATTAAAACAAAATATGCCTCAATGAAAGGAGATTGAGACGAAGTCACTTACCTCATGTCCGACATGATCCATTTTCCCATTAATCTGATTAATAATAAACTAATGTAAATTTATACTAGATTAATAACCTTTTCAACTTTATTATTCTTTTTATATCACTTATTACCATGTTATAAACATTATGTAATCATTTATGTTAATAACAATTATTTTGTCGATATTTGGTACTTGAGTAAAAAATGAACACCTTATAATTAAAAGTTGTTCATGTGGTCAATTATCCATTATATTCAGAATGATATTAATGATTTAGATATCAGATATATCATATATATTCAGTATATGTTTGTATTTATAATAGTACATAACATTTGGAGATAAGAAATGAAATGAACCGTTCATGGAGACGGTAAGCCATACGTACGCATGAACACTACTTTCATTTCTATTTCTTATTTGAATGGAGTTACAACAAAATGATACATAGCTATATTATAATTACATAATAATATCATATATAATATCATTATCTCCACCCTTTATACGTCCCATATAAGGCATTAACGAGTCATATCCCTTTGAGGGGGTGGTAGTCCGCACTTCCTCAAATGGAATTTTCGCGTTTACCCATAATGGAAACCATAAATGTATGATATAAATGGAAAATAACAAAGAATAAAAAAATAAACATAATACATATCATATATAAATATAGTTCCATCATAATGGACACCATGAGAGGCGGTAGGAGATAATTAAACAATCATCGTTTCGTGAGGCGTTAGTTTTCCATCAACAAAAACAATATGTTCTTCACCAATTAGATGGAGGTGTGTGTGAGTGTAGTTCTAATCATTATCATAACATCATATTAGTATATTTAGGATACTTTTATTGTTATAAAATAAAGGAATAAAGAGAGTTTAGGGGTTGGATAAGTAAAATAATAAAAATGAATATAAGAGAAACTTTTACCTTTAATTTGGGTAACTCCCATTGGTTTGAACCAAAACGACTTCTTAAAGTTCTTTATACCTAAGTTAAGGCTTCTAGGTAGAATAGAGGGATGTATGTAGCTTAATTGGTAAGAGGTTGTATGATCCAAAAGGCTTTAGATGTGTGAGTAATTTGTTAGAAGTGAGGGCTTTTTATAAAGGGGAGGAGGATCTCTTTAGGAAAGTTTGAAACAATTATTTTATTATAAACTTTTCATCGGTTTCAAAATATCAAAAAATTATTAAATTAGAAGATAAGATTACTCATTGTTGAAATAAAATCATCCAATAAGAATTGGACAGGTTTTGGATATTATTTTAATCATTATAATCTAATTTATTGAAATCATTTATTAATGAGGTAAATACTGCATCATTTTTGTGTCCTAACTCATTTTATTTATTTGATGTATAAAAATTATAAAAAATTTACCATGATGTAAGAAATATTTTTATATTTCCAATTAATATTTATAGTCTAAAATATGACGTATATAACCCCATATAAAAACTACTTTCCTAAACGATATATGTTTGTGTCATTTTTGTCTTTACTTTAAATTAATTAATCTAAAGTGTCATTATCACTCCCAAGTTGCTCCATGGGATCCCAAAATCGACCCAATTATGACCATGGTCATCCATGACTCATCCAATAAAGTTAGGATATGTGTTAAGGTAATTTTGAATTTTTATAATATTATTTTTACCTAGAATTACCCTATTTACCTTTTAACCGCAGTAAATAAATGTCAAAAGTTAATATTCATCAAAAATTATTTTCATCTTATTAAACCACATTTTATGTACTAATAACAACAATGTATGTTTTATTTTTTGAAATTCAATTCATAGAAGCAGAAAAATTTCATTTAAATGAAAAAGTCAGTTTTTTAACTACTACTTAATGGTTTCACTATTCCTAAAAAATTGACGTTTTTCAGAAAATTAGCAAAAATTCAGCCTAAGATATATTTGATATTACTAATTTAAAAAATATTTCTATTTTACAAAATTCAAAACATATATTTTGAATTAATTAATTTAAAATTAATTTCCATTGTCAAAACAAATGGCGTGTTTTTAAGAAACAATATCTATCAAAAGATTTCCAATTGTCTATATCCTAAGTCCAAGTGAAATTAAATTCAATGAACACCATTAGATTAAATGGTAAAAATATATTTTAATTAAACTTTAAAACCAATAAAAAAGATACCTTAACCATATAAATAAATTAGATTAAAATACAGTTTGAATTAAAATACAACATTTTTCACTTTTCATTAAAAATTGAATTTTATCAGAAAATACCAAAAATTTACGCAAAGTGAATTTTGATGTCCTGATTCTAAAGAATAATTTTATTTGGTCAAATAGAATATATAAAATTGACCAAAACTATATTTAAAAAGTGTTCACCATTAAAAGGTGGTAAATCGACCTTTTAAAGTAAATTATGCTTAAAATTAGCTTCACTAACATTTTAAGCCTCTAAATTTTATTGGATAAATGTAAAAACATTTGAAAAACTTGTATAATCATATTTTAGTTAGTTCAGTTCATTCCCTCCAATAAAAAAACTACCATTTAAAATAATGATATTATATTATTATTGTGCAACTTAAGATTGTAAAGAAACTGTTGTTGCGTATCAGGTACGCCATCGAGCATATCGAACCCTTTAAAGTAAAATTATTATTTAATTCAAAAATATGAATAATTATGAAAATGTATTATTTCTTTATATACCTGGGATGTTACATCCTACCCTCCTTTTGGAAATTGCGTCCTCGCAATTTTATTCGCTAATAAAATAAATGGGGGAATTTATCCCTCATATCATTTTCAGATTCCCATGTTGCCTCTTCAACAATATGGTTTTACCATAAAACCTCTACCTGGTGAATTAATTTATCTCACAACAGTTACAATCTATGGTCAAGAATCTAGATAGGTTGTTCCTTATAAGAGAGATTCTCTTCCAACTGAACTACCTCAGGGCTCAAAACATGAGATGGATCTGGCATATACGTTCTCAACATTGAAACATGAAAAACATTGTGTACCTGGGATAAGAATGGAGGTAAAGCCACTCTTTATGCAACTGATCCAACATTATACATGATTTCATAGGGTCCAACGAACCTGAGACTGAACATTCCCTTCTTACCAAAATGCATCACACTTTTCCATGGAGAAACTTTGAGAAAGACATATTCACCTACCTCGAAAGATAGATCCTTCCTCCGGTTATCTGCATAACTATTCTAACTAATCCGATCTATTCTCATGTTCTTCTGAATCAACTTAACTTTTTTTGCCATCTCTTCTACCAATTCTGGTCCCACCAGCTTCATTTCACCTACTTCATCCCAAAATTCCGGAGTTCAACAATGCTTTCCATATAATGCCTCAAACAGATCCATCTGTATACTAGAATGAAAAATGTTATTAGAAGAAAATTAAACCAAATAATGTTGTTAGTTCTAAATTCCTTTGTAATCTAGTGAAAATTCATGTATTAGATCCTCCAAGGTCTGAATTGTTCATTCTGACTGCCTATCTGATTGCAGATGAAAAGCTGTACTAAAATTTAATTCAGTACCCAACTACTTTTGATGGCCTTTCTAAAAGATATAAGTAAACTTGGGATCATGATCAGATAAATAGAGATGGAAACACCATGAAACCTGACTATCTATTTAACATAAAACCAAGAAATTTGATCTAGAGACAAAATATCTCGAAAAGGAAGGAAATGAAAAGATTTAGTCAATCGGTCAATAATAACCCATATCAAGTTATTACCTTGAGATATCTTTAGTAATCCCACAACAAAGTCCATGTATATAATTTCCTATTTCCACTCTAGTACCGGTAATGACTAAAGTATCCCTTTTGGTAACTACCGCTCTACATTAACCTGCTGACAAGTTAAACACTTCACAGTAAAATCAGTAACATCTCTTTTTATTCCATCTCACCAGTAATACTCCCGAAGATCTCTGTACATCGTAGTACTATCAAGATGAACCGAAAACAGGGAACTATAAGCTTCAAATAACAACTCATTCTTCAATGGTGAATCACAAGGCACACATAATCTCATTCTAAACCTCCAAACAAAATCATTATCAACATTAATATCACGTAACATACCCTTTTAAACCAACACTACCTTTTTCTATAACTCATTATCTTCTTTCTATGCTTGATTTATTCTATCTGATATGGATGATCTCATTAACACTTCGAACAAAACAGAAAAATTTTCTTACACCAACAACTTCTATGGCAAAGTTCATCCATTAAAAAACTAAAGGATATCGTTCCAAACATAGCATGGTTAATGAAGAATTACTTTTTCGACTCAAAGAATCAGCCACATTATTTGATTTTCTAGAATGGTAATGGATTGTGCAATCATAATCCTTGATTAATTTCATCCATCTCCTCTATCTCATGTTCAATTTTTTCTGAGTGAATATATACTTCAACCTTTTTTGGTCTGTATATATTTCACATTTTACCACATAAAATGATGCCTCGAAATTTTTTAGAGAAAAAACAACCGTAGCTAATTCCAAATCATGTGTAGTGTAATTTAACTCATGAGGTTTCGACTGATGTGGAGTATAAGCAATTACATGATCATTCTGCATAAGGACACAACCAAGTCCTTTCAATGAAGCATCACTATAAATATAAAACTCACCATTTATAGAATGCAGTTCAAAAACTGGAGCATTCACCAATCTTCTTTTAAATTCCTGAAAACAATCATCAAATTCTTGTGTCAAAATGAACTTAAAACCTTTCTAGTTAGCTTAGTCATTGACTAGATAACCATGCAAAATTTTCAAAAAACCTCCTGTAATAATATTCCAAACCAAGAAAAATACAAATCTCAGTTATATTTGTGGGTCTTGGCCATTCTTCAACAACTTTTTTTTAGGATCAATAGTTATGCCGTTTTTTTGAAACAATGTGACAAAGGAAAAAAAAATTTGTAACCAGAACTCACACTTGCTGAATTTCTCATACAATTTCTTTTCATTTAAGGGTTTCAAGACACCCCTTAAATGACTTTCATTCTCCTCTTTATTTTTATGAAAAACCAAAATATCATCAATGAACACACCCACAAACTTATCCATGAACTCACAGAAAATTCTATTCATAAAATCCATGAATACAGCAGGTGCATTGGATAACACAAAAGAAATAACTACATATTCATAATATCCATATCTAGTAAGAAATGTGGTCTTCATAATGACTACTTCTTTTAATTTCACCTGATGGTACCCCAACCTCAAATCAATCTTTGAAAAATACTATGCTCCCTAGAGGTGATCAAACAAATCCTCAATAAGAGGAAAATGATACTTGTTCTTAACAATGATGTTATGAAATGATCTATAATCAATGCAATGTCTCATTGAACCATCTTTCTTGTTAAAAAAAAAGATAGGAGCACCCCATCGTGATGTTCTAGGTCCAATGAAACCTTTATCTAATAACTCCTGAAATTGCTTCTTTAAATCTAAAAGTTAAATTGAATCCATTCGATAAGGTGGTTTTGAAATTGGCTTAGCATCAGGAACTAAGTCAATAGTACATTCAACTTCTTGATCAGTTATAATACTAGAAAACTCATCAAGAAAAATATCAATGTACTCATTTACCACTGGCAGATCATTAAAGTAAATAGTTCCTTTATTTTCAACAATATGTTCAAGGTAACATTCATTTAAATCTTTTACTAGTTTCTCAGCTTCTTGATATGTTATCAAAATCAAGGGTTCATTCTTATACAAAAACTAAAAATAATTTTGAAAAGAAATCTCTTTATCTCTGCATTAAATCTTAGCATGATAAACCGAAAGCCAATACATACCAAAAATAACATCATAATCTAATCAAGAAATAAAAATGGGGTTTGTAGGTAGATTCTTTACACACACAAGGACAGAAAGGTTCTTATAATTTCTTTTTGTCTCAACATTTCTTCCAGGTAATTTTACCATAAGTTCAGTATTCATATCTTGAGATGGAATACCCAATGTACATAAATACTACTTAGAAATTAAAGAGTGTGTAGAATCTGAATAAAATAACACATTGCCATAATCTGGACAAATAAACAGTGTACCTGATACTACTTCATTTGATGGCCCGACATCTGCTGAAGTAGATTCAAAGGGTTTCACCACCCCTTTTTGCTTGTAGTCTAGTTTCTTTTCATCTGTTGAGTTCTTCGTTGGACACTCATTTGCATAATGACCCATTTAATTACACTTAAAAAATTTTACTGATTGTAAATCAGATTTTTTTCTTACCATTACCCTGCCCTTTTTATGTGAAATTATGAGCCTTATGTCCCATTTTACCACATCATTAGCACTTAACCAAATTCAAAATAAATCCCACAGCATGCTTTTTACCACAATTTCCATAGACTGTAAACTTAAGTTTCCTACCATCAGCCTTTTTTGAAGAGTTCTTCCCTTTCTCCTACCACCTTGACCTCTTATTCTGTTGTTTGTAAAGAACACATGATCATCGGAAAACTCTATTTACACCTTCTCCGCACATTGAACAAGTTTTTCATAACTTTTGAACTCCTGAGAAGCTAAATCCCTTAGATACTTTGGCATTAACCCTAAATAAAAATGGTTGATTTTACTATCAATATCTTATATGAAATTTGGAGCATACATTGACTGTCAATTGAATTTTTCTACATAAGCAGCCACTGAGTTATCCTCCAACCTCAATTCTAGGAATTGTTTTCCATCCAAATACGAACAAACTTAGGAAAATATTTCTCAAGAAACATACCATTGAATTCATCCCAATCAAAAGAATCTATATCCTCAATATCCTGGATATTTTTCACCATCGACCACCACTGGTCAACTTCACCTTCAAAAAGGTAAATAGTGAGACTAATCTTTTGATGTTCTGAACACCCCATAACATCGAAAATATTCTCCAGTGCTTTAATCCACCCATCTTCTTGCATAGGGTCAGATGATCCTCTGAATGATGGGGGATATTGCCTCATTAAATGATCCACTATAGACATGTTCCTCTATGGTTGATCTGGTTGATCTTGTGCATGGATACCACCACTATTTATAGCCTGATTCAACTATACCATCACTATAACAAACTGTTCAGTTCCGATTCTGACCATATCAAGTTGTTGATTTGGAAGGTTGTATTCCTCTTAATGTCATCCCAATATAACTTCCACATTTCCTCTGTGGAAAACCATTCTGAACACCGACATATCTTAGGTGAATCAACATGGTAATATTTAAATGCTATATCATTTCAATATTAACATAACATAATTTATGGATATTAATATAAAATTACCCTAACACCTAAAGTTATCTATACTGAACTCTGATACCAACTATAAGGACTCTGGTTTAAACATTACATAATCTTGAATTAGATGAATAAATCACACTAAGGATATCTTCAAGTTTAGATTTTTAGAGAATTATGCCATAATTATTACATTAAATTTTAAAAATTACAATTTTGACACTTCTACTCAGTTTCCATTTTTTACCAAATAAAAACTCTTGAAAAAAGAGTCATGTCTAGTTCCATGTTTTAGACAGAATTACTTTTCCTTGATCCCATCCTTGACCATATTCATCTTTAGGTCCTATGAAAAACATTTCCAAACTTGGGATGAGCATACAAAGCTCAATAAGGGTTATAAAACTAATAATGAAAACATTAGATCATCATTACATACATAGAATAAGCTCTTTAATATACCTCATGAAATCATAAGATTTATGAATAACCCATAGAAAACATAAATCATAAAGGTAACTTGTGGAATCCATATCCTACATACATTGTAGCTATCACAGCTATGTAGGGAGTTACATTTGGAATACCCATGACAGTATATTACCTAAATCTATTAGGAGAAACATTCTTGTTTACCTCAGTCACATTACCCAATGCATTGGAGAGCTATCTCGGGCTCACCCTCGCTAGGATTATCATGGAACCACCTGTATACGTAAAAAATTCCCAAGAACCATAATACATAAAATAAGAACAAAGGAAAGATAACATTTCCACATTTCAATCACAATATATAATTTAAATATATTGAAATAAAAAATCCATTACAAAACCATTTTCAATAAAAAAATATGTAAAAGAGTATATGGTATTTATTTTCCTTTTAAAAACATTACTTCTTGTTATAGAAACCAAAGATCAAAAAACACTCATGGTGGTAGAAAGGTCGTTGTCACCGTGTATGTTAAAAAATCATTGTATTTTTTTGTTTAGTAAAATGCTTCTTAGAAAAATATTCCCTTTGAATGAAATGAAATTTCAATGGGGTTTATACATCTTAAAAAAGAAAATCATGTATTAAAACAAAATATGCCTTAATGAAAGGAGATTGAGATGAAGTCCCTTACCTCGTGTCCCACTTGACCCGTTTGTCCTCTAATCTCCTAAATAATAAAGTAAAGTTAATTTATACTATCTTTAGAACATTTTAATGTTTATTATTCCTTTTATATAACTTATTACCAAGTTATAAACATTATGTAATCATTTAAGTTAATAATGGTCATCTTATTGATATTTGGTACTTGAGTAAAAAATGAACAACTTATAATTACAAGTTGTTCATGTGGTCGAATATCCATTATCTTCAGAATGATACTAATGATATCGATATCATATATATCATATATATCTAGTATATGTATGTATTTATAACAGTATATAACATTTGGATATAAGAAATGAAATGCACTGTTCATGGAGACGGTAAGCCGTACGTACGCATGAACGCTACTTTCATTTCTATTTATTATTTGAATAGAATTAAAAAATAATGATAAATAGGTATATTATAATTCTATTATAATATCATATATAATATCATTAAATAAAGACTTTATATTTCCCACATAATTCATTAACGAGTCATATCACTTTGAGGGGGCAGTAGTCTGTACATCCTCAAATGAAATTATCTCGTTTACCCATAATGGTAACCATAAAGGTGTTATATAAATGAAAAATATAGAATTGTAAAGAAAACATGGACATAATACATATCATATATAAATAATGTTCAATAATAATGGCCACCTTGAGAGGCGGTAGGAGATAATCGAATAATCATCATTTCGTAAGGCGTTAGTTTGCCATCCACAGAAATAGTATATTCTTCATCCATTAGATGAGAGTGTGTGTAAGTGTAGTTCAAATCCTTCTCATAACAAAATCCTAGTATATTGAGGATTATAGTGTTATTATAAAAGAAAGGAATAAAAAGAGTTTAGGGGGTTGGATAAGTAAAATAATAGAAATGAATTTAAGAGAAACCGTTACATTTAATTTGGGTAACTCACTTTGGTTTGATCCAAAAGGACTTCTTGAAGTGCCTTCTGCTTAAGTTAAGGCTTCTAGAAGGAAAAGAGTGATTTTTGGAGAATTATTGGGAAGAGGTTGGACGAGACAAAAGGTTTGAGAGGTGTGAGGAAGTTTCTAGATGTGAGGGTTGTTTATACGGTGGATGAGGGTCTCTTTAGGAAATTTTGAAACAATTATTTTATTATAAACTTTTCTTTAGTTTAAAAAGGTCCAAAAATCATTATAGTTGAAGATAAGATGACTCGTGGTTGAAATAAAATCATTCAATAATAATTGGGCAGGTTTTGGATGTTATTTTAATCTTTATAATCTAATTTATTTAAATCATTTATTGATGAGGTAAATACTCCATCATTTTTGTGTCATAAATAATTTTATTTATTTGATGTATAAAAATTATAAAAAAGACCATGATTTAGGAAATATTTTCAGGTTTCCAATGAATAGTTATATTCTAAAAGATATCTTATATAACCCCATGTAAAAATTACTTTACTAAAAGATATATGTTTGTGTCATTTTTGTCTTTACATTAAATTAATTAATATGTAGTGTCATTATCACTCCCAGGTTGCTCCATGGGATCCCAAAATCCACCCAAGGATGCCCATTGTAGTCCATGACTCATCTAATAAGGTTAGGACAAGTGTTAATGTAATTTTGAATTATTATAATATTCTTTTTACCTTGAATTACCTTATTTACCTTTTAACTGTAGTAAATAAAAGTGAAATGTTACTATTCATCCAAAATTATTTTCATCTTATTGAACCACATTTTACTTACTAATAACAACCACGTATATTGGATTTTCGAAATTCAATTAACAGATGTGGAAAATTTTCATTTAAATGAAAATGTCCATTTTTAACTACTACTTAGTGGTTCCACTATTCATCAAAAATTGATGTTTTCCAGCAAAATACGAAAAATTCAGCCTAAGCTATATTTGATATTAAAAATTAGAAAAGTATATCTATTTTTCAAAATTAAAAACATATAACTTGAATTAATTTATTAAAAATTAATTCCTGTTGCAAAAATAAATAGCATTTTTTTAAGAAATAATATCTATCAAAAGACTAACACTTGTTTATGTCCAATTTCAAAGTGAAATCAATTTCAATGACCACCATTGGATTAAATGGTAAAAATATATTCTAATTACACTTTAAAACAAATTATAAATATAATTTAACTATACAAATAAATTATATTAAATGGAAGTTTTGAATTAAAATACAACATTTTCACTTTTCATTAAAAATTGTATTTTATCAGAAAAGTACCAAAAATTTACCCAAAGTGAATTTTGATGTCTGGATTCTAAATAGTACTTTTTTTGGTCAAATAGAACCTATAAATGTGACCAAAACTATAATTAAAGAGGGTTCCCCATTAAAAGGTGGTAAATCGACCTTTTAAAGTAAATTATGCTTAAAATTAGATTCATTGATATTTTAAGGCTCTAAATTTTATTATATAAATGTAAAAACATTTAAAAAACATGTATAATCATATTTTAGTATGTTCGGTTCATTCCGGCTAATACAATGGATACCATTTAAGATAATAATATTATATTATTATTGTGCAAAGTAAGATTTCAAAGAAACCTATTATTGCGTATCAGGTACGCCATCGAGCATATCGATCCCCTTAATGTAAAATTAATATTTCATTCACAAATATGAATAATTATGAAAATTTATTATTTCTTTATATACCTGGGATGTTAAAATATTAATTTCTATTTATTTTCAGTCAGAAATTTATTTTCCATAAAAACCATATTTTCTAAAAATGATTTCAAAAATGTTTTATGACTCAATTAAGATTTAAAAAATAAAGTTTTACCTATATTTTTATTTTAAATTATTATTATTTTGACATAAATTATCCTTTCATTTTCTAAAAAATGACTTTTTGGATTATGTTAAAAATGTGAAAAAAATATACTTTTAATGTGTACGAAATTGATAATATTTTATTAACTATTACCAATCATGTCATCAAAGATTAATTTATATTTTTCCACTGTTATTTTTATATAAAAATGGGCTTTAAATTTTTTTAATTTTTAAGTTGAGTTTTCCTTATATGAAAGTACATATTCCAAAAGAAATGTTTAAAATAATCAATTAAAATTATATCTTATCTATTATTTCCTACATTTATATTACATATTCTATAATTAGTATATTATCCAAGGTTATTATTCATATTTTTTTCTTAGTTTTTTGTTATTATTATTACAAGTTGTTTATGAAATCTATTTCTCTTTTAGGGTTATAATATGATAAATTCATATGAACCCCATTTATTTTAACATGTTATTATATGATGAAATGATTATAAAACCTATATCTTTTCATAGATAATGATTTGATGAAAAATTTATGATACCCATTTTCAGTTCATGGGACATGATATGATGAATTTGTTTTATCTTATGGCACACATATTTATGATCTCATTCTGTGATGGGTGGTACATGTATCTCCCTTAAATTCATTAGTCAAATATTTAAATATAATGATATAAATAAGACTTGAAAGAGGACGAAAATTAGTCCAGCAATGGAATTTGTCCTCTAACATGGTATTGAGATTGAACCAGGACTATAAGGATGGTATTGGGAGTGAACCATGACTTCTATACTGGTTTTGGAAGTGAACACATTCAAATATGATAACCTCATAAATGAGACCTGACTAGTATGAGAATTATTTTTTATTATTTTTTGTATGAATCAAATTCAATGTACTATTCCAATGTTATTCTCTCATGGATCAGGATTTTTATGTACTTATGGTCAATGTCTTATGAAATTTCAATATTTATGCCATGATTCAAGATTTTGATCTTTAATATGCAGGGAATTCTATTCAAATGATATAACAATGTTCTATTACTCTTATGTTCATGTTATGCTTATGTGTCTCCCTTTTTTACCCTTACTATTTATCTCAGAAAACCTATTATTTTGTTTCCTTTTACTCAAGATTTTTATATTTTATTATGTAATATATTTTTAATAAGATTTATAGGTGTGAAAAACCTAGTAGGATAAGACATAGCATACATAAAGACCAGTTTTTATATTTCATTTTCTCCAAAGACATTAAAATATTACAGTTCATAAAAATATGTTTTTGCATTGTAATAAATATTTTGTCAAAATTATATTATGTCTATATATCATTAGACTATGTTTAAATAGTTTTTATCAAAGTAAAGGATTATTTAACCTTTGGAAACATGGATGAGAAAACATTAGTGATATCCCGAGGGATGTTTCTAAAGAAATTTATATGGATGTATCTATAGATAAGTATAAGGATGGGTCGATTTATAAAAAAATATCCTAGAATTTTGGTAATGTTTAGATAAAATGGTTCTTAAGAATGAAATACTTATATAGTTACTACAAGTGTTTGTGGATCTATAATAGATATGACTAGCGTAAAACCACCAAAACCGTATTGAGCGAGACTCGACTGGGATGTGGTGCACAACAATAATCCTTCTAACACACCTAGTTTGATACTCAATGGGGATGAAATTTCTAAATTCACAAACACTTTTGGAACCATCATGAATGATTTAAATAGAATATTATTATAAATAACCTAGTATAAAACTATTTTTTCATATATTATATATTTATCCATAAATCAGATATCATATAAGTGAATTTTCAAGATTACGTGGTTCCTTACAATTATTAGTGTTTCTCAAAATATTCATTTAATTTTAGTCAATAGATATAACTAGAAAAAATAATATTAACAATGTATTTGATGAAGAATTTAGTGATTATAAGAAACTATGTTTAAATATTAATAGAGATAAATATGTTTTGATTATTCCAAATCAAATATCGTGATATATTATTAAAAATGTGAACTTTAGTGATATTCATAACACATCGAAAAAGTGGAATATTGACTTTTATAAATGATCAAGTGAACATGAACATAGAGGAAAGAATTTTCAACCTCTTACATGTTAATAAGGTGGGACAAAAAATAATAATTAATATCTAAAATAGAAGGTAAGATGTAATCTGTGTGGAAGAAGGGCTCATAAAGTGAAATTTTTTAGGATTTCAATGTATTATCTATGAAAAACATGTCCATTTCCAAACTAAATGACCTGACCTAAGAATTAAATTCTAGACCAAGGAAGGAACTATCCCATTCCAATCATGTAAATTATTAGGATTAAAGTATTAATTTATTTGAATTCATGAATTATAAATTGTGAAATATATAAGGACTATCCAATATTAGTTTTTTATTTTGGTTTTAAAATATAATGTTAAATGATGTTGATGGAAGGGGAAATTGATTTAATGGAAAGTTAATATTTTGGTTAATTCAATATAACCCCTAATATATTCTTTATTTAAATAAAATTATTTTTGGTTTAGATAAAGAGATGTTGGATAAGAATAAAATAAATTTTATAGAACTGATTACCTTATAATAGAATAATTATTTCTTGAAGTAGTAGTTTATTCTATCATGGATGTAATTTATAACATTTTTGGATTTAAGTAATATACCCAATAATATGTCTTCTATGTAATGAATGAAGTTTAATGTATAATTTTATGGTAATTCTGGTAATTACCATATATCAAGAGATGTCATAATTAAGGTATTAACATGTTGGTTATGATTCAAACACGTGTGACATTATGATATCTGTGGGATAAATGTAAAATTGATGTAGGGTATTTTAGTAATGTTAATTCTAATGTTTGGGATTTACAATTTTTTTAAGGGTCAAATGGTTAACCATTTTTGGGAAGTATTATATTAAAAATTGTATGTGGATTTAGAGGTTAATATATTATATTTCTATATGAATATTTATTTACATAATAAAAACATGGACAACCATTTTTCATTGTTGATAAACAAAAACACTGTGAATAAATTTTCATTAAATATATGGATTTTATGATTTGTTAGAGCTTTAAGAATAAAAAATTATCCTTCATCTATTAGGGTAATAAATTAAGTGTAAATTGACGAAGTCACAACTGCAATGTGAGATTGTTCTAATGAAATGGAATTTAATCAAGTATGTATATATTCTCATGAAAATCATTCAACGTTATGGTAAGGGTCTTAAAACACATCTGTTACCCTTATACCTTCATTTCTGATGAACTAATGGTCTTTTTGACCATCACATATTTATGGGTTTTGTCCCATTAACATTCCATTGATAATTCAATTTCTTATCATCAACTTCTATAATCACTCTCAATAATTATTTAAACTTTTCTTCCATGTCCACAACTTCTGTTTCCTCCTCAGTTCTTCTATGTAGAAACCATGTTATGAGTTACTTTTTGAAACAATAAGATTTTAAAATTTCCCTATTTATTGGAAGTTTTAGTTTTCATTTTTATAATTTGGGTTTATATAAAATTAACTTTAAATTATTAAAACATTATTGAGAAGATGAATTTTTTTAGCCGTAATTCATTTTAAGGGGCATAGAATGTAACAAATTTATATTTTATAAATTATTTTATCAAGTAAATAAAAATTCTTTGATGGATTGCAGTGAATGATACACCAATTTTATCTTTCATTACATGAAACACTTATTATAGCTCACGATACGTGCAATATTTTGTTCCTTCGATTTCTTCTATTACACACAAGAACGAGTTTTACAGAACTAAAATATACTATTAATAATATTATGAAAATATCATTATAGTTTTAAAATATATATTAGAATGGTGGGTATGAAAATTATCAACTTAATTATTAATGTTTTTTCTAATGAGTGTTTATAAAATTAATTAATTATTAATTAATTTAATAACTGTTTGAAAATATTGAAATAACTATTATGAGGATACTATTTTTCTAAGCACAAACACAATTTATCTCAAATAAATTTAATAAAAATTCAGGAATATTTATAATTAAATTTATATATTATAGATTAAATTAGATATTAGACATTAATAATATTTGTTTCATAAACAATAGATAATAATAAATCCAATTATAGACAATAGAATATATATTTTTCTAAAAAATAGTGTTACCTCCCTTTAATGGTCTAATTATTTTAAATAAAATTTTAAAACATTAATAAATTCTATTACAAAATAATTCAATTTATTTTTGAAATAAATATTTCAAAATTAACATTTCTCGAATTTTATGGATTTTTCTGAAAAGATTAATTTTTGAATGAATAGTGAAAAATACTGAATTTTAATTGTAAAATATTTTTTTTCAAATTATTTATATAGTTAACTTATTTTTAAAATTTATTTTAAATTATAATTAGATCAATTATACATTAATTTATACAATTTAAGAAATTGAAATAAATTTTATAATGATATTTTTTATCAAAATATTTAAACTTTTGAACTTTTTCACTTTAGAAACATGTTTCTTGTCCTATCTGCGAGATTAATTTTAAATTAAATTATTCCACCTATATAAATATAATTTGAAAAAATTGATTAAATATTTTGAATAATAAGAATTTTTATCATAAAATATAGTAAATATTTTTACATAATGATTATGGATAATAGATAAAATTTATTAACACAATTAAGGATAAAACAAGGTTTTTCATATTATATATCATTATATAAAAATTAATATTAAAAAACATAAGCTTTTTTTGGTGAATTGGAATTAATATTAATAATATTTGCATAAAATTATTTAATAAATATCTTTTATGTATATTTTTAATTCATAACCTACATACACGAAAAAAAAGATAAAAGTTAACATGGAAAAAATCTATAAATATGAAATTGAGTAAACTTAATGAATACGAAATAAATTTATAAGAATGTATTTATTTTATTTCATGGAGGTATTTATTGAACATTTAATCCAATTAAAATTTTACTGTTCAATTTGGTAAGCAAATTAGGTACGAGAAACATCACAATAGTGATTACCATTTTGTATTTCTAACAATGCTACTACTCCTCCACTATAAATAGACACTCACTCTCTTCACTTCTGCACCACACTCAATGAATTTTTTTTGGAAAAACCCTATCAACATCATTTTATAACTTCGTAAAATCAACTTATAAGACTTAATTTGGGTATTAATCCAACCATGGAAGTCATTTGTGGAAATACAAAGTAGATACATGATAAAGGGGTAACGTTAATCAACGAAGGTTTTTTTCTTATTTATTCGTCAAACCACTTAATTTATTTTTATATCATGATTATATAATTACATCATTATTTTATGTATACTAATATGTTTTTATTTTATGGTTATAACATATGATCATAGAGATTTCAATTAAATGGGCTATGAAATAATCATTTCTGTGTACGGTATACTATCGCCTCACGAACTGATGTTGTTCATTTTTCAATTACCACCACTTAAGATTGGGAATAATGATTGAAATGATTTTTATATATGATATTTATGATATTTATGATTTATCTATGATTATTTAATTATTATATTAAACATAACATCATGATTTCCACTTTTTGTAAACAAAGTAATAGTGTTTGTTTGTACGGAGGACTACTTCCACGCGACGCGATGTCATTCATTCACACATTACAAGGAATTTATTAAGGATGATATTAATAGAAATATGTGATATATACCATCAAAACACTATAATAATGATAATATATATATATATATATATATCATTTCCATTTTTAATATGAAATGAATATGGAAACAATGTTAATGCATACATATGGCATACCGTCTCCACAAATGGTGTATTTTATTTCAAATTTATATATTTTATAGATTATTATAAATACAAATATACTAAACATACATGATATCTATATAAATTTTATCATTATTGAGATGATTAAATTATGATTAAAGTATTAGGACCAAAATTATAACAAATCCACAAATATTGGGAGGAAAAGCATATATTACCCAAAAGAAACATTAACATGGAATTGTTAGTTAATGGGTAATAAATGGTTATAAAAATAATATATGATTTGATATAAATAAATATGGTTCTATAATAGATGTTCGATAAACAAACATTTATTATAGATGAAGAATTAACAAGTACAGCAGAATTCAACATTTAAGGTTTGAAATTTTCGTCTCACTTTTATTTTCTAGGAGACACAACCCATGCTCAACACCCATTTCATGTATGTTTTATGTATATATAAAATGGATTTATTTTATAATAATAATAATAATAATTTTTATTTAAATTACCATTTTAGTATCCATCTTTCAGGGAGTTTATAATTAAAATGTTTCCAAATCCGTAGGAGAATATTTCATCGATTTTCCTTCTTTGAGACACATGTTCTGCCAAAAAGATTATACCAGAGTGGTAGAGGCTCATGCTTGGAATCAGAAATACCCATGATCAAATCTGAGTGGAGGTAATTTTTTGGGGTATAGTAGTATTATGGTAGAAATTACAGTGTGATACTATAGAATTCCCAACTATTCATCTAATTTGGTCATTTGGTCCACCGATCTAGGCTTACAGATCTCAGGGCCATTAGGAAACCAAGGGCTTTGGGCCACAGGGATTTAATACCACCAAGGGCCTTCAGACCATAGGGGCTTTGGGCCATAATTACCATCAAATAGTATGAGAAACTCATATAGGAAAATACCTAGAAGAAGATTAAGAGTAGTAACAACCACCAGAGAAGAGCTAACTAGATTGGAAGAATAAGAGGGTATAAAAACTACCATCTGGATAAGATATCGTGAAGCTCTTCATGTGGAAATTCCAACTAATCAACATTTCAAGGTGGGGATCTATATTCCTTCAATGATTTAGAAAATGGGGAGGGGATGTTCAATAATAGTTTTGTTGGGCCTTCAGGTCATGTATTGGGAATTATGCCTTTGAGCCTTCAGGCCGTGTACTGGGAATTGTGACACCAGGCCTATTGGTTATGATAAGGTTCCCTATAAACCCAGTTAAACGTGGATTACCCAAAAATAAATAAAAAATCAATGACTTCAGGCCATTTAGGAAGACACATGTTTGGTTATTCACCTATAATATTTTATGAGGTGTATATAAAATCCCTTTTCAAGCTATATCATGAATATCCATATTTTCATGATATATTAAGCATCTTGTGATGTTATTAATTAAAGGGAACTATTATTCAATAATATCAATATTCTAATAGTTTATTTATACAATCTCATCATTTATGAGGTTTATTTAGGATTATTCTTCTATTGAGGAAATATTACGATCTATCATTCAATAATTATCTTGAATTTTATTATACAATTATTATTTATGATATCGTCAAGTAATTGTATCATTTTCGACACATTTTTACTTAATTTAATTAATAAAATGTATTTTATAAGATTGAATTTATTTCAATTTTTGGTTAGAAATCTGGTTTTAATCAAAACCATGTTTTCTAAAAAGGTTTTAAAATTTTCTCTTACTTAACTTTTTTATATTTAAAAGAAATTTTTAGCTATGTTCAAATTTTAAATTTTTTTAAATTAATGTACTTGTTATTTTAAAAAATAATTCCCATTTGTATTTTTTAAAAAATCGGAAAGAAATACTTATTCTATCATGTATGACATAAAAAGAATTTTACAATGTCTTGTACAATAAATTCTTTGAACGATCCTTTGTTATTTATAGCTATTTTCAAATTAAAATGGTTTTAATTTTTTTTATGTTTTCAAAATATTTATCCCAAAGCAAAAAGGATTTATTCCTCAATAAATGTTTTAAAGGATCTTTAAAAGTTATTTTCCATATAATATTTTATCCTTTTATGCTACCTATATTTTAATGGGGATATAATCCAAGGATAACATTCTTATTTTTCTCTACAAATGTTTTATGTTCTGATGAAATGTTGTTTATGAAGATTTTTTCTCTTCCACGGGTTATACCATGGTAATTTCATATGAAACCTTGTTTTTTTCAAGGGGTATTTTTTGATGAAATGATTATGAAACCTGTCTCTTTTTCACAGGTTATTATATAATTTAATTTTTATAATACCCATTTTAATTTCATGTATTTTGATAAGATTAATTTTAATGATCTTTTAGAGAACATATGTATGATTTCATTAGGTGACTGGTGAGACCCTTATCTCTCTGAAATTATTTGGGTAACAAATTAAATCTCATGATATAGAAAAGAATGAGATGATAATTGAACTCAGTTCAATAAGGGAATTTGTACACAATTATGGCCACAAGAATAAGGATTGACTACTATAGTGGTCTCAACGGTGAGCCATGACTACTATAATGGTCTTCAGAGTAAACCTCGACTAATATGAAGGTTTTTGTAGTGAACCCATTCTAATATGATATAGTTTTCAATGATCCATGAATAATATTAGAATGATTTTCTATTATTATATGTATTCCACAACTTTCATGTATTAGGCCAATGTTTTTATCTCATAGATAATTTTTATTGATTTCCTTATGATTCTTGTCTTATAATCTTATGATATCAATTCCAGGATTCAGTATTATGATCATTAATATGTAGGTTATACCTTTAAATGTTATTATCATGTTCTAATACCCTTATTATCATGTTATTCTTATGTATCTCCTATGTTTACCCTTACTGAGAATCCAAGCTCTATATTTCTTATATTTATTTTCTATCAGGTTGTGAAGATATGTATTATATATGATATGTCTATGAAGTGTGATACTTGGAATGAATGTAAAGGGAGATGAAATAACTCACATATAGACTAATGGTTATATTTCCATGTTTCCAATGAAACTAATCTATTATGGTCCTCATGCATGTGTTTGTGCATTGTAATAAATATTGTAAAAAAATTATTTGATATCAAGGTACATTAAGATTGGGTCACTATAATGAGAGAATAAAAAAAAAATAGGAATGTGTAAAAAACCTAAACTTATAAAATTATGAACATTTTTAAATTGATTCAGATTGACTCATTATGCCAAGGAAATGAAATTTTTTCCACATATAAACTAATGTAAATGAAAACAAGTAAAAGAAAAAACATATATCCATGTTACCAAGTCCATTCATAAACCTATGGACATGAAACCTAGTCCACACATCTTGCTCTAAACATAAAATAAGGTAAACTCAAAACATTATCATACAATCAGTTATCCATATTTACCTGATTCATTGAAGGGATATAAAAATTCAACCATTTATATAAGCATAAATAAATCATATATTTTCCATAATATGATGATAAAATTTAATATTTCATCATAACATAACACATAAACATGAAAATGGGGTTGTTCAATATTTGATCATTATAACCCTAAACCATCAATATATAGAATAATGATAGAATAATAAAATCATATACCTAGTGATATTTAAGTGACATTAATGAATACCACTATACTGGGAAAATTTACATTAAAAGATCACTTGGAAAAATTCCTAAGGAAAATACCATTTTCATTTTGAAATCACATATTTGAAATCCATATATTTCCCAAACATTAAGGAAATGATTTTCTTTGAAAAAATATGTGGAAATATATAATGAAATTTTGAAATCATAGATCATTCATAAAGAAACTAAATTTCATTAATTTCATAATTTTTAAAATAGTGATTTGGATCGCATCTAAAAAAACAACCATATTTTAAAATGGAAATAATTTTACTTTTTAAACATTTGAAAAAAAATAAAAATAGAGAAACAAAATTAATAAAAAAATAAAATAATATGGAATTTTTTTCAATTTTTTTAGAAAATGTGGATATATAAGAAACTTTTCTTACTTAATAGAGTAGAAAAGCGGTTGCGTTTTCATAAAAAATTTTCTAGACCATGTTTGGTATAAAGGTGAGTAATGTTGTACTAAAATATCAAAATTCCATCAATAACCTGAGGAAAGTATTTTTTTTGGGTTTCTTATAAAATTATATTTTTAAATATGATTAGGATAATTATATTGTGGGTATAACATGACATAGGGGTTGTATATAGACCACATAAAATAATTTAGGTTTATAATTTTACTTATGCCCCAAATAAGACAAATTGAGATGATAAACCATTACAACTTTGGTAATATATGAATATAAATCTCATAAAATAGAGAAAAATATGATGATTTTTAATTAATTATATTTTTATGGGAATAATAATAAAATAAATTCAGGGTTATTATATAAAATACACTTAATAAACAAGTGGTGATTATAGAATATGTCTCATAGAAATAAAAGTGAGATAAGAATCCCTTACCACAAGTCTCCTCTTTCATCATATTACTTTAAATATAAAGTGTAAAAAAAATATTTTTTTAAAGTATTATGGAAACATATTCATACATGAAATACCAAATATGATTTACTAATAACATGTTATTAACTAATTATTATCAATTATTTTTAAAAATCAATGTTATGGGTGATAACTGCAATATTTTTTCATGTTTTTATTAGTTAGATGGTTCTTGTACTTTGACTATCGTCATCATTCAATCATATTAATAATCCTAATCATCAAAATTATTATAATATTTTTAAACTACTAAATATTTATAATTATTCCTATAAAAGATAATGAAAAATGAATTGAATCGCTTCATACAGAGAACAGTCTTTATGTACACATGAGTTATGGTTTCACTTATAGATATTTGGAATGAAATAAATATATTATAATAAGACATGAAATAATTATTATTATATAATAAATAAAATATATTTTCATTAAATATAACCTATTTAACATCCACATAAAAAATGATTAATGTGTCACATCACTTCGTTGGGATTATGGTCCACACAAACACACGAGTGGCATTGTAATATTTCAACGGATTAATAAGTAAGAAGTTATATAAGATATAATAATTAAAAAATAATAATTATTTCAGAAATTTCCTATATAAAAAATTATAAATGATAATCACTAACCATGGATTATGATGACGGGGATTGAATCATATCAACACGTGGAGGAAGCAGGGAACATTTACACACAAGCAATACTTTTCACTTCTAATTTTATTGAACAACTTTTAAAAATGGTTAATACATTTTAATAATTAAAATTAAATATATTAAATATACTGAATTAATAATTTTTTAATGTATAACATATATTTAGTGTAAGTATAATAAAATATAATTTGAAAGAGGATAGGTAGGATGAATATGCGTTATTCAATAGACATCTATTGGATAAATTTTTAAGAACATTTTTGAATTGTATTTTTTGAGGACCAAAACTTGTAACAAATTCATAGTGATGTATATAAGATAATTGGGTTGCGTTTTCTCAGTAAATGTTTCTAAAATTGTTGTAAATAATTGAGACTAGGGGTGCCATTTTATAAGGGAGGTAAAGGGGTACTCATGTATTTTCTAGAAATCTAAAAATATTATTAAGTCACATGCTTGGAAATGTAGTTTAAAATTGGAATAATTGTGAATTATATATGATAAAGTTATAAATAAACACATATAATTGTATTTAGAAAACTTTTTATGTCATTTTAATGCATATGTCTTTAGTTTAACCCCTTATTAACTCCTTTTTATCCTTAATTGGAGCAACACATTTTTCTATAATTAAAGAGTTATAAATTTACTTATAAGGTAAAAATCGGTACAAAAATGGTCCAAGGATGAAATATTAGCCAATATAAAATCTACCACGTTCTATTTAATGATTTTTATGATTTTTAAATCATTTAATAAAATTTTGTATAACATTGGATATCAAAAATGTTATTTTTGGGAAAATTCATTTAATTTGACATTAACATTAGGAATAATGAAATCTATTTCAAATATAGAATATATAATAAATTAAAATTAACCATAAAATTCATATAACACCACAATTCAACAAAATCTTATTTACTTTCATGTTTATAAAATATTTATTAAATTTTCCTACTCCTTGCACAAGTAGTGGGTCTGCGCTGCGTAATAATTTAAGGTAATCATATAATCATTGAAAATTTAAAAAAAACTATCATTAAAAAATATATTACTATTAAAATTAATTATTTATTAATGACCAGTACAATTTTTTATCCCCATGATAACATATTAGTGTTTTTAAAAGAAAAGAGTGTGATTTTTTTATTTTTGTTTATATAAAATAATATGTAATTTGTTATCAAAGAAGAAATGGCACAAAATTTCTATAACATAAAATATTTTACGAGTATGGTATACCACCAATCACACAATATGTAAATGTAAAGTGTTAGGGTTATTTTAAATAATTCTACAATATTTTTAATAGTTATTTACTCATTTTATCATTTTTGTTGTGGTAGTCATATTTTTATCATAATTACAAATCATATGGACCAATAATAAATTTTACATCATTAATATAGTCAGAAAATTATGATTCCAAATATTAAATTAAATTATCATGATTCAATATCTAGAAATTTCAAAAAAAATTTAACATAAAAATGCAATACGTAGTGAAAAGAAGGTTTTAAAAAAATACCCTTTTAAGTATAAATGTATTTTAATACCAAGATGAAGTATAATGTTGAACCCAAAGGTAAATATAAAAATAATTTTACTAAAAAGATAAATATAATATTAAAACCAATCTAAATCAAAATTGATCTTTAAAAATACTTGAAAATATAATACTGTTTTCATTAAAAAATTATATTTTAAATATTCAGCCAAAAAAATATTTTCAAAAAATTACTAAAAAAACACTATAAGATAAAGATATATATGATAATTTAAAAAATTATTTATTTTATAAAATAATATTTATAATAGTTCTATAAATTGATTATAATATTTACTCCAAATAATAATAAAAACAACTTGTTGATGACAAAAATATTGTTGATGCATAGAATGATTGAAATAAAAAGTGAGTTATTATTTTTTAAGAAATAATAAACAAATCTGTATTTAGGAGGACCATTATAAATATATATAATATTGGGGTTACTCATATTTATACCAATTAATTGAGTTACTGTGTTATAGTATTTCATAGTTTATTTCTTGTTTAGTGTTGCATGTCAACTAAGATATCGAACCCTTAAAATTTATTTAATGATAAATATACTCTAATATATTCACATCTTACATTATAACCCATTATATAAAATGATCCCTTATAATTTTTATCTTTGATATCAATGTTTCAGTATTTCTAAACTGCATTTTTTAAAACCCAAATTGTAAAAAGTTATAATGAAATATCGTTTAAAAAGGGGAAGTGGGAAACATAATGGTTATATGAAATAACACAAAATCATCTTCCATGATAAATAAAACATTTATGGGATGTTAAAATATATATATTAATGGAAAAAATAACATCTAAGGATTAATATATAGTGATAGAGAAAATGTTCATGATAAAGTTAATGGATATGAAACCATAAATAAGTGATGGGTTAACAGATCATGAATTCATCATAAATGAAGTTAATTGAATACAATTATTATATCAGGATCTTTTTCCTATAGGAGTGATTGATTGAATATCAAGATAAAGAATATGACAAATACAATTTCTTGATTTATTTCAATTTCATCAGCACAATATCAACCCTTGGTTCTGCTTTAATCGACTTACACTTCATCCCAAAATCTAATAAATCAATATTATATAATATTTTTCATCTTTAAAATTAAATAATTATATATTAACTAATAAAAAGAACTATAATTATTTCCTTCAATCTATAAATATTTAAAAAACCTAAATGGTTATCTCATGTTATCTAGAAGAATACATTAATCTCTAAAATTACAATAGTAACACCCAAAGATAAACTCAATATATACTATAAATATTTAATATGAATACTTATCTGACATATATATATATGAAAAAACTAAAAACCTAACAATCTAAAATATTTATTAATATAAATTTTCCCATGATCAACATCAAGATTTATCCCTGGATAGCATGAATTAGCTCACAATTCCACCTAAAAAACATGTAAATACCTATATCATATATTCTTATAAAAAATTATAATACATAAAATAACACTAAAACCTAAATGATAACATATATTATTCATAAAAAAAGCGTATACTTATTCCAAAAATAAAATAATAGAATATTGAATATATTCCAAAAATCTGAAAAATTGAGTCAACTTATTCAATGATAATGTAAGATGCTTTTTCATATAATTACTAATCAGTTACAGGGTAATAGATAGAATCCCATTTAATTGATTAATTTCAACAATCTCTTTATCTTATGTCAATAATATTATCTTAGAATTGGGAACATATTTAGTGTTATCTTTCTCTGAATCATGTGTTTTCCATAAAATATCACATTAGATCTAAATAAAATTTATAGGACATTGGTACCATTCAAAATATTTTTATGAATCCTTAATAGAAAATATCAATAAAAAATTCCATATATGTTTAATGGTTCCTAAACAAATATCATTGATAAAATACTTTTATAATATAATTTTTTAATCCCAATATATAAAAACATCAGTAATTTCACTTCCATAATTTAAATAACATAGGACATTCCTTAGTCTCGGAGTAAACCATTACATTGGGGAATTGACTGATATAATTCCCATGTTCCCCACATATAATACAGTGAATAATAATGGGTAGTTTAGGATGTAATTAATATTTATCTATCTGACACTACAATTTTCCAGGGAAATTACTATCTTTATTCCCTTTGATTCAATATATACAAAAAAATACTAATCCTTTTAGACATTTACCAAGTTACTTATCTCCACATTCATATCATGTAAAAAGATTAATATCATTTTCCTCTTGGTATTCATCAATGAATCTCTCATGAAACACCATTTTTCTCTTAATATGTGTGTCAGGAATTTCAACAAAATTAATGTTGTTAATCATAAAACATTATATCCAATTGGTCATAATCATAAGGTTTTTCATTCCATATACTAATTAATTAAGTTTATCATGAGTAAAATCATTTAATATTCAATTGCATTTACTTTTAGCATAGTTCTTTTGGTTCCTAATATTAAATAAAACTAAAAATAATATTGTGAGAAAAAATAATCATATTGAGAGACCATTTAATCATGAAAAATAATTTATTGCATGTTTAAATTAGAAAAAAAATGTATACAATCAATGAAACCTTCATTTTTATATTTTCTATACATGATCATTATATATTAAAATCATTCATAATGGTTTATATGGAAAATGTGAATTAACCAATGCTTATCGTATAAGATTTTCTAGCCATTTGTATTATCTTAGGCCTAATCATCATGCACTTGTGACGATTAAGTTAATACCCAGTCCATTCCATTTGGTGTTGTTTCCCCTAGGTGCATCATTTTCACAAACACGTCCACATTCTAGTATCTAGATAGATATTTATTTTCTAGGAAAAACATTCATCTTTATTTACCATAACATATGATGTTCTTCAATACAAAGGATCTTCATATTGGTTCCACTAATGTTTATCACCCAAGATTCCCAAAAAACTAATCTTTACTCTGATACTAAATATGGTGGAGACAAAATTACTTACATAAATATCAAATATTTTTATATTAATATTATATACATAACATTACAATCCATGCAAGAATTGTAATGGTTTAGCGTCCTTTAAAAATTGGATTAATAAAAAATTGGTACATAAAATATCATTAATATGCACCATAAAGATATTCTCACATAGGTCACTTATTAGACATAGCTAACATAAAATATTCTTCATAACAACGTGAACAAAAAGAAAGGGTGTTCTCATATGCATAGTAAGGGTAAGAAAAATAGATGTTAATCAAGGATCAAAAGTGAGAATAAGTTAAGTATAAAAGTAAGATAATATAATCACAACATAAGGAAGTCATACAAAATAAATTTAATATACATAAACGTGAGTAATGGATTTTTTTTCATAATATAATATAATATTTATAAGATTGTGGAATCATAAATAATCAATCATCACCCACAAGAGTATATCATGAACTTGAGAATATGTAAAAATGCATAATATTATAATATTGTGAACATATTTAAATTGAAAAGGTTCACTCATTATATTAAGTAAATGAAATTATTTCTTCCCATAAAATTATGTACACGAAAGTCAGTCGACATATAAATTTATTTACATGATACAAAGTTCACACATAAGACTGTAAACATGAATCTAGTCCCAGACATCATGTTGTGAACATGAAATTAGTTTAAGGAAAGGGATAGTTATATTAGGAGTTATCCATATTTACCAAATGGATTAGTGTTATATAAAGGACCCAAATATCATATAATCATAATCAAATCACATGTACACCACAATATCATGAGAACATTTAACATTTCATATTTACTTAACACATCAAAAAAGTGTGTTAAAAAATATTTTATCATCATATCCATAAAAAACTATAACATGAATAAAGATGGTATCATATAATTATATTCATAACGAATATTAAGTAACATCCTAATATTTCATCATTAATGTAAAATATATTTAAAATATCACTTCATACATTTCTTGAGGATAATACCCTTTTCAATTTGAAATCAATTATTTGACATCCAAGTATTTATAAAACATTAATGTTTTTTAGAATAGTCCTAGAAAATTATGAAGGATTATTAAAATAATATACTAAACATGACTATGGAAAATTTCATTTTTACATAAAAATTAATGAAAATTTTCAACTCAGACCATTGGTAAAAGTACATTTGTCCAGAAAATGACAAAAATATTATTTTTAAACCCTTTTGTAAAAAAGTTAAGAATAATTTAAATTTAAATTAAATAATAATTTATTAGTAGTAAAAAATATTGTTTCATTTTTTAGAAAACATGGATTTGGAAGATAATGGATTTTTGGTCAAATTATGAAAAATAATCAATAATTTTCTAGAAACAAATTGAACTATTTTGTGTAAGAAAGAGAGAAAAATGGAACATAAACATCAAAATTGTTGAAATAGAATACAATAATAAAATTTATTTGTGTTTATTGGATAAAGATCATATAAATTCATAAAAAATAAACTCATGTATAATAAATCATGGTTGTAATGATAATTAATCACAAACACATTACCTCTTTGCTAACATTTTACTTGTAAGCCCCATGAAATAATAACTTGAAATACAGCTTTAAATATAAATAAAATAATTATTATCACGGTAAAAATTTCAAAGCTTATGTACGAACACCCCATAAAAGAATATTTGTGTACAACATAATGTATGTCCCAAATAAGACCATTTGATACAAAAAACCTTTATTGCTTTGGTAATAACAGAATCAAAATAACATAATGCAGGGAACCCTAAATTGATTATTTTTCCCCAAAATTTTATGAGAATCATAATAAAATAAATAAATCTTAATTATACATAAAAAATGAAATAAACAAGTGGTAAATATGGTATGTGTCATACATAAATAAAATTTAGACGAGAATCTACTCACAAAAGTCATGTTTGGATTTGCACACATTAATATATATATATATATACAATAAATATATATTACCTATAATATATTTTTGAAACATATCCATACATATAATAATAAATATTATTTACTTATAACATATTATCACCTATTTATTATGATTTATTTATTAAAATCACTGTTAAGGGTGATAAATGTTCCATTTTTCATGTATATTTCAATTAAATGGTTATGGTGAAATCACCTATCTCAAGGTTTCATCATATCTTGAACCTTAATAATGAAAAAATATTTGTTCCTAAAATACAAATTTATAATATTTCAATTAATGTATTGATGAAAAGAATAATTACATCACATAATGGACACAATAATCAATACACATGCACAAGTGATGTTTCTACTTTTCATCGGTTGAATAAAATAATGGTAAAAAATAATTCCCCATTATAAATAATTAATTTATTTTAAATATTACATTTATTCATAAAATATATCTTTTTTATTATAAATTTAAAGAGAAAATTGTAAATGAGTCATATTTCATTAGTGATGTGGTAGTCCACCGGTATGCACAAATGGCTTATCATTTTTCATCATATTGAAAGGTATAAAGGTAGATAAGATATAATAATTATATAAGAATAATTGTTCAAAAATATAAATATAAATATAAAATATATAAAAACAACAATCCATAAATGTTGGTGGAGAATTTATCATATTGATACGTCGAGTTGGTAGTTTGTACGTATGCACGAGCTATAAATTTCATTTATCATTTGGTGAAGTGGATTTGAAAAATGGTTAATCCATCATAAAAATAAATACTTTATATAATGATGATAAATGGATTATTATTTTTTAATTTATTCCATATATTTATAGGAGGTAGAATAAGAAATAATTTGAAAGCGGTTGGGTAGGACAAATACCTCTTCTTCGGTAGACCTCATTTAGATCACTACATATATAACCTCAAAACTGTGTTTTTAGAATAATATAAAAAATAATTTATTTCAACAAATGTATAGAAGATAATTTGGTAGGGTTTTTTCAAGATAGGTGGCTCAAATTGTCATAAATAAGTGATCAGTTGGGTGTTATACAATAAGGTGAAAGGGAAACTCTTCTAATCTTTCAAAACATAAAAGTTTTAAAATTTACATTACTAACTAGGTTGTGCAAAAAGGCATAATTTATAATTATATATGAGATAGGATCCAAATAAAATAAAATAATATAATTTATACATGTTTTTATGTCAATTTAACCCTTATATCTTTTTATCCCCTTATTGACCATTTTAATAATTAACCACGACATCATATTTTTCATTCATTGAGTGTTATAAATTAAAATATTAGATAATAATTGACCAAAAAAAGATATGGGATGTAATATTAAACCATATAACATCCCCCTTCTGTTATTTAAATTTTTTTATGACTATTAAATCAATTAATAAATAATTATATCATAATATATCATTAATGTTAGTTTTGGGAATACCAATTTAATTTAACATTAATTTTATTGATATTTTTTTTTGAATTAATACCCATTAGTTATCAATTATAAATTATTATTAAAAAAAATTCACCCCATAATACATCCAAAAAATATTTATTTTAAGGTTTTTAAAATTATTTTGTAAATTTTTTTTACTGCATGCACAAACATGGTGTCAACATTGCATAAGAATTTAAGGGAATTATAACATCATTAAACATTAAAAATAAATTACTTCTATGAAAATAATTTATTAATATTAAAAATAATCTTTTAGAAAAAACTACAACATCCTTCTATCAATGTGATAAAGTTTTTTAGTTTTTTAAAGGAAAAGAGTGTGATATTTCATATTTCTCTTAAAATAAAATATCATTCATTACAAAAAAATATAACAAAAAATTTCATAAAAATAAGTATTGTGTTTTTTTGGTCAATCCCCACACATAAAATAAAATAAATTATTGTTTTATTGTTATTTTAATGTCTTATCCAAAATTTTTTACCTTGTTTTACCTATTTTACACTTTTGACTAAGGTAGTAATATTTTTATCATTGTCATTATTTACAACAAAAAATAAAATTAGAATCATTAATAAATTTTTAGATATTTATTAAGAATATAGAATCCAAATTTTAAAATTTGTTCAATTTAAATTAATGAAATTAATATAATATAAAAACATTAAAAACAATAAAGAATGGTTTTAAAAAAAATTCATATTTATGATTCAATGTTTTTTAATACAAATATAATGTATAATGTTGATTAAAAAAGTGAAAATTGAATTATTTTTTAGATCAAGAAAATAATAAAATTTTAAAACCAATAAAAATAAAAATTAAAATTTTAAAAGACTATAAAATAAAATAATATTCCACAAAAAACAGTATTTTTAGTATTTACAAAAATCAACTTGTTTACAAAATTACAAAAACATCATTACATGATAATTTTGAAATGATGATTAAAAAATTGATATTAATTTTATAAAATTTAATTTCTAATTTTTTTTATTGATGTTAATATTTTCTCAAAGAATGAAATGAAAATTAATTTTTAAGAAAATTATTTTTGATTCATAAAATGATGTTACTAAAAATCGAGTGAGTCATTACTAAGAAATAATAAATAAATTTTTATTGAGTAGGATCATTATATATTTATTTCATAATTTGGTTACTCATATTCATTTCCATCAATTTAATTTCTTTGTTAAGATATATAATTGTTCATTTTATGTGATGTTCTACATATCAACGAAGCAATGAAACACGTACAACATATTTGAGGAGAATTATATTTCAAAATCACATAGACTTACAATATGAATAACCACTCATTCGTTTCTAGAGGAGGGTTTGGTTTTGTTTTTTCATAATATTTAACAAGGACTAGTCTCTTCTATGTACTAATACAGGGGTCATAGGTGATTTTTTTTGGGTCTACATAGCTAAGAACTCAAAAGTAGAAAAAATGACCCAATATATATAAATTGTATCAATTGTATTATACTTGGAAGCTTAATACCTTACTTGTTACTTAACTTCATCATAGTCTATATAAATCACATTATCATTAAATATATATTATATTAGTGGGATATGAATGTGATACATAGGTGGTGATTGGAGTTACATTGGGAATATGACATAATGATTGTCTATAGAGAAAGAAACTAAAATATGGTGATGATTCCCTTTACATGAAATCTTGAGATCAATAGATCGTGGAGGTGATTAAATATTTATTTGCATTGAAAAAATATTTAGTAGAAGAGGGAGATTTCACTTATCCTCAATCAATGTGTATTTCCCATCCACTTCATTATTGTGTGAGGGAGGAAAAGATGTGACACATCAATTATGATCTTCTATGTGATCAGATAACCACATGAGAGGAACCTGATGGATATTCTAAAGGCATGTACCATATTATTATCTTTCAAGGGTGGAAAGTGGTTCTAATTTCACTTTGGTAGGATTTATTAAAGGGTTTCCATAGTTCCCATATAGTTTTACATCTAGGTTTGGAGAAGTTTTTCCCACTCATAGGGTTCTAGTATTGGAGTCTATGTATGATGGGGAGTGTTTATAATTTCATATTAGGGTGTCTAACCTATCAACATGTGAAGGTATTGAATCAATTTATATTTGGCTTATCTCGCCACCTTGAGGATACAGAGTGGAAATGTGATGGATTATCAATATAATTAATAGTGAGACTACAATATTATATGAAATATAAGGATTATATTTGGGATATCTTTAACTGACTGACCACATTATATTAATTCCATCCAATTGTAGAGTAGATTTCAGCGGATATATTGAGATATTTTTACATATAAAATTTAATATGATTTCATGGAGTATCATTGGAAATTTTGTATGATCATGATTCTCAGTTCACTTCCCATCTACATAATATCATGTTAGGGACATTTGGTTATCAGTTGAAATTGATTATACAATTATATCCTTAGATTGGTAGACCTAAAAATAGTACCATTGAGGTTATTGATGGGATATGGAATGCTTATGTGCTTCATTCCAGATGGAGATTGGAGAATCACTTACAATAAGTGGAGTTTTCTTACATCAACAACTACCATTTCAACATTGATATAGAACATTTCAATGACCTCTATGAGGGACCCTATATTATCTCTATTCTATAAAAATATAAGGGAGTCATTAATCATGGATATAGAGTTGTTGTGATTGATGATGAAGAACGTTATTATGATTTTGGAGAAGATGAGGATAGACTAAAGCCATTAAAAGTCTCATAGAAACTAAATATGGAGACCTTCAGAGTTTGATGAGGGATACAATGTGATCATAACGTTCTCTCCACCTCATTATTTTTGAATGTTTTGTTAGGTAAGCAATATAATTTTGAGTTTAATAAGGTTTTTTCTAGATAATTTATAGGTTGGGAGTTTTTGTGTACCACCTAGTGATACCTAAACAATTATATTGGGTTCACAATGTCATTAATCTGTCAAAGATGAGGAGTTATGTATAGACCCATCAAAAATCTTCATTTAGGGTGAGATAACAATCAAATAGGAGACTACCTTACTGGAGTACCTAATCATTATGATGGATTGATAAGAGAAGAAACATCGTGGTTGGGAGATAATTGTGGTGTCTATGCTATGGAAACACAAGAACCATAATGAGATGTCTTGGGAGCATAGGTGTATTATACAAAATTAATACCATCATTTTTTCAAAAATGTTATTACTTATAGGGAAATATTCCAAAATTGTGTAGATAATGTAGTAACACTCAAATTTTAATTAAATCCACTGAATCATTTTTAATAATATTTTTGAAGTAAGTAACTAAGTCTTTTTGATAATTTTTTGAATTAAAAAGACAATTTATTTTACATAAAATAATATATATTATTTTTAGGAAAAGAGTTAATATTTTGGAAATTATATTATGTAACTCCCTTAGATCAGATGAAATATTCTTTTCAGATTTTTTTTTCAATGGATTTCTTTACACGAAAAACTATGTTTTAACTAACGACAATATAATATAAATATTATTTTTAAATATGACCAATATAACATATCCATTAAAAATGTTGGTACGAATAGGAAGAACAACATTTTATATATTATATATAATGGTTTTATATAAATAATATAAATTAATGAAAAATTACTTAATTTATAGTAAATAATTTATATGTTTTGAAAATATGATTTTCTTAAAAAATTATTTTATTAAAAATTAATAAAAGTAATTTTTTCAAAATTTAGACAATTGATTTGAAATTCATAAAACTTATTATTCTAAAATTTTCAATATTATATCTTAATAAATTTTTCAGAATTTTTAGAAAATATTTATTTTTTAATGAATACTGAAATATTATTTTTAATTAAAAACATTGTTTTCATTTAAATAATTTTAATTCTATATTATATTTTATGATGATTATAAAAGTAATATTGGCTCAATTATTTATTTATTAATCCAATTTAGGTACTTGGAATCAATTTAATATTGAATTTTTATGTTAAAAAATTCTATACCTATGAAAATTATATATGTGGAAAACTATATTTTCAAAATTCCAACAAGTATAAATTTAAATTTATTTCCTCCAATTATGTGGATTATATTGGATAAAATCAATTCAAAATATATGATAATAATGATTTATATTATATAACAAGTTAAATTATTTTTTTGTTCTTATATATTATTAAAAATAATGAAAAATTAATTATTGTCGTTATGATTAAAACTAGGTTTTGCGTAATATATACACATGTGTTAATATTAATTTTCAACACACATAGATATATATTTAAAAAAATTGATTTAATATTTAGATATAAGGGGTCAAATAATTTTATAAGAATATTTTTAATTTTAACTTTACATGACAAATTTAATCGATAAACAAAAAGAAACTAGTTATAATTGTGAAAAATAGAATGGTAAAAGTGAGTAGACGTAGATATTATGTAACAACATACTTAAAAAATGTGTATTTTTTTGTGGAGGATGTGTGGCTCTACTATAGAATCCCCTACTCTATTTATCAAATTAAGAGGCATAAGGAATGAGTTATTCTTCCCATTATTGAATAATTTTGGGTATTTTAAAAAATCACACTCTTCTTAAATTATAAAATGGGACCTCATCCTTTCACTTACTCACACAAAACAATCTATTTGGCTTAGGGAAACCCTTAAAAAATATATCTCCAAAATCTCATTTCATAATCTAGTGCTTATAGTCTTCCCAAAATTCCAATCCTCTGTCCCATAATAATTTCAATGCAATAAAAATTCTAACTATAGTATAATTATATGTTTTTATGATGATTTAATAACAAATATCGATGTCCTCTTCCATCACATGAAAAATGAAATTGCTGATTTGATGTATGATGAACAACAACCTTGTAACCAGATGTAATTCATTTTCCATGACCTCCTCTTATGGATGGATATAATGATTTATTTAACTTATTAATATGATATTAATGACATAATTATTTTTATATAGTTATGATAAAACATAAAACTTCTTAAATTATATTCCTTTAGAATATAATAACATCACTCGTGTGTATGATGGACCACTTCCTTATGAACCTATCTGATTCATTCTAAAATTATGATTTACATGAAAGGAAATAAGAAGTGTTTTAATGAAAATTTGAGATATATATGACATAAAATTTATTATAAAAATTTAATAAATTATTACCTTTATTTTTTTCCATGCATCAATATAATGGAAACAATGTTTATGCATACATACAGGCGACCATCTCCATGAATGTTGTAATTAATTTTCTATCTCAAAAATTAATTGATTATTATATATAATTTAATATATAATTTTTTATATATTATAATTATATATTGTTTAAAATTATGGACATTATAGAACCATGATCAATGTAAAAGGTCTAAAAATAAAAATCCCAATTATACATGAAAATGATGCAGTTATCACATGAAAGGTTATTTTAACAATGAAATGATAATAAAATGGTAATAAAATATCATAAGTAAATCATATATTTTATGATAAATATGAAAATGGTTCAATAAAATATGTATAATAATATTATATTTATTATAATTTAATTTTGAATCTCTAATAAGAATATTGAGAAATAAGGTAAGGTATTTTTTGTCTCTCTTTTATTTATTGGGGACATATTATATTCTCACAACTAATTTATTTTTTATGGATAATATAATATAACTTAGACATGATATATCATAAATATCCTTGTTATAATGATATTTAATCTTTCATTTTATTTTATTATTTTTGGGGACTTATTATTTAAATTTGACCAAAGTAGTAAGTGCTTTTTATCTCACTTCTATTTCTGTGGGACACATACCATAAACATGCCATGTTTCTTTTACGTGGTGTATATTATGACTATGAATGTATTTTATGACTATTCTCAGGATAATTATGGTATATAAATATCCAAATAATGTTATTTTTTTCCATGTTCCCTATAATTAAAATTTTTCTATGTAGTAAACATATTATGTTACAATCTCATATTTTATGAAGATTAATTTTGATTAAGGTTAAAAGATGAAATTCTAGGTTTTACATATAAAAACACTCATGAAATTTTTTTTCGTATTTTATTTTTATTAAATCACATGATTTTTATTAATTCTTCTCTATTTATGTAATCAATATTCCAAATTATGTTTTTAAGGAAAAATTCATTTATTTATCTCTTTGGTCGAAAATATTTTTTCTTCAATGTAAATGTTTTCTAAAAATGGTTTAAAGAAAATTTTCACTATTATATAGTGGATATTGAATTAATTTTTTACCCATATTGTATTTCTTACAAAATAGTTAAAAAATAATATTTTTGTCATTTTTGGAACAAGGATTTTATTACTTTTCACCGAAAATGTGAACTTAATCTATGTTTTAACATGTATAACATGAAAAAAAACATAATTACATAATGAACACTTGATTATTTGAATACTAATTTACAAGTTTTCATTATAATTAGAACTGAAAATGTTTTCATTAATATTTGGGATATTTTAATATTTTAATTTAGTAATTTAAAATCAAAATGATATTATCTTAATGAATTATTTAATTATCAATTATGGTATTTCTATTCATTAATGACAACAACATTTGGTGTTTCTTTAATTTTACTTGGGATATGATCTAATGGTATGAACTATTCCATATTTGTATGGTTTATTTTTATTATTATGATGAATATATGGTAATGTAAACAATTCATTTTCCACGAGTTGTGACATGATAAATTGATGAAATGGTTATGAAACATTTTTATTTTCCATAAGTTATGCTATGAATATATGTTTGGGGAAACCCTTTTATTTACATAGGTTATGACATGATGAATTTTTTATGATGTTTTTTCTGAAAAATGAATTGACTATGTGACAGGTGGTGCCAATATAACCCTTTAATACATTTATAATAATTTTATATCTTAAGAGATAATGAAGTGAAAAACTTTGATGTGCTTAGTCCACTGTTGGAAATAGGATGATGTACTTGATCCAATATAAGAAAAAGTGTTACGGATAGATTTATAATGAAATGGAAAAACATGAGTTGACTCCTGATCTATTATATTTTATAGTCTTAGATGTTAACCTTGATATAAGAATTCATTTATATTGTTTTGATGGTTCCACACTTATATTACATGAATATCTTGATCTTGATTTATTTATGATGAATTTTCTCAATAATGATTCATTTTTTTGAAATGATAATTTTTTATTAAATGGATAATTATTATAATCCATGATATGTTGGCTATAAAATTTCTATGTTTTATTTATAATCTCATATCCTTATTTTTATCTTATGATTTCATATGATCATTGATTGATTTCTTCCATATTTACCCATACTATGTATCTAAGATCACCCTTTATTTTGTATATGTTATCCTAGTTATGAAGAAAGGTTTAAGTATTATATGTCTATGAAGGATACTAAATTATAAGATAATTATAGAGGATATTAAAGATCCTTCATGAAATTCAAGGATTGTCTAATTAGTGTACAAAGAAACTCATTCCTTATGGTCATCTAGATTATAATTGTGAAATACAATTAATAATTATTAATTAAGATGTAATATATTTATATATATATATATATGAAATTATCCGATCACTAAATTATGGATCATAAAAAAGTCGTAATTATCCTTTGAAAACTAGTATAAGAAATATTTACTGAGAACCAGTGAGATATGTCTATGTATGTGTGTAAATAAATGTCTAAGGATATTTATAGAATTATGTCAAAGTGTAGGAAAATTTTGTGGAATTTTGGTGAAGGATAGAGTGAGTGGTTTCATAGAAAGTAAATCCTATTCTATATAATAAAGGTTTATGTGGCTCTGGAATAGTTTCACCAGGGGTTAATAACTCTAAAAGGGCAGCATTGAGCTTGACATGATTGTCACCATGTTTACAATAAAAAGAATTACTACACACCTAGTCTTACACCCCTAGGGTATATCATTTTGAAACTCACTAAATCCTTATGATCTAATATGAATAAATTAAATAATTTCCATGATTGACCTTGGATAAACATAATTTTTCATCGATTTAAAACAAGGTGTCAATATGTATACATCAAATGGTTTATTTTTCATGATTTGTAACTATGATTAACAATGATTAACGATCATACTATCTATTGTGGGTATAGTATAGGATTGATGATAAAGTGATAAAGTTTATGTTGTAATGGGATTGGAATTAAATTTGAAGTGATCTATTTGATGTTAGTAATTTCAGTTCATGTTTATAATTGAAAAGTACCTAGGGATGTTCATTGTTATCCTCTCTGATTCGATGATGAATTATCAGTAAAGACCCCTAATGATTTGATGATCAGATATAAAATTTATGATTTTAATCCAACTTATCTTTTTGAATGTGCTTCTTGAAAATTGTGTTATTATAAGGCCCCAGACATAAACCTTACTTAATATTGAAATAAATGAATAATTCACATTGAGGATCTTTTCAGGTTTATAGTTTTAGAGAATTAGATCATAACTATTACATCTCAAAAGATTACAAAGTAGAAAATTCTACTAAGTTTCCATAAAATAAAAACTCTTAAAAAGAAACATGTCTAGTTCCATGTTTTAGAGAGCATGACTTTCCGTTGATCCCATACTTGACACTATTCCACGTTAGGTCCTATGGAAAACATTTCAAAAACTTGGGATGAGCATAAAAAGCTCAGTAAGGGATACACAAAGAATGAAAACTGTTAGTTTTTCAAAACAACAAGTAAACCATGTATACTTTATCAAAGTAATACTTTTCACCTTCTCGAAGTAGTAAAAACTCTTCAATGAATAAAATTTTATTACTTACCCTTCTGTAACCAAAAGATTACCATAAAACCCATATAAATATCACATAACATATAAAGGTAAATTGGGTCATAAACATACTTAAGTGGAATAACCATAAGGTCGACTTCCACACATATCACTTAATGGAATAGCCATTTAGCCAACTTCTATACATACTTAATGGAATAACCATACGGCCGACTTCCATACCCAATACATTGTAGGTTATAACGTAACCACCCATCCTAGTATTCACGACACCACCCGTCATATGGTTTATCACGTAACCACCCATAAAATGTCCAAGTACCATTATAAAATTATAACACATAAAACCAACATAAAGGAATGATAACATTTCCACATTTCAATCACAATATATCATTTAAATATATTTACATAATATAATCCTTTATCAAAACCATTTTCAATACCAAAATACAAAATAATTATATGGTATTTATTTTATTTTAAAAACATTACGGCTTGTTGAGGAAGCCAAAGATCAAATAATACTCGCGGCGGCGGAAAAGGTCGTTGTCACTGCGTACGTAAAAGATACATTCCTTTTTGTCGTTTAGTAAAACTCTTCGTAGAAAAAAGATTCCTTTTGAATAAACATAAAAGTCAAAGGTGTTTACACACCGTATAAAAGAAGGTTGTGTATAAAACAAAATATGCCTCAATGAATGGGGATTGAGACGAAGACCCTTACAAAGACGGTATCCTTGGTTTAAGGATAAACCAATTGCATAAATATGTTTGACAAACGAATACACAAAATATAAGTGGATATTAAGTGTAAAAAAATCAGTTGTTATTCACACATATTCATAGAACGACATATTCAAGGAGTACAAGTTTATCCCAATGAATCAAATTTGGGTTAAAAAGTTCCCTTGCAATAATTTGACAGCCTAACGGCGTCACTAAAAAATTCATAAAAAGAGTTGATGAGAGATAAAAAAAGTATCTCATCACTTAAAATTTACATCAATAAGGATATATGAGAACATATCCCAACATAAAAATATGTGAATTAAAAGACCCAACAAAAGAAGTCTTTTAAAAAGAGGAGGGTGAATGGTTCCCTTACCGACTTGGGTATCTTTCGAAACATACACCCCATGAATGAAGGTCAATACATCATTGATGTAAATACTCATAAACGAAATTATATTACACAAAGGGTAGAATAATGGGAAGTACATAAACCACTCAAAGGAAATTGTGGGAAATGTAGCATTAATCTCACGGGAATAAAAGTGAGATGAAAAATCCCTTATGAAAACTCAGCAGCCTAACGGCGCCACTTAAAACTTCCAAAATGGATTGATGAGAGAAAATAGGGTCTCTAATCATATGAACAATAAAAATTACAGTAATAGTAATATAAAATGACATCCCAATAACAAGAAATATGATCTTTAAAAGGAATAACATAAAGAGCATACTTAAAAAGAAAGAGATGAGTAGGATCCCTTATCTCGGGTCCGACTTGACTCGATCGTTCTTTAACGTCCTAAATAATAAACTTGAGTTAAGTTCTATTTTATTAAGAACCGTTTTCAAGTTCATTATTCCTTTTATATCACTTATTTCCATTTTATAAACATTATGTAATCATTTAAGTTAATAATGTTTGTTTTGTCGATATTTGGTTCTTAAGTCGAAAGTGAACTTCTTACAATTACATGTTGTTCGTGTGGTCAAAGGGGCATTATATACAGAATGATATTCATGATTTGGATATCATATATATCATATATATCCAGCATATACATGTATTTATAACATTACATAATCATTTAGAGGTAAGAAATGAAATGCACCATTCATGGAGACGGTAAGCCGTATGTACGCATGAACGCTACTTTAATTTCTTTGTCATATTAATGGAATTAAAACTAAATGATAGGTATGTATATTTTAATTCCATAATTATATTCATCATTTATATGTAACATAAATTATATATACCCATTATAAATATGTACTTATAATAGTACATTACATTTGGGGATAAGAAATGAAATGCACCGTTCATGGAGACGGTAAGTCGTACGTACGCATGAACGCTACTTTCATTTCTATCTAATACATTAATGGAAAGAAATAATAATGATATAGAGATATATTATAATTCCAGTATAAAATCATATATAATAACTTTAAATCCATCCTTTATACGACCCACATATGGCATTAACGAATCACATCACTTTGAGGGGGCGGTAGTCCGCACTTCCTTAAATGAAGATATCGCGTTTACCCATAATGGAAACCATAAAGGTATGACATAAATGAATAATACAGAAGCTTAAGTAAAAAATAAAAATATTATATATCATATATAAATATAGTGACATCTTAATGTCCACCTTTGAAGGTGTTATATGAGTGTTGAACAATCATCATTTCGTGAGGCAGAAATTCGCCATTCACAGAAATAGTATGTTCTTTAACCATTAGATGTAGGTGTGTGTAAGTGTAGCTCGAATACTTCTTATAAAAACATCCTGGTATATTTAATATACTGTATTTGTTACAAATTAAATGAATAAAAAGAGTTTAGGGGGTTGGAGAAGTAAAATAAAACAAAAGGACACAAGTGAAGACATTACCTTAAAATCGGGTAACTCCCTTTGGTTTGAGGTCAAAGGCTTTCTTGGGAAGGCTTCTGCCCAAATTGAAGCTTCAAGAAGTTATATAGGGATGTGGAGAGGCAAAATGGGCAGGGTTTGGCCGAGCCATAGGCTTTGGAAGTGTGGGTAAGGAGGTAGAGGTGGGGGCCTTTTATAAGAGGAGAGGAGGGGCACTCTTGGAAAGTAAAGAAATGTTACTTTATTTGAAAATGCGTTTCGGATTTAAAAGGTCCCACATTGATATAATTCTAGGATAAGGTGATAAGGGTTCTAAATAAACCCATCCAATAGGTTTTGGACATGTGTAGGTCTTAAATTTTACATTATCTTTCCATTTTATTTAAATCGTTAAATAATGAGGTCATCGCTGCATCATCATGATGTCGTAAATAATTTAATTTATTTAATGTCTAAAAATTATAAAAAAATACTATTATGTAGGAAATCTTTTTAGCTTTCCATTTATTATTTATAGTCAAAGATATGACTTGTATAACCCCATGTAAAAATTAGTTTAGTAAAACATCTCATGTTTGTGTCATTTTTACTTTAACATTAAATAAAAAAGTATTTATGTCATTTTCCAACCAAAGTGGCTCTATGGGGTCCCCAAGTTGACCCATGGATTGTCTTGGTCGGACATGACACATTAAATGAGGTTAGGACATGTGAATAGGTCATTTCATTTTATTAAAACATTATTCTTACCTTAAACGACACTAATTACCTCTAATCGCGATTAAAAACTTAATAAGTTACTATTCACCAAAAAGTTATTTTAATCCCATTGAACCACATTTTACTTTCTAATGACAACCATGTATGTTGGATTTTTGAAATTCAAAACACAGAGGTGGAAAAGTTTCATTTAAACGAAAAATCAGTTTCTTTAACTACCACTTAGTGGTTTCACTATTCATCAAAAATTGAAGTTCTTCAGAAAAATACCAAAACTTCACCCTAAGCTATATTTGATATTCCGAATTCAAAAATAAAGTCTATTTTAAAAAATTGAAAAAATATAATTTGCATTAATTAATTTAATAATTAATTCCCGCTGTTAGAGCAAATAGCGTGTTTTTATGAAACAATAAGTATCAAAAGATTGACACTAGTTTAAGTCCGATTTCAAAGTGAAATTAATTACAATGACCACAATTGGATTAAATGGTAAAAATATATTCTAATTTCACTTTAAAACCAATTCAAAAATATAATCTAATCGTATAAATAAATTATATTAAAATAGGTTTTGAATTAAAATACAACATTTTTCACTATTCATTAAAAATTGAACTTTTTTGGAAAAAAATACAAAAAATTTACGCAAAGTAAACTTTGATGTCCCGATTCTAAAGAATAATTTTATTTTGTCATATATAACACATATAATTGTCAAAAAGTGGATTTAAAAGAGGTTCTCCATCAAAAGGCGGTTAATCAACCTTTTAAAGAATATTAGAATGTTTACACTTAAAATTGGATTCATTTGCATTTTTAATCCTCTAACATTTATTGTAAAAAGTAAAAATATTTGACAGACATATATAATCATTCTGTAGTTAGTTCTGTTCATTCCCTCCATTACAACGGCTAGGCGTTAACTACTATTTAAAATAATATTATTTTATTATTAAAGTGCAACGTAAGATTCCTAAGAAACTCGTTGTTGTGTGTTGGGTACGCCATTGAGCATAGCATCCCCTTTAAAGTAATATTAATATTTTATTCAAAAATATGGATAAATATAAAAATGTCATATTATTTATTTACCTGGGGTGTTACATCCTTCCCCCCTTTTGGAAATTGCGTCCTCACAATTTTAAAATTGAGCTTGGAAACATCCTTGAAAGTCCCACATCGGACCAAGAATCGGTAAAACAATCACTTTAAAATAAAGAAATATAAGTACAGAGGTCACCCGAGTTAACCCATAATAGGATTTCGTGTAGGAAAACATGGACATGGAAGAAAAAGCAAAGGGTCATGTTCTTTAGGGAGAGTGATAGTAAACATGTCTAGGAGAAAGTTAACAATAAGAAAATCACAAACTTGTGATGGGTTAAACGGTATTCAATTCTCCAGTAGGAAAAGTTAATAGACAACATTTTTGTTTTAAGTTACTTTTTATTGAGGAATTTATTCATAAGGAAACATAATCACTTATCATGTTGACTTTCAACATTTACTAGATTCCTTAATCAAACACATATTTTTTCCAAAAGACGAGTATTTAGGAAGACTTGTTCGCATTAAGAGTACTATAATCAAATTATAGAGAATCACCAAATCCAAAAAAGATAACTATATATTTCCCATGTCTTTAGACTTTAACCAAAACCAAAACTAAAAATGTTAGTACAAGATCAGATAATCCAGAAAAGGATAACCCTTTATAAAAAGAAAATATATTCTTAATCTCCAAAATTTGTCCAACAAAACCCAAAGATCAACGAGGACCATTCAATAAACAATTTGTCCATAAAATTCTTCAAAGTAAACCAAAATAATATTGAAACCCAAATATTTGACGGTTTTAGTGACATAGTCTTCCAAGTTAAATCGCAACATTTATCTCCAAACAACATTAGTTTCTCTTAAAGTCTCATATTGAAAAGTAATTAACCTAATCACATACCCTCCATGATAGGTTAATAAATTTCCATAGATAACCCAAAATAAACATACTCTTAATTCATAAAATCATATAACTAAAAAGAATCAGTCAAACTAACCAGGGACTTCACGTAGTCTAGTGGTAGGCGATAAATACCAGTCACACTTTGGTTGTGGGTTCGATTCCCGCAGCTTTGTCCGACGTGACGAGTTGTCACACGGTCTGCATGTTTTCCTTTTTCCAAAACTATATAATTCTCAAATCATTCCCCAAAAAGAGATAAAATCACCATAACATAATTTTACATCAATTTTATCTCAAGCCTTTCACTTCCATCATAACATATAGTAACCCATAATTACCTCAAAAGTAAGGATCATATAAACCCAAATGGTTCTTTATAACTATGTCCACAAAAGAAAAGATAACTATTCCTTGAATAAAATTTTTATATATTAAACATCAGTGTTACACATACTATAAAAAGTCTTCTAATGTACCCCATCATCAAAAGACACTTAATACTCTTAAGAATTTCACCATAACTCTTGAAGCCCTTATATGTTGACTTCTTACTCATTCAACATTCTTCATGATCCATTAACCATTCCTTTCCAACTTATTCTGAAATACTTCTTTCATACAAACAAAATCATGAATCATATCCTAATATTCCAAAATAGAAAACAAAAGTTAAGAAATAATCCATACCTTTAATTGGTCATTATCAGTTTCTTCATCCTCAATCGGAATGGCATTAGGTATTGGTAAACGAGTATTTGTATGATCTTGGTGATCCCATTCTCAAAACTTCTTTATAGGACATGTGTTTTCATAATGACCATTCACACCACATTTAAAACATTCAATTGATTCCTCAGAAAGAACTTCCTTCCCTTTCCTCGAGTCAACTGGATGCTTCCTTTTTCCATGGAAGGTTCTTGCTTTATGACCTTAATTTCCATATCTATAGCATATTTCTGTCCCTTTGAAACATTTTCCTAGGTGTTTCTTTCCACATCCATGACACATAGATTTTTGAACACACATACCTTTATGATTATTACCTATAGTTCCATAGGGATTTGTTTCTCGCATATATGATGCCTTATAGAAATCACCAAGGTTTAGGTGGTCAATCATGACTCCAGATAGTTGGTTGAGGATATACACAAGAGTTCTCCTTGCAGCTCCCATATCATTCAGTTTCTCGCTCAGAAAACTGTCACAGTTTCCTTCACATCCACCGTTACCTTGGTGCCTGCTAGATCCAGCCATTTACTAAAACCAAAAAGGGTTAATGTGAGTATAACAACAAAACCATCATGTACTAATGAGGAAGATATACTTACTCATTCACTTTATCTAAAAACTATGACTCTTTCTTAAATCCTAACCATTATGGTCATGTCACTTATGCTTAAAGAATACCCTAACCTCTAAAGTTATCTAAACCGACCTTTGATACCAACTATAAGGCCCCGGACTTAAACCTTACTTAATATTGAAATAAATGAATAATTCACATTGAGGATCTTTTCAGGTTTAGAGTTTTAGAGAATTAGATCATAACTATTACATCTCAAAAGATTACAAAGTAGAAAATTCTACTAAGTTTCCATAAAATAAAAACTCTTAAAAAGAAACATGTCTAGTTCCATGTTTTAGAGAGCATGACTTTCCGTTGATCCCATCCTTGACACTATTCCACGTTAAGTCCTGTGAAAAACATTTCAAAAACTTGGGATGAGCATAAAAAGCTCTGTAATAAATACACAAAGAATGAAAACTGTTAGTTTTTCAAAACAACATGTAAACCATGTATACATTATCAAAGTAATACTTTTCACCTTCTCGAATTAGTAAAAACTCTTCACTGAATAAAAGTTCATTACTTACCCTTTTGTAACCAAAAGATTACCATAAAACCCATATAAATATCACATAACATATAAAGGTAACTTGGGACATAAACATACTTAAGTAGAATAACCATAAGGCCGACTTACACACATATCACTTAATGGAATAGCCAATCAGCCAACTTCCATACATACTTAATGGAATATCCATATGACCGACTTCCATACCCAATGCATTGGAGGTTATAACGTAACCACCCATCCTGGTATTCACGACACCACCCGTCATATGGTTTATCACATAACCACCCGTAAAATGTCCAAGTACCATTATAAAATTATAACACATTAAACCAACATAACGGAATGATAACATTTCCACATTTCAATCACAATATATCATTTAAATATATTGACATAATATAATCCTTTATCAAAACTATTTTCAATACCAAAATACAAAAAACGTATATGGTATTTATTTTATTTTAAAAACAGTATGGCTTGTTGAGGAAGCCAAAGATCAAATAATACTCGCGGCGGCAGAAAAGGTCATTGTCACTGCGTACGTAAAAGAAACATTCCTTTTTTTTAGTAAAACGCTTCTTATAAAAAAGATTACTTTTGAATAAACGTAAAAGTCAAAGGGGTTTATACACCGTATAAAAGAAGGTTGTGTATAAAACAAAATATTCCTCAATGAATGGGGATTGAGACGAAGACCCTTACAAAGACGGTATCCTTGGTTTAAGGATAAACCAATTGCATAACTATGTGTGACAAACGAATACACCAAATATAAGTGGATATTAAGTGTAAAAACAATCAGAGGTTATTCACACATATTCATAGAACGACATATTCAAGGAGTACAAGTTTATCCCAAAGAATCAAATTTGGGTTAAAAAGTTCCCTTGCAATAATTTGACAGCCTAACTGCGTCACTTAAAAATTCAGAAAAAGAGTTGATGAGAGATAAAGAAAAGTATCTCATCACTTAAAATTTACAACAATAAGGATATATGAGAACATATCCCAACATAACAATATGTGAATTAAAAGACCCAACAAAAGAAGTCTTTTAAAAAGAGGAGGGTGAAAGGTTCCCTTACAGACTTGGGAATCTTTCGAAACATACACCCCATGAAAGAAGGTCAATACATCATTGATGTAAATACTCATAAACGAAATTATATTACAAAAAGGGTAGAATAATTGGAAGTACATACACCACTCAAAGGAAAATGTGGGAAATGTAGCATAAATCTCACGGGAATAAAAGTGAGATGAAAAATCCCTTACGAATACTCAACAGCCTAACGGCGCCACTTAAAACTTCCAAAATGGATTGATGATAGAAAATAGGGTCTCTAATCACATGAACAATAAAAATTACATTAAAATTAATATAAAATAACATCCCAATAATAAGAAATATGAGCTTTAAAAGGAATGACATAAAGAGCATACTTAAAAAGAAAGAGAGGATTTAGATCCCTTACCTCGGGTCCGACTTGACTCGATCGTTCTTTAACATCCTGAATAATAAACTTGAGTTAATTTATATTTTCTTAGGAACCTTTTTCGAGTTCATTATTCATTTTATATCACTTATTTCCATTTTATAAACATTATTTAATCATTTAAGTTAATAATGTTTGTTTTGTCGATATTTGGTTCTTAAGTCGAAAGTGAACTTCTTACAATTACATGTTGTTCGTGTGGTCAAAAGTTTATTATATCCAGAATGATATTCATGATTTGGATATCATATATATCATATATATCCAGAATATACATGTATTTATAATATTACATAATCATTTATAGGTATGAAATGAAATGCACCGTTCATGGAGACGGTAAGCCGTACATACGCATGAACGCTACTTTCATTTCTTTGTCATAGTAATGGAAAAAAAACTACATGAAAGGTATGTATATTTTAATTCCAGAATTATATTCATCATTTATATGTAACATACATTATATATATCCATTATAAATATGTACTTATAATAGTAAATTACATTTGGGGATAAGAAATGAAATGTACCGTTCATGGAGACGGTAAGCCGTACGTACGCATGAACGCTACTTTCATTTCTATCTCATACATTAATGGAAAGAAATAATAATGATATAGAGGTATATTATAATTCTAGTATAACATCATATATAATAACTTTAAATCCATCCTTTATACGTCCCACATATGGCATTAACGAATCACATCACTTTGAGGGGGCGGTAGTCCGCACTTCCTTAAATGAAGATATCGCGTTTACCCATAATGGAAACCATAAAGGTATGACATAAATGAAAAATACAGAAGATTATATAAAACATAAAAATATTATATATCATATATAAATATAGTGACATCTTAATGGACATCTTTGAAGGTGTTATATGAGTGTTGAACAATCATCGTTTCGTGAGGCAGAAATTCGCCATTCACGGAAATAGTATGTTCTTTAACCATTAGATGTAGGTGTGTGCAAGTGTAGCTCGAATCCTTCTTATAAAAACAACCTAGTATATTGAATATACTGGAGTTTATACAAAAAAAATGAATAAAAAGAGTTTAGGGGGTTGGAGAATCAAAATAAAACAAAAGGACACAAGTGAAGACATTACCTTAAAATCGGGTAACTCCCTTTTGTTTGAGCTCAAAGGCTTCCTTGGGAAGGATTCTGCCCAAATTGAGGCTTCAAGGAGTTATATAGGGATGTGGAGAGACAAAATGGTCAGGTTTTGGCCAAGACAAAGGCTTTTTAAGTGTGGGTAAGGAGGTAGAGGTGGGGGCCTTTTATAAGTGGAGAGGAGGGGCACTTTTGGAAAGTAAAGAAATGTTACTTTATTTGAAAATGATTTTAGGATTTAAAAGGTCCCACATTGATATAATTCGAGGATAAGGTGAAAAGGGTTCGAAATCCACCCATACAATAGGTTTTGGACATGTGTAGGTCTTATATTTTACATTATCTTTCCATTTTATTTAAATCGTTAAATAATGAGGTCATCGCTGCATCATCATAATGTCATAAATAATTTAATTTATTTAATGTCTAAAAATTATAAAAAAATACTATGATTTAGGAAATCTTTTTATATTTCCATTGATTATTTATAGTCAAACATATGACTTGTATAACCCCATGGAAAAATTATTTTAGTAAAACATCTCATGTTTGTGTCATTTTTACTTTAACATTAAATAAAAAAGTATTTATGTCATTTTCCAACCAAAGTGGCTCCATGGGGTCCCCAAGTTGACCCATGGATTTTCTTGGTCTGACATGACACATCCAATGAGGGTAGGACATGTGTATAGGTCATTTCATTTTATTAAAACATTATTCTTACCTTAAACTACACTAGTTACCTCTAATCGCGATTAAAAACTTAATAAGTTACTATTCACCAAAAAATATTTTAATCCCATTGATCCACATTTTACTTCCTGATGATAACCATGTATGTCGTATTTTTGAAATTCAAAACACAGAGGTGGTAAAGTTTCATTTAAACGAAAAATCAGTTTCTTTAACTACCACTTAGTGGTTTCACTATTCATAAAAAATTGAAGTTTTTCAGAAAAATACAAAAACTTCACCCTAAGCTATATTTGATATTCTGAATTCAAAAATGAAGTCTATTTTAAAAAAATTCAGAACATATAAGTTTCATTAATTAATTTTATAATTAATTCCCACTGTCAGAGCAAATAGCGTGTTTTTATGAAACAATAAGTATCAAAAGATTGACACTAGTTTAAGTCCGATTTCAAAGTGAAATTAATTCCAATTACCACAATTGGATTAAATGGTAAAAATATATTCTAATTTAACTTTAAACCCAATTCAAAAGATAATCTAATAATATAAATAAATTAGATTAAAATAGGTTTTGAATTAAAATAGAACATTTTCACTATTCATTAAAAATTGAACTTTTTTGGAAAAAAATACCAAAAATTTACGCAAAGTAAACATTGATTTCCTGATTCTAAAGAAGTATTTTATTTTGTCAAATATAACACATAAAATTGTCAAAAAGTGGAATTAAAAGAGGTTCGCCATCAAAAGGCGGTTAATCGACCTTTTAATGAATATTAGAATGTTTACGCTTAAAATTGGATTCATTTGCATTTTTTAATCCTCTAACATTTATTGTAAAAATTAAAAATATTTGACAAACATATATAATAATTTTGTAGTTAGTTCTGTTCATTCCCGCCATTACAACTACTAGGCATTAACTACTATTTAAAATAATATTATTTTATTATTAGAGTGCAACGTAAGATTCCCAAGAAACTTGTTGTTGCGTGTTGGGTACGCCATCGAGCATAGCATCCCCTTTAAAGTAATATTAATATTTTATTCACAAATATGGATAAATATAAAAATGTCATATTATTTTTTTACCTGGGGTGTTACAGTTATTATTCCTATGGTCAAAATTGATGTAATCATAGGAAGGGATTTTATTACTCCATATAAATCCTGCATCCATTATCAATGATTCATGGTTGGTTAATGATAAATATTAACTTTATATATTGATAAAATACAATATATGGTCTTTTATTCCCATCAAAAAATTATGTTTATCTTATATGGTTGGGGATAAAATCAACATTGATGATATGACCACATTACGAGATTTTTTTGATGTATTTATTGAAGAGATTGCTTGTTTTCAAAAAAAACATGAATTTGAGTTCAAAATTTAACTCATACCCAGTGCCACATCTATTTAAAATACTCCCCATAGAAAGGACCTAATCGAGTTGTTGGAATTAAATAAGAAACTCTAAGAGAACCAGTAAAAATCATTCATTTGGCCATGTAATTCACCATGGGGTGCACCGATTCCTTTTTTAGAATAAATATGGATCAATGCGACTTTGCATTAATTATCAAGAGATGAATAGAATAATGATTAATAACAATTATCCTCTACCCCATATTTATGACCTTATTGATCAACTGCATAGAGGTCAACACTTTCCCATAATTGACCCATATTCAGGATATTTTTACTAGAGGTTTGAGAAGGAGGATATACCTAAGATAATATTTTGTACATGTTTTAGACACTATGAGTATACAGTGATTCCATTCAGTCTTAAAAATTCCCTATAAATAATTATAGATTTAATAAATATAGTCTTTATAGATTACTATGATGTGTTTTTCGTAATCATTTTTGATTATACCCTTATATATACCAAGAGATTCGAAGAATATGAAGATCAATTAATAATTCTAATGGAGAACATGAAAAATAATACATTATATCAAAAGTTTATAAAGATTAAAAAATTTTATAATAAGATTTTTTTGGGGTCATATAATCTCATGTGAGGATATTTCATTGGATCCACCAAAGAAATTGTCTATTAAACATTTACCTAGATAAACCAATGTGATGAAGATCTATAGATTTCTTGGTTTGGATGGATATTATTGATGATTTATAGAGAATTTTTCATGGATATCTAATCAACTCAACCATTTAAATTGTAAGGGATATAATTTCCTCTAGAAAGATGAATGTGATAGATATTTCTAGATATTTAAGACAATATTAGTTAGTGCACCTATAATTTATTCACCCTATAGTGGGGTAAGGAATATAATCTATAGTAATGTATCAATGAATGAAATGAGATGAATTCTTATGAATAATGATATGATGATTGAATATGAATCATGAAAATTTATGTTTCATGAGAAATATTACCCAAATCATGATTTGGATTTAGATTTGATAAATTTTGAAATAAAAATAAGTGGGAAATATCTTTTTTTAGAAAAGAGATATATATATATACTAATCATAATGGTTTAAATTATATTTTTACACATAAGGAGTTAAATATGTGCCAGAGAGTATTGTTGGAGATGATTAATTATTACAACTTGTCCACACACTACCACCTATGGAAAGAGAACAATGTAATAGATCTCCTCTCCTCATTGTCTAGAGATGGAATTGGAAGATTACTTAGCCTTAAGAAAAATCCACAAGGTTTCAAAGGCTTACAATAAATTCCAAGGGATTCATTTAAATATTTGGGAACAATTTCCATTTGAAAATAAAACAACCAACCAAACATTTTATTACCAAATAAACCAAAACATGATGTATGATTTCAATGAAATAATACTCAGTAATATAACATTTATATCAAAACCAATTATAAAGTGTACCAAAATAGAAGACTACAAAAAGAACCAAGAACACAATAAATACATAACAAAGTACAACATAATGAACACCATGAAACTCTAAAGCACCAACACGAACCTTGCCCCAACCCCACAAAAAAACTCTTGTATCACTAGAAACCGCTTGATAAGTGCGATACATTACAATTTCATATGTACTGATAAGAAATATATTCAAAATCAACAATGTTCTATAGTAGGTGTGAGTAATGAAACCCAGTATGATTTCCCCAAATAATGTATTTACTCATGCCCCGAGGATAGAACATGTTTGAACATTTATATAGAACAATTTATATAAGGAAAAATTAAAATATTTTATAAAATAATTTCAAATAATTTTCTTTTCAAAATTATATTCAATTAATTACAACTCTTCAAATGAAAACAACCAAAAAACAATTTAAAACTCTTTCGTAGTCTCATTTTGGCATAATTAATTCCATTCCACATATGCAGACATACAACCAGGCATGTAACATTAAACTCTTTACATTGATGAGTGGTGAGCCCTTAATTCAGTAACCTATCACTTAATGACCCAATTAATGGGTGAAATCCTAGAACCTTATCCATCCCACTAATGGCTAGGAAGACTTCATACCCTTATCTATCATGAATGCATATGAACCTAGACAACCATTATTCCAAAACTGATACCAAAAAAACCATTTCAACCATTTCAATAAAACCATAATATTATTGAAAAACATTTAAATAAAGTATTTTTATAAAACCGACATTTTATTGAAAACAAATTTCCCAGGAACAAACCCATTTTTTTAAATCATCATTTTATAACCAAGTTACCAATTTCACTGTCCAAAAAAATTCCCAATTTCCATAATTCTATATATCATCTCTAAAGAGGGTTTCCAAAATGAAATTAACATTAATTTCACCAAAAAATCAAGAAAGGATATAAAATATGAATTATGACTTCATGTTACAAATTTAGGAGTTTAGAGTAAAGAAACATACCTCAGAAAATATGGATAACACAAAAAACAACAATAAAAAACTAATTAAACGAGGTAAAAACTCAATAAATCCACCTTTTATCTCTTAAAATGACTTCAAAAAAGCCCAATCGAATCCTATTTGTCATCAAATACCTTATATATATTCACATCGGAAGTATATCCATGAAATAAAGAGATGGGTAAAAGTAGATCAATATACAACCAAATAAAACTACAAAGGACAATTACTTTCTGCAAGAATCCGACTTCAATATAGAAAAAAAGTCTTTGAATCACCTTATAATCGATGAGAGAAGCCAATAATACCATTAGAAGGTGAAAATAATGAGTTAGGGTTAGATTGGGGAATAAATGAGGGGTCAAAACACGTTCTTACCTTTGATCCACATTTGTGGATCTTGTTTTTAAACGATTCATGGTTAGTCACATGGTTGGGAAAGTCATGCACTTATTATGCACTAGCCACTAACTCAAGAGGGACCCGACATGGTTGGATCACACTATTATAAAAATAATTTTCAAACCATAATAATGTTGATCATCCGGAATTTCCTGATTTCTCCTAGGAGGATGCATGGTTTGGAAAAACCATTCACCTGCTAGTGAGACTTCCCCTTAGATCTTGTCTCATTATGCTCGGTTTCCTTTAGGAGTTTCAGAATTTTCACAACTGTGCACCAACCATGAACCTTTACAAAATCCCCAAAAAATATTCCAAAATTCTTTAAAACCCTAAAAAACATATCAAATATACATTACATACTTAAAAATCATAAATGAAGGGTTACTTGAAACTGGGGGGAATTACATTCTCCCCACCATTGGCCTTTCCGAACAAGGAATGTATAAAAACACTAGAGTAAAAAAAGAGTTTGGGACATTGTTTGATCATCTGTTTCTCATATTCCCAATTCTATTCTTGAATTTAAACATTCTGCTAGAAATCCAACACTAAAACATTGATTTTTTAAATGAAGACTTTTTGTTACCTATAAAAAATCCACCCTGGGATATACAGCAGAGGAGCAGCCGTCACTAGTTAAATGTGATCACACCGAATCACATAGTCAGGATATGGATGATACTTTTTTTAATTGAGATACATGAAACACATTGTTCATATCACTAAACCTTCGTGGTAGTGCGAACCAATATTCCATATCACTAACTTATTCAAGTATCCCAAAAGGGAATACATATCAGGGAGATAACTTTCCATTCATCCCAACACATTGATGTCCAAGCTGTGGAGAGATCCTAAAAAACAATTAATCACCCCCTCAAATTACAATGAATGTCAATGATAGTCCTCATATGATTTATGATGAATCTGAGTGATCCATATCCATTTCTTGATCAGTTAAATACTCTCTATTGTTTCATGGAAAAGGCTCATCCCAACCAGTGAAGTATTACCTGTTTCCACTTAAAAAATTAGAGAATGAAAAAGAATCACATACAACGCTTTAAAGGGATCTATATGTATAATTTCCTAATATTTTATTTTATATAATAATTACACCAATGGTATGTGTACTTCCCATGTTCCCCCACAATCCATTACACAAACCCACAACATGAATTCCAACATTTGTACTATCTGTTCAATTTTCCATCTATTTGAGGATGATATTCCATACTCATGGTAAATTGAGTCCTAAGAGATTTATATAAGGATTTATTAAAAGGATATGTAAACCTTAGATATTTGTATAACACTATTGAAACCGGTATACCAAGCCTATTTACCACTTATCTGATATATATTTTTGAAAAGTCCTATACTATATGAGATTGATAAATAAAAAAGAAACGTGATTATTTTTTGAGATGATCTACATTCACCAATATGGAATTGTTTTTTCAAACTATTCATGGGAGACCAATTAAAAAATACATATATATATATGACCCCATTTAAAAAAAATGATATGTAAGGACTAAAATAAGAACTCTAGTTACTAATTCACTTCTTTAACATACTGACGTGTTCAAAATGTAAAAAAAATTCAACAATATTAATTTTCATACGGACCCACCAAAACTATGCTTTCAAAACCTTATACGTATTTTTTTATTACATGGTGAATATTTCATCATAAAAGGTGGTAAGAATGAATAATTTATTCCTGACAATATATAGGTATGACCATCTAATTTATGAACCACAACACTAAACTACCATCCATCATATAACCCTCAATGGTCTCCCGACCATTTAGTTTCAACCTCAAAAACACACATCCTCCATCAAAATGTCTATGATTATTAAACTATCTCCACCAAATTAGGAACAAATGAAATTTGATTGAAAATCGCAACATCACATTGGTCTTTACATTCCATGTTCATGTCCTCTTGGATCAACATCAGCTTCCACTCATCTGAAGCTTCTTATTTCCATATAAGATTATGAAATTATGTTTAATGAATCTACCACTATATTTACTTTAAATGGTGTATAAATTAATTCAAATTAAATCATTTCGAGATACTACATATATCTTATTTGTCTTAAATTAAATCCCATTATGAGAAAATGTTTTTCAAGCTCATATAATTCGTAAACAATGTGAGTTTTTCACCAAAGTGGTAATGATGCCATGTCTTCAATGCCTGTAATATGGAATTTAACTCCAAATAATGTTATTTTAGTTCATCACATTTAACCATAACTGTATTGAGCCATAGGAAATAACATGATTTCCTGATTTTAGAACACATAACAACCCTGATCTTGATGAAACTAGATACACCACATAACCCTATCCTGATTCTAAATAAATAATGATTGGTGCTGATGCATGTATAACATTAAGCTCATGAAAAGACTTCTAACATTACTCATTCTATTGGAATGGGAAATTTTCCATGCCAAAGTTTTCAAAGGTGAGGCTAGTCATGAAAAATTACAAACCAAGAGTTGGTAATTACCAGTTAGACTAAGGAAACTACATATCTCAAAGGCATTATTTAGTATTTTCCAAGATATAATAGCCTCTATATTTTCTTGCTCAATAGAAAATCATTTTTCAAAGGTTACATGGCTATGTAAACTTACCTATTGTGTCCAAATATCATACTTTGATAAATTATAATACAGTCGATAATCCCTCAAGAATGCCAACACTGTTTCTTTGTATTGCCCCATGCTTAGTCATTTTCCTTGAAAACACAAATATTTTATCCAAAAACACCACAAAAAATATCCATATATCTTTTATATATTGGATTAATTAGTTACAAAAATACTATTGGTACATTTGTAGGACCGAAAGACATAACGACGTATTCATAATGGCCATATCTACTCCTAAAAGCAGCCTACATAATATCGTCATTCCAAACCCATAATTGGTGATAACCTAAGGGCATGGAAATCATAAATAATCCCTTATATTCACTAAATTGATAAAATTGATCATAAATTCATGGATTTGGATACCGATTCATTACCGTAACATAGTTAAGCTTCTGATATTCCACACACAACCTTAGAGTTCCATCTTCCAATTTGAAAACTAAACCAGTGCTACCTAGGGAGATGTGCTTGGCCGATTGAACCCTTTTATTTTCATCTCATCCAACTGCACATTCAATTCACATAATTATATTGGTTCTATTCAATAATATCGAATTAAAATAGGACTTCTCCATGGAAAGATAGAAATCACAAACATCACTTCCCCTACACATGGAAAACATGAGCAGTTATGATGAAAAAATCCAGAAACTAATTCAAAATGGCTGAAAAATGTTATATTTGATCAATTTTATTGATTTTAAAGTCATGTTCATCATCTCATACTAGATCTTTCCAAATACAGGTTCCAACAAGCCTGTTTCACCTGCCTTTACATTCTTATATACTGTAAACAGATTATCAATTAACTGATTAGTCATATAACTGACTCTATATATATAATAATAGATTTGAGACTTGAAAATTTCTAGCAAATCCATAAAAAGAATTATATCACAAACAAATGTCTCAAGAATAGAGAGAACCCATATCAACACAGCTCCATCAATTGTTATAGAAAATGATCTACATGTAAAGGCTAGACATTCTCTTTGACCTAGAAGAGTTTGAGGATTTTATCTATAAGGCATAATCTAAACTTTTAATCATAGAAAATAAACAATAAGATAAGGAATAATGTAATTGCTAGCACTCATAAAATTGAAATCTTGAATAACGGTAGAATTTTAAATAATCATACCTCACATGGTTGATTTTCCAGATTGATTATCCACAATAACATTGTCTGCTCCATAAAATTTATTTATTGCAACACTTAGATCCTTATTTCCATGTAGAGATTTACCTTGTTGGGGAGTCATGGTATACCTAGAATCACGAGGTCTATCTTTGTTATGTTTACAAGTGGTATTCTACTACCCTTTCCCTATCAAAGAATAAGATGTTTGTGATACATGATATGTGTCATGAACACCTGACCGTAGACAACAATGAATATAAAACTGAATATTACCAATTTAATTTCAATTAAGGCATGATATAGATGGTTTTATATGCTTTCAATTCATGTCATCGAATGAAACACATTGAAAACAAGAAAGATGGATCGTTGGTTTTGGAGGAAAATTCAGTAATCCAACCATTTGATTCAGACATATAATCCAACATTGGAAATAGGTTTCCCTCTTTTAATTTCTCCCAGAAATAGATTTACCACCATTTTCCATTGGTATCAACATAATTCATCCACCCTTATCTCCTGAGATATCCCTTTCAGCCACTATCTCTCCATTTACCATCTCTTTATAATTCATTATACAAAATAAAAAAATCATAGAGAAAATATCATTCTTCATCTCTAATTCAATGATGTATTCCTTCAAGGAAGAACTAGTAGTAGCTTTGGGTGAAAAGTTAAATAAATTCTAGACTTAAACTATGTAATCCATGAAAAAGATCCCCCTTCGTCAATCTAAATAATTCCATAATTTTTTAAATTATGAACATATGAGGATTGTGTTGTTTTTTAAACAATTATTAAAAATTATCCCTTGAAAGGCCTTATTTTAAATTTATTAGAAATGCTAAATCCTACAATTAGAATGGAATATCCTCCAGTATATACATTTATATCATGACCATTATCTCTTATGATGTGCCTATAAATCCAAATATTAATCATCACATTTATTCACACCTCTACCTTATTTGGATCCTTATCACAAAAAATTATGCGTAGATTTAACTTTTTGAACTTGTTAGAATGATCCACATAACCCAGTTCATCGATAATGTACCCTTTATCCAAAACATGAAACCATTGGAAAATACTCTATACGGGATTTTGGTTCAACTGTGTCTCACGTGATACTATATTTTTAGCATCCTTATCTGGTTGTTTTCTACAATTCCAACCAGGTAAATTTTTATAAAAACACAAAAAACACCACATGTGTCACAATCAAGCAACTGAAGGCTTAAGAATTTCACCTTCAACAAAATCATACAATCAAAACTTTTCTTATCAAATTTCAATATATCCAAAATCAACCATGTTTAAAAATTTCCACAATGTTTTGAAAATGAAACCATTTTCAAAATAACAATTTCATGCCTTTTGAAGTTCTCATATTTTCCAACAACATTAAATTTTTTCAAAACATACCAATTTTTTACCAAATCATATACCATTACTCATAATGAGATATTAAATACCATAGGTAATTCAATTCTATAATTCATGTCATGATCATATCATTGGATAAACCCATGAAAATGAGATTTTAAATCCTATAAGTGTCTCCAAAACACTTATGAACCCAACTCACCTATAACTTCACATTCAAAAAAAGGTAAGCTGTGTCTTTTTTATGCTCAATATTTCAATTCTCAATGATCCAACACATTTATATAAACCCAACAAAAGGAAAAAACTAGAGTGAATTTCAACTCCAAGACTGACCAGACTAATGACCACTTGTTCCACAATAAAAAAACAAGATCGATATTTCATAGAATAAAAATATTGAAAAATATGATAACACTTATTACATCCCACCATCCTCATTGGAAAAAGAAAGAATTATAATGTTACGTGGACCTAAGAGACATCCCCAAGGCTCTAAAGCTGGAAATAAATGTAAAGTGATTCATATAATAATGGGGGATGACTTTCCCTTGAAAAATAAAAGAACCAACAAAACATGAAATTACCAAATAAATCCCTATATGATGAATGATATTAATGAACTAAAACTCAAAGTTATATCATTTAAATCAAAACAAACTAAAAATAGTACCACAATTGAATAATAGAAAATATCTATTTATACAGAAGAATACATAACAAACAAAACCTCAATGACCACCACATAACTCCAAACCTCCAACATGAACCATGCTCTAACTCTACAAAACAGACCATGATTCACAATTCACAACTAGATAAGTGTGATACATTACCTTTTACCATGTCACCATAAACTATATATTCAAAATAATCAATGTTCCAAAGTAGGGGGGAGTAATGAAACTCAGTAGACCTTCCACAAATGACATCCCTACTCATGACACTAGGATAGAACATGTTTTGATATTTATTAATAAATAATTTATATATAATAATTTAAAATAGTTTATAAAACAATGTAAATCAATTTCCCTATTAAAATAGTTTTCCAAAAAAATCCATTTTCCAATGAAAAAAATTCATTACATTAAACAAATATTTATTTAATAAATTTCATGAATCAAAACCAAATAATCATTTCCAAATAATTTTGAGTGGTGAGTCATCCTTTCTGTAAGTCATCACTTAATGAACCAAATGATAGGGAAAATTTCTAGACAATATCCATAACACTAATGATTATAGTGAATTAAAACCCTTATCCATCCTGAGTTCACCTGAACCCACACAACCATTATGCCAAAACAAATTACAAAACACCCATTTCAACCATTTCAATAAAACTCTAAATTTAATAGAAACCATTCAAACCAAAACTTTCAAATGAACTAATATTTATTAAAAAAATTCCATGAATCAAAACTAAATTATCATTTCAAAATAATCATTTTAAAATCAACTTAATAATATCACTTTCTAAAAAGATTCTAAATTTCAATAATTATATAAACCTTTACTAAAGAGGGGTTCCAATAGGAAAATCACTTCAATTGTAAAACCAATTTCAATAAAAACAATAAATTTTAAATTAATCCTTTATTTATTAAATTTTGTAGTTTATATTGAATCCACCCGGCTTAGAGAAGTTTTCAAAAAAAAAACGACACTAAAACACCCACAAAATCGGGTTGAAACTCCAAAAACCCACATTAGATATCTTCCCATAACACATAAAAATAAAAATATAATCACATTTAGCATCAAATAACACACACACACACACACACATATATATATATATATATCTATTGGGGAAATAGATCTACGAAACCAAGAGAGAGGGATTAGTAGGTCAATGAAAAACCAAGAAAAACTATCGAGATCAATTACATACCATGAGAATCTGGACTCAAAACATGAAAAGAAGCCTTCAAATAACCTTAGGATCTATGGGATAAGACTCTATAACCATTGGGAGGATGAAATACCAAGCCAGGTTCGGTTTTGGGAGAAAATGAGGGGTTACAACACAATCCATAATTATATACATATTTTTTGGGATATGGTTATTAAACCTTTCAAAGTTATTTTAATAGTTAGGAAAACTATGTGCTAACAATGCACCGACCACTATATAATGGGGGAACATGCATGGTTGGATCACAAGGAAATATGAAACATGCACCAACCATTATAAATTCCACTATCCAACACTTCATGGTTTCCCTTAGGTGGATGAAAAGTTTGGACAAAATTTGTGCCTACCTGCGCACCTTCCCCTTAGCCCCAGTCTATTTTTTCATGGTTTATTTTATGAGTTTCATGGTTTTAACTAATAATTAACCAACCATGAACCATTATAAAATCCTCCAAATAATTATAAAAGTATCCAAAAACCTCCAAAACATCACCCATATACATTATATACCTAAACATCATAAATGAAGGGTTACTTACTTAAAACTGAGGATGATACAAATAATGTGACAGGGTGTTTCAGTTTAAAGGATCATAATAGATTATCCATTATGAGGATAAAAAATATTAAATACTTATATAATTTCGATGGATGGGAATTTAAATCATAATATTAGGGGATAAATATTATCTTTCTCAAATAAGTGTTCAACCATATTTGCAAGTAAGGATAAACGAGGTGTTAAATGGAGATTTATTATTGTAAAATAAGGATATAATTATTCATGAGTTCAACCAATAATATGATGGAATGATAGTATTCGGGAATCATATGTGTAATAAATTCATATAGGATTTGAGGAATAAAATATTAAAACAGTTTTATAGTTTTTCATTCTCTATTAATTTTGGAAGTACAATGATGTATAAAGATTAGAAAAAGTACTTATGTTGGGATTCAATTAAGAGAGATATAATTTTTTTTTATCTCAGTGATTAGTATGTCAAAAATTTAATCATGAGAGACAAAATTATATGGGGATGTTACAAATATTACCCACAGAAGAATGAAAATAGGAAAACATCACTATAGATTTTGTGATCAGAATCCCTAAATCATCAAAAGGGATCAATTCTATATGGGTTTTAGTAGAAACCTTTCAGTGGATACACACTTCATTTCATTTCAATTAGAAAATATTTCCATCTAAATAAAATTTATAGGATATACATTAGGTAAGTAGTATGGTTTCATGGAGTACCACATTCTATTTTGAATGATTAGGATACGAGTTTTACATTTATATTCCGGAAAAGTATTTAGTAGGATATATATATAGGTATAAGTTTCATCACTATGTATTATCATCATATATATGGTTAGTCTAATAGATAAATTAAAACACCAAAGGATATTTTTAGATTATTTTCTATGTATTTTATAGATTATTGGAATGAACACCTTAATACAGTTGAGTTTCCATACAACAATAGATTTCACTTGAGCATTTATATAGACCTTTATGATGCCCTCTATGGAAATAAATGTAGAAATAATATGTATTGGGATATAATTAGAGAAATAATACTATCGGTACTTGAGTTACATGATGAAATTGAAAAGAAGGATATGGCCATTCAACAACACAGAAGGGTAATACAAATTTGGAAGAAAAATTATGCTCACAATCAACAGTGTGATCTAGAATTTGATGTTTTTGATAATTATTTTCTAAAATTTTATAGATGGAATAAGATAATTAGTTTTTTAAATAAGGGAAAACTAATCCCTAGGTATTTCATTCATTTTAAAAATATGGATTGCATTGAGATAGTATATTATCAAATGATGCTTCCACCAAACCTCTCTTAATACCAAAATATGCTTTATGTATCTCTAATGAGGAATTATATACGTAATTATAAAAATGATCTAAACATAGAGTATGTACAATGGAAGAATGATCTTTTATATGAGGAAGAACTAATGAATATTTTTAATCATATAGAGAAATTGATACAAAAAAATTCCACTCATCTGGTCAAAGTATTATGGAGAAACCACTCTCTCGAAGAAGGTTTGTGGGAAACTAAGGATGTAATTTGGAAGAAGTATCCTAAGTTGTTTTTAAAAATTGAACATAATTTAAATGGTGAATGTAATTTTAATGGGGGTATAATGTAAAACCTAGATATTTAGTGAAATATGTTTGTCAAATAAATTTAATATATTCTATAGCTTAAGTTACATGCAACAACGAGTTTTAATGAACCAAGTTATACTATAAATATTATCATTTAAACTATATTGTTATATCCTATTATCCAAACATTTTTGTATGAATAGGAATATTTTAAAAAATAAATTATTTATAATGTTTTTTTAAAATGAAAAAATATGTAAATTGCATTTAATTTTTAGTAAAACCTTTATATGTTTCAAAAATACTATTTTATAGAAAAAAAATTATATTCTCAAATAATAAAGGAAATTTTTGTGACTTATAGAAATAATATCTGTAAACATGAACACAATTTTCTAAATCCAAATTAAAAACTATCTTTCAGATATTTTTGAAACTTTTTTGGTAAAATATTTTTTTCTTTGAATAATCAGAAAAACTATTTTTGATAAAACAAATAAATTATTATTTTTATTATTTAAAAGATCCATTTTATTGTAATATTGTTTATAAAGGAAAAATATTTCAATTAAATACTTATTAATACAATTTAGTATATTTTAATGAACATTATATTGAATTTTTATATTGTAACTCCATATTCTTATTAAAATTTACTATATGGAAAACAAATTCTTTTTATCGCCTCTATGAGTTTTATTTTAAATTACTTACAAAAATTTATTTGAATTGAATTTGATAAAATAGATTGAATATATAAAATAAAAATAATTTATTTTATATAATAAGGTAAAATTAATTTTTAGTCATAAATATTAGTAATAATAATAAAAATTAATTATTATAGTTATGATTAAAATAGGGGTTTTGTACATTACATGTGTATGTGTTAAAATTAATTTTAAACACCAATACGTTATTTATTTAAAAAAATGGATTACATATTTCAAATAATTGTGTCATAATTATCAAATAATAATCATTTTAATATTAATCTTAAAGGTTAAAGTACCTTGGTAAATAAAAAGAGAATAGTGATTGTGGTAAAAAATAACATTGTAAAAGTGTTTAAACATAGAGATTAAGGAAGAACATGTTTTAGAAATGTTATTTATTATAAAATGGATCCTTGAATGAACAATATAATCCCCATAATATTATATTTATCATATTTGGTGGCTTATGGAATGATATTGACTTGACATTATTGGATATGTTTTTCTATTGACAAAAATTCCACTCTACCTCAATTATAAAAGGCGACCTCCTCCACTCACTTATTCAAAACTGATACTTCATTTGGATCAAAAAACCATGCAAAAATCTACCAAAAATAGTTATCCACGTTTTATAGATTCTGGTATTCCAATATACCAATCCTATGGTGCTTAATAAGATATCTAAAAGAGGCTTTTCCAAGTGAAGTTTATTTTTGTCACTAAATTGTTTCATTCTAATATTCTCTTACCACATTCAATCATGTAAAAATTATTAAAATATATTTAAAAAAATATCTAAACTATATTTATATGTTATTATTTTTATGAAGCAAATTATATGCATATCCTCCTCCATCATGTGGGAAACAAAACCATCAATCTTGTGTACAATGGATTTCTACCTCAAAGACCAATGTAATTCATTTTTCATCACCACCAATCACAAATGGGTATAATGATGGATTTAACATATGTATATTAATTTTTTGAAAGAATAATACTTTTTAAATTATAATATCTCATTAACCTTCTTACCTTCCAGTTTATGGGTATAATATATAATCACTCGCATGTACGACCGACTACCACCTCATGAAGCAATGTGATTCATTCTTCACTTATGTTTTAAATATAATGTAATAAATATAGTTTTTACGATAATATGTTATATATTTGGTATAAAAATTATCATAAAAAATCATTATATTTTTTAAACCATTTTTGTTTCATTATTTAAGGAAATGGAGAAAATGTTCATGCATACCCATGGCTGACATTCTACATGAAGGATGTAATTACTCTAATTTCGCTATCATTAATGCATTAATATGAATAAATATATAATGAATATATAAAATATTTATATCATGGTTTAAATTATATAGATTATGGAACCATGATCAATGTATGAGGACCAAAAATACTAAAACAAAATAACTTTGAAAACAAGTCATCTTTTTCCAAAAACATGATTTAAACAACGAATTTTTAATAAAAAGGTAATAAAATTTCATAAGTAAATAATACATGTATGGATACATATTATTATGGTTTTATAAAATATTTATGATAAACATAAGATTATTATATAGTAATTTTTAATGTTTATGAAGGAATTATAAATTTCATGTCTCTCCATTATTTTTGGGAGACATATGTCGTAATCACCACATGTTTAATTTATGTGGTTATATAATTCCCATGTAACATGTTATATCATAAATAATATTATTATAATTAAATTTAATTCTTTATTTTATTTTATTATTCCATGGATCTTATAATTTAAATTTTACAAAAGGGTTAAGGGTTTTTATTATTACTTTTATTGCTATGGGAGAAATCCCTTATACACTGCATGTTTCATTTATCTGGTGTATATACACTACATGAATGAATTTTATAATAATTGTAATTAAATCAGAGTATATAATTATACATATAATGTACTCTATTTCAATAGACTTATGATTCATAACATATGAAGTTAGTAAACATTTTACGTCACAATCTCATTGTATATCAGGATTGTTTATGATTAAGTTCTCCATGATAAAATATTATAGTATAGATATCAATAAAAGCATTTGTTTTATTATCCTTTATATAATTGTTTATTTTTAATTTATTTTATTTTTAGTTTCCTCAAAATATATTATCAATATTCCAAAATAATTATTATAAGGGAAAAACATTTATTTTTCCCTTTGGTCGAAAAACCTTTGTCTTCATTATCTATATTTTTTAAAAAAAGTTAATAGAAATTTTTCACTATTATATAATTTTTTCTAAAGAAATTTTCAACAATGTAATAAATTTTACAAAATTATTTAAAATTAATTATGTTGTTTTTTTAATAAGGCACTTTTAAATTTTTTTACTTAAAATATGAAATAAATCATTATTTTAATATTTATGAAATGAAAAAATTTACACTATCATGAATAATGAATTACTTGGGGGTTAATTTAATTTTATATAAGGTTATTTTAAAATAAATATTTTCTTTTAATTTTTTTTATATTTTTATATTATAACTAATTGATTTCAAATAAAAAGGATAATTTATCAACAATATTTTAATGATATATTATTAAATTTATATTCATCAATGACATCAAACATAGGTGTAGCTTATATTTTAATGGGAATATGATCCAAAGGTACAATAATTATTATTTATTTTTTTGTTTTTTTATTATCATGAAAATATTATTATGAATACTATTACACTTCCATGGGTCATGATAAGTTGAATTAATTAAAACTTTATGAAACATTTTTCTTTTCCACGAGTTATATAATGATGAAATGTATATAAAAACCATTTACTTTTTACATTAGTTGTAAAATGGTAAATGTTTTATGATTTTTGGAAACCAAATGTATATATTATTTGATTTATGAGACCTATATCACCCTCCAATTTATTGGGTGATTTTTTATATCTCATGAGGTAATGATGGGAAACAAGACATTGTTCTTGATCCTCAATGAGAAATTGGATAATGATATTTATACACAATGAGAAATAGGTGATGATTTATAATATTTTTGAAATGGGAAATAAGTCTTGATGTATAATCTATTATGATTTTAGGGTGTTGGATATTATCATTTATATACTCAATGGTTTCTATAGTTTCGATGGTACCAAAATTTTATGACTTGAATGTATATTTTATGATTTATTTATAATTATTTTCAATCTTATATGTTATTTATATTGAATTGATAATGTTTATAAAATGGATAATGATTATGATCTATGTTGGATTGGGTATAAAATTTTCGTGTTATATTTAAAATATCACACCCTTAGGCTTATCTTATTATTTAATATGATAATTGATTGATATCTTCCATGTTTACCCTTACTGGGGATCTGAGATCACCCTTTCATGTTTAGACATTCCAAAGGATATGTATATATTTGTATGTAGGGGTTTTATATGAATATTAATAAATGGGAAGGTATTTATCGGTGATTTAGAAGATATTTCATAAAATATGAAGATTTTATAAATATTCTTCAAAGAGACCAACAAATTACGGTTCTCTGGAATGTGTTTGTGAAATGTATTGAATATTAGTCTAATAAAATGTAAAATCAATGTATGAAAACACTAGGTAATTATAGATGATATCACATAAATATATCACCATATAGGAATTCTAAAACTATTATTGAGTCTATAATGGTGGCTTTACCCTTAGGGTAGTGTAATTTTCATTCATATTTCCAAGACACCAAGTCGGTACCATTATGGATATTTTATTAAAAACAAAAAATACCTTGTGATCTATATATTTAATAATAATTAATCTCTCTTATTACATATGGTAATAATTTACCATTAATTTTGGAGATATATTGAAAGAATAATAGATTCAATGAATGCATTCTTCATTGTATCACCATCGTATCTTCATGATATCATAATATTTAGCAAACATTTATCCACTAATTGAGGTAGGGATCATTATTTATTTTATTGTTATATTATTTAGGTTTTTTTTATTTTTATTTGAGATATTATATTCAAGATTAATAGAACCTTGTGTATTTTTTTTGGGTTTGGAGATTATCTATGTAATTTGTTTCTTGTTTACTTGATCAATAGTATTAGATCGATAGTGAATAAAGGATTGGTAGTGGGATGTAAACTGGATCTCGAAACTTTCCTCAATGGATAATGAATGTGACTCTTTGATGTGGATAAAATATATTAGGAATTGTTAGTGGCATGTTTTGAGTGGTTGGTTCACAAACTTCTAATCTCATTCCCAATATATTCTCCCTCTAATTTAGATATAAACCATCCAACCATTACATTGAATATTGTGAAAAATTAATGTAATTGGAATGAGATAGGTGGATCAATATAATTTTAGATATTATTAGTTGGGTGGTAGTAACTGCGTGTCCATAATAGTGGAGATGATGGTGTAAAAAGATGAACCGTGGACCTGTTGTGTTAGGGTAGAGGTCGATCAAGAAGTGAAAATTATGTAGAAGGTGGTGTCCCAACTTGGGCTACCAAATCACAAAGACGTGAGTGAAATGGAATATGTGGTTAATACTATATAGTATTCTATCAATCATGACTATATGGCCACCCACCCACCTAGTGACTGGTGGGGTTAGGGAGGCTGGTTGGGTTAGCGATGCTGGTTGGATTGTAGGAATCACCCAATGTATGGACCAGGTGTCATTAGATATCCATATAAGGAAAACTAATTTTTGGGCCAAGAATCATCCAAATCAGTGGACCAAGAACGATAAACAAGGAATATGGTTTAGATCCTCTAAGTGGACCAGCAACATGACTGAGTGAGTGGTTGGAATCATCCAGGACTGACTAACTCAGCCTATGGAGGTAGAAGGTATTTGGGTTTAATGAACATATACCTAGATCATGGAAAACCTATAGAACTATATCCTACCACTCTCCTAGTGAACTATATTTCATTTTCAAGGGCATCTATATTTATATCTCTTTAAAAATATAATTTTTTTCTGATAAATTTCAACCGCTATTGGATTTAGGTAAAAAAATATTATCTTAAGAGTTTTTCCACATTAATCAAAAATTAAATTCAATTAGGCCTCCCACCATTATTTTTAGGGTTTGTTGGGTTGATTCATGTTTTTATTATTATAGGGTCAATATAAATGAATGAGAATGATAAGTGACGTGTGGAAATTCTTTGGTACTCTCAGGGATATGAGTTATAGAGATAATATGTAGGTACTCCTCATTTATATAATGATTTTTAGTTCCCCACATATGTATTATTGAAGTCCTTTAAATTTATATCATAGTGTTAATACAGATCTGGTCCTAATATGGTTCGTGTACCCTATATGAGAAAATGATCCAAGAAGTTCTCCATTATTATATATAGAGTATTTTTTATATGGATTTAAATAATTCCTCATTAAATTTGAATTAATCAATGTGACATGTGACATGTAAAAAGTTCAATATTCCCTTGGCCAATACTCTTTAGTTTAGAATGGTGGGGGTCCCCAAACATGGTTCATAAGAGATTTCATTCTACATGGTAAAGACGTGTCATTCATATTCTTATATATCTCAAAATTTATCATTCATATATAGCTAGGATATTTATGGAGAGACTCTCCTATGTTGTGTATTCCCCACATTTAATAAATATATGGGTTATATTTTTGGTTTTAACCATACTAGAATATTTTGTTAATCCATTTTGATTTAAATTTAGCTTACTAGGTTTGTATATAACCACCCATACTTGGGAATTTTTACAACATGTTTTGTGTCTTATGTAGATGAAATTTTGTTCCCCAGTGATCTTTGTGGGATTGATGTTAGGTTAGGACGATCTTAGTGGTACTTGGTGGTGATGGGTGAAAGATAATGTGGATGATTATGAGTGGTTTCATCGAGAGGTCTCCACTATCCATCATTAATCTTGGTTGGGTTTTCATTTTTTATATTGGACAGTTGATTTTTACCTTCTCATAATATATGTCAAACTTTTATCATACTCAATATGGATAATTATTTCATGCCTTATGAATTATATATTTTTAGTGGGTTATTTATCTACTTTGAGAAATTGTATCTTGTAGAGACATGTGGTTCTGTACAATTACAATAATTCAAGTCCACCTATCTCATATGTTATTCCGTATTTTTTTCTACCCACCATACCTTATCTTATTATAGTTTAACCGAGGGTGACACACCCAAATTACAAATATCCCATGATTATTTTTAGTGTGTTGGTTCACATGAATGCCTAAATTTAGTTAATATGTTATTTTACAGTCTTATATATATATATTAATATTCTCCACACTCAATCTCCATATCAATCCATCCTCTAAATATCAAACCTAATATAGTATCAAATTTATTTGGATCAACCAAGAATCCCAAGTTGATACCCAAATAAGCAACTATTTTCCACACATTGAACTTATCATGGCCACTTGAATCTATTTACTAATGAGAAATCGTGCCTCCAAGGATCTGAATGTATTATGTTTTTCAGTCCCAAAATTCACTAAATATTTATCTAAAATAGGATCACAATCTCAAATCAACTATGGTTTTCTACACACTATAATAATACCCTTATTATCAATTAATGAATACAAGACCATATATATTTTTACACCCTCCAAACACCATCAATAATTTTCTATACTTGTTTACAACAAATAAACCCATCCCGCAATCTTTGATCTTGAGTATGAAACCATCACGATGCTCTATCCCATGAAAATCCAATTTCATCGATGATCCATCACTAAAAAAATAAATTCTAAATAGAAATATCTCAAGGCCAATTAAGTTCCCTTTGGTATGGGATTGGATTTGTTTTCAATGAATAATGTCAATATGTATGTTTTCAATGATAATTGAGTAATAACTGATGGAGTAAATATCCACCCACTACACACTAGATGATGGAATTTCTTATTCATTAAATGTAAAAGAGATGATTCGACTACCCTTACATATTAAAAGGGAGTTTAATATGATAGAATGTTGTTTTTGTATATATGGATACATGGTGGGAATCCCTATACATTAGATGATTAATTGAGAAATTATACATGTCCATGAAAACTATTGATGCTTGTAATGATATAAAAAACAATTTGGATGAGTTAATGTGATGACTGGGTGAAGAATTTGAAGAATATTTTACTAATAATTATAAAATCCATCTTAAAGGGATATATTGATTTTTTGATACGTGGATTAACATTCACCCTATTAAAAATCTTGTAGTGTGATCTATCCAGTGTTAAGGAACACAAGGATAAATGATGGAGATATCCTAAAATAGTTTGAAGAGGAATTATGTTTGTTCAAATCTATTTTGGAATTTCATTTGTTCGGTAAATATATATTATTAAGGACCATGGGAAATTATATAGATGCTATTTGTATGGAAAAAATTCATAAGGACGAGTTTCATAAATATTTTCCATTGTGGTAATGATTATTTTCTTCGAAGGATGATCACTATTATGATAAGTTTTAATATGGATCATCTAGTTCTGTAAGAATCATCAATGTATATAAACATATATGTAGGGTAATTAGGATCAATCTATAAGCATGGTGTCACATAAAAAATCATGAACATGTTAAGATGATCTTCCATATGGGTGATATTATCTCATAAGGTTGACCATCACATAAAGACCATTTTATCTTTATGAGAACTCTGAAAAAATAATGATTTAAAAATAATAAATATTTTCAATAAATTGAGTGGTATAATGTTTGGAATAATTTTTATATATATAGAGATATAAAATAAAATGTGATTAGGTACTACATTTTTGAAAATATTATCTTCAAGGATTTTTTATAAGGGTCAAAGTAAGAGGGAGTTTGAAATATTTTTGGAGTTTGAAAATCCTAATTTTCATGATTTTAATTCTTCATAATAATGGTTATTTGTAATGTTATTTAGTGTTTCAAACATTGAAAATTGTGTGACTCAATCATCTTGATGGTGAAATAATTAAATTAACTATGTTTTAATTTATAGGAATAATATTTATCCCAAGGATGAAATTATTCATTTTTTAAATCTATAAATAAATAAAAGTATGGATGCGATATACATAATGGTTTAAATATTAGAAAACATTTTTGCTTCCTTCCTAATTATACTAAGAGATAATGGTAGTGGAGTGTCCTAATTTTTTTTTACGTAAGATGGAGTGTACTGTATTTTCAATATTTGTCTTACCAAAATAAACAGTGAGTTAAGATAAATATTTGAACTGATGTTTGTTTTTAATACATTTAAGGGGAATTTTTGATTTAATATTTTTGTGGGAAGTTGAGAAGAAGAAGAAGAAGAAGAGACTCAAAGATATTAGAATTTATTTGGATGATCCAATTTCATAGAATTAATTAAAAATTAAAAAATGATGTTAAATCATATCGTTTATTTGAAGAAAACTATATAGGATAAATTAATAATAATGAGGTCATGGTGGGATCCCATATATATATATTGTGGAAAAATGGAAGAGGATATAATGGAAAAAAATTGAATTAGATTTTATATATTATAAATATATAAATTATTAGTTTTTGTGTACTATGTATAATAAAATGATTAAATAGATTAACTCATTATAAATTATTATTATTTGTGAATATGAGGTAAAATAAGTACCAAGTTTCATATATTTATCTTATAAAAGTGTTGGATTTTGAAGAATTTCTGTTGAGGATAAGAAGATATTTTATATGGATTCACTATCATCCATGTGTTGGTTAAGGATCTACTTTATAAGGAATGAGAGAATAAAATTTTATATACATGGGGGGAGTCTACGGAACATGTATAAGTTGCTGTATGTAAGAAAATCATGGTGTAAATATTTTTGAGAATATTTTTGTGTGAAGTCCAATGAGATTCTAGAAATTGTATTTATAGTGGGATATTGTTCTACAATGAGATGAATCACAAGAATTTTATTTCGATATTGATTATAGTTTAGAATCTATTATTGGGGTAAAATATCAATCACAAAAAGGATTAGGTTTCCCACATTTGGTAAAAATAATGTTTCAATACAATGTGATTTCATTACTTTCGTTACATTCAATGCATGTGTTTGGTGAATGTGGTACTAGAGTCAAAATATATCCATTCACTACCAAATTATTACTAGAGTTTATGATCTATGTGAGTAAAATTTAAGGTGAAATTCGAATTTAGTAAAAAAAGGAAACATCAAATTCCTCCCCTCTCCGGTGTATAAAATCGACCCCTTAATCTTGTTAACTAGTATAAGCTAATAGGTTCCCTCTGATAAGTTAAAAATATTAATTTCCAATGTATTTTTATTATATGTTGAGAAAATATTGAATTTATTTTTTTAAATAAGAATCACATATAAAAAATTCTATCTCTATTGAAACTGAATAAAAAATGGGACTTCAACCCAGACAAAAAAATAAAAAATTTAGAGAGTCAAGGAAGCCGATAATCAAAGAAAATAGTGGAATAACTGATAACTGATTGTATTTAGAGTAGTATGTGTATATATTAATCTATTGATTATGATTCCATTAGTGAATTAAGTTAATTGTTTTATGAATATCAATAACATGTTAATGAAAAATCCCCAAGATAATTTAATATCATATGAATAATTATCTTTAAATAGTTCCCACTGAAATTTTTATATAAATAATGAAAAAAACTAATGGACTGAATGATTAAAATTAATAGATGGAATAAGATGATGATTTCATGGACAAAGCTTTTTCCAAAAATATTGGTTGTATATAACAACACTACAAAACATGTAATTGAAATGGATAAATATGTATCACCTTACAATGAGTGGATTTCTTATACTAATGAAGAATTAAAGAGGTATTAATGTCTTAAATAGATGTTTGAAATTTTAATTGAGGAAGTTAGTCATTCCTTGGGGATTCTACATAATGTTTCCATGAGTTTTATGGATGAAACACTTGATGATAAATTCAAGAAGATAACTGATCTTGGTAAAACTCTATTATAATGTATCAAATTGTATATGGAACAAACTAAGATTCTGAATTCTGAATTATAATTTAGGTTCCTATTATTTGAATATGACCTAAATACACACAACATGGAATGATTTTAGTTTGAATCAATAATGAAAAACCAAAACAAAAAAATACAAAATACTCATTAAAAAAGGATAACATAGCTTCTACCATTCTTGTTTTTGAGATCCTATCCCCTTAACTGTAAATCATGTTGGTGGAGATGAGTGATTATGAAGAAGTGGTAAAACAATCTACCTCATTCTCATGGAATAAGGTATCTAAAAGATCTGATAAATCTATATGTAACAAATCCATCTTATCGACTTATTGAAGTTAAATGTAAATATCATGAACCATTTGTGTGGATAAGAATACTATAAAAAATACTATTTTTTATGAGTTGAAATGAATAAGTGTACAAAATAATTCCCCTAATTATATAATAATGTGTTGGGATTCCCAAGAGATAGATAATATGAATCAATCCAAGAGATAGATAATATGAATCGATTAGCGGTATTCACTCCTAGTGAAGAGTTTTAGAGGGTTTCCAAAAACTGTAATAAAATAAATATATTGTTGAGGTATATAAAAGATGATAATGTCATAGTCATAGTGATTTTTTATAAATAAAATACCTATATTGTCAAAGGAATTTGATATGAGAATGAGGGAAATACCATTAATTTAATGTTCAAAAAGGATTGAAAAAAGAAGGTATAAATACACCAAAAGAAGAATGCGATTGTGAAAAAATATTGAAAATAATATGGCCTGTTTAGTTGGATTATTTTAAGATTCTTGATCCAACTTAAATGAATATATTTTCCTTGAAGTTTTTTGAAATGAAATTTATTACAACAACAGAGTGAGAAGAAAATGAAATAAAAATCGTACTACCAAAAATTATTCAGATTTAGATTGCTAAGTAAAATTCACGGAAAATTGGGTCTAGATATTTTAGTGAGAAAATAAAAAGAAAAAGAATAATATCGAAGAATATATAAAATATTTGGAAAACATGTTGGAAAAAAATATGAGAAAAAATAAAAATCAAGGAAACCCATATCATTTAACATGATAAAACCATTTAGTATATTAAAAGAACAATGAGATCATGTGAGAAACATATATAAATGAGATTAAGAAAAATATAAGAGGAGACTACGACACCAAAAATTTAATGAGTTTTTTAATATTTTATATTTGAAAAATAAAATTTGTGGTTGACTATATATAAATAGATTAATTAGACATAAATTGAGGTGATACAAAATCTGGTACGAAGAGTATGAGCTGATATAGAAGATCTTGGATCTCTAAATGGAGGAATGTGATATTGATTTATTCAAAATTGATTTGTCACCTAAGAATCAATGAAGTGCTAATTAGAAAAGGATTATCTATTTGTACTAAATAGATCCAATTAATGGAGTGATAAGAGTGAGAAGAAAGAAATATATTAAAGGTCATTTGTGATCCTACTGTTCATATTTTTTGTGATGATCCTTTTAGTTAGTGATGAAATTTTAGATTTATGAATATTAAGATAGCTCAAGTTCGAGTTGAGAAAGTTTGGTGAGAAGGTTCTATAGAATATCATTTAATCCTAGCTAAATTAGGGATCCAGTCACATGCCTTGGTCTTGGATAATTATCTTAAATAAAAAACTATATAATGTGTACAATAACATAATTTGTAAGGATGTAGTGGAATCGTTTAGCTAGACATAATTTTACATTATATTGGTTAAAAACAAATAATTGTATTAAGTGGTTAGAATATATGGATATAGAGTGATTTTGGGTGAAAATTAAATGAACGATGTGAAGAAGTGATTATAATGATAAGATAATTATGTGAAGTCTTGTGAGATGCTAAAAATTTTTATGCACAATGAGATTATATGAAGATGTATGTTTCACTACAACCATTATAATATCAGATCGATTATAGAGTATAATCCACTATTAATATGTAAAACCAATGATAAAAAGTAATAGGATTTCAATTTTTGTGTAGAAAATTGTAAAAATACTACATCCCACATTTACATTCTTTAGTTACATTGCATGTGGTTCTTCCATGCTTGGAAAGTGTTTAAAATATTTCTTCATTCCCAAACTAATATCAAATGATTAGGTAACAAGGGGTAAATAATTAAGGGAGAAACCAAAATTTGGTAAAAAAATGAAATACTTGATTTACTACCTCTCAAGTGACGACACAGAATTCTCTAAGAATTTTAACTTGTTACCTAACCTAATATCACACAACTCTCATTTTCAACAGACTATAGACTCCACATTTCCACAATAAAAACAATGTAATTATCATTTGTTCCCAAATCAAAATAGTTTTTCCAGTCTCTTAATTCATAAATAATCATCCCAAGTCACTCATCTCTTCATTTTTTATAAAACTCATTGGTTGTCACACCAAACATCACATCAATCAGGAAGGCATAAACAAAATTCCCATAATGTATCAATACATATTTTATTCGCATGAAATTGTAGCATGTTTATAAACATATTATGGAGTCCTAATCACTTACACTAGCCAAAACATGATCCACTAGTCCTCACATTATAATTGACATTTTAAAATTACTATGGATACCCCAAGTCATTATTATTCTCAACATCTCATCAATGGGTTAAATCACTTATCCAGTTTTTTATAAAAAAATATGTCACAAAAATCAATGTCTCATATCCTATCACACCTCTAAGGGTGCTCAATCATTGAGTCTCTTAAAAATTATTAGACATAACTCAATGTAGTCATGGATAACTAACAAGTCATAGACCTCCCCAAATTTTAATGGAACCTGTCAAATTCCTATACCAAATATCATTCCAAATGGACGAAAAATGGGTCTTGCTACTATCTAATACACATGTAAAAGGACTCTTATGCAGTTATCATTCATCATATTTTTTCATTTTTTCCTTCTATTAATAGCCACATGACTCATCTTACTCAATTTCACAACCCTAGTGCTATTATAAAATTCTTCAATTAGTATGTGCCACAGGAAAATAAATGCAGATCAGATATAATTGATCATTATGATCCCCATCACCTAGATAATATGTGATCACTCTATCAAACATTACACATACCATATTAATAGTGATAAAAACAACTTTATTATCCCCCTAAAAATAAAAAACATAAACACTGCTCTCTTAATGATACAAAATTACAACTATTTTCTATTGAACATAATTATAGAGAACACGCTCATATAAGTTATACATATTTATATAACTCAACCGTGACTATTTTTTGTTATATTATAAATTCACAATCCTACATATTCCTAAAAATATCCCAAATCCAAACATAATTCATGTTTCATTCCATTAATATATATCATATACCCATGATGGATGGCTCTGTTGTCCCTTGGTTAGTGAACCAAAGCATTTATTCCATTCTTATAGGGTATCATTATTGCAGCCACCACTCTTGATCAATTCATTCCCTTTATTACTGTGTTCTTCCCCAGACTCTCATCCCGACGTTCCATGTGGAATCACAGTGTGGATGGTCACTGGGTCATTTGAAATTCAATCAGCTTCTTGACTCTCTGATGGATCTATCCTTAGTGGTTCTGGTGCGAGTTGCCTACCCCATGTTTTATTTTCTTCATATTTGGGCTCCCTCAACATTTTAGTGGTCTTAGATTAGTTAACTTATTCTTGGTTTTAGGAGGAAGTTTATTGGAGATTAAGCATCACACAGTTTGTAATGCGAAATTCACTTGGAAGGAGGAATTATAGTTCTGCTAGGGGAAATGCTTTGAGGCCGCATGTCAGATCGAGGATATCACTACTGATGTCTATGGTGCATATGGCATTGGTGATTCATGCTAGGCTAACATTGACCATCACCATTGGTGATGGTTTTTCTCATTGTAAGATAGTGGGGATTGTGATTATTACTAGCGATTTTGTGGAAATTATTACTAATAAAAATTTTAATTTGTGACTGATCTGGGGTTTTGTGCGCTATTTCTGTTGGAGGTGACTTCCAAGATGGGCATCATTGGTTCCTTATTTAGCAGTTGACTATTCTCCCCTTATATTTTTCTATGTAGGGGGAGTTTTTCAGATGGCTGCATGTAGAATGGGATCACTGATTGTGGTCAAAAGCCTGGATTATAACTATTATAGTGCCTTTATATGAGGAAATGATGGAATATGATCAGATTCAGGTGGTTCGATTTGTTTGAATTGATTTTTATTACATTGAGGGAAATAGATTCTTCATAATTTCATTTGGAAGGAATTTCATAACCTTGAAATTTTTGTTGGATGTGATACAACGATAGAGGGATGGATGTGATGACACCCATCATTCACCCATCAATTTGTTTCTTGTTGGATAGATAGACACCTAGTTTTTTTCTTTTACAGAAGTATTATTTTCTAGTTTTTCATCTAATTAGGTTGATAATGAAGTGATTATTTACAAACATTATCATATGGGTGTCTTGATAGAGAGATATTTTTTCTAGAACCTATCATATGATCTTCCTTCCACATGTCAGTGTGGATGGGAGGGGTGGTCTGCAACGTTGTATTAGAATATCGTGTCACAAATTCTATGCGTGAGGCATCTCATTTGACATAGATCACTTTTTTTCATCCATAAAGGTCTGAAAAAACTTTTTCTGATGCTTTTATTGAAACTAGTGTTACTTTTGATATTTGGGTCCTTGTTAAGGCATTCATGTCTTGTTTTTATGGCAATTGAACCTCTATCATGTCATGGGTTCCCTCTTCTCCTAGACCTCAAATGTGGGTTTCCATTATTTTTATTTTCAATAAATGGATATTGACCCTCAACCTTTTCAAAAAAATCCACCCCTGGTTTTTATCTCTAAATAATCCACATTTTAGGTTAGTCCTTCTCTCTTATGTTGCCTTATCACATTAGACCACCCATCAGTAGTAATAACAGTTGTAGCACCATATCGTTATGAAAACCAACTGTCAACTATCATGAGCCACATCACATCACCCTAACAATCCACTATCTCATTCAATATCCCTTTTACCTATATAGTTAACAAATCATAAAGAAATATTAATTCTAATATCTCATATATCTCAAGAAATATAGTATATCATCACCCCTCACCCATGGTACTTGATATATATTGGGTATATTCATACCCATCATACCCCATTTATGTTATATTTCTGTACACAACACTATATATCAAAATAATATCCCTCCTAATTAATTCATATCTTATTGTAAATCACCATCGGTCTTGGTTATGTAGAGTACCAATAATATTTTATTTTAGAAAACATCCAATATGTTTTGGTAGAAAGATTAAATTAATAAAACTATTTTATTTCCTTATAACCTGTTTATCAAATAGAAAAATGTATGCAGGTATCATGTTATCATATTTTCTATGTACGATGCATGAAAACACAGACCTCTTATCATCATTTGGAATGATATAAAATTAAAATAAGAATGAGCAATGAAATTATTTTACGAAAATAAAAATTAATATATAAAAAATCAAGAGCAGCAATAACAACTCCCTAAAAACATTTGTTTCTATCCATATATGTTCTAGTAAGAAAAAATGTAGTTATCCTTAAATTTTTTGACCAAACTTTCCTCTCAACATAACATATCATAAATAGTAAAACAAATAAAAAATCTTTGATTCTACTTTGTAATATCCTTATATATTTAATTATCTATATGGATTATAAAGAAGAACCACATACATCATGCACACCTACTTGAATAAAATAGTCTTAAAACTAGAAAAATGGTCAAATATAATTATATGGATGACTATACCGTCAAAATCATCATATATAAAAAATTAATAAATAATTTAAACATCCATAATAATAATTAACATTAGAGTGTAGTTGAAAAAGATCTTATTTTCAGAATTTTTTTAATTTTTTTAAGTCCCACTAAGTGATTAATTTATTGTTATTTGTCACATTTTTTATATTTTATTAATTAATTATTAATAATAATAAATTACTCCTAATTATTTTATAGGTATTTCAAATTAGTGTTTTATTTTTATTATATCATTATTTATACTAATATGAATTACAATATACTTTTTTTAGAATTATTGGTTTGATGGACTATAATTAATTAACTATTTACAAAGATGAATCCTATCATAATAGTTTAAAAATTAGATTTATTATTTGACCTATAAATCTCTTCAAAGTTATAGTGACATTCAAATATAGTCCATAGTCTCTTGAACTAACAAAATAAATGAACCAATTTTTGTGTGTGATGAAAATGAAGTTATTTGGGATAATTATCATTAACTATGAAATCTTAATATTCATCCCTCTTGATGGCCACAAATACATGGTAAATAATATAGGAGGAATATAAATAATTTTTAGGATAGATATAATAACTTTTTTAATCCATCAATATCATCAGATACATTTGGAAAATGTTGCTTAAGTGTTTTTTTGGAATAGGAGAAAGAAACCAAGGAATAGATTTTTAGAATAATAAATTGAAATATTCATCCATTAGATGGGTTTAAAACAATCCATATTTTGGAGGATTATTTTTTAGATAAAATGACCCACCACTCCTCCTTGAAATTTATAACACTAATCAATTTTAAGAGTTAGGGGATTATTTAGAGTAATGTCAGGGTCATGGTGTTTTAATGTATTTATACACTTATAATATATTTTAGCTTCATATTTTTCCTTTTCCCTATTATTTCTCTTTTTTTGGTACCCTAGTCATACTCTTCCAAACTCTATGAAAATGGGGAATTAACCAAATCACTTTTTGAAAGTAGGATATAAGTTATTTTTTGGGTTTATAACACTTCAATGTACAATATTTTTTCTTTAATTTTAGTATTGGAGAAATAAATTATAGTTTGACATAATACCACATTCTCTACTGTTGTGTTCTTCTTAAAATTAATCATTTCCACTCATTAGGAAACATAATTTTGTATATAGAGGGTTAGTCTAGGATTTCAAAGATAAAATAAGAGATATAATCTCAAATACAAAGTATTGGTTTGGTTTAATAACATTTCATATAATCGGGTATTGAGTGATAGGGTTGATATTTAATTTGGATATAATATTGGGAATTAAAATTTATAAAGATAAATGATACCATCTCTATGGAGTACTATGGATAATAACCTTTCTCTCACTAAAATCACTGTGTTTTTACTACATTATGTTTTTCATTTTCATTTTCATTTTCATTTCTATATTTATATATCAGATTAATTTTTAAACCACTCTTTATATTTTTATATCATTTAGCAGTATATTGGTTAGTTTAAAAATATTTACAATAGGTATGTATTATTTGTGAGAGATATCATTGGGAGATTGTCCTTGGGTGTACACAATAAATAATTCTTATATAATAAGAATTTATTGGATAGTGATTCATACAAAAATTCACCATATTAATTCAGTATAACTTCTATAAAGTGCATGAGAATCAAATTTTTTTCATAAAAACCCAAAAATTCAAAAAATTAAAGAAAATATGTACATGGATCCCGGATTGATCTGAGTTAATAGAATATCATTTTTCTAATCATTGTCTATGAAATGATATCTCCACATCTGGAATAACAACTTTTGATGATTTTTTGGCTGCAGTGAGATAATTTTTTTTAATGAAAAATAGTATGGGACCTTCCACTTCTTTCCTAGGTATTGGAAACTCTCATATATTTTTAAGAATCCTAACAAAAACATAATATCATTCAGGTGGATCTCCAAGAAGACCAAATGATCTCTTTTAAATTCATTCATTTAACAAAATAGGTTGATAATTGTGTGTTTATAACATCTATATTAAGATTTTATAATAAATTGAAATTTTATAAAACACTTCTTATCTACTGGGAGGAGGATTAATGTGTGAGAAGGATTTAGTGTAATTTTTCCCGATTTAAATATAAATTCTTTATCTATTTTTTCCATAACCATTTAATCCAAACAGTTTTTGACCTATAATGAAAGGTTATCTATATTGTTCCAAATTGAAATTGATTCCTTTCTAGAAAATTTTAAATTGTTACACATATATTATTCAAAGGATACTAGTGAATATAATATAAAATATGATAAATACATATATAGGGACTGAGTCCTAGAGGGATTTTATAGAATCCATTTTAGTGACTATTTATACAAGAGTTAATCTTTATCCATTTAGATAAATGGACCCAAAATGGTTTTGGATTTGGGGTTTTGTGTCATCTAGTGGGAATTAATTGGGTATATATGTAATGGAAAACTTTTTTCCCTCCTTATTTTATTGTTAATGTTCAATACCTTACCTCATATATAGGATTATAGCTCAAATAATAATGGGTGAAACATTCCATCATAAAATATTTTTTGTAGGTGTAATAGGTTTTATGGGGTGATCACCAAAATGGAAAAGGTCACTCTGTGTGATGGAAATCTCTTCAGAAAGGTACAAAACTATAAAATGATTGATCTTACAGTAGTGAATTATGATATGTGGTGGTATTATCTAAAATTGGGAATGGTTACTAGGGATGGATTTTAGTTCTTACATTGGGCTAGGGAATTCATTCACAAGATATGAAAAATTCATGCTCTAAAGACTCAATACAAGAAATCATCATGAATTCAAGAAAGAGGTAGTCAAAAAGGATTTTATGCAAGTGAAATATTATTTCAATATTTACTTGGTGACTCAATGGTCTATCATAATTATGATAAGTTATTTTAGTTAGACCATAGACTAACAAGTTTTCATCGATCCAACAAATAAAGGGGTAAATATTGAAGAAGACACTCTTACAGCTAATGGTAGTCAGGATGAATCGTTTATTATTTAATCCTACACAAGGTCTCTACCCCTGATTATAATTTTATTATTAGAGTGTATTATTTGAGGATCTATCATTTTAGAGCACCTTGATGATTATTTTATATTTCTTCATCTTAATAAAATTAATTTTTGATGATAAGAAATATATTTTCATTTCAAATAATTTTTAAACTATTTTGGTCAAGATGAAGTATAATAGCGATTATTCATCTACATTTTATTTTAATAGAATAATTATGATCTTAGAAATAAAGTACCATGGGTAAATACATTTCATTAGAAATAAAAATGATTTAAGAGTGTTGGAATCAAATGGAATTATTTTAACTACCCTTAAAGAATTGGAATCTAGAGAAGATGCTCATGATAATGAAGTAGAAAATATTTGACATCTATACTTTTCAATAAATGAACCTTATAAATATAAAATTATAATGGAACATTCCCTAAACCTTTATATACTATTTTAATATGAAATTAATGAAAAATAATTTCCAAGTGATGCACAAGTGGTAGATCAAGATGGAGTTGTTGGGTATTTATATTATTTTTTATAATATGAAAATTTGTGTGATTATCCCATATTTGAAAATGGAAAATTATCACCTATTTTACTTTATTTCTTTGTAACAAGAATCCATTTTAGTTTTTTAATTTGAATATAATGTCGAGTAGATTAACTACCTCACTCCAACATTGTCAACCCAACTCAAAGTGATAGTAAACAAAGAAGAATAAATTATTGGCGAGCCTATCTAGGTAGAGATTTTTTTTATAAATGAATTTATTTATGATATTGAATAAAATTACTTTTTTATTAACCATACAATATTTAAATTTTCAGATAAAATTGGAACACATGTGTCCTTTTACAATGAATAAGATGATGAATATTGGACTACTAAGACTTATTTCCTAGTGGCCATGCCTAATGAAATCAGATTTCTAGTTGACCTACATGAAGGAGAAGATATCCTAATTGATTCTTGATGTTTTGATATTATTAATGTTTATTTTATTTTTACATTAAATTTTATTTAAATATTATGAAAAAATATATGCATTAGGAGAAAAATTTTCAATTTAAAGAGGAGGAAAAAAATGTTGTGGATGAAGTAAAGTAAAAGGACCAATTCATTCTACATCCGCCAACTTTAAAGTTATTCATAATTTATAAGAGGATGTACTAGAATTAAATTATCAATGGGTTCCACTAAAACCATTTTTAACAACAGATATCTAGAAATAATAAATTTTTGTTGTTCATGATCAAGATAACACTTCCACCATAAGAGTTGTTATATGATTATAGAATTGTCTAACAAGGGGATATAAAAATATAGTACTAACTTGGGGGTTGAAACAATGTTTCTCTAATATTTATAGTTTTTAATTATTTTCAATGGTTAGGTTTCCTTTTAATTATTTATTTTTAGTTCTCATGTAGAATAAATTAAGATCATAATTCAATGATTTCACCATAAAAATAAATTCAGGATTTATCTTTTTTATGTTTTTTATCTCCCCTTATATTTTTAAATTTATCTGATATTAAAAAATGTGTAGTTAAATATAAGTGTTGGGGGATTCCAATATGATTTTAATAATTTTTTGTGTATTTCCTTTTTTATATATCATATTAAATCCAAAATTACATTATTTGTTTTATTTTTTTTATTTTATTTAGTGGATTTAGGATTATTGAGATTAATTGACTAATTTAGAAAATGATGACCATATTGGTATTTTTGTAAATTTTCCTTATTTAAATGTCAATGGATTTAAAAAATTTATGAATGGGTTTTATTTCATTATTTCTAATAATTTTATTTAATAAATGGTTATTTAATTTGAATCTCAGTTCCCTAGTACAATCCAAAATGAAAATATTTTCCTACCAATGAGTATTCAAAACATATTTCACCCATTCTTGAAATTTAAAATTTTCATGAGAGACTCGATTAATATTTTACGATCTAGAACATATGGTTTTAATCTTTTGAAAATCTGGATTTCATAAAATGTTTTTACATGATTAAGAAATTTATTTGGATACCTATATTTTAACTTGATACCAAGTTTTACAGATACCCTTTTTTTCTCAGAGGGCATGAATTGATTTATTGCTCTAATCCAAATTAAAATATGATTTTTCAAAACCTACATGCACTCATATTAATTTTTTAATGAATATTTCAAGATTGATTCTGGGAGAACATCGTCTCATGTATTTTCATAGGGATATAGAATTATAGTGATAATTGGAGGAACTATACTGCATGAAGAGGATTGATATAAGGAAATATAAATTCACAATAGAGGGTTTATAGTGATCATGATGATCTTCACACCAAATAAAATATTGATATTTAATATATTTAATGAATAGAGATATTATCATTATGAACTACCTCAAAAATCACCGTTTCTCACTAGTATCATTTTGATTTTATTATTATTTATTTTTCATGTGTTTATATAAATATTGATATATATTATATTATTTTTTAATCCAACCATTATATTTCTAGTATATTATAGTGGTATATTCTACTTATAAATTGTGAAAATAAAATAAAGTTGTTTTTTGAGTTCCCTCTATGGGATACTGACCATGGGTGTGCACTTTGATACATTTCTAGGTAAATAAGATTTTATTGATTAGGAATAAGAAAAACATCCATAATATCATTATAATTTGTAATTTAAATAAAACAAAGAATATAATAATTATAATATTAATAATAATAATAGAACACGATAAAAAAATGAATCTCATACCGGTCACATAGTCTAATATTATAATAGACATTCCAAAAGTGGATGATCGTATATAATAAAGAAATTGACTATAAATAAAATTATAATGGATTCAAAAACATTAGTTATTATCCTATCATAAAAAAATCTCCACAACCCTATTGTGAACATCCAAGTGACCCATTTATGATAGGGTTTGTGTCACAATGTCTATTGCAAAAAAAGGTCGACACATCCAAAAAATGTGTACATGAAATATATAAGTTTAAAACATCATAGGAAACAACGAAATGTTCGCCTAATGATAACCAGTATAAACTTGTATTCATGTACTAAACTAAATTAAATCCATAAAAAACACATGCATAAATTTGATTCACCACTATGTAATTTAAAGGAAAATATAATTGTAGAATCCTACCTTCTTCAGTCAGATCAATGTTACGTTCTAAACAGTTTTATAATGTGGTGGGTCAACTACTCATCCGTCAATAACACTATCACTACATCGATATACTTAGATAGCCACAATCTGTCTACCTTGACTCATTAACAATAAGGATACAAGGTTTTACACCACCAAACCATCCTTATTAAAAAACAATTATGATACTAGGTTATCCTCTACAAACCAATACATGCTCAGTCAAAATTGAGATAATATTTTATCCTATAATAACCTCTAGATTTTCAGTAACAATCATTATACTAGGTTGAGATCCACCAACACATATATGGAAAATTGCATACTGGGTTAGTATTTATTAACCCATCCAATATCATAATAATATCATCCACTGATTCTCAAATAGCAGGTCAAGTGTCCCCACCACTATGTCTCTATGAACTGGTTCACAGATAGAAAAATATTATCTTGATAATTTTATTTCCCATAAGGAAAAACTATACAAAAAACTAACCCTCAGTTATAGATCATTAATCCATGTATGTTTCATATCATGAATAACTATTCTCTCTCTCATCCCTTGACTGATAACCCACCACATGTCATGTAAACATATATATATATATATATATTAGTCTCTTATGTTTTACCATTTATAATGATCACAACAATTTTTTCATGTATCCTAATACTATCATTTCATCTTGATATCCAAATATCTTCCCTCCACTATTAGTACTATCCTCTAAGGTTTTGTGATCAAATTTCTACAAAATATACTAACTATTCTTTAGTATCATGATAACCAATCCACCTATAAAATCGTTACTAAGCAATTATAATCAACTTTAAGATTTTTTACACATTATCCTAAGATGAATTGATTAATGGGTGGTTAGTTCACTAATCTACCATAAGTATTCCCCCTTTAAAAATTATAATATACTTTTCTAGATCCCTATCAACCATTCATAGTTTTATCCCAATATTATATCTCTTAGTAACCTATACCTCATAAGGATTCCCAAATAATCCCTCAAAAGGTTCACTACTAGCTAAATATTCTAGGAAAATAATCAATCCTACTATATAGGATATATCAAGGTAATTAGAGCCTTAAATTGAGTTTGAATACCTTTAGTGTATTCTAATATTATTTAATCAAGACTCTCCTAAAGGTATTATATACATCAGTTTCAATGATATCAAATCATAAAACCCAAAGGTCCATTAACTAGGTTAAAAAACATAACTCATCATGCATCACACATAGTAACCCTTATCGATTTCATCTATGTTCTACCACACCCACTTACCCACACTATCATCTCCCACAAGATATGAGATAATATATATAAGAGTTAAAATTAGGAATCACCTAACATGATGTAGAGGTATCCCATTACAGATAATTCATACATCACCTTATCATGCTCAACTATATTGGTTCATGATTGAAATATCCATTAACAAATATCATGATCCACTCTCATAGTTAGTGACCCATTTAAATTATTCTTATGATACTTATATTTAACTCTAATATTTATTTCAAAACTAAATTAGGTGGTCACAAGTAAAGGAAAATAACATAGGGTCATACACTCTCAAAAATCCAAATCAACTAATAGAATATATCCCATAGACCTATCCTAACCCCTCCATAAAAACCCCACAATTTTGTAATTTTATTTCACAATTAATATTATTTAATGAAAATTAAATAAAAATTCATAGAAATGTTTAGCTTATGTTAAACGATTAGTAACCATTTGTGTTCATGATTCATCAATATAACATAAACACATCATAAAAGGTCCCCATAACTTTGATATTGTACCAACATTATCTAGTGGGATCATGTTCAAATACCTTATTGAAATTTTATGAAATTTTTGAAAGAGAATCTAAATAATAGAGAAAGAATACAATAAAGATATATGACACTAATTAATCGAAAAATACATCATGAATGAAATATATTTATGGTAGAAGTTGAAACCTCGTAAGGGTATTTCATTTAAAAACATAAAAACACATTAAATTCCATATAAAAATATGTTTGAACCCTACTGGGTAATTAATAGATGGACTCCGAGTACTTGGTGATCTTATTAAGCATAACTACCCTAGAGACCCCACCAGGTATCCAATATAGAACTATAAGGCACACAATAGTAGTTGATATAATTTTATCAAACCACAAATATTCATCTATTAACCAATAAATCTCTACATAGTACCTGATGGTAAAAATTAATGCTGGAAGAAAGACGTCCCTTCCAATTCCATATTCTAAACTATTGATTTTTTACAATTCACACAGATAATTATATATTCGATACAAAATTAATGAATTAAAAAACACCATGTCCTTATACCCACAATAATCCATCATTAAATTGTTACTATTTAATACTAATGATATGGTTTGACAGAATTACAATCACACACACATATATATAGTTTTATCCCATATATTCTTTATAATGTTATAAACTATAAAATTGGATAATTTTATGTCTTTAAACATGAATCCATTCACATCGGTATTTATAATCATGTTGACTATTTTTTCTATTTATTCTTTCAGCAATGTTGGAAAAATCTATCCTAAGAAAAAAATAGATCTTATAATTTGGGACTCCATAAAAGCATTGGAACATTCATGAATCTTTGGAAGCCAGTGATTAGAACCAAGGATTAGTATGTAATTATTGGGGGTAGTTTGCATCAATGTAATACACAAAAATTTTAGAAAACTTAATAAGTAAATAAATAAATAAATACCCCAAAAACGATCCTTCCAAAACAAACCCACTAGTCACATAAGAAATAACCAACCTTATAATAAATAAAAAAATATAAAAAATATAAAAAATATTATATACATCCAATTTCTAAAATAAAACAATTATGGATTTTATATACATGAAATTAATATAAAAATTAATTTCCTCATTTGATGAAAATAAGGAATTATGGTTCCTTGTGACTACAATAATGAAATATAGTTCCTTGTGACTATAACAAGAAGACTTAGTCATGTTACTGAGCCAAATATCTAACTCAAATGTTGACCCCAAATGTATTTTAATATTCTATCCTCAGACCCCTGTTTATATCTGAATACCACTATATAATGTATTCATGTAAAAAAAATGCATTTAGGTAGTAAATAAGGGGTAATAAGATATCATAATGTGAGATTAAAAAAATATAGTGAAAAAGTGTTCACATGTTCCAATGTCTATATATTTAATGAAAACAATTTCTCAATACACCTTATGAAGGGTTATAAAAACTACATGAGAAAACATACATCAAGGAAACCCATTATACATCTCCAAGGGTTGAAATATAATATAAAATTAAGTATCATGAAATAAAATATAATATATAAAATAATTCATCACCCAACATAATGAGTGTTTAACATATACTTAATATATGTCATACTTATGAGCATAATGGGACTACTTTTACTCACATTATATGGAATAAAATATAACATAAATATTTATTATTTTATTTAATGATCTAGTTAATGAATTTTGTTTATTTATTCAACTGTTATTATCATAGATATGTGATTAAATTATATTTTTTAATTATAACTTATTAAATATGTTATCATGGGATTTATAAGAGTTTGGGATTAATGGAAATTAAATAACAAATATGTGTGAATTAATTATTAATTATAAAATTATCATTGAAAACTATGAATATTTATCTGTCAATAGTGGTGTAATTTGGTGATTGGATATAGATTTGTATGATTACATTTAAATTATTTCACCGTATAATTATGGTAAATATACCGTATATATTTTATAAAAACAAAAATAATAATTTAAATGTAAAACTATACATGAATTTATTATGGAAAAAGAATGAATTATTAAGGTATGTTATGGAATTAAGATTTTTATATAAGAGGATAGTATAGTCAAAATAAATATTTAAAATAATTGAATGAGATTTTTGACTTATTAAAATGTGAGTTTCCCGTGATAATTAAATGGTAGAATTATACTAAACCAATTAAAAATAGAGGACTGTATTGAATATTTCCTATATTTAATATATCTATATATATTTTGATGTGAATAAATTTAATTTTAAATACATGGTTGGATAACAAGTGATCAGATGTTTGGGATCAAAAAAAATTTAATGAATATAGAGTATTTTATTCTACACATGCTATTTTAATTATTTGTTGTTTTTGGTGAGGTGATAGTGACTTAAAAGTACATTTTTGATGTTTTCATGGTGGATTCATCGAAATGAAGATGTATTACATTTGTTATGGGTTTCTACAATCTATAGAAACTTTCTAAGTTTAATCTACTTCTACTACTCCTCTAAAATAATAATTTACATAAAGGTCATGGAAAATTTCATAGGGTCATGTAATATACTATTGGAGGTGAAATTTTACAGTGAGTTAAATGGGGTCATGAGATAATTTAATTTAATCATTCCGAATATACAAAGGTTATATAGAAATTAATTATTCATAAGGTTATGACCATTGGGTCATAAATGATGAATTATAAATAACATTGTTGATTAAACACAATAGTTTTCCTCAAAAAGATCATCGAATTTAAAATTCATAGAAACTAATGGAAAGAATGTATTATTAGTTTAATATTATATATTGCAAAAGATTAATTAGTATATTTATGATTTATTAACTGATTATATGATCAATTATTAAATTAACAGGGTTATTTTACAAATTTTCATTTGATTAAAAAATATAAAGAATTGTGTAGAATCACAATTATCTGAAAAATATGGGAATGGTTTATTTTTTATTTATTATTTTTATATGAAATGATTTGAATTGACATACAATTTATACATGTTTGAAAATAAGTTTTTATAGGAATTATTTTGAATCCTCTATGATTCATTCTAGTAATTAGTAAAATTAGATATCATGTGTTAAAATGATCAATTATTGGAATGATCCAAGACAAAATGTTACACCTCACTCATTTTCAGTATAAAAAGGATGGGTTTTGGTTATTGTTTTAATGGTTTATGATTTGTTTTATGAAAAATTACAAGGAGAATAGAAATTTAATTTTATTTGGGAGTTTGATGACTCATTTAAAGGTGGTGTCTATAGTATTAAATTTACTTGATTTTATTTTAATATATATTTCCTAAACATATGTGAATATTTAGAAAATTAGAATTTTCTAGTGGTACCCAAGGAAACATGATATTTTCATTTGAAATTTGGGTAAATAATAGGTTTCCATTAGAATTTTGGAAATCTAAGAGTTTTGAAAATTATTTATTCTAATGGTAAATAGAAAATTAATTAATTAAATAGAAATTATTGTATGATTTAATCTATTTTTCCTAAAAAAAATATTTTGAATAAAATGTATATACATGTATTGGATATCTTAATTTTAGAGTGTTTTTATAAAATCAATGATTTTGGGTAAAACTATTTTGATTTATCAGTTTTTATTGACATTTAACTTATTAAGATCTATTATTTATTTATTGTATTCATTTTAGAAATATAACAAAGTTTACACTCAACCACTACATGTGGAATCAAATTGATATATAGGAATGGTTGGAAATTATGAATAGAAGGAGAAGGATTATAAAATTTTATGTGGTGAGAAATATATTCATATTTGAGATATTCCAAGTCGTTTTTGGGGAATGGGGTTGAATATCATTAATTTATTTATAAAAAAATTATGGCATTGATACTTCTATTATGGATTTTAGAAAAATGTTTTTTATTTTTTTCATTATATTTAACTGTTTTTAATAAATGAGTTTATTTAAATATTCTTTATTATTATTTTAAATGAGGTATTTTGTGGTAAAATTAATCCCCAGTACTTTACATTACCTCTTGGAACTTGTTTTTAGTATTTGGTTATTAGGGGAGCATGATTAAGTACATTTGGAACATCAATTTGACTTAAAAATTTTGGGTCCTCGTGTTGGGGTATTATAAAATGTTATCAAATCATGGATTTTATGAAGGTATTGGGTAGTTTAGTAGGTTTAGAGAATATAATGGTTAGAAATGAAAATATTCATCTAAAATAGTGTGGCTAAATTATTTATAGTTCACATCAAGTTATATATACATCCGAGTAAAATAAAGGTTGATTGTAACCTTATAAAATTGTTTTAAAGAAATAATTTTTACTATATGAAAAAATATTATTAAGGATATAATGGTGTTTAATTTTCATAATATGACATTGAAAATATATTTTTAAATGAACCGTATTTAATTTATATGACAATTTTTTTAGAAATTGTATTAACAAAAGTGAAATTTCAATATTCTACCTGGACATTGTGTAGAGTATAATCTTGTATTTATATTTTATTTCTACGATATATGGAATTGATTTCATTATTCTATGTGTAATTGAATCATCCTAACTTGAAGATATTCTGATAGAATAGTGATAAGTGGTTGAATCTTATTTCATAGATCTTTATATTCTGGTAACAATCATACAAACTATCCAAGAATTAAATTGGGATGTTACTAATGAGAGGGCGAGGGATATATATTGTGCATCAAGGATTCAAAACTATATTCCCCAATAATTTATATGTGATGTTGGACTAATGTTGTGAGAGGAATTATTGGACCATAATAGTATATTTTTCATCTTATATATTAGAAGAACCAACTATAAAATTATAAAATATCATAATATAAGATGGAATTCAAATGGATGTTAAAAGGATTGGTTTAAAAATATTTTTAATTAATTTAATCTCATTAAGGAATAAAATATACCAAAATATAAAAAAATATTATTTTTTGAGAAAGCTAATAAATTAAAAATAAAATATATATCATGGATTAAAAAATAAATTGGTATACACTAGAGCATGTGATAGATCTTAACCATAATGATAGAGGGTTTGAAATACAGTTTCAATCATAGATATAGTTGTGGATTATCTTACTCATGTTACCTACTTATGTGAAGGTGGATAGTAGTGTAGCTATAATAGACTAGGATATGGTATAATTGTGCAATACGACTACATTTATACATTATCCAAGTAGAGGAATAAGTTTTATTAATATTTGAAGAAGAAGTGGAATGATTTTTAATGAAATTATATATATTCGTATTCTAATTTCACTTATTTTACATGTTGACTAGATGGTTTATAGTGCGGTGGATTCAAAAAAATTTATTTAAAGTATATGATCCCACAATATCAATATATTAATTATATGAATAAGGGATTTATAAATATGTAATATATGGGATTTTTATGGAAAATCAATGGGATTGTATATAATAATGCATAAGGGTTCTAGATATATAATGATGAGATAATAAGGACCATTTTAGGGACTCATGGTAGAGTGGGAAGGCCTCATTAGGGGAGAAGTAAGTACCTTAAAATTGTAAGGAAAATATATTCAATCAAAAGTGGTATACATTGATATATAACCATCCAAAATGGATAGTGAAATTATGAAAGATTCTAAAATTATTTTCATATTTTCTTTGATACTAGATAATCATATTCATTTATCTATATATTATTGGGTAAAAAATTATAATTTTGATTGTATTTAATTTTGTATTTAATGAAAATTGTTACTCAAATTCGTAAAAGTATTGATTATGGATTCAAGTTCCCAATAATTAAGATTATGATTAGTAAAAAAGAAATATTTTGAGGATTCATAGTTCATATAATGAAAATATTTATCATTATTATCATGATGTATTAGTGGAATACATTCAAGGATTGAAATAGATTATATTGTTAAAGAAATATCTTTTTGGAACCAGATGGGACTATACACACATTATTAAGAGAGGAGGATATGTTACAACCTGGTCATTCAGAGATGGAATTTCCCCCCAAAATATATCCATGATGTATTTGGATATAATAAATATTTTAAATAAAACGTGTAAACCTCATAAAAAATGATAATTATTTTATTTCTTAATATAAAAAAATAGATATGAAAGATAAATAAAATCATTAAACATACAAATATTACAATGGTAAAATAAAATAATGTAAATAAAAAACTAGAATTTGAAATTTTAATGCATCATGGTTTCTTAAATTTATCAAACTATTAATTATTTTTTAAAAAATAAAAAAATAGAAACAATATTATAATTTTGTAATAGAATAATAGAGAACAATGGGGAAAAATTGGTTTAATGAAGAATTATGAAAATATGAGGTATTTATAGGATGTTTCAAATTATATGACCATTTTAAATATTACCATTATAATGGCAACATGACCATTAGAATAGTAACTTGGCTATTAGAAAAGTATGATATTGGAATATAAAAATGACCATTATGGTAAATAATATTGGAATAGTAACCTTTTATATAATGTATTCAATAATTAAATAAGTAAATATAAGTACAAAAATATCAATAAATAATTACCAAATCAATGTAAAAAATATGTGTCTATCTGTAAATTTCTTATAAACATATTGTATATTATTTATAAAGATAAATTATTTAGAAGAATTAAATATTAAAATTACTGAACCTAGAATTCTATTTTATAAAAATTGATTTCCTTTTTGGAATTGTCTTATCCTTATTTGGTGATAGTTATGTTTTAGTATTTATAAGAATAGACGAATATATATGTGAATTATACAATATGGTATACATACTATATATGAACCATTCTTTTAATATAGCAAATTAGTGGACATTTTGAGGTCTCTTGAAGTTAGAGTAATATTTTAATGTCCCATTTACAATTAAATAACATTCCCATTAATATTGAATCATTATTTATATTATTATTTGTGTAAATTATATCATATTCAATAAAAAACATTTCCTCATTTAAATTATACCCTCACTGTTGTTTATCTCATCACTTATAACAAATTACTTTATTGAATCATTAGAAAATACCTTACTAAACTCCACTATAAATGTTTTTGTTGTTCTATTGTAAGGACCCGACCATAAAAATAACATAATCTTGAATTAAATGAATAATTCACATTGAGGATATTTTCAGGTTTAGATTTTTAGAGAATTAGGCCATAACTATTACATAAAAACTTGAAAATTTCATGTAGAGACTACTACTCAATATACATTTTTCATAAAATAAAAACTCTTGAAAAATAGAGACATGTCATGTTTAATGTTTTAGATAGCATGACATCTCCTTGTTCTCATTCATGACCCTATTCATCTTTATGTCTTGTGAAAAACATTTCAAAACGTGGGATCAACACAAAAATCTTATTATGGGTCAAAAAATAATGAAAAGAAACATTAGACCATTAATAAAAAAATCAATGAAACCATACTTTTAAATCATAACATAACTCATGAAGTCATAATATTTATGAATAACATAAAGAAATCATACATTATAAAGTTAACTTATCGCATTCATAACATACTTACATTATAGCTACCACATCTACATAGTTTTTCACATTTGGAATACCCATCATAGTATATTCCCTAAATCTCTAAGGAGAAACATTAATGTTTACCTCCGTCATGTTACCCAATGTATTGAAGTTGTATCTCGGGCTCACCCACCCTAGGTTTATCAAGGAATGAACCGTATATGTAAAAAATTCCAAAGAAACATAACATATCCATGACACATAAAACTAGACTAAAGGAAAGATAAAATTTCCACATTTCAATCACAATATATCATTTCAAGATATTGACATAATCAATGCTTTATCAAACCATTCTCAAAACCATAGAAAACATTTCATAAAGAGATTTTTGAATCAAAGTGTCCCATACCACTTTGATTTTTTTTAATAAACATTCATTTGATAAAATTAATGTCCATATGGATAAATCCTTAGAACCATTTTTAAAACATTGACATTAAAGAGAAATATTTAGAAGAATATATCTTTAAAACATTTAAAATTATATTTTAGTTAAAATGTTTCTGAAAAAAAGAGAGTTGATTAAATACAAATAACTGAGGCATAAAATTTAATAAAAACTTTATAATATCATGAGAATACAAGGATTCATGATATAATATTCCAAATGACACTATATACACCATGTAAGAGTGAATTGGTTCATAACAACAATGAAGTCTCAAAGGAATGTAAATTGAGACAAAATCCCTTATAAAGATGATATCCTTATATTAAGAATAAATAAATTACATAATAATGTGCGCCAAATATAAATACACTCAATATTATTGGATATTAAGTGTAAATCAATTATTGTACATTCACATGTGTTCTTTTTAAGACAAAACCAATGACTTGGATGTTTAACTCAAATAATGGAAATTGAGTTAAAATTACAATTATCAATTTAATATCAATGACTTGAGAATTTATCAATGGAGTGATTATGTGTATAAAAAGAATATCCAAACAAAGGGGAGTGTAAATTAAAACATAAATAAATAAATAGTGATTCCAAACATACTCATAACATGACATAATTATGAATTAGAAGATTAACCCAAGGAATGAAAATTGGGTTAAAGTGCTCCCTTACCGATTTGGTAACTTATGAAACATACACCACATGAGTGAAGGATAATTAAATGAAGATTTAAGTACCCATAAATGAAATTATATTACAAAAATAGTAAAAATAATGGGCATTAAGTACACCACACAAAGGAAATAGTGACAAATATAGCATGAATCTCACGAGAATAAAAAGTGAGATAAAACCCTTTACCATATTGTAATCAATTGAGTCATATGACAAAAAGTTAATAACCACAAAATTAATCATATAATACCATGAATATAAAGATAATAATTATAACACATATCAAGTGATAGTATATAATACACCAGATGCAATAAATAAGTGGCGAACAATGGAAATCTCACAGAATTAAAAGTGAGATAAGAAATTCCTTACCTCGTGTCTGACTTGACTTGTTTGTTCATTGTTCTTACAGAATAATGAACATAAGTTAATTTATACTTTATTATGAAACCATTTTTATTTTTATTATTCCTTTTATATCACTTATTACCATGTTATAAACAATATGTAATCATATAAATTAATAATGGTTGTTTTGTCAATTTTTGGTACTTGAGTAATAAATGAACACCTTATAATTACAAGTTGTCCCTGTGGTCAAGAGTAAATTATATAAAGAATTATATTAATGATTTAGATACAATATATATAGTATATCTAGTATATATATGTATTTATAATAGTATATAACATTTGGAGATAAGAAATGAAATGCACCGTTCATGGAGACGGTAAGTCGTACGTACGCATGAACACTACTTTAATTTATATTTTGTATTTTAATTGAATGAAAACATAATGATACATAGTTGTATTATAATTATAGTATAATATCAAATATAATTTCCAAAAATCAATCCATTATATGTCCCACATATGGTATGAATGAGTCATATCACTTTGAGGGGGAGGTAGTCCACACTTCCTCAAATGAAATTATCGCGTTTACTCATAATGAAAAACATAATGGTATGATATAAATTAAAAATAGAGAAGAATAAAAAAACATAAAAATAATATATATAAAATATAAATACAGTGTCATCATAATGTCCACCATGAGAGGCAGTAGAAGATATTTGAACAATCATTATTTTGTGAGGCAGTAGTTCACCATCCATAGAAACCATATGTTCTTTATCCATTAGATGGAGGTGTGTGTAAGTGTAGTTATAATACTTATCATATAACATACTAGTATATTTAGGATACTGGTTTTTTTATAAAATATTGGAATGAAAAGAGTTTAGGGGTTGGAGAAGTAAAATAAATGTAAATAATTTAAGAGAAACTATTACCTTTAATTTAAGAAACTCCCTTTGGTTTGAACCACAAGGACTTGTTGAAGTGCCTTCTGCCTAAGGTAAGGATTCTAGAAAAAATATAGCGAATTAGGGAGATTAATTTGGTAGAGGTTGTATAATCCAAAAGGATTGAGAGATGTGAGTAATTGGTTAGAAGTGAGGTATTTTTATAAGGGGGGAGGGGCTCTTTAGGAAATCTTGAAAAAATATTTTATTTTAAAATTATCTTAGGTTTAAAAAAGTCCAAAACACATTAAAGTAGAATATAAGATGACTCATATTTGAAATAATTTCATCAAATAAGAATTGTACAGGTTATTAATGTTATTTTATTATTTATAATCTTATTTATTTAAATCACTTTTTAATGAGGTAAATAATGCATCATTGTTGTGTCATAAATAATATTAGTTATTTGATGTATAATTTTTTTTTAAAATACCATGATGCAGGAAATATTATTATATTTTCAATGAATATTTATATTCGAAACAAAAACTTATATAACCCCATATAAAAATTAATTTACTAAAAGATATTTTTTTGTGTCATTTTTTTCTTTACGTTAAATTAATTAATCTAAAGTGTCATTATCACTCCCAAGTGTCTCCATGGGGTCCCAAAATCGACCCAAGGATGCCCATGGTTGGCCCTGACTCATCTTATAAAGTTAGGACAAGTGTAAAGGTAATTTTTATTATTATAATATTCTATTTAACTTGAATTACCCTATATACCTTTAACCACGGTAAATAAATGTCAAAAGGTACTATTCACCAAAAAAAATATTTTCATATTATTGAACCACATTTTAATTAGTAATAACAACCATGTATGTCGGATCTTCAAAATTTAATTCACAGAAGTGGTAAAATTTCATTTAATTGATTAAGTCTGATTTTTTAACTACTACTTAGTGGTTTCACTATTCATCAAAAATTGATGTTTTTTAGAAAAATTCCGAAGATCCAGCCTAAACAATATTTGATATTCCAAATTAAAAAACGATATCTATTTTAAAAAATTCAAAACCTAGAGGTTTCATTGATTAATTTAAAATAAATTTCCCGCTTTCAAAATAAATAGCGTGTTTTTAAGAAACAATATCTATTAAAATATTGGCACTTGTTTATGCCCAATTTCAAGGTGAAATTAATTCTAATGACCAAAAATGGATTAAATGGTAAAAATATAATTTATTATACTTTAAAAGAAATTATAAAGATATTATAACTATATATATAAATTATATTAAAAGACAGTTTTGAATTAAAATACAGTATTTTTCACTATTCATCAAAAAATGATTTTTATCTGAAAAATACCAAAACTTTACCCAAAGTAAGTTTTCATGTCCTGATTCTAAAGAAGAGTTTAATTTTATCAAATAAAACTTATGAAAGTGACCAAAACTATATTTAAATATGGTTCTACATCAAAAGGCGGTAAATCATACATTTAATGAATATTAGAGTATTTATGATTAAAAATAGATTCTTTCTTATTTTAAACCTATATAATTTATGGGATAATGTAATTTTTTTTACAAACATGTATTTTTATATTGTAATTAGTTCTGTCCATTCCTACCAATACAACAGCTAGGCGTTAAGTACCATTTAAAATAATATTATATTATTATTTTTTAGTATAACTCATCTTTGTGTGCATCGTATGATTTCAAAGAAACTTCTTTGTTGTGTATCAGGTACGCCATCGAACATATCATCCCATTTAATGTAAAATTAATAATTAATTTACGAATATTAATAAAAATGAAAAGTTCACATTCTTTATTTACCTGGGATGTTACATCCTTCCCCCCTTTTGGGAATTGCGTCCTTGAAATTTTAAAATTGGTCTCAAAAAAATCATTGAAATTCCCACATCAGAAAATGAGTGAATAAAACAATCACTTTAAAATAAAGTATGAGATGTAAAAAGGTCACCCAAGGAAAAAAATACTAGGATTCCATGAAAACATGGACATGGAGGAGAAAATAAACCATCATGTTCTGATGGAGAGTGATTGAAAATGACTAGGAGAAAGTTAACCACCAGAAAATCACAAACTTGTGAAGGGTTAAACAGTCATTGATTCCCCAGTAAGAAATGTTAACAGACAACATTTTTATTTTAGTTTAATTTTCATAAATTTGAGGACTTTATTTATGATCTTAACTAAATACATAAGGAAACATACTTACTTGTCAGGTAGACTTTCATCCATTACTAAATTCCTACCACAAACTCATTTTTTTATTCTTCAAATGATGAGTATTCAATATGACTTGTTCACACTAAAAGTGCTATAATCAACTTATATAGAATCACTTAATCCAAAAAATATGAACAATATTTTTTTTCATGTCTTTAGACATTAACCAATACTAAAACGGTTTGTGCGAGATCAGATAATACCCAAAAAGAAAAATCTTTTACAAGAAGAAAAACTACTCTTAATCTTCAAAATATGTCAATCAAAACCTGAAATTCAACAAAGACCATTTGACAAACAATTTTCCATAAAATTTTTCAATGTAATCCAAACTAAGATTGAAATTAAAATCTCAGAATGATTTAATCACAAATTATTCCCAGATAAATCTTAAAATTTATCTCCAAATAACATCAATTACTATAAAAGTATAATATTGAAATGTAATTAACCCAATCACATATTCTCCACGATAGGTTAATCATTTACATAGATAACCCAAAATCAACTTATTCTAGATTCATAAAACCATCTAACTAAAAAGAATTAGTCATACTAACCAGAGACTTTATGTAGTCTAGTGGTAGGCGATAAATCCTAGTCAAACTTTGGTTATGGTTTCGATTCCCGCAAGTTTGTCTGACGCGATAGGTAGTCACATGGTCTGGGTGTTGTCCTTTTTCGAAAACTATATAATTTTATAACATTCACAAAAAGAGATGAATTCATAAAAAATAACCATAACATATTATAACCACAACTGGTTTCTAATAACTTTCATTTTGCATCCAAAAATGTACTAACCTGTAATTGCATCAAAATCAAGTATCATATAAACCCAAATGGTACTTTATAACTATATCCAAAAAGGAAAATATAATTATTCCTTGTATAAATTTTTCATATATCAAACTTCATGGTTACACATACTATAAAAAGTATTCTAATGTAATACCATCATCAAAAGAGCCTTAATACTTTTAAGAATTTCACCATCCTAAAATCTACCATAAATCTTAAATACCTTATATCTTGACCTCTTACTCATTCAATGTTCATCAAGATCCATTAACCATTTTTTCCAAGAAATTCTGAAATTCTTCTTTCCTACAAACAAAATCATGAATCATATCCTTAGATTAAAAAATGTCTAAACATTTGTTAAGAAATAACCCATACCTTTCATTATCCATTGTCAGTTTCTTCGTCCTCAATCAGAATTGCCATAGGTTTTGGTAAACAGATATTTGTATGATATAAGTGATAACATTCCTGAAACTTCTTTGTTGAACATCTGTTTGTATAATGACCATGTACACCACATTTAAAACATTTAATTGATCCCTCAGAAATAACTTCTTTCCCATTCCTAGAGTCAACTGGATTCTTCCTTTTTCTATGGTAGGTTCTTGCTTTATGACCTTCATTTCCACATCTATATAATTTTCTCTTCCCTTTGAAACATTTTCCTATGTGTTTCTTTCCACATCCTTGACACATAGGTTTTTGAATATACTTACCTTTACGATTATTAACTGAACTTCTGTGGGGATTTGTTTCTTGCATATAAGATGCCTTATAAAAATCACCAAGGTTCATGTGGTCAATCAGGACTCCAGATAGTTGGTTGAGAATAACCACAAGAGTTCTCATTGCAGATCCCATTTTATTCAGTTTCTCATTAAAAAAACCAACACAATTTTCTTCACATCCACTGTTAGTTTGGTGCCTGCTAGATCCAGCAATTTACTAAAACAAAAAAGGGAAGTGTGAGTGTATCAGTAAAATCATCATATAATATCTTATGAGGAGGGTAAATAATAAGATATACTTATTCATGTTATCTTAAACTCATTCACTTTATCTAAAATAACTATGAATCTTTCTAATATTATAACCATTATGGAAATGTTACTTATGCTTAAATGACACCCTAACCTCTAAAGTTATCTAAACCAACCTTTGATACCAACTAAAAGAACCCGACCGAAAACATTACATAATCTTTAATTAAATGAATAATTCACATTGAGGATCCTTTAAGGTTTAGAGTTTTAGAGAATTAGGCCATAACTATTACATAAACAATTAAAAATTTCATATAGACACTACTACTCAGTATCTATTTTTCATAAAATAAAAACTCTTGAAAAATAGAGACATGTCTAGTTCCAGGTTTTGGACATCATGAATTTTCATTAATCTCATCCTCAACCCTATTCGTCTTTATTTACTCTGAAAAACATTTCAAAACATGTTATTAGCAAAAACATCTCAGTAAGGGTTATAAAATAATGAAATGAAACATTATCCCATCAACAAATATATATATATATATATGAAACTATAATTTTAAATCATATCATACCTCATGAAGTCATAATATTTATGAATAACATAACGAAATCATAAATCAGAAAGGTAACTTGTGGAATTAATAACATACTTACATTGTTTTTATCACTGCTACATAGGGTGTCACATTTGGAATACTCATCACAGTATATTCCCTAAATATCATAGGAAAAACATTAACGATTATCTCTGTCACGTTACCCAATGCATTGGAGATCTATCTCTGGCTCACCCGCACTAGGTTTATCACAGAACCACCCATATACTTAAACAATTCCCAAGAAACATAACATATAAATAACACATAAAACAAACCTAAAATAAAGATAATATTTCCACATTACATTCACAATATATCATTTCAAGATATTTACAAAATCAATGCTTTATCAAAACATTTTCAAAAAAATTTAAAGCATTTAATAAAGATATTTTTGAATCAAAGTTTCCCATAACACTAAAAATTTATCATTTTAAAACATTAATGTCCATATAAATAAACCCTTAAAACCATTTTTAAAACATGGACATTAATGAGAAATATTTAGAAGATTATATATTTAAAACATTTAAAATGTTATTTTAGTTAAAAAGTTCCTAAAAAAAGAGAAATGATTGAATACAAATAATTGAGGCATAAAATTTGATCCAAACTTTATAATATCATGAGAATAAAGGTATTCATGATATAATATGCCAAAGGATAGTATATACACCATGTATGAGTGAATTGGTTCATAACAACAATGATGTCTCAATGGTATGTAAATTTAGACGAAGTCCTTTATAAAGAAGATATCCTTAGATTAAGGATAAATAAATTACATAATAATGTGTGAAAAATATAAATACACTCAATATGATTGGATATTCAGTTTAAATCAATCAGAGGACATTCACACATGTTCTTTTTAATACAAAACCAATGACTTGGATGTTTAACTCAATGAATGGAAATTGAGTTAAAATTACTCTTATAAATTACATATCGATGAATTGAGAATTTATCAATGGATTGATTATGTGTATTAAAAGTATATCCAAAAAATTTGGAGTGTAAATTAAAATATAAATAAACAAACAGTTATTCCACACATAATCATACCATGATATAATTATGAATTAGAAGATTAACACAAGGAATGAAAATTTGGTTAAAAAGTTCCTTTACCGATTTGGTAACTTACGAAACATACACCATGTGAAAGAAAGATCATTAAATGAAGATGTAAATTCCCAGAAATAAAATTATATTATACAAAGAGTAGAAAACATGGGCAGTACATACACCACACAAAGAAAATAGTGACAAATATAACATGAATCTCACAAGAAAAAAAGTGAGATAAAACCCTTCACCATATTGTAATCAATTGAGTCATATGAAAAAAAGTTAATAACCATGAAATGAGTTGCATAATATCATGAATTTAAAGATAAAAATGATAACATATATCAAATTATAGTACAAAATACACCACATTCAATCAATTAGTGGTGAACAATTGAAATCTCACTGAATTAAAAGTGAGATAAGAAATTCCTTACCTAATGTCCGACTTGACTTGTTTTTTCCTTATTCTTACTGAATAATAAACTTAAGGTAATTTATAATTGATTAAGAACCCTTTTTCAGGTTTATTATTCCTTTTCTATCACTTATTACCAGGTTATAAACAATATGTAATCATTTAAGTTAATAATGGTCGTTTTATCGATATTTGTTACGTGAGTAAAAAATGAACACCTAATAATTAAAAGTTGATCATGTGGTAAATATTCCATTACCACCAGAATTATATTAATGATTTATATATAATATATATAATATATATTCAGTATATATATTTATTTATAATAGTACAGAACATTTGGATATAATAAATGAAATGCACCGCTCATGGAGACAGTAAGATGTACGTACGCATGAACACTACATTCATTTATATTTCATATTTTAATTGAATGAATACATAATTATACTTATTTATATAATAATTAAAGTATAATAACTTATATAATTTTAGTAAATCCATCCTTTATATGTCCCACTTAATGTATGAATGAGTAATATCACTTTGAGGGGGCGGTAGTCCACACTTCCTCAAATGAAATTATCACATTTAATCATAATGGAAACCATAAAGTTATGCTATAAATTAAAAATACAGAAAAATAAAGATAAAATAAACATAATATATATCATATATAAATACATTGTAATAATAATGTCCACCATGAGAGGCGGTAGGAGATATTTAAACAATCATCTTCTCGTGAGGCAGTAGTTCATCGTCCACAGAAACAATATGTTCTTTATCCATTATATGGAGGTGTGCGTAAGTTTATTTTGAATACATATCATAACAACATAATATTATATTTAGGATAATGGGGTTTTCATAAAAGTAAGGAATGAAAATAGTTTAGGGGTTGGAGAAGTAAAATAAAAGTAAAGAATTTAAGAGAAACAATTACCTTTAATTCAGGTAACTCCCTTGGGTTTGAACCAAAAGGACTTCTTGAAATGCCGTTTTCCTAAGGTAAGGCTAATAAGAGGATGAAAGTGATGTAGGGAGATTAATTGGTTAGAGGATGGATGATCCAAAAAGGCTCTATAGGTGTGAGGAATTGGTTATAAGTGAGGGATTTTTGTACGGAGGAGGAGGGGCTTTTTTGGAATGTTTGAAAAACATATTTTTTTTATAAACTTATCTTCGATTTAAAATGGTACAAAACACATTAAATTTAAATATAAAATGAATCATAGTCAAAATAAATTCATCAAATAATAATTGGATAGGTTTTGGATGTTATTTTAATATTTATAATCTTATTTATCTAAATCATTTATTAAAGAGGTAAATACTACATCATTGTTGTGTCATAAATAATATTATTTATTTGATATCTAAAAATTATAAGAAAAATATCATTATGTATGAAATAGTTTTATATTTCCAATGAATATTTATAGTTTAAAGGATAAATTATATATCCCAATGTAAAAGTTAATTTAATAAAATATATTTGTTTTTGTCATTTTTGTCTTTACTTTAAATTAATTAATCTAAAGTGTCATTATCACTCTCATGTGGCTCCATGGGGTGCTAAAATGAACCCAAGGAAGACCATGGTTGGAAATGACTCATAAAATAAGGTATGGACAACTGTTAAGGTAAATTGTTATTATTATAATATTCTTTTTTACCTTGAATTACCCTATTTACCTGTAATCGTGGTAAATAAAATTTAAAAATAACTATTCACCAAAAATTTATTTTAATTTTATTGAACCACATTTTTCTTACTAATAACAAAAATTTATGTCGGATTTTTGAAATTAAATTCCCAGAAGCTATAAAATTTCATTTAAATGAAAAAGTCAGTTTTTTTAACTACTACTTTGTGGTTTCACTATTGATCAAAAATTGAAGTTTTTCTGAAAAATAACAAAAATTCAGGCTAAGATATTTTTTAAATAATGAATTAAAAAATGATGTATATTTTAAAAAATTAAAAACATGGAAGTTGCATTGATTAATTTAAAATTAATTTCTGTTTTCAGAACAAATTGCATGTTTTTAAGAAGCAATATCTTTCAAAAGATTGACACTTTTTTATGCCCAATTTCAAAGTGAAATTACAGCCAATGACCAATATTGGATTAAATGGTAAAAATATAATTTAGTTACACTTTAAAAATAATTATAATATAATCTAACCATAAATATAAATTAGATTAAAATAAATTTTTGAATTAAAATACAGTATTTTTAACTATTCATCAAAAAATGAATTTTAACAGAAAAATTCCAAATATTTACCCAAATTAAAATCCAATGTCCAAATTTTAAATAATAATTTTATTTTGTCTAATAGAATATATAAAAGTCACCCGAACTATATTTGAAGAGGATTCACCATTAAAAGGCGGTAAACCAGCCTTGTAATAAATATTAGAGTATTTACGATTAAAATCAGATTCTTTCTTATTTTAAACCTCCAAATTTATGGGATAAAGGTAAAAACATTTAACAAACATAAATATTCATATTGTAGTTAGTTCTGTCCATTCCTTCCAATAAAATATCTAGGTGTTAACTACTATTTAAAATAATATTATATTATTAATTTTTAGTATAACTCAACGTTGTGTGCAACATAATATTTCAAAGAAACACATTGTTGTGTATCAGGTACGCCATCGAACATAGCCTTCCCTATAACGAAAAATTAATAATTAATTTACAAATACTAATAAAAATTAAAATTTTATATTCTTTATTTACCTGGGATGTAACATCTATTCTACACAAAATAACATTATTTAATTCCAAAGTAGTATATCAAAGTAGGATATAAAATCAGAGAAATAAATTATCTGAACACAACTCCTTTGAGTTTTATTCTTCTACAACCACACAAGCGATTATATCCCCATGATATAATGACCTCAGAATAATAATTAAAATGAAATTTTAATGTATTAATTTTAACAATAAGGACAAAATATAAATGAGTTAATAATATTTATAATGCCTATGGAATATTGTTTATATAAGTGGTAGAGTGTTTAGTTAATGTTTTGAGGTTATAGGAATTCTCAGATGGGATTTTGAACTTTCATGGGATGTCTGCAAGGGTATTTAGAATTCTTATGTGTAAATTTTAATGGGTTTTTGGGACGTTTAAATTTTCTTGAGTAATATGTAGGAGCATGAAATATTTTCATAGATTTATATATTGAGATAACTTCAGGGGTTTTTGGTTACACATGTACCCTATATGAGCTCCCATTCCATGTAACACATCTATAAATTTCTTGAGTAATATGTAGGAGTATGAAAAAAATATCTTATATCACCATATTGCGATAAATCCATGGGATTTTTGTTACACATGTAACCTATATGAGCTCCCATTACTTGTAACCTAACTATAATGATTTTAAAACCTTTATATTTTAAAAATTTAGATTCCAAATGTAAAGGGATTTTGTCCCACTATTCCTTCACACATCGAGCCTCCCTCCATGTAATCTCCCCAATCTTCTAGCCTTCATGCTTACCTTTCCTATGGTATGATGCCTCCTTTAAATGGGATGTATTAATTCTATTTTTCTAAAATATCCCATTCTCCTCTCCTATCATGTTATTATCCCCTCTTTCTTTATGTTCATCTATCCATAAGCCCTAGGTAGAAAGGGATTCATGCTGGGTTAATTTATATTGAGTGGAGGTTAATTTTAGGGTTCAAAAAAAATATAAGTTTTCTTATTCTACTTTTATGGTGTAATAATTAGTTCACACACCATTGTACAATGGATTCATGATAACTGATATGTGGTAAAATATATTTTCTATTTTTTATTGAACTATGAGTTCTTGGATATTTTAACAATTAATTTAAATTTAAATAAAATAAATAATGATTATCTATTATTGTGTTATGGATTTATAATTTGTTATCCAGTTCCTTTAATATCAAATAGGAATGACTATACTTAAATACCTAAAAAAAATTAATGTCAATAATTTACACTAGGATTTTGATTAAATGTTAGATATGTATTTTATTGAAATAATTTATGGGGTTTATTGGAATGATTTTCTATTAATTATATGAATTTACATAATGTTTTAAGTATAGTTTATAATGATTATAGGTGTATTTCATTACCTTGATTTACTTAATTCTAAAAAACACATATGTTATATATACTTCAATATGTCATTTTGAAATGTTTTGGATACTTTTTATAAAGTTAGATTTCAATATTTTTCCTTAATTTATAAAATGTATTTCGTCCCAAGTAATACAATGATGATATAATTTATTTCATCAATCGCATTAAATTTTAATTATATTCCCATTATAGTTACTTCAGTTGTAAATTGTTTTTTGGTTTTCTTATGGAAGGATTATAGATCATGGATATATTCATTATTACCATCATGTTTTTTTAAAAGGGTATTCCTTTAAATGTTATGTCTAGATATGAGGATGATTCATTATTATTATTTATTATTCTTATATTGAGATGAGAAATATTGTATTTTCCCACAAAAATTTATATTCCATGTAGAACCTTTGCTAGCTAGGTGTTATATCTTGATATGAGTGCTCAGTGAAAATGAATATATTCTATCTCATGAGACCCATGTTATATATTTTTATTAATTAATTAACATTTTCTCTTGGAATGAAATTTGGGTAAAATTCAGTGTTTAGTTAGTTAGACCACATGAAGCATGCCAATTATATCGATTCCATTATAGTTTTTTCCTATATTTTATCCAATGATCCAATGAATTCCCATGATGATTTTAATAAATATTACTTATAGTAATATAATTAATATTCATTATTAGAACATGTATCCTCAATTATGATTTCAGAAAATTATTCTTTATGTAATATTTTGAAATACATATTTTCATTTAATTATAGGAAAATATTATCTTAAAATAAGAATGCATTATCAAAAATGGAATTTTTTTATTTCATAATTCCATATTCATAAAGATTAATTTCCTCAAGAGCTCAACTATCATATTATTTATCTTCCACTAAACAATTTTAGATGGATTTGATAATGTTTGGATTAAATTCTTAACATTATTTTTTCATACTATAATAATGTGTAGTTATGATAGTTAATTTTTAAAAATAATTACACACACTATTTAGAATGTATTTATTACATGTGAAATTCCCATATTTCATTAGAAATTTACAAATTTTTGAAAATTATACTTTCTTAGTTTTATTTCAAACTAGTATAGCATGAATTGAATTTTAATTATAACATCTATATTATTCTCCCTAGCTTGAGAATGTGGATGGATGTTTCATGGCCTTAATTTAAATCCCCAAGATTCCAAATGCTATCTATAAATGTCAATTGATTCACGAACTTGTGGGGGATGATTTTCCCATTTTAAATAAAACAACTAACTAAACCTGCCATAACAAGATAAATTACTACATGGTTCCTGATATGAGTGAAAAAAACTCAATGAAAAACCAATCATAAAATTACTAACTATAAATGAGTACCACATGAGAACACTAAAGAACAACCAATCAGTCAATGGAAGGCATAAAAAACTCAAATAATACAAGATAACCTTTTATATCCAACAATATACATGATCCAACTATAAAAAACATCCCTTGTATCAGTTTTCACCATAGTGAAGTGTGATAATTTAACATTTCCCATGTCCAGTAAAATGATATATATAAAATCCCCATAGTTACAAATAAGGGGTGAGTATAAAAACTCATTAGGACTTCCCAATTTGACTTCCATACTCACACCACGAGGACAGAATATTTCAACACAATTATATAAAATTGTTTATTTAGAAAGATTCTATAATTTTTTTATATATAATGTAATAAAGTTCCATAACCAATTAGTTTTCACAAAAAAAATAGTTTTCTCTTCTAAGGGAACCCAATAAATAGTGCTCTAAAACAATTTTATGAAACTCATTTTGGCATAATGAAAACCCTTCCATGAAACCACACATACAACCATGCATACATCCATGAGGCTCTATGTAATCATGAGTGGTGATTCATCCTTCAACTAAGAGAAAATTTAGTAGGCCGCTGTGATGGGGGTACTTCACACCTATATCCATCACAACCATTTGATGGGGGTACTACATGCCCTTATCCACCCCAATGCATATGAACACACACCACACAACAATTATATTCCCATTACAAACCCAAGTGTGCCAAAACAGTATCAAGATTTTTTTTTTATTAAAACGATTTTTCTATGTAGAAAAACCAACAATAATTTTAAAATCATGTTATCAAATTCTCTTTCTAACACAAAACCAAATATTACAATTTCCACAAACCTTCACTCAATATGGTTTTTGTAAAAAATATCATAGTAAATTCACAATCAATTTCATAAAAACCAATGAATTTTAAATCAATCCCTCAAATTCTAAATAAAGTTTAGAGTGAATCCACCTATATCATAAAATTGTATAAAATGGAAAAATCACAAAAACATCCAATGAAACAGGGAAAATCCCAAAAATCTATCCTCATATCTCTACCTCAAGCATGAAAAATACTATTCTAATCATATTTGGAATCAAATATCATAGATGAATATATAGAGTACCTAGATATAATAATCAAATATAGGGTGATTGTAACACCCCAAGCTTCCACGGTACGCTTCTCTTTGAATAATACAGTAGCGTGTGTTGTGCGCAACTTTGAGTTCTAACACACCACAACCAATCAAACTAGCCATTATGAATAGTAATACCTAATTATTGAAATTATATATATTTTATATTTCAAAATGGACTTCATTTTTGGATTCGGAATATCGAATTTAGCTTAAGGTGAAATTTTGGTACTCTTCGGATAACTTTAATATTTTGATGAATAGTGAAAATTACTAAATTTTAATTAAAAACAACTTTTTAATCGAAATAATTTATATTGATAAATTATGAATTTGAGTGGTTTTAAATTATATTTAGAATATATTTTTACCATTTAATACAATTTTGGTCATTGGACATAATTTCCCAATTAAACCGAACATAAACAAGTATCAATCTTTTGGTAGTTATTATATCTTAAAAACACGCTTTTTGTTTTGACAGCAGGAATTAATTTTAAATTAATTTCTGACACTACTATGTTTTGAATTTGGAAAAATGAATTCAATATTTGAAATCAGGATGTTCATATTGTGTAAATAGGTAACTTTTATTTTTGGACATTTTGAAGAATTACTGCGGTAAATATTTTATTTACCATAGTTATGGGTAAATCCGGTAAATAAGGGTTAAAAAATAATATTATAATAATAAAAAATTACCCTAAAACGTGTCATAAACTTATTGGTTGATACATGTTCGACCATGGTACTCTTTGGGTCGATTTTGGGACCCCATGGAGCCACTTGTAGATGATAGGGACACTTTATTTTAATTAAGTTAAAATAAGTACAAAAATTACAAAAGCACATATCTTTTAGAAAACAAAATTTTACATAGGGTTATATATGTTGTATTTCAGACTATAAATATTAATTCGAAATATAAAAATATTTCCTACATAATGGTATTTTATTTATAGTTTTTGACATTAAATAATTTAATTTATATATGACACAATGGTGATGCAGTAATTACCATAATAGTGAACAATTCAAATTATTGATATTGTAGACACCCAAATAAATATAATTTGAGACTTTTGATGAATTAAAATAATTTTATAAGTTAATATGACATGTTAGGAATTATTTAATTAACTTTTTTAGAAGTAATAATTATGTTATGAGTTTTAAAAAAATCAATTATTGAATAGTGTCAAAATTGACATAAAAGAGTTTTTAAAACAAATAGTATCTTATTAATTGATATTAAATTCATAAAAATATAAGGTTCGGCCAAAATACTTATATCATGATAGGTGTATCATTAATGGACCTCTTTGGGGTCTCTTGGATGTATATAGTAAGTTTATTAACCATATAATATAAAAATACAAAGATACATTGTAAAAGTAAAACTAATTAACTAAGAGTTAATACATAAAGATATGGTTAATATATTGACCCAAACCTGTCTAAATTCTATCAGTTGAGTGTTTTTCTACCCATAACCCCCTTAAACTTTAAATAATCAACTTTGGAGCCATTAGAAACTGAGTATGAATTTATTATAAATTAATATTTATAGCTTTTCCAAAGGTGCCTCTCACCCCTCTTATAAAAGGGCACTCCCCCTTCTCTATATTTTACACCTTAAAAGCCTTTTGGTTCGGCCAAACTCTTCCCAAATACTATCTCAACTTCACTCACTTAATCCTAAAGGCCTTACTTTAGTCAGAAATCCATTCTATGGAGCCCTTTTGATCAAATCAAATGAAAGAACCCGAAGAAGAGGTAATGATTTAACCACCCTTTTTCATGTTCCTTTCTTCTTCCACTTCTTCTTTCTTTGTTTTTACCATTCCAAAATAATTAATGCAGTATCTAATATATTCATTAATATTATTATAAATATGGTACAACCATATTCAGTATTCTATCCATCCTTTGAATGACATGTCACCATACGTGCGTACATACGGCTTACCGTCTCCACGTCATGGTGTAATTGTTATTCAATATATTGTTATTTGGATGGGTATAATAATGATTCTCAATTAATTTAAATAATAAATATAACATGATAATGATTCTGTATATATGATATACCATCAAATTATATATTATTTTAATATCAAAAGAATGATATTTTCGCTCGTGCGTACGTACGGATTACCGTCTCCACGACGTGATGAGATTCATTTCCAAGTTCACCATTCATCGAAGATTATAAAAATATATATTACTAATAAGTATGTAATATATGAAATAATAATGCTACTTTAGATATATATATATATATATAAGTATTTATGTATTTACATATATCGTATTCACTTACTTCCGTTCAATACTATATGAAAACAGAAACAACGTTTATGGGTACGTACGGACTACTGTCACCATAAATGGTGTTTTAAATTTCATATATATATGTCTACTATACATATTTATATTCTAAATATATATGATATATTTATCATGTTTTATATTCTGTATGTATTTAAATCATGATCTAAGTGATACAACCAAGAGTGACAAGTTAAAACACGTACGATAAAGAAAGTGATTATTACCTGAAATGTTATCTTAACATGGAAATTATTATTAAATGGGTAATATAAAGTCTTAAATGAATCATGTATGATATCATAAATATTAATATGGTTCTGGTATAATTTAATAACAAACTATGATCTTTATACAGGAGGTTAAACGTACCCTTGACTAAAAGAAAGTGCAAGGTAAGGGGTTTTCATCTCACTCCTTATTCCCGTGAGATTCATGCCATATTGCCCCCATTAACTTTTCTATGGCCTATGTACTGACCATAATTATATTCTTTGTGTAATAAACTTTAATTAATGCGTATTTACATATTCATTTTATGATACCTCTTTCATGGGTTGTATGTTTCGTAAGTTACCAAATAGGTAAGGGTTTATTTCGCAATCTTTTCATTATCTGAGGTTGTATATACGTAATAATCTACTGGGATCTCTTTGTCACCCACATCCATGTTTCTTAAAAATTTATTTCAAAACATTTTTACTATTTATAAGAATATGGGTTAAAGACATTTATACCCTTGTTTGACTTTTTATAAGAGGTTTATAAATGAATCTTTCAGTCGTTTTCCAAACAAGGTCCTTTTTAACCTTTTGACATAATTAAGGTAAGAATGTATTTTTTTAACTTATACGACGGGTGTGGTTATTCTTTGCCATTATTACACCTTTGAAGCTTCCTTCACAATCTTATAAATATATTTTCAAAATAATTGTTTTCTTTATAATTTTGTGACTTTTAAATTATTTAAAAAAAGAGATATTTCTCTCAAATAGTATTGATTTCATCTATGTCAATATCCTTTTATAGATTTTAAACTTGATTCAACTTTATTTATTATGATACAAATCATCCATATTTTATTTAAGGTTTTGTGATATTTTTGACTATGGATGAGTTATTTTTATGCCATTAATGGTTTATTATTAAAGTTTTGAAATTTTGTATGTTAGTTTTAATACGAATGTTTACGTTATATTTCATCCTCTTATTAAGATGAATGGGTTGGACTAGTATGTTCCGGGCTGGGGACCAGTAAAAGTAAGCCCTCCGGGTTGGTTTCCCGTTATTAGAGGTACTCCGGGTTGGTGTCCGGTTATTAGAGGCACTCCGGGTTGGTGTCTGTTTATTAGAGGCACTTCGGGTAGGTGTCTGGTTATTAGAGGCACTCCGGGATGGAGTCCGGTTACAGAGGATCTCCGGGTTGGGTTCTGGTTACAGTTATCCCTTAGGTCTTGGCACAAGGCCACGACACAGAAATTAAAGTTCGGAATCATGCATTCCATCATTATGAAAGTGGTTAGTGATATTGCATGTGATTATTCGATTAGTAGAATATCCATGTGAATAACTAAATGGCATTATTTCATTTTATTTCTGCCATATTATGCTGAATTTAATGTTTAAAAGAATTTTGTTTAATTTTATACATTGCTTTAAATGTTTATGCTTATTTATGAAAGTTTCCACTGTATTGCTTACCCTTACTAAGCATTTGAGATCACCCCTTTCTATGTTTTATTTTTCCTAGGATTCCATGAAGTGTAATGTGATTGATATGTAGGGGTACGCCAAGGGAATAATGGTATTCATAAAGATTATTTATGATGTTTTGTACGTCTTAATGTGCAAATGTAACATTCATGTATGTGATCTATTTTTCCAAGACTGCTAAACTGATCAGTCCTTTGGGACTTGATTCCTTGTAATCATGCCAATGTTTTAAAATAATGCACCGACTCTGGGTAACTGGGGTCGGGGCGTTACAGTTGGTATCAGAGGAAGTTTAGAAATAACCTTGGAAACTAGATTAAGATAAACTCTGATTAGAGCACATAGCCCTAAGATAGACTTTGAGGATTAGTATAGAATAACTTCCTAGAATATTGGTATTGTAGAGATTCTGTGAGTTTTCTGAGCAATACATTCCTGTCTGGATACGAGCAGGTAGAGGCGGATCTGGCACAGATATACCTAGGGGTAAAACCTGAAAACACCGCTTTGATCTAGACTCGAACGGGAACTGGTGCACGACAATGGGCCTCGCTGCACTGTTGGTTACGACACTCCCGAGGGATATGCTTAGGATAATTCTCATTTTCTTTACAAACCATTATGAAGGGATTATGAGTATATACTAACTCAAAGAAAACATTTTTATGATTATGGATTATATCCATAAACTGTTCAATTTGTGTTAGGTATTTTACAAGTTTGGCAATTATTCATTGCAATTCATAAACTAATCTAGTTTATGCTACTGTATAGAAATGGCGCCCATTAGAAGGAATGTGAACTCCTATATTACGTATGATCCAAAGAGTAAGAAGGATCATATCTTTCGTGGTCCTAAGCCAGAATTTAGAAGTGAAATAGTTTCCCACGTATTATCATCATATGAAGAAATAGTATCATGTGTTGATAAGATGAGTAAATCATTCTCGGAATCCTTTGGCTCTGAAGGGAAACAAGAGAAGAAAAGGATGGAAGAGAGAAAGATGGATAAAGGGAAGGGGGAAAAGAAGAATTTTCCTATATGGATTATCTGTGGGAAGAAACACCCTGGAACTTGCCTGAAAGGAAGGGGAGTTTGTTATAAGTGTGGAGGAAAAGGGCACAATGTACGTGACTGTAAGGGTAAGAAAATGGTTTCAAATGTACAATACTTCATTTTCAAGGAGTTTGGACACTACGCGAACCAATGTCCCAATCATCATACTATGCCGCAAATGATGCTATTGGATAATAATCAAGTTATGATACTACCACAGAAGAAGAGGAATGCCTAGTGTTTTTGTGTTGTTATTTTAGAATTATTTCATTTAACTGTTGTATCAATGATGTTCTAGAAATAAATAAGTATTGTACTACAGTACTATTTAATTAAGGATTTGAGATTTTATGGTACTAAGAAAAGTGACTCTACAGCGAGTTAATTTTTTTTTTGGAAATTACATGGTTGAAGGAAAGATAAACCTTAATATGGTCCTAATATTGAGGTAGTGATTTTGGAATAAGAGATAGTTGATTTTGGAAATTCAGGATGTTTCAGTGTTATAAATAATATATGAGGAAGGTGTTAACATGTTATTACCTGGAAAAAAGGATCCTCATTATGTTTAACTTCCTTGTATATTTTGGACTGTTAGTTTGGATAATTTTATTTTGGATAAGTCTAATGGTTGAAATGGATTAAGTTTTAAAGGATATTTTTTTATTTTTATAAAAGGACAACACACAGACCGTGTGACGACCCGTCGTGTCGGACAAAGCTGTGGGAATCGAACCCACAACCATAGTGCAATTGGGATTTATCCCCTAACATTGTGCTACATGAACTTCATGGATAGTGTAATGTAGTTTCATTACATAAAGGGCCTGATATGTGAATTATAAATTCATTATATTTGGAACCCTATACGATTAGGATAAATAGAGTATTTTTTATTTGTATTATGTTTTGGGGTGAAAGATGAGTTTTTGGTAGAAATTTATTAATGGATAAAACTCTAATTATAAATTAGGTATATCTCCTTATGATCTTAGCCAATCTCATAAATAAATTCCTCAACATTAAGAAAAGGAAGTTAGAACAAAAATGTTGTCCTAGATGGTACCTTAGATCATCACAAATTTATGGCTTTGGGATTTTTGGTATTTTCATATCCATGTTCTCTACCACTCTCTATCAGATAATTGATGGTTAGATTTCTCTTCCATATCCATATTTTCCTACATGGAAACCTAGTATGTGTTATTTTCGGTAATCTTCATAATTTACACTCTTTATTTTAAATAGAGGCCTCATTAATTCATTTTACGATGTGGGATTTCAACTAAGATATTTTGAAACATCAAAAATGTGTTATCCTAATACCTTATGTTTTGTTGAACCAATAGTATTTTAAATCATCATAGATTGATGAATTTAAGGAACTCAATTTTAAACTTATTTTTGATTGATGTCCTCAATCACTACCTATAAATATTTACGTCTTTCCTCCAATTATATGTCTATAATTTCTACCAATGTTCTCCTAATCGAGATAATAATTTTTTGGTGACCCTTTCATTTCTCTTTTCATCTTGTTAAGACTAAATTTTATTAACCAAATTTCCGATGTGGGTTTTTACACAAAGATATTTTCTATTTTCAACCTTTATTTTCAAAAAAACAATATCAAATTGCGAGGATGCAATTTATTGAAGGAGGGGAGAATGTAACACCCCAAGCTTCCACAATACACTTCTCTTTGAATAATACAGTAGTGTGTGTTATATACAACTTCGAGTTCTAACACACCACAACCAATCAAACTAGTCATTATGAATAGTAATACCTACTTTTTGAAATTATATATATTTTATATTTCAAAATGGACTTCATTTTCAGATTCAGAATATCGAATTTAGCCTAAGGTAAAATTTTGGTACTCTTTGGATAACTTTAATATTTTAATGAATAGTGAAAATTACTAAATTTTAATTAAAAACAACTTTTTAATCGAAATAATTTATATTGATAAATTATGAATTTGAGTGGTTTTAATGTATATTAGAATATATTTTTACCATTTAATACAATTTTGGTCATTGTACATAATTTCACAATTAAACCGAACATAAACAAATATCAATCTTTTGATAGTTATTATATCTTAAAAACTGGCTTTTTGTTTTGACAGCGAGAATTAATTTTAAATTAATTTCTTCCACTACAGTGTTTTGTATTTGGAAAAATGTATTCCATATTTGGAATCATGATGTTCATATTGTGTAAATAGGTAAAATTTATTTTTAGACATTTTGAATAATTACTGCGTTAAATATTTTATTTACCATGGTTAAGGGTAAATCTGGTAAATAAGGGTTATAAAATAATCTTATAATAATAAAAAATTACCCTAAAACGTGTCCTAACCTTATTGACTGATACATGTTTGACAATTGGAATCTTTGAGTCGATTTTGGGACCCAATGGAGCCACTTGTAGGTGATAGGGACACTTTATTTTAATTAAGTTAAAATAAGTACAAAAATGACATAAGAATATATCTTTTAGAAAAACAATTTTTACATAGGGTTATATATGTTGTATTTTCGACTATAAATATTCATTATAATGATAAAAATATTTCCTACATAATGATATTTTATTTATAATTTTTATACATTAAATAATTTAATTTATATATGACACAATGGTGATGCAGTAATTACCATAATAGTGAAAAATTAAAATTATTGATATTGTAGATACCCAAATAAATATAATTTGAGACTTTTTATGAATTAAAATATATTAATAAGTTAATATTACATGTTAGGAATGATTTAATTAACTATTTTAGAAGTAATAATTATGTTATGAGTTTTACAAAAATAAATTATTGAATAGTCTCAAAATTTACATAAAAGAGTCTTTTAAAAAAATAAAATATTATTAATTGATATTAAATTCCTAAAAATATAAGGATCGTAAAAACAACTTATATAACGATAGGTGTATCATTAATGGACCACTTTGGAGTTTCTTGGATGTATATAGTATGTTTATTAACCATATAATATAAAAATACAAAGATACATTGTAAAATTGAAACTAATTAACTAAGAGTTAATACTTAAAGATAAGGTTAATATACTAACCAAAACCTGTATAAATTCTATTGGTTGAGTGTTTCTCGACCCATAACTACCTTAAACTTTAAATAATCAACTTTGGAGCCATTAGAAACCGAATATGATTTTATTATAAATTAATATTTCTAGCTTTTCCAAAGGTGCCCCTCACCCCTCTTATAAAAGGGCACCACCCCTTCTCATTACATCACACCTTAAATGCCATTTTGTTCGGCAAAACTCTGACCAAATACTATCTAAACTTCCATCAATTCATCCTAGATGCCTTCATTTATTCATAAAGCCATCCTAAGTAGCCATTTTTATCAAATCAAAAGAAAGAACCCGAAGAAGAGGTAATGATTTCACCACCCTTTTTCAAGTTCCTTTCTTCTTCCACTTCTTCTTTCTATGTTTTTACCATTATAAAATAATTAATCCAGTATCTAATATATAATTTAATATTATTATAAATATGGTACAACCATATTCAGTATTCTATCCATCCTTTTAATGACATGCCACCATACGTGCGTACATACGGCTTACCGTCTTTACGTCGTGGTGTAATGGTTATTCAATATATTTTTATTTGGATGGGTATAATAACGATTTTTAATTCATGTAAATAATAAATATATCATGATAATGATTCTGTATATATGATATACCATCCAATTATATATTATTTTAATATCAAAAGAATGATATTTTCGCTCGTGCATACGTACGGATTACCGTCTCCACGACGTGATGAGATTCATTTCCAAGTTCACCATTAATCGATGATTATAAAAATATATATTACTAATAAGTATGTATTATATGACATAATAATGATACTTTATATATATATATATAAGTATTTATGTACTCACATATATCTTATTCATTTACTTCCGTTTAATACTATATGAAAATAGAAACAACGTTTATGCATACGTACGGACTACGGTCTCTATAAACGGTGTTTTCCATTTCATATATATATATGTATATTATACATATTTATATTCTAAATATATATGATATATTTATCACGTTTTATATTCTGTAAGTATTTAAATCATGATCTAAGTGATACAACCAAGAGTGACAAGTTAAAACATGTACGATAAAGAAAGTGATTATTACCCGAAATGTTAACTTAACATGGAAATTATTATTAAATGGGTAATATAAAGTCATAAATGAATCATGTATGATATCATAAATATTAATATGGTTCTGGTATAATTTAATAACATACTACAATCTTCGTACAGGAGGTTAATCGTACCCTCGACTAAAGGAAAGTTCAATGTAATGGGTTTTCATCTCACTCCTTATTCCCATGAGATTCATGCCATATTGCCACCATTAACTTTTTTGTGGTGTATGTACTGACCATAATTAGATTCCTTTTTTAATAAACTTTAATTTATTTGTATTTACATATTCATTTTATGATACCTCTTTCATGGGTTGTATGTTTCGTAAGTTACCAAATTGGTAAGGGTTTATTTCACAATCTCTTCATTATCCGAGGTTGTATATATGTAATAATCTACTGGGATCTCTTTATCATCCACATCCAGGTTTCATAAAAATGTATTTCAAAACATTTTTACTATTTAAAAGAATATGGGTTAAAGACATTTATACCCTTGTTTGACTTTTTATAAGAGGTTTATAAAGGAATCTTTCCATCGTTTTCCAAACAAGGTCCTTTTTAACCTTTTGACAAAATTATGGCAAGAATGTCTATTTTTAACTTATACGGTGGGTGCGGTTATTCTCCGCCGTTATTAAACCTTTTTAGGTTCCTTAAAAAGCTTATAAATATATTTTCAAAATAAAGGTTTTCTCTATAATTATGTGACTTTTAAATGATTAAAAAAAAAGAGATATTTCTCTAAAATAGTATTGATTTCATCTATGTCAGCATCCTTTGATAGATTTTAAACTTGTTTCAAGTTGACTTATTATGATAAAAATCATCCATATTTTATTTAAGGTTTTGTGATATTTTTTTACTATGGATGAGTTATTTTTATGCCATTAATGGTTTATGATTAAAGTTTTGACATTTTGTATGTTAGTTTTAATACGAATTTTTACGTTATATTTCATCCTCTTTTAAGATGAATGTGTTGGACTAGTATGTTCTGGGTTGGGGACCGGTAAAAGTAAGCCCTCAGGGTTGGTGTCTGGTTGTTAGAGGCACTCCGGTTTGGTGTCTGGTTATTAGAGTCACTCCGGGTTTGTGTCCGGTTATTAGAGGCACTCCGGGATGGAGTCTGGTTACAGAGGATCTCTGGGTTGGGTTCCGGTTACGGTTATCCCTTTGGTCTTGGCACGAGGCCTCGACATACAAATTAAAGTTTGGCATCATGCATTCCATAATTACAAAAGGGGTTAATGATATTTCATGTGATTATTTGATTAGTATCATATCCATGTGAATAAATAAATGGAATTATTTCATTTTATTTCTACCATATTATGCTGAATTTAAAGTTTAAAAGGCTTTTGTTTTAGTTTTATACATTGCCTTAAATGTTTATGCTTATTTATGAAAGATTCAGCTGTATTGCTTACCCTTACTGAGCATTTGAGCTCACCCCTTTCTATGTTTTATTTTTCCTAGGATTCCAAGAAGTGTAATGTGATTGATATGTAGGGTTAAGACAAGAGAATAATGGCGTTCATAAAGATTATTTATGTTGTTTTGTACGTCTTAAAGTGCAAATGTAACATTCATGTATGTGATCTATTTTTACAAGACTGCTAAACTGATCGGTCCTTCGAGACTTGATTCCTTGTAATTAGGACAATGTATTAAAATAATGCACCGACTCTGGGTAACTGGGGTCGGGGCGTTACAGTGATAAGTAAATATAAGGATAAAAACTAGAATCAATGATGACTGCCCACATAAATATGGCTTTAACGCACCATGAATCACTTCTGGATCACTTTCAAAATGTTTGGGAGAGGTTGTTGAACCTTTGAAAGGAAAACACCCGAGTTAGTGACATTTTGGGGAAAACATAAGGCATGAATAGTATAAAACCAGCATTTATTTTAAAGAGTTTTGACAATTTATCTTTCATCTCACTCTTCTATTCCCATGTATCTTATTGAACCTGACAATGTTTCCACAAAACAATCACTAGATAGATTATTTTTTTGCATAAAATACTTTCTCTTGCTTATGCACATTCTGCACTGGCATGTGCAACAATAGATCATCCAACTCTTTTTGAATTCGATCCCATCTAATAACAAGGTTATAATCAAGCTAATACATTTTCAATAGAGATACATGGAACACATTATGAATAGCATTGAACCATGTGGGAAATTCCAACTTATATTCCACATCACGAAACCATTAAATTATCTAAAAAGGGCCAATGTATCAAGGAGATAACATTCCCTTCATTAGAAAACATCAATGTCCTAGCCTTGTAGAATTCATCAAGAACACATGATCACTCATCACAAACAAAAATGGTCATCGATGATGATCCAAATAATATTTCTAACGAATCAGATCCATTTCCATCAACTTCCTCATCAACATAATATTATCCATTATTTCATGGACATGGATTGGCCCAACCAATGATCTCTCAACTTTTTTAACCCAAAAAAGTTGAGAATGAAAAGTAAATTGATACAAGGCTTCAAAAGGATAAATACGTATCAAGGACTAGTAGATATTGATATATGAGAACTCCAAAAAGGGTATGTACTCCCCCATGATCCATTAAAATCCATTACACAATCATGGAACATGTCATCCAAAGATTGTATCATTCGTTCAGATTGGACGTCCATTTGAGGATGATACACTGTACTCATAACCAACTAAATCCTAAGGGATTTATATAATGATTTCATGAAATGAGATATAACCTTAAGATCTATTTCTAATATTATTGAAACTAGAATGTCATGCCTATTTACCACTTATCTTATATTGATTTTGGGAAAGACTTCCACTATATGAGATTCCACAATAGGGATGAAATGATCCAACATTGTGAGATGATACACTATCACCCATATAGTATTGTGTTTCCAAACCATTCATGGGTGATCTTTTAAAAAATTTATAGCTATATTCTCATATATCCACACTAGAATAAGTAATGACTATAACATACCTACCAGTCTCTAATTTTCTTCCATAACTTGCATACAAGATAAGCAACATAAAACAAACCCATCCACATTTCAAGCCATTCCACCCCAAAAATAATTTGATTTTAACTCCGTATACATCATTTTTATTCTAGTGTGAATAATCCATCTTGAATAGTGGAAAACATGAAAACATTGTTCATTAAAATCTATAGGTATGCCCATATGATTTATAAACCACAACACTGAGATCTCATCGAGCCTCTAGCCTTTAATGGTATCCCCACCACTAAGATTTCAACTCATAGACACATATTATGTATCATATGTTTGTGCCTCGTTAACCATCTCCACCAAATCAAGAATGAATGAGACTAGAACGAAGGCCACAACTTCACCTTGGTCTTCAAATTCCAAGTGAATTTTGGATATGACTGATATCAACTACCACTCATCTGAATTTTCTTTTCAAACTCTGAATATGAATTTCTACATAATAAATCTTCTATATAATTTCCCTTACTTAGTGTATATGTCAAGTCAAATTCAAACATTTGGAGATATTAAATACACTATTTTTATCTCAAACTCAAATATCACGATGAGAAAATATGATTCAAGCTCTTATGATATGTGAATATTGTAAATATATCACCAAAGAGGTAATGATTCCATGACTTTAAATCAGATAATACGAAAGATAAATCCGAATCTTGTGTTGTATATTTATTCTCATGAAATCATAACTAACTTGAGACAAAATCAACAACATGGTCTCCTTGCATGAGAACACATCACAACCCAAATCTAGAAGCATAACAATACACCATATACCCTTGTACTGATTTTGGTAAATTCCAAATTGGTGATGATGTAAGCATAACATTACACTATTGAAAATACATTGGAAATTCCTTGTTCTATTGGAATGGAATATTATACTCTGTCAATGCTATCACAGTCAATTATCATATTAAAAAATCATGAAATTGTTTCCGGTAATAACCATTGTGGCCAATGGAATTTAGTATCTCGAAGAAATTTTTTTGAATTTACAAAGAGATTACAACATCTATCATTTTTATATCCATAGAAACAAATTTATTAGATATTACATTACTGTGGAAGTGTTCATTTTGTATCAGAAAATCATTTTCTGATATGTTTTCATGAAACGATGGTCTCTCATGATTCCCAATATTGCCTCCATTTCTTTATCTTTCTTTATCCTTGTCCTTTAATAAACTAAAATGTCATCCACAAGCACCACCAAAAAAAATCTAGATATCATTGAAATATATGATTCATTAATTCAATAAAGACTTCTAGTGAATTCTTAAGACTGAAACTAGTTACCACATATTTAGAATGCCATTATTTTCTTTTGGAATGCCTTCTTCAGAATATCATTATTTCGAACTAACAATTTGTGATATCTTAATAACAAGTAATTGTTATAGAAACACTAATCAACAATCAATTTATCAAAAAGATCATAAATGTGTGGAAGTGGATAAGGATTATTTTTTTTGTCTTTTTTATGTTTACTATAATCTACACACATCTAAAGAGTTTCACTGAACTTATTGTTATGAAAATCTTGTGCTGCCCATGGAGATGTGATCGGCCCAATGAACCATTTTCTTTCTAGATCATCAAATTGCACATTCAATTTTTTATAATTCTATTGGATCCATCATATAATATGGAATGTATATGAATGGTTCTTAGCAAGAGATTAATCATAAAATTCACATCGCTTATAAGTGGTAACCCTACGAAATTATTGGGAAAACATCAAGAAACTGATCAACCAATATTTGAAAACACTTTTTATTGATCTATTTTAATGATACCAAATTCAATTATTTCTAATAGTACAAGATCATTCCAACTATTGGTCAAAAAAATCATGTTGACCAACCATTACACTCTATTACCCTCAAAAATATTGCCGGTGTCATCATCAGTTGTGAAACTGACCATTATGTTATAACAATCAAGGTGAGACATGAATGTTTTTAGCCAACCCATATCCAAAATTATATCATATACATTAATATTTGGGAAAGTGTAATACCATTTCAGATGGGCTCTATAAGCAGTCATAGATTACACTTTACACATAATGGGTCGACATTCTCTTTGACCTGAAAGACTTCTGTGTTTTATAATAGAAGGAATAATCAGAACTATTAAACCCAGAAAATCAAGAAAACAAAAAGAAATAGGGAAATGAGATGCACACATATCAAAAAAATATTCTATAATGGTATAATTAAAAATAATTCTACCTTTCAACATAGATTTTATAGACTGATCAACCAGAATAACCTATTAATGTCTATATAATTGCTTGCTCATGACAATTTGTTATTAGTTTCCCTTTTGAGATTTTCCTTCCATGGAGTCATGGTACTCTTATAATCACCATGGTGGGATATGTTCTGATGATGAGATGTATTACGATTCCCTCATCTCGTCGAATAATACGACATCTTCGACACCCCAGAAGTGTTTTGAACACCCAAAACTAGTTTACTATGACAATAAAACTAAATATTCCACATATGATTTCAATTATTATGTTTTCAGGGCTGTTTCTTACACTATCAACTTATGTTGTCAAGTGATCCGCATTTGATACATCCCATTTTCCGCTTAGGTTATGGAGGAAGGTTCACCTATCCAGGTGTTTAATTTTGATTCGTATTCCCACATTATAAATATGTGTCCCTTTTATGTTTTTTCTTGACATTACGGTTCCCAGAATTTCCCATGGATATAAACATAATTACTCCCCTTATATCCCTTGAGATGTCTCTTTCATCCACCATAATTCTATGGAACATCTCTATATAATCTGCACTATAGAGAACACCAATCATCAGGAGAATATCCTACCTTAGCCCAAATTTAATGACTCATTCCATTAAGGAATCACTTGATGAAAATTATGGTGAAAAGTTCACTAAATTCATAAATTTATCCTCATAATCTATGATAGATTGTTTTTCATGGTTAAGATGAAAAAGTAAACCATTCTTGGAATTCAGAATGTGTAATGGTATAATTATTAGTTATAAAAATCCTCAAAAATCCCCCAATGCAAGACATTGGCTAAATTTAGAGTAAACAACTAAATCCCACCATTTCTCTGAAATATCATCTATCATATAAGCCTCCATATAGATTTTTAACTTTTCTTGTGTGCTAATGAAATTGACGATATAATTCATCCTAATCATCCACACCTCCTCCTCCTGTGGTTTTAAATCATCTGGAATGATAGTTGGGTTATGAATCTTGAATTGTATATAATTATCCACTTACCTTGGATCATCCCTCCTATTTCCATTTTCCACACCTGGGAATTCTTGAAAAACTCTCTGAACCAGTTGTTGGTTCACCTGTGGATCAAGTGAAACCACATTTTCAGTAGCTTCCTCATACTGGTTTCTACGATTCCTACTAGGTACTAATTTCGATAAAAACAACACACATCATGAGTGTAACTCTCTATAAACATAATTAATAACATTTCAAATTATATAACATAATTCAATCACAAAAATGATACCCACAATATAATTTTACCACGTTTATCCATTTTTGTGAAACAATATACAAAGATCTTGGCAATCTAACCATTTTTAAAATACCACAATCATACCCTTTTATAAATAATACTTTTGAAAGGAACCTTAACATTTTTAAAAATCAAGTCATCGTAAAAAAGTATATATCATTACTAAAATTGAAATATTCACTCCTAGTGGGAAGTCATTTTATAATGAATGTCACACTCATCTCATTGGCTAAACCCAAGACAATGAGATTCCAAAACATATAATTATCACCAAAATACTTATGTAACCAACTCCCTAGTGACATGAAGTTAAACATTATAATTTTAGCTACATATTTTTATACTCTACATTTCATGTGCCAATGATCCTACTCTATTCTACCAGCCCAACACAAGGAATATAACTGAATAAATTCTAACTCTAAGAGGAAAATAAAAAAAAGACCACATGTTCCACTAAATTTTCTTGAGGAAAAAGTTTGATAAAACTTGTAACATTCATCTTCTTCTCGTTTTATTGAGAAGTCAAAAAGAAACTAATTTTCTTTAAAAAGTATACCCAATATGCCAAAGGCTGGAAATAAATTCCAAGGGTTTCATGTGCATGTGGGGGATGATATACCATTGAATATAAAACAACTAACCAAACATTTCATAACTAGAAAAATTACTACATGATGAATGATATGAATTAAATACAACTCAAATTAAACCCATTCATGTCAATACTAATAAAAAATGGGTACTATAATTGAAGAATACCATACAACCAAGCACATAATAGAATATATTACCAAAAAAACTCATAGATTCCATGACCACCTCCATGATCCATCAAGATCCACAATCCAACTCCATAAAACAACCCAAGAATCACTAAAAACCATTATATTAGTCCTATAATTTACATTTTCCCATGTTTTGAATAATAATATTTGAAAAATTAATAATATTAAAAAGTAGGGGTGTGTACTAAAACTCAGTATTCCTTCCTTGAATGACTTCCCAAATCAATCCCAAGGATAGAACAAATTATCCAAATTATATCAAATAGTTTATATAGAAATTATATAAAAAAGTTTATATAAAAAATAATAAAGTTCCATACCCAATAAATTTTCACAAAACAGTATCATGTTTCAAGGGTATTAAGCAAGAAATTTTCTAAAAACAATTCAGGAAATTAATTTTGGCATAATTCATTACATTCCATATAAACACATAGCAAACCATGCATGCATCTATGGACCTCCCTATACATGCGAGTGGGGAGTCATCCTTTAACTAATACATAACTTAGTAGACCACATTGATGGGAGTACTTCATGGCCATATCCATCCGAATCTTTCAAGGGGGAGGGTACTTTATACCATTATCCATCCCAAGTCATATGAACATAAGACATATAAACATTCTGAAACCCTTTAAATAAATAATATTTATTTTGAAAACCATTTTTTCATTATGAAAAACCATCAATCATTTTGAAATCATTATTTTAAAATCATGTTGCCAAACTCTCTTTCCAACATAACACCAAATCACTCAATTTCCACAAACCATCCTTCTGGATGGGTTTTTCAAAAATAACACAGTAGTTACAAAATAAATTTCCGGAAAAACCGTGAATTTGAAATTAATCCTTGATATTCTAAATAAGGGAGTCGAGAGTGAAGTCAACTACCTCAGAAACTCACTGAAAATGGAAAATGACATGAAATGTCCAAAATAATTGGTTAAATCTCCAAAACAAACCTAAGATCTCTCCCCGTAGAATCAAAAAATCCAAATATAATCATACCTAGAATCAACTATTTTATATCTATCTACAGGATACGTATATCTATGAAACCCCTAGAGAGGGAGAAGTAGATCTAAGTAAAACCACCAAAACCACAAATAACGAAGGCATATAGCAAAAACACGACTTCAATGCACCATAAAACTCCTTTATATCACTTATAAAATTACGGTGATAGGTTCTCCAACCTTTTAGATGGAAAAATTTCATTTTTAGGATTTTTTAAGAGAATATGATGGATTGAAAAATAAAATTGACCTAGCTTGCAGTATAAGAAACACTATGCTTGGATCTTTTTATATTCAATTTCTTGTTATTTTGATTGAACTCATTTTATGAAGTTTTGAGTTCTTGAGAACACCAAAATATTATTATGTTACATTATAACATAGTCATTTTCATGGCGGGTATGAACTGTAATAACGTTCTTCTGAGATACTATTTAGATGAAAATAAGTAAGTTAATAAAATAATAAAATCTATTTTTTTGTATTTTTTAATTTCATATATCTTTAATATATTCAATCAAATGTTTAAAATTAAACTCATACTTTTTTAGACATGATATAAGAATAAATTCCATTTTTTGGGTAAAAAGGGATTTTTTTTACAAAAAATCAGTTTTGCAACATTTAATAGCGAACCAATTTTAAAGATATTTTTAAACTATTTTATATTAAATTTGAATAAATAACCTTCTTAATTTAATATTAAATATAATAATTTAATTTTACTGAATTTTTTATTTTTTCATATCAGTTTAATTTTTGATGATTGGTGAAAATAAGGATTTTTATTAAAAATGTTTTTTTTAAAGTAAGTACATTGTAAAATTATGTTTTATATTATTTTTAAATTTTAAATGTTTCATTTAAAAACAAATATAAGTTTTAAAAATTATTTTATAAATAAAATTATTATAAAATAATTTTCCGTTTAAGAAGGGGTATGTTATTCGAGACATTTTACCAGTTTTATTTTAAATTTATTTCTGCATCTCCATTCATTTGAATTTTGAAAAATTAATTTAAAATTTTGATTCAGGAGGACCAAAATCAGTATGTTGGTCCCTTTTATTTTTTTGAAAAATATTAATAGTAACCATGGTAAATATTATTACCACGGTAAATGGTAATTTAGGTAATTTAGCTTAAAAATAAAATTTTAATGACTATGAAATGATAAAAAAATGGACAAAATTTTTCTGATTAATTTAATTTCATATTTAACACTTAAGGATCAAAATTATGTCATTTAATTGACAAATTAACATGAAAATGAAATAATAATATATAAATTAAAGAAAGAGAGAAATTCTGCTTTTCTTTGTCTTTAATATCTATTATGTGTCAACATATGGAAACATTGGTGGTATCAACAAATATAAAAGGTACTATTCAACATAATAAAAACATATCACTAATATATAATTATTTGTGATGTTTTTGGACCATTTTAAAGATATTATGATATTTATAATATTTTATTTAATGAAAATATAAAAATGTAACATTAATGTTTTAAATAATATATCATCATTAAGGTAAGTTTATACATAAGTTAAAATTGACTATAAATTATCATTTTAAAGATAAATTCTTTTTATTTATCATGGTAAATTATTGATAAATTTTAGGAAATAAATAATTACCTTAATGGTTTATATATTGATGATGCAAAAATTATTTAATTGATGAAAATTCAATAAACTAATTTTTATTATAATGATAATAACCATTAAAAGCCACAAAAAATGACCAAATATTATTTATAGAGTTTATCTTAGATGTAATAATAAAAGGCTAGAGTTATGGACCATTTTGATATTTATTTATGATATTTTGACAATTATATTAGTTTATTTAAAGTGTCATTAAGGGTCTCACATTCATGTTTTTAATATTATAACATTACTAATGAATAATTCTCAAGAATATAATTTTTATAAAATATATTAATCATAAATATAGTAGATTTATAATAATAATAATATTTTATTTTTAATTTTTATGCTACATTAATGTATTAAATAATTATACCTAACTAATGTTGTAATTACTTTTTAATGAAGATAAAATATAAAATTTGTTAACAATATTAAAATAAATATAATTTTTTATAATTAATATTTAAATTTATTTTTTATATGACCTTGACATCATAAGAATAAAATAAAATAATATTTTCAAAGTTAAATGGTTATATTAGTACTTTTACAAATCAGTTAATTGAATAGTGTCAAAATTGACACAATTGGTTGTTTATAAAAATAATGTTTTATTGAACTATTTTAAATATCATAAATCATTTTTAAAATTATATAATAATTATTTATGGTCTAAAATTTTATAATTTATTTATTTATAGTGTAATTTATATCAAATAATTAATTATTTCACCCTTTTAATATTGCAGTATTTGTTACCCTAGTTAATATAATATAGAATAACTAAGTGTTAAATTAAAATGATAAGGTTTAAATTAACATTATAAAATCTCCAAAATTTATTGATTGATAATATTTAAAACATATCTCATCTAATTATTTAAACTATGACATTTTTTAGTTTTTAACGTGGTTTGATTTTATTATAAATTAATATTTTTGGAGGTTGCAAATGTTTCCCGCACTTCAATTATAAAAGGGAACATCCTCCCTCACAATTTCAATTCACATTGATCCTTAATGTTTGTGAACAAGATGTTAATTTCAAATATAAATTTCCATAGTTACATTATAGAGGTTTCAGTCAAAAGACCAACTCGTGTGCCTTTAAGAGGAGCTCTATAGGGAGCTTATCGAAGAATAAGTAATCTCCTCTACCGATACATTCTAATTATTTATTCTTTTATTTACTATTCATGAGTTGTTACAATTATAACATAATGACTCTAGTATCACTTTTATAATGAGATATTCTTAAGATTATGGGACAACCATATTCCACCTTCTATCTATTCTATGAAAAATGAAATCACTACACATGTGTACGTACGACATACCATCTCCATGCCATGGTGTAATATGTTTTTCACCACCACATGACTTGGATGGGTATAATTACAAAAATAATAACTATATATGATTACTATAACAATTTATTTATTATTTAAAAATATATATACCATCCACTTCTATACAATTTCATAATTAATGGAATGTTATCATTGCTTGTGTGTACGTACGACCTGCCATCTCCAAGATGTGACACAATTCAGTCTAGACTATATCAATTAAAACATGATTATATAAATGTAATGATAAAATAAATATGATATATATTATTTTTATTTCATTTTATAATTAAATAACTATGACCTAATAAGGATAACCAAAACTTATTCGACAAGACATGCATAAGAAAATGATGTAGTTAATACCCAAGTAATGAGTTATAATGAAAAATTATTAACAAATGGATGATAATATGATCATAAATTATGAATATGAATCTAAAATAAGTCAATTACATCATTTAAATCATTATAAGAGAGTTTCAGATACATACAAAGGACAGATGACCTAATGAAAGTGATAATTTTTCAATCTCATTTTATCAAAGATTTTTTATACGTTAGTATTTACTGGGGTACATATATCATCCATGTCCATGTTTTATACCTAAATATTATAAAATATGCATCATATCCTTCTAATATTGTTTAAATTCAAATTTTCCCATTAGAGGATTGTTATGAAATAGTATGAACCTAATATTTTGTTGTATTTAGTACGAGTAAATTTTTTGACTTCTTCGATAAAATTATGAGAAAAATATTTTTTACCTTATACGACATGAAATAATTTTTATATTTTCATAAAAACTTACTTATGAGAATCTTCATCTAAAAAATTTCATGTTTATTTTCAAATAAAATATTTTATTTTAAAATTGTGTGGAATTTTCAGAAAAGAAAACATTTTTGAAGAGGAAATGATATTTTCTTCACACATTAATATGAAGTGTTTTATCTAAATTATTTTCCATCTAAGATTAAATTCTCTAAATAGGTTTATTTTTATATCACTACAATTACTATGTTTTTATTATGTTTATTGTGAAATTGTATTTTTGAATCCATTTTGTATTTGGATTTAGATGGGATCATTTTTATGAAACCCATTTTATCCCATGGATTATGCTATGATGAATGATTTGTGTTTGGTGAAACATGTAAGAAATATTTAATTATAATATGGGTGGGACCTATATCTACCTCTAATGAATTGGGTAAATATTTTTATCTCCTGACATATTTATGGATGGAATTGCACGTAAATCCAATTCCATTATATAGGGATGGAATAAAATGTAAATATGGTTCATTAATATAGGGCGAGAACGGGGAGTGAACACAGTTCAGTAATCGACTTTGTCTGCTATGATGATCTTGGAAATGACACATGGATAATATGGAAATTATTTTATGTTATTATGTCTTTTCCACAATTCCATTTTTATGCTAATGATATTTTATCATGTTTAAGGTTCCGTTACTATTTATGCCTTACATTCTTCCATGATTTATTTCATGAATCAATATTTTGATATTCAATTTTTTTTCATCTTTTTAAATGAATATGTTGTCCTTTGTTTGATGTTCAACATGTTTACCCTTACTGATAATTTGATATATACTTTTTTATGGTTTCTGTTACTTATTATATAAATAATGGTTGTAGGTAGGAAACCAAAGGGTAAGATCTTTAAGAGATATTTTGAAGATATTTCACCAAGTTAGAAGAATGTGTTACATGTTTCTAAATACACTAAACTAATATAGTATTTGGGAATCTATTTGTGAAATGTATTATAAATTTACCAAAAGAAACACAATATCCATGTAAATAAAGCTTCGGTATTTACAGTTGGTTTTAGAGTGAAGGATTATTCATCCTTTAGAAAGTATGATGTGAAAAATTTAGTGAGATCCCTAGAGATATTTCTACGGTATATATAGTGATTTACTAAGGATAATACTAATTATAGTTTATAATCTTATAATTATGGTAATGATCATGAAGAACATAGAATTAAACCTATGATGATAGAGATTTAAAGTAAATTACCTTGATTATTTGGGGTTTTCTAGTCTGATTATTGTTGCTGAGACTTTTCTTTTTGGGGGTTTATAAAATTATTGGAAATATAATTATTCATATTAATGGAGAAATTATGGAAAATGGAATGATATTCCTCACGAGTAACCATATGAAATGAGAGTTATATATTGAACCATATATATTATTCCTAATCATCAATATCATTATATAATTAACAATATCAACAATGGTGAGTTTACTAACCCACTAAATTAGAGAATGATGGAGTTTCATAGAAGTTACAAAGGAAATAATGTTAAAGTTTCATCAATTAAATCACATAGGAAGAGGAATCAAGGACAATTCATCAAAGGTACTGGAAGATTTTCAGTATAGAAATCAAGGACATAAATTCAGTAATTTCAATTAAAAATTATCAGTTAACACAATAGACAAATATAATGGTATTGTAAAGGCATAAAAAATGGTCAAATGTTTTAAATATTGAATGTATGTGCATTATGAAAATCAAATCCCTAGGTTAAAATCTCATGAAGAGAATCAGAATGGTCGTATGAGTAGTATTTATTTTATTGACAATTAAGAGTCTATGAATGGAATATGTGATGAAATATGCAATGAGGAATAAAATAATGAATCTTGGTAAATAGTTTGAAAAGATAGAGGAAAAACTACTTGTTTATCACGAATAATGTTTTATAAGTAATTTTATGGAATTATGGAATAAAGAAACATCTATAGATTGGTACACTATTGTTTTTCAATATGTATTTTAGATTATATGTTGAGTGGTTCCAGTAACCATTAAATGTGATTCAGATATTTTTGGTAAAAAAAATAAGGGATGGATAACCCTAAATATGAGCATGATGATGAGATAATGATATTTTGATAAATATATATTGGATACAAATAGGTAAATTTTAGGGTAAGGATCTCCTTATAATTGATTAAGGATTTTTTTTCAATAGGGATATGGTATCATATAATAAGTATACTTATTTTTTGGAATTAAGTAATATGTGTAATATGTTTTGGAATAAGGAAACATGCATGTTATCAATAAGGATATATAGAAATTCTGGTTATTACCATCACACAAAATAATAAACGATGAAGGTGTTCACATGTTTGGATTGTGAACAGAAATAGATAACTTATAATATATGGGGGGAAAATGTTATATTGTGATTAGTTCACATGTTACCATTGTTTTGGATTTTCAACTATTATAAGGATTGTGTGGTTATGATTTTTTGGAAGGTTTATGTTAAACTATGGATGATGTTTCTTAGAATAAAGTCTAACCTCACCGTAGGTGGAATTATATATATTTTATCACTTGTGTTAACATTTTTTTGATATTGACTGATGGAATGAACTTTCGTTATATTTTGGGATTACTTTATATCGTAACTTTTCAAGAATGAAAAATTCAACAACATTTATTTGAAGAAGATATAAAGTGTAAATTATTCAAGGCACAAAAAATAGTGAGATTATAACACATAAAAGTAAGTATATCTTATCATAAAAACTACTCAACATTATAAAAACTAGTCATGAGGTAAAAGGGTGTCTTATTATCACCATTTTTTATTATATCAATGAACACCTTCATGATTCATTAGTTTATGGTTTTGTAACTGTTAACTTTCTAAAGATCACTAACATTCTTGTGATTAGTGATCATTATCCATCTCTATTATTATTTTATATTTTCATCCATACCTAATATTTACATATGTTCTCCAACGTAGATACCTAGTAATGATTTAATTTTTGTAACTATTATATTCCAACTATTACATTCTAAATGAATGTTTTAGTCCTTGTTTTTATGATGTGGTTTTCTGTGAAATAACTAATAACGTATTAAATCCTTTGACAACATAGAAAAATTTTCAGGAAGAAATTTATTTTAAGGGGGGGTAGAATGTAAAACCCTGGGATTTGTATTAGAAATATTTTTTTTAATTTTTTTTGATGTCTTGTGTAGTACACTATACCAATATAAGTTTTTGCTATATGCAACACTTACATAGGTTACGGTATACACAACACTTTTATTGGCTTGTGTTACACACAATTTCAGATTATTTGAATAGAATTAATTTCATGCAAGACTGAGTTTAGGTGAAAAAATAAATATTACTATATTACCTTATAACATAGTCATTATAATGGCAGGTATGAACAGTAATAACATTCTTCTAAAAATACTTCTAAAATAAAATAGGCGAGTTTATAAAATAATAAAGTCACTTTTCATGGATTTTATTAGTGTAATATATATGTAATAAATTCAATATAATGTTTTAAATTCATCTTATCAGTTTTCATGACATGATATAAGGAAAAATTCAATATTTTAGATAAAAGAAGTATTTTTCAAAAAACATACAGTTTAATAATTTTTAAGAGCAGTCATTTTTAATCGATTTTTAAATATTTTTTATATTATATTTTGAAAAATAAAATTATTATTTCAATATTGAATATAAAAATTTACTTTGGTCGAATTTTTTGTGTGTTTCAAATAAGTTTTATTTTTTTGATGAATTGTGAAAATACTGATTTTTATTGAAAGTATTATTTTATTTTAAAATCATTAAACAATAAATTTATGTTTTATATTATCTTTAAAATTATAATTAGTTCCTTTTTAAAAAATTATTGCTTTTGAAAATGATTTCATACATGAAATTATTATAAAAACATTTTCCATTGAAAAGGAGTATGCTAGTCGTGACATTTTACAATTTTTATTTTAAATTTAATTCAGCAACACCTGTATTTTTAATTTTGAAAAATGAATTTAAAATTTGGATCCAGGAGGTAAAAATTTGATAAGTAGTTCCATTTTATTTTTTTGACTAGTATGAATAGTAACAAAAGTAAATTTAGTTACCATGGTAAAGGGTAAATCATATAGTATAGGTAAAAAAATATAATGACTATAAAATTACTAAAACAAATGAGAAAATTTTACTTGATTAATTTAATTCGACCCTTAAAACATAAGGATAAAAATTATTTCATTTAATTGACACTTTACCATGAAAATTTATTAAATAAAATTTCTATCAATTCAAGACACAAAGTGTCATTTTATTTGTCATTGATATCTATTATGTGTCCACATGAGGACAAATGAGTGGTATAAATGAATATAAATTGAAATTTTCAACTTAATAAATATAATCAATAATATATATTTATTTTTGACATTTTGGGGCCATTTCGAAGATATTATGGTATTTATAATATTTTTTAATGAAAATTTATTAATGTCACATTCATATTTTCAATAACATATAATTTTTAAAATACGTTAATATAGATGAAAAATTTGACTATAAATACTCATTTAAAAGAGAAATTTTTTTTCTTTATCATTTTAATTGTGATTAATTTTTAGGAAATAAATAATTACATTAAGATTTTATATATTGATGATGCCAAAAATATTTAACTGATGAAAATTCAATAAAACAATTTTTATTAAAATGATAATAACCATTAAGAGACACCAAAACATGAAAAAATATTATTAGTAGAGTATATATCAACAAAAATCATCAAAGGGTAGAGTTATGAACTATTTCTATCCATATAGAATACATTTTGACAGTTATATTATTTTATTTAATGTTTTTTTAAAGGTTTCACATTCATGTTTTCAATATTATATCATTTTTAATGTATGATTTTCTAGAAGATAAATTATAATATCAGTATTAATTTTAAATATTTTATATTTATATTCATCATAAAATATATTTGTTATTTTTATTTAACATATATGTGAATTAAATTATTATACCGAACTAATGTTGTAATTATTTTTTAATAGAGAAAACAAATTAATGTTAATAGAAAATTTAACATAAATAAAATTTTTTCTAATTAATATGGCCAATGAATTTTATAGATTACCCTTCCGTCATAGAATTATATTAAAATAATTGTTTTGAAGCTAAATTATTATATTATTATTTTTAAAAATCAATTAATTGAATTGTGTCATAATTGACACTATTTGTTGTTTCTCAAAATAATATTTAATTAAATTATATTAAAAATCATAAATAATTTTTAAAACTAAATAATAATAAAATTTTATAAACTATTATATTGTATTTATTTACGGTCTAATTGAAATCAAATAAAAAAAATATTTTACCCTTTTATTATTGCAATAATTGTAACCCTAGTTAATAAAAAAGAAAAAAACTAAGTGTAAAATATAAATAATAAGGTTTCAATCGACATAAGAAATTATCCAATATTTATTTTTTGTTTATAGTAAAACCTTATCTCATATAATATTATAAACTATGAATTTCTATATTTTTTTGGATGTGGTTTTATTATATTATAAATTAATATTTTTGGTGATTCCAAATGTGCACCTCACCTCAATTACAAAACGGAAAACCTCGCTCACAATCTCAATTCACTTTTATATCTCATGATCAGCCAAAAAATTCCCATTTATATTATAAACTTCATTAGTCATATTATAGTGGTTCTGGTCTTCTCAAAATACGAAACCTAGTGCCTTAAAGAGGAGATCTAGAGGGATCTCGTCAAAAAAGAGGTAATCTCCCCTACTGATTCTTTAAAATTATATATTCTTCTAATTCCACTTAATGAGTTGTATACATTATAAATTAATGAATATAGAATCAATTTTAGACTCATATGTTATTAATATTTTTGAAAAACCATATTCCACCTTCTATCAGTCCTACGAAAAACGAAATCACAACACATGAAAATGTACGACTAACCATTTCCACATTGGGGTGTAATATGTTTTTCAGAACCACATGACTTGGATGTATATAATGAGGTTAATAAAAAATATATACAATTATTAAAAAAAATTATTTACTCTATGAATATATATATATCATCCAATTCAATACCATTTTACAGATAAACAAATGATATCATCGATCGTGCATACATATGACCTACAGTCTCCAAAATGGGATGCAATTCATTCTACATGATATCATTAAAGAATGATTATAAAAATGTACATAATAAATAAATAAGATATATATTATGTTAATATCATTTTATAATTTTATAACTATAACCTATGAAGTATCATCATAACATATTCGACAAAACATACATAAGAAAATAGAGCAGTAAATATCAGAATAATGAGTAATGATGACATATTATTACCAAAAATATAATAATATGATCATAAATTATGACTATGATTCCATAATAATTCTATGTAATCATTTAAACTATTATATAAGAGGTTTGAATACATAGAAACGATAGAATACCAAAGGTTAGGGATAATTTTTCTATATCATTTTTATCTGAGATTGTTTATACGTAAGTACTTACTAAGGTATATTTATAATCAATGTAATTATTTTATACATATATATTATATATTATTATCCATATACTTCTACTATTTTATAAATTGAAATTTACCTGTTAGTGAATTTTTACAAACTGATATGAAAGGAATGTTTTGTCGTTTTTGGTATGAGGTACTTTTTTATTGTTTTGGTAAAAGTATGAGATGAATGTTTGTTTATCTTATATGACATTAAAGGTTTTTTACATTTACATAATGCATTATTTATATAAATTTTACACTAAAAAATCTTGTTTATTTTTAAATAAATTCTTCTTTTTTAAAAGTGTGCGATATTTTGAGAAAATAAAACGTTTTTGAAGAAGAATGGATGTTATCCAAAAGAATTAATATCATGTGTTTTTATCAAAATTATTTTCCATCTAATATGATATTATTTAAATAGAGTTATGATTCTATCCCTATTATTAATATGGTTTTATTGTGTTAGTGAAGGAATGATATTTTCTAAATACATTTGTTTTCTATGGATTATGATGGAATGATGTTTAAGAAACCTATTTTGTTCTATAGTTTAAGAGATGATTAACGATTTATGTTTTTGTGGAACACAAAATAAATATTAAATTATGATATTTGGGGGACCTATATATCCCTCAAATGCATTGGGTAAAGATTTATATCTCATGAGATATACATGGTAGGAAGGACATGTAAATATGATTAAGTAATATAGTGTTGGAACGACAAGTAAATATGGTTCAGTAAGATAGGACTGGAATGAGGAGTGAACTCGGTTCTTTAATGGAATTCATCCAATATGATGGTCTTGGAAATGAGGCTCGGATTATATGGAAATTATTTTCTATTCTTATTTGTTTTCCACAATTACATGTTTAATTCCAATGCTATTTTATCATGTTTAAGGATCCTTTATGATTTCTACCTTATATTTTACCAAGATTTATTTCATGACTCAAGATTTTGATATTCAAAATTTAAGTTAATGTTTCTATATTAATTTTTATAATTTGTTTTAATTTCACCATGTTTAAATTTACTATGTATTTGGTCTCACCCTTTTTATGTTTCCTTTTCCACATGATATAAATAAAGGTTTTAGGTAGGGAAAAAAAATAGGAAGCTCTTTATGGGAGATGTTGAAGATCTTTCACTATGTTAGAAGAATGTGTTCCATGATTCCAAAGGCAGTAAACAAATATGATATTTGGGAATCTATTTTTATAATGTATTATGTATTCTGAATAATAATTGAAATATCAATGTACATCAAGCTTGGGTCTTTACAGTTGGATCTCATGGTTTGAAAAACATGAAACAGCCACGCAAAATCATACTATCTCAAGTGGAACCATTTCTACTAATCCACTGTATGGTTTATAAAACTCGTAAAATTATTATGCCCTTTAAATTTATCCCATGTATCATTGTTCATAGTTTCCTGTAGGTTTTTAATAGGTTTTATAAACTATAAACCAATTATTATCAATTTTTAAATCCATAAAAATATCATAACAATTATCTAAACTCTCCTAAACTTCACAAATAAAACTTACATACAAAAAAATCATAAAGAAAAGGTTACATACATGAAACCGGGGTGCTACATTAATGGTCATACTGGTAGTGTGGGATGAAATCATATAGTAAATTTCTACTCACACCCTATTTACAAACCAATTGTGTGTGTGGACTAGACATAATTTAATAGAAGGTTAGTTATAGACACGCTTGGATAGAGAGTGTGTTTATTAAATATCTTATGTTAAGTGTGACGGAAGTGGAATGGAGATAAGAATCTCATTTCACATGGATATGGATATTTTTATTTTATATTTTGGTCCCTTTTTGGATTATATATCTTTTTAAACCCTCTTATAGATAAACCCATCAACATTCCTTTTATTTTTTAGTTATTTAATAATTTTTTTGGGAAGGTAATTATATTCTTATTATATAAATTTCATATTGTTTATATATTTTTTGGATTTTACATAATGTTGTTATTCATTTTTTTGTTTACTATTATTTTAAATTATAATTATTTTCTAAGTACGATTCTATGATATTCAATGATTTCATTTCAATCTTCTTAGTGTAGTTTCACTGTTAATAATGGATTATATATGGGTGAATAATTCCCTATTATGCTTGTGTTGATGTAGTAGATAGTAGTTTCTATACCATTTTGATCAGGAATGCAAACTAGTGTTTTGATGGTCCACATCTGTTGATGTGCTAGGTTGACAAAGACATGTTCATGAATAAATAATATCAATGTCAATTTTTCATATTTTCACATAAAAAATTATCATAGATAGAAGACCTAACCATCTAAAATTGTGAGGTTGTCCTTGAGTATGTTCCTGATCATGAATTCTCATGATGATACATGATTTACCATAGGATTTTAATGGAGTGTTTCTTAGTTTTATGTTTTAATATGTCGTAATTTTATAGGTTACAAATGTGGGGTATATTGTATATTGACTCTTCTCAAAAGTATGGGGGTCTATTTGGAAGGTTTTTAATATATGTTTTACCTTGAAATATTTTTTGTAGTGATTTTATAATAATATGCATGATACTTATAAAACATTGATGATCATATTTTGAGGTTTATATATGGTTTTAGTTTTAATTTAATGTTTTTGTTAATGTTTTTATTTTTCAAAGTGAATTCAAATTCATTTGGTTTTATAATTTCTTATTTAACATACTTCTTAATCTATATGAGAATGTTTCTTCCAATGTGTAAGATACGTGTAGTGGTTCATATTATCTTTTATCATCCTATAATTCTTTTCTTAATTATTTTATAACCCATGTAATGAATATATTTTTTAGTTTATTGAGTGAGGTACATGAAAACGATAACTTGTTAAAACATTCTAATATAAAAACTATTTGTTTAACAGTTGACTAGAACATTTTATATTATATTTCAAATGAAAATTAACTTTATTAAATAATTTTCCTACAATATATTGTGAAGTTTGAAATTTATAAATGGAATTATGAAATTTTTTTATGTTAATATCTTGATTGCAAGAAATTCATAAAACTAAGTATTTAAAATTGTATTTACATTAAAAGGATTTTCCTATTATGGTTTATAATGTAATCAAAATATGGAATAGAATTAGTATGATCAAAATGTTATTAAATAACAATAATTTCAAATATATAATTGAAAATTATATATATATATATTATTCTCATTAAATAGTTTTTATTTGTAGATTTTAGTGTTTATAATAGATATCTTTGTGTTTATTATATAATTCTTAGTCTGAACATGTTATTATTGGTAATTTTAATTTTGGTTTTGTTTTATTTGATTTTCTATTAATAGTGAAGATTTATGTGTGTGTGTTTTTATAAATTTGACTGTTTATATATATTTTTTCTAGAAAAATTATATTGGTATGATTATTTATAAATAACCATGATTTTTAGGAGAATAAATTAGGGTTGAATTATTTTTATATAAGAATATTTTCATATTTAATGTGTTTTTAATATAATCTATAGTGATGTATATTTCTAGATAAACATTCTTATTTTCAATGAAAATATAAAATTTTAGGTGATTTTTTATATGGTTGATACATTTATAAGTAACATTTATTGTAACACTCGGCAAATATAAAGTAAGAACATTATATTTGATAGCGTGTATGGAAAACAACACCCAACATGTAAGGGAATATAATACCTCAATAATTAATTATGTATTTAATATTTTAAATAAATTCAGTACATTTTATCACATGAAATGAATGCAACACCGAGTTATCATTTTTCATATGCAATAATAACATATAACATAGACGTTAAATTAAATTTTGTGAATAATAGTAAATAACATGTAAAAATATATGGTTTAAAAAAATAAGAAATTATTTAATTGTATACAAATTAATTATAAATTATTGTAATAACAAATTTTATATAATTGGAAGGTTTTTATAGAAAACAATTATATCCTCACAGAGCTGTTTTATCCAAGTAATTTACATTAATTACAATTAGTGATTGATATTATTTTAATATATATATATATATATTCAATAAAATATTTTGATATTAATCAAATAGATTTGATAGGAATGAGATAAGAAAAGGTCCAATATTACACATAGAAACTTATATTCCAATTAACATACTTATAGAGCCTTTTAATGGAGAAATTATTTTAAATCTAGTTTTTAGATGTTCTATATTTTAATGGAGAAACTATTTTAAATTCAATTTTTTCCCATCCATAGGATTAAATTTAAATTAATTCCTTCCAATTATTTGTTTAGAATTTTTGAAAATTTATTCCTTATTTGGAATCACAATACTCTATAATGATTAATATGATCAAATTATATTTTTATAAAAAAAGATAAGTGCAATAGATTGAAATCAATTACAACTATTATGAGAAAAATTAGCATAACAAGGGATTGAACCTTAATCTAAAGCGCCAAAATGACATAGAATGTTTTCAAAAATCCATTCTATATCCATATTTAGACCCTATAATCCCATATATAAAATTCTATCCATTATTGGATCCTCTTTAAATGGGAAAAAATAAGGATGGAATTACATTTTTGAATATTTACAAGAGTGCCAATATTTCTCCACTATAAAAGGCACTCAAGCCTCCCACTTTCACACAGCTCTAAAGAGACATTGGATTAACCAATATATACCAATTTATCTCCTTAAAATCTCTTATATAATCCTATAAGCCTCAACATGATCATAATTCCATCCATGGATTCGCTTTGGTTCAAACCAAAAGGAGTTACCCGATTAAGAGGTAACATCCTTCCTTAAGATCTTTAGTATTATTTCCTTCTATAGTATTTAAATTACTATTATTCCATGTCTACATAACAAAAATATTATTGTAAATATAATTTTATTTTTATTTCAAGGTTTTGACCTACACTTACCCAACATTACATCTAATCAGTAATGAAATACCGTTTAACTGTACGGTGAAATACCGCCATACAAAATGAAGTTATTCATTTTTTACTTTACCACCAATCATGGTAGAGAATTTGGGTTGAAAAAATATTTATATAATTTATAAATAAAATTTATAAAGTATTTAATCCTATAAAAATATTTTAAAACACATACCTTCATGAACTCCATTTTATTGGAATTTGATAACATTATTTGTGGAAGTGTGGACTACCACCCCATCAAAGCAATGTGATTCATTCACACTATAAATGGAATGTATCATTGGTTATTTTTGATAAACCTATATTAAATATATGACATATATATTATATTTAAATTATAAAATAAATAAATATTTTTATTTTCTTTCTTTTAATATGAAATAAACTGAAAGTATCATTCATGTATACATATGATCTATTATCTCCATCAACGATGCATATCATTTCCTATCACTAAACATTATAGAATATTATAAATACATATATAAATAATTTATATTATATTTAAATAATTTTTCAAATTTTTTATATTATCAATCCTTGATCTAATTAATAACAAAAACAAGTAACATGTTAAAACATAGAGGAAAAACTAGGTAACTAACACCTAAAATAGTGGAAATAAGGAAAAATTATTAACAAACAGTTAATATGATATGACAGTAAGATAATACATGATATTATAAATATGTGTACAGTAATATTATTAGTTTTTTACTTGTTTAAAACCAATATAAAATATTTTAATGGATTCTCCACCAAAAAATGAAACATAATGTAGGGGATTTCATCACAATTTACATTTCATTGAGACTTATTTGTGCTTATGCACCTAGTTTTATTTATATGGTGTATATAAATACCTTTGACTTGTTATATAATGAATATATTTTTTATCAGGATATTATATTTTTCATTTAATGTTATTACATATTTTATATTATGACTCAAATGTATCAAAGTATAGTGAGACATTTTGGAATTTTAAAGATTATTATCTAAGAGAATGTTTTTAATGATTTTATTTTCAATATCACATCCTTTTTTGGTTGATAAATTTATATTGAAAAAATAATGTTATTATTGTGAACCTAATTTCCTATATATGGTATATATACTTCCACTTTGGTATATAATATCATGATTCATTCACTATTCATGATATTTTGAGTTTCAATTTGAATTATTTCATCTGTAAGGATATATGACCAAAAAGTTACCAAGTGGGAAATAATTTCATAACCCAATTTCATTTCATTAGGATATACAATTAATTAGTTTTATTTAATGTTATATGATTATGTGTATAATTAATTTTAGAATATTTTTATGTATTTACACTTCATTATGTGGATTTACATTAGATACACATAATCTATTAATTTATTAATTCTCACTTCAATGTTATATTCATTTCAAGGGTTTACATTTCTATCCCATTTTATTCATAATTATTTAAAATTGAATTTATTTTTGAGGATTTTTTTGATAATAATTTAATAAACCATTTAGTTTTCTTATCCTCTAGTTATTTATGACCTTTTCAAGTATTATAACCATTTTCCACTCTTTGGTACTGAAAATGTCTTAAAAAATAATTATAAAAAATCATAACTTCATAATCTCTTTTGTCTAAGAACCTATTTTTGACTAAAAATCATTCTTTCTAAAAGGGTTTCAAAAAAATAACCATTCTAAAACCTTTAATTAAATACATTTTTATATTTGTTTCCTTTTACCAATTTTTTCAAAGGATTCATCTTGTCTATTTTCAAACAAGTAATTTTATAACCATTTTGCTATGAAAAAGGAATTTAATTTTTACCTCATATGACATGAAAGGATTTACCCAGCATAATATATTTCAAGAATATATTTCATGTTTGAATGTTTACTTTTAAATGTTTTTTTCAAAACTGATTTTTAAAGAAAAGTATTTCCAAAATGTTGTTCAATATTAAAAGGTTTGTTTTATCAATAATGCTTTTAAAATATCACTCTATGATATTTCCATACATATATGAAAAAACCCTTTATTTTACTCCACCTAGGATAAATTATAATAGTACAATCCTTATTCTTCCTCTAGATGGTGTCTGATTGATTTGGAAAAGGATTATATTTACCTTCACTTCCTTAATTCTTTTTAGTCCCCTTGAAATATTCAATTTCACATGACCATTTAACATTGAATATCCACTAAATATTCATATAATATTTCATGGATATTATTATTTATTGAACAATATACCATTAATCTTGTGGTCTTTAATTTGGAAAATATTTGAATATTTGGGGAAATATTGTTAAATACAAATCCATTATTCAATACCTATATTTAATAATGATTATTATTTTTAATTAAATAGATTCCATGATATGAGTAACGATTTTCAAATTCAATGATAGGTGAGGCCCAAACATAATATATCCCCTTGATTCATTGACATGTTCTCATGAGTCAAATTAATTGCGAAAATTAAATAACTTTGTACCTATAGTTTTAAACTATCTAGAGGATAGATCATGATAGTAGATGATTTCATTTTCTAGAGACATGAGCTCCAATGATTAAAAACTTCCTTCATATTGAATAAGTTATTATTTATCTGTGAGATTTTGCATCAACATTTCTATGGATTCATTTCATTCTCAGTTCGACGATTAATATCATGTTTTTCAGTTTCTTACTAGGAAATATTGAATGTGTCTTTTTTAGTAATTTAAATGGAATGTGTTTTTAGTTATTGGGATTTCCATATTTTTTATGCACTTCCTTCATACTTTTTTGATTTCAGGGTATATTTTTTCAGTTATTTACCATGACATGATTATTATTCTCATTGATTTATTTTTTCTTCTACTACACTTTTCCATTATTGATTTTTTGATCTCACTATTATTATGTTTGATTCACTACAAATTCATTAAGTATACTAAGAAAATCATTCAATATTTTTCTAGTTAGATTAAAGTTATCCTTGAAAGAAAAATATTATGTTTTAATTAGTGTATTCATCTATAATAAAATACTAATGTATGTATCTGGTTTACCAAGACTATAAAAATATTCAGTTCATTGGTGTTTGATTACTTATAATCATGAATGTGTTATAGTAACATGAAACTACCTCCAAGCATACTAGGTTCAAGGCAATAAATTTATTATCACAATATAGATAGTTGGACGTTGATATACACAAAGTTTATGTTTGCATTATTTTTTTAAATTATTACTTAGAAAAAAATTTAATTCTAAATTGGTTTCAATTTTCCAATGTATACTTATATTTTTCATTAGTGTATTCAAATTTTGGGCGTTTAATACATGTCATATAATTATAACAATTTCATCTTTTTTTTATTTTTCATAATTATTTATAATATATTTTTTATTATTATTCCTAATTTTCCATTATTATAAAATAGTTTTGGAGTTCCTTAATTTAGAGTGGTGATATTTCCGTGTTATTTTGGGTTTAAAGGTTTCAAAATGAATTTATAAGTTATTTTATCGTAAAATTTTCCTAGTGTTGTGTTTTCCTTATAATTTTGGAATATCATATTATATTATAATTATATGATTTCATAAGATTTTTGTGATTTTTTTAAATTTATTAATATGATTTAAATTTTTTTCAAATGATTAAATTTTAATATGGTTAGTTGATTTTGTTATTAAAAGTGGTGTTTATTTGAGTTATATAGTTTTTTCATAAAATTATGTTATTATTTTTTTATGTAATTTTATTGTTTTAATTTAGATTTTAAAATATTTTTTAGTGTAAAAATTGTTTTCATTTATAAAAAAATTAATTTTTCTTATGGTGTGTCTGTATTTGATAATGTTAATGATAATTTTTTCTAATTTTTTTATAAATTAAGTTATTAAAACTTTAAAATTTTATTGATTTTATATTTATTCAATTATTTAATTAAGTGGTATTTGGTTATTTCAAGAATGAAAAATACTAAATAGTAGGGAGAAACCCACCTTTGTATTAGGTTTAAATAAACAGTTTTATGTTGTTTTATGTTATTTTTTCTTGTATAAGAATTTCTTTATTTATGGTATATGTGAATAATTTAATGGTAATTATGAAGTGATATTAGAGGGAGGAAGTTTTTTATGATACGGATAATTATAACTCCCAATTACTAGTTTAAATGAATTAGGATATTTGAGAACATATATTAAAATGCTACAATATAAGTGGTAGAGAACTTGGGTATGTATTTGAGCATTAAAGAATTATATAAAGATATTTTATTCTTATATGATCAGTTAAAAGGGTGTTCATAATTTTCATGGATGGATTTGGTTTGGTGACACTGAGGTTTAATGTTTCACTCGTAACATGCATATGCATGAAAAATATTGAATAATAGCACCATGTATACCAATCAAAGGAAAATAGGGTTCTTGTGTAACTTACATAGGCACCCAAACCATGATACTTTACCATACATATTTTAAAAAACATATATTTTAATAATGTGGAATCCCATTTTAAATGGGCTTGTAGTCTTCCTTCGAAATGAATAATTACTATATCCAAACCATCTATATAAGGATTCCATAATTGTCTATTTTTTTCTCTCTGGTATTCTACCTTATTTTAAACAAGATATCTTCAAGGAAAGTTTCTAACATCTCATCATATGTTCACTTATCATATTTTTCACCCCACTTTCTTTGTGCACTTATATCCTCATGGTCATGTATTCTAGTGTTTTTTCTTCTATTTAATTTATTGGTGGAGATAGAGTAGTTATAGGGTTCCAAAAACAATATCTATGTATTAATATTTCACTTATATCATCTATTTAAAATTTGACACTCTATTTGATAATTGAATCATCATAGTTGAAAGGTATCTCTATATATTTTCTACTATTTATGAAACCATGAGTTTATTCATGTTTGTAAACTATTTTTGAATTGGAATAAACCTAATAATAATTTACTATGATGTTGTTATGTATTATTAACTATTTAAACATGTTATTGTAAAATCAAAGGGGTTTTACAAGATATAAATACCTAAAACTGATTTTTATTGATACAATTAACATAAGGTTGTTGACTAAATATCAACTATGTTTTTTTAAATAATTAAATTTGTTTTCATGGATTTTTTTATGAATTATTAATAATTAATATCATATATTCATTGGAGTTCCCAATTATTAGAGTGTTTTTTGGTTACCTTGACTTAATTATTTTTTCATAAGTCAACTATGTTATATCTAACCGACTATATAGTTTATAAATATTTTTGGAGGGATTTTGAAAACTAAGATTTAATTATTTTAAATAATTATTTTTTGATACAAAAGTGAATTGGTTTTCTTTATTTCTAAATTCCTTATCTAAAATGATTATTCATGCCCTATATACGCACTAGTTTGTGTGTGGAATACACTTACATGGATAAAAATAACTTAATTAATCATCATGGATATGAATGATGAAAATTAGCTTTCTTAGGTTTGGTATAATGCAGGATACAATGACAGATGGCTCACTTGTTAATGAAGATGGGTCTTCTAGGGTTAATTTTTCCCCTTACTTCACCTATTTATCTTTTGAAACATCTCTTTGTCTATCACATTTATTATTCCATTAAATTTGTTCTTCATTTTTAATATTTCAGTCTTCAAAATATTTAGATGTTTTGGTCATAGTTATTTTATATTATTTATATATTGTTTGTATTTTCCTTAATTTTGTTATGCATTTTTTGGAAATTATTTTTTAAGTCATTAGTTGACATGTATCATTATCCAACTTACATATACATCATATCTAACTTCTATATAGAGTGTCACATCTAATAATTTAATTAATCAATGAAAATCATTCCATGTTATGTAGATATTAACAACACATATACTAGTTATCATCGTAGTGGAATTAAGAGTGCCCCACATGCCTTGGGATGGGCCAACTTGAGTGATGTGGTAGGATTACCGATTTTGGGTTTTTACATTAATGTTATAATTTTTTTTATCTTCCTGTCATTATTCTAATTTAAAAATCTCATCTACATTGTGATATTCTCACAACCTACATGGGTGATATGTTTAATTGTTCATCACCTCTTCCATGGCTGGTTTTAATATGTTATTCATATTTAATTTTTAAATAAATGAATAAATAATATAATATATTAATATTTCATAATGAAAAAAATATTTATTGTATTAAAAACATTAAAAATGAAATTTTGTGATTATTTTTACCTCCAAAAATACAAGTAAGAAAAGAATGATTAACATAAGACCTAAACCACACAAAGTTATAAGGAATTAATTTTTTGAACATTATAAATTCCATTTCACGAATTTATTAGATTTTATAAACCCGTATGATATATAATGAGAATGGTCATAACAATTATATCACAACATCTTAAATAATTAAATAGACATGTTTAAAAAATATAATTAAGCATTATCAAATTAATAAACTTTTGTTTAATTGGTGTATAATTTTAAAAAATGTATAATAATAATGAATACGAATTTGAGACCAATAATTAATTAATGTAACTTATTAACATTGGAACATAACTCATTATCACAAGGCCACTTGAATAGAATTTAATCATATTCCCACTAAAACTCAATCGATTGGGTTTTCTATGTCGTATCATTGTCAATATTTCCATGACGAGGTTCTATCATCTCATAAAAACATTTAATATTATTATTTACTTAGAAAATAATTTTCAAATTCATTATCATTAGAACCCTTTTTAATTTATTATTATTTTTAATTCTATGAAACAAATAACATGATAACCTCTAATATTTTTCTTCATAAATTTATGTTTTTATCCTCTTCAGCCCTTTATTTACCTTATAGAACATATTAAATATTTTTTTCTTATTCATTATACAGTTATATGTAATCCTATAAATTATTCATGATTTAATATCTATGTTAAAATGTTTTATTTCATTAATTATACTCCTTTAATGATTCCCTTAATTATAAACATATATTTCCTTCAATTTACATTAAAGAATTTTTATACAGATATAACCATATAATTTCACACTAATTATGAAATATTCATAATCTATCTCTTATACCAGCATTATTATTTACTTTTTATGATATAATTATGTTTAATAAAATTCTATGTAACCCATTGATTCACCGTGGGTTATTATGTTTATGATTATGGGGTGTCCAATTTACTTATGTGGTACACATGTGCATCAAAATATTATGATATGATGGGTGTTCATAGAATTATATAACCCCAAGTTAATTAGGATAGGATTACATCTCATGAGATACTTTTTATGGTGTAATATAAATTATCCAAGAACACTATGTTATTTTGTCTTAGTAGTGAGCCAAAACATATGCATATTATGTCATGACTCATGTTGTTTCCACATATCCATGATTAATGTTATATTATTCCATGATTAAATTATTTAACTTTAATTTATTATCATTATTATGAATTTAACTCGTTTTTGTTCAATTTATCTCATGATAATTGTACTTCCCATCTTACCGTTTTACCATCCCCTTATTGGGTTTTATAGATTACTCTTTTTTATTCATATCCCCAAAATATCAAATGAAATAATAGAAGTATGAAGTGATAAATATGTATAATATGTATACTGAATTAGATAATATATATTTTTATATTTTTTATGAGATATATCATTTTATCTATTATCCTAAAGACTCATGACCTCTATATTTCCGTGATTATTTTTAGTAATTTCTGTTTAAAAATGATTTAATATTATGTATATGTAATGTGGGACGCTATTGGATATTAAAAAAATTGTGAATAGTCCAATATTGAGTGATATATGATTAATATTATATATTTTTATTTTCACAACTTCAATAATTATAGGGGATAGATCTTCATCCACTTCAAGAAGTGGAGAATTGGTATCTAGAAGGGTCCATCAAGGATTTATAGAGATTACCAATAATGAGGGATGATAATTTTTCTCTTGATTTGGTCCAAGGATTAATCACTATTTCTCAGTACATCATATCACATGAAATTAGTGGAATTAATAGTGATTAAGGTGTAGTTATAAGAGATTGAATGAACCGTATCCATTAAATAGAGTGTTTATCTTTACTAGGATCCCCTTTTATATGATAATAAGTGTTATATTAGTTAAAATTCATGAAGAATATTCAATTATAAACAAATTTATAGAAATTATTAAATATCACATACCATATTTGGATGATCTATTTGACCAATTGATGAGAGATAATTAGTTTTCAAAGATTTTATATTTTGTTTTGATATCATTGGTAAAGGGTAAAGAAATTAATATTCTAAAAATTGAATTTCTATATTTATATGGACATTAAATGTCTCTTTCAAGGCCATATGAGTTACCAATACACAATTTTTGTTTATGAAATTGATAAACCAAATATTCCAAAGACTTATGGATACCATTTTAATAGAGTTTATTGATGATATGTTTATTTACTCAAGAAAGTAGGTGGATCATGTGAAGCAGCTAGAACTTACATTGAAAATATAAAATGAGATTATTTTATACCCAAATTTATCAATGTGTGAATTTTTTATTGGTAATTAATCCTTAAAAACACTTTATTCTATAAAATTTCACATATATTTTGAATTAATACAAACCAAGGATCTATAGGTTCAGAGTCGTTAGTAAATTAGATAAAAAATATATTTTTAAATGTAAAAAATCATTATTTTAAAATCAAGATAATGACCATAACTCTAATATATGTTTTAAAACTACATAGGATGGCCTGGGGAAAATGTGTAAGGAAAATTGTGACAAAGAAATCCCAGTAATGGAATAAACATGGAAAAATCATAACATAAGAGTCAAGAGGAATAACATGATATCAAAAAGATAAGGAACATATGAATGGAAACATGAAATTAATAAATGATAAAAAAAGAACATATAATTGAGGGATATATGAGAAAAAAATATAACATCATAAACATAAGTAATGCGTCACTCCTAAGACCATCATCAAAAAGTGGATAAAGTCCCATGGTTGTCTAGTTATAATCCATAATCATTGAAATAAACTATTTTGATATATAAAGAATTATCTAATGAATTTTAAGAATACATAATTCTAGGAAAACTTATAACTCAATGAAAATAGAACATGCGAATTCCATATAAGAAAAATAAACCATAATAAAAATCATAATCATGGTCAAATCCATGATAAAGAAGTGGGTTGATAATTCTGATGCAAGGAATATCAAAAAAATAATTATAAGGTTTCCTAATTGTATGAAGAAATAAATTGTATTAGAATTTCAATTTTTATAATGGTACATATGTTTTGATCATTTAGTTCAAATATATAAAATTAATGGGAAGTATTTAGTATAATAAAGAATTAAAAAGATATATTTAGTTGATGCTATGTGAAATAAGTAACTGATATTATTTAAGAACAAAAGATAATATTATTTTACAAACAATATATTTTATCCTAGAAGTTTATTTATAAAAAAATTATGTTTTATATTATATATTCATGGTTTAAAGCAATTATATGGGGGTGATTATTGTCATGAGACAAGAAAATGGAATTTTCTCTATAAGGCCCCGACATTATACCTTACTTAATATTGAATTAAATGAATAATTCGCATTGAGGATCTTTTTAGGTTTAGAGATTTAGAGAATTAGATCTTAAATCATGTATTGCATTCCACATTTAAATGAAGTGGTTACATAAAAGATATTATTCATTTTTTCCCATCAACGGAAACATATTTAAGGTAAAACATGGATCCTTTCTTGACACTTCCTTGACACTATCATCATATCATGTACCTTTCCCTTGACCTGTGAAAAACATTTCAAAAACTTGGGATGACCATAAAAAGCTCAATAAGGGATATAGAAATATGGAAAGGAAACATGATTACATGTATACATAAGAAAAAATGAAATCATACTTTACAAATAAAACATAAGCACTTTAACATACCTCATAAAAACATGAATAAATCATAGAAATCATAAGACATAATGGTAACTTGAGGCATTCATAACATTCTTATGTAGGGAGTAACCCTCTTGGTTACGTTTGGAATACCCATCACAGTATATTCCCTAAATCTCTTCGGAGAAACCATAACGTTTAACCCCTTCATGTTACCCAATGCATTGGAGATCTATAACGGGATCACCCGCCCTTAGTTTATCACGGAACCACCCGTCTTCATAATAATGCCCAAGAACCATAACATAACCGTATCACATAAAACATGCATAAAGGAAACATAACATTTCCACTTTTCAATCACAAGATATCAATAAAACACATTGATATAAAAACATTATGAAAACCATTTTCAATACCAAAATAAAAGAAAAGTAAAACATGGTATTTATTTTTCATTTAAAAAAGGTATGGCTTGTAGAGGAATCCGAAACTCAAATAATGTTCACGACGACGGAGAAGTCATTGTCGCCGAATACGTACGACAAAAACATTCCCTTTTATCGTTTAGTAAAACGATTCGTATAAAAAATATTCCTTTTAGATAAACATAAAAGTAAAAGGGGTTTATACACCATATAAAAGAATGTAGTGTATAAAACAAAATATGCCTCAATGAAAGTAGATTGAGACGAATTCCAATACAAAGACGATATCCTTGGATTAAGGATAAATCAATTACATAATAATGTGTGAAAAATGAATACACCAAATATAAGTGGATATTAAGTCTAAAAAAATCAAAGGATATTCACACATATTCATATAACAACATATTCAAGTAGTACAAGTTTATCCCAAAGAATCAAAATTGGGTTAAGAAGTTCCCTTGCAAAAATTCGACAGCCTAACGGCGTCACTTCAAAATTCAAGAAAATGAGTCGATGAGAGATAAAAAGGGTATCTCCTCACATGGACATAAAATTTATATCAATAAGGATATAGAATAAAAAATCCCAACATAATAGTGTGTGATTTAAAAGACATAACAAAAGAAGTCTTTTAAAAAGAGGCGGGTGAAAGGTTCCTTTACCAACTTGGGTAACTTTCGAAACGTACACCCCATTGAAGAAGGGTAATAAAATGAATATGTAAATACCCATAAATGAAATTATATTACAAAAATATTATAATAATAGGAAGTACATATATAACTCAAAGGAAATGGTGGAAAATGTAGCATAAATGTCACAGGAATAAAAGTGACATGAAAAATCCCTTACGAAAACTCGGCAGCCTAACGACGCCACTTAAAACTTCCAAAAATGGATTGATGAGATCAAATAGGGTCTCTAATCATATTTAAATAAAATTTAAATCAATAGGAATATAAAATAACATCCCCCAACATAACAAAGAGGAGCTTAAAAGAAGTGACATAAACGAGAGTACTTAAAAAGAAAGAGAGAGGTTAGATCTCTTACGAAAATTCAGCTGCCTAACGGCGCCACTCAAAACATCCAAAATGGATTGATGAGAGAAAATAGGGTCTCTCATCATATGAACATAAAAATTAAATTAGGAGTAATATAAAAGAACATCCCAATAATAAGAAAGATGAGCTTAAAAGGAATGACATAAAAGATTGTACTTAAAAAGAAAGAGAGGGGTATGATCCCTTACCTCAAGTCCGACTTGTCTTGTTCGTTTCTTTATATTTCTGAGTAATAAACTTTGGTCAATTTATAATTTCCTAAGGAACTCCTTTAAAGATTATTATTCAGTTCATATCACATATTATAATGTTATAATAATTGTTTAATAATGTTAGTTCATATCAGACGTTTTTGACGATGTTTGGTACATGAGTCAAAAATGAACTTGTTTGAAAAATGATTGCCCATGTAGTTATAATTAAATCATTTCTAGAGTAGTATTAATGATTAAAATATCATATATATCCCGTACATATTCATTTTATACTATTCCATATCATTTGGAGATAAAAAACAAAAATCACCTTTCATGGAGACGATAGGCCATACGTACGCATGAACGCTACTTTCAATTTTTTGTCATATTAATGGAATTAAAAATAAATGATATATATATATTATAATTCCAGTATAATATATATGTTATATAGGTCACATATTTTCCTTAATTTCATTCTTTATACATTCCATGTATTGCATGAACGAGTCACATCACTTGAGGGGGCGGTAGTCCACACTTCCTCATATGAAATTATCGCATTTGCACAACATGCATAGAATAAAGGTATGTTTTAAATATAAAATACAGAAGCATATAGAAAACAAAAATACCATATATATGATATATAAAATACAGTGACATCATAATGGCCACCGTTAAAGGTTTTAAAAAATATTGAACAATCATCGTTTCGTGAGGCCGTAATTTGCCATCCACAGAAACACTATGTTCTTTAACCATTAGAAAGATGTGTGTGTAAGTGTAGCTAGAATCCTTATTATAACACCATCAAAGTATATTTAATATACTGGTTTTGTTACAAAATAAAGGAATAAAAAAATTTATGGGGTTGGAGAAACAAAATAAAACAAAATAACACTGGGTAAGACTTTACCATTAAGTCAGGTAACTCTTTTTGATTTGAGCTCAAAAGCTTCCTTGGAAAGAATTCATCCCAAAGTGAGGCATCTAGGAGTAATAGAGAGATGCATAGAGACAAAATGGGCAGGTTTTGGCCGAGCCAATGGATTGAGAGGTGTGGGTAAGGTGGTAGAGGTGGGGGCCTTTTATAAGAGGAGAGGAGGGGCACTCTTGGAAGGTCTTGAAAAGTATCATTATTATAAAATGAATTTCAGATATTAAAGGTCCCACAATTATATACTTCTATGATAAGGTGATAATAGTTCAAAATAAACACATCCAATAGGTTTTTGACAAGTTTAGGTCTTAGATTTTTCATTATCTTTTTATTTTATTTAAATCCTTAAATAATGAGTTAATCGCAGCATCATCATGGTGTCATAAATAATTTAATTTAATTAATGTCTAAAAATTAAAAAAATATCATGATATAGAAAATAGTTTTAGATTTCTAATGAATATTTATAGTAAAAAATATGACTTGTATCACCCAATGTAAAAATTGTTTTAGTAAAACAGCACATGTTTGTGACCGTTTAATTTTAACATTAAATAAAAAGGTTTTAATGTCATTTTCCTACCAATGTGGCTCTATGGGGTCCCCAAGTTGACCCATGGATTGTCTTGGTCGAACATGACTCAACAAATAAGGGTAGGACATGTGTCAAGGTCATTTCATATTATTAAAACATTATTTTTACCTTAAATTACACTAATTACCTCTAATCGCGATTAAAAACATAAAAGTTACTATTCACCCAAAAAAATTATTTTAATCCCATTGAACCACATTTTACATCCTAATGACAACCATGTATATCAGATTTTTGATATTCAAATCACATAAGTGGTAAAGTTTCATTTAAACGAAAAATCAGTTTTTAAACTACCACTTAGTGGTTTCACTATTCATAAAAAATTGATGTTTTTTCATAAAAATACAAAAAATTCACCCTAAGCTATATTTGATATTCCGAATTCAAAAATTATGTCTATTTTACAAAATTAAAAACATATAAGTTTCATTAATGTATTTAATAATTAATTCCCGCTGTCAAAACAAATAGCGTCTTTTTAATAAATAATATCTATTAAAATATTGACACTGGTTTAAGTCCAATTTCAAAGTGAAATTAAATTCAATGACCACTATTGGATTAAATGGTAAAAATATATTCTAATTTCACATTAAATCCAATTCAAAAGATAATCTAATCATATAAATAAATTAGATTAAAAAGACATTTTTAATTAAAATACAACATTTTTCACTATTCATTAAAAAATGAACTTTATCAGAAAAATACCAAAAATTTACACAAAGTAAATTTTGATGTCCTGATTCTAAATAAGATTTTTATTTTGTCAAATATAACACTTAAAATTGTAAAAAATTGGATTTAAAAGAGGTTCTCCATCAAAATGTGGTTAATCGACCTTTTAAAGAATATTAGAATGTTTACGCTTAAAATTGGATTCATTCGAATTTTTAATCCTCTAAAATTTATTGTAAAAAGTAAAAATATTTGACAAACATATATAATCATTTTGTAGTCAGTTCTGTTCATTCTCCTCATTACAATGGCTAGGTGTTAACTACCATTTAAAATTAAATTATTTTATTATTAGAGTGCAACATAAGATTTCAAAGGAGCTCGTTGTAGCGTATTGGGTAAGACATCGAGCATAGAGTTCCCCTTAAATTAATATTAACATTTTATTCAAAAATAGGGATAAATATAAAAATGTCATACTCTTTATTTACTTGGGGTGTTTTATCCTTCCCCCTTTTGGGAATTGCGTCCTCGCAATTTTAAAATTGGGATCGGAGACATCATTGAAAGTCCCACATTGGAACAAGAGTCGGTAAAACAATCACTTTAAAAGAAAGAAAGAGAAGTACAGAGATCACCCGAGTTAACCCATACTAGGATTACATGTTGGAAAACATGGATATGGAAGAGAAAGCAAAGGTTCATGTTCTGAGGGAGAGTGACAGAATACATGTTTAGGAGAAATTTAACCACAAGAAAATAAAAAACGTGTGGTGGGTTAAACGGTATTTGATTCCCCAGTAGGAAAGGTTAATAGACAACATTTTTGTTTTAAGTTACTTTTCATTGAAGAATTTATTTTTGATCTTAAGGAAACATATTTACTTATCATGTTGACTTTCAACTTTTACTAGATTTCTTGCACAAACTCATACTTTCCCCAAATGATGAGTATTTAAGAAGACTTTTTCACACTAAGTGTACTATAATAAACTTCTAGAGAATCAACTAATCCAAAAAATAGGACTATATATTTCCCATGTCTTTAGAAACTTACCAAAACCAAAATTATTAGAACAAGAACAGATAATCCAGAAAAGGATAACCCTTTATAAAAATATAATCTATTCTTAATCTCCAAAATTTTTCCAACAAAACACAAAGTTCAACGAAGACCATTCGATAAACAATTTGTCCATAAAATTATTCAAAGTAAACCAAACTAATATTGAAACCCAAATATTTGAAGGATTTAATCACATAGTGTTCGAAGGTACAAATTAACACTTATCTTCAAATAACATCAGTTGCTCTTAAAGTCTCATATTGAAAAGTAATTAACCTAATCACATATCCTCCATGATAGGTTAATAATCGCCATAGATAACCCAAAATAAAATTACTCTTAATTCATAAAATCATCAATCTAAAAAGAATAAGTCATACTAACCAGGGACTTCACGTAGTCCTGTGGTAGGCGATAAGTACCAGTCTCACTTTGGTTGTGGGTTTGATTCTCGCAGCTTTGTCCGACACGATGGGTTGTCACATGGTCTACGTGTTGTCCTTTTTATAAAACTCTAAAAATAACCCTATCATGTTTTAACATCAATAGTTTATTTATACCTCTCATTTTCATCCAAATTTGTTACGATCTCAACATCTTAATTCTTGATGTCTTATTTCACCACAATAAGATAAAATAAAATGTTCCCCAAAATGAATAACATCATACCTTTATCATGGCGTCCACTAGGTTTCATCGTCATCTTGCTCACGTAGGTAGAAGTCCCATGAATTACAACAATGATTTAGGGATCCTTCAAAATCATTTTCTTCCTCCATCCAAATACACCTTGTACAACATGGATCATATGGGTGTTCATAGAAAAACAGTTTCAAAAAATAATCATGTATGACATATAATTCCAAAACATCTGATAAAAAATGATTTCTATAAAATAGTCGGACATAATTTTAGTTTAAAATTTCTATCATTTGTCCTATTAAAATACCATAAGTATGTGCTGAGAGACTATATTTTAAAAGAAAATATAAATAGGTTGTGCAAGGGTCTCCTTCCTCAGCACCATTTTAAAAATCATAATATGCTTCAAATTCTTGTGATAAGGTAAAATATTTGAAAATTCCTTGATAATATTTACCTTTCTTGAAAATATGTGAATATTGTGAAAATAGTATTTTTCTAAAAACAACCCATGATCCACGATGATAACAAGGTATAGTGGAGGTGTTTGATATCTCAAAAAGCTTCTTGCAAGTGAGTTGTATGCTATAAAAAGTTTCACAATCATCCAAACATGACTTTGCAATAATTATTGCAAGAATGTCATTAGGAAGCGATAGGATTTTGGTTTGAGATCCTTCTCCTTCCACTCGTAACTGACTTTACTTGACCTGAAAAAATTTATAAAATAAGGATTTAACTGAAATAATAGATATAGGGACTAATCATGTGTCTAACAAAAACTCCCAATCCCTAAAGTTGTCTAAACCGACCTCTGATACCAACTATAATGCCCCGGCCTTATACGTTACTTAATATTGAATTAAATGAATAACTCACATTGAGGATCTTTTTAGGTTTAGAGTTTTAGAGAATTAGATCTTAAATAATGCATTACATTCCACATTTAAACAGAGTGGTTACATAAAAGATAGTATTCATTTTTCCCACCAACGGAAACATATTTAAAATAAAACATGGATTCTTTCTTGACACTTCCTTGACACTATCATCATATCATGTACCTTTCCCTTGACCTGTGAAATACATTTGAAAAACATGGGATGAGCATAAAAAGCTCAGTAAGGGATATAAAAATATTGAAAGGAAACATGAGTACATGTATACATAAGAATCAATAAAATCATACTTTACTCATAAAACTTAATCACTTTAACATAACTCATCAAAACATGAATAAATCATAGAAATCATCAGACATAAAGGTAACTTGAGGCATTCATAACATTCTTACGTAGGGAGTAACCCTCTTGGTAACATTTGGAATACCCATCATAGTATATTCCCTAAATCTCTTCGGATAAACCTTAACGTTTAACCCCTTCGCATTAACCAATGCATTGGAGAGCTATAACGGGCTCACCAGCCCTTAGTTCATCATGGAACCACCCATCTTCATAATAATTCCCAAGAAACATAACATAATTGTATCACATAAAACATGCATAAAGGAAACATAACATCTCCACTTTTCAATCACAGGATATCAATACAACACATTGATATAAAAACATTATGAAAACCATTTTCAATACCAAAATAAAAGAAAAGTAAAACATGGCATTTATTTTTCATTTAAAAAAAGGTATGGATTGTAGAGGAAGCCGAAACTCAAATAATGGTCACGATGGCGGAGAAGTCGTTGTCGCCGCATATGTACGACAAAAAAATTCCCTTCAGTCATTTAGTAAAACGCTTCGTATAAAAAATAATCATTTTGGATAAACATAAAAGTCAATGGGGTTTATACACCGTATAAAAGAAGTTTGTGTATAAAAAAAATATTCCTCAATGAAAGGATATTGAGACGAAGTCCCATACAAAGACGGTATCCTTGGATTAAAGATAAATCAATTACATAATTATGTGTGACAAACGAATACACCAAATATAAGTGGATATTAAGTCTAATACAATCATAGGATATTCACACATATTCATAGAATGACATATTCAAGGAGTAAAAGTTTATCCCAAAGAATCAAAATTTGGTTAAGAATTTCCCATGCAAAAATTCGACAGCCTAACGACGTCACTTCAAAATTCAGAAAATGAGTCGATGAGAGATAAAAAGGGTATCTCATCACTTGGACATAAAATTTACATCAATAAGGATATATAAGAACAAATCCCAACATAATAGTATGTGAATTAAAAGACATAACAAAAGAAGTCTTCTAAAAAGAGGAGGGTGAAAGGTTCCTTTACCGACTTGGGTAACTTTTGAAACATACACCCCATTGAAGGAGGGTCATACAATGAATATGTAAATACCCATAGATGAAATTATATTACACAAAGAGTATAATAATGGAAAGAACATACCTAACTCAATGTAAATGGTGGAAAATGTAGCATAAATCTCACGGGAATAAAAGTGAGATGAAAAATCCCTTACGAAAACTCGGCAGCCTAACAGCGCTACTTAAAACATCAAAAAATGGATTGATGAGATCAAATAGGGTCTCTAATAATATTTAAATAAAATTTACAGCAAGATGAATATAAAATAACATCCCCCAACATAACAAAGAGGAGCTTAAAATAAGTGACATAATGGAGAGTACTTAAAAAGAAAGAGAGAGGTTGGATCTCTTACAAAAATTCGGCTGCCTAACAGTGCCACTCAAAACATCCAAAATGGACTGATGAGAGAAAATAGGGTCTCTAATAATATGAACATAAAAAGTACAGTATGATTAATATAAAATAACATCCCAATCATAAGAAATATGAGCTTAAAAGGAATTAAATAAAAGAGTGTACTTAAAAAGAAAGAGAGGGGTATGATCCCTTACCTCAAGTCCGACTTGTCTTGTTCATTTCTTTATATTCCTGAATAATAAACATTGGTAAATTTAAAATTTCCTAAGGAACTCCTTTAAATATTATTATTCAGTTCATATCACATATTATAATGTTATAATAATTGTTTAATAATTTTAGTTCATATCAGACGATTTGGACGATGTTTGGTACATGAGTCAAAAATGAACTTGTTTGAAAAATGATTTCCCATGTAGTTATAAGTAAATAATTTCCAGAACAGTATTAATGATTAAAATATCATATATATCCAGTACATATTCATTTTATACTATTCCATATCATTTGGAGATAAAAACGAAAAGCACCGTTCATGGAGACAGTAGGCCGTACGTACGCATGAACGCTACTTTCATTTTTCTTCTTCAAATTAATGGAATTAAAAATAAATGATATATATATATATATTATAATTATAGTATAATATATATGTTATATAGGTCACATATGTTTGTTAATTTCATTCTTTATACATTCCATGTATTTCATGAACGAGTCACATCACTTGAGGGGGCGGTAGTCCACACTTCCTCATATAAAATTATCGCATTTGCACAACAAGAAAAGAATATAGGTATGTTTTAAATATAAAATAAAGAAGCATATTAAAAACATAAATACCATATATATGATATATAAAATATAGTGACATCATAATGGCCACGTTTAAAGGTGTTAAAAGAATATTGAACAATCATTGTTTCGTGGGGTAGTAATTTTCCATCCACAGAAACAGTATGTTCTTTAACAATTAGACGGATGTGTGTGTAAGTGTAGCTCGAATCCTTCTTATAAAAACATCCAAGTATATTTAATATACTTTTATTGTTACAAAATAAAGGAATAAAAAATGTTTAGGGGGTTGGAGAAGCAAAATAAAACAATATAACACTAGAGAAGACTTTACCTTTAAATCGGGTAACTCTTTTTGATTTCAGCTCAAAGGCTTCCTTGGAAGGACTTCTGGCCAAATTGAGGCTTCTAGGAGTAAGAGAGGGATGTGGAAAGACAAAAGGGGTATGGGTTGGCCGATCCAAAGGCTTCAGAGGTGTGGGTGAGGTGGTAAAGGTGGGGGCCTTTTATAAGAGGAGAGGAGGGGCACTCTTGGAAGGTCTTGAAAAGTAACATTATTATAAAATGCATTTCGGATTTTAATGGTCCCACAATTATATATTTATAGTATAAGGTTATAATAGTTCTAAATCCACACATCCAATATGTTTTTTACAAGTTTGGGTCTTAGATTTTACATTATCTTTTTATTTTATTTAAATTGTTAAATAATGATTTAATCGTTGCATCATTATGGTGTCATAAATAATTTAATTTATTTAATGTCAAAAAATTATAAAAAAAATATAATCATGTAGAAAATATTTTTATATTTATAATGAATATTTATAGTAAAAAATATTACTTGATTCACCCCATGTAAAAATTATTTAAGTAAAACAACACATGTCTGTGACCTTTTAATTTTAACATTAAATAAAAAGGTTTTAATGTCATTTTCCTACCAAAGTGTCTCCATGGGGTCCCCAAGTTGACCCATGGATTTTATTGGTTTACCATGACTCAAAAAATAGGGTTAGGACATGTTTCAAGGTCATTTCATATTATTAAAACATTATTTTTACCTTATATTACACTAATTACCTCTAATCGCGATTAAAAACTTAAATGTTACTATTCACCAAAACATTATTTTAATCCCATTGAACCACATTTTAAATACGAATTACAACCATGTATGTTGGATTTTTGAAATTAAAATTACAGAAGTGGTAAAGTTTCATTTAAACAAAAAATTAGTTTTTAAACTACCACTTAGTGGTTTCACTATTCATCAAAAATTGAAGTTTTTCAGAAAAATAAAAAAAAATCACCCGAAGCTGTATTTGATATTCAGAATTCAAAAAATGATCTCTATTTTTCAAAATTAAAAACTTATATGTTGCATTAATTAATTTAATAATTAATTCCCGCTGTCAAAACAAATAGCGTGTTTTTAATAAATAATATCTATTAAAAGATTGACACTAGTTTAAGTACAATTTCAAAGTGAAATTAAATCCATTGACCACTATTGGATTTAATGGTATAAATATATTCTAATTTAACTTTAAATACAATGAAAAATATAATCTAATCATATAAATAAATGAGATTAAAAAGAGGTTTTGAATTAAAATACAACATTTTCACTATTACTTAAAAATTGAACTTTATCGGAAAAATACCAAAAATTTACACAAAGTAAATTTTGATGTCCCGATTCTAAAGAAGAATTTTATTTTTTCAAATATAACACATAAAATTTTCAAAAACTGGATTTAAAAGAGGTTCACCATCAAAAGGCGGTTAATCGACCTTTTAAAGAATATTATAATGTTTACGCTTAACATTGGATTCATTTGCATTTTTAATCCTCTAACATTTATTGTAAAAAGTAAAATTATTTTACAAACATATATAATCATTTTGTAGTTAGTTTTATTCATTCCCCTCATTACAACTTCTAGGTGTAAACTACCATTTAATATAGAATTATTTTATTATTAGAGTGCAACGTAAGATTTTAAAGGAGCTCGTTGTTGCGTATTGGGTAAGCCATCAAGCATAGCGTTCCCTTTAAATTAATATTAACATTTTATTCAAAAAAAGGGATAAATATAAAAATGTTATATTCTTTATTTACCTGGGGTGTTACATTCTCTAAAATTTGGATTAAATAAAAGTTATATTTTTGAAAGGAACTAAAAACATGAATAATCCAAAAAATTATAATGGAATTTAATTATGTATATATGTGAGAGGAATATATATAAAAATAGGATAATTTCATGATAATAAGATTTTTTAAAAGGGTAAATAGTGATCTTGTAGAAAAAATTTAATGAGTTTTCTATGAAATATTGCTAACCTGAAGATCAAATCCACACAATAAATTCATATAAATCCATAAATATTTATATTACATTAATTAAATATATACCTAAGAAACATATTTTTATATGTTTAGTTTTCTATAGCGAATTTATTATATATTTTTCTTAATGTTTATTATTATTTCCACCTATGTTGGTTACTCAAGGTTGTTCTGTTAATTTCATAGAAACAACATTGGACTATTAAACACAAAAAATTCAGTTTTAACTATATTCACTATATCCAAAATGTTGTTTTTATCTTTATTATTATTTCATTTGAAATCTACATATACTATTACGAGTGATATTCCAAAATAGACCCAGATTATGAAAGGTTCTGCAATAATTCAATATATGATGGTTAAAGCTTCTATGGCTATTTTCTATTGATAACACATATATAATAACCAATATTATTTTTATAGAATATTAATTGTATAAAAAATACCATTTCTTTCATAAAAAATATATATTTTTCATACATGTTGGGTGATCATTGAAAAACAAATCGTTTCATGGAGGCAGTTGTCCGGACGTACACACGAACAACAATTTCATTTTACATGTAATGTGAATGTACATCAGAAATGAAATAACTATAATATATAATTTATAATATTTTTATTTATAAAGTATTAGTTAATTAAATAACCTTTTGAAAATTCTACATAAAATGTTGATGAAAACTGAAGATGTCATTAATGGAGGTTATAGTCCACACATACAAATGATAAACTTTTCATTTTTTGCACTGATTTTTAAAGATGGTATAATAAGGATATTAAGTTTGTGTTATAACACTTAATCAGAGAACAAATTTCTTTTTTTATGATACCTTCATTAATAGAGGGGACTTGAAGAGTGTGTAATAGTAACATAACTAGAAAATTCAGGTTTAGAGTATTACCTCTCCCTTGGGAAACAACAAAAGGATCATTAGATTGTTATTTTGGGGAGAAAAAACTATTTAATGGAATATGGAAGGTGCCTAGGTTAAACTAGGTCAGATATTAGATTGACCCAAAACATTGTAATTGGTGGATAAATAGGGAGGAGGTGAGCACCTTTTATAATTGTAGAGATTGATATTTTTGTAAAATCACTAATATTATAAATAATTTCACTAAATTATTCAAAGAAAAAGGATCTAAAAATTGACAATAATTTTGTGAGAAAATATATACTGTATATCATTTCTCCACCATCCCATATAATAAAAAATTTTACATGATTTAATCTTTTTCACTATTTTAAATAAAATTTACCCATATTTTCTCTCACTTTAGGTAACTCCATATTCACCTCCAATAACTAATTATGATAGCCAAATTAAATCTTAACATTATATTTTAATAGAAAACTAATTATTTAATATATAGAAATAATATTATAAAAAAATATTTTTTAAGGGTTATAGGAATTATTTTTAGTAATAGCTCACGTAATGGGTAAAAACTCTTAGAAAAAGTACACTTTTAAGCATTAAATTTATGTGTGGGATAAGATAGTCAATTAATTTAGTTTTAAAGATAAAATAGGGGTTATTTTAAAATAAAATAATTTTATTTTCATATTTTAAAACGCAAAACTAATTTTTTTAATATAAATGTAAAAAAAAGTTTTTGGTTAATTTTAAATATTTTTTTTATAAATTAAAATAATGTTATTACTAATTAAAAAATAATAATTAAAAATAATAAATTTATTCCATAAATAAATATTTTATAAATTCAAATGTTTATAAAATCATTTGTCAAGATTTTATACTAATAATATAATCGAAGTCACATTTTTGGAAAATAATGTATTTTTAACCGTTTATCTATAAATAAATATTTTGAGAAAAATACCAAAAAATGCTTCCTATTATAATTTTTAAATATTTAATTAAAATATTAGGTGCATTTTATCAAATTATAATTCTAATATTCATAAATTTATCCTTTTAATTTAATATTTAAAAAATTAAGAAAACTCTCTATATAGAAAAATTGAAATTTTACACTATTGGTGTTCTTAATCTTAATTAAAGACAATTTTTAATAAAATATGTGTTCTATATATCAATAATAAACATTGTCAAAATTTCACAGCAATTCATTGTGTATTTAAAAAAAAATACACAGTGCATGAAAATCCAACGTATAGAGAAAATACAATTATATGTGTAAAATGATACAAACACACACACATATATATATATACACATAAATATTTTTTTCAAATTTATTTAATTTTATCAGTTTATAGATATTAAATTAAGTTTTTTAATTTTATCAAAGAGTTATTTTAATAATAATATTTTAGAGAATAAAAAAATATTTCAGTTAGATATTCTATATTTTCATTATTAATATTTCAAAAAAATATTATTTAAAAATGTAATAAATAGTACGTTAATCCGATATACCTAATTTACACATTTATATCCATTGATCATTTATGAAACAACCATATTTTCAATGATATTATTTAAAATGTTCTGATAGTATTTCTATATACATGCTTACTAAAATCCTTCATTCTATACTCACTTCTTATGTCACACATTTAATTTCCATATTTTTTAGATTAGATATTAAAAAATTATTTATCCTTTAATGGTATTATTTAGCAATGTAGGTTTTTTATATTAGTAGTAATTTTTAATAGAGAAAATGGTCCAGGGGTGTTCCTAGTTCTAAAGATAATATTATTCTCAAATTATTTTCACCATTTTTTGTAGTTTTAATGGATGTAGTCATCCATGATTCTTAATAATCATTTTTATGATATAATTTGATTAATGTAAATTTATTTAAATTATCAATTGAAGTTGAATAGTGCTTCCTTTGATTGGTCCATATCATTTGTTGCTAAATCTATAATCATATATTAATTATTTTGAAATAATAGAGAAACTTTCTTTATAATTATTTAAAAAAATTATGACTCCTAAAACCTAATACGTTATATAATAGATCATATTGTATCTATAAAATAAATTTTAATTAATATTAATAGTCTAAATTTGGCACTTTATTGAGAGAAACCCAATAATATATTAAAATTTTAATTTTTTATAGTTTTATTGGGTATTAATGATGATTGATTTAGTAATTTTTGAAATTATCTTGTATCAGTAGATACATGACTCTAAATGGATAAACATTTAATTGGAATGTGAATTTATTGGTATAATTTGCCAAGTTAGAAAATATACATACATTATTATATCACGTTTTGATTATTCAAGAGATGATGTTGGTAAATTGTTTTCATTAATGTGTCTATTTTCGGATTAGTGTGTGTTTTAATGCAAGGAGGTATGTTTTTTGTGTAGAAGTCAATTCAATTGATACCTCAATAGAAGAATAACCATTCACATGATCTAGATTTCTCTACTTTTGTTAATTATTTGAATAGTTAAATGAATTACATTTTTATAATAAATTTAGTATGTATATAGATGATAATATTTTGAATTATATTTTCTCAATGTATAATCTCATACCTTGAAGGTGTATATGGGATGATTATCACTGTAATATTTGATATTTAACCTATATATATACTAATAATTAATAATTTATTAGTTTCTTATTTTTGTAAGATAAATCATAGTCATGTAGACATTGAATCTAGTGGGAAGTGGTAGTTAAGGGGGTTGTTGATGGAATTTCACATGGGGTATATAAAATGGTTAATTATGTATGTATCTCTAGTGTTAATGTAATATCCAAATTTATCGACCATGTAAAGGAGTTGAAATTATCTAATAATGTTTGTAAGATGATGCATGATAAAATATCTGGTGTGGAGAGCACCAAAAGATAGACTATTAAAAAGGATTTGGAGATTTATTGTAATGAATGGATGATGGTTAATACCGACTTATGAAATTACTTTTTGAAATCCTTCCACCATTCAAGGGATATAATTCTCCCTAAGGTTATCAAGAGATACCAAGATGTCTGATTTCCAATTTGATAGTCTCATATAGATAAGTTCATTAATAAATTTATTTTTATGGTTATTTTTTCAACATGTGAAGGTAAAGAGTCAACAAATATAGAAATTTCTCAACATTATACAAATATTTAATTAATTTGGGAAGGTATTTCCCAATATTTTATGATTTTATTACTAATATTACCTTTGAATATTGATTAAAATTGGGTAGTGTTGGATCAAATCATGAAAATAGTTAATTTATTAATCATTCAAGAAACATATTTAGTTTATTACCCTAGAAATATTTATCTGATTGCAATTTTCAAGATTCCGGGAGTTTCAAAGTCCATTTTCTCAAATATGGATCCATAAATTACCATTAAATTATTTAAGGGACTCTATAATGTTAGGGGAATATAGTTTTAGATGATAAAAATGAACCCCTTTCGTTAAATGTGTAAAAATATCTAATTATTCAAACTCTATAAACTATTGTACAATAATTTGTTCTTAACTTATGAAAATTTTATTAAGCCCATTTACCACTTGGGAGTTTTTTATAGAAATAACTTTCTACCATTTATTTTTCTAACCCAATTTGACTTTTTATATGGTTGGATATGTTAATCACCATTATATTATGTTTATACATGGGAAAATAGTCTATTTGGGTTAATATTATAGTAATATATGACAAATTAGTTTAGTATAATTTATAAAAATAAGATTTCGACACATATTTGTAAGAAGTATTTTACCGATCATTAAGAAAAATCATTTAAAAATTTATTTTTTGGATATTCTATTTCTGAAAGTTTCTCTATGGTTGATGAAGAAAAGGAAAAGAATAAAGGAAAATTAATTCCGAATTAGGTGGTTAATTTTGAGTTCCTACATTATATTATTTAACTAGATAACTAGTATGTGTTTTTGATCTTTCATTCCAAAATTCGTAACCCTTCCTAAATTTTTAAATTAAATATGTATTTACAAGATGGTACTCATGTTTTTAATTTATTTATGATTCATTTATAACATAATTTATATTATATAGAATGATTTATTTATATGTTTTATTTGATAGGAAATATTGTTAGAGGATAGAGTATACAATTATTTAGTGTTTTATTGAATGTGGGATAAATTCAAGAATAAATATTTATAATAGAAACTCATATATGGTATGAATGACCTGTTTTTTTGGTTATGAAGTTACTAGATGTATTTTTGGGATAAAAGACATATAGTGTAGAGAAATATGAAAACCATATTTTAAAGATAATTTAATAATGATAAAAACGAATTAATGTATTTAAGAAAGCTTAATTGAAAATGATATGAGATAAGGATTTATTATTTAATTATAATATATTAATTTAATTAACATGTGATAACTTAGAGTATGGGATTTAAGGATATTATATAATTAATTTTTAAGACATAATTATATGATTTTTATTGATGTGGATGATTTGTAATTGAATGTGGTCAATGATATTTGAAATAAAGGATTGATGAGAAGAAGTTGACTATTTGGATATAAATTTCTCCACTATAGAATTATGGTGCAATACTCCATTGATTTCATTATAAAGGTAATTATAATTTATATGGAGTATAGTCTAAAAATTTAGTTAAGAAATCTGATGGCATTATAATGGGAAAATAAAAAATATATATATATATTTCAATGGGATATTATTATATCCAAATATATAATAATATGAATTTAAGGTTGGATTTTAATACATTAAAATAGGTCATTCCCAAGGAGAGTCAATATAAAAATTAAAAAATGTAGTTTATATATAGATAAATTGATTTCCACATTATTTTATTATAGAAGACTTAGTATTTTTCATTAGTGATTATGGAATTTTACAATGATGTCTAGTTAGAAGGTGTTTAGTGATTATGATTGGTTTGGATTGTGAGGTATGTTAAATATTTAATTATAGATATTTTTTTAATATTGTTTTATAGTGTCTGGGGATGAGAAAATTCCATTAAACCCTATTATATTTTTTATGCTAATTAAAGGGACAAAATAATGTTTTATTAAATTTGAAATGTGTTTTACCAAATCAGAACAATGACATGCTACTTTTTTGAAACACTCCCCTAAATATATCCTACATTTTTACCTAAAAACAATGAGATACAAAGATAAAATTCAAAATTATATGAGGCCAATGAAAAATACTACATGTCATAAAATGTTATAAAACAAATCATCTGGTGATAGAAAATATACAGAATCTACTACATGATACATTATATTGAGTGTTATGACCATTTGTTTGTGAGTTAATATTAAATTATTTTGTTAATAGAACTTAGTGGTTTACCTTTAAAGGATCCTCGATTTTGAAATATTTTTTGAATTTAATTATTAATTTGAATAATTGTGGCATAGATATAGTCTAAGATATTTGAAAATATATTTATTAATTTTTTATCAATTATGACGTGACATGACCTATCTGGATCCCACATGGACAGGTGGTAAGTTGAATGATCTTCTCTATGCCTACCTCTAATAGCCCAGGGCTACCAAATAGAACTATGATGGCCTAAAAAATATGGGTTACCTTATTAAATAACCTGACACATATTTGTAACAACAATAAAATTTATATATCTATTATACACTAATGATACATGCAAGTAAATAAACATTAAAAAAATTCATAAATGAGATAAGTGTTATCAAATAAAATTCCACATAGGCAATCTAAAATAAAATAGTTTTTAAAGATAGTTTTTATAGGTGTGATGAACACACAACATAGTTAACCACCCATTCACTAGAAAATATATCAGTAAGATATTATCATCAATAACCACTAAAACCAACTAATTAATCAAATAACTAAGAATTATCTCCAAACATGTTATGTCATATTTACACTCCAATGATCGTCTCTAGATTGTGCACCATATATAGAGATAGAAAATATGTGGAAAAATAAAATACATTTTCATGATCTATTATTTAATAACATGAAACATTTATTTAGATATAAAAATATTAAATTTTTCATACATTTTTTCATTTTGATATTTATTATAGAATATGTAAACTATTTGAAATCATTATTTTTTATTGTAGTTATTTATTTTTTCATAGAATTATATATTCTCATATATTTCATGTTATTCTTGTTTTTCAGGAACTTTGGAATATTTTTTACATTTATTAAACTATACCTAGCTCTATTTTTGAAATTTCGATGTCCATTTTGATCAAGGTAGAAGGAACTAAAAGTTTATGATATATTCTAGGCCAAATATATTTTTTTGTTGAAATTTAGGAAAATTATAAATGACGAATACCTTGAAATACCTTAAATAAAAATTAAAAAAAAAATCAATTTTTTTTAAATATTGTTTTAATTCTTCTATTAATTTTCCCAAACAAATTCCAAATTAATGACATAGAAAAGAAACTCTATGAACCTTTTGAACACATTATCATTTGAGTTTTTTTGAGTTGGATGATTCGAGAGGAGGTTCAAGGAAAGGTTGGTGAAGTATGACTGAAATTAAAACTATGTTGTGGGATTCCATCATGGAGATGTGGTTTTCACCATATGGGTATGTTGGAAGGTGGTTAAATCGTGGTTTTGTAATATGTGGTGTAGGATCCCAAAGTTTCCAGATTTTGGTGGCCTTATTATTTTGTGGGTGATTATGGTATGACCATAATTCATAGTGTAGTGGGGTTTGGAGTTGACACACTTCTGAAATGTACATGGACCATGAGTCTTAGATGTTTGGGGTGGATGATTTTGATGTCTTTGTTGATTCATGGGCAGCTGTGGCATGGTGTATTAGCTATACTATAGCCTTACCCTAGGTTTGTATTATTTGGGATGTATTTGAAACATGGTCTTTGAATTTTTTTAACTTGATTGAATTTATGTGTAAACTCCTAACACCATATATTTTATGGTGAAATCTATATTCACTATTTCATACCTAGAAAATTAGACCATGATCCTCATAAACTATTTTTTATATAAATTTGAAAATTTTATTTAAAGTCAGTATTATTCAATTTTATCTCATTAATGTGGGGTGACCTAGGTGAATCATTTATTTTTTTCATCAATTCTTCCTTATATTTTACTCTAATATCTAAGAGATTGATCATTAGACGTTTATATTGGGTTCTACACATTTCATTTTTGGTTTCTTCCTTATTCTTGAACCCTATAATACTTTTCCATGATATATGGTGGGACTATTAGAGTTTGAGAGAGTGTAAGATAATGGGTGATGTTAATTCATTTTCAACGGTTTATCTTTTTTGATATTGATATTGAGACAATTTCTTCAATTCTTAATATTTCGCAATTGAATGTGAGGCTTTAATTTATAATGGATTTTGATAAAACTCCCTTTTTAAATTTAAATCTTTGTAATAATGTGATTATCTACCTTTGGTAAAGGAGTATGAATTGAAAAAATTATGATAATTAATAGTGCTAAATAAATTGTTAGTCAAGGGGTTGTTTTCATGAGGATATATTATTTTTTAACATTTCTTTCTCACTTAGTGATTTTTCACTACTATTACTAAAAATAATGGGTTTTGTTAAGACTTTTTGATTTTTTCTGCTCATGTTGTGGATTCACCCTTTATAAAAGGATAATCACTTAATGATGGCATTGAGCAGATTGTGTGGAAAGAGGAATTGGTTTAAAAATATGTGCTAAATAAGAAATAATGTGGTAGTCCATATTACTAATTTTTTTGTGTCTTGTGATAAAGTTTATTATCATGTACATATTTTGGGTTTTTTTGGGGTTAGTTTTGAGGCTGTGTAGCATCTATTGTTAAAGATTCCATGGGTGGAATTTGGTGATCTTATTGAGGTAGTTTTATGTCCAATGGGCTTGTAGTTATATTTCCATAGTATAAAAGATGAATTATTGAGATTTTGTATTTGATTTCACATTAGCTTAATGTGGGATCTTTTGTAGATTCATGATACTATGGAATATATTTGGTAATAATGAATTCAAAATAGTTCTAGATGGAATCGAAAAACATGATGGTTAAGATGTAATTTTTTAAGTTTAAAAAATTATTAATTGATGGGATTAATGAAGTTGATAGATTAAATTGGTTTCTAGTAAATATGGAATCAAATGGATTAATAAACATGATTTGGTTGGAAATAGAGAAATATTAAAAAAAATAATGATATGATTAAATTGGTTAATGAGGCAACATGATGGGAAATTAAAAATGATTGATGAGGCTATTTTCATGGTGTGTGGGGATTGTTATGGTGTTATAGTTGGCAATGATTATAAATTGAGGACGTGGTTATGTCATGAAGTCTATGGGGTAAAATATTTCTAGTTTTTATAAACTCCCTTATGATAGTATTGAGTGTGGATTATATATATATGATGTATTTTCCATATGATTTTTATATTCACCACAATGAGTTCGATAACCATACAAATTCCTAGTTCGATTTTGGTTTATAGTGTTTTACCCAAACAATAATGTTGATGACTGAAAAAAAAGATGAGTACTCCCTATTCCCCACACATTCTATTGGTGTAGTGTGGGCTATGATGGTTGGAGTTATTTGTAATAATCTCATTTAAGTATGTTGTGTACTGTATGACCATTGAGGAGAGATGCTATATTATTGTTCTAGATCTTTATGGGGTATCAATGATGGTATCAATGATGTTGTATCGGATTTGATGTAAGACCCTATGTGGTAGATGAAATATTATATTGATAAAACCTATAGAGTATCTATGATATTTAATGTCATGTACTAGACCACCCTTTGGGGTAGATGAGATGATTCCTAGGTATACTAAAGGGGGTATAAATGAGATGGTTCTCAATTTACTATAAGACCCTACAAGGTATTGGTTGAAATTATATTATATTTTTGGTGTCATTCATAATAGAATAAAGGGCATGAGGTTGATATCCCTTATGTTAAAAATACACTACATCAGTAGATATGACATTAGAAAAAGATACATTGTGTGTTGCAACCAGACTGTGGAATGGATTGGGTGAAATAGTAATTTGATATTGGTTAATGATAGTAAATATCTAATGGGGAAATGGTTATTGGGTACGCCATCGAGCATAGCGTTCACTTTAAATTAATATTAACATTTTATTCCCAAATATGGATAAATATGAAGAAGAATTGTTCTTTATTTACCTGAGATGTTACAAGAATACTTTTTTTTTCACCCACGTTGATATGTTCCTTGAGACTCAAGGTAGAGAGACTTCTAGTTCCTTAGGTGTTTCACACAAAAATTTGTTGTCAAGAGTGTCTTCATGATATATTCTATGGTCTTGAGATAATGGTGGAACAATATTATTAATCTAGAGAACAATTTTTCTTCTCATGAAACCATATTATTTCATTAAATATACCAAATTTGTTTTTATTTTTGTTGTGTGATTATTGAGAGGAGTTTTGTAATGTGATGAGGTGGTCTAATGTGTGGTGTTTTTAGTGAATGGGAGCATTATAATGGATGTTGGTGTTGGGTATCGTTATTATTTTATTTTAATGTTTTTCATTGTTTGTAGTGCTAGAACTTGTTATAAGGACCCGACCATAAACATTACTTATTATTGAATTAAATGAATAATTCACGTAGATGATCTTCTTAGGTTTAGAGTTTTAGAGAATTAGATCAGAAATCATGCATTAGATTCCAAATTTAAACAAAGTGGTTACATAAAAGATATCATTCATTTTTTTCCCATTGATAGAAAAATATTTAAAAAAACATGGATTCATTCATGACACTTCCTTGACCCTATCATCACATCATGTACCTTTCCCTTGACCTGTGAAAAACATTTCAAAAACTTGGGATGAGCATAAAAAGCTCAGTAAGGGATATAAATGTACAAAATGAAAACATTAGTCCATGTATGAAATCATACTTTACTCATAAAACATAATCACTTTAACATACCTCATCAAATGATGAATAAATCATAGAAATCATAAGACATAAAGGTAACTTGAGGCATTCATAACATTATTACATATGGAGTAACCCTCTTGGTTACGTTTTGAATACCCATCATAGTATATTACCTAAATCTCTTTGGAGAAACCTTAACGTTTAACTCCTTCACGTTACCCAATGCAATGGAGAGCTATATTGGGCTCACCCGCCCATAGTTTATCACGGAACCACCCATCTTCATAAACAATGCCCAAGAACCATAACATAATAATAGCACATAACTTAAGCATAAAGGAAAGATAACATTCCCATATTGCAACAAAATATAACATTTTAAGATATTGAAATAATGAATCCATTCTAAAAACCATTTTCAAAACCATTTAAAACATTTAATAAAGAGATTTTTGAATCAAAGTGTCCCATACCACTTTGAAGCTTTTAACATTTTAAACCATTAAAATCCATATAAATAAATTATTTAACCATTTTGAAAACATGGATATTAATGAGAAATATTTATAAGAATAAATCATCAAAACATTTAAAATGATATTTTAGTTAAAGCGTTTTTAAGAAAATGAGAGACACTTGAATACAATAATTGAGGAATTACATTTAATAAGAAATTTATAATATCATGAGAATAAAGGGATTCATGATATAATATTGAAAAGGATAGTATATACACCATATAATAGTGAATTGGTGCATAACAACAACGAAGTCTCAATAGAAATGTAAAATGAGATTAAATTCCCTATAACGAAGGTATCCTTAAATTAAGGATAAATCAATCTCATAATTATGTGTGACAAAAATAAATACACCCAATATAATTGGATATTAAGTGTAAAACAATCAAAGGTAATTCACACATATTCAAAGGATGACATATTCCATAACTACACGTTGAACCCAAAGAAATCGAAATTGGGTTAAGAAGTTCCCTTCGTAAAATTCGATAGCCTAACGACATCACTTTAAAATTCATAAAATTAGTTGATGAGAGAGAAAATGGTATCTCATGCCTTGGAAATAAAATTTACATCAATAAGGATATAGAATAACATATCCCAACAAAAAAATATGTAAATTAAAAGACATAACAAAATAAGTCTTTTAAAAAGAGGAGGGTGAAAGGTTCCCTAACCGATTTGGGTAACTTTCGAAACGGACATCCCATGAAAGAAGGACTATAAAAAATTTATGTAAATACTCTTAAAATAAATTATATTACACAAAGAGTATAATAATGGGCAATCCATATACCACTAAAAGGAAATGGTGGAAAATGTAGCATAAATATCACGGGAATAAAAGTGTGATGAAAAACCCCTTACGAAAACTCGGCAGCCTAACCGCACCACATAAAAATACCAAAAAAATGGATTGATGAAATAAAATAGGGTCTCTCATCATATTAACATAGAAATTAAAGTAATAGGAATATAAAATAACATCCCTCAACTAAGAAATAGGATCTTAAAAGAAACGTCATAAAAGAGAGTACTTAAAAAGAAAGAGAGAGATAGGATCCCTTACCTCATGTCTGACTTGTCTTGTTCGTTTCTTTATATTCATGAATAATAAAATTTGGTCAATTTATAATTGCTTAAGGTACTACTTTAAATATTATTATTCAGTTCATATCCCATATTATAATGTTATAATAATTGGTTAATAATGTGAATTCATATCTGACATTTTTGTCGATGTTTGGTACATGAATCAAAAATGAACTTGTTTGAAAATGATTGTCCATGTAGTTATAAGTAAATAATCTAAAAAATAGTATTAATTATTTAAATATAATATATATACAGTACATATTCATTTTATACTATTCCATAACATTTGCAGATAAAAAGAAATAAAATGCACCATTCATGGAGACAGTATGTCGTACGTACGCATGAACGCTACTTTCATTTCTCTGACATATTAATGGGATTAAAAATAATTGACAGACATATATATTATATTTCCAGTATAATATATATGTTTTATAGGTCACATATGTTCATTAATATTATTCTTTATACATTCCATGTATTGCATGAATGAGTCACATCACTTGAGGGGGTTGTAGTCCACATTTCCTTGTATGAAATTATCGCATTTGCACAACATGAAAAGCATAAAAGTATGTTTTAAATATAAAATACATAAGAATATGGAAAACATAAATACCATATATATCTTATATAAAATACAGTGACATCATAATGGTCACCATGAAAGGTGTTAAGAGAAGATTGAACAATCATCGTTTCGTGAGGTAGTAATTCACCATCCACAGAAACAGTATGTTCTTTAGCCATTAGACCGAGGTGTGTGCAAGTGTATCTCAAATAATTCACATAAAAATATCCTAGTGTATTTAAGATACTTGTTTTTTACAAAATAAAGGAATAAAAAGAGTTTAGGGGTTTGGATAAGAAAAACAAAATAAAATAACACAAGTGAAGAAATTACCTTTAAATCGGGTAACTCCTCTTGGTTTGAACCAAAAGGGTTTCTTGAAGAGTATTCTGCCAAAGGTGAGGCTTAAATGATGAATATAGGGATGTGGAGAGATGAAATGGTCCGGGGTTGTCCGAGCCAAAGGCTTGAGAAATTTGGTTAAGGTGGTAGAGGTGGGGGCCTTTTATAAGAGAAGAGGAGGGGCACTCTTGGAATGTCATAAACTATTACATTATTATAAAATGATTTTCAGATTTTAAAGGTCCCAAAAGGATATATTTCGAGGATAAGGTGATAAGGTTTCTAAATCCACCCATCCAATAGGCTTGTTACCAGTTTAAGACATAGATTTCACCCTATCTTCTGATTTTATTAAATCGTTCATTTATGAGGTAATCATTGCATCGTCACGGTCTTATAAATAAATTAATTTATTTAATGTCTAAAAATTATAAAAAAAATATCATGATGTCGGAAATATTTTTATATTTCTAATGAATATTTATAGTAAAGAATATGACTTTTATTACCCAATATAAAAATTGTTTTAGTAAAATAATACATGTTTGTGACATTTTAATTTCAACTTTAAATAAATAGTTATTAATGTCATTTTCCAACAAATGTGGCTTCATGGGGTCCCCAATTTGACCTATGGGTTTTATTGGTCGGACATGACTCATAAAATAGTGGTAGGACATGTGTCAAAGTCATTTCATATTATTATAACATTTTCTTTACCTTAAATTACACTAATTACCTTTAATCGCGGTTAATAAAACTTAAAAGTTACTATTCAACAAAAAAATTATTTTAATCCCATTGAACCACATTTTACTTCCTAATGACATCCATGTATGTCGGATTTTTGAAAATCAAATCACATAAGTGGTAAAGTTTCATTTAAATGAAAAATTAGTTTCTTTAACTACCACTTAGTGGTTTCACTATTCATCAAAAATTGATGTTTTTCCGAAAAATACCAAAAATTCACCCTAAGATATATTTTATATTACAAATTCAAAAATGATGTCTATTTTAAAAAATTAATAATATATATGTTTCATTAATTAATTTAATAATTCATTCCCGCTATCAAAACAAATACCGTGTTTTTAATAAACAATATCTATTAAAAGATTGACACTTGTTTAAGTCCAATTTCAAAGTGAAATTAATTCCAATTACCTCCATTGGATTAAATGGTAAAAATATATTATAAATAAACTTTAATATCAATTAAAAATATAATATATCCATATAAATAAATCATATTAAAAGGATGTTTTGAATTAAAATGCAACATTTTCACTAAAAATGATCCTTATCGGAAAAATAACTAAAATTTACACAAAGTAAATTTTGATGTCCAGATTCTAAAGAAGGATTTTATTTTGTCAAATACAAAATATAAAATTGTAAAAGTATATTTAAAAAGGGTTCTCCATTAAAATGAAGTTAATCGACCTTTTAACGAATATTAGATGATTTATGCTTAAAATTGGATTCATTTGCATTTTAAGCCTCTAACATTTATTGGATAAAAGTAAAAATATTTGACAAACATATATAATCATTTTTAGTTAGTTCCATTCATTCTTTCCATTACAACGGCTAGGCGTTAACTACCATTTAAAATAATATTATTTTATTATTAGAGTGCAACGAAAGATTTCAAAGAAACTCTTTGTTGCATATTGGGTACTCCATCGAGCATAGTGTTCCCTTTAAAGTAATATTAATATTTTATTCAAAAATATGGATAAATATGAAAATGTCATATTATTTATTTACCTGGGGTGTTACATCCTTCCCCCCTTTTGGGAATTGCTTCCTCGCAATTTTTTAAATTGGTCTTGGAAAATTTATTGAAAGCTCGACATCGGAAAAGGAGTAAATTAAACTGTCACTTTAAAAGAAAGAAAGGGAAGTACAAAGGTCACCCGAGTTAACCCATAAGAGGATTCCGTGTAGTAAAACATGAATATGGAAGAAAAAACAATGGTTCATGTTCTGAGGGAGAGTGATAGAAAACATGTTTAGGAGAAAGTTAACAATAAGAAAATCTCAAACATGTGATAGGTTAAACGGTATTTGATTCCCCAATAGGAAAAATTAACAGACAACATTTTGGTTTTAAGTTACTTTTCATTGAGAAATTTATTTATGAGCTTAACTAAAACATAAGGAAACATACTTACTTTTCATGTTGACTTTCAACTTTTACTAGATTTCTTACACGAACTCATATTTTCTCTAAAGGACGAGTATTTAGGATGACTTGTTCACATTAAGAGAGCTACAATCAACTTCTAGAGAATCACCTAATCCACAAAAGAGATCTATATAATTCCCATGTCTTTATACCTTAACAAAAAATAAAACCAAAAAGGTTATTATGAGAATAGATAATACCCAAAAATGACAACCCTTTATTAAAATAAATCTATTCTTAATCTCCAAAATTTGTCAAATAGTACCCAAAGTTCAACAAATACCATTCAATAAACATCTATCCATAAAATTCTTCAAAGTAATCAAAACTAAGATTGAAACCCAAATCTCTGAAGGATTTAATCACATAGTCTTCCAAGATAAACCTTATCATTTATCTCCAAATAACATCAGTTACTCTTTAAGTCTCATATTGAAAAGTAATTAACCTAATCACATATCCTCCCTGATAGGTTAATAATTTCCATAGATAACCCAAAATCAACTTATTCTAGATTCATAAGGTCATTTAACTAAAAAGAATTAGTCAAACTAACTAGGGAATTCACGTAGTCCAGTGGTAGACAATAAATACCAGTCGCACTTTGGTCGTGGGTTCGACTCCCGCAGCTTTGTCCGACGCGACGGGTTGTCACACAGTCTGCGTGTTGTCCTTTTTCCAAAACTATATAATTCATAAAAAATTCCACAAAACGAGATAAAATCTTCAAAAAAAACCATAACATAATTTAACCTCAAGTTTATCTAATGTCGTTCATATTCCATCATAACGTATAGTAACCCATAATTACATCAAAAGTAAGGATCATATAAACCCTAATGGTTACCATTGTAATTATTACCTAAACATCCATGTTGAGTTGGTTCTCTCCTACATGATGAATTAGAGAACTCACCAAGGTTCAAGTGGTTGATCATGATTCATGATAGTTGGTTTAGAATAACCACGAGATTTCTCATTGAATCCCCCATTTCATCCAGTCTCTTAATCAGAGAATCACCACAATTTCCTTCAAACCCATTGTCACTTTGGCACTTACTAGATCTATCCATTTACTAAAACCAAAAAGTTCAGTGTGAGTATATCAATAAAATCATCATGTACTAAAGATTGAGACAAAAACTAAGATATAATTATCCAAGTTATCTCAATCTCATTCCAAAATTCATAAATAACAATGACTATATCTAATATAATAACCATTGTGGTTATACACAACCTGTCACTTATGCTTAAACAACACTCTAACCTTTAAAGTTATCTAAACTGACCTCTGATACCAACTTTAAGGACTCGTCCTTAAACATTAATTAATATTTAATTGAATGAATAATTATCATAGAGGATATTTTTAGGTTTAGAGTTTTAGAGAATTAGATCATAAATCATGCATTACATTCCACAATTAAACTAAGATGTTACATAAAAGATATTATTCATTTTTTTCCCATTGACGGAAACATATTTAAAACAAAACATGGATTCATTCATGACACTTCCTTGACCCTATCATCACATAATGTACCTTTACCTTGACCTGTGAAAAACATTTCAAAAACGTGGGATGAGCATTAAAAGTATAGTATGGGATATAAAAGAACGAAATGAAAACATTAGTTCATGTATGAAATCATAATTTACTCATAAAACATAATCACTTTAACATACCTCATCAAATCATGAATAATTCATAGAAATCATAATACATAAAGGTAAATTGAGGCATTCATAACATTATTACGTAGGGAGTAACCCTCTTGGTTATGTTTGGAATAACCATCACAGTATATTCCCAAAATCTCTTCAGAGAAACCTTAATGTTTAACTCCTTCGCGTTACCCAATGCATTGGAGATCTATATCGGGCTCACCTGCACTTAGTTTATCATGGAACCACCTGTCTTCATAAGCAAGGCCCAAGAACCATAACATAATCATAGAACATAACTTAAGCATAAAGGAAAGATAACATTCCCACATTGAAACAACAATATAACATTTTATGATACTGAAATAATGAATCCATTCTAAAACCCATTTTCAAAACCATTTAAAACATTTAATAAAGAGATTTTTAAATCAAAGTTTCACATACCACTTTGATTCTTTTAAAATTTTAAACCATTAATATACATATAAATAAATCCTTAAAACCATTTTGAAAACATGGATATTAATGGGAAATATTTATAAGAATAAATCTTTAAAACATTTAAAATGATATTTTAGTTAAAGGGTTTTTAACAAAATGAGATACACTTGAATACAATAAATGAGGAATAATATTTAATAAGAACATTAAAATATCATGAGAATAAAGGGATTCATGATATAATATTCCAAAGGATATTATATACACCATATAATAGTGAATTGGTGCATAAAAATAATGAAGTCTCAATAGAAATGTAAAATGAGATGAAATCCCCTATAATGAAGGTATCCTTAAATTAAGGATAAATCAATCTCATAATTATGTGTGAAAAATATAAATACACTCAATATAAGTGGATATTAAGTGTAAAACAATCAAAGGTCATTCACACATATTCAAAGGATTACATATTCCATAACTTCATGTCGAACCCAAAGAAATCGAAATTGGGTTAAGAAATTCCCTTCGTAAAATTAGACAGCCTAACGGCGTCATTTAAAAATTCATAAAATTAGTTGATGAGATAGAAAATGGTATCTCATCACTTGAAAATAAAATTTACATCAATAAGGATATATAAGAACATATCCCAACATAAAAAGATGTGAATTAAAAGACATAACAAAATAAGTCTTTTAAAAAGAAGAGGGTGAAAGGTTCCCTTACCGATTTGGGTAACTTTCAAAACGTACACCCCATGAAATAAGTACTGTAAAAAATTGATGTAAATACTCATAAACAAAATTATATTACACAAAGAGTATAATAATGGGCAGTACATATAACACTCAAAGGAAATGGTGGAAAATGTAGCATAAATCTCATGGGAATAAAAGTGAGATGAAATCCCCTTACGAAAACTCGTCAGCCTAACCGCACCACTTCAAAATACCATAAAAATTGATTGATGAAATAAAATAGGGTATATCATTATATGAACATAGAAAGTACAGTAATAGGAATATAAAATAACTTCCCCCAACTAAGAAATAGGATCTTAAAAGAAACGACATAAAAGAGAGTACTTAAAAAGAAAGAGAGAGATATGATCCCTTTCCTCAAGTCTGACTTGTCTTGTTCGTTTCTTTATATTACTGAATAATAAACTTTGGTCAATTTATAATTTCATAAGGTACTCCTTTAAAGATTAATATTCAGTTCATATCCCATATTATAATGTTATAATAATTTGTTAATAATGTGAGTTCATATCATACATTTTTGTCGATGTTTGGTACATGAGTCAAAAATGAACTTGTTTGAAAATGATTGTCCATGTAGTTATAATTAAATCATATACAAAATAGTATTAATGATTTAAATATCATATATATCCAGTACATATTCATTTTATACTATTCTATAACATTTGGAGATAAAGAGAAATAAAATGCACCGTTCATGGAGATGGTAGGCCGTACGTACGCCTGAACGCTACTCTCTTTTCTTTGACATATTAATGGAATTAAAAATAATTGAGAGATATATATATTATAATTCCAGTATAATATATATGTTTTATAGGTCAGATATGTTCATTAATTTCTTTCTCTATACATTCCATGTATTGCATGAATGAGTCACATCACTTGAGGGGGCGGTAGTCCACACTTCCTCGTATGAAATTATCGCATTTGCACAACAAGAAATGCATAAAGATATGTTTTAAATATAAAATAATGAAGCATATAGATAACATAAATACCATATATATATAATATATAAAATATATTGAAATCCTAATGGACACCATGAAATGTGTTAAGGGAATATTGAACAATCATCGTTTCGTGAGGCAGTAATTCTCCATCCACAGAAACAGTATGTTCTTTAACCATTAGAAGGAGGTGTGTGTAAGTGTAGCTCTAATAATTAGCATAAAAAAATACTAGTATATTTAAGATACTGTTTTTGTTAAAAAAGAAAGTAATAAAAAGAGTTTAGGGGTTTGGAGAAGCAAAGTAAAACAAAAGAACACAAGTGAAGACATTACCTTTAAATCGGGTAACTCCTCTTGGTTTGAACCAAAAGGGTTTCTTGAAGAGAATTCTGCCAAATATGAGGCTTAAATGATGAAGATAGGGATGTGGAGAGATTAAATGGGAAGGATTGGCCGAGAAAAAGGCTTTATAGGTGTGGGTAAGGTGGTAGAGGTGGGGGCCTTTTATAAGAGAAGAGGAGGGGCACTTTTGGAAAGTCATAAACTATTACTTTATTATAAAATTATTTTCGGATTTTAAAGGTCCCAAAAGAATATATTTCTAGGATAAGGTGATAAGGTTTCAAAATCCACCAATCTAATAGGTTTTTGACAAGTGTAAGACTTATATTTCACCCTATCGTCTCATTTTATTTAAATCGTTCATTTATGAGGTAATCACTACATCAATATGGTCTCATAAATAAATTAATTTATTTATGTCTAAAAATTATAAAAAAATATCATGATGTAGGAAATATATTTATAATTCTAATGAATATTTATAGTAAAAAATATTACTTGTATAACCCAATGTCAAAATTGTTTTAGTAAAACAATACATGTTTGTGACATTTTAATTTCAACTTTAAATAAAAAGTTATTAATGTCATTTTCCAACCAAAGTGGCTTCATGGTGTCCCCATGTTGACCCATGGATTTTCTGGGTCGGCCATGACTAATAAAATAATGGTAGGACATGTGTACATGTTATTTTATATTATTATAACATTACCTTTACCTTAAATTACACTAATTACCTTTAATCACCATTAATAAAACTTAAAAGATAATATTCACCAAAAAACTTATTTTAATCTCATTGAACCACATTTTACTTCTTAATGACAACCATTTATGTCAGATTTTTGAAAATCAAATAATATAAATGGTAAATTTTCATTTAAAAGAAAAATAAGTTTCTTTAACTACCCCTTAGTGGTTTCACTATTCATCAAAAATTGATGTTTTTCAGAAAAATTCCAAAAATTCACCCTAAGCTATATTTGATATTCCGAATTCAAAAATGATTTCTATTTTACAAAATTCAAAATATATATATTTCATTAATTAATTTAATAATTCATTCCCACTGTCAAAACAAATAGCGTGTTTTTAAGAAACAATATCTATTAAAAGATTGACAGAAGTTTAAGTCCAATTCCAAAGTGAAATTAATTCCAATGACCTACATTGGATTAAATGGTAAAAATATATTCTAAATACACTTTAATCTCAATTAAAAATGTAATATATCCATATGAATAAATCAGATTAAAAGGAGTTTTTGAATTAAAATGCAACATTTTCACTAAAAATGATCTTTATCGGAAAAATAACAAAAATTTACACAAAGTAAATTTTGATGTCCATATTCTAAAGAAGGATTTTAGTTTGTCAAATAAAACATATAAAATTGTCAAAAGTATATTTAAAAAGGGTTATCTATTAAAAGGCAGTTAATCGATTTTTTAAAGAATATTAGATGATTTATGCTTAAAATTGGATTCATTTGCATTTTAAGCCTCTAATATTTATTGGATAAAAGTAAAAATATTTGAAAAACATATATAATCATTTTGTAGTTAGTTCTGTTCATTCTCGCCATTACAAAAGCTAGGCGTTAACTACTATTGAAAATAATATTATTTTATTATTAGAGTGCAACATAAGATTTCAAAGAAACTCATTGTTGCGTATTTGGTATGCCATCGAGCATAGCGTTCCCTTTAAAGTAATTTTAATATTTTATTCACACATATGGATAAATATAAAAATGTCATATTCTTTATTTACCTCGGGTGTTACACTTGTAGTATAGTTCCCTAGGGTTATAGAGAATTTTATTGATTTTTTCAATTATGTAATTGTGCATTTACCCCATTAGTGTGATATAAAACAACGAATTCAGATAGAACACATTTTTCACTAAATTAAATGGATCCATTTCAGAAGTAACCTTAAATTATAAGCTATTTTAGTACTATAATTGATAATTTTATTTTAAAAGGATTCATATGACTTAGTTTTTCACTGTGGAGTGGTCCAGTGTTGTTCTCGAAGAAGATGAATAGTGGAATGTGGGTGTGTATACAATATTTTTCATAAAATTAGGTGAAGTTAAATGATAGTTATCATATCTTGAGGATTAATGGTATATTAACACTATTAAAAGAACCTTACTTGAATTTACTAAATAAATTTGAATTTGGATATTACCAGATGAGAGTTAAGGATAAGAACATATTGAGGATTAATTTTATGTTTTGGTATGGGAACATTGAGTTCATGGTCATGTTGTTTAGTGTCACATACACAACATCTGTATTCATTGGACTAAAAAATCAATTTTATAGGAGTTCATAGAGTTATTTGATGTTGGGAATATCAATGAAATACTTTTCTACTCGAGGTCAAAGGAGGACCATGTGGAGAACCTTAGGGTAATTATATAGGCCCATTAACACCATCATACTTTTTGGAAGATGGTCATGAATAGGTTTTGGATATGGGAGGTTATCTTCCATATAAACATGGTTCCTCATTAGGAGGTGGTACTAGATATAAAAAATAATTAGATAGTTATTTTTGGGGAAATTTCCAAGAACATTACAGAGGTCCAAGCTCTCATCAGTATCATAGGCTATTATGAGAGGTTCACATCCAAATTAGATCATGTCACAACACTATTTATATACATTAATAGTAAGGCTGAGAATTCTTCTATACTAACCCATTTTAATAAAAAAAAATTACTTGAAGAAGTTGTTGATTATTAAACTTTCCTTCAACTTATAAATTTTTGTTTCATGATTGATGTGTTATGTGATGTCCCCTATCTCAATTTGGGTTTCATCTTGATATAATAGAGAAAAATGAAAAATATGGTTCTATGAGGTTACATACCCTTGATTAAAACTATAGAACATATGATCTTGACATGGATGTGATAGTTATTTCTATAATTTTGTGATAAAACAACCTCATAAATGATCAAATTTTATTTTTTACATATGATAAGATTATAAGGTGTATTTTCTCTCAGTGGAACCTATAATTGAAACAATGGATGCTGATAGAGTATATCCTTGATTATGATTCTGAAATATACAATAAACAAGTGAGAAAATAATGTTTTTTAGATGTGATGAGTCATATTACATGAGGGAGATGTTGTTCATCAATTTTATGATGTCTAGATGGGGATGGAGAATCTTATAATAACAAATAACGATAAAGAGTTGGCTAGTGGTAGATGAGTACTATTTTAGAAGATAGTGAAACGTTTCTTAATCTAGTGGGTGGAGGATTCTTAGTGGGGAGACACAGAGGTAATAACTGTGCTTGATCATGTATTCTAGGGGGATTCAACAAATGGATGGCCAGCGGATTACCCACATATGATGATTTTTCTAGGGGGATGTTAGTTCTTCTAGTGGTGTACAATGTGGTTTCTCATGTTTTTTATATCATGTAAATGGAAATGAATCTTGGTGTGTCATAGATGTATGATTCCCTCAGAGGTTATCTTATGTACCCTATATGAAGTAGATAGTGGAAGAGTTAATATCACTATTATTTTTCTATTAGTAAGTGAAGGAAACTAATTTGGTTCTAGCAATATTTTTAACCCTTAGATATTCCCAAATTAAAATACGGGGGTATTATAAAGGATTTCATCAACATAGTACTAAAATTAAAAGGAGGAAGGGATGTTATTTGGGTTATTGTAGATTAGTCGATGATGTTGGAAAACTTCATAGAGCTTTGGGATTCAGGGGCCATTGTTGTTTTATTTTGGAGTTATGTTGATATGGTAATGTAAATTTATAGGGTAACATGGATAATCATTTATGATTTGGTTCCTAATTTAACCTCACATATTTGGAGAGTAATAAATAATGATTTGGGTTCTAATATGTGCATGTACAATATATTATATCCCCATACAGATCGACAGAAGGAGAAGACCACCCATACATTAGAGGATATGTTTTGGTATTGCATTATGGAAATTGATGGATCATAGATGATGAATTTTCCCATGGTTGAGTTCTCTTATAAAACTATATTCCACTAATCTATTGTAATAAATCCATTGTAATAATTGTATGGCAATCCTTTTCATTCTCTATTTTACTAGATTGATGTTGAAATTTTTGGAATGATTTGTTAATATGTCATATAGAAAAGGATGGAATTGATTCAGTAGATCTAAGAGCGGTTAATGTTGGTAAATTACCATAAAATGTCTTATGTTTATCATTGGAGGAATCCATTATTTTTATAGTTTTGGGATCAAGTGTGTTTGAAGGTCTCCATCATCATAGGATATGGTGGTTTGGCCCAAGGTGTATGATTTTTCCGTAGGTCCTTATTCCTTTAAAAGTGTTACAGTGCATTGAACAGGTGGTATAAAATTTATTTCTTCCTCTATAAATATTTAAAATACATGATTTTTTACTATAGAGACCTTGTAAAATAAAGGAGGTTCGGGTAGAATCCCTTTCCTTAAGTCTGATGGTGTCCTTCACATGATATTAATGTTTTCGATAACCAAATAATATTAATTAGCTAATATTTCCAGGACCTTTTTGTTATGTTAGTGATTTAGTATCACCTTATTATGTTCATTCATGACTTTTTGGATGGGTTAAGAGATTCAATTTCACTATTTGATTCATTGGTTTTCCTGATTGGTTTACTTATATATATGTGGGGATAATCATATAAGATGAGAATGGTTGTATAGAATTAGATTTAAATGTTATTAATTATCATCCACTATATTAATTGGTTATAAAATTCATTGTTTTATTTGTATTGAATATGAATCATTATATAAAAATTTATTGATAATTGTTTTGGTTAATTGGTTGTTTTTTATCACATTGAACACATTTTTATTTTAAAATAATATCATGTCTAAAAAATATTCTAGAACCTTAAATTAGACATAATAAATATATTATAGTCTGGTTCAACCATAAATATGGTTTAATGACCAGAATTGAAGATGGTAATAGAATTTAAAAACTCGTTGTCTTTTAATGTGAGAAATTAGCACATCTCAGATGGTGTTTTCATTTTTAGTATAAAAGAGGGGAAATGAGAGATGATGATGAATTATTCAGTTATCATAAAAATTCTCTTAAATGTAATTTATTAGAGTTATAATATCATTTTTATTAATGGAGGTGAGGAAACAAATAAAAAAGAATGGAACATTAAAGAAAATAAATGAAATGAAAAGAAGAATTTACCACTTGAATATATCATTCTTTGGAGCCTTTTTGGGGGAGAGTATTCGGTATTTTGAGGATAAAAAGTGCTAATGGACATGGAGAGGATATTGGGATGATATTTCAGCGGAATATAGACAAGTAAAAATTATTTAGAGAACTGAAGAGAAGAGGTAACAAGGGGTGGTATTTATAGTGGACAAGATGAGGGGTTTTCCATTTTTTTAATCATTATTTTAATGTTATTGCTCAAGACTATAAATATTCATGATTATTATGACCAAAAATAGTAAATAAAGAATGTTAGTTCAAACCAAATTCCATTTACATCATCTATGACAAACGTGTGGTGTACAAATTCATTTATTTATCCTTTCTGGAAAATTATCATATCTTACTATTCAAAAAAAAATCAAGTATTTTAGAAGAATCCCTAAAATTAATCATAATAATATTTTGATGTTTAGAATCCAAAATTGAACTAAATTGTTGAAAAATTATAATATAAATATGAGAAATTAAATTATTATTTAGAATTTTAATTTACATAAAAAATTATAAAATTTTAAAATTAAAACTACTTTTCTAAAACATTGAAAAATTAAATAAATTCTCATGAACTTATCTGACGATCAAAAGACAATAAAATAATAATTTATGAATTAAATTTATGAAAATAAATTTTCTTTTAATTAATTAAATTAATCACAAATTTATAATCAACTGTATATGACTCGAATAAATACCAACACATAATTAATAATTCTTAAAAATATTTATTTACTTATACTATGATATAATTATACCATATTGTCACTTAGAAGATGGATATGTTTTCTTTATAATTGTATTGGTGTGGTGACTGTTACATTGTCCAATTACTATTCATACGGTTACATTACTATTCATAAAGGTCAAGTTACTTTTCATAAGGGTAGATTATTAAGAGCCAATATACTATTCTTAAGGGTACATTACTATTCATAAGGGTTACATTACTATTAATAAGGGTAAGTTAATATTCACCAAAAAATTTGTTTTCCCGATCAGACTACAAACATCATACTGATCGCAACTGGGTATATCAGATTTTCAAACATCAAAATAGAGAAGTGGAAAAATTTAGTTTAACATGGTTATAACTATCCCCTTAAAAAAGTATTGTTTTACAAAGACATTTTGTTTCATGAATTTAATTATATTTATTTTTAAATACATGGGGTGTAACATTTATAGTAACTCTAATAGTATCTTTAGAACAATTCTTATGTAATATATTGGGGACAGACTAATATAGAGGATGATATATTTTTCGTAAGGCGGCTATTTTAGAGAAATGATCATTAGTAGAAAGTCTTACATAGGACAACCATTTATTTTGTTGAAGTTATATAGAGGAATGGTGGTACGGATGAGCGAATTCAGTCACTTTAGTCACAGATGGACACCACGTATCCAAATATATATTGACATTTTATTCACTCTATGATGTAATGTTTGACATTATATGGTGTTAACATTAGTTGTTTTCTGAATACATGTTGATTTTATTCTCATGGTGTTGTGTTCATTTGTGGTGATGGCATCCCATTTTAAGGATATATCATGGGGTAGTTTTGGGGATTTGATCAGGTGTTTCATTTTCATTTTATGTTTAGTGTTGATTTATTGGAATTTTAATACATTGATAGTTATCTAATGTAATGGTCTAGCACTTCATGGTTTTTTACTTTGTGAGCATTATGAGTTAGATTATTTATGATTTTTTTTAATATTGGTATATTTAAGCTAAACTTTTTATAGGTATGGTGGATTTTGGTGTTCATCTGTATGTTTCACCGTAAGGATTAATTGGGAGGTAGTTTTGGTGTAGTTTTGGTGACTATAGTATAGGGTCTGAAAGGGTTAAATGTTTTTGGGCCTATTGTAAATAGGTTAATTATTGAGTGGAATTAAATTTTGGTATGGTGGGGTTTATAATTGAATCATTTTCATTATGTTTGAGGCCCTTGGAAAATAGAGGTTTGGAGTGGCACAATTTTTTGTATATGTTAATTTATGGGAATCCATTATTGGGTGTATATGTTATCATGTATTCTTACCCCATGTTTGTAGGATATGGGACTGATTTGTCATATGTTCTTCAAAGGCCAGTTTACCTAAGACCATTATGACATATCCTCCCACCTTTCAACTTAGTTTTAGGGAAAACCCTATTCATTATGGCGGGTCTAGTTGTGTAACACAATGATTTTGAAAAATTATATAGTGTATAAATTTTATAACTACAAGAAATCTCACCATTATTCCATTCACTCCCTCAAATCATGGGAAACCTATGTGAATATTTTCGAGGTATTTCGACAACTCTTCACTAAATTTGATTCCAAACATCAATAGATTGATTATTATATTTATAAGGTGAGTCATAAAAATTTACACTTTGGTTTCTAATCTATTCATGATTCAGAGAAGGTTTTCTATAGGATATATGGTCATATTTTGGAATTTTTGGGGTTTGTTCAATACTGGGGGTGTTGATTTAGGTTACATAAGGTTTCCCTAGTCCAATATTGATACAATGATAGTTTATTCTATGATTTTTCATTCGTAGTGGATAGTGGAGCTCCGGTTATAGGAAGTGATTTAAAAAATCTAACCTTTTAGAAATTATAGGTTTAATAAACTTTTTTACTTTGGATAAGGGTTATGGAATGGCCTAGAAAATATAATAAATCAGGCTAAATAGATTTATAGGAAAGAGTTTTTTCATATGTTTTTATCAATTTATATAAAAAATCTTTTTAATTTTTTGTTTTTCACTACTATTGCTGATAATTATTGATGTTTTTGGGAATTTATTATTGGTATTTTGATTTTTATGTAGATTCACTCATCATGAAAGTTAAATAAATTTGAGATGAGAATGAACTAGTTGTATAAAAATAGGAATTGGTGTAAAAACATGTTTTGAAAATGAGTGAATGTTGTAGTTCATATTGCAATATTCTTTGTCATGTGTTGCGATAAAAGTTATAACTGTTGTAATATTTGTGTGATTTTTTGTGGTTGATCATGAGGATGGGAAGTGGGTTCTACAATAGATTTTATAGTTTAATATGGGTGATGATATTGATATGGTGGTTATGTACTGGGTATTGCAGTAAATGTCATGGGGGCATAGTGGGACCTATTTGAAGTAGTGGTTTGGGATATGATTGTACGTCATCTGTAGAATAATTCGAGATAGTAATGAGGAATTTTTTTTATTGATGCATTAGTTTTTTTTATTTTGGGTCATTGGTAGTGTATTGGTCGTACATTATATACTTGGTAACACTGAACTTAAAATTGTGTTTTCTTCAATTGAATTAAATGATGGATAAAAATGAAACATTGATGTCTGAAATGAACTATTAATGGTTAGGAATAATATGATTGATGGGTCGAGTATCATTTCATTCAACATGAATGTTAATAAATACTTTTTAAAAAAAATGGTGAATAAGGAAATTTAAAAATGGTGTGATATAATGTTATAATGATAAACCTAAATGTAAACTACACAAGTTTGATAAAGATATATTCTAGGGATGGAGGTTTTTTGTGGTTCTCTAGTTGGTAGAAATAGTAATGAAAGGTGGTAATGTTATGATGTTAGTGGGATGTGGTAGTTCTTGTTAGTGTCAACTCCCTTGGTCTAGGCTTTAGTGTCTTATATATATGATTTATTGTAATTGTGATTTCTATTTACACACAACATGAGTAAGATAATGTTACTGATTATCGATGTGGTTTGGGTTCCAGGTGATTTTCTTTTAACACTCAGGATGGCGAGGAAAAAGACGAATGGCTACTCCCTCTTATCCACCCCCTTCAAATGTTACATTTGCAGTGGTATATCAAGGTTGGTGAAATCATATATTCACATTATGTGGTATACTGGAAGACACTATAGGGTATATGATATGACAACCCTGCTTTTTATTACAACTTAAGCATGCTTTATTACATAAAACTTCACTTGATACAATAAGGAAGATCGAGAGGTTTAGTGTCTTTGGGGCTTAGGATCATTACATAAAAACATTAAACTTGAAATAAAACATCTTTATTGAAAACATCCTTTACATGACCACTACATTCTTTCGTACTTAGCATTGCATGGGATAACCTGAGGACATGCATAAGAAAAGGGTGAGCTATAAATCCCAGTAAGGGAGTACACAATGAATAACATGAGGAGTACAATACATGTTAGGCAATAAGAACATCAATAGATCATTAGAGTAACATGAACATAAAGGCATGATAAATCATGATAATCATAACATGGAAATGTGGCAACAACACTTAACATTGAATTAGCATGAGCCAAGGCCCATTGCACATGGAGCATGAGTAAACCCTCATTGCACTTGAAACACGAGTAAAACCTCGTTGCACTTGAATTAGAATGAGTCAACACTCATTGCACATGATGTATCATGATACTATACTTTACCCAATGCATTGGAGCGCTATAAGGGCACACCCTTCTTAAACATTTCATTTCATGCATAAGTGTGCCACATGGATCATAAAACATGGATTCATAAAACATAATCATTTATTCCATGATAAAGGAATGTGGAATTCATACATGAAACTTTATAATCAATAATAAAATGTTCATAAAGGTGAATACCCTTGATGGAGTAATGGGCATGGTATTCACTACACAATGATATTGGCTTTGAAAATCGGTGTGATTTCTACAGCGTAACGGCATGACATAAGAATTCATAAAAAAGGTTGATGAGAGAGAAAGGGGTTCCTCATCATATTTACATGTAATGGAAAGTAAGGAGGTCATATAGATACATGTCCCAACAGTTGAAAATGAATTTAGAATCATGATACAAAAGTATTGATTGAATATAAAAGAGGAGAAAAAGGTTTCTTTCAGAATTTCGGCATAGTAAAGGGTGTACATGGGAGGCTTTTAATGAGAGAGAAAGGGGTCTCCCATCATTCAAACAGTAAGAGGGCAGTATGGGAGAGGTGCGAAACCATACCCCAACATTCATAATTGAAATTAAAAGGGCAATATAACTTATAGAAAAATTGACAAAAATGAGAAAGGAAGAGAAAACCCTTACTTGGAAGTGTGCTTCCAAAGGCTAGAGAGAGGCTTGTGAGAGGCTTCTTGGGAGCTTGGGGCACCATAGGAGGATTATAGAGAGAGTAGGGCAGATGTTGGACGAATTCCAAGGGATTTTAGTGAGGAGGAATGGGATATTGGGTGGGTTTATATAGGAAAGGTGAGAGAATTCTTTATTTTTTAGGTTTGGCACCCCTTATATTAAAATAATCCAAACCACAAACCATCCCATGGAATTTGCCCATGGTTTCTAGAAAAGGAAAGAGGAAAAAAATATTTTACAAGGCCAAGGTCCGAACATATTAAAAAATTAGGGTTGCTTATGTGGAGGTGAGTTACACTCCCATGGAAATTAATTTAAAAAGGAAAAGTGTTGAATAAGTCTTGAGGGATCCATTAATGCTTTGAAAAGTAAGTCAAACAAACCCAAAACATAATTATTTTAATGATCAAGCACATATTGGTCGAACATAAGGATTATGTTTTTTTATTACATCACCATTCGGTCATTATGATGTCATAAAACACATTATATATTTAAATGGTATTTAATTTTTACCCAAAAATTTTACTGTCTCAGAAAATTATGAAAAATTCACCATTGGATAATTTCGATGTCCTGATTACAAAAATAATATTTATTTTATGTAAATAATTTTCTAAATATGTGAATTTTCACTTTTAAAATAAAAACCGACATTTATAAAAAGATTCACGGGTTTTGACAGAAATGGATTTCAAACCTTAATAAAAATTTTAATTGCATTCATAAAATTATAAGATAATTTATACTTAATAAAAAATTAATTTAATATTAATAATAATATTTTATTAAAATATTATTTAATTCAAAAAAATACTTTAATTTAATAAAATATAATTCTTAATTAAATAATAACTAAAAACACCATTTGTACTTTAAATACTAATTACAATGTATCAAAAATGACTAGAAATTATATTCATTATTATATACAAAAATAATGTACATGAACGTGGTGCTACTTATTTGTTACATAACCCCTTAAAATAGCCGCATAAGACCTAAGGGTAAGGTATGCGATGGTGACAGACTCTTGGGGCGGCTCGGATAACATCGCTCGAGTGGTAATTTCAATCAACTTCCACTTTTCCCGTAGACGATCACGTTCGAGCTTGACTTGATGAAGCTCAGTTGGGGTTGGTCAAGGTCAAAGCCCAAAGACGCCACCTCTTTTCCGAGCTCTAAAAAATGGGCTTCGTAAGGGGAAATTCTACTGGGTGAGGCCATCACTTCCTTTGTCTGAGTAGAAATGGGTTCATTAAAGCCTTATATTTATACTACTCATATGATCACTGTTCAACGTCTATGAAAGTAACGGTCACAAATCATAACGTAAAACTAAAGAATTTGACATCTTATAAAAACATTTTTCATAAAGAAACATTTAACTGGATCAAGATGGATTTTCTATTAATGAAACTTTGGGTCGTTACATATGATATGTTGTTTCAAAAGAACATGAGGTGTATCACAGATGTGGCACATGAAATATTTATTTTTTGTATGGGTATATGAGATAATGTTATTGTAGAACCTTTGGGGTATACAAGGGATGGTACATAATATAAAGGAAGACTATGTGAGTTATTGGATTGGATGATATTATATGGCGTGGTTTGTGCATTTTATGAGGGGATGAGGTTTATTTCATGTTCAAGATACCCCAATTCAGTAGATATGACATTTATAAAATAGACATGGTTTATTGTGGAATGATTAAGGAAGGTATTGGGAGCATAAAACTGTTTATGTTGGGGTGTGAGTTTGTTGATACAATGGGGAAATTGTTTTAGGTTACCCAATTATTATATTCACTGATACTATTTTTATATGTTTGAATGCTAAATTTGGTGAGTGAGCCTTAGTGGGGATAATGGTAGTTCATCCAATATTTTCTCATTGGTTGTGTTTCCTATTCGTTGATGCATTGGTATGTTCCTTCAACATTTTCATGAGAGGTCATGGTTATAATAATAATAAGTATATCTGTTATTATCACCATAATAAAAAACTTTTTTTTAGTTTTTAGTATAAGGTTCATAACTAGGATAAACAATACTAAATTAGAGATTTGGTTTTGATGCAGAGTCACAACCTAATATTTTTATTTTTATTTTATTTATGTTATGCACTCTTTTTAAATTATTAATAAATTAGGAAGTTATCATGTGTATTTTTTTAAATTATAGAACTGATGAGTGATATTTGTCCATATTTATACATTTTATGAGGCCAATGACTCCCATTTTTATGTTCTATACCATTGATGGAGTCATCCAACATTGGACTTATTAGAGGTAGGCTTCAGGGATAAATTTTCTCTTCACTAAAGTCCTATGAGGGTTCCCCAGTGGGGGTGGTTCATGATAGAGTATATCAATAGTTTGAACCACTATATAGATTGAGAGAATTTATCTAAAATCATCTATCAAAACAAAATCCAATTTTGTTTAAATAAAAATAAGTGTTTTTGAAACAAATTAATTGAAGAAAATCAATAAATATTGTAAAATCCCATTAAATTTATGGAATGTAACTTATAATTTTTTTAGGGTTTTCTTTTTTTTAATCTAGGTATGGATCAGAAGAAATTTGGAGGATACCAATGATGGTGAAGTTAGAGATTTTTTGGATTTTCATCACAAAACCTACTATTTCAGCAACTGTCTGTGGATTTACAAATCCGGTAATATCACTACACAAGATGTAAATTATAAAATAATAATAAATATTTTTATAACAAAATTCAATGGGTTTTGTTTTTGATTTTTGGTATTTTTCAATTAAATGGTGTTTAATTGGGTTACATAGTGTTCAATGTTCAGAGTGATGTTTTTAAATAGTTATCTTGGAATAGAATACTAATTAACCGTCTCCACACATGTATTGTCTTGAACCAATAGACAAAACCATATAATTTTGGAACCCTCAAACCCTTTTTTGTCCTTTCATTCATCTGTTGAATGATGTTGCGGTTGCAGTGTGACATTCCAAGTTAGTATTATCCATATATCTTTGTTTCTTTCTCCTTCCTTTCATGGGGATTCATAGATAATATTGTGAGTTATGGATATAAACCCTTTTTGATTGAATATTATTTATCTTTTGAGATCCTATATCATTTTCACCTTCATATTTATTCAGGTTGTATTTTAGGATTTGTGTTTCTATGGACAAGGTAGGTGGTTCCATTATGATGGCCATATTTGATTAACTAGAAATTAATTATTTCACATTCAGGTAATTTATATAAATTAAATTGTTTCAAACCAATATTAATTGTTTTATTAAAACCTAATTCTATTGAATTGGGGTATTTTTATGTGAAATTATATTTTTGGCATGATATCGGGAAAAATCCCCAATTCCATTGAATCTGGGTGTGTTGTGTAATTGGTTGGAAATGGTTCAAATTAAATTGTGGAATGTAATTATTGAATTTAAATTTTAAAATTGATTTGATGAAATTTATTTCAAATTGGTATTTGAGACAAATGTATTAAAATGGTTTTTATTGAAACCCATTTGTTTTGTCTTCGAAAAGGGCATATTTGATTAATACCTAGTTTTAGTTTTTAAATTTAAATTTGAAACCTTTGAAATATTAGAATGGTATTAATATTAATTTTATATATTTTTTAAGAAATTAACAATCATTTATTGTACGAGAGAACATTCATGCTTAAGTAGTTAGTGAGTTATTATAATAGCACCCGTTTTATAATGTATAACTGAAACAAAATATAGTTTAACCAGTCACATGATAGATGGAGTGTTGATGATTCACTGTTGGTAAGAGTTGGAGGTACATGTTTATACACATATTTTTGTGATCACCTTCAAGTGTGTGAGGATTCCATATCCTGGAAATATCATACCATTTTCCAGATGATTATGTTGCTCTCTTAGTTTTTTTGAGATTTAAATGTGTCCCAATGTTTTTAAACTATTTCACATGCCTATTAAATTTTTATAAACTATTTTATATAAAAATGTTTATTAATCTATTTTTTATTGTGTTTCTATCATTTGAAATGTAAATAATGATTTTTTTATTATTCTCTAAACAAAAATACCTATTTATTTAAACTTGGAATTATTATTTGGTTAATGAAATGTTGGAATACTATTATAGAATCCTTGGGTAGACCCTAATGGGATTTTACATAACACCCTAGTTGTGACATGAAGTGTTTCTAAATTATATTCTTCCAGGTTTGAGAAAGGGCAAGGCACCACTTGGTGGAAGTATCTATTGATCATTGGGGCTTAAAAGGTTGGATATATTGGGACTTGTGTTTTTATTATATTTTATGGTAATTTGTTATAGTAATTTGTGGGGTTTTTTTTTTACCTATTTTACTTCTGGTATACTACTCCTAGTGATGTTTACCTTGTATGCATTATGACATGTTTATATGAATCCACAAAAATTGTGGAATAATTAATTCACACATTTATATTGTATGTTTCCAGGTTCTAGCCACCAATCTGTGGGGACCAGTAACTCCCTTTGATCCATGTTGAGATCAGATCGGTAATCAGGTTACTAGGGTACATGGGATGGTTCGTGACAAAGCGTTACTGAAGCAACATGTTTTTTATCTTTATTTGATGCCAGTATGTAGTATTCTGCTATTTTTAGGACCTAAGTGGATTTTACATTTGAGTTTATGCACAAATATTATTACAATGATACTTAGGTTACCATGGGAGGTTTGGGAAATATGTCTTGAAGATCGAATATAGTATTTTAGTGACTTTTGATTTGGATATATTGAAATAATAATTTTCTTTGTCTGTCTATTGGAATTAATAGACCATTTGTTTCACTTTTATTATTATACCTAATGTCTTCCATGTTTTCTTCTGATGTTTTGTAGCATCAAGACTTCGAGAAGGCATACAAATCAAATCCATGAGGAATATGCTGCTCAACTAAAATGAAAAAAAATCCTCTCCGGGACACAATTATTGTTGTAGTGATTGTGTGTACTATCAAAACTCTATTATAAGAACCTTCACCATTTCTCATTTAGTCTCTAGTTGTGGGACCTCAATGGAATGTTATTTTCAATCGTTCAGAGGAGTTACTTTTCTAGAAGCCAGCAGCATTGAAGGGCTCCAATTAACATCAAGATGAGGAGGAATGGTTGAGCATGATATAGCATTTTTTGAATTATTTGAGACACATGATGAGATAAAGGTGATGTGTGCCACATTCAAGTTGTAGGGACCAAAATGGAGATGGTAAGACATGATGGTTATGAAGAATAAAATTGAGGGATTATTGTAGAAATAATTCAAAATCTATTTACTAATAAATTATACACAGATTAAATGTTGTTAGCCAAAAGTTTTTAAATGTGGGTAGGCTGACGGACAATGACAGAGTATGTGAAAAGTTTGGAAGATCTTGTACCATTTTCTCCAGAGGTAGTATCAAATGACATGATAAAGACATGATGGTTAGAGTTGGTACTTTGAGATGATATTCATTCTTATGGTTTCATTCTAAATCAATCTTATTATGTTGATGTTCATGATAGATTGTTTTTGGTTGAAATGGAACTGGATGGAATGTTGGGGTAGTCGAGAGTTCCTTTTTCTCCCTTTCGAAGTGTGAATTCCTCTAAAGAAAATATAAAGCGTGATGATTCATGTAGTGGATATTGACGTCAGTTTTTTTCTAGATATACTAAAGTGACTTACAGTGACCCTTTGATTTTAATCTAGTGTGGTAATATTAGTTATTCAAAGTCGGTTTTCACTAAGGCACCCATGATATGTGGCTCATATGGATTCTTAGGTCACTTATAGAAGTTCTGTCGTATCTTTTACATTATGAGAAGTGGAATGAGATTATCACCACCTATAAAAAATGTGGTGCAATTAGATGATTCACAAGTAAAAGGGTTCCATACACATGCAACTAGAATGAATATTCTTCACATAGTGGATGAGTCTCCATAGGAAGCAGATATAGGTCCAATTACTGTGATAGGTACAATCATTATAGCTTCATCATTAGTGTCTTTTTTATTTCATACGAGTATATCTCATTCATTTACTTAAACTCATATGTATAATAAGTTAAATCATTTTACAAATATTTTATCATATGTAATGGATATTACTATATCCCTTAGAATAAAGAGAGAGTAGGGTATCTATAGTCCTGATTGTGTTTTCTATCAATAGGATGTTGAGATTTCCTAGAATTTTCTGTTAGTTTACATTAAACTACTATACATCATATTCAAGAATGATTAGCTCATTGACAATAAATCTATAATTGATTTCTATATTTTATGATTTTTCTTTACTACATTTTGATGGTGTATAGAGAATGGGTCCCAAATTCATGTAGAGATATAACTTCTTACCTGATGTTTTGGAAAGTGATATTTTTATTTGGATTTGATCTGGAGAGATAACTTTTGAGTGGTGATCTCAATCTAGTTTTCATCGAGTCTCTTTACATTTTTCCTTCTATGTTCTCAAGTCTTCCTCTTGTAATGGAGGTAGATTTTTCTATTGATATATTATTTAGTACTCAACTAGTGTATATTCATTATTACCAAAAATAACACGATAAAACGAAAGAGTTAAATATTCAGTTGGAATATCTTCTAGATAAAGGATTTATATGCCTGGGTTTTTCACCTTGGTTGACACCAATTCTCATTTCTAAGAATGTTGATGGTTCACTATACCATTTTGTTGATTATAGAAAACTCAATAGAGTCATGGTAATGAACAATTATCCATTTCAATTGATTGATTATCTATTTGATCCAATGAAAGGTAAGAGTTGTTCTTGAATATTGAACCTCAATTTGGTTACCACATGTTGAGGATAAATGAATATGACATATGAAAAACAACCTTTAATATTATATACGATCATTTTGATTTTGATTCTAGGACTTCTGGTATATAAAAATGCTCCAATAATACTTATGTATTTATTGAACACAATTTTACTTGAGTATCTTGATATAGTTGTGGTTGTCATTGTATATAGAATCCTCGTTTACTCTATATCCAAGGAGGATCATGAATGTCATCTGAGATATGTTTAAGAGTTTTTGATAAATCGTTGTCTTTATTTCATGGATTCAAAATGTGATTTCTAGATTTAGGATGTGAAATTATAGGGATACGTGGTGTGAAAAGTTGTTATTTCTATTGATCCTGAAAATTTAAATGTTTTTATGACATGGGGAAAACTAAAAAATGTTTTGTATTATTAGATATTCTATGTTCAATCTTGGTATAATCTCTTATATATTAAGGACATATCTGCAAGAACCTGGATCTCCATTTTAGTTACGGATATTTTTTTCGGGTTGTTTTGTATAAAAAATGATGAAATTAGAGATTTTATAAGTACACACCGTGTAATTTTGAGTACACTCTATATACCTGGTTTCCACGTGTAGTCATGTACAAGTCGTGTAACGGCCGAGTAAATGGGTATTTGGGTGACCTGGTAGACTGCCTAAAGTAGGGGCCTATTTAGGCTAGTACATCGTGTGTACATTAAATCAAAACTCCCTATACATTTCTTCTTATTTGTTATATTGGTGAGAGATCACATATTACATCCAGAAACACTTTCTTATCCCCGTGTTTTGTACAAGACAGTGATGTACAATAAAAAAATCTTCGATCTCCTCCCATTCCTCTATCTAAGATCTTATTAAGATGCCTTCGGGTGTGTTGGACTCCCACCGGTGAGTTATCTATTTCTCTAGAGCTTATCTTCCTGATTTCTCCTATCTCTTGAGTTATCACCAGTTGATCATTTTTACCCTTCTTGTAGATATACGTAGTTATAGGACAATATAAGGGATTACATTCAATAGTGTTCATCAAACTACATTGATGTTTGTGGTATGTGTCTTTCTTTGGTTGTATTTGGATTATATATGCTAAAAGTGGTGAATACCCATGTTTAGGGTATTACGTGATTTATAATTTAACCATGTTTAATACTTGTTATGGTTTCGTGGATTGAGAAAGGGTTATTTCATAGGTGTAATGTTCAATACCTTGATTATGGATGTTTTCCCAGGTTTGATTGATTATGAAAATTTGGTCTAGAATTTCCAATTAGGCTTGTTTGTTTACCACACCTTGTGTTATTAGGATGGAGTTGTGATTTATATGAGATGCATGTGTTTCACATTGTGAAAGTATGACTAAGGGGAATTAACTGTGAGATATTCCTGATTTGATTTCATTTATGTATAATTGTTGTTATGTTGATCCATAAGTATTGACAGTAAGAGCTACTGGGTGGTCATAGAACATAGGGGTTAGATCGTGACAGCCACCCACAGGGTTGTTGATTAAACAAAGTTGAACCATAGGAAATTGACAGTGAGACCTTCTAGTGGGTCATTATAATTATTGTTGTTATGCAGACGAAAGGGGATTGACCATGAGAGCTACCCAAGTGGTTGTCTGTAATTGATTCGTTCTACGTGGCACCAAAGGGATTAGACTGTGTGAGATTTCCCAGAGGGTCATTGTTATTTATTGAATTGGTGATATGTTAAACAAGAGGTTTTAGAATGTGGGAACTTTCCCAGAGGTTTTCTTATGTATGATTGATTGATTGTGACGAGTCTTACAAGCCAATATAAGCATGGACTCAGTCATACTTGTTTGTTTAGATAGACTTCCTAGTTTATTGCTTTATCTTTCATATTTCCTACTATATATATTCATTGACAGTTAGGTACATATCTTTTTGTGTATTCTAATAGTAATTCGTCTCTCACATTGTTTGTGTCATGCTTTTGGGCCCAAACAGATTTTATGGTTGTAGGTATAGAGAAAGGCAAGCACACTTATTCATCCGGCACTTGATTGTAGTTGGGTTTGGAGAGCATGGGACCAAGATGAGGCTTGTGACGCTATTGGAGTTTACTATTTTCTATAATTTGGTATCATTATTGTATTCCCAACATTGTGAATTATTTGGATGATTTCCTAGACGCATGTGACATGCATCATTTATTTATTTATGCTATATTTGTTTATAATATCAGTCTTCCATTGTGTATTTATATTGTATGGTATTATTTATTCCGTTAATGTTTAATATTTGTTTATACTATGTCACTCTGACAAAGAGGGCATAGTCTCTCCATTATCTCACCCAATTCCCTCACTTGTAGTTAGAAACGTATTTCATTCCGGGAAATGAACTTGAGGCCAAGTGCAAACCGTGTATGGGGAACCTTTGGGCGGAACCTAGAACCAGGACATTACAAAGCGGTATCAAAGGTGGATCATTTTATCTTCATCGTACTGTTTGGATCATATGGATAGAGATTGGAAGGAATGGTAGATGGTAATAATTTGTTCCTAGGAGTAGCTAACCCATGTATAGGTAAAATCCTTATTACCTCGAATATTTCAGTTTTTCTATTTTTTTCAATTGTTACAGTTGATTTGATTTCACCATTGGGATATTGACTTGTTTTGGGAAGTTATGATTGAAATAATTTTGGTTCTATTTCTATTTCAACCTGGTGATATTGGGGTACTCCATATCATGCATCATATATGCATTTTATAGAAATCACATGTCATGTATTTTTTTCATGCCATTTAGGATACATTACGGATTACATGCTGTTGTACTAGATATGCATGTTGTTGTGATATATGCTGTGATAAAATACCTTCTATTTTAATAGGGTATTGGATATGTAATGTTTCATTTGGATGGATGAAAAACATAGGTCCCTAAGGTGTTATGGGCCCTATTGGATCAGAATTTGGTGGATCATGTTTTATATTTAATTGAATTTTTTCAAGTTATGATATGAATAAAGATGCCAAACTTTTATTCACTGGGAGTATGGGCTTCCAATGGTCAGAATTAGTCATGAATTAGAACAAATATTATATTTTAAAGGTTCTCTGGATGTTTTAGTAGCCTACTTTACGAAAACCCAAACAACATGGCATGTGATGTTATGAACACACGCCATGAGTTCTTCTGTTTTGGAAGAAACTAGTTTTCTTAAGTACATGTAGTGTATTGTAAGTACATGATGTGTAGTCTATGAACATGTGAATGAATATGTTATTAGTGACACAGGGATGATAAATGTTTGGAAGAAGATGTTTTGTAATAGGAGTACACAGCGTGATGTAGAGACCACATATGTGGAAGTGTGACTAATGACACAGGTGGATGAATTTCAGGTGGTACACGTCGTTTCCATCTTGTACACACTGTGTCTCATTTATGCATGCCATGTGGAGTCGAGCTAGTATTCAGCTATGTGATCAACGACCCTGGTTGATGAGGCTTAACCGTTACACTGTGTGTCTAGGGTGAACATGTCGTGCAGTGTTACACCCACAGATCCCATTTGGTTTGTCCATGTAGAAGTACATAGATAGGAGGTAAAATTCAAGTAAACATCTTATCATAGGAGGAACATTCCATGTGTCGGGGTGCTTCACAACCTGGTTTGGAAGAGGTACATGCCCATGTAAGGCTTAACGAGAACGTGTCATGTGATAGTTAGACACACCATGAATCCATGTTTGGTAAATCATTAATGTTTTCTTTCTCTTGTTCACTTCAAGATATTATATGTTTCAATAAATGATTATCTTTAACTGAGGTGTGTTCTTGATATTTCATATTCATGCCACCATGATGTCCTACGATTATACGCCAGATATAACACAATGATCAGACACCAGAAATGGTAGATCATGGACTACCCGCGGATCTTCTAGTCATGCCCATTTTGGAAAAAACTTTTATACCTGATGTAGATACTGATGTATAGTGCCTTGAAGGATTTTTTAAGATGTTAAAGACCTTTTAGGGAGAATTTTTTCATTCCCTGTCTTTGGTAGACTTGGTGAGGGTCATCCAGGTAGTAGTAGCATCCCACATTTTTAGGGGATGGAGGACCACATGATGCAGATTCATGGTTGGAGGCCATGCTAGCTATCATTGAGAATTTAGTGTCTCCCTCAAAGAGTAGGATAAATATTTGTACGTACATGCTACGTGATTCCTTCAAGAGGTGTTATGATGTTATCTAAGAGGTGGTACATCATCGTGATATGGATTGAGATGATTTCAAGATGACCATCTATGATTATTTTTATCCTGAGATGTTGAGGGCCGATCGAGCTGGAGAGTTCATGAATTTGGAGTATGGCACTCATTCAGTGATGGATGAATCATACCCTTTTGTGGATCTTCAGCGCTTCACACCTGTTTTGGGAGGTGATGAATTATCATTCGCTAGGATATTTGTGGATGGTCTCAGTTATGGCATCCGATCACAGATGAATGTTTTTAGGCTAACTTGGGTTATAGCAATAGTGAACAAGATGTGGGTTACCAAGTGAAATCTAATGTTGTTGGGAGCTATGATCAAGGGTGATTCAGTATCTAGGGTTGATAATCTATTTAGAGATATAAGTGAGTGTCACAAGTAGATTTCAAATGATGTTTCATCAGGTATCTAGGTGGTATGCTACCAGTGTGGAAATAGTAGTCATATAAGACCACATTTCCCATCTGTTTCTCATCAGTCATAGAACTGGTGTTGTTTAGGTCGTTAACGAAGAGAAGGTGGTTATGGTCAGGGTAGTGAGGCTACAGGTTTTCGATGACAATAGGGTCGATCATCTTAGGGTAGTCAGGAAGGGTCTCAAGACTGTTGTATAGGTTCAGATTTTGTAGTGGAGCAGACCCCACAAGAATAAGATCCCAAACCCTCAACTGTTTGAGTTACAATTCTAGTTTCCTTAATTTATGCTTCTGCTATTTTTGATACAGGGGATTTCCATAGTTTTATATATTTTACCATTATGGAGATCCATGGGTTCTTCAACTTTACTTCTAAGGATGTTATGATGCTAGACACTCCATTGGGGCTTGGTACAACTTGTGTAAGTCTGTACAAGGAGTTCCCTATTGAGGTTGGTGGGTGTCACTTCTTATGGGACCTCTATGTCTTAGAGATGGAGGGTTATTGTCATGACCCCACTAAACTGGTCTTGTGGCTCGACTCACCAAGCCCGCCTCCAGTAGGCCAAGGGCTGGATACTAGCGCCGAGTAGGCTATCACACATATGGGAGGCATTATCCTAAGGTACCTATACACATGCACCCAAAAACATCTCCATGAAACAGTGTTGAGATATGTAAAACTGAAAAGAAATATGCATGCATACAACTATCCCACAACCAGAGTACAACAGAAGTAAAAAAGGGGAAAACAGGGCCCACCAGAAGAAAACAACAAAGCACATCCAACCTGCTCTGAAGAAGGGGAACGCTATCACACACCCGCCAGAAAGCTCCTTCGTACAGCTCCGGTAAACACCCCGGTCAAACATGCTCACTATGTTTTGCCTGTTTTGGGTCCTCCTGGGACTCCGTCGAAAGGCATGTGGTCTATAGAAGACATAAACATGTGCTGGACGAGCCCGTGTAGGGGTGAGTATAAACATACTCAGTTGGTACCCCAAAAACATAGAAAAAAAGAGAGAAACTGAGAGGCAACAATCCTCTCATCCCAGCCAGAGGGAACCCAGAAGAGAGAGAAACTCCATCTCGTGACCATCCTCGACTAAACACAACTAGTCAGCTTAGCTCAGGTGTATGCCCATACATACACCTTGAACAATCCAAATATACTCATCTCACACAACAAGCCACCTGGGGTACCGACATTAACACCAGGAACGGCTCACAACCAGGAGAACTCACTCCACGATCACTGCCATCCCAGATGACACGCGCCTGGGAGATACACTCCATCAGATCCCAAGAAAAAATCTCAGACGCTCACCAGAGAGACCGTGCTCGTCAGATACCGTCAGTGAGGATACCCAGCTAAAACAACATAACCACCAAACTCCTCAGATAGGGGATCACTCTAAGGGTCGGCTAGGGGATACCAGAACCCAATCCGGTATATGAAACTCACAGAAAGGGGATCACTCCCAGGGTCCGTTGGGGGATACCAAGACCCGATCTGGCATACGTAGTTCTCATAGATAAGGGATCACACCCAGGATCTGTTGGGGGATACCACAAATCGATCTGGCACTCGACATAAGCACATTACTCAGATAGAGGATCATCCCCAATATCAAGGTGGTCATGACGATATCGGAACCCTATCTGGTATAACCCGTTATGTAGGGGATCGAACAGATGATGCGAAAACCCTACTGAAACCACACGCTCGGTAGGGGATCACATAACCAATGATACCACAACCCTACTATAATCTTCATGCTGAGTAGGGGATCATATTCCCGACGATGCCACAACCCTACTGAGCACGACCCAAAACGTAGGGGATCATAATTCCGATGATGCCAAAACCCTACGGGGTTATCCATCTAGATAGGGGATCGCCGCTCGTGGATAAACGGTCACAGCGATACCAAGAACCTTATCAAGGGTAGCGATGCTAGAGGATCCCACTCCAGCCCACCAGAGGGATACCACAACTCTAACAGATTAAACATCCCATCGAGAGGATCAACAACCTACACTAGGGTTGTGATGTCATACAAACCCTCGTAGGAATGAACCAAAGGAGTACCCTCAACCACTATTGGTCCAAACATCGCTAACACGAGATACCCACCACAACGCCACACCGCGCATCTACAAGGCTGATATCGAGGCAACCATTGCGTTCCATGCTAAAAAACACACAGGATAGGATGTTTACTCACACGAAATGGAAAACCGGTGAAAAAACGCACTATTCACCACAGCTAGCTCGTGCAGGGCCCACACTACGATCATGGAACTCAACAAACAGATCATTCCACAGCGATCCCCTAAAAAAACAAACAAAATCAACTACTCGTTCATCCGAAACGAACACCCGATGAAAAAGGTACTAATCACCAAAGTCAGCTCGGGTGGGGCCCACACCCCGATCCCTAAACTCATCAAATGGATCGCACCATTGTGATCCTCTCAGAAAAACTCACAGGATCGACTATTCATCCGCCAAAATCGGACTCCTGGTGCGAAAGCTGCGTTTCTCCGCAAATGCCAAAACCCGGCCTCATGGGGCCCGCACCCTATTCTCAGTCCCAACACCCAGAAGCCATCTCAATAATCTGTCATACCATCAGTGTCTCAATGCCACTGACGTCACGTCAATCAGACGCTCCAGGTAGAAGTTACAATGGCCTGAAGTCGTAAGATAATAAAATATTATTATTTTATACGACGTTTCTAACACCCTGGCCACAATCCCAAACCTTGAATCCCTCAATCCCACACCGGAGGGTTCTCCTCGTCCCCAGGGTCGCGTCTTCGCAGACGGAACGTGAATCCGACTCCCGACCTGCAAGAAACAGGGGTTTAAAACCCCCCGTATATGAAAAAGAAGTCGGACCGGCCTGAACCGGCCGGTCTGGCAGGCAGGCCCTGGCCGGCGGCGCTCCTCCGCGCGGCGCCCAGCGCCGCCACGGAGCCGCGCCCGCAGAGCTTCCACAGATCTCCGGGGGTACCCCGGTGGTCCATTTTACGATCCGAATGCACCGGCGCGACCCCCGGGTTCCGATCTTCCCTACGAAGACATCAAAAAAAATAAATTATCATCTAAAATGGGATCCGGGGATTAAAACTCAAAGTTCCTACCTCGCGGGCGAAACGCTGATGCTTCGGGTGCAGAACGACGCCGTCGATGCCCTGAAGCTAGATCTACTGATGATCTGGGCAGAAAACAGATGATCGGGGTTTGAATAGGTGAAGAACGGAGGTCCAAAGGATGGAGGTCGTCCGTTACATGTGGGTGGGAGCGGGAGAAGGAAATGAGTTTCTTTTTTATTTTTTTAAAAAACCTCCAGTTAAAGCAACGCCCACGACTCTGCGCCCGACGCAGACAAAGTTAAGGTCACCCCTAGGGTAAATGCACCATTCTAAATGCAACGATAGACTCAGATTTGCGATCCGAGACTCCGTTCAGAATTCATTCGAGCTGATGCTCGTAAACCAACTTTTCCACTTATCTACGAAAATGCCCCTGGTGGTGTTATCCACAGGAGGCCCACGCCCGCGATGTTTACACCTCGTCTAGGGTAAACGGCACGTTCTAGATACAAAAGTGCCCTTGGATTCCCATTATGAGCTACCTTTTAGGATATATCGCACCCCCGCCACGTGCATAGTATAAAAATACTTAATATTATTATAAAATTAATTACGTGTACACCGGGCCTCGTAATCGCACGCAGTCTTCGCGCCTAGCTATGGAATAATTCGAAGAAATATCCCAATGTCTGACTGGGCCAAAAACCCGAGTCACTACATCCTCATCACTTAGAACTTTTCATTCTTGAAAAGCCATAAGCAAAAGGAAAGCGACTGGACTCTCAACTGGGTCTCACACACCAGCGATTTCACCAACAAACACCCCTACCTGAATGCATAAGTTAGAGGGACTCATCCACCACACCTCGACACTATCCTCTTTGGGAAGCACTGACTCACCTGCACAATTTTAATCGTGTCAAAAAAACATGTCTCAGTGGGGGACGGATCCGTCTTCCTCACGCATTCAAAGCATGCCGAACAACGCCCACACATGGTCTTACCAATGCCTCGAACAAAACACGATCAAGCAATAAAAAGGAAAGAGTACGGCTAAACAGTGTCTATAAAACTACTGCAGCAAGTAGAAAGGAAACAAGGCTTACCTCTCTCCATCCACGGTGCCTCTGGGTCAAAAAACTCTAGGGCATGCAACTGTCCTCACCCTCGGCCACCAACTCCCTAAGCATGGAGTGGACCACCAGGGGGTGGTGCTGGTGGTAACTGATACTGCCTACCATCTCCTGTTGCTCAACCAGCTCCATCACCACGTCCGCTACCCTATGGACCTCCTTGATCGAGACGCTACCTCTACCATGGCGGTCCATCAACCGTATCCCTATCAACAGCACGACGGGTCAGACAATATCTAGTAAGATGTCCCCGACCATCGCAAGCATAACACCGCCTCTCCTGAGGCTGACCAAAACTGGTCTGCGAGCCCTGAGCCTCAGATCCTCCATCCTAGGGTTGCCTCCTAAAACGTCGGCCACATCTAGACCCCTCAATCTATCATCGGCTACCAGATGACAATGTCTTATCTCTCACATGCCAAGCACTAACATGGGGAATCTTCTCAGCCAGAAAGCTCTCCACCACCAACGCTTGCTCCAACAATCCAGCATATGTGGGCAGGCACAAAGAAACCACACCAGCCCGGATGTCTCTGCGTAGTCCCTACTCGAAGTTCTGAGCCCTAAAGAATGGGTCTCGAACTATATCTAGGGAGTAGCATGATAGGTCTATAAACCTCACTGAGTACTCCGATACAGACAAGACCTCCTGCCGATGATGCAGAAGCTCATGAATCCTCACTGACCTCAACATCACTGGATAGAACTCTTCCATCAAGAGCTGCTAAAAGTCTTCCCAAGTGATCTTCTACTCATCATGGGACTGCATCACCAAAATCCACCATTTCCCGGCAGAACCATGCAGAAGGATCACAACTAGGACCACCATCTGATCTGGAGCTGTCCTCACTAGGTGGAAAACTCAGGTGACTGCCTCAAGCCTGTCATCAGCTACCTGGGGGTCTGGATCACCCCAAAAAATTAGAGGTCGCTACCTCTGGAACTCATGCAATGCACTCATCCATGGTGAAACCTTGTCCTACACTGCCGGCCCGACTAGCTACTCGACAGGTGGTGGCTCAATTGGTGGACCACCTGGAGGTCCACCCTCAAAACCTATGCCCTGGTCCACATCCTCTACACGGGGAAGATCGTCAGCACAATCCTGCTACAAAACCCTCACTGGCTGTCATCGTAGAGGCATCCTGAAATATATTCAAGATGTACTATAGTCAATGAGTATATCTGGAGAGCTGACTCAAGAAGGACAAGGAAAAAAACCAAAACCCAGTCTTATATGATGCATGTACCATTTGTCCCTACGACCAGTGTAAGAATTTCCCGAGTCGAAAGACAGGTTTTAATAGTCCTGTTGTATGGATACGTCGTTCACCGTACCAACACTGGAGTCCCTGGCCTGAAAGCTGAACTTGAAACATCCTAACACTGCCACTATGCATCCCAAATCAAAGTCACAGCTAGACCAGCTACGCTCTGAGATACCCAAGGTAGAACCTCCTTTGATACAACTCTGTCACGACCCGACCCAACGTGGCTCGATCCGGGACTCCCCAAGCTCGCCTCCAGTAGGCTAGGGGATGATGACTAGCGCCGAGTAGGCGATCACACACAAGAGAGACATTAGCCTAAGGTACCTGTACACACGCACCCACAAACATCTCCATGCAACAGAGCAGAGATAAGTAAAACTGGAAAGTAAAATGCATGCAAACAACTATCCCACAACCAGAGTAAAATAGAAGTAAAAAAGGGAGAAACAGGGCCCACCAAAAGAAAACCACATAGCGCGTCCAAACTGCTCTGAAGAAGGGGAACACTGCCACACACCCGCCGGAAATCTCCTCGGCGCAACTCCGGTAAACACCTCGGTCAAACATGCTCACTAAGATCTGCCTGTTCCGGGTCCTCCTGGGACTCTGTTGAAAGGCCTATGGTCTGAAGAAGACACAAACATGTGCCGGAAAAGCCCGTGCAGGGGTGAGTATAAACATACTCAGTAGGCACCCCAAAAACCCAAAACAAAAGAGAGCAACTAAAAGAAAACAGTCCACTCATCCCAGCCAGAGGTAACCCAGATGAGAGAGAAAGTCCATCTCGTTACCATCCTTGGCTAGACACAACTAGTCAGCTCAGCTCAGGTGTATGCCCATACATACTCCATGAACAATCCATATATAATCGGCTCACGCAACAAGACACCATAGGTACCAAACTCAACACCAGAAACAGTTCACAACTAGGAGAACACACTCCACGATCACTGTCGTCCCAGATGATACCCACCTGAGAGATACACTCCATTGGATCCCAAGAAAACATCTCAGATGCTCACCTGAGAGACCACACTCGTCGGATACCGTCACTGAGGAAACCCCGCTAAAACAACATAACAACCAAACTCCTTGGATATGGGATCGCTTCTAGGGTCCGCTAGGGGATACCCGAACCCACTTCAGTATACGAAGCTCACAAATAGAGGATCACTCCCAAGCTCTGCTGGTGGATACCATGACTCAATCCGGCATACGTAGTTCTCACCGATAGAGGATGACACCCGGGATCCGCTGGGGGATACCACAACCCGACCTGTCACTCGAGAGAAGCACATCACTGAGATAGAGGATCGTCTCCAATATCAAGTTGGTCATGACGATACCTGAACCCTATCTGGTATAACTCGGGATGTAGGGGATCGAACTGAAGATGCTACAAACCTACCAAAACCATGCGTTGAGTAGGGGATCACATAACCAACGATACTGCAACCCTACTATAATCCTCATGCTGAGTTGGGGATCGTATTCCCGATGATGCCACAACCCTACTGAGCACAACCCACCGCGTAGGGGATCATAATCCTGATGATCCCACAACCTTAAGAAGATAACAAAATAGATAGGGGATTGCCACCTGTGGATAAATGGTCACAATGATACCAAGAACCTGATCTAGGGTAGCGATGCTAGAGGATCCCACTCCGGCCCACCGGAGGGATACCACAACTCTAACATATTAAACATCCCATTGAGAGGATGAAAATCCTACACTAGGGTTGTGATGTCATGCAAAACCTCGTAGGAACCAACCAAAGGAGTACCATCAACCGCTACTGGTCCAAACGTCACTAACCCGAGCGACCCTCCACAATGCTACACCGCACATCTCCAAGGCCAATACCGAGGCCACCATTGCATTCCACGTGGAAAAATACGTAGGATAGGCTGTTTACTCGCCCAAAACGGACAACCGGTGAAAAGGGAAATATGCACCGCAACTAGACCGAGTGGGGCCCACACAACAATCTTGGAACTCAACAAACGGATAATGCCATGACGATCCCCTCAGAAAATCACATATAATCAACTACTAGTTCGTCCGAAACGGACACCCGGTGAAAATGACACTATTCACTGGAGTCAGCTCAAGCGGGGCCCACACCTTGATCTTGAAACTCATCGAATGGATCACACCATTGCAATCCTCTCAGAAAAACACACAGGATCGACTATTCATCCGCCAAAATCGGACTCCTGGTGTGAAAGCTGCGTTTCTCCGCAAACGCCAAAACACGGCCTCATGGGGCCCACACCCCATTCTCAATCCCAACACCCGGAAACCATCTCAAAAAGTCCGTCGTACCATTAGGGTCTCAACTCCACTGACGACACGTCAATCGGACACTTTGGGAAGAAGTTACAACAGCTCGAAGTCATAACATAATAAAATATTATTATTTTATAAGATGTTTCTAACTCCCGGGCCACTATCCCAAACCTTGAAACCCTCAAACCCACACCAGAGGGTTTGCCTCATCCCCAGGGTCCCGTTGCCGTAGATGTCACATGAATCCGACTCCCGACATGCAAGAAACGGGGGTTTAAAAAACCCCCGTATATGAAAAAGAGGCTGGACCGGCGGACCTCCGCCGCACAGTGCCCGGCGCCGCCGTGGGCCACCGCGCCTCCGCCAGCGGCGCTTCCGTGGACCGCCTGGGGCACCCGGCAGTTAGTTTTAAGATCCGAACATACCAGCGCGACCCTCGGGTTGCGATCTTCCCTGCGATGATATCAAAACGAAGAAATTCGCAGTAGAAACGGGATCCGATGATTAAAACTCAAACCACCTAGCTCGCGGGTGAAACACCGAAGCTTCGGGTCTAGAATGACGCCAACAACACCATGAAGTAGGATCTGCAGATGATCTGTGCAAAAAACAGATGATCGGGGCTCGAATTGGTGAATAGCGAAGGTCGGTAGGAGGGAGTCCATCCGCTGCGCACTGGTTGGGAGTGGGAGGAGAATGAAATGAGTATCTTTTTGTTTTTTTTTAAAACCTCCAGTTAAAGCAACGCCCCCAACTCTGCGCCCGATGCGGACAAAGTCAAGGTCATCCCTAGGGTAAACGTGCCATTTTAAACATAATGGTGGACTCATATTTGCAATCCGAGACTCCATCCATATGTTATTCGAGCCGACGCTCGTAAACCATCTTTTCTACTTATTTAAAAAAATGCCCCTAGTGGCGTTTTCCACAGCAGGCCCGCACCTGCGAAGTTTACACCACGCCTATGGTAAACGGCATGTTCTGGATGGAACTGTGCCCCCATATTTCCATTCTGATCTACCTTTTCGGAGATATCACACCCCCTCCACGTGCATAGAATAAAAATACTTAATATTTTTATAAAATTAATTCTGGGTACACCGGGCCTCAGAATCGCACGCCGTCTTCGTGCCGAGCTCTGGAATGATTCGAAGAAATATTCCAAAGTCAGAAGGGGCCAAAAACCCGAGTCGCTATAGTTATGGCGTCATTATCTAAATAAAATTGTATTATCCTTTTAGGCCTTTTTTTACTTCTATCCCCACATGGTGAGTTTCAGATCACTAGAGGGAGGGTCTTTTCAACACAAGGGTGAATGGGTTGTCTAGGAGAGAAGAGCTAGACACAAGCATTCTGGGTTGCGAGGAATTACAACACATATTTTCTATTTTATATATGGATTACCAGAATAATTTAAAAATGGACTTTCCTTTAATGGTGGATCGTTTTAGAGATGTTTTTCAGTGGATTTTTTAGGTTTACCTCTGAAGCGAGAGGTAGATATCTCTATTTAACTTGTATCAGGAGTGGCATCAGTGTCCATTCATCCTTATAGGATTGATCCACCAGAGTTATAGGAGACCAAGAAGGAGTTAGAAGAGATGTATGAAAAGGGTTTCATCTGACCTAGAACTTCCCCTTGGAGTTCCCCTGTCCTTTTTGTAAATAATGCAGACGGTACCCATAAAAATTTCATGGATTATCAGAAGATGAACCATTTGACGGTCAAGAACCGATATCCATTGACAAGTATTTATGATATATTTGATCTGATTTGAGGAGCCTTGGTGTTCTAGAATATTTACTTGAGACTCGATTAGGCCTCTAATAGCATTTCAGAGAAGTTATGGTATATACGAGTATTTGGTTATATCGTTAAGTCTTATAAATGCACCCGTAGTTTTTATGGAACTGATGAAATGAGTGTTCCATCCTTATTAGGATTCTTTTGTGGTAGTATTCTTTGATGATATCTTGGAATACTCTCACACTTGACACAACCATGCCACCCATATTGAGATAATTTTGAGTACACTAAGAGAGTATCAGTAATATGGAAAGCTCTCAAAATGACACTTTTGGATGAACCAGATTCACATATTGGTTCATGTTATCTCTAAGACAGGAGTGTTAGTTGACTAAGAGGAATTGAGAACAGTAGTTTCTTGGGAGAATCCAAATATCATCTTCGAGGTATAGAGTTTCTTGGGGCTGGTTAGTTACTACATGTGATTTATACATGACAGTTTACCGTTAGCAGTGCCACTGACTAGACTAAAAAATAATGGTGAGAATTACTTATGGATAAATTCTTATGATTCATCCTTTCCAAAGATGAAAGGGAGATTAAATTCAGCACCAATACTAATTTTTTCGGATCCCGGAATGAGTTATATAGTTTATTGTGATTCATCATGTTTTAGTTTTGGATTATTTATTATGCAAGGTGAAGGATTCATTGCATATGGGTCACGGTAGATCAGGCCTAATAAGATAAATTACTTGATGCCAGATCTTGAGTTAGCTATAGTTCTTCTTGATTTTCTCTATTGGAGACAATATTTTTTGGGAGTGAATTTTTTGGTATACATTGGCCAAAAAAGCCTCAAGTATATATTTACATAGTTTAACCTTAATTTTAGACAATAAAGGTGTCCTGAGTAACTTCAGCCTTTTGAATTTCAGATTTCATACATGCCTTGGGAAAGAAACGTGGTGGCCTATGTGTTGAGAAAGGGGAATCTGGTACAGGAAGTTCCAGAGGCCAGAAGTGAGTGGTAGCTTATGTCTATGTTCTCTAAAATGAATTTGGAGGTGCAAGACAGATAGTGGAAGACGTTTATTTCTTATATAGCTGTTACCTCTACCCTATAAGATCGATTGCAAATGAGGCAGCAATCTGATTTCTATGGCCTAGTCCTATGGGAGGGTATTTCAGTAGAAGACCCTACTCCTAGATGGACCATAGATTATAAAGATATCACGAGTTGTCATGGGAGCTTATGGGTATCATAAGACTTTTATGAGGATTATAGGTGGGTTTTTTCATTCATCAATTTAGGATTTTCATCCTGGTGTCAATGAGATTTATCAAGATCTACACCATTAGTACCGGTTTCCATATATGAAGAGAGATATTTCTGGGTTTTTAATGAGATTTTCCACATGTCAGTAGGCAAAGTGGAGCATCAGTGACCAAAATGTCTTTTACAATAGTTACCCATTCATGAGTGGAAGTGAAATGATGTCGCAATGGATTTCATGATGGGTTTACTAAGGTCTCCATGAGGGAATGATGTAGTTTGGGTTGTTGTTGACAGACTCACGAAGGTTTCACATTTCAAGCTGAGTAAGGGAACTTTCAGTGATGACTATCATTGAAGGTTTTACATCCAAGATGTTGTACGTTTGCATGGGGTTCCACACTCTATTGTTTCGAATAGGGATTCCTAGTTTACTTCTCAAGTCTGGAAGGGACTATATATGGCTTTGGTGTAACACCCTAACCCTTCTAGACCAGATCCGGTGCATTACCTATTATATTGGAATGGTTAGAAAGAATGAAAATCCCGAAGTAATGATAAGTTTAGTAGTATTAAATAATCTAGATACATATATATTAGTCAAATTGTTGATCTATGTGGACACTCATGAGGGGGGGAGGGGGGGTTAATTGAGTTAAAATTAAAATTTCTGTTAAAATATTTATCTTAAAATCCCCCAATTTGAAAACTAAGTTAAACTGTAGTTAATTTATATAGATTATAAATGTTCAATTAGTTTCTCAAAGATTGATTAGGTCTCAGTTAATTTAATCAAAAGATTAAATTATCTTTTGAAACTAACGTACTGGTTCACAATAAGTAAAAACACTTGCTAGATTAACTATCAAAGTAACTTTAAAACAAATTGTATTTCAAAGTAATTAGCAGTGGAAAATAAATTATGTAATATACTTTAGACATAATCTACGATTCACAACAAATATAACCAAGAGGTTTAGTCTCAAGCCATGACTTAGTCCTCTCAAACAATTTATATAAATTTGACCCACACCCTGGATCGAGGGTAAACAACCATGCAAAGACTGTCTAGGTACTAAGACCTCTACCACTATTCTACGTAGGAATACAAAACAATAGTACACTAGATGTCCAGGTCGTATATGTCATCTACCACTATCCACAGTGGGATACAAAATGTTATGGAAGGTTTGTGTGAGTATTTGAGGATCCCCTAGTTTAGGATAGGAGACAGTGTGTGTATAAAATATACAGAGTACACACACTACTCAAATTGTAAATAAAAGAATCACTAAGAAAATATATATGAGTTTAGAATGCTCTAGTGATTTAAATTGCAGCTCTGGACTCCTTTTGATTTGCCAGAAATACTTTAGTGCCCTTATCTGGTTTTTATTTGTAAAACAGAGTGTCATTTTCTTCCTTGGTTTTCATATTCAGCTTGATCATCTTGAGTGTATGAACAGCTTGTTGTAGTTCTCCTTGGCTAATGTGTATCTTTTGATGTCTTCTAGAATGAATATCTTTGTGTATGTGTAGTGTTATTCAAGTTTTGATGGAGCCTTTCTTCTCTGTGTGTATTCACCACTTTTCAGCACTCTTTAGCACTTCTCAGCACTGCCTTTAACACCCCACATCACTTCCTCTCTCGCACACTTCATGCACCTTCTTTTTATAGCTTTCATCTCTGGAAATCGGAATGATTACCTTTTTATGGGTACTAGGTATGGTCCCTTGACATGCCAACAACTATCATTAAATAACATTAATTGGATTAAAATCATCAAATAAGACCGTTGCTTAATAAATAAATAATGTTTACAAAAGTATAGTTTAGGATTCAGTGACTAGTAATTCTTCATCAATAGATTTTTGTCGGTAGATATGTAATGGTACTATTTGTATAGCAATGAGCTACCATCGGTACCTCTCTGTACTTGTACCGGTATCTCCTTATATCGGTAGCTGCTACTCTATGTATTAGTAGCTCTAATTATCGGTGACTCATGCCAGTTAGCTCTTGCTCTATCAGTAGTTTGGTGTCTCAGTGACTGTCTGTATCAGAAAACTTTGTATCAGTAGATTGTGTATATTAGTAGCTTAGTTTTGTACCGGTGATTAAGTGTATATCAGTAGACTTGTTCTATCGGTAGCTCTGTTTCTATTAGTAGCTTTGCTTCTATCAGTAGCTATCTGTATTAGTGGTCTTGATCTATCAGTGATGTGTGCTTACCAGTGGACTTAAACATACCGGTAGCTCAACGTATCGGTGACCTTTGCTTATCGGTAGACTAAGTACCGGTAGATCTATATCAGTATCTATAACCATATCAGTGACTCAACACTTATCTTCTTTATAAAAAACATATCTGATTGAGTGAGAACTATTTCAAATTTCATATATACATAAATAAACATTATTTAACATATCTCAAAGATTATTTTAATATTATTATCAGCATGATAATAGAATGTCATAGATTTAAAGAATTAATACATTGATAAACATTATTTCGGATTATCAATGTTTGTGAAAGCATAATTGGGATTATCAAAACAGGTGAGGTCAACAATCTCCCCCTTTTTGATAATCACAACTTATGATATTATGAGCCCTAAATAATTAGTATTGTATCAAATGATATTGCATCAAATCCAATTGTATCAGAGAAAACAATATATTACAAAACACATATATGAGAGGTACAATATAAAACAAATATACCAGAGGGAAATGAATATAAATTAAACACATAATAGATATTATTTCTCCCCATTGTCATAAAATATATTAGTTCTCCTGCATATATGTTTCCCTAGATAGTATTTTCTCCTCCATCGTGATAATCAAAAAGTGGGACAAGAAGGAAATACAGGAGAAGAGAATTAACAGAGGGTAAAAGAAAGTAAGATCATATATATTCCGTGGAGCAACCAGATACAAAGAAATACATAAATGAATCACAAAGAAATACAGGTGATTCCAATAAAAATCCTAGCCACTTATCAATCCACATCCTCAGAATGAGATTTCCCTTTGGGATGAGAAGAGGATTCAGGTGTGGTGGATTTTGGTGGATGCATAGGAACACCAGAAATGATCAGAGGTGGCTGAGGTACTGAAACTATTCCTGGCCTGTACATTGTATCTCTCTGAGTGATCATAGGAGTAAAGCTTCAAATGGCTTGCGCTGGAGTCATCTAAATAGGAGAAGTAGTAGAGGCAGATGTAGGTAAATCTAGAGGTATAATCACTGGTAGAGCATCAACATGAATGAAAGGAAACAAAAGATTTATAAAATCCATATGATGCCTCCTCCTCTTTCCATATCAGAAATTAAATCTTCCTTGTTCTACATAAATTTTCTTAGTGCAGGTGTTAATTATCTGAGCTTTCTGACTTGTTCTCTGAAGGATTGATTGACTTGAGATAGATTCATGTATTCTAACATAAGCATGAAATGATTTTTGAGATGATTCTTGTTATAAACCCTTTGGGATAATAATCTACCTTGTCTTTCACCTCCTTCTAAGAAGAAAGAAGCTTCTCTCATATAATCTTGAACAATCTTCATGATGTCTCTAGTCATATCTCTAGTAGAAGATACTACTTTGGTCAGATCAGATGAGTCCACAGAGCCACTGGATGAAGCTAAACCAAGCTCCTATTTCATCAAATCTCTAATTTTTTTCAGTTATATTGAATATATGGAGGAAAAATAACCAATAGTGAAGGTTCCTGTTTCCTTGATGTTTTTGGTCAACCCACTGATAAGATTTTTCACTTGAGAATCCTGGGAGCTAACATGATCTTTCATGGAGTTTTTTAATCCCTTAAAGACTTATACCAACTGGCTCACAACACTTTTGACATAAGCTAAGTCTTTGTCTTCTAGGGATTTAGAACACATGTGAAATTATAAAGAGATAAAAGATTGCTTTAGAACTTCAACAGTCTCTACCATTCTAGAGACTTGAGTCTGGAAAGCTATAACTTCATCCATTATCTCTACCATAAAGGTTGATACATTACAACCAAGAGAGAGTTCGAAGGACTCTTCCAAATTTCTCATATCTTCAAAAAAGAAACACTTTATCTCATCAACAAAATCACTCAAAAGCTCTTTCATCTCACCCTTTAAAGATGATAAGTTGTCCCTGGTGATCATATCAGTAGGTGAATCCAAAACAGGTGCTCTTTCAGACACTATGCTGGCCACATAGTCATTCATAATTGATTGAATAGATGACACAAGTGAGGCTTCCATGTTCCTTATTTCTTCCACAAAACTGATTTCGAGATCAGACTTTAACTTATCCACATCATGTATTCTTAAAACATCTTCAGGTAATATCTCAGACTGAATATCATAACTGATTTTTGGACTTTTGAGGGATGTCTCATTATCAGAATCTGGCTAATCTAATCCACAAACTACAATCCCTGGGTCTTCTATCCAGTCCGCAATTTCAACTACCACTAAAACACTACCAAACCTGGTTAGATGCTCCCCCTCAACTGGTGAATTATCTTGTATGGAAACAACACCCTCATTAGTTCGGTCTTCCTCATCAGAATCTTACACAATCATCTCTATTTCTGCAACAGTCGGAGGTTCCTCAAGAATAGGTAATGGTGTGTCAACTTCATCAAGAACAGACTCTAAAGGCATAACAAAACTTCCAATAAGAGGACTTAAGCTCAAGGTGGCAGAAGATGATGCTTCATTTTCATATCTTTTTTCTTGTTACTCATTCTTTGGGATAGCCTCTTCATGATATGGTCTCTGTTGGTCTTCCTCATCTACAAGTGTGTCTTCAATGCTTACACCCAAAATAGTTTTTGTACTACGTAGGTTCAAATAAGAACTCTCCTTTTCTTGTGATACAATTTTAGGAGTTGGGATAGGAGGAAAGTATGGATCTCCTTCATTTTCTGTAGGGGAATATCCCTCTTTTGAATCATCACTATACTATGGCTCTTCTTCATCAGGTCCCAGAACTGGATCCCTCACATCATTAGGTGTTGAAGGATGATCCATAGGATTGCACTTATCATACAACTTTTTGCCATCGGTAACCCACTACCCTTTCCATGGGTTCCAGTTTATCTTCATGTATTTACATACATTGCTTGTGATACAGAAGTTTTTATTTAACACCATTATCTCATCTTGAGACTCAGCTACTCCTTTTACTTTGATCATCACTGAGATCAACTTGGAAAAGAATAAGGCACTGGTTTTTGGATTTGGTCTAATCATATACTCTATTTGAGTCATTAGAAGCCTGCACAAATTTACTTTACACCATGTCTTAAGAGATTTAGCAGATAGATATCTTGATATCATAAATTTGAAAAGTCTCCCCTCCTTGGAATTAAAACATGATGAAAAAACTTGAACAAAAATCTGTTCTCGCCATCCATTTCAGCAGCCACCACCTATCTTTCCTTCCAACTACCAATGAGCTCCTCCAAGGCAGTCTCATAATCAAATATGTCTCTTGTAGGTGGTACTGATTTCGAGAAATATCTAGAAACACCTTCATGTGGAACCTTCAGGCATTCATCCTACTCAGTAGAAGAAAAAGATATCTCTTTTCCATTTACCCATGAAACCATTATGTTTTCTTCATCGGATTTCTAAAAACTTACAAACTCATAGAACTATTTCACCAGCTTCAGATAGTAGGGGCCATTGTTGTTCGAGAATTAGTCTACCCACTTCTGGTCTTCCAGTACCTCTACAACTAGAAATTTACTAGACAACAACCATTCCACACATAGCTCTTTTCGATCAAAATAACTCTATTTTGTAAATGTGGGTTCACTAGTCGCCTTCCCGACCCTTTTCTACTAACACTACTACTTCCTTCATGCTCTTCCTTCTGCTTCTTCGCATTCGGCTCAACAATGTCATCTCTGATAGTAGGCATTTTGGTTTTTTCCATTTCTGGTTCGAGGAACTTAGGGTTTTCACGAGATTCAGGAGATAAGGCTTTAGGGAAAAGGGGTGGATGTGGATCGAGAAGTAATTAGGACTTAGTTTTATCATTTAGGTATCATAAAATAAATAATTAATATATAATAAGTATAAACGATATAGTTTCTGTCGGCAGACAGAAGTTTGAAATAGTGCATATGTAGGGTATACTGGTGAGAATTCCTAATGGTGAGATCCACTAATCAGTGAGGTACATCAGTGAGGTCTCATACCGGTGAGGTATATAGGTGAGGTTTCGTACCGGTGGGGTATATCAGTGAGGTTTCCTACCGGTGAGGTATATCGGTGATGTTTCATACATGTGAGGTATATCGGTGAGGTTTCATACCAGTGAGGTATATTGGTGAGGTTTCTAACTAACAGAGTCTATCATTCCTAATTCATGTCTAATGTAACATAACATATCCGAACATAATGGCTTTGTGAAAATGTCAGCTAATTGATGTTCAGTACCTATAAATTCCAGAGTAATATCACCTTTTTGGTAATGATCTCCCAAGAAATGGTGCCTTACATCAATGTATTTGGTCCTAGAGTGAGACACATGATTATTAGAGATAATAATTGCACTAGTGCTATCACAGTTTATTTAAACATGTCTAAAGTCATATCTATAGTCCAAAAGAGTGTGTTTCATCCACAGAATTTGTGAACATCATCTACCAATAGCTATATACTCTACATCAGCAGTGGAAAAAGCAACAAAATTTTGTTTCTTACTACACCAAGATACTAAGAATTTCCCCAATAAATGACACGTTCTAGATATGATTTTTCTATCCAACTTGAAACCAACAATGTCAGCATCTGAATAACTCATTAAATAGAATGATTTTCCTTTTGGATAAAACAAACCCAAATTTTCAATATGTTTAAGATACTTAAAAATTCGTTTAACAGTAAGAAAATGTGATTCTTTAGGATTAGCTTGAAATCTTTCCCACATGCACACACTAAACGTAATATCTGTTCAACTAGTAGTAAGGTAAATTAAGCTTCCAATCATACCTCTGTAATTGGTTTTATCCACTGGTTTCCCAGTTTCAACAATGTCCAACTTACAGACATTACTCATAGGTGTATCACATTCCTTAATACTATCCAAACCAAAAAGTTTTAAAAGATCCTTTGTGTATTTACTTTGATTTAAAATAATACCATTTTCATTTTGAAAAACGTGAAATACACGAAAATATTTGATTTCACCCATTAAAATCATTTCAAATTCATTTTGCATACTCTTTGAAAAATAAGTACATAAAAAATGTTTAGAATATTCCAAAATAATATCATCAACATAGATTTGTACTATCAAAACATCTTTGGAAATTTGTTTAATAAAAAGAGTTGGGCCATCATTCCCTTTAATAAAACCATTTGAAATAAGAAAATTACTAAGTTTATCATTACAAGGTCTTAGAGCTTGTTTCAGAACATATAAAACTTTTGAACCTTTAAAAACTCGATTTGGAAAATGAGGATTTTTAAATATAGGTGTTTGTTCAACAAAAAAATCTTCAATTATAAAAGCATTTAGAAAAGAACTTTTGACATCCATTTGATATAACTTGAAATTCAAATGAGTATCATAGGCATGTAGAATCCTTATAGCTTGTAATCTTGCTATAGGGGAAAAAGTTTCCTCATAGTCTATTCCTTCTTCTTGACTACATCCTTGTGCAACTAACCTAGCTTTGTTTCTAACTATATTTCCAGACTCATCAACTTTGTTTCTAAAAACCTATTTAGTGCCTATAGTGAAAGTGTCCTTAGGTCTTTCAACCAATTCCCAGACATTGTTTCATTCAAATTGATTTAGTTCTTATTGCATATCCATTACCCAAAATTCATCATGGATTGTATCATTGACATTTTTAGGTTCTAACAGTGAATGAAAAGATTGATGTTCAACCTGGTTTTTTAAGGAAGCTCTAGTCTATGTCCCTCTATCAAGATTACCAAAAACAGCATCTAAACAACAATTATTTAGAATCCTAGTTGATCTAGTAAAGGTAGGACTAGAAATTTCAGGCACTTCTCCAAGTTCGGGTTCTATAGAAACAGATATTAGAATATGTCTAGAACTGGTTGTCTCTACAACAGGGTCAATATTTTTGTCATTAAGATCCAAAACAGACAGATCATCTTCATGATTTTCAAGAGAAGGCTTAGGTTCTTGTGGATCAGTGTCATCAAATTTGATATGAACAGATTCTTCCACACACTTGGTTCTTTTATTGAATACTCTATAGGCTCTTCTAGTTAAATAATATCCAATAAAAATTCCTTCATCACTTTTGGATGCAAACTTGTCAAGATTATCCTTTGTATTGAGAATAAAGACTATGCATCCAAAAAATCTGAAGTAACTAACCTTAGGTTTCCTATTATTCCATAGTTCATAAGGGGTCATCTTAAGAACTGGTCTAATTAAGACTCTATTAATAATATAACAAGCTATGTTGAAACCTTTAGCCCAAAAATAAATTGGCAGGTCATACTCATTAAGCATAGTTCTTGCAATCTCTCGAAGGGTTCCATTTATTCTTTCTACTACACTAGTCTGCTGAGGTGTTCTAGGGGCAGAGAAGTTGTGATTATAGCCATTGTGTGAGAAATAAGATTCAAAATCATGATTTTCAAACTCACGACCATGTACACTTCCCATGTTATTAATCTTAAGTCCACTAAGGTTTTCTACAGACTTGGAGTACTTAATAAAGTAAGAACAAGAATCTCTTTTGTGAGCTAAGAAGTATACCCAAGTATTACTAGATAAGTAATCTACTAAGACATAGACATAATGCTTCCCATTTAAACTAGAAACTCTAAAAGGACCAAACACGTCCATGTGAACCAACTCGAGAGGTTGAGAAGTTGAATCTTCTTTCTTTGATATAAAATAAACTTTATGTTTCTTTCCCTTTTGATAGGGATTAAAAACTTTTTCAGTTGGGAATTCATGTTTAGGTTGGTCTCTAACTAAGTTCTTCCTAGTTAGTTTTCTAAGTGAATAAATTTTACAGTGTCCTAATATTTTGTTCCATAGCCAAGACTCTTTATGAAAATAATTTATGCAAGTAATATTCTACTTAGCTAAAGAATTAAAATCAACAACATAAACATTTTAATTTCTCAAAGTAAAAAATACTGAAACATTTTTAGAGTTAAAAACATTACAAGAATCATTCTCAAATTTAACATTGAATCCATCATAACACAACTGAGAAATACTTGAAAAATTATATTTATGTTCTTCAACAAATAACACTTTGGAAATTATAACTGAATTAGTGTTACCAATCTGGCCTAGGCAGATGATTTTTCCTTTAGAATTATCATCAAAGGTGACATGACCTCCATAAACATTGATTAAACTCTTGAAGCATGAGTAATCTCCTGACATATTCCTTGAACATCCACTTCCCAAGTACCATACCTTATTATGATAAAACTTCATGCAAGTCTCCTACAAAACAAGATTTAAACAGAAAATGATTTTGGTACCCATATTTTCTTGGGTCCACATAGGTCAGAAATCAAGGCATTAGGTACCCGGATTTTTCTTATGGGTCTCAAATAATTTACAGAATCAATAGATTTTGAAAGATAATCATTGTTTGATCTATAACTATGTGAGTAACAAGTTGAACGATATGAATTTTCAGAACTATAACTAGCATCATTCTATCCAGATTTAGAAATAAATATTGTTTTAGTAAACTGTATCTATCTAGGCTAGTAGCCTATTCCAGTGGTATATTTTGTTGCCACATGTTTTCCCAGAATTTGAGTAAGTGTACCTTTTACATTTGTGAATTTTTATAAGTCCTTTCTTAATTTCTCATTAGAAAAATTCAGTTCAGTATTTTCCTTAAGTAATTGAGCATTCTTTTCCTTTTCTACATCAAAGGTAGATTTAACAGAGCTGGTAAAAGCATGCTGTTTCTTTATGGTTTTGTACTTTTCCTTAATCTCATTACAAGTTTCTTCTAGCATATTACAATATTCAAATAACTCTTCACTAGACATATTTTCAGATTCAGATTTATAATCAACTCCATAATAATATGATTTTAATGCAGGAGTATCCAGTATTACCTCAGATGTGTTTGTCATGAAAAACATATTAGCTTTTTGAGATTTTTCATCCTGAGTAGAATCAGAATCAGTTGAACTGTCCTCTAATGAACTCCAAGTTTCTTTCATATATTTCTTATACTTATTTTCCTTGTAGTCATGTCTCATCTTGAACTTTAACTTTGAACAATATTCTTTTACATGTCCTTTCCTTTTTCATTCATATCGCACAATTTTATCACTTTTATCAGTCTTCTTCCAATCCTCCTTCTAGTGACCTTTTTTGTCATATTTTCCTTTGTAATTTGATTTTCTAAAGAAATTATTGTTCCTGTAGAACTTCTTGAATCTCTTAGCTATCTGAGCCATCTCAGCATCACTGCCCGAATCTGAACTTCCACTCGTTGAGCTTTCAGTAGGTATGTGAACTTTCTTATTATCCTTTCTCTTTATGGAAGTATATTTAAAATCCACTGATTTCCTTTTTGGGTCATCATCTTCTTCCTTGTTCACATTGAGTTCTTCCTCATACATCATAATCTTACCAATTAATTATTTAACAGGTAGTTTGCTGATGTCACATGATTCTCTAATGGAAACATATGTGCCCCTCCATCTTTCTGGAAGACATCTTAATATCCTCATGAATGGTTCTTTTGTAGGAACAACTTTTCCAAGTGACCTCATAGTGTTGACAATCTCATTGAACCTGAGATACATGTTAGAAATGGGTTCATCAGGCTTCATTTTAAAATTATCATATTTAATAGTATAGGTGTTCAGCCTCATTTCTTGAACATTGGTTGTTCCCTCATGGTAAATAGCCAAAGTATCCAAAATTTCATATGTAGGTTTACAAGAATATATTCTGTTAAATTCCTCATCACCAAAAGCATAGTATAGATAATTAATTTCTTTACAATTATTATTATAATCAGTTTTAGTAGGTTCATCCCAAGTAGTTCTTTCAGATTCTGGAATTTTATATTGTGTCTCTATAGCAGTCCAGATGTCAAATACCATACTTTCTAAATGAATTTTCATTTTAAGCTTCTAGTGGGAATAATTTGTACCATTAAAGAATGGTGGCCTATTGGTAGCATCACCCTCAAGTCTATTATCCATAATCAGATTTTAGGAAATATATTTAAAGAGATAAAATTTAGAACTAACAGAAATTTAAGATCATTAGGATACAACTAAAATCACAGTTGAAAAATACAGTGTTTTGAAATGCTTTAATAATAAAAATTAACCTCCCTTTGATACCACATGTTGGTTAGAGTGGAAACTAAAGAGGGGGTGAATTGTGTTCCAATTAAAACGTCTCTTAAAATATTTCTCTTAAAATCCCCCAATTTGAAAAATAAGTTAAACTGTAGCGAATTTATACAGATTATAAATGTTCAATTAGTTTCTCAAAGATTGATTATGTCTCAGTTAATTTAATCAGAATATTATATTAGTTTTTGAAACTAACTTACTGGTTCACTATAAGTACAAACACTTTATAGATTAACTATCAAAGTAACATTAAAAAAAAATTGTATTTCAAAGTAATTAGTAGCGGAAAATAAAATATGTAATATAATTTAGACTTAATCTAAGATGCACATAATATATAACCAAGAGGTTCAGTCTCAAGCCGAGACTTAGTACTCTCAAACAATTTATATAAATTTTATCCACACCCTAGATCAGGGGTAAACAACAGTGCAATGACTTCCCAGGTACTCAGGCCTCTACCACAGTTCTATGTGGGAAAACAAAACAACAGAACACTAACTTTACAGGTCTTACTTGACCTCTACCACTATCTATAGTGGGACACAAAAAGTTATGGAAGTTTTTTGTGAGGATTTATAGATACTCTAGTTTAACATAGGAGAAAATGTGTGTATAAAATATACAGAGTACACACACTGCTCGAAATTTAAATAAAAGAATCACTAAGAGAATATATATGAGTTTATAATGATCTAGTGATTTGAATTAAAGCTCTGGACTCCTTTTTATTTTCTATAAATGCTTCTGAGTCCTTCTCTGATTTTTGTTTTGAAAACCAAGTGTTGTTTGCTTCCTTGGTTTTCAGGTTTAGCTTGATCAACTTGAGTGTATGAATAACCTGTTGTAGTTCTACTTGGTTAATGTGTAGCTTGTGATATATTCTTGAATGAATTGCTTCGTGTATGTACAGTGTTCTTCGAGTTTGGATGATGCCTTTCTTCTCTTTGTGTATTCACCACTTTTCAGCACTCTTTAGCACTTCTTAGCACTGCCTTTAACACCGCACAACACTTCCTCTCTCGTACAATTCACGTGAATTCTTTATATATCTTTCATCTCCAGCAATGGGAATGATTACCTTTTTATGGGTACTAGGTACGGTCCCCTAACATGCCAACAACTATCATTAAATAACATTAATTGCATTAAAATCATCAAATAAGACCATCGCTTAATAAATAAATAATGTTGACAAAAGTAGAGTTTAGGAATCAGTGACTGGTAAGTCTTCATCAGTAGCTTTTTTTGGGTAGTTATGTAACAGTAGACTTTGTATAGAAGTGATCTCCTATCGGTAGCTCTTTTTCCTTGTACCAATAGGTCCTCGTATTGGTAGTTGCTACTCTGTGTATCAGTAGCTCTAATTACCGATGACTCTTGTTGGTTAGCTCTTTCTCTATAGGTAGCTTGGTGTCTCAGTGACTTTCTATATCAGTAAACATTGTATAGGTAGCTTGTGCATATCGGTAGCTTGGTTCTGTACCAGTGATTAAGTGTATATCGAAATAAATGTTCTATCAATAGCTCTTCTTTTATCGGTAGCTCTTCTTCTATCAGTATCTGTCTGTATCAGTGGACTTGATCTATCTGTGATGTGTGCTTACTAGTGGACTTATACATACCGGTAGCTCTGCGTATCGTTGACCTTCGCTTATCAGTAGACTATGTCTATCGGTAGACAAAGTACCGGTAGATCTATATCAGTAGCTATAAGAATATCAGTGACTTAACACTTATCTTCTTTATGAAAAACATATCCGATTGAGTTAGAACTATTTAAAAGTTCAAATAGACATAGATAAACTTTATTTTACATATTTCAAAGATTATTTTAATATTACTATAATCTTGATAATAGAATTTCATAGATTGAAAGAATTAATATATAGATAAACATTATTTGGGATTATCAATGTATGTGAAATAATATTTCGAATCATCAAAATAGGCGAGGTCAACACAAATTACGTTGGAAATGTTTACAAAATACAATACATAATGAAAAATAAAAGTTGCTTCCACATGAACTCAATAAATGATCTCCACATTGTCACCTATCAAAAGATAACAATTCAAGGGGTGAGATCAAATGCTTAGTAAGGGATACAAATGGTGGAAGCATGAATCAATAATAACTGAATTTTAAACAATTGACATAATCAATATTGCATTGTGAGAAAATAAAAAACTCACACCATTAATATTCTGAGAATGAAAATGGATCCATTGATTTGTCATAGTGAAAAACTCATTGATAGTAATAAATGATAATGAATAAAGATAAGACTTATTAATTTGATGTAATGTATCTAGAACATGATACCATAATATCGTAAAAATATTTTAGTTCTATGGGTAGAAACCCGTCTGATATTTGGAAACAATCTCGAAGGGTTTGTCACCGAACTGATTTGTCTCATGAGACCTACCGATGCATCGATGGGATATATCAGTCCCCACCCGCCACTACATGTCCAAACTATTCTTTATGAAAATTTTAAATACAATTTCATTATTCCTTTTCAATATATGTATAGAGTAGGTTATACAGATTCATCAATATTTCCATAAATAAAATAACTTTCCAAATAAACACCGTATATAAAATGGTATATGGTTTATAAAACAACATATCCATGATATGAGATTATGGATATTTAATATAAATATAATTTACAATTAAAGTTTGTCTTAAATGGGCAGTAGGTACACCCCATAATGATTTTAGGTGCACTATACAAAGTGAGTCACAACAAAGTAGTAGTTGAGACAAAGTCTGTTACCACAATATAAACAGTTGAATCATATGACCAAAACATAATAACCCTCAAATGATTCATTGAATTAAATGAATATAAATAAAATAATGTTATTATATTTCAAATGGTAGTAAACATATACCTTATGAAAGAAATAAGTGGCGAACAATGAAAATATCACAAAAATGAAAGTGAGATGAGAAACCTCATACCTTTTGCTTGAGTGTGTTATTTGCTTGTTTTAATGACCTAAATAATAAAATTTAGACTCATTAATTAAATATTATAGAAACTCCTATACATGTAATTGATTTATTATAACCTTATTAGGTTTATTCATGGCCCTTTGAATGGGTTTAAGAGGTTCGATTTTATTGGTTTGGAAGCATTTTCTTCTTTGGTTTCCATGATTCGTTTACTTGCTTTCAGGAATAGAAGTTTGTTTGAAATATGGTTAAACATCCAGAATTTTTAATATATCTTATTAATTAAATTAAGGATATATAAATGATATTATAATGATTTTGGGTTATATACCATGATGAAGATTCATTTGTTAAAAGTTTATTACAAATATTCGGATTAACTTGGCCGTTTTGTTCATAATGAACTTGTTTTGTATTATTATTCTATATTATGAGTGTCTAAGGATTACAGAACATTAATGAGATGAAATACATATATTCTTATCTGTTTCAACCATTAAAATGGTTACATTCCTAGTAATTAAGGATAAAGTGAAGAAAAAAACTTCGCTGTTCACAAAGGTTATAAATTTCAACCTCATTACATTGATTTTGTTTATAAAAAAATTTGAGAGTAAGAATATTGATGATGATTATTACATTAACATGAGGTAATTACAGTATATAAGTGATATTGGAGTTTATCATGTGTCATTTGGATAGAGGAGTCTAGGAGAGAAAAATAAAAGAGATGAACGTGAAAATTTAAAAAAAAGTTGAGAGATCCATAATGAAAATTCGGTAGCCTAACAAAATAACAAAAAATTTCATAATATGAAATGATGAGAACAAAAGAATATATCATTATATTGAAATAAAAAGTACAGTAAGAATAATACATAGGATGAAACGCCAACATATGAGAATATAAATTCAAATAGATAAAATAAAAGAAGTGCCGACTAAAAGAAGAGAATGGAGGATTCCCTTACCTTGTAGAGTAACTCCTAGAGCATGAAGGATGGGACCTTAGCGGATTAAGGACACCTTGGGAGGACTCCTAGAGAGGTAAAACCACTAGATCATCTAGGATGATGGATTTTTAATGAATGAAAACTAATGGATGAGTGGGTATTTATAGAAAAAGAAAGGTAATTTTTTTTAATAATTTCAATGGGACACCTCATTTGTGGTTTTTGCCAAACCATGGGCTTGCCCATGGTATTTTCCCTTGGTTTTAGCCACTTGGGACACCCCATGTCATAAGTTACTATGTAAATCCGCGACCCCATCTACCCAGAGTGGATGCATTACTTCGTAACATTGGCATGATCACAAAAGATCAAGTCTCGAAAGACCGATTAGTTTAGTAGCCTTGGAAACACTTGATACATTCGTAAACGTTACATTACATCATAAAGTGAAAAACTACAATAAAAAAGTCTGCATACTCCACTCTCATATCCTCATCTGACAATCCCTGCAGGTCATTCATAAAATACTTCTTCACATCCTGGAAAATATTAAAACATTGAAAGGGGTGAGCTCAGATTCTCAGTAAGGATAACAATAATGCGGAAGCTTTCATAAATAAACATAAAAATTTAAGGCAATGTATAACTAAAACAAAAGCCTTTTAAACATGAACATCAACATAATATGGAAAAAGTAAAATGAGATAATTCCATTCACTTCCTCACATGGATATTCTACTGGTCGAATAATCACATGCAATATCAATTACCACTTTCATAATGAGGGAATGTATAATGCCAGAAATTCTGAAACATTTTGTCAAGGCCTCGTCCAAGACGTCTAAAATGATTAAGGCCTCGGCCAAAACCATAAATCAAATTGGGAAATGGCCTAGGCCAATTCCACGTCTAGTTGTCTCATGAGACCTACCGATGCATCAAGGAGATATAGCGGGCTCCACCCGTCACTTATTAAGTCCAATACATTCCTCATATGAATAGGTCTAAACATAACATAAATATTCATATTAAAACTAGAATACAAAATGTCATCAATTTCTCCATAAACTATGGATGGTATAAAAATAACACATCCACAGTCAAATATATCACAAAATGTTCAATGGAAGTTTTGTATCATAAATCAATTTCAATTAAACTTAAAACCCATCAAAGGATGTTGACATAGATGAAATCAAAGCTATTTGAGAGAAATATCTCTCCTTTTTGAAATCATTTAAAAGTACCATAATTATAAAATAATACATTTACTTTGAAAATATTCTTATAAGATTGTAAGGGAAGCTTCAACGAAGTTATAATGGCGGAAAATAGCCGCACCCGCCGTATAAGTTAAAAAAAACATTCTTACCTTAAATTTGTCAAAAAGTTCAAAAAGTACATTGTTTGGAAAACGATGGTAAGATTCCTTTCAAAAACGTATAAGGGTATAAATGACTTAAACCCATTTTCCATTTAATAGTAAATTTTTTTTGAAAGACATTTTTAAGAAACATGGATGTGGATGATAACGAGGTCCCAGTAGATAATTATGTATAAACAACCTTGGATAATGAAGAGGTTGTGAAGTAAACCCTTACCTCGTGTCTGACTTGACTCAACCGTTATTTAACCTCCTGAATAATAAACTAGAGTTAATATATACCTTATTAAGAACCATTTTCAATTTCATTATCCTTTTTATATCACTTATTACAATGATATGAACATTATGTAATTATTTAAGTTAATAACGGTCGTTTTGTCGATCTTTGGTACTTGAGTCAACAATAAACTTCTTATAATTACAAGTTGTTTATGTGGTAGAATATCCATTATCTCCAGAATTATATTCATGATTTATATGTCATATATATCATATATATCCAGTATATACATTCATTTATAACAATACGTAACATTTAGAGGTAAGAAATGAAATGCACCATTCATGGAGACGGTAAGCCGTACGTACGCATGAAGGCTACTTTCATTTCTATTTCGTATTTAATTAAATCCTAATGATATAAATGTATAATATAATTCCAGTATAATATAGAATATAATACCATTTACTCCATCCTTTATACATCCCACATATTGTATTAACGATTCAAATCACTTTGAGGGGGCCGTAGTCCGCACTTCCTAAAATGAAATTATCGCGTTTACCCATAATGGAAATCATAAAGTATGCCATAAATTAGAAATAAAGAAGCATAAGTAAAACATAAACATAGTATATATCCTATATAAATATAGTGACATCTTAATGGCCACCTTTGAAAGTGTTATATGAGTGTTGAACAATCATCGTTTCGTGAGGCAGAAATTTTCCAACCACAGAAACCGTATGTTCTTTAACCATTAGATGTAGGTGTGTGTAAGTGTAGCTCGAATACTTCTTATAACAACATCCTAGTATATTGAGGATACTGGTTTTTTTACAAAAGAAATGAATAAAAAGAGTTTATGGGGTTGGAGAAGAAAAATAAAACAAAACAACATTAGAGAAGACATTACCTCAAAATCGGGTAACTCTTTTTGATTTGAGCCAAAGGCTTCATTGGGAAGAGTTATGCCCAAAGTGAGGCTTCTAGGAGTAAGAGGGGGAAGTTGGGAGAGTATTTGGGCAGAGGTTGGCCGATCCAAATGGCTTGAAAGTGTGAATGAGGTGGTAGAGGTGGTGGCCTTTTATAAGAGGAGAGGAGGGGCACTCTTGGAAAGTAAGAAACTTTTACATTATTACACAATGCTTTTCGGATTATAAAGGTCCCACACTTATATAATTCGTGGATAAGGTTATAAGGGTTCGAAATATACCCATACAATAGTCTTTGGACAGGTTTAATCCTTGGATTGTACATTATCTTTTCATTTTATTAAAATCGTTAAATAATGAGGTCATCGCTGCATCATAATGATGTCATAAATAATTTACTTTATTTAATTTCTAAAAATTATAATAAAAATACTATGAAGTAGGAAATCGTTTTATCTTTCCAATGACTATTTATAGTAAAAAATATGACTTGTATAACCCCATGTAAAAAGTGTTTTAGTAAAACATTTCATGTTTATGTCATTTTTTACTTTAACATTAAATAAAAGGTATTTATGTCATTTTCCAACTAAAGTGGCTCCATGGGGTCCCCAAGTTGACCCATGGATTTTATTGGTCGGCCATGACTCATCAAATAGGAGTAGGACAAGTGTCAAGCTCATCTCATATTATTAAAACATTATTTTTACCTTAAACTACACTAATTACCTCTAATCGCGATTAAGAAATTGAAAGTTACTATTCACCAAAAAATTATTTTAATCTCATTGAACCTCATTTTACTTCTTAATGAAAACCATGTATGTCAGATTTTTGAAAATCAAATCACAGAAGTGGTAATATTTCATTTAAACTAAAAATCAGTTATTTAACTACCACTTAGTGGTTTCACTATTCATCAAAAATTGAAGTTTTTCAGAACAATGCCAAAATTTCACCCTAATCTATAATTGATATTCCGAATTCAAAAATGATGCATATTTTAAAAAATTACAAACATATAATTTGCATTAATTAATTTTATAATTAATTCCCGCTGTCACAACAATAGCGTGTTTTTAAGAAACAATTTATATCAAAAGATTGGCAATTGTTTATGTCCAATTTCAATGTTAAATTAATTATAATGACCACCATCGGATAAAATGGTAAAAATATATTCTAATTATACTTTAAAACCACTGAATAGTAAAATTTATCACTATAAATTATTTTGATTAAAAAAGTTGTTTTTAAGTAATTTTCACTATTCATAAAAAATTGGAAGTTCTCAAAAAATTACAAAAAATTCAACTTTGGATAATTTCGATATTACGAATACAAAAATGAAGTCCGTTTTGAAATATAAAATTTCTATAAATTTAAAAAGTTGTTATTACTATTCATAACGGCTACTTTGATTAGTCGCGGTGTTTTAGAACTCGATGTTGTGTACAATACAAGCTATTGCATTATTGAATGAGAAGCGTATCGTGGAAGCTCAGGGTGTTACATTCTCCCCTCCTTTAATAAATTGCATCCTCGCAATTTGAAATTTTTCTTTGAAAATAAAAGGTTGAAAAGAGAAAATACCTTTGAGGAAAACCCACATCAGAAATAAGATTAATAAAATTTAGCCTTAATAAGAGGGAAATGGAAATGAAAAAGTCACCACCCAATTATGATCTCGATTAGGAGAACATTGGTGGCAATTAGAGACATATAATTGGAGGAAAAACGTAAATATTTGTAGGGAGTGATTGAGATCATCAATCACAATTAACTGTCAAATTGAGGGCCTCAAAGCCTTCAATCTATGTTGATTTAAAATATAATCAGTTCAAAAAGACATAAGGTATTAGGATAACACATTTTTTTGTTTTAATATCCCTTTACTAAAGTTTAATAATTAATTTATTCATTGAATAAGAGATAGGTATATATATATTTATGCTTGAAAATTAGTGTTTCAACCTTCAACTCATCTTTCACTCAAAAAGATAATAGAACTCAAAAATATTATACTTATCCTAATTGTATAAGGTTCCAAATGTTAACACATACCATTTAGATTAGTAAAATTATTTTGTAATAACTAGGGACTTCTTGTAGGCTAGTGGTAGGAAATAAAGGTCTGTCGCACTATGGTTGTGGGTTCGATTCCTGCAGCTTTGTTCGACGCGACAGGTTATGCCCCACCCTGCAGGTTGTCCTTTTCCTGAAACTAAAGTATCATAATTTTCCAAAAATAATATTCATAATTTTTTTAACCTTAAACAATACTATCCAAAGATCAACATAATCCACTCCAACCTTTATAGTTATCCAAAATACCTCTATCCAGACTTTCTCTAAAAGGTCTCTTAATTCCAAAATCAATTTATCAGATTCCGCAAAAAAGTAAAGTTTCTCTTATTGTCACATACTAAAAATATAATTACCTTTATCATATTAAAACCTTACTGAAATCAACATGTATTGTAGTACAATCCTTATATATATATCACATTATTCTAATAACCAGAATATAATCCATGAGTCCAAAAGCACCAATACATTAGTTATTCTGCTTCAACTGTAGTAACATCATAAGATTGTCCTTGATCCCTTGGCCTTTTCTGAGGTATGTTTCCCTGTCGCTTAGGACATTCATTTTCATAATGACCCATTTCTCTACAATTGTAGCATTCAACTTTGATAGCCTCTTTCTTTCCCTTACAATCACGAGCCTGGTGACCCTTTTCTCTACATTTATAACAAACTCCCATTCCTTTTAGGCAAGTAACAGGGTGATTCTTCCCACAATTATCACATAATGGAAAATCCATCTTTCCCTTTTTTCCCTTTTATCTGTCTCTTGTTCCACCGTTCTCTTCTTCTCTCGCTTTACTTTGTTGTCATAAGACATAGAGAACTCCTTTTCTGTCTTGATAGCAGACGAGACAATATCTTCGTATGATGATAAGGATTGTGATACTAAAGCTCAATGGAGAAATGGTTTTAACCCATCAAAGAAACGATCAATATTACTCCTTGGGTTACATATATAATCGGTAGCATGCCTCGCTAACCTTGTAAAGTTAGCCTCATACTTTGCGACATTCTCATCCTCCTTCTGCCTCAGACTCAGAAATTTCCTTTCCATATCTTCTCGATGGTCACGAGGAAAATTTTTTTCTAAGAAAATCTCTTTGAACTCCCTCCATTCCATATTCGATACGTCATCATCTTCATTTGTGTTTTGAATCAGCGACCACCACTGATCGACATCTCCAGTGAGGCGGTAAACTGACATGACAACCTTCTCCCTTTCGCTACTCCACAAGGTGTGAAATATTTTCTCTAAGGAGTTTATCTATTTCTCAGCTATTAACGGATTTTTACCCCCATTAAATATTGGTGGTTGTTTCCTCATGAAGCGGTCTAACATTGATCCTCCACGATGCGGATCAGGGTGCTCCATACGAGTAAGGTTATTATTCATAACCTGAGTGAGTTGTCCCAGTATGGTAATAAGTTGATCAGCACCAGTTGTATCTCCAGATCCACAATAATTATCTTGAGAAGGAGGGAAATCCCTGCATGGAGTTCGTGCATTGATACAGTTTCCATTCTTTCCACTAGGCGCCATTTCTATACAATTTCATAAACTAGATTAGTTTATGAATCAAAATACATGATTCCGTACTTGTAAAACACATAACACTAATTGAACTATTTTATGGATATAATCCCTAATCTTAAAAAAAGTTTTCTTTGAGGAAGTATATACTCATAACCCTTCATAGTGGTTTGTAAGGAAATGAGAATTATCCTAAGCATAGCCCCCGGGAGTGTCATAAGCAAGAGTGCAGAAAGGCCTGTTGTCGTGCACCAGTTCCCGTTCGAGTCTAGCTCAAAGCAGTGTTTTCGGGTTTTACCCCTAGGTACATCTGTGCCAGAGCCGCCTCTACCTGCTCGTATCCAGATAGGGATGTATTGCTCGGAAAACTCACAACATCTCTACAATACCAAAATTCTAGGAAGTTCTTCTATACTAATCCTTAAAGTCTATCTTCGGGCTATGTGCTCTAATCAGAGTTTATCTAAATCTAGCTTCCAAGGTTAGTACTAACCTCCCTCTGATACCAAATGTAACACCCCGACCCCAGCTACCCAGAGTCGATGCATTACTTCGTAATATTGGCATGATCACAAAAGATCAAGTCTCGAAAGACCAATTAGTTTAGTAGCCTTGTAAACACTAGATACATTCTTAAACGTTACATTACATCATAATGTGAAAAAATACAATAACAAAGTCTCCATAGTCCACTCTCATATCCTCTTCTGACAATCCCTGTAGGTCAATCATAAAATTCTTATTCACATCCTGGAAAATATTAAAACATTGAAAGGGGTGAGCTCAGATGCTCAGTAAGGATAACAATAATGCGGAAGATTTCATAAATAAACATAAAAATTTAAGGCAATGTATAACTAAAACAAAAGCCTTTTAAACATGAACATAAAAATAATATGGCAAAAGTAAAATGAGATAATTCCATTCACTTCCTCACATGGATATTCTACTGGTAGAATAATCACATGCAATATCAATAACCACTTTCATAACGAGGGAATGTATAATTCCAGTCATTCTGAAACATTTTTTCAAGGCCTCGGCCAAGACGTCTAAAATGATTAAGGCCTCAGCCAAAACCATAAATCAAATTGGGAAAGGGCCTTGGCCAATTCCACGTCTAGATTTCTCATGAGACCTACAGATACATCGAGGAGCTATAGCGTGCTCCGCCCGTCACTTATTAAGTCCAACACATTCCTCATATGAATAGGTTTAAACATAACATAAATATTCGTATTAAAACTAGCATACGAAATGTCAACAATTTCTCCATAAACTATGGATGGTATAAAAATAACACATCCACAGTCAAATATATCACAAAATGTTCAATGGAAGTTTTGTATCATAAATCAATTTCAACTAAAAGTAAAACCCATCAAAGGATGTTGACATAGATGAAACCAAAGCTATGTGAGAGAAATATCTCTCCTTTTTGAAATCATTTAAAAGTAACATAATTATAAAATAATACATTTACTTTGAAAATATTCTTATAAGATTGTAAGGGAAGCTTCAATGAAGTTATAATGGCGGAAAATAGCTGTACCCACCGTATAAGTTAAAAAAACATTCTTACCTTAAATTTGTCAAAAAGGTCAAAAAGTACATTGTTTGGAAAACGACGGTAAGATTCCTTTCAAAAACGTATAAGGGTATAAATGACTTTAACCCATTTTCCATTTAATAGTAAAAATGGTTTGAAAGACATTTTTAAGAAACATGGATGTGGATGATAACGAGGTCCCAGTAGATAATTATGTATAAACAACCTTGGATAATGAAGAGGTTGTGAAGTAAACCTTTACCTCGTGTCTGACTTGACTCAACCGTTCTTTAACCTCCTGAATAATAAACTAGAGTTAATATATAACTTATTAAGAACCATTTTCAATTTCATTATCCTTTTTATATCACTTATTACAATGATATGAACATTAGTTAATTATTTAAGTTAATAACGGTCGTTTTGTCGATCTTTGGTACTTGAGTCAACAATAAACTTCTTATAATTACAAGTTGTTTATGTGGTAGAATATCCATTATATCTAGAATTATATTCCTGATTTAGAGGTCATATATATCATATATATCTAGTATATACATTCATTTATAACATTACGTAACATTTAGAGGTAAGAAATGAAATGCACCGTTCATGGAGACGGTAAGCCGTACGTACGCATGAACGCTACTTTCATTTCTATTTCGTATTTAATTAAATCATAATGATATAAATGTATAATATAATTCCAGTATAATATATCATATAATACCATTTACTCCATACTTTATACATCCCACATATTGTATTAACGATTCAAATCACTTTGAGGGGGCGGTAGTCCGCACTTCCTAAAATGAAATTATCGCGTTTACCCATAATGGAAATCATAAAGTATGCCATAAATGAGAAATACAGAAGCATAAGTAAAACATAAACATATTATATATCCTATATAAATATAGTGACATCTTAATGTCCACCTTTGAAGGTGTTATATGAGTGTTGAACAATCATCGTTTCGTGAGGCAGAAATTTGCCATCCACAGAAACTGTATGTTCTTTAACCATTAGATGTAGGTGTGTGTAAGTGTAGCTCTAATCCTTCTTATAACAACATCCTAGTATATTTTGGATACTGGTGTTGTTACAAAAGAAATGAATAAAAAGAGTTTAGGGGGTTGGAGAAAAAAATAAAACAAAACAACATTTGAGAAGACATTACCTCAAAATCGGGTAACTCTTTTTGATTTGAGCCAAAGGATTCCTTGGGAAGAGTTCTGCCCAAAGTGAGGCTTCTAGGAGTAAGAGGGGGAAGTTGGGAGAGTATTTGGGCAGAGTTTGGCCGAGCCAAATGGCTTGAAAGTGTGAATGAGGTGGTAGAGGTGGTGGCCTTTTATAAGAGGAGAGGAGGGGCACTCTTGGAAAGTAAGGAAATTTTACATTATTACACAATGCTTTTCGGATTCTAAAGGTCCCACACTTATATAATTCGTGGCTAAGGTGATAAGGGTTCGAAATCTACCAATCCAATAGTCTTTGGACAGGTGTAAGCCTTGGATTTTACATTATATTTTCATTTTATTAAAATCATTAAATAATGAGGTCATCGCTGCATCATAATGATGTCATAAATAATTTAATTTATTTAATGTCTAAAAATTATAAAAAATATACTATGATGTAGGAAATCTTTTTATCTTTCCAATTACTATTTATAGTCAAAAATATGACTTGTATAACCCCATGTAAAAATTGTTTTATTAAAACATTTCATGTTTGTGTCATTTTTTACTTTAACATTAAATAAAAGGTATTTATGTCCTTTTCCAACTAAAGTGGCTCCATGGGGTATCTGTAATAGCCCGAGATTTTATGAAAAATATTCTTTTTAATTTCACTAATGTCTTGTGTTGTACGCTACACCAAAAGGAGCTTGCACAACATGCATCCTTGATTTTCCTTGCATTACACGCAATCGCGACCTTCCTCGATAGCGTGTATAGTACGCAATAACGAGTTTTTCACTAAACAACAATACGCTATTAAAATATTATTAAAACTAGCCGTTATGAATAGTAATAACCACTTTTTGAAATTTTGTAATTTTATTTTTCAAAATGGAATTCATTTTTGGATTCATAATATCGAAATTAGCTTAGAGTGAAATTTTGGTACTTTTCGGATAACTTTTATTTTCTGATGAATAGAGAAAATTACTAAATTTTAATTAAAAAAAAACTTTTTTAATCGAAATAATTAATAGTGATAAATTATTAATTTGAGTTGTTTTAAGGTATATTTAGAATATATTTTTACAATTCAATACAATGTTGGTCATTTGATGTAATTTCACATTTACACCAGACATAAACAAGTGTTAATCTTTTGATAGTTATTATCTCTTAAAAACACGCTATTTGTTATGACAACGGAAATTAATTATAAAATTAATTAATGCAACTTATATGTTGGGAATTTTGTAAAATATAAATCATTTTTGAATTCGGAATATCAATTTTAGCTTAGGGTGAAATTTTGGCATTTTTCTGAAAAACTTCAATTTTTAATGAATAGTGAAACTACTAAGTGGTAGTTAAAAAAATTAATTTGTTCATAAATCTTAATTTTACCGCTTATGTGAATGGAATTTCAAAAATCCGAGAGACACGGGTGATGTCAGTAAGTAAAATGTGGTTCAATGAGATGAAAATAATATTTGGTGAATAGTAACTTTTTACTTTTATTTACCACGGTTAAAAGTAAATAGGGTAATTAAGGGTAAAAATGATATTAATATTACCCTAAAACATGTCCTAATCCTATTGGACAAGTGTATCTCGACCAAAAACAACCTTAAGTGTAAAATAGTATCATTTAGGCCCACTTGGATTAGATTAGGACATTTATTATTAATTTATTTAAAGAAGGGTTAAAATAGTTAAAATCAATGTTTAATAAGTAAATCATTTTTAATATGGGGTTATACATAAGATAAATTCGACTATAAATATTCATTAGAAAGATAAATATATTTCCTACATAATGGTATTTTATTTATAATTTCTAGACATTAAATAATTTAATTTATTTAAGACACAATGATGATGCAGTAATTATCTTATTAATGAATTATTGACATAATTGATGTTATAAACACCAAAATAATGTTAATTTGAATCTTTTTATAAATCCCACTAATTTTCTAGGTTATTATGATATATTAGTGTTGATTTAATCAACTTGGTTCGAACATATAATTCTGTTATGACTTTCACAAAAATCATATATCAAATAGTGTCAAAATTGACACAAAATAGTTTTTAAATCAAATATTATATTATTAATTGTTATTTTATTCCTAAAAATCTAAGGTTCGGCCAAATGACTTAGATAAGGATATATATATTAATAATAAACAATTTGGGGTTCGTTTGGCATGTTATAGTAAGTGTATTAACCATATAGTGTAAGAAAACAAAAAGACACGGTAAAAGTTAAATTATTTAACGTAGAGTTAAATCTAATTGATAAGGTTAAAATAATAATCTAAACTTGTATAAATCCTATTGGTTGATATTATTTCGACCCATCCCCACTTTAGATTCGAAATAAGTCCCTTTGGAACCATTATAAACCGATTTTGACTTTAATATAAAATAATATTTTGAGATATTCCTAAGGTGCCCCTCTCCTCCCTTATAAAAGGGCACCTCCTCCCTCTCTTCCTCACAAAACTTTGAGCCTTCAAGCTCGGCCAACCACTGAAAAAATCACTTCTCCACTTTCCTAGTATCATCCTAGAGGTCCTGGTCTTCTTCAAAGACCATCCTTAGTTCTTTAAGTGGAGGTTAAGTGAAGGCACGTCAAAAAGAGGTAATATCCATTACCGATCTTTTTCAATTTCATTATTCTTCGACTTCTTATTCTTTAATTCTTTCATGATAAAGTAATAACATCAGTATTTCTTATATAATGATATGTTATTATAAATATGAAACAACCCTAATTAACCTTATATCCATCCTACGGAAAAAGGAAATCACCGCGCGTGCGTACGTACGAAATGTCGTCTCCACGCCGTGGTGTAATCTATTTTCTGTCACCACCTTAATTAGATGGGTATAATGGTGTAATGAGTAACTATATATGATTATTATAAAGTGATATTGATACTGAAATAGTATACAAACACTTCAACACAATTCCATGACCATGGGAACGATATCATCGCTTGTGCGTACGTACGGACTACCGTCTTCACGACACGATGAGATTAATTCTCAATGATTAACCATTCATGAATGATTATAAAGTATATATAATAAGTACTAATGAAATATATGAAATAATAATGATACTGGATTTATTTATATTTATATGTATGTCATCTACTTAATTCCATTCAATTCAATAAGGAAATGAAAACAGCGTTCATGCGTACGTACGGACTACCGTCTCCATGAACGGTGTATTTATTTCCATTTACTGCTTTATTATATATATGTATATTATGAATATATATATATATATATATATGAATCATGTTTTATATTCTGTAATTAAGTAATCATGATCTATGTAATCATATGAATAATTACAAGTCAAAACACGGACGACAAATGAAACAATTTTACCCAAAACGCTCTTTAACATGGAATTTACAAAAGAACGGGTGATATAATGTCATAAGTGAACCATATATGACATCATAAAAATAAATATGATTCTATAATAAGTCAATGACATTATTTAAATCATTATACAGGAGTTTCGGACACTTACGAAGCAGATCGGACCTAAGGTAAGGGGAAATATCACAATCTCATTTTTATCTGAGATTGTTTATAATTTGGTATTTAATGGGGTGTATTTTATCATAAACATCCATGTTCCCTCAATATGTAATATTGTTTCCATCCACTTACAATAGTTTAAATCCAATTTTACCCTTCGGTGAGTTTTTAGTAAAAGATATGAAAGGAATCTTTTGTCGTTTTTCGTACGAGGTACTTTTTTGAGTTTTCCGACAAAAGTACGAAGAATGTTTTTTTAACTTATACGAAATGAATGGATTTTTAAAACATTATTTCCAAGAAGATTCCTTTAAAAGTTTTTAAGTTTATCTTTAATCAACTTCTTTTATTTTAAAGTCGTATGACATGTTATGAAAGGAAAAGTGTTTTTGAAGAAGAAAGGATATTTTCCTCAAGAATGGAGTTCAAGTGTTTTATCAAAATTATTTTCCATCTATGATAATAAAGGGTTCTGTTTTTATCCCTATTATTACATTGATTTGGTCATGTTGTGATTGAATTATTTTGATGAATTCCTTTATCTTGTATGAATTGTTTTATGATGTCATGATGTTTAAGATTCCCATTTGTATTACATGGGTTATGCAATGATGTATGATTTATGATTTTGTGGCACACATAAGAATGGTATAATTATGAGATGGGTGGGACCTATATCTCCCTCCAATGCATTGGGTAAAGATTTTATATCTCATGAGATAGACATGGCTGGAATGGTAGGTTATACCGGTTCAGTGAAACAGGACTGAAACGAGGGTGACTCGGTTCAGAAAGGGACTTTGTCCTCTAAGATAGTCTTGGAAATGAGTCTTGACTAACAAGAAATGATTCTCTGTGATTATGTGTGAATGCCACAAAGTTTCATGTTTTAAGTTATGATTATTGGGATTTCATTTCACTACTATGATTTATCCCAGGTTATTAAATTATGATCTCTTTTGCAGGTTAAGATTTCTAAAAGTTAGGTTCTTATGAATATGATGTGATTGATTATTCTTTTGTTTACCCTTACTGAGCATTCGAGCTCACCCTTTTATGTTTTCTTTTCCCCAGAATATAAAGAAAGGTTTTAGGTAAAAAAAGGGAAGATCTTTATAGGAGATATTGAAGATCTTTCACCACGATTAGAAGATTACGTCCCGAGTTTCCAAAGACACTAAACTATTATGATCCTTGTGTGTGTGTTTTTTTTATGTACTATGTATTCCGCAAAAGTAATGTAATGTTCATGTACGTTAAGCTTTGGTTCTCTACAGTTGGTATCAGAGGAAAGGTTTAGTCAACCTTTGGAAACTAGGATGCGAAAACGTTAGTGAGATCCCTAGAGATATTTCTAAGGTATGTCTAGGGATGTCCCTAAGGATAAGTATACGTATAAGATACAGTCCTAGAACTATGGTAATGATCATAGAATTTAACCTAAGAAGTTAGATATTGAGGATACTCCCCCTTTATAATGTTGTTTTCCCTAGCATGATTTTTGCCTCTCACACTATTCTTTTTGGGTTTTAGACGATGGCTGGAACCCGAAGGAACCGTGTTGATCAATGCAATGGACAATGAAATGATTGTCCTCCTGAACAAACAAATGTTATGGGAGATGGAGTGAAAAATCTTATTTCTATACTTACACAATCTATGAATCATTCTGGACTTCCAAATGAGCAGAGAAGGGAACAATATTATATTGAGTCCTTCATGAGGCAACGTCCACCGTCCTTTAGTGGGTCTTCCGATCTACTTATTGCTGAACAATGGATCAGTACCACTGAAAAGATATTTTCAGTTCTTCAATATTCTGAACATGATAAATTCATCTTAGCAGTATATCGTTTCGAAGGTGAAGCTGATCAATGGTGGAATCTTATCAAGAATATGAGGCAAAGAGATGAAATTGATTCCATGGAATGGGACGAGTTCAAGAACTTGTTTTTCAGTAAGTACTTCCCTCGTATTCTTCGAACGAAGATGGAAAAGGAGTTTCTTGAACTGAAACAGAAGGATGATGAATCTGTTGGTATATACGAAGCGAATTTTACAAGACTTGAAAGGTATGCATCTGGCATTATCATCCAACCTGAAAGTAAAGTTGATCGATTTTTCAGTGGCTTAAAACCAAGTCTTCGAAGGGCATTAGCTATACGAGACTTCAGTAGCTATGAAGAAATTGTGTGTTGTGCTATGAAGGTAGAAATGGAAGTTCGTGTTACATATCCATCTCATGGTTTTGAAAAGAAACAAAAGATGGAGTTCAAGGAGAAATCTCAGAAAAATGGTGAAAAGAAAATGAATGTTTCCTTATGCTAAAAGTGTGGAAAGAAGCATGGTGGAGATTGTCTTAAAGGGACTAGAAAATGTTTTATGTGTGGAAAAGAAGGTCATCGAGTAGCTGAGTGTTGAAGTAATGGAAAAAGGGTTTCTAATGATGTGAACAAAGAAAACACTATAGAGAACGCACCACCAACACTTCAATGTTTCAAGTGCAAGGAGATGGGACATTATGCCAATAAATGCCCTAATCCAAGGGTTAGTGATGATAAAAATGAGAAACCACTTAAGGAAAAGGACAAAGGGAAGTCACATGTGATCACTATTGGCGATGTTGAATATGAAAAAGATGTGGGGGAATGATTAAGTGTTTATGTAATGGGATTCCAAAATAGTGTTGTATATAGTATCGAGGAATATTGGAATATTTATGTATTGGTCTATTGTGGTTTTCAATAATTTTATGGTACCAGTAACCATGGAAAGTGATTGAGATATTTTTGGAAAAAGAATGATATGCGCATAATGAAGGGAAAACGAGAAAATTAAATATTTGACAGTATTCATGAGCTCATGATTGATATAAAAACTAAGTGATATCATGGTTTGAGTATATAGAATTATGAGGATTTTTGTATGTGGAAAGTGTTAACTTTTAACTGCATTCATGTTTTCACTAAGGTTCGATGGGTATTCAAGAGAATACATGATTAAGGCCTTTGAATGTTTGGAATGTTACCAACAAAACATATCTTATGATATATGGGGATCGACGATGGTGTTAAATCTCTGGTAATCGTTTTCACTATGTTATGAGAGTGGACTGCATTATTATGGATAAGATTAAAGAGTGGAATGGATTATGTTGGACATAAGTTAGTATTGTTTAAGGATAGAAGGTTTGCGATATTATTGATGGGATGTTATAGTAATATAGTTTTAGAAAAAGGACAACCTGCAGGACGGGCGACAGCCCATCGCGTCGGACAAGGCTATGGAAATCGAACCCACAACCGAAGTGCGACTGGCCTTTATCGCCTACCACTGGCCTACAGGAAGTCCCTGTTTAGTAGAAACTAATTTTATTATATTAAGCAGTATGATATATGAAGTATAAGTCCATTTTAGGAACCATATATGATTAATCTCACTATAGATCGACTTATGTATATAATTTTTGCTAACCTTTTGTTTGAGACAGATGGAATGAACTGATCTGCTAACACTTCACGAATAAAAAATTCAACTTCATTTATTTAAGAGATGAAGTGGAAATTGTTCAAGGCACGAACAACAGTGAGATTGTACCAAAATAAAGTAAGTATTTATTCTAATTCAAAATTTCAACTTTAGGGAAATGATCCTGAAAACCAAAAATGTTGTCCTAGTGATCTTATACCTGATGAATCAGATGGTACCTTATATCATCACAAATCTATGGATTTGTGATTACTGGCTTTTCCATAGCCATGTTCTCTACCACTCTCCATCAGAACATGATGGTTAGATTTCTCTTCCATATCCATATTTTCACCTATGTGGAAACCTAATGATTAGTTTATTTGGGTAATCGTTACATTTCATACATTAGTTTTTAAAGCCAAGTTTTGGTATTCCTTTTTACGATGTGGGTTTCTATTAAATAATATTTCGAATAGTAAACCATTTATAACCCCGACGAATTTCATGGGCGAAATTCATTTTAATGGGGGTAGAATGTAACAGCCCGAGATTTTATGAAAAATATTCTTTTTAATTTCACTAATGTATTGTGTTGTACGCTACACCAAAAGGAGCTTGCACAACACGCATCCTTGATTTTCCTTACATTACATGCAATCGCGACCTTCCTCGATAGCATGTGTAGTACGCAATAACGAGTTTCACTAAACAACAATACACTATTAAAATATTATTAAAACTAGCCGTTATGAATAGTAATAACCACTTTTTGAAATTTTGAAATTTTATTTTTCAAAATGGAATTCATTTTTGGATTCATAATATAGAAATTAGCTTAGGGTGAAATTTTGGTACTTTTCGGATAACTTTTATTTTCTGATGAATAGTGAAAATTACTAAATTTTAATTAAAAACAACTTTTTTAATCGAAATAATTAATAGTGATAAATTATTAATTTGAGTGGTTTTAAGGTATATTTAGAATATAGTTTTACAATTCAATGCAATGTTGGTCATTGGATGTAATTTCACATTTACACCAGATATAAACAAGTGTTAATCTTTTGATAGTTATTATCTCTTAAAAACACGCTATTTGTTGTGACAGCGGAAATTAATTATAAAATTAATTAATGCAACTTATATGTTGGGAATTTTGTAAAATAGAAATCATTTTTGAATTCGGGATATCAATTATAGCTTAGGGTGAAATTTTGGCATTTTTCTGAAAAACTTCAATTTTTAATGAATAGTGAAACTACTAAGTGGTAGTTAAAAAATTAATTTTTTCATAAATCTTAATTTTACCGCTTCTGTGAATGGAATTTCAAAAATTCGAGACACACAGTTGATGTCAGTAAGTAAAATGTGGTTCAATGAGATGAAAATAATTTTTGGTGAATAGTAACTTTTTACTTTCATTTACCACTGTTAAAAGTAAATAGGGTAATTAAGGGTAAAAATGATATTAATATTACCCTAACACATGTCCTAATCCTATTGGACAAGTGTATCTCGACCAAAAACAACCTTAAGTGTAAAATATTATCAATTAGGCCCACTTGGATTAGATTAGGACATTTATTATTAATTTATTTAAAGAAGCGTTAAAATAGTTAAAATCAATGTTTAATAAGTAAATCATTTTTAATATGGGGTTATACATAAGATAAATTCGACTATAAATATTCATTAGAAATATAAAAATATTTCATACATAATAGTATTTTATTTATAATTTTTCGACATTAAATAATTTAATTTATTTATGACACAATGATGATGCAGTAATTATCTTATTAATGAAATATTGACATAATTGATGTTATAAACACCAAAATAATTGTAATTTGAAGCTTTTTATGAATCCCACTAATTTTATAGGTTACTATGATATATTAGTGTTGATTTAATCAACTTGGTTCGAACATATAATTCTGTTATGACTTTCACAAAAATCATATATCAAATAGTGTCAAAATTGACACAAAATAGTTTTTAAATCAAATATTATATTATTAATTGTTATTTTATTCCTAAAAATCTAAGGTTCGGCCAAATGACTTAGATAAAGATATATATATTAATAATAAACAATTTGGGGTTCGTTTGGCATGTTATTGTAAGTGTATTAACCATATAGTGTAAGAAAACAAAAAGACACGGTAAAAGTTAAATTATTTAACTTAGAGTTAAATCTAATTGATAAGGTTAAAATAATAACCTAAACTTGTCTAAATCCTATTGGTTGATATGATTTCGACCCATCCCCACTTTAGCTTCAAAATAAGACCCTTTGGAACCATTATAAACCGATTTTTACTTTAATATAAAATAATATTTTGAGATATTCCTAAGGTGCCCCTCTCCTCCCTTATAAAAGGGCACCTCCTCCCTCTCTTCCTCACACAACTTTGAGCCTTCAATCTCGGCCAAACCCTGCCAAAATATCTTCTCCACTTCCCTAGTATCATCCTAGAGGTCCTGGTATTCTTCAATGACCATCCTTAGTTCCTTAAGTGGAGGTTAAGTGAAGGCGCGTCAAAAAGAGGTAATATCCATTACCGATCTTTTTCAATTTCTTTCTTCTTCAAATTCTTCTTCTTTAGTTGTTTCATGATAAATTAATAACATCAGTATTTATTATATACTGATATGTTATTATAAATATGAAACAACTCTAAATAACCTTATATCCATCCTACGGAAAAAGGAAATCACCGCGCGTGCGTACGTACGAAATACCGTCTCCACGCCGTGGTGTAATCTATTTTCCATCACCACCTTAATTAGATGGGTATAATGGTGTAATGAGTAACTATATATGATTATTATAAAGTGATATTGATACTAAAATAGTATACAAACACTTCAACACAATTCCACGACCATGGGAACGATATCATCGCTCGTGCGTACGTACGGACTACCGTCTCCACGACGCGATGAGATTAATTCTCAATGATTAACCATTCATGAATGATTATAAAGTATATATAATAAGTACTAATGAAATAGATGAAATAATAATGATACTGGATTTATTTATATTTATATGTATGTCATCTACTTAATTCCCCTCAATTCAATAAGGAAACGAAAACAGCGTTCATGCGTACATACGGACTACCGTCTCCATGAACGGTGTATTTATTTCCATTTACTGATTTATTATATATATTTATATTATGAATATATATATATATATAAATCATGTTTTATATTCTGTAATTAAGTAATCATGATCTAAGTAATCATATGAATAATTACAAGTCAAAACACGGACGATAAATGAAACAATTTTACCCAAAACGCTCTTTAACATGGAATTTACAAAAGAACGGGTAATATAATGTCATAAGTGAACCATATATGATATCATAACAATAAATATGATTCTGTAATAAGTCAATTACATTATTTAAATCATTATACAGGAGGTTCGGACACTTACGAAGCAAATCGGACCTAAGGTAAGGGGAAATATCACAATCTCATTTTATCCGAGATTGTTTATAATTTGGTATTTACTGGGGTGTATTTTATCATCCACATCCATGTTCCCTAAATATGTAATATTGTTTCCATACAATTACAATAGTTTAAATCCAATTTTACCCTTCGGTGAGTTTTTAGTAAAAGATATGAAAGGAATCTTTTTTCGTTTTTCGTACGAGGTACTTTTTTGACTTTTCCGACAAAAGTACGTAGAATTTTTTTTTAAACTTATACGACATGAATGGATTTTTAAAACATTATTTCCAAGAAGATTCCTTTACAAGTTTTCAAGTTTATCTTTAATCAACTTCTTTTATTTTAAAGTCGTATGACATGTTATGAAAGGAAAAGTGTTTTTGAAGAAGAAAGGATATTTTCCTCAAGAATGGAGTTCAAGTGTTTTATCAAAATTATTTTCCATCTATGAAAATAAAGGGTTCTGTTTTTATCCCTATTATTACATTTATTTGATCATGTTGTGATTGAATTATTTTTATGAATTCCTTTATCTTGTATGAATTGTTTTATGATGTCATGACGATTAAGATTCCCATTTGTATTACATGGGTTATGCAATGATGTATGATTTATGATTTTGTGGCACACATAAGAATGGTATCATTATGAGATGGGTGGAACCTATATCTCCCTCCAATGCATTGGGTAAAGATTTTATATCTCATGAGATAGACATAGCTGGAATGGTAAGTTATACCGGTTCAGTGAAATAGGACTGAAACGAGGGTGACTCGGTTCAGAAAGGGACTTTGTCCACTAAGATAGTCTTGGCAATGAGTCTTGACTAACAAGAAATGATTCTTTATGATTATGTGTGAATGCCAAAAAGTTTCATGTTTTAAGTTATGATTATTGGGATTTCATTTCACTACTATGATTTATCTCATGTTATGAAATTATGCTCTCTTTTGCAGGTTAAGATTTCTAAAAGTTATGTTCTTATGAATATGATGTGATTGATTTTTCTTTTGTTTACACTTACAGAGCATTCGAGCTCACCTTTTATGTTTTCTTTTCCCCAGGATTTAAAGAAAGGTTTTAGGTAAAAAAAAGGGAAGATCTTTATGGGAGTTATTGAAGATCTTTCACCACAATTAGAAGATTACGTTCCGAGTTTCCAAAGACACTAAACTATTACGATCCTTGTGTGTGTGTTTTTTTTTATGTACTAAGTATTCCGCAAAAGTAATGTATTGTTCATGTACGTTAAGCTTCGGGTCACTACAGTACCCAAGTTGACCCATGGATTGTCTTGGTCGGCCATGACTCATCCAACTGGAGTAGGACAAGTGTCAAGCTCATCACATATTATTAAAACATTATTTTTACCTTAAACTACACTAATTACCTCTAATCGCAATTAAGAACTTGAAATTTACTATTCACCAAAAAAATAATTTTAATCTCATTGAATCTCATTTTACTTCTTAATGACAACCATGTATGTCGGATTTTTGAAAATCAAATCATAGAAGTGGTAATATTTCATTTAAACGAAAAATCAGTTATTTAACTACCACTTAGTGGTTTCAATATTCATCAAAAATTGAAGTTTTTCATAACAATGCCAAACTTTCACCCTAAGCAATAATTGATATTCCGAATTCAAAAATGATTTCTATTTTAAAAAATTACAAACATATAAGTTGCATTAATTAATTTTATAATTACTTCCCGCTGTCACAACAATAGCGTGTTTTTAAGAAACAATTTATATCAAAAGATTGGCAATTGTTTATGTCCAATTTCAATGTTAAATTAATTCTAATGACCTCCATTGGATAAAATGGTCAAAATATATTCTAATTATACTTTAAAACCACTAAATAGTATAATTTATCACTATAAATTATTTTGATTAAAAAAGTTGTTTTTAAGTAATTTTCACTATTCATAAAAAATTGGAAGTTCTCAGAAAATTACAAAAAATTCAACTTTGGATAATTTCGATATTACGAATACAAAAATGAAGTCCGTTTTGAAATATAAAATTTCTATAATTTTAAAAAGTGGTTATTACTATTCATAACGGCTAATTTGATTAGTCGCGGTGTTTTAGAACTCGATGTTGCTTACAATGCAAGCTATTGCATTATTGAATGAGAAGCGTATCGTGGAAGCTCGGGGTGTTACATTCTCCCCTCCTTCAATAAATTGCGTCCTCGCAATTTGAAATTTTTCTTTGAAAATAAAAGGTTGAAAAGAGAAAATACCTTTGAGGAAAACCCACATCGGAAATAAGATTAATAAAATTTAGCCCTAATAAGAGGGAATGGGAAATGAAAAAGTCACCACCCAATTATGATCTCGATTAGGAGAACATTGGTGGCAATTAGAGACATATAATTGGAGGAAAAACGTAAATATTTGTAGGGAGTGATTGAGGTCATCAATCACAATTAACTGTCAAATTGAGGGCCTCAAAGCCTTCAATCTATGTTGATTTAAAATATAATCAGTTCAACAAGACATAAGGTATTAGGATAACACATTTTATTGTTTTAATATCCCTTTACTAAAGTTTAAGAATTAATTTATTCATTGAATAAGAGATAGGTATATATATATTTATGCTTGACAATTAGTGTTTCAACCATCAACTCATCTTTCACTCAAAAAGATAATAGAACTCAAAAATATTATACTTATCCTAATTGTATAAGGTTACAAATGTTAACACATACCATTTAGATTAGTAAAATTATTTTGTAATAACCAGGGACTTCCTGTAGGCTAGTGGTAGGAAATAAAGGTCTGTCGCACTATGGTTGTGGGTTCGATTCCTGCAGCTTTGTTCGACGTGACGGGTTATGCCCCACACTGCAGGTTGTCCTTTTCCTGAAACTATAGTATCATAATATTCCAAAAATAATCTTCATAAATTTTTTAACCTTAAACAATACTATCCAAAGATCAACTTAATCCACTCCAACCTTTATAGTTATCCAAAATACCTCTGTCCAGACTTTCTCTAAAAGGTCTCTAAATTCCAAAATCATTTTATCAGATTCCGCAAAAAAAGTAAAGTTTCTCTTATTGTCACATACTAAAAATATAATTACCTTTATCATATTAAAACCTTACTGAAATCAACAAGTACTGTAGTAAAATCCTTATATATATATCACATTATTCTAATAACCAGAATATAATCCATGAGTCCAAAAGCACCAATACATTAGTTATTCTGCTTCAACTGTAGTAACATCATAAGATTGTACTTGATTCCTTGGCCTTTTCTGAGGTATGTTTCCCTGTCGCTTAGGACATTCATTTGCATAATGACCCATTTCTCTACAATTGTAGCATTCAACTTTGATAGCCTCTTTCTTTCCCTTACAATCACGAGCCTGGTGACCCTTTTCTCCACATTTATAACAAACTCCCATTCCTTTTAGGCAAGTACCAGGGTGATTCTTCCCACAATTATCACATAATGGAAAATCCTTCTTTCCCTTTTTCCCTTTATCTGTCTCTTGTTCCACCGTTCTCTTCTTCTCTTGCTTTACTTTGTTGTCATAAGACTTAGAGAATTCCTTTTCTGTCTTGATAGCACACGAGACAATATCTTCACATGATGATAAGGATTGTGATACTAAAGCTCGATGGAGAAATGGTTTTAACCCATCAAAGAAACGATCAATCTTACTCCTTGGGTTACATATATAATCGGAAGCATGCCTCACTAACCTTGTAGAGTTAGCCTCATACTTTGCGAAATTCTCATCCTCCTTCTGCCTCAGACTCATAAATTGCCTTTCCATATCTACTCGATGGTCACGATGAAAGTATTTTTCTAAGAAAAGATCTTTGAACTCCCTCCATTCCATATTCGATACGTCATCATCTTCATTTGTGTTTTGAATCAGCGACCACCACTGATCGACATCTCCAGTGAGGCGGTAAACTGCCATGACAACCTTCTCCCTTTCGCTACTCCCCAAGGCGTGGAATATTTTCTCTAAGGAGTTTATCTATTTCTCATCTATTAACGGATTTTTACCCCCATTAAATGTTGGTGGTTATTGCCTCATGAAGCGGTCTAACATCGATCCTCCACGTTGCGGATCAGGGTGCTCCATACGAGTAAGGTTATTATTCATAACCTGAGTGAGTTGTCCCAGTATGGTAATAAGTTGATCAGCACCAGTTGTATCTCCAGATCCACAATAATTATCTTGAGCAGGAGGGCAATACCTACATGGAGTTCGTGCATTGATACGGATTCCATTCCTTCCACTAGGCGCCATTTCTATAAAATTGCATAAACTAGATTATTTTATGAATCAAAACACATAATTCCGTACTTGTAAAACACTTAACACTAATTGAACTATTTTATGGATATAATCCCTAATCATAAAAAACGTTTTCTTTGAGGAAGTATATACTCATAACCCTTCATAGTGGTTTGTAAAGAAATGAGAATTATCCTAAGCATAGCCCCCGGGAGTGTCGTAACCAAGAGTGCAGCAAGGCCCGTTGTCGTGCACCAGTTCCCGTTCGAGTCTAGCTCAAAGAAGTGTTTTCGGGTTTTACCCCTAGGTACATCTGTGCTAGAGCCGCCTCTACCTGCTCGTATCCAGACAGGGATGTATTGCTCGGAAAACTCACAACATCTCTATAATACCAAAATTCTAGGAAGTTCTTCTATACTAATCCTTAAAGTCTATCTTCGGGCTATGTGCTCTAATCAGAGTTTATCTAAATCTAGCTTCCAAGGTTAGTAATAACCTCCCTCTGATACCAACTGTAACGCCCCAACCCCAGCTACCCAGAGTCGATGGATTACTTCGTAACATTGTTATGATCACAAAAGATCAAGTTTCGAAAGACCGATTAGTTTAGTAGCCTTGAAAACACTAGATACATTCGTAAACGTTACATTACATCATAAAGTGAAAAACTACAATAACAAAGTCTCCATAGTCCACTCTTATATCCTCTTCTGACAATCCCTGCAGGTCATTCATAAAATAACTCTTCACATCCTGGAAAATATTAAAACATTGAAAGGGGTGAGCTCAGATGCTCAGTAAGGATAACAATAATGCGGAAGCTTTCATAAATAAACATAAAAATTTAAGGCAATGTATAACTAAAACAAAAGCCTTTTAAACTTGAACATCAACATAATATGGAAAAAGTAAAATGAGATAATTCCATTCACTTCCTCACATGGATATTCTACTGGTCGAATAATCACATGCAATATCAATAACCACTTTCATAATGAGGGAATGTATAATTCCAGACATTCTGAAACATTTTGTCAAGGCCTCGGCCAATACGTCTAAAATGATTAAGGCCTTGGCCAAAACCATAAATAAAATTGGGAAAGGGCCTCGGCCAATTCCACGTCTAGTTGTCTCATGATACCTACAGATGCATCTTGGAGCTATAGAGGGCTCCACCCGTCACTTATTAAGTCTAATACATTCCTCATATGAATAGGTTTAAACATAACATAAATATTCGTATTAAAACTGGCATACGAAATGTCAAAAATTTATCCATAAACTATGGATGGTATAAAAATAACACATCCACAGTCAAATATATCACAAAATGTTCAATGGATGTTTTGTATCATAAATCAATTTCAATTAAACTTAAAACCCATCAAAGGATGTTGACATAGATGAAATCAAAGCTATTTGAGTGAAATATCTCTCCTTTTTGAAATCATTTAAAAGTACAATAATTATAAAATAATACATTTACTTTGAAAATACTTTTATAAGCTTGTAAGGGAATCTTCAACGAAGTTATACTGGTGGAAAATAGCCGCACCCTCCGTATAAGTTAAAAAACCATTCTTACCTTAAATTTGTCAAAAAGGTCAAAAAGTACATTGTTTGGAAAACGACGGTAAGATTCCTTTCAAAAACGTATAAGGGTATAAATGACTTTAACCCATTTTCTATTTAATAGTAAAAATGTTTTGAAATAAATTTTTAAGAAACATGGATGTGGATGATAATGAGGTCCCATTAGATAATTATGTATAAACAACCTTGGATAATGAAGAGGTTGTGAAGTAAACCCTTACCTCATGTCGGACTTGACTCAACCGTTCTTTAACCTCCTGAATAATAAACTAGAGTTAATATATACCTTATTAAGAACCATTTTCAATTTCATTATCCTTTTTATATCACTTATTACAATGATATGAACATTATGTAATTATTTAAGTTAATAACGGTCGTTTTGTCGATCTTTGGTACTTGAGTCAACAATAAACTTCTTATAATTACAAGTTGTTTATGTGGTAAACTATCCATTATCTCCCGAATTCTATTCATGATTTAGATGTCATATATATCATATATTTCCAGTATATACATTCATTTATAACATTACGTAAAATTTAGAGGTAAGAAATGAAATGCACCGTTCAAGGAGACGGTAAGCCGTACATACGCATGAACGCTACTTTCATTTATATTTCGTATTTAGTGAAATCATAATGATATAAATTTTTAATATAATTCCACTATAATATAGAATATAATACCATTTACTCCATCCTTTATACATCCCACATATTGTATTAACGATTCAAATCACTTTGAGGGGGCGGTAGTCCGCACTTCCAAAAATGAAATTATCGCGTTACCCATAATGGAAATCATAAAGTATGCCATAAATGAGAAATACAGAAGTATAAGTAAAACATAAACATATTATATATCCTATATAAATATAGTTACATCTTAATGTCCACCTTTGAAGGTGTTATATGATTGTTGAACAATCATCGTTTCGTGAGGATGAAATTTTTCATCCACAGAAACTGTATGTTCTTTAACCATTTGATGTAGGTGTGTGTATGTGTAGCTATAATCCTTCTTATAACAACATCCTAGTATATTGAGGATACTGGTGTTGTTACAAAAGAAATGAATAAAAAGATTTTATGGGGTTGGAGAAGAAAAATAAAACAAAATAACATTAGAGAAGACATTACCTCAAAATCGGGTAACTCTTTTTGATTTGATCCAATGGCTTCCTTGGGAAGAGTTCTGACCAAAGTGAGGCTTCTAGGAGTAATAGGGGGAAGTTGGGAGAGTATTTTGGCAGAGGTTGGCCGGGAAAAATGGCTTGAAAGTGTGAATGAGGTGGTAGAGGTGGTGGCCTTTTATAAGAGGAGAGGAGGGGCACTCTTGGAAAGTAAGGAAATTTTACATTATTACACAATGCTTTTCGGATTCTAAAGGTCCCACACTTATATAATTCGTGGATAAGGTGATAAGGGTTCTAAATCTACCCATCCAATAGTCTTTGGACAGGTGTAAGCCTTGGATTGTACATTATCATTTCATTTTATTAAAATCGTTAAATAATGAGGTCATCGCTGCATCATAATTATGTCATAAGTAATTTAATTTATTTAATGCCTAAAAATTATAAAAAAACACTATGATGTAGGAAATATTTTTAGCTTTCCAATGACTATTTATAGTCAAAAATGTGACTTTTATAACCCCATGTAAAAATTGTTTTAGTAAAACATTTCATGTTTGTGTCATTTTTTACTTTAACATTAAATAAAAGGTATTTATGTCATTTTCCAACTAAAGTGGCTCAATGGGGTCCCCAAGTTGACCCATGGATTGTCTTGGTCGGACATGACTCATCCAATAAGAGTAGGAAAAGTGTCAAGCTCATCTCATATTATTCAAACATTATTTTTACCTTAAACTACACTAATTACCTCTAATCGCAATTAAGAACTTGAAAGTTACTATTCACCAAAAAATTATTTTAATCTCATTGAACCTCATTTTACTTCTTAATTACAACCATGTATGTCGGATTTTTGAAAATAAAATCACAGAAGTGGTAATATTTCATTTACACGAAAAATCAGTTATTTAACTACCACTTAGTGGTTTCACTATTCATCAAAAATTGAAGTTTTTCATAACAATGCCAAAATTTCACCCTATGCTATAATTGATATTCTGAATTCAAAAATGATGTCTATTTTAGAAAATTCCAAACATATAAGTTTCATTAATTAATTTTATAATTAATTCCCGCTGTCACAACTATAGCGTGTTTTTAAGAAACAATTTATATCAAAAGATTGGCAATTGTTTATGTCCAATTTCAATGTTAAATTAATTCTATTGACCACCATTGGATAAAATGGTAAAAATATATTCTAATTATACTTTAACACCACTAAATAGTATAAATTATCACTATAAATTATTTTGATTAAAAAAGTTTTTTTTAAGTAATTTTCACTATTCATAAAAAATTGGAAGTTCTCAGAAAATTACAAAAAATTCAACTTTGGATAATTTTGATATTACGAATACAAAAATGAAGTCCATTTTGAAATATAAAATTTCTATAATTTTAAAAAGTAGTTATTACTATTCATAACGGCTACTTTGATTAGTCACGGTGTTTTAGAACTCGAAGTTGCGTACAATGCAAGCTATTGCATTATTGAATGAGAAGCATATCGTGGAAGCTCGGGGTGTTACATACTATACACAAGTCGACCATAATTTTATATTTAATTATTAAATCATTATGATGTCATTAAAATACCAAAAACTCAAAACTATATTTTTACCACTCATGAAAAATTCATGTATTTTAGAAAAATCCCAAAAATTCACCCTAACCATTTTTTGATGTGTAGAATTCAAAAATTAATTCCATTTTTTTAAAATAATTTTCTAATTATTTCTAATTTAATTATTAAATAAAATCATAGTTAATTTGAAAAATAAAAATTTTAAAGGTATAATTAGTTATATATCAAAATTAAAAATTAATTAAGATATAATTATCTTATTACATTAAAAAAATAAAATATTATCATTATTTACTATTTATAAGGGTCATATTACTATTCATATTACTATTGAAAAGGGTATGTTACTATTCATAAAAAAATCAAGTTGGTTCTATCAAACTCCAGAAGACTTACTGGTCACAACTCTAGATGACCGTTTTTTGAAATTCCAAAACAAAAAAGAGGAAAATCCATGTTTAATGACTTGGTTTTGACTATCTCCTAAATAACCAAGTGTTGTTTCAAAGGAACAAAGTGCTTTATGAAATATAGGCTATGAAAAGAATATATTTAATAGAATCTTGGAAAAAAATGTTTCGGGTGTTATGTTATTCCCTGCTTCGGAAATTTTGACCTTGAAATTTTATGCATAAAGCCCACCAAAATGATCTGTGTGGTGCTTCTTCATGAAATCCTCTAGTTCCCTTGTTGCTTCCTCCATATTTTGGTTTCTCCAAAGAACCTTTACTAGACGAGTTGTCCTATTTCTCAATACCTACTCCCTTGTGTCAAGAATCCCAATAGGCTTTTCCTAGTATGACAAATCAGGTTTCAGTTCAATTTCTTCATAGGTGAGTACATGCATTGGGTCAGGAATATATTTCTGGAACACTGATACATGGAACACATCATAGATGTTAGAGATATTTGGCGGCATTACTAAATGGTAAGCTACTACTTAGATTCATTCCAGAATTTCATATGGTCCGATATACCTGGGGCTTAGTTTCCCTTTCTTACCAAACTTTTAGACACCCTTCCATGGAGATACTTTCAGAAAAAAAAGATCTCCCACCTGGAATTCCAAATCCTTTCTCTAAGTGTCCGCATAACACTTCTTCCTACATTGGGATGCTATAATATTGGTTTGTATTGTCTTCACCTTTGTCATGGTCTCTTCAATAAGTTGTGGTCCTATAAGTTTCCTCTCACCAACTTCACCCCAATAAGTTGGAGTTCGAAATCTCTTTCCATATAATGCTTTATATGAAGCCATTAGAATACTAGAATGGAAACTATAGTTGTATTAAAATTCCACCAAAGGAATATATTGATCACACATACCTTGGAAGTCAAGAGATCATGAAATCTGTATATCTTCTAGAGTTTGAATAGTCCTTTCAGACTGTCCGTCAGTTTGGGGGTGGTAAGCAGTACTCATATGAAGCTCTATATTCAAATACTTCTTTAGACTTTTCCAGAATTTTTATGTAAAATTGGTGTCTTGATTGGTTAAAATTTATAGAGGTTCACCATTATGTATTACAACTTCATTAATATACAATCTTTCCAGGAACTTAAGTGGTAAATCATCTATTATAGAAAGGAAATGTGCTGATTTTGTGAGAGGATCAACAATTACCCCTATTTCATCATTCCTTCAAGGTGTCCTCGGTAGTTCAGTGATAAAATCCATCATAATGTTATCCCACTTCAACATAAAAATAGGTAGAGGTTTCATCACTCCTTTAAGATTTTGTCTCTCTACCTTCACTTGTTGACAAACTGGACACCTTGACACGTAGTCAAAAGTTTTCCACTTCATATTATACCACCAGAAATATTACTTCAGATCTCTATACATATTTGGGATACTTGGGTGTATAGAGAAACTTGAGCTATGCACATAGTCTAATTGTTCCATTTTTAGCTCAGGTAGTGATGGAACACATAACCTCTTCCCAAATTTTAGAAGTTCTTCTTTATACATGAAGTCATCCAGTCTCCCATCCTTGAAAACACTAATTCTCTTGTGCAGATTCTCATCAACAGATTGAGAGACTTTTATCTTCCCTAATAAAGATATTTTAGTAATCATTTGAAAGAGATAAGATTTTTCCCCTTCCTTAAAAATTCCCATAACCATATTTAGAAGATAAAAAAATATAGTATCTCTCTCAATATTCATTTGAGTCAAAAGTCTATGATCCTTCCTTCTTAATGCATCTTCCACCTTATTCGCCTTTCTTGGGTGGTAGTGTATTGAACAATCATAATCATTGAGTAACTCAAGCCATCTCCTTTGCCTCACATTGAGTTATTTTTGTGTGAAAATGTACTTCAAACTCTTGTGGTCTGTATAAATCTCAAATATTTCTCTATAGAGATAATGTATCCATATTTTCATAGAAAATATTATGACTCCTAACTCAAGATAATGAGTTGGATAATTCTACTAATGGGTCTTCAACTATCTTGCTGCATAAGAAAAAACTTTATCATTTTTCATAAGGACGCAACCCAACCCAACCCATTCTTTGATGCATCACTGTATATCACCAATCCATCACTTCCAGACGGAAGAGTAAAAATTGGAGCATTGGCCAATCTTCATTTCAATTCTTCCAAGCATTCGGTACACTCTTTTTTCCACACAAAATTAACTTCTTTACATGTGAGCTTGGTTAGTGGGTTATCCAGTCAAAAAAAATTCTGAATGAAACGCCGATAGTAACCTTCTAAGCCAATATAAATGTGTACCTCAGTTATGTTTGTTGGTGTGGGACAATCATGTATTTCCTTTGTCTTTGCAGGATCAACTAGGATTACATCCTTAGAGAAAATATGGCCAAGAAAAGTAACTGATTGAAGCTAGAATTCCTTCTTTTTAAACTTCTTATATAATTTATTTTTTCTAAGAGTTATGAAAATAACCCGGAAGTGATTCTCATGGTCTTCATAGAATTATGAGTATACCAGGATATCATCGATGAATACCACAAAAAATTGATCAAGTTATTCCTTGAAAAATATATTCATTAAATCCATGAAAACAGTGGGGGCATTTGTCAGTCCAAAATGCATAACTGTAAACTCATAAAGCCCATACCAAGTCTGAAATGCTGTCTTAGAAATATCATCCTTCCTCACATGAAACTGATGATATCTGAATCTAATTTCAATCTTTGAAACGTATTGATATCAATGAATTGGATCAAATAAATCATCAATCTGGGGCATAAGATACTTATTCTTTATTGTAATAGCATTAATTTCCCGATACTCAATGCAAAGCCTCATGGATCCATCTTTCTTCATGACAAAGAGGATAGGGGATCCCCATGGAGAAACACTAGGTCAAATAAATATTTTTAAACTCAAATACTCTAGTTGTTTATTTAGATCTACTAATTCCATAGTGTCCATTCTATAGGGATTTTTTGATATAGGTCTTTCATTAGGAATTAAATCAACAGAGAACTCAACTTCCCACTCTGGAGGATGTCCAGGTATATCCCTTGAAAATACATCAATGTACTCTTTCAATATGTGCATATCATCAATTTGAAGATTTATTTCCTCTCCCAAATATATTTATTTATCTTCCTCTCAATGTATTGCATTTTGTATAACTAATGGGGGTGGTTTTAGAAATGAATCATGTGGCGAAGTTTCTTCCCTAAAGACAAGGGATTCTACACCATTTTAAAAATTTGTAACTTCCTTCTTCTTACAATAGATCTTCGCATCATAATTTTACAGCCAATCCATACCGAAAATTATATCAAATTAAGTCATTGGTATGATGATAAGGTTAGGAACTAAATCACATTTTGTTTTATAGAGAGAGACTAGTTGAAATGCCTTTATTGCAATGTTACATCACCTGATAGTTTTGACTGACAACTCCTTTGTTAAATCAAATTGGACATGTATAATTTTCTTAGAAAACTCGGAAGATATAAATTAATGTGATGATCTAGAATCAAATAATTTTTTGGCTATGTTTGAGGAAATAATTAAAGTACCTGCCACCACGTTATTAAAAATTTCATCTTCCACGGTTGTAATCGCATAGGCTCTCCCTTATTCTCTTGGATTTTTCTTAGGCATGTTGCCTTGGAGCTTAGGAAAATCACTTGAATTGTTTTCCATCTCTATGAAATTGTAGTATTGAATATCATTGAATTGATTCTTCCCCTTTCATTCATCAGATCAATGACCCTTTTATTCACATTTATAGTAGGCTCCCATTCCTTCTAATCATTTCTTGAGATGATTCTTTCCACAGTTCTTACATAATGGGAATAACTTTTTCCCCTTTCTCTAATTTGGTGATTCTCGTTTTCATTTGTTATCAGAGCACAACTTCTTATATTGGTCTCCTTTGAAAATATTTGATCTAGCAAATTCCTCCTATATTTTGATGGCACTTGATACAATTTCTTCATATGATGAAAATGATTGAGAAGCCAGTTCCCTTTAAAGACTTTTCTTAAGACCTTCAAAGAAATGATCAGTAGTTTTTACTGAGTCATGTACGTAATATAGGGAATACTTAACCATACTGGTGAACGTATCCTCTCACTCTGCAACACTGTCTTTTCACTTTGTTTTAAGCTAGGTAATTTCCTCTTCATCTCAATTTGTTTCTCGTGAGGGAAATATTTTTTGAAGATTATTTCCATAAAAGTACTTCATTCCATATTATCCATTTCTTCTTCCTCCATGGTATTCTCAATCAAGGACCACCCTTGAGATAATAAACTGCCAGTACTAACTTTTCATTTTCATTACATCTTAATGACATGAATATCTTTTCAAGGGGCCTCATCCACTTCACAGTAACCACGGGGTTAGTAGTCCTGCTAAAAGATGGGGCCTTCAGCCACATGAAACAATCCAACACAGGGGTGGAATGGTTATTCATTACAACCTGAGTAAGTAGTCCCAATATTGTTATGATATGATCTGCTCCAACATTGACTGTATTGACATGCTCAGTAGGGATATCCCTACCGTGCCCACAAGTATTGATTCACCTTCTTCTGTTAGACACCATTTCTAAATAATGGGATACACTAGATTAATTTATGAATCTCAAATAGAAAATCATTTAACATATATGTAAATTCTATGCACATCTAATCTTTTAAAAATGGTTTCTATGAGGAAAAATTTAAATTAAACTCCATCATAATGGATTGTAAAAATAATGTAAATTATCCTAAGTATATCCCCCGAGAGTTTCGTAACCAAGAGTGCAGCAAGGCCCGTTGTTGTGCACTAGTTCCCGTTTGATTCTAGCTCAAAGCAGTGTTTTCAGGTTTTACCTTTAGATATATCTGTGCCAAAGCCGCCTCTACCTGCTCATTTCCAGACAGGGATGTATTTCTTAAAATATAATCATAATCTATTCCTTCACAAAATACCAGGACGTTCTTGTACATTTATCCTAAAATACTACCTTAGGGCTTTGTTTCCTACTATACATTTCCTACTCTAGTTTCCATGTATTCTAATAAGCTTCCTCTAATACCAACTGTAACACCCCGACCCATCTAGATCGGATCCAGTTCATTACTTATTATATTGGCATGGTTATAAGGAATGAAAACCTCACAGGAATGATCAGTTTAGTATTCTTGAAGAAACTTTATACATAGATGTTACTCAAATTACATTTTAAAAGTTTACATAATTCAATACTTAATGAAAACTAAAAGTTGCATCCATAAGAACTCAATAAATGGTCTCCTATTTGTCACCTATCGAAACTAAACAATGACAGGGGTGAGATAAAACACTCAGTAAGGGATAAAATGGCGGGAGCATGAATAAATAATAACTGAATTGTGAATCATCCACAACACCATATGTTGAAACTCAAATCAAAACTTATAATAATTAATTATAAATAGTTTATAATTAATTATTTAATTTATTTTGAAATTATAATAATATTTATAAATTTATTTATATAAATCCAAAATGTGAAAAATCTCTCTAGGTCATCACATTATTCAAAAACCAATGGAAACAAGATGTGTTCTCTTCCAAATTCACCCTAATACATATGAAATATGAAAACCCAATATAATAATATTGATTCAATTGAAAAAATAAATCAATTTAGTGATGAAACCCTTCTAAAATTATTATGATGATATACCTTTATTGAAATTATGGGTGATGGTGTCCATTTACTTTCAAAACTTATCTTATAGAATGTTTCATGATATACCCATTAAATTGTGGTGATTCCCACCATGCACTAATGTAAATCAATAAGAATCCGAAACCATAATTGGGTGAATTTTGGGATTAATGAAGGGAAGAGAGATAAAAAGGAGTATCTTACCTCGGATCACCAAAAATAAACCACTTAGAACCACCCGAAATTATGTTGGTATAAGTGAGGTGGAGGAAGCAAGCTTCTCTCCCCTCCCACAAACACTCCATTAACTAAAACTATCATGTGTTGAGTAGCCATTTTAATTAAAAAAACAACCATGAAGGGTTTCATTGAATGAAAATGTGTCCACTCCATGAATACCTTGGGAAGAGGTTCCTCCCTCACTTTTTTGAATCTAATAGTGTGACCACACTGGTCATGCTAAGAATGTTGTACTACTGAATGTTTATGGTTGACAGCCCTCCTAACCCCCCTATGATCTTCTCTCAAACTCATAGGCTCTCCACTAAATCCTAAACCATACCAAAATCCATGTTTTATGATATGAAAATTAACATAACATTGTTTCAATATCCATTTCTCAAAATAAAATATCCACCAAAATGAAAATTTAAATTTCCCTATAATTTCATTAGCCATACAGAAAAGGGGTATTACAATATCTCCACCATAAAACATATTGTCCCTAAAAATTCTCAAAAAAATATGAACCACAAAACCCATCCTAATCAAGTATCCAACTCATGATTAACCTATCATTTTCAATATCATAATGCAAAATGACATCCCATTTTGCAAATCAAAATGAAATGCGCACAATCCATTGCTCGATATGACCATCCAAACATCGAGATGATCCTCCATGGTTCTTGTACGTATTGGGAATGTACAATGTCATAAATATCTTCATCAACTAGAATATATTGATCCCCAACATAATCTCCACCTCATAAAAAATGATGTCAATCCATGGTAATCCCCACCATTCTAAATTACTATGTAAAACACATCCACTAAATGTTCAAATCCCTCATTATACACCTAACATATTTTTTCTATAATTATGTTAATATCAAGCATAATCCATGTCAGACCATCTCAATTTAAATTTTTTTAAAAACCTCATTCTTACCCACATATTAATCCTAAAAAATGGCCTACCTACAAACAATTATTTCCTCTAAGGACCCCATGTTAAGGTTCTAACTCATGCTCCAAGCCTTGAAACTAACTCTAATTTCTCACTAGGAAAATTATCCCAAAATTAAACTTCTATTAAATTTATTCTAATGATTAGTCCCCATAACTATGTGATGAAGTTATTTTTTACCCCAAAATGATTTGATGAAATAGGTTTACCCATGAACCATGTAAAAGAATGAGGTTTCACATGTGAAACTATCCGAAAAACTAGTTCACCTCATAATGACCCTCAATTTACACCGATATCATCTTGAGACCAATTCCAATGCACAAAATCATACTAACACCTCGTCTACACACAAAATATAGTATTTAATGATGATCTAAATCACAGTAGATCCTATTACACATCTTAACACTAGTTTGACCTCATCTATTATGTGAATTGTTCTCTCTACACCATTACTACTCCGACATAAATGTTATTTAACCAAAAATAATGTTTTGCTACAAAAAATAGGTATATTATTACCCTCTCTAGAAAAACCAAAATATTCACCATGAACTATAAATTAAAAATCCATTAATAAACATAATGAATCACATTACCATGATTTCGCATAATCTAGAACATAAAAGAAACGTCAATTTAATTATCATGGGATATTAATCATTTAACATCGACATATACCCATCAACAATGAGAATTAACATAAAAGAACTATATGAATCAATATAATTGGGTTTGATCAAAATTAAACATATATTATTATTCCTAATATAATATCACTGTCCTTTAAATACCTACATATTTTGAATTCCATATTCATCAATGTCACAATCACCAATCTGATTACAAATATCCCACTACTACAGATGAAAATCTCAAATACTCATCGAATATTCCAAGACTCAATTCCCACTAGCATTACATAAAATTCCATTTGTGTTGGTATTATAGAGACCCGGGAATTTTACATAAAACATTTCATGATTTTAAGCATAATTAATCTTCAGAGTTCAAACAACGGATCATTGAGTCTAGTGTCTTGGAAGAATAGGTACATAAAACATAAAACATGGGGATAATAAAAAAAATTATTTATTTTCCATAAATAGATTCTAACTTCATTTGAGCCCTTACATCTGCATAGGGTACCCTGGGGAACACATGAATAGAGGGATGATCTAAAAAGCCAAGTAAGGGAAATGAACATAAGGATACATCTCAAGCACATGAGTTAGGAGGCATGACATAATGATATCCAAAGAATAAAACTTATAATATCATTTAATATAATCATGGGATCATATAAACATAGAATCATATAAATGTGGCAGAATCATAAATCATATCTTTAGTACGGGTCAAGGCTAACCACCAATCTAGATTCCCATTTTAGTATGGGTTAAGGCTAACCGCCAATCCCGTTTCACATCGCATATCATGAGACTAAACCTTACCCAATGCATTGGAGCACTATCGGGGCCCACCCATCTCAACATTTTCATGAATATTCTTTCCACATAAATATTCTTACCACATATTCAATCATACATAATCAACCATATACAAACATTTGGGTACCCATTGAAAGAATTGGGTACCATAATCATAACATAAATCATAACCAATGGGAGTATCATGAAAGTGTCCATGTAAAGAAATAATTAGAAAATAAATGCACTTTCATAGGGTAAAATAGGCATATAACATGGTAAGTGGTGTCATACATAAATGACAATATATTAGAAATGTATTTTAGAACCATTATAATTAAATCATTTTTGTGTGGTTTTAGGGAAAATACTATAGAGATTTTAAAATAGTAAAGAAGAAAATATTTTATATAAAACCATAATTGAACCAAGAAGGGTTTAAAAATAAAAATACAGAATTTACAAAGATAACAATGTCTTAAAATAGATGATATAGTGCACTTGAAATTGGGTAAAAGTTCGGGAAGTTCCTTTAAAACGAGTGTGCTTATTGGGAAGTATCGAAGAGAGATTCACTTAAAAGCATTTATATCCCCGAAAGATAATGATAGATGGATCTTGGAACATGATTTTGGAGCATATAAACAGAATTTTTAAGTTTTACATAAAATAAATGGCAACAAAATTTTGGTAAAAAGAAAGATAGAGCAACCGAAAGGAATAAAGGATGTTCGGGTAGAATCCATCATAGTTTATTGGCATGGTATCGAGTGTAACTAAGAGGGCTTGATGAAAGAGAGAAGGGGTTTCTCATAACTTATAAAACATTAGGGATGTATGAGGAAGGTTTATAAATGCACCACATCACTTGGTATTACACAAAAAGTCATAGCATAGAGAACAATCTTGATTAAGAGTAAAAAGGGGAGGACACCTTACCTTAAATCTGTTGGTGTTCTCCACTTGTTATAAAAGACATGAGTAAACAAATTTAGGATTATTAATTAATAATTACACAACCTCTTGTATATGTAATTTATTTATTATAACCTTTTTTATTTCATTCAAAGAACTTTGGATTAGTTACAAGGTTCAATTTAATTGTTCAGCCACGTTTGTTTACTTGGATTTAAAAGATCGGTTCACTTATATTCAAATTTGGATTATAAGAATGATGAAAGTGGTTGTACAGAATTGAAGTTATATTATTACTTCACATATAGGAGATTACATGGTTTTAATTTTAATTAGGTTACTTAGAGTGAAGTCGAATTTTTATATATATAACCATAGTGATCACCATTTTTGTTAATCGGTGAATTTGATTACAAATAATGTGTTTTTCTTTATAACTTAATTAAATTATTACCAAAGGATCACAGAAAAAAATTGGATACATTGAATATATACTAATATTGTTCAACCATAACATAAATTGTTTCATGAACATAATTAAAGATAATAATCGAAATTTATAAACTATTGTCCTTGAATGTGCTAAATTAGCACATCTCAAACGGTGCTATCATTTCATTCCAATAAATGGGTGGGGAAACAAGAGTATGTAATGAAATATACCACTAGAATAAAGAAATTGAAGTACATTTATGTTACTTGATTTATCATACTATTATGGTGAAGGAATGTGCGGAAAGAAATAAAATAAAGAACATAAAAGAAAAGAAGAAATTGGGAAGAGGAATTTACCTCTTGAGACTTCCTACTTTGAGAACCTCTTAAGGGGAAAGGTTTTGTTATTTTTAGGAGGCTGAGAGTTTTGGGACATGGGGGAGGTCCTTGGGGAGAGATTAGTGCAGAATAATGGCAAGGAAAAAGTCTTGAGAGGAGTGTAGAGAAGAAGGAGTGAAGGGAGGTTTTTATAGTGGAGGAGAGGAGGGTTTCCATGATATTATAATCCATAATTTATTATTTCTTCACAAGACAATGAATAGTAAGTATTCTATGACCTGGAATAGTAAATGGGTCATGTTAATTTGAACCATGGGTGGTGAAATCATCCATGATGCTTGGAATAGTCTATTTAGCTTATAATGTATATATACTGTAAATTGCCGTATTTTACTATTCATAAAAATTTCAAGTATTTCATAAAAATCCCAAAACATCACCTTGACCATTTTTCGACACGTATAATCCAAAAATGAAGTCCATTTTTCAAAAAAAATTTATAAATATGATGATTTTAATATTTCATTAAAATAATATTTTATTATCAAAAACCAGTTTTAAAACACTCATTAACTCATTCTAAAATATAGGTATATCTTACTTCCAACATTAATATTATTTTTATAATAACATAGGTGAGGTTAATATTCATTAGGGTATATCACTATTCATAAGGTTATGTTAGTATTCATTAGGGTAGGTTAGTATTCCCAAAAAAATTAGTATTTCCTTATCATACTCCAAATAACGTACTAATTACAACCGTTTATGTCGGATTATTGAAATTCCAAACCCAGAAGTAACAAACTTATGTTTAAATGTCACTTAGCACTTATTAGTTCATTATTTTTTGTTTTCATGTGATTTTATGACATACATATGAGAAGGTAATTTCCATTGAAAAACATCAGGTTGTTACATTCTTCCCCCCTTATGAAATTTCACCCTTGAAATTTCATTTTGATTTCAATGCCATAAACATGTGTGGGTACTTTTCCTTCATTGAGTCCTCCAATTCCCATGTTTCCTCTTCATTCTTATAGTTTCCCCATAGTACCTTGACCAGATGAGTATTCTTGTTGCATAGAACTTCATCTCTACGATCCAAGATCTTCACTAGCTGCTCCTCGTAAGAGATATCATCCTCCAACTGTACCACCTATGAAGAGAGTATGTGTGAAGGGACTGGTACTTACTTTCTTAAGAGGGATACATGAAAGACATCATGTAATTTCGACATGGTAGGTAGAAGTTTCAGTGGATAGGCCACAACTCTGACTTGATCAAGGATCTCAAAGGGGCTGATGTACCTGGGACATAACTTCCCTTTCTTCCCAAAGCTCATGACCTTATTCCATGGGGATATACATAGAAAAACCATGTCTTCGACTTTTAACACAAGGTATCGTCGATGGTCATCTACATAACTTTTCTGTCAACTTTTGGCTGCCTTGATATGCTTCTGAATTGTTTTCACCTTCTCCAACATTTTTTCGACCATTTCAGATCCTAGAAGCTTACGCTCACCGACTACATCCCAACAAACTGATGGTCTACAACTTTTCCCATAAAGGGCTTCATATGGTTCCATTCAGATGCTAGAGTGGAAAATATTGTTGTAGGAGAATTCAACCAGTGGTATGTGTTGGTCCCATCCTCCTTTGAATTCCATTGAACATGATATCAACATGTCTTCCAATGTATAAATAGTTCACTATGATTGGACATCATTTTGAGGATGATAGGACGTACTGAAGTTCAGTTCAGTGCTCAGAGCTTGCTGAAGACTTTTCCAGAACATCGAGGTGAATCTCGGATCATGATCGGATACAATAGATAGTGGCACTCCATGCAGCCTTACCACTTCTTTGATTTAAATCCGTGCATGTTGATCCAATGATAAGTCCTCTCGAACCGTGATAAAGTGAGATGTCTTCGTAAGATGATCCAAAATGACCCATTTAGCATTGTTTTCTATAGATGTATTTGGAATTCCGGTGAAAAATTCCATGGTAATGTTCTCCCACTTCCAGGATGGTATGGGTAGTGGTTTCATCATCCCCTTAGACTTTTTTTGTCATGACCCGTCCTCGGGGCTCATTCCGTGACTACCCCAAGCCCACCTTCCATAGGCCAGGGGCTGGCGACTAGCTCCAAAGGCGTAAATCCCGATAACTGGGAAGGCATTGCCTTATAAAAGTAAACAAAACACTACAGAGTACAAGTGGAAGTAAAACACTAAGTAAAACTGAAACAAGCTATGTTGAAAGTAAAGGGGCCGAAAATAAAATCCCAACTGTAAAGTACAAGGGAAAAGATAAAACAGCCGGAAGGTGACAAGCAGCTCCTAGATCGTCCACCAAAGATCATACCTGAAGGGTAGGTAAAAATAGCGCAGCTCCTAGATCATCCACCACGGATCCTACCTGAAAGGTAGGTACAGATAGCCTCCACAATGCTCTCACCCATAAACCTCCTCCGAGTGTCGTCTCGTCGTGAAGTCAACCCCCAGATACTGTCTCATCGTGAGGTCCACCTCCGGGTATCGTCTAGTTCTTGAACACTCGGCCTCTATCTGCGATGCCCGTCATCTGCAACCAACACAATGAGGTGCAGGTATAGCCCGTGCAGGGGTGAGTATAACGATACTCAGTAGGGACCCCAAGACCCTAAAGGTCTCACTAAATCTAACAAGGATAACCACAAAGATGATCTCAACAGATAACCTCTAACTAGGTATATGCCCATACATATATCCAAGTTATCAAGTAACCCATATCAATCATGAGGAAACACAAAGATTATGAAATCAACGGATAACCACTACCCAGGTATATGCACATACATATACCTAAGTTATCAAGTGACCCATCTCAATCATGAGGTAAACACAAAGGTCATAGACTCAGATCAAACCACGATTTTCATTATCGAAACCGTAACTGCTGAAGAGCCCCGTCTCTGGATTGTACAGTGGTCCTGTCACGACTACGAGGTACTGCTCACTAACCTAAGACTACTGAGGTACTACTCCTGTCGAGTAATGTGGGCTAGCTGCTACAACCAAGAGCTTTCCACCAGGGGTCTGCCGCTACAACCAAGCGCTCTCCCTCATAGCCTCCAGAGGTACTCCTTCTGTTGAGTACAGCGGGTCTGCCGCTACAACCATGCGCTCCTCTGCCGTGGGTCTGCCGCTACAACCAAGCGCTCCCCCTCATAGCCTCCAAAGGTAATCCTTCTGTTGAGTACCGCGGGTCTACCGCTACAACCAAGCACTCCTCCCTTGTGGGTCTGCCGCTACAACCAAGCGCTCCCCCTCATAGCATCCAGAGGTACTCCTTTTGTTGAGTACCGTGGGTCTGCCGCTACAACAAAGCGATCCTCCGCCTGGGGTCTGCTGCTATAACCAAGCGCTACCCACTAGGCTATCCAAAACACACCAAGTCGATCGGTCAAGCAGTTTTCAGGTCTCAGCCGGCTACACGGTCTCCGTACTCCGCACGCTCGCCTCCATGAGGGTCCACTCCATGAGCTACTGGTCGATACTACAAGTATCACAATGTTCCAAGAAGATGTATCTCAAAGGACCGCCTCATCACAGGGGTCTCAACGCAACCGACGACGCGTCAATCGGACGCTCGGTCTGTGTGTTACTAGCCTTTTTGTCCCTGTGGCGCAGTTGGTTTTGTGTGTGAACCAATCCGGCTGTATCTCAACTATACCCTGAAATATCATAGGGTAAACTCATAGGGACAGTTTATCTACGTGATCACCAACGCCGCTGACGGTTCGTCAAACGGACGTCCAGTCTGAAAGTTATCAGCTTTTCCCTTCCAGGGGCTCGGTTGGATTTCGGGTGCAATCCAACCCGACCACTATCCAACCGCATCCAAAACTCAAGAGAATTATGACAAAAGTTCCGTCTCATCAAGAGAAAATCAACGAGACAGACGGCGCGTCAATCGGACGCCCAGTCTGTGAGTTATTGGCTTTTTCTTTCTAGGGGCCCGGTTGGTTTCGTGAGCGAACCAACATGACCGCACTCCAACGGCATCCAAACCTCGAACGGAGTAAGCCAAAATTTCCGTCTCATCAAGAGGAATCCAATAAAATTGACGACACGTCAATCGGACGTCCGAAGTTCAAGATATAAGTGTTTCCGCTCTGAGGGCCTGGTTTGTTTCGTATCCGAACCAACCCGGCCGAACCCAAAGTTCTCCGAATCCTTGAGTGTAATATACCGAAACGCCCGTCTCCATCGAAGGATCTCTACGAAACTGACGGTGCGTCGATCGGAGGTCCGTAGCCCATGATATGGAAAAAAGACCGAAAGTGATCTGAAAATGGGGGTTCTGGGCCCGGTCTGACCCGGCCCAACCCCCCCTGGGTCGGCCCGAACCGGGTCGATCCGACCCGGGTACGACCCGGCAGGGCGCGACCCGGCCCGGCTCAGCCGGGCGGCTCGCTGCCTCGGCCAGTGAGCTGGTGCTCCGCGGACGCGGCGCTCGCCGCGTCCCCCTGGATCCCGCGCGGCCGCGGGAGCCACTCGCTCGCCGCCGTGGCTTTAGCCGCGACGGTTTCTCCAGGCGGCGCGCCGGGGCGCCGCCACCATCGGGCGGCCGGCCGGTGGTGTCCGCGGGCCACCGTAGTTGCTCCGTTGGTCCGTTTTCAATTCCATCTACACCGATCCTCATCCCGGGTCCCGTTCTTCACTACGGAATCATCAAATTGTCTCTTCGGCCCGTTCCATCAATACCCGTCATTCCACACGTTAGAAGAACAAACTGCGGGGTCTTCTGTTTGCCTTCGCGGTCCCAATTACAACCACACTTCCATTCAGCCTCGACGGCACGGTGTGACGGCGCCACGCATCCTTGCCACATTCCTCCAGGTTCCCACTCGGTGCCGTCGCACCATGCTGCCATCTTCCAAACCGCAACAACACAACAAGAAAGGGGGAGGAGGGTCGGCCGTGTTCGGGTGTGTAACAGCCCGAGATTTTATGAAAAAATATTCTTTTTAATTTCATTAGTGTCTTGTGTTGTACTCTACACCAAATGGAGCTTGCACAACAGGCATCCTTGACTTGCCTTGCATTACACGCAATCGCGACCTTCCTCGATAGCGTGTGTAGTACGCAATAACGAGTTTTACTAAACAACAATATGCTATTAAAATATTATTAAAACTAGCCGTTATGAATAGTAATAACCACTTTTTGAAATTTTGTAAATTTTATTTTTCAAAATGGCCTTCATTTTTGGATTCGGAATATCGAAATTAGCTTAGGGTGAAATTTTGGTACTTTTCAGATAACTTTCATATTATGATGAATAGTGAAAATTACTAAATTTTAATTAAAAACATCATTTTTAATCGAAATAATTACTAGTGATAAATTTTTAATTTGAGTTCTTTTAAAGTATATTTAGAATATATTTTTACAATTTAATACAATATTGGTCATTGGATGTAATTTCACATTTAAACCAGTTATAAACAAGTGTCAATCTTTTGATAGTTATTATCTCTTAAAAACACGCTATTTGTTTTGACGACGGGAATTAATTATTAAATTAGTTAATGTAGCTGATATGTTTTGAATTTGCTAAAATAGACACCATTTTTGAATTCATAATATCAAATATAGATTAGATCTAATTTTTGGTATTTTTCTGGAAACTTTCATTTTTTGATGAATAGTGAAACCACTAAGTGGTAGTTAAAAAACTGAATTTTTCATAAAATTTAATTTTACCGCTTCTGTGAGTGGAATTTCGAAAATCCGAGAGACACGGTTGATGTTAGTAATTAAAATGTGGTTCAATGAGATGAAAATAATTTTTTGGTGAATAGTAACTTTTTACTTTTTTTACCACGGTTAAAAGTAAATAGGGTAATTAAGGGTAAAAATGATATTATTATTACCCTAAAACATGTCCTAATTCTATTGTACAAGTGTAATTCGACCAAAAACATACTTAGGAATACAATATGACCATTTAGGCCCACTTGGATTAGATTAGGACATTTATTATTAATTTATTTCAAGAAGGGTTAAAATAGTTAAAATCAAAGTTTAATAAGTAAATCATTTTTAATATGGGGTTATACATAGGATAAATTCAACTATAAATATTAATTAGAAAGATAAAAATATTTCCTACATAATGGTATTTTATTTGTAATTTTTATACATTAAATAATTTAATTTATTTATGACCCAACGATGATGCTCTAATTGTCTTATTAATGAAATATTGACATAATTTATGTTATAAATACCCAAATAAATATAATTTGAGACTTTTTATGAACTAAACTAATTTTATAGGTTAATATGACATGTTAGTATTTATTTAAGTAACTTTTTTCGAAGTAATCTTTCTGTTATGAGTTTCAAAAAAATCAACTATTGAATAGTGTCAAAATTGACATAAAATAGTTTTTAAAACAAATATTATATTATTAATTGTTATTTTATTCCTAAAAATCTAAGGTTTGGCCAAATGACTTAGATAAGGTTATATATATTAATAGAACACAACTTGGGGGTCGCTTGGACATATATGGTAAGTTTATTAACTATATAATATAAAAATACAAAGTGACATGGTAAATGTCAATCTAATTAACTAAGAGTTAAAACTAAAGGATAAGGTTAATATAATGACCTAAACTTGTCTAAATTCTATTGGATGAGAGGATTTCGACCCATCCCCACCTTATCTTATAAATAACTCAATTTGGAGCTATTTAAAACCGAACTTGACTTTATAATAAAAAAATATTTTTAGTTATTCCAAAGGTGCCCCTCTCCTCCCTTATAAAAGGGCACCTGCTCCCACTCTTCCTCACACCACATTGAGCCTTCAAGCTCGGCCAAACCCTGACAATTTCTCCTCTCCACTTCCCTAGAAACATCCTAGAGGTTTTATTCTTCCTCAAAGACTAATTTTAGTGCCCTAAAAGGAGATCTCAAAGAGGAGCTTCAAAGAAGAAGTAATGTTCGTTACCGATTCTTTCATCTCTATTTCTTCTTCCACTTCTTCTTCTAAGGTTTTTTCATTATGAAGTAATAAAATCAGTATCACTAATATACTGATATGTTATTATATGCATTAAACAACCCTATTTCACCATCTATCCATCCTACGGAAAACGAAATCACCGCGCGTGCGTACGTACGTAATACCGTCTCCACGTTGTGGTGTAATCTATTTTCCACCACCACCATACTTTGATGGGTATAATAGTGTAAATAATGACTATATATGACTATTATAAAGTGATATTGATTATGAAATAGTATACATACACTCCAATACAATTCCACAATCATAGGAACGATATCATCACTCGTGCGTACGTACGGAATACCGTCTCCACGATGTGATGCGACTCGTTCTACATGATCTTCATTTCATAATGATTATATAAATGAATTGAATGAATAAATATGATATATATTACACTAATACCATTCTATAAATGAGGTATCTATAACCTAAAGATAAGAATAAGAATTTATTCGACAAAACACGCATAAGAACAAAAAGTAATAAACACCCGAATAACAAGTAGTAATGAAATATTACAAATAATAAGCTAAGAATATGACCATATATGATATCATAAAAATAAGTATGATTTTGTAATAAGTCAATAACATTATTTAAATCATTATACAGGAGGTTCAGACACGTACAAAGCATATCGGACCAAAGGTAAGGGAAATATCACAATCTCATTTTTATCCGAGATTTCTTATACTTTGGTATTTACTGGGGTGTATTTTATCATCCACATCCACGTTCCCTCAATATTTAATATTATTTCCATCCACCTACAATTTTTTAAATCCAATTTTACCCTTCGGTGAGTTTTTAGTAAAGGATATGAAAGGAATCTTTTGTCGTTTTTCATACGAGGTACTTTTTGACTTTTCCGACAAAAGTACGAAGAATGTTTTTTTAACTTACACGGCCTAATTGGATTTTTAAAACATTATTTCCAAGAAGATTCCTTTACAATTTTTCAAGTTTATTTTTAATCAACTTCTTTTAGTTTATAATTGTATGACATGTTAAGAAAGGAAAAGTGTTTTTGAAATAGAAAGGATATTTTCCACAAGAACGGAGTTCAAGTGTTTTATCAAAATTATTTTCCATCTAAGATAATATATGGTTCTATTTATATCCCAATTATTACATTGATTTGATTATGTTGTTATGGAATTATTTTTATGAATTCCTTTACCTTATATGAATTGTTTTATGATGTCATGTTGTTTAAGAATCCCATTTTTATTACATGGGTTATGCAATGATGTATGATTTAAGATTTTGTGGCACACATAAGAATGGTATCATTATGAGATGGGTGGGACCTATATCTCCCTCCAATTCATTGGGTAAAGATTTTATATCTCATGAGATAGATATGGATGGAACGGTAGGTTATACCGGTTCAGTGAAACAGGACTGAAATAAGGGTGACTCAGTTCAGAAATGGACTTTGTCCACTAAGATAGTCTTGGCAATGAGGCTTGACTAATAAGATATGATTCTCTATGATTATGTGTGTATGCCACAAAGTATCATGTTTTAAGTTATAATTATTGGGATTTCATTTCACTACTATGATTTATCCCATGTTATGAAATTATGCTCTCTTTTGCAGGTTAAGATTTCCAAAATGTTATGTTCTTATGAAAATGATGTGATTGATATTTCTTTTGTTTAACCTTACTAAGAATTTGAGCTCACCCTTTTATTTTTTCTTTTCCCCAGGATATAAAGAATGGTTTTAGGTAAAAAAAGGAAGATCTTTACGGGAGATGTTGAAGATCTTTCACCATGATTAGAAGATTATATTCCGAGTTTCCAAAGACACTAAACTATTACGATCCTTGTGTGTGTGTTTTTGTTATGTTCTAAGTATTCCGCAAAAGTAATGTAATGTCCATGTACGTCAAGATTCAGGTCTCTACAGTGCGGTCCGACCTCCTCCCGTTAAGATGATAACAAGCGGCCGAAAAATATAAGACGATGAACGACAAAGGATGTTTCACGAACAAGAAGCAATAAACCTCTACCTTGAAAAGGCGTAACACGTCATCGAGCCGTGGAAGAGACAAGCGTCGTGATGATCGGACATCGCGGATGATTAGTGCCAATTCCATTGACGTCGGCGGGTGCGTCGTCGTCAATGGCGACGGTCCCCGCGGTGGTGTCTCCTCTCTTTAACACGGAGGAAGAAAAGGAGAAGGCACACCGTCGGTGATCGCCCGATAAAAAATGTGGCGTCTCGCTTTCTTCGATGTGGAGAGAAGGTGCAAGATGAGACAACGTTCTTCGATGAAGCTTCAGTGTTCTTCACGTTCTTAAACAAAGAGATGAAGCGTTCTTGTTCGGAGAATTGTGTTCTTCACGAAGGAAGAAGTTCTTCAAAGCTTAAATCTTTCTGTTCAAATCCATTCGCACCATCAACTATTCTCCCACGAAATAAGACTTAGTATTATTTAATTAACACACAAGCCAAGGAATTCATTTAAAATTCAAATGAATCCAAGAATTAATTACACGAAAAACCTACACAAATAAAGAGTTGACTTTATTTTAAAAAAGGAGTTTCTTTTTGAGAGTTACAGAATTTAAGAGTGGAAAAGTTATGAAGTTAGGGAAAGTTGAGGGGCTGGGCTCATGTGGGCCCCACCCCACCTTAATCCTCTCAAGGGTAGTTCCCTAACTTCCTCTCAAAGAATATAACTACTTTTAAGAAATAAAAATTGTAACTCAATTTTTATTTTATCTTCCACAAATTTTTAACAACTCCTCCCGTGAAAATGCAACTCCGAAAAAGATCTTCTTAAGAAATTACCAGCGCTGCGAATCCATCGGTTCCCTCGGAATTTTATTTAGGGCACCGGTTCAAAAGTTAGAAAATCCCGCTCATTCGTTCACTGAACGTACATGAGCTAAACTTTGGAAATTGATTCCGGGCACACCGGACCTCGGAATCAGGCGCCGTTAGAAACTGCATTCTTTTAGAATTCCAAAGAAAATTAAAAAAAAAATTTCCTTGAAATTTTCAGGTCTTTACATTACTCCCACCTCAGGGATTTACTTCCCAGTAAAGCATTAACACAAACTAGGGATACAAATGCGGTACTGAGCACGCATCTTAGCCTCCTGCTCCCATGTTCTCACCTGGAGGTCATGTACTTCCAGTGAAAGCGCACCCGAGGAATCGACCATCCTCATAGAATCTGCTCTTGTCGATCCTCGATTCCCACTGGAACCTCCGTGAAAGTCACCCCATAGCCAAAGTCCAGCTCTCCATGGTCGATGATATGTGAAGGATCACATACGTATCTCCTCAGTTGAGATACGTGGAAGTCTTCGTGCACCTGGTGCAAATGAGTTGGATGGTTCAAGAGGTAACTACCTTGCCTACCCAGCTGAGGACCTAGAAAGGTCTGTTGAACTTTAGAGATAACTTGTCACCTTTAACACATCTCCATAAACCTCATCAAGGTGAGACCCGTATAAGGATTTGATCATCATTCTTGAACTCTAGAGGTCTCTAATTCCAGTTAGAACTGAAACTCAAAACAACTGCTGCCACGAGGGTAAGGTTGACCGACTCAAGAGTGATCGGTCACACCCTCTTGTGCATGAGTTTATCATGTGCTGCCTGGGGTTTCCTTTTCGCCGACCAAGGAAAACTCATCCCGACATCGTAGTTAAACCACAACCTTTTTGCCTAATACTGTCAATCTATGTATGAACTGTGATTGCCCAGTCCATACTCAAATAAACGTCGTAAGGCCTCGATGCTGACACCAAGAGATTCCAACCGAAACTCTCGCCTTGAGGGTCTGACCACACTGTCGGCGTAAGTGTGATTATCGAGTCTTTTCCCAAGGTATCTCCAGACGTGAGGGTCAAGTCTACGGCTTACCGGAAACTCTAGGTCTGTGACAAGATTCGTGGAAGGAAGGAATGATTCGTATCAACGTCTGTTACTATGGAAGCTAGTAGTGAACATAGACTGTCCCTCGAATCATTCTTAGAGCCATTGGGTCACTCTCCCTGACCGCATGCAGCTACCCTCTTCCCCCGCACTCCAGCTCCCTGATCCTAGCGGGGACAACTAAGGCGGGTGGTTGTAGCATATTTAAACGTACACCACCTCATGCTGGTCTCCTAGCTCTGCCTCCACGTCTGCTGCTTAGCAGACTCATATCTCCTTTAAGCTTCCTCTTATTGAAACATTTAACATGCCCAAGTCTCTAAGACTGGCTCCGTTTTTCTGTTTCTTACTGCATAGTGAAGTCTTCATCCGCTCCTGGATGATTTGCACCTTCCTTGCCAACGATCTGAAAGAGCAGCTAAAATTTCTCCTTTTCCAAAAAGAGAATCTCAGTCTCATCCCCTAGATGAACCACTCCCATATCCTAATACAGTCAATCTTAACATGAATGATGCATTCATGCCATGGATGATGTCATAAGGCCTCGACGTAACTACCAAGAGATCCAATTGTCACTCTCGCCTCCAAGGGTCGAGTCACACTGTCGGCATCAGTGTGAGGTCACTGGGTCTCCTCCAGTAGAATTCTTGAAAGTGAGGGTCAAGTCAATAGTCTAAACCGAGACCACTCAGTATCAACCAAATAAAATGACAGGAAAGAAAACAAAGATAAGAGTCTTTTTATTATTGCAGCTCATAGTACAATGACACGAAAACAACAACAACATAGAAATAGAAGTACAAGGGACGTATCCACTAGTTCCTCTTTTGTCCACCTGCTCCCGGAGCTCTACTGCATTTTCCATTGCTCAGCTGTTTCTCAAGCACCTACCACTACTTCCGCCTCGGTGGCTCCTCCAAAGCCTGCAGATCGACTGTGCGGGGGGTCGGACAGTCACGTGCCAGGTGACCCTTCCTGCCGCATTCACAACACTTCCTGCTCCATGTACAACTGGCTCTAGTCCTCTTGGACCTCTGCATCATCTGTCTACTGCCCACAAATGACTCGGCTACTGATCGAAAGTCCTGCTGCAAAGGCAGCAGCTCCTGTACACGCTCGGGGTGTAGAGCTACTGGCACAAACTCCACCCTGAAGAAGGTCTCGAAGTCTTCCCATGTGAAGGTCATCTCATCGCAAAACTAGATCAAGTGGCTCCACCACCTTCTTGATGCTTCCTGAAGAAGGTTGGCAGCAAAAATCACCATGAAGTCTGCTGGCATCCCCACTAGCCTGAAGACTCTCACCACAGCCTCCAGCCAAACCTCAGCCACCTGCGGGTCCATATCTCCCCGGAACCTGGGTGGCCTCTAGCACTGGAACTCGTGCAGCGCACTCAAGTGGCATGCATCGCCTACGGCTGGGGCTGGTGGCATCGGGGGCCCAACGTATGGTAGTACCACCGGTGCCTCTGCTGGTGCCTCAACTGCAAGAGGGCCCTGTACCAAAGCCTCCTCGCTCGAAAGGCTGTCATTACGCACATCCCTCTGGGCTCTAGCTGGTCATCTGTGAAAGGGCATCCTGAAAGAAACATGTGCGCCACGGTCAGAACAATATACCTTGTGAGCTGACACAAAGTAATCACCAAGAAAACTTGGAACACACATGCAATCAATGTTTTCGTGTATTAATTCGGAAATAAGAATTTAGGGTCATGGTGTACGGATACATCGGCCGCTGCACCAACACTAGACTCCCTAGACTGATAACCGCACTCAATACTCTCAACACTATTGCTTCACATAGAAAAAGATCAGATTCCTGAGTTCTGTGGTAGAACCGATCTCCTCTGATACCGATTTGTCACGACCCATCCCCAGTGTCCGTGCTGTGACTACCCCAAGCCCGCCTTCCATAGGCCAGGGGCTGGCGACTAGCACCAAAGGCGTAAATCCCGATAACTGGGAAGGCATTGCCTTATAAAAGTAAACAAAACACCACAGAGTACAAGCGGAAGTAAAACACTAAGTAAAACTGAAACAAGATGTGCTGAAAGTAAAGGGGCAAAAAATACAATCCCAACTGTAATGTACATGAAAAAAGATAAAATAGATGGAAGGTGACAAGAAGCTCCTGGATCGTCCACAAAGGATCCTACCTGAAGGGTAGGTACAGATAGCGCAGCTCCTGGATCGTCCACCACGGATCCTACCTGAAGGGTAGGTATATATAGCCTCCACAATGCTCTCGCCCATCAACCTCCTCTGAGTGTCGTCTCATCATGATTTCCACCACCAGATACTGTCTCATCGTGAGGTCCACCTCCGGGTACCGTCCAGTCCTCGAACACTTGGCCTCTGTCTGTGCTGCCCGTCGTCTACAACTAACACAATGAGGTGCGGGCATAGCCCATGCAGGGGTGAGTATAAAGATACTCAGTAGGGACCCTGAGACCCTCAAGGTCTCACTAAATCCAACAAGGATAACCACAAAGAAGATCTCAACAGATAACCTCTACCTGAAAGGTAGGTACAGATAGCCTCCACAATGATCTCACCCATAAACCTCCTCCGAGTGTCGTCTCGTCGTGAAGTCAACCCCCAGATACTGTCTCATCGTGAGGTCCACCTCCGGGTATCGTCTAGTTCTTGAACACTCGGCCTCTATCTACGATGCCCGTCATCTGCAACCAACACAATGAGGTGCAGGTATAGCCCGTGCAGGGGTGAGTATAACGATACTCAGTAGGGACCCCAAGACCCTAAAGGTATCACTAAATCTAACAAGGATAACCACAAAGATGATCTCAACAGATAACCTCTAACTAGGTATATGCCCATACATATATCCAAGTTATCAAGTAACCCATATCAATCATGAGGAAACACAAAGATTATGAAATCAACGGATAACCACTACCCAGGTATATGCACATACATATACCTAAGTTATCAAGTGACCCATCTCAATCATGAGGTAAACACAAAGGTCATAGACTCAAATCAAACCAGGATTTTCATTATCGAAAACGTAACTACTGAAGAGCCCCGTCTCTGGAGTGTACAGTGGTCCTGTCACGACTCCGAGGTACTGCTCACTAACCTAAGACTGCTGAGGTACTCCTCCTGTCGAGTACTGTGGGCCTGCTGCTATAACCAAGCGCTTCCCACCATGGGTCTGCCGATACAACCAAGCGCTCCCCCTCATAGCCTCCAGAGGTACTCCTTCTGTTGAGTACTGCGGGTCTGCCCCTACAACCAAGCACTCCTCCGCCGTGGGTCTGCCGCTACAACCTAGTGATCCCCCTCATAGCCTCCAGAGTTACTCCTTCTGTTGAGTACTATGGGTCTGCCGCTACAACTAAGTGCTCCTTCGCCATGGGTCTACCTCTACAACCAAGTGCTCTCCACTAGGCTATCCGAAACACACCGAGTCGATCGGTCAAGAAGTCGTCAGGTCTCAGCCGGCTACACGGTCTCTGTACTCCACACGCTCGCCTCCGTGAGGGTCCGCTCCATGAGCTACTGGTCGATAATAAAAGTATCACAAAGTTCCATGAAGAAGTATCTCAAAGGACCGCCTCATCATAGGGGTCTCAACGCAACCGATGACGCGTCAATCAGACTCCCGGTCTGTGTGTTACTAGCCTTTTGTCCCCGGGGCCCGGTTGGTTTCGTGTGTGAACCAATCCTGCCATATCTCAACTGTACCCCGAACTCACATAGGGTAAACTCATAGGGACCGTTTCTATACGTCATCACCAACGCCGCTGACGGTTCGTCAAACAAACATCTAGTCTGAATGTTATCAGCTTTTCCGTTTCAGGGGCCCGGTTGGATTTTCGGTGAAATCCAACCTAGACACTATCCAACTACATCCAAAACTCAAGATAAGTATGCCAAAGTTTCATCTCATTAAGAGGAAATCAACGAGATAGACGACCCGTCAATTGGACACCCGGTCTGTGAGTTATTGGCTTTTTCATTCCAGGGCCCCGGTTGGTTTCGTGAGCGAACCAACCCAACCGCACTCTAACAGCATCCAAACCTCAAGTGGAGTAAGCCAAAAGTTTCATCTCATCTAGAGAAATCCAACAATGTCGACAACACGTCAATCGGACGTCCGGAGTTCAAGATATAAGCGTTTCCGCTCTGAGGGCCCGATTGGTTTTGTATCTGAACCAACCTGACCGAACCCAAAGTTCTCCCAAACCTTGAGTGTAATATACTGAAACTACCTTCTCGATCCAAGGATCACTACGCAACTGACGGTGCATTGATCGGAGGTCCGTAGCCCAAGATATGGGAAAAAGACCGAAATTGATCCGAAAATGGGGGGTCTGGGCCCGGTCTGACCCGGCCCAACCCCCCCTGGGTTGGCCTAAACCGGGTCGATCCGACCTGGTTCCGAGTCCGACCCGGAAGGGTGCGACCCGGCCTGGCTGGGTGCGGCCCGACATGGTCCGCCCTAGCCGGCCTGGCTCGCCCGGGTGGCTCGCTGGCTCGGCCCGCAAGCTGGCGCTCTGCGGACACGGCGCGCGTCGCGTCCCCCTAGATCCCGTGTGGCTGCGGGATCCACTCGCTCGCCTCCGTGACTTCATCCGCGACAGTTTCTGTGGGCGGCGTGCTGGGACACCGCCGGCGACCCGCGCCGCCGGTGGTGTCCGCGGGCCACCGGAGTTGCTCCGGTTGTCCATTTTCAATTCCGTCTGCGCCGATGCTCATCCCAGGTCCCGTTCTTCACAGCGGAAACATAAAAGCGTCTATGCGGCCCGTTCTGTCAATACCCGTCATTCTGCACGTCAAAAGAACAAACTGTGGAGTCTTCCGTTTTCCTTCGCGGTCCCAATTACGACCACACTTTCGTTCGGCCTCGACGGCGCGGCCCGACGGCGCCGCACATCCTTGCCACATTCCTCCAGGTTCCCGCACGGTGCCGTCGCACCATGCCGCCATCTTCTGAACCGCAACAACACAACAACAAAGGGGGAGGAGGGTCGGCCGTGTTCGTGCGGTCCGACCTCCTCCCGTTAAGATGATAACAAGCAGCCCAAAAATATAATATGAGGAACGACAAAGGATTTCTCACGAACAAGAAGCAATAAACACCTACCTTTCAAAGACGCCACACGTCATCGAGCCGCGAAAGAGACAATCATCGTGATGATCGGACATCGCGGAAGATTGGTGCCGATTCCGTTGACGTCGGAGGGTGCGTCGTCGTCAATGGCGACGGTCCCTGCAGTGGTGTCTCCTCCCTTTGACGCGGAGGAGGAAAAGGAGAAGGCACGCCGTCGGTGATCGCCCGATGAAAAATGTGGTGTCTTGATTCCTTCGACGCAGAGAGAAGGTGCAAGATGAGATGACGTTCTTCGTCGAAGCTTTAGTATTCTACACGTTCTTCAATGAGTAGATGAAGCATTCTTCTTCGTAGAATTGCGTTCTTCGTGAAGGAAGAAGTTCTTCAAAGCTTAATGCTTTCTCTTCATATCCTTTCGCACCATCAACTATTCTCCCATGAAATAATACTTATTCTTATTTAATTAATACACAAGCCATGGAATACATTTAAAATTCAAACAAATCCAAGAATTAATTACATGAAAAACCTACATAATTAAAGAGATGAATTTAATTAAAAAAAAGGAGTTTCTTTTTAAGAGTTACAAAATTTAAGAGTGGAAAAGTTATGAAGTTATGTGAAGGTGTAAGGTTGGGCTTGTGTGGGCCCCACCCCACTATAATCCTCTCAAGGGTAGTTCCATAACTTCCTCTCAAAGAATATAACTACTTTAAAGAAATAAAAATTGTAACTCAATTTTTATTTTATCTTCCAAAATTTTTTAACAACTCCTCCCGTGAAAACACAACTCCAAAATAGATCTTCTTAAGAAACTACCAGCACTGTGAATCCATCGGTGCCCTCGGAAATCGATTTCGATCACCGGTTTAAAAGTTAGAAAAACCCGCTCATTCGTTCACTGAACGTACCCGAGCAAAACTTTGGAAATTGATTCCGCGCACACCTGGCCTCGGAATTAGGCGTCGTCAGAAACTGCGTTCTTATAAAAATTCAAAGAAAATTAAGAAAAAATGTTCCTCGAAATTTCCGGGTCTTTACATTTGTCTCTCAGCCTTCACTTGATGACATAAGAGTCACATTGATGTATTTCCGGCAATCTACCTTTTCATATTGTCCCGTTAAAAGTTTTCTCGGAGATCTCGATACATCATTGTGCTCCCTGGGTGGATAGAGAAGGTCAAGCTATGTGCATTATTCAACATCTCCTTCTTTATCTCTGGTTCAGATGGTACACATAATCGTGTCCCAAATCTTAAAAACCCTTCCACAACAATTTTAAAATCAGAGGATTTCCCATTTTTAAAAGCTTCCACCCTATTCTGAATTTACACATCCTTTCATTGAGCATCCTTTATTTTCCCCAAGTGGGATGGTTGATAAATCATTTGAGAAAGGATTGATGATGTTCCTCCCTTAATGATTCTCATGTCCATCCTTAGCAAATCTAAGAAGATCAGATACTTTTCAATTCTCATCATTGATGAAGATGCATGACCCTCTATACATAGAGCATGAGCCACCTTGTTTTCATTACTGGGATGGTAGTGGATTGAGCAGTAATAATCCTTGATGATCTCTATCTATCTTCGTTAGAGAATATTAATCTCTTTCTGTGTGAATATATTTTTGAGACTCTTGTGGTTAGTACATATCTCACATGTTTTCCCATCAAGATAATGCCACCATATTTTCAATGAAATGATCACAACCACTAACTCCAGATCATGTGTGGGATATTTTTTCTCTTGGATTTTCAGCTGCCTTGAAGCATAGGCTATCACTTTATCATTTTTCATTAGCACAAAGCCTAAGACTTTCTTTGAAGAATCACTTTACACCACAAAGAGTTCTCCACTTGAAGGGAGTGTGAGTACCGGCATAGTGATAAGCCTCTTTTTCAACACCATTAAATAGTCTTCACATTCCTATGTCTAGATGAACTTTACTCCCTTCCATGTCAGGTTGGTCATTGGTTTTGACAATTGAGAAAAGTTCTTCACGAATCATCAATAATACCCATCTAGACCTAAAAAGCTGCGGCTCTCCGTTACATAAGTCGGCCTCGGCCACTCTTTAATTGACTTCATCTTTGAAGGGTCCATAGGTATCCCTTTCATGGTGATAACATTCCCCAAAAATGATACTTCCTCCATCCAGAACTCACATTAACTGTATTTTTCATAAAAATTCTCCCTTCGTAATGTATTTAAAACAGTTTACAAATACTCCTAATGTTCCTCCTTTCTCTTGGAGTATATTAGAATAACATCAATAAAGACCAACACAAATTTGTCGAGGTAATATCTAAAGACTCTATTCAATAAATCCAAGAAAATTTCTAGGGCATTAGTGAGTCTGAAGGTCATCACTTTGAAATCATAGTGTCTATACCTCGTTTTAAAGGAAGTGTTGGGAATATCTTCCTTCCTCACCTTTAGTAGGTGATATCCCGACTAGAGGTCCACCTTAGAGAAATAACTGGCACCACAAAGCCGATCGAACAAGTCATCTATCCATAGAAGGGGACACATGTTCTTTATAGTGATTTTTTTGAGCTCGAGATAATCAATTCATAGGTGCATTGATCCATCCTTCTTCTTGATGAAGAGGACGGGAGCACCCCACGGTGAAGCACTTGGGCGTATAAAAACCTTCTCCATATTTTCCTATAACTGCTTCATCAGCTATTCTAGCTCCACGGTGGCCATTATGTAAATTGTCTTTGAGATTGGTAGAGATCCAGGGATAAGTTCAACTGAGAACTCAACCTCTCGGTAAGGAGGAAGACCAGAAAACTCTTCAGGGAATACATCAGTGTAATCCCTCACGATGGGAATGTCTTCAAGAATGATTATATCCTTTGTCCCAATCATTTGAGCTATATATTCTTGCTCACAAGGAAGAAGTATCCAAACATGAGACAAAGATTATAATGGAGACACATCTTATTCCTTACACTTGTAAAGAATCGGAGGATGCTTCGGGAAGTGAAAAGTGATCATCCTTTCCCGAAAATTGATGTTGGCCTTGTACTTATATAGCCAATCCATGCCCAAGATAACATCAAACTCCACTAAAGTAAGTATGACAAGATTTACTAGGAGGTTAAGTCCACAAACATTATCTGGGGAGGAGTTATAAACCATTGATGAAAAAATTTATCCATTCACTGTTCTCACCGATAACTTTTCCTCCAAATTTTGAGGTGGTGTTTGAATAGTTCTGATAAAATTGCAAGATATGAAAAAATGTGTAGAACCAGAATCAAATAGCACATTCGCTATTATTGAATGAATAACTAGCATACCTATTAACACATCATTTTCCGGCTCCACCTCAGTAGTAGTGATAGAATAATACCTTTGTTGTTGCCTTGGAGGATGTTGTTAATTTCCTCCAGCAACCCTCGACTTGGGGAAATTGTTTTCATAATACCCAAGATCCTTGCAGTTATAACACTGCAATGCAGGCTGAGTGTTGATTTGAACATTCCTTTCTACTTCAACATTAGCAGGATTTTTCAAATCCCTTTGGCAGTTCGTGTCCTAATGACCAAACTTTATGCATTTGAAGCAATTCTTGGTTCCCTTCATACAGTTACCAAGATGCTTCTTCCCACAAGTTTTTCAAAGGGGAATGCTAGGCTTATTTTCTTCATGGGATTTGTTTGATGGAATACCCATGTTGTTTTCCATTTTCCACTTCTTGTCACTAGGCCCATGAGATCACTGAGAGTCTCCAATCTCCATTTCTACCTTGAGGGCACAACAGACAATGTCCTCATAACTATTGAAGTCTCGAATCACCAATGCTTTTCGTAGACTCAACTTTAGTCCTCTAAATAAGCAGTCCACATTGATTTAAGTGTTCATGAAAAAGATAGAGCCATACCTTGAAAGCCTTGTAATGTTTACTTTATATGTCCCGATGGACTCATCTTCCTTCTGCTTGAGTCCAAGGAACTCTCTTTCCATCTTGGGACACAGGGTTTAAGGAAAATATTTGTTGAAAATATCCTCTTGAATTCCTCCCATTCTATGGAATCCATTTCCACTTGGGACATTGTATTCTTGATCAGTGTCCACCATTGATCAGCTTACCCCTCAAAATGATAGACTGATAGTACAACTTTCTCTTCTTTCGAGCACTGGAGGATAGAGAAAATATTTTCAATGGAGTTAATCCATTGTTCTGCGAGGAGTGGATCAGAAGACCCACTAATCAAAGGAGGCCTTTTCCACAACAAGGATTCTACGACAAATTTCTCTTTCCTTGGAGGAGGGGGTCGTTCCACCTTATTCAAGTTATTATTCATAACTCATGCTAGCTGAGAAAGTACTTCCATAAAGTTTTGAGCACCCGCTTCCATCACATCAGGCATGTCATTAGAGAAATCATCACATTGCCTATCACATTGGTTGTTAGAATGTGTTCTTCTATTTCCTACCATTAACTAAGAAAAAGAAAGTATAATTAAAGGTCTTGAATACTTAGCTGTTGAGCATTAACTGAAACATCGAACATAAAAGTATGAACTTATAAATGAGAAGTATATCCTGACTTGTGACTCCTTAGGTTTATATCTAGGTTATCCTCAGTCTATTTTTAACTTATATTCTTATGGGCATCTTTTTTTCCCTTAATAACGGTTTATTATAAGCTTGTGAATCTTCCGAAGCATATCCCCCGGGAGTTTCGTAACCAAGACATCAGTAAGGCCTGTTATCATGAACCAGTTTCTATTTTAGTCTAGCTCAAAGTAGTGTTTTTGGGTTTTACGCATAGATACATCGGTGCCAGAGCCGCCTATACCTGCTCGTATCTAGACAGGGATGTATTTGTTTGATAAACCACTTACTCTATACTCAACAAAATTTTGTACTTTTTTCTTATACTTAGTCTCATACTTAAGGTTCTCACTATGGTTCTCTATTCCTAATCTCCAAAAATAACTATACAATCCTCTGATACCAACTATAGGGACATGAGCCTTCTACATAAAACATTTCATGATTTTAAGCATAATTAATCATCAGAGTACATGCCAAGGTTCACTGAGTCTAGTGTCTTGGGATGCTAGGTACATATAACATAAAACATGGGGATAAAAAAACTTATTTTTTAATCTCCATAAATAGCTTCTAACTTCCTTTGAGCCCTTACATCTACAAAGGGTACCCTAGGGAACACATGAACAATGGGATGAGATAAAAAACCCAGTAAGGGAAATGAACATAAGGATACATCTCAAAAAAAAGATTTAGGAGGCATGGAATAATGATATCCAAAGAATTATACTTATAAAATCATTAAATATGAACATGGTATCATATAAACATGGATTCATATAAATATGTCAGAATCATAAATAATATCTTTAGTACGGGTCAAGGCTAACCGCCAATCCTGTTTCACATCGCATATCATGAGACATAACCTTACCCAATGAATTGGAGCGCTATCTGGGTAGACCCATCTCAAAATTTTCATGAATATTCATTCAACATAAATATTCTTACCACATATAAAATCATACATAATCAACCATACACGAACATTAGGGTACCCATGGAAAGAATTGTGTCCCACAATCATGACATAAATCATAACCAATGGGTGTATAATGAAAGTTTCTATGTAAGGAAATAATTATAAAATACATGGAAGTTAATAGGGTAAAATATGCATATAACATGGTAAGTGGTGTCAAACAGAAGTGACAACATTTGATAAATGTATTTTAGAAACATTAGCATTAAACCATTTTTGTGCGGTTTTAAGGAAAATACTATAGAGCTTTTAAAATAGTAAAGATGAAATTCTTTTATATAAAACAAGAATTGAACCAATAAGGTTTTCATAATAAAAATAAATAATTTACAAAGACAATGGTTTCTTAAAACATAAGATAGAGTGCACTTGAAATTGGGTAAAAGTTCAGAATGTTCCTTTAAATTGAGTGTGCTTATTAGGAAGTATCGAAGAGAGATTCCCTTAAAAGCATGTATATCCCCGAAAGATAATGAGAGATGGATCTTTGAACATGAGTTTGGATCATATAAACAGAATTTTGAAGATCTACATAATGAAAAGACGTAAAAATTTTGGTAAAAAGAATGATAGAGCAACCCGAAGGAATAAAGGAAGTTCAGGTAGAATCCATCATGGTTTATTGGCATGGTATTAGGTGTAAATAAGAGGGATTGATGAGAGAGATAAGGGGTTTATAATCACAAATAAAACATTATGTAAGTATGGGGAAGGTGTATTAACATACCCCATCACATGGTATTACACAAAAAGGCATAGCATAGTGAACAATATTGATTAAGAGTAAAAAGGGCAGGATCCCTTACCTTAAATTTGTTAGTGTTCTCCACTCGTTATTAAACACCTGAATAAACAAATTTAGTATTATTAATTAATAAGTACATAACCTCTTATATATGTAATTTTTTTATTATAACCCTTTTTAATTAATTCATATCATTTTTGATTAGTTACAAGGTTCAATTTCATTTTTCAGGCTCGTTTGTTTACATGACTTTAAAAGATCAGTTCACTTATATTGAAGTTTGGATTATAAGCATGATGAATGTGGTTGTCCAGAATGGAAGTTATATTATTTAGTACACAAACATTAGATTACTGGTTTTTAATTTTAATTTGGTTACTTAGAGTGAAGTCGAATTATTATTTATATAACCATTGTGATAACCGTTTTTGTTAATCGGTGGATTTGATTACAAAGAATGTGTTTTGCTTTATAACTTAATTACATTTGTACCAAAGGATTACAAAACCAAAAATAGCTTATATTAAATATATAATAATCTGGTTCAACCATAAAACAAATGGTTTCATGACCATAATTAAAGATAAAAATAGAAATTTATAAACCGCTGTCCTCGAATTGCTAAATTAGCACATCTCAAACAGTGCTTTCATTTCTTTCAAATAAAAGGATGGGGAAAGGGGAGAAGATAATGAAATATACCACTAGAATAAAGAAATTATAGTACATTTATGTTACTGGATTTATCATACTATTTTGGTGAATGGGGGTGAGGAATGAAATAAAAAAGAAAAGAACTTAAAAGAAAAGAAGAAATTGGGAAGAATGATTTACCTCTTGAGACTTCCTCCTTTGAGAACCTCTTAAGGGGAGAGGTTTTCGTTTTTTGAGGAGGATGAGAGATTTTTGGATGTGGGGGAGGACGTTGGGGAGAGATTTGGGTAGAATTATGGAAAGGCATAAGGATTGAGACATGTAGAGAGAAGAGGGAGTGAAGTGGGGGTTTTATAGTGGAGGAGAGGAGGGTTTCCATGATATTATAATCCTTAATTTATTATTTCTTCACTAGAAAAAGAATAGTAATTATTCCATGACCAAGAATAGTAAATGGGTCATGTGAATTAGAACCATAGGTGGTTACATCAGCCATGATTCTAGGAAGATTATATCAAGCTTATAATGTATATATACGGTAAATTACTGTATTTTACTATTCATCAACATTTCAAGTATTTTAGAAAAATCCCAAAATTTCACCCTGAGCACTTTTTGACGTTTAGAATCCAAAAATGAAGTCCATTTTTCAAAAATAATTTTCTAAATATTATTATTTTAATATATAATTAAAATAATAAATTATTATAAAAAATCAGTTTTAAAACACTCATCAACTCATTCTATAATATAGGTATATCATACTTACAACATGAATATTACTTTTATACTATCATAGTTGAGGTTATTATTCATTAGTGTATATAAGTATTCATAAGGTTATGTTACTATTCATTGGTCTATTCACCAAAAAAAATTAATTTTTCCTTATCGGACTCCAAATAACTTACTGATTACAACCGTGTATGTTGGATTTTTGAAATTCCAAACACAGAAGTGACCAACATATGTTTAAAGGTCACTTAGAACTAAGTAGTAAATAATGTTTTGTTTTAATTTCATTTAATAACATACATATGTGAAGGTAATTTCCATTGAAAACATCAGGTCGTTACAGGGATTATACTTGGTTTCACACTTAATTAAAGATTAACACACAAAAAATATAACGAGTCAAATTACCTCTATATCATCTAAAGATAATAAGAATAAACTCTCACACCACACAATAATAATACTAAACTTACACTCCATTAGATGAATCAAAAAAAATATAGGACCACACACATAAAAGAGTAACCCTGATCACGTCTGGGTTAGTTTGGTCAAGATAGAATCCCCTTCAATGAACTTCTCTAAAAATGGGGACCTACCCATTCGAAGACTTACCAAACACATAGCCTCCATCAGGTTTCATTGTAAAACTAAAAGAATCTATCAATTATTTCACAATTTTTTGAAGTTTATCCTAAACATCTAGATTAAGAACTTGATTGACCTTTCCCTTGAATCTAGTTTGGATAACAAAAGCACCATCACTCAAGCTGCATAAACATATGAAATTATCCAAACCAAAACCATTATAGAACCATCTATGAATCAAATATAACCCATGTAATCTTTATATGCCTCTCCAACATGAAGTTACACATATTCATGAGTAATCCCATCTTGTGTGTCACACTCACAAATGTCACTATGAACCAACTAATTGAATTAGTGAGTTTTATATCTAGGGATTCTAGGTCCTCCCACAAATTCTAAATATTGTTTTTCGTAGGGACATATCACATGTCAAACATTTATTTACCATCTTAAAACCAAAAGAAACAAACAAGAAAACACCCACCGTAGGGTATCATATATGTAATAGTCATCACACGATAAAACCATCAACCCATAGAGAAATTGATCCTCATATAGTATCTAAATATGAGACTAATTACTTGAGAACCATAATCTCATCAATATTAAATTTTATTAAAATAAAATTTCTATATAAATCCATGTTATGGATCTAAAAAAATGATGTTCATTTATATAGAATGTCATTACAAGATATATAGGAAAGAATTATATATGTTGTTACCAAGAAATTAAATAACTGAACCTATAGTTCAACAATTAAACTGTGGTCTATTTCTATAGAATCATATGATTACATTGACCCACTCCTAGGCACCCATCCTATTTGAGAATCTTACCATCATACTTATCGCTGGATGATCTGTTCACACCTCATAGTAACACTCCTACATCTAGAACATCCCTAATAATGATATATATCCCATGAGACACTATCAGATGGTGTTTTAAAAAAAAAATTCCAAGGTATATGGTAAAACACTATATAAATTATTACAATAACATTAGGTAGTAAAACATAGACAATAATCACCCACTATCGGTTTCCCACTAAGGAATCATGGGAATTAATGACCAAACAGATTCATTGGACATTCTGTGTCTATGGGAATACATCATCATCCTTATTATTGATCTACTTTTCAAATATCCATGTGAACTACCATTAAATGAAGATAAATATATATACAAGGTAGTTCATCTAAATATAACTCCACTAAGAAATTATATGAGAAAAAACCTTTTGAGTTTTTGTTGAAACATTAAATATGTATACCTTATTCATTACTGATATAACCACACACTAATATGAAATCACTTATATTGAATCCTACGCACTAAATTAGGATTCCTGATACACCTATTTCCTCCATCACCATGAGAGAAATGGAATAACTATAATCTTTCAAGTGGGATAAGAGAATTAAATCCAACATGAAATCATAAATATCAAGAATCGCTTGTTCTATATAAAATGAAATCAGTCAAACACAACATTAAATACCAATAACATCAAACCCATCATTGGTAACCTGGATTCTCACTAGAAATTGGGTTCCCGAAACACTAGTATCAGGTACATATAAATTCCTCACACACTGTTATATTCCATGTATAAAATATTGAATATATGAAAACAATTAAAAATAAAAATCTCACACCAATTTGTAACATCTTGATTTTTAGGTCACATGTATGGTTCCCCATACCGATTCACCATGGGTCCATAGGTGCACCTCCACATTTTCTAAACCCTGCCGATTATTAGTTGAAGTATAAGGTGGTACATGGGATATAATACCACTTTTATTTTAATATCTTTTACAATATAAATAAAAAATATTTAACTCATCTACAACATCTGAGTAAAACAATAATAAAGTATCAAAACAAGTGATAAAAAATAAAATTATGACATATGAATATAAGATAGACTACCCACTAGTTCCTTCCCATATATAAATCCAAAAAATAAAATAAAATACAAGAAATTATAGAAACATTGAGTTATAACTCGTACCAATATCCATATAAAAGCTCATGAAATAACTCTTTTTCAAAACTAGTCTCAATCTAACCTAAACAAAATACATATGATGGAACATTGGTATCCAATTATGATGTCCGTATGTGAAAAAAATGCCTATGTAACATTTTAGGGAATAAAAAATATGGTCCCATACATAAACCAGAATATATTAAAATTTTCATATGATATTATTAGAGGAATATAATATATAAACTGTAGGAAATAAAAATAATTAGGCCATTCTAAATCACCATGTTTGTGACCACGATTAACTATAACTAATTTTAATGGTGGAAGAGTGTCTTTGAGAAAATCACATGAATGTGATAACCAGTTAAGAAGAATATTCCAACCACATGAGATATTCCATTTTGCATATAGTATTAGGAATAAATATAAACCTTATGGTGTGGCCCTTGGATATCAATGTAACCAAGAAGTACATCAAAACCCAAGGGGAATCACCCTTGGTGTTCCGAGTAATCAGGTGTCACCACTGAACACAAGGGGCATCACCCTTGGTGTTCCAAGACATCAAGATTCAAACTGACTCCTAATAGGTTATCCTATGTCCAAAAATATTTATCAATATCCATCACTACAATCTATTGATATTATCATTGGAGATCAAACCCATTAAGTGTTATTAGTTAACATAAGGGGTATCACCCTTAGTGTTCCAAAATATCAAGAATTAATATCATTCCCAAGGGGAATCACCCTTAGAGTTCAAAAATATTAGTTCTTAACTATAAACACCCTAAGGTAATCTGAATAATTCAATAGTCATTGGAAAAAAAATTTAGATCCAAGGACATCATCCAAGCTATCCCATATATAGAAATAAATTTATGAAGATAGTAAATACTCATATGACATCTTATCAGTGCTATATTTATTCCCAATCCAATATCACATGAATAAGTTAGCCTTTCAAGGTATTAAATTACAATCATCACTACTTTCTTATAAGGCTCATGTCATTTATATAGTTATAAAGTGATTCCCACGATCATAACTACCAACTTTCACACACACACACCCTCTCGTTAAGGTCAAAATTCCCTTTGGGAACCGACCAAGGTACCCTTGATATCCTCATCAAGTATAATCCTCACAATTTTCTTCATACCTTAACATGACTCTTGGGTCAACACACATCACTCGGAAGGCATAACATCACTCAGCTCAGTCATAAACTCTTCATGGCATCGCTGACATCATAAGTAAATCCCTTGAGGGAGATGGACTTAAGACCACCTCCTTACCAATCTACCATAAGACTATCCATATGCCAGAATGATCCACCAGTCACCTCAGGTTAGACTTACCTAGTTTTCCATACCTAGTGGGAAAGAACACTTGATGGTCATCTAACTTTTAAAAAGTTATAATGTCATCTCTAAGGTGACACATGTTCAACCTTGAGGACAATTATTCTAGATCAGCAATATCATCTACCTAGAGGTATTTGATTAATAAAACAATTAAGGATTCCCTATCCCATTCATCAAATTTAATAAACACCCCTCACAATTTCTCAATATAAAAGGTATACATGTCCATAACAAATCCCTCAGCTATCATAGACTGGGTAAATAAGTCTAGTTCAAACGAAAATCATGGCCTCAGAACATTGTTTAGTTTAACAATTAAATTAATTTTTAATAATACATTTTAAAAAAAACTGTTCGTTACTATAGATTTTGAGACCATATATTCATTTCCACATTAAACTATCATAAATACCATATAGATCGTATAGTGGAATACATAACAAATTTTTAATCCTCTTCCCATTTAAGTGTATCCTATAAGCTTTGCCTTGGCTTGTCCGAGTTCGTCAATCAATGTTCAAAACACTCAAGACCATAAACCTTGTCCATTAATCAAATAATTATTTAGAAATAATAATTAATCAATTATATAAATTTATTATAATAATCTCAATTAATTTAAAATGAATTACATTAATCATAAATGAACTTAATCTTGCTAGGTCATCTTATTGTTCTAAAAACACAGACAACAAGGTGCAGTCCAATCCCAATGAAACCTTAGTCATATGAAACATGAAATCCCCAATTACATTTCATGATTAAATAGACAAATAAATTAATTTGTGACTAAAGATCGATAAAAATTCAAAATAGTGATGTACCATACCTAAAACAATGTGAAACCATATATAAAAAATATCTTGGGTTTTCTTCTCTAAAAGATTCATGAATTCCCCACTGATTAGAGAAATTTATATAATGATTTGGTGAAATTTCCTCGTAACCATAAACCAAAATCAGGTTAAATTAGGGCACAATAATGGGAGGAAATATAGGGGATGGTACTACCCATATTAAGAACAAAATTCCTCCATGAAGAACCACAAATTAATGGGAATTGATAGAGGCTAAGGTAGCTAACTATTATTGAATCCCATGCCTACTACATTGATAAAAAAGAAAGAGACTAGTGCCAAATTTTTAAGATACAAAACACTCCAAATGGGTATTATATATTTCATAAGTTGTTCATGTCATGAATACCATGGATAGAGGGTCCAACCGTTCTATAAAGTAATATCCTGGAATGACCTCATTGCTCGTACCATGATATAACTACTATTGGAATATTGCAACATATCGACCTCATGTACAATCTCCATTCTCCACCCAAACACTTAGTCACTTCATGTATCCTAAAAGACACCCAAAAACCTAATTTTAGGATTCAAAATTGATAATAAAGTCATTTTAACCTCCAATTATCAAAATAAACCATCAACAAAAATGAAAATTTAAATTCACCTAAAATTTCATATCCCATTCGGTCATGGGGTGTTACTATATATGAATACTCTAGGGTTGAGTGGATAATGATTTATCATAATCAATCATATATTTCTAGACAACTATTTTTTGTTAGTATCATAATAGTTTCGGTTTTCAAGATAAGTGTTACAAAAAAAACACGCTAATAATGATGTACTAAATAGTTTCGTCACTTCATTACATTTTATTATTTATATGAGATAATCCAAGATAAATTAATATTTATGGTCACTTATATTGAATTTTGGAGGTCTTGAAAGGTGTTTTAGTTGAAATGGATCAAATACATAGTATTTTTTGTGGATTTAATATTACTTTAATATCTCAGGTATTCCTTTTACATGTATACATTATTTTAGCGATTTAGGTTGGAATCCCATTCAAAATAAATATGTTTAAACCACATTTAAGTGTAACACTTTACATAAATGTGAGTGTTTGTTAAATTCAAAAATTAAAATCCAACTATATTCAAATATATCAAAATAAATCTTTTTCATAAGTCATATCATGATTATTAATGTAATGTCTTAAAATCATATGAAATCAACAATACATACAAGAGTAATAATGGAGTGATATATAGATAAGAACCAATTTTCTAGAAAATGAATAAGACTCTATGATATGAAGAATTCTAACCTAAAGTCCATTTAACAGTGGATAATTTACATAAAGAATATTTAAATTGAAATGTAATCTTAAAACCCAATACGTATAAATTAAAACCAACTTCTTAATTGAATATTATAACATAGTTTAATCCCGAGATAATGTAGATTAAAACTAAACCAATTATCATACATATCATGTAACTCCTTATATGCATATATAGAAAGTTTTAAAAGTAGAATAAAACTATAAAATAAGGTATACATTTACCCTGAATATAAAAATTATATTTCTGAATAATTAAAAAGGGGATAAATAAATAAATGATCAGTTAATATATTTAATCCCGAGACAAATAATTATAAACAATTCATATATATGGAAATTATAAATACATTCCAATAAGTCATTAATTATGTACATTATATATATAAATATAAATTATTTATATTTATTTCTAAAATGATGAAATTTATATTATTATTTACAAGGAAATTTAATTAAATATATGATATCAAATTAAATAGGAATATTTTTTATTCCAATTATATTATGTTTACATTTAACACAACCTAAATATCACATATTTTGTATCATTTTATCCTTTAACAGTTCAATTATCAAAACTCATTTTGATATGGTTTAAATAATATCTCAAATAAAGAATTATCATTTTAAAATTTAAAATTAATAATAAAATATTTACTAATTTAAATATAAAATATATATTTTGAATGATTTTTAATTTAAAAAACATTATAACTAAAAATTTTATATGTAAATTAAAAGTAATGTCAAATAATATTAAAAATTAATATAATATTAACTTTTAATATTATCGAATACTTTTTAAAACAAAATTTACTAACATATAGTAATTAATGACAAAAATTTTATAATTTATTTATTTATAAACACATGTATAAATTAAAAAAATATAGTGATAATACTTTATATATAATTTATTAAAAAATTTATAAATTATAGTTATCATTTTGTAATTGAAATTTTAGAAAAAACAAATCATTATTAATATCATTCCCCAGTGTATCCACAATACCATTAAAGGTGACAGATATGTCACATCACATGAAATTCCAAACAACTCTATCAATCATTCTCTAGGATTCAAAATATGACTTACAAATAGTAAATATGCCTAAATAATAATAATATGTGGAGTTCCACAATAATTTCTTTCTAAATGGTCCCCATAAACTATTAAAATCATATAAAAGTGTAACAACACTAAATTGTGGAATATTTTTTTTCTAATTTAAAACTACACTAAATATCTTGTTTCACATGCACCACAAAACTAAAATGATCCATGACACATTAAATTAATACTATTAGGGAATTAAATTAATAATAAAACCAATTTATAATAGAAATATATTAATCTTCTAATTTTTTACATTTATATGATAAATAATTAATATGATGTATTATTAATGAATGATATTTCCCAAATAACTTTGTTTTAAAAGTATTGATTATTTTATTCAATTATATTAAATCAATATATTTTAAAAAATTAATTATTTTGATTTATAAAATTTCAATATATGAAATAATATATTTATATCCTCTATGATGTTTATTTTTATGAAATATTACTAAGAAGACTTATTGTTCAAAATAGATATTTTTCAACAAATATTATTTTTCCTTATATACTATACTTTAATCTCAAAGATAAATGTATTAAATTTTCAATTTTAATATGATAAAAATAAATTAATATTTGTATTCATGATTTCATTATTATATTAGGATGATTTATTTTGGATTTTATAATAATAATTTTTTTAGGGTGATATTGAAAATAATATCAATTTTACAGATACCATCAGTTTTTATGACATTAAAAAAACATGTTAAAAACGAAGTGTTTTTGAGGAATTTTTTCTTTAAAAATATATATTTTTTGATTAATATAAATCATTTAATAATAAAATTTTTAGCACCCTTACCCGAGAGGCTTGAAGATGGTTTCATACTACACATACAACAACATGATTACGAAAACTCATATCCCCAAGGACCAAAGGGATATATAGTTTTGGTAAACTAGATACACATATGAGTCTTGTATGATAAATGAATACACTAATCATAAAATGATTTTTTTTATTTCAAGGATATTAAATTCAATACATATGGAATATCCTTGAATATATTTCTTAGCACACTTCAAAGAATCATCGAGAATGGAAACATAATAAGGGTGAGCTGAAATTATCAGTAAGGGTATGTTGACGCTTCCTTCGTCACAAATATAAAGATTGGAAAAGGGGATTATCTTAACTCAATATGATTCAACCTTTGGACAAAATATAAAAAATTGACAAAGGAAAGAAAAAGAAGAATGTTGCACAAGGGTCGCGCAAGTTCTACGATGGTCGCGCAAGTACACTTGCGCGCCGCAATGGTCGCACAAGTACACTTGTGCGCCCTAAGTAATAACCGCTCGGGGTCTTCTCTAGCCTATAGATCGACCTTGTGGGCCCCCCATTTCAGGAGGAATTTTTCCAGAACTCAGATTTGAGCTCCCGACGCCCTAATCTCTTCTCAAAGATTCCAAAACACTTCTAAGGTAATTTCTTACCTAGAACAGAAGATATAAAGAGGTGGAGGAAGACCTAAGTGTTGAAAATCATCAACACTTGCGTTCCTGAGTGGCCAGCCCTTAAGGGAAATGGCCACACTTTCGTGCCACCTAAATCATTCAATAGAACTTTTTCTCCACTCTTCTAGAAGAAACTCGAGATGATTCTAAAGACTTTAACCAAGAGTCGCTCAAATATTACCCTGCTGGTTAACAATTATGCATGTACCCATGTGTCGCGCAGGTATACCTGCGTGACCAGGACTTGCGCGCCCACACAGTACCTGCGCGCCTGCCAGGACTTGCGCGCCCCTGCCTTATTGGGTGCTCTTCTTGCCCATTTATCCCTTCTTATACCATTCCACCTCTCCTATTCAAGATTCAGTCTTCAAGACACTCTTCAAAGACATTTATGACATGATTTCTTGATTTGACTTCCTTATCTAAAAGGAACTCTGTGGAATATCTCTCAAAACCTTGTGATTTACACATCTTTATGTCACTAAAGATTTAGATTTCATTCATTCAACCTAATCCTTTAAGATGAGAGAACCCCTAAACCCGAGCCTCCTTTTCAGGAATAATCCCCATTCGTAATTCTAAAATCTGTGAATCCTCCTTAGGAGAAAGCCCCATGTCCTCATTAACCTGGGCTTTCTTTTCAGGAATATGCCCCAGTAATAATTCTCAAATCTGGGAATCCTCCTTAGGAGTTAGCCCCAACCATAATTCTCTTAACCCGGGCTTCCTTTCCAGGAGTAATCCCCAGTCTCAAATATGGGAATCCATTTCAAGAGTAAGCCCCAAATCCCTTAATTTTTCAAGTCCCTTAACCTGGGCCTTTTTTTCTCAATGGTAAGCCCCAACCTTAATATCTCGTAACCAGTCCTAATTTACTTTTTGATCTGAAGTAAAACCCAATCATAAGTCCCCTCTTAATTTGGGCCTCCTTTTCAGGAGTAAGCCCCAAATTAGAGTATCGAAATCTCCATAAAGTAAATATATCTTAATGGACCCTGTTCCTGGATTTCTTACCTAATGTAAATCATAATATTCATCTATTTGGGAAGTTATACATACATAAGCCCAACATCATTTTTTATGATTTGTATCTTTCATGGCACAGTTGTCTGGTTTTACCAATACCTCTTGTTTCTCACACCGAGCATGACTCACGTGAGGTTAGAGCGTAAAAGTAATTATGACATCTTTCTTTGAGCCATCAATCATAAACATCATATCCCCTTACTTGAACTACATGGGTTCTAATTGTAACAGCCCGAGATTTTATGAAAAATATTATTTTTAATTTCATTAATGTCTTATGTTATACGCTACACCAAAAGGAGCTTGCACAACACACATCCTTGACTTGCCTTGCATTACACGCAATCACGACCTTCCTCAATAGAGTGTGTAGTAGGTAATAATGAGTTTCACTAAAAAACAATATGCTATTAAAATATTATTAAAACTAGCCGTTATGAATAGTAATAACCAATTTTTGAAATTTTGTAAATTATATTTTTCAAAATGGAATTCATTTTTGGATTCGTAATATAGAAATTATCTTAGGGTAAAATTTTGGTACTTTTCGGATAACTTTCATTTTCTGATGAATAGTGAAGATTACTAAATTTTAATTAAAAACAACCTTTTTAATCGATATAATTAAAAGTGATAAATTATTAATTTGAGTGGTTTTAAAGTATATTTAGAATATATTTTTACAATTTAATAGAATATTGTTCATTGGATGTAATTTCACATTTAAACCAGACATAAACATGTGTCAATCTTTTGATAGTTATTATCTCTTAAAAACACGCTATTTGTTTTGACGAAGGGATTTAATTTTTAAATTAATTAATGCAACTGATATGTTTTGAATTTGGTAAAATTGACATCATTTTTGAATTATTAAAATCAAATATAGCTTAGGCCTAATTTTTGGTATTTTTCTGGAAACATTCATTTTTTGATGAATAGTGAAACCACTAAGTGGTAGTTAAAAAAATGAATTTTTAATAAAACCTAATTTTACCGCTTCTGTGAGTGGAATTTCAAAAATCCGAGAGACACGGTTGATGTCAGTAAGTAAAGTTTGGTTCAATGAGATGAAAATAATTTTTTTGGTGAATAGTAACTTTTTACATTTTTTTACCACGGTTAAAAGTAAATAGGGTAATTAAGGGTAATAATGATATTACTATTACTCTAATACATGTCCTAATTCTATTGGACAAGTGTAATTCGACCAAAAACAACCTTAGGAATAAAATATGACCATTTAGGCCCACTTGGATTAGATTAGGACATTTATTATTAATTTATTTAAATAAGGGTTAAAATAGTTAAAATCAATGTTTAATAAGTAAATCATTTTTAATATGGGGTTATACATAAGCTAAATTCGACTATAAATATTTATTAGAAAGATAAAACGACTTCCAACATAAATGTATTTTATTTGTAATTTTTAGAGAGAAAATAATTTAATTTATTTATGACACAACGATGATGCAGTAATTATCTTATTAATGAAATATTGACATAATTGATGTTATTAATACCCAAATAAATGTAATTTGAGACTTTTTATGAATTAAACTAATTTTCTAGGTTAATATGACATGTTAGTATTGATTTAATTAACTTAGATCGAACTAATCACACTGTTATGTGTTTAAAAAAAATCAATTACTAAATAGTGTCAAAATCGACATAAAATAGTTTTTAAAACAAATATTATATTATTAATTGTTATTTTATTCCTAAAAATCTATGTTTCGGCCAAATGACTTAGATAAGGTTATATAAATTAATAATAAACAACTTGGGGTTCGTTTGGATTCTTATAGTATGTTTATTAGCCTTATTGTATAAGAACACAAGAAGACACGGTAAAAGTAAAATTATTTAACTTAATGTTAAATCTAAATGATAAGGTTAAAATAGGAACCTAAACTTGTCTAAATTATATTGGATGAGAGTATTTCGACCCATCCCCACCTTAGCTTATAAATAAATCAATTTGGAGCTATTTAAAACCGAATTTTACTTTATAATAAAATAATAATTTTAGTTATTCCAAAGGTACCCCTCTCCTCCCTTATAAAAGGGCATCTCCTCCCACTCTTCCTCACACAAGTTTGAGCCTTCAAGCTCGGCCAAACCCTGAAAAATTCTCCTCTCCACTTTCCTATAAATATCCTAGAGGTTCTGGTCTTCCTCAAAGACCAATTTTAGTGCCCTAAAAGAAGATCTCAAAGAGGCGCTTCAAAGAAGAGGAGGTTCGGACACTTACGAAGCAAATCGGATCTAAGGTAAGGGAAATATCACAATCTCATTTTTATCCAAGATTATTTATACATTGAAATTTACTGGGGTTTATTTTATCATCCATATCCTTGTTTCCTCAATATGTAATATTTACATCATTCTACAATAGTTTATATCCAATTTTACCCTTCGGTGAGTTTTTAGTAAAAGATATGAAAGGAATCTTTTGTCGATTTTCGTACGAGGTACTTTTTGACTTTTCTGACAAAAGTACGAGAAGAATGTTTTCTTTTAACTTATACGGAATGAATGTATTTTTAAAACATTATTTCCATGAAGCTTCCTTTACAGGTTTTCAAGTTTATTTTTAATCAACTTCTTTAGTTTAAAATTGTATGACATGTTAAAAAAAGGAAAATGTTTTTTGAATTTGAAAGGATATTTTCATCAAGAATGGAGTTTAACTGTTTTATCAAAATTATTTTCTATCTATGATAATATAGGGTTCTGTTTATATCCCTATTATTACATTGATTTGATTATGTTGTGATGGAATTATTTTCATGAATTCCTTTATCTTATATGAATTGTTTGATGATGTCACGATGTTTAAGATTCCCATTTTTATTAAATGGGTTATGCAATGATGTATGATTTATGATTTTGTGGCACACATAAGATGGTTTCATTATGAGATGGGTGGGACCTATATCTCCCTCCAATGCATTGGGTAAAGATTTTATATCTCATGAGATAGACATGGCTTGAACGGTAGGTTATACCGATTCAGTGAAACAGGACTGAAACGAGGAGTGAACTCGGTTCAGAAAGGGACTTTGTTCACTAAGATAGTCTTGGAAATGAGTCTTGACTAATAAGAAATGATTCTATATTATTATGTGTGTATTCCAAAAAGTTTCATGTTTTATGTTATGATTATCCGGATTACATTTCACTACTATGATTTATCCCATGTTATGAAATTATGATCTATTTTGCAGGTTAAGATTTCTAAAAGACATGTTCTTATGAATATGACGTGATTGGTATTTCTTTTGTTTACCCTTACTGAGCATTTGAGCTCACCCTTTTATGTTTTCTCTTCCCCAGGACATAAAGAAAGGATTTATATTAAAAAAAAGAAGATCATTATGGGAGATGTTGAAGATCTTTCACCACGATTATAGGATTATATTCCAAGTTTCCAAATACACTAAACTATTACGGTCCTTGTGTGTGTGTTTTTGTAATGTACTAAGTATTCAGAAAAAGTAATGTAATGTCTATGTACGTTAAGCTTCAGGTCTCTACTGTTGGTATCAGAGGAAAGGTTTAGTCAACCTTTGGAAACTAGGATGCAAAAATGTTAGTGAGATCCCTAGAGATATTTCTAAGGTATGTCTAGGGATGTCTCTAAGGTTAAGTATACGTATAGGTTATAGTCTTAAAATTGTTCTAAGGATCTTATAATTTAACCTAAGATGTTAGATATTGAGGGTACTTTCCCTTTACTATGTTGTTTTCTCTAGCATGATTTTACCTCTCATAGAATTCTTTTTGTGTTTTAGTTAATGGCGGGAACCAGATGGAATTCGGTTAACATTCAATCCAATAGACAAATTGGTGACTATGAGAAACAAAATTTTGTAATGTCAAGAGAGAAAGATATTGTGATTATGCCGAATCAGTCATCGCGATATATTATTAACAAGGTGAAATTTAGTGTTATGCCTAATTCATCAAATAAGAGGAAGATAGATTATTATGCATGTTCGCATGTTGAGGAGCATAAAGAATGGAAGATTGAGATTTCTAAAGAAGGGAAGAAGAACGTTGAGGAATACCTCAAATGGAGGGACCGATGTTATATGTGTGGAGAAAAGGGTCATAGAGTGACAGACTCTTATGGAGTTCAATGTATTATTTGTGGAGAACATGGGCATTACCCAACTCAATGCTCTGACCTAAAAAGTTACTTCTAAATCAAGGAAGGACTTATTCCAGGACAATCATTGAAGAGGATGGATTGAAGTGTTTATGTATTGGTATTAAAGAATAATGTTGTTGAGGTACTTTTATTGTGTATTGGAATATTTTTGTATTAGTATATTGTTGTTTTCAATAATTTTAAGGTACCTGTAACCATGAAAGGTGATTTTAATATTTTGGAAATCAGATGATATGAACATAATGAAGGGATAAGGTGAAAATGAAATGTTTGACAGTATTCATGAGCTCATGATTGATATAAGGACTAAGTGATATCATGGTTTGAGTATATAGAATTTTGAGGATTTTGGTTTGTGGAAAGTGTTAACTTTTAACTGCATTCATGTTTTCCCTATGGTTCAATGGGTATTCATTTTTCAAGAGAATACATGATTAAGGTATTCACATGATTGGAATAACAAGATATATGGGGGATAAATGATGATATTCGCATTCTTGGTTGATGACATTTCAAGTAATCATTTTCTTTATACTATGAGCTTGGACCGAAGTATTTTAGATAAGGCTAAAGATTGGAATGAATTATATTTTACATAAGTTAGTATTGTTTAAGGATATAACTTTTTTTTGATATTATTGATGGGATGTTATAGGTATGTAGTTTTAGAAAAAGGACAACCTGCAGGACGGGTGACAGCCCATCACGTCAGACAAGGCTGTGGGAATCGAACCCACAACTGAAGTGCGACTGGCCTTTATCGCCTACCACGAGCCTACAGGAAGTCCCTATTTAGTAGAAACTAGTTTTATTATATTAAGCAGTATGATATATGAAGTATAAGTCCATTTTAGGAACCATATATGATTAATCTCACTATAGATGGACTTATGTATTTTTTGATAACATTTCTAACCTTTTGTTTGAGACAGATGGAATGACCCATCATTCTATCACATGATCTGCTAACACATCACGAAAGAAAAATTCAACTTCATTTCTTTAAGAGATGAAGTGGAAATTGTCCAAAGGACGAAAAATGGCGAGACTATACCAAAATCACGAAAGTATTTCTTCTAATTCTAATTTCATCAACTTTAGGGAAATGATCTTGAAAACCAAAAATGTTGTCCTAGTGATCTTATAACTGATGAATCAGATGGTACCTTAGATCGTAACAAATTTATGGCTTTGTGATTGCTGTATTTTCCATAGCCATATTCTCTACCACTCTCCATCAGAACATGATGGTTAGATTTCTCTTCCATATCCATATTTTCACCTATGTGGAAACCCAGTGATTATTTTATTTAGGTAACCGTTACGTTTCATAGTTTTGTTTTTAAAGATTGGTTTTGGTATTCCTTTTTACGATGTGGGTTTCTAATAAAGAAACTTTCTAATAGTAAACCATTTATAACCTCGACGAATTTCGAGGGCGAAATTCATTTTAAGGGGGGTAGAATGTAACAGCCCGAGATTTTATGAAAAATATTGTTTTTAATTTCATGAATGTCTTGTGTTATACGCTACACCAAAAGGAGCCTTCACAACACACATCCTTGACTTGCCTTGCATTACACGTAATCACGACCTTCCTCGATAGCGTGTGTAGTACGCAATAACAAGTTTCACTAAACAACAATATACTATTAAAATATTATTAAAACTAGCCATTATGAATAGTAATAACCAATTTTTGAAATTTTGTAAATTATATTTTTCAAAATGGAATTCATTTTTGGATTCATAATATAAAAATTATCTTAGGGTGAAATTTTGGTACTTTTCGGATAACTTTCATTTTCTGATGAATAGTGAAAATTACTAAATTTTAATTAAAAACAACCTTTTTATTCGAAATAATTAATAGTGATAAATTATTAATTTGAGTGGTTTTAAAGTATATTTAGAATATATTTTTACAATTTAATACAATGTTGTTCATTGTATGTAATTTCACATTTAAACCAGACATAAACAAGTTTCAATCTTTTGATAGTTATTATCTCTTAAAAACACGCTATTTGTTTTGACGATGGGATTTAATTTTTAAATTAATTAATGCAATTGATATGTTTTGAATTTGGTAAAATAGACATCATTTTTGAATTCTTAATATCAAATATAGCTTAGGTCAAATTTTTGGTATTTTTCTGGAAACTTTCACTTTATGATGAATAGTGAAACCACCAAGTGGTAGTTAAAAAAAATGAATTTTTCATAAAACATAATTTTACCGCTTATGTGAGTGGAATTTAAAAAATACGAGAGACACGGTTGATGTCAGTAAGTAAAATGTGGTTCAATGAGATGAAAATTATTTTTTTGGTGAATAGTAACTTTTTACTTTTTTTTACCACGCTTAAAAGTAAATAGGGTAATTAAGGGTAATAATGATGTTACTATTACCCTAAAACATGTACTAATTCTATTGGACAAGTGTAATTCGACCAAAAACAACCTTAGGAATAAAATATGACAATTTAGGCCCACCTGGATTAGATTAGGACATTTATTATTAATTTATTTAAAGAAGGGTTAAAATATTTAAAATCAAAGTTTAATAAGTAAATAATTTTTAATATGGGGTTATACATAAGATAAATTAGACTATAAATATTAATTAGAAAGCTAAAAATATTTCCTACATAATGGTATTTTATTTGTAATTTTTGGACACAAATTAATTTAATTTATTTATGACAGAACGATGATGCAGTAATTATCTTATTAATGAAATGTTGACATAATTGATGTTATTAATACCCAAATAAATGTAATTTGAGACTTTTTATGAATTAAACTAATTCTATAGGTTAATATTGCATGTTAGTATTGATTTAATTAACTTTTTTTGAACTAATCATACTGTTATGAGTTTCACAAAAATCAATTACTAAATAGTGTCAAAATTGTCATTAAATAGTTTTTAAGACAAATATTATATTATTAATTGTTATTTTATTCATAAAAATCTAAGCTTTGGCCAAATGACTTATATAAGGTTATATAAATTAATAATAAACAACTTGGGGTTCGTTTGGATGCTTATAGTAAGTTTATTAACCTTATAGTATAAGAACACAAGAAGACACGGTAAAAGTAAAATTATTTAACTTAATGTTAAATCTAAATGATAAGGTTAAAATAGGTACCTAAACTTGTCTAAATTCTATTAGATGAGAGGATTTCTACCCATAACCACCTTAGATTCTAAATAAATCAATTTGGAGCTATTTAAAACCGAATTTGACTTTATAATAAAATAATAGTTTTAGTTATTCCAAAGGTACCCCTCTCCTCCCTTATAAAAGGGCACCTCCTCCCTCTCTTCCTCACACAACTTTGAGCCTTCAAGCTCGGCCAAACCCTGCCAAATTATCCTCTCCACTTCCCTATAAATATCCTAGAGGTTATGGTATTCCTCAAAGAGCAATTTTAGTGCCCTAAAATGAGATCTCAAAGAGGCGCTTCAAAGAAGAGGAGGTTCAGACACATACTAAGCAAATCAGACCCAAGGTAAGGGAAATATCACAATCTCATTTTTATCTGAGATTGTTTATACTTTGAAATTTACTGGGGTTTATTTTATCATCCATATCCATGTTTCCTCAATATGTAATATTTACATCATTCTACAACTGTTTATATCCAATTTTACCATTCGGTGAGTTTTTAGTAAAAGATATGAAATGAATCTTTTGTTGTTTTTCTTACGAGGTAATTTTTGACTTTTCTGACAAATGTACGAGAAGAATGTTTTCTTTTAACTTATACGACATGAATGGATTTTTAAAACATTATTTCCAAGATGCTTCCTTTACATGTTTTCAAGTTTATTTTTAATCAACTTTTTTAGTTTAAAAATGTATGACATGTTAAAAAAAGGAAAATGTTTTTTGAATTTGAAAGGATATTTTCCTCAAGAATGGAGTTCATGTGTTTTATCAAAATTATTTTCCATCTAAGATAATATATGGTTCTGTTTATATCCCTATTATTACATTGATTTGATTATTTTGTGATGGAATTATTTTTATGAATTCTTTTATCTTATATGAATTGTTTGATGATGTCACGATGTTTAAGATTCCCATTTTTATTACATGGGTTATGCAATGATGTACGATTTATGATTTTTTGGAACACATAAGAATGGTTTCATTATGATATGGGTGGGACCTATATCTCCCTCCAATGCATTGGGTAAAGATTTTATATCTCATGAGATAGACATGGATGGAACAGTAGGTTATACCGGTTCAGTGAAACTGGACTGAAACGAGGAGTGAACTCGATTCAGAAAGGGACTTTGCCCACTAAGATAGTCTTGGAAATGAGTCTTGACTAATAAGAAATGATTCTATATGATTATTTGTGTATGACACAATGTTTCATGTTTTATGTTTTGATTATTGGGATTGCATTTCACTACTATGATATATCCCATGTTATGAAATTATGATCTCTTTTTCAGGTTAAGATTTCCAAAAGATATGTTCTTATGATTATGACGTGATTGATATTTCTTTTGTTTACCCTTACTGAGTATTTGAGCTCACCCTTTTATGTTTTCTCTTCCCCAGTACATAAAGAAAGGATTTAGATTAAAAAAAGAAGATCTTTAAGGGAGATGGTGAATATCTTTCACCACGATTATAAGATTATATTCCAAGTTTCCAAAGACACTAAACTATTACGGTCCTTGTGTGTGTGTTTTTGTTATGTACTAAGTATTTTGCAAAAGTAATGTAATTTCTATGTACGTTAAGCTTCAGGTCTCTACACTGATTCCTTTTCCTAAACAAAGGATACGTAGGTAGCCCATATGTGGGTACAATCCCAACTTTGAAATATTTCATGTCCTTCTGAATAAAAAAAACTTCAAGTACCCCACTGAGTGGCTTTAAAACCAGTATGGTCATCATAATGAAAAAGAGATTTTTATGTATTAAAGGATTCAATTGACTAATAATATATAAACAAATATAGATGATTCTCTATCGATCATGAACCTCGAATATATATAAAAGATTATCTAAATTTACTATATTTCAATCATTGATTGTCAGATCTAAAAGAAATCTCATTTTATACATGGTAATGTAATAAGGATTCACGAACATAACTTAAATATACAAAGAGAGTCCTAGAGTAGACAATAATTTCCCTCAAAAAGGTGTGATGAGTCTGACCTCCCATCCTCTCGACCAATGCAAATTCCGAAGCCTCATCAGTCCACAAACTAATGAGTGCCTACCTTTGGAAAGTAGGTCCAAATGGATGTGGAATCATTGGATGTTTCCGGTTCTATGAACAAACCCATTAGAAACCACTTGGAATGTTTGAACCTTTAATCAAGGAGGTCATCCCCAAATTCCCGAGGGAAAAAGGGTATAATACAATAGAAGATATAATTAATAAATAAGAAAAATCAATATAGAAAGGGGAATACCTAAGAACACAATCAATTTAAATAATATGATAAGGAAAAATCAATAGCAAATGTAATAAAATAAAATCACATTCCATTTATTCAATAAAATAATAAGTAATTGAATCCATATATTTTATCATGTTAAAATATCATTGATAATAAGTACTTAATCAAAATGAATGCAATGCAGAATTATTGGGCATCATGGCCCAGACACAAAAGGACCTATACTGTCATGATCTATCCTCCATATAGTTAATTTAATTTATAAAAATTTACCTTTTAAAATATCCTTATTTAATAATGAATATTAAATTACCAATATTTCTTTATATAGTCGATTAATATTCAATTTAATCACCGTATAAAAAATTGTATTAAATTTATAAAATGAACATATCTATGATAAATGATATGGACAAATATATGTAATTATATGTCTAAGGATCATATGAAATTTAATTTTTCATGGGGGCTAATAAAGTAATATAGGAAATAAATGTAAATAATATCCTCTTCTAAATTAATCATAAACCACCCAGAGTATGAATAAGTTTTGTATTAATAAAACATATCCCATGTGAAGTAAAAATAATGGTCTTTGTTATTGATAAATGGTAACATTATATAAATATCTTCTAAAAAATATTAATGATTTTTTCAATAAAATTTTAATATCCTTTTCTCTGAAAATATATTTTAAAATATTTTCATTAAAAATTATCCTTTTATTATTTCAATTGATTATTTAATGTAGTGATGATGGATAAATATATACATGTCATAAAATGTAAAAAATTATTATTTTACATGTTAAAATGGATAGAAAAATTAAATTATAAGAAAGAGAAAAAAATATTCTTATGAAAAAAAATGCTGAAGAAAAAAAGCACAAATATTTATTTAATATATATTTTTGAAATGTATTAAATTTTTTGAAAATACCTTAATAAAATAAGGTTATTATATGAATATAGGCTCTCTGAATAAAGAAGGAAGTAATGAAGGGGTTTATTAAAGACATTTTATAAACCATTTTGAGTAGAAATGAGAGGAAAATTGTAATATTACATATAAAACTTCTTTAATAACCATATAATAATAAAATTATTTATTTAAAAATTATCAGGTAATTTCATCTCATGGAAATTCATGTGTATATTATCCCATAAAAAATAAGATTCAAAAGTAAACCCTTGGAAAGTCCATGTTACTGATGTGAGAATCCATCAACAAAAATATTGGGTCTTTAAAATTTAAATCAATATAAGAAAATTAGAAATAAAACAATATATATTAAAAATATATTTAACTCATAATCATATAATATCAATGAAAGGTAGGAATTAATATAACACAATGAAAATAAATTGGGTTATGAAATTATTTTCCACATGGAAATGATTAATTCAAAACCCCTTAGATGGAATAATTAAAAATCACACTCAAAATATCATGAATAATTAATAAATAATTATATTACCTGTAAATTTGTAATTATTTACACTATATATAAGAAATTAGGTGCACAACAAAAAATCATGTCTCAATAAACAGAAATTAAGACCAAGTCCCTTATTACACAGAAAATTTTGAATTGGAAGACCCAAAATTAATAATATTTAAATGAAAATTTTAAATTACAAGAATATAAAATAATTCATGACATAGTATATCAAACATCCATGTAGGTAAACAAAACAAAATAAAGAATATGTGCTAAGGGAAAATTTTTTAGAGAGAGAAAAGAGAGACAAGAATCCCTTATATTGTTTCCATTTTGGGTGAAAGTCATTTCAACTCTTGAATAATGGTTTTAAACATGTCAATAAATTATTCCAGAACTATATTACTATTTAAAAAATCAATTATTATATTCTTATAACATTTTATTAACAATTTTTCAATAATAATTGATTATTTCTAACTATTTCGAGTATTAATTTCCCTGTTTGTAATGTGTGCTTTAACTTTTATACTTGTTGTTATTTTTAATTAGATCATGCTTTAATATTATACACAATATAAAATATTATTTACATAAAATATATACACATTATATATTTATTTATAATAATCAATAAAAAATTGAGATAGAAAATTAAATGAAACATTCATGGAGATAGTAGACCGTACATACGCAAGAGTGACACTTTAAATTTTTTCAGCATATTTTAAATAATAAAAAGAAAATTATATTTATTTATATTATAATTAATATAAAATATATTTTTCTTATATGTTACATAGTTTTATTAAATACTGTTATTATACAATCCATTTATAGTGTAAATGAATCAAATCACATTGGGGGGGGATTAAACTACATTTCCAGAAATGATATTATCATATTAACAAAAAATTAAAAAATAATGGTAGGTGGTATATAAAAAATACATAAGAATAATGAAATTAAAAATACCATATATATAATATATAATTACTTTTTCCATCATTATTACCACCATGATATGTGTCAAAGGGATGATGAAAAATCATCATTTCGTGAGGCCGTAGTTCTTCATACACATAAATGATAAGTTCGTTCCCCCATTTAATGGAGGTGTGCATAATTATAGGTATAAAACTTATGATAACAAAATATTTATATATTTAGGATATTTTATTAATTATATAATAATTTATGAATAATATATGAGAGTGTGGAGAAGGAAATAAAATGAAAGTGATCGTTGAAGAATGTTTTGTCATTTTCAGGTAACTCGTTTTGGATTATAACAAAAAGACTCCTTATATTAATTTAATCCCTACATTAGGATAATAGTATCAGAGGAGTGACATTGGTAGATTATATGATCAATTGTTGGATGAGACAATAGGCTTTAAATGTGTGAATAAGTTTGAGGGTTTATTTCCTTTTAATAGTGGCAGAGGAGTGGCGTTCTTGTAAATTTTGGAAAAGGGATTTCCACACGAGTTTTTCCTATGACATGTCTATCCAATAATTTTCCAAATTACTGATGTGATTTTATTGTTTATAAATATTAACATAAAATTGATTTTTAATATGTTTTAGGGTCATTTATTCCCTTAGGTATATATTTTTTTCATTGTTATTCTAATATTTCTCTAAATCACTATAATTAATTTTAATCACTTTCACTGATATTTTATTTAGAAAATTTTTTGATAACCATATACAACCTTAAAGGATTTCATGATTAAAAAAATGGAATATAATTTTATAAATTAAAATATTAGATGTATTTAAAATTAATTTAAATTTATTCTTGCAAACGGGATGACAAAACATGGTTTTAAATTACAACGTTTCTCAAGGTTGCTCAGGTTTTATACCACATTTCAATGTTAAATTGAGTAAAATTACCAAAATTGGATTAATTTATAAGTTATTTGTTATTATGTGAAATAATAATGTTTTTAATGTATTATTGTTCAGTAAAATAGGATATTGCATGTAACATAGGCCATTAAAGAAACTCATTGCTACACACAATGCATGATAACTAAGTATCATTTGAATTTAATGAAATATTATTATTTAATTTTATTTAAAATAGTAAATATATTATGAATTTCTCATTATATTAAATTCACTTACTCTCTTGGTGATGTGTTACATATATTCAATCTAATACATTTCTCTTACTCTAGAATTTCAGGGCATTACATTCTAACCACATTAAACAAATTATGTCCCCAACAATTAAACTCAATCCTAGTAATAGAGTTTTTGATATTTACTATGTTGAAATATCAAATTGTGGGATGTTTTTGGTAAAACTCCTCTATAAAAGAGTGAATGGGATTTCCAAAGATCCCATGGACTAACATGAAACTATATCTCTAAATCAAAAAACATTAGTGGAAAGTAGGGATTATTACATAGAGGAAAAGAGTAAATATTTTTATAGATTTATTGAGGTCATAAATATTAAAAAAGTGAATGACCATTGTAATGTTGTTTCCCCAAATACATAAATCAATTATCATTTAAAAGACCAATGTTTTAACAAAAATAAATTTATTTGGTAGAATTTTTTATTTTATGATTCTTATCATTTTGTTGAAGAATTATTTTATTGGACCACAATAAAATCAAATACAATCACTTGATTTATTTCTATTAAAATAATTTCATCCCTTGGTTTTGCTTCAATAAAATTATAATTCATACCTTACAATATGAAATAGATATCAAAAAATTAACATTAGTGGCTGGAGCTCAAAAATACATGTTTAATGGATTCTAAGACCCGTAAAACAAGTCATTATATATGTCTATAACTATTCTTCATAGCTGTTATGGTTAAAAAAATTAATGACTAAACCTAATAAGCAATACCACTAGTTCATCATTAATATATATTCACTACTTTTTTCAACTAAAATCAATGAAATATTAACCAGGACATTATATAGGCCAGTGGTAGGCATGAAAACCTTATATTCCTTTGGTCACGAGTTCATGTCCCGTAGCCTTTCTTGATGTGATGGGTTATCACATGACATACATTTTGTCCTTTTTTAAATTCATGTTAATATCATTTAAAAAATAAATATGATGGGAATCCATTAAATTTAGTCAATAAATATCATTTTAATAATTGTATTCAAAATAACACCAATACATAAATACTTCATCATTTTATTTCCACAATAGTACTTCTATGGTTTAAGGTTTAACCTAGGTCATTAATTTTCATTATCTATTAAAATAATTAATAATTGTTTCTAAATATAATGTGAATTATTCTAACCATATTCCCAAGAGTGTCAAACTGGGTGCATAGTAAGGCCTATTGTTGTATACCAGGTTATGCTTGAGTCATGCTCGACACACCTTTTTAGATTTCTTAAACCTAAGTACATCTGTGCCAAAAACCACAAAAACTTATTATATATAGATATGTATGTATTACTATTAATACCTATAAAATCTCTACCACACCTAAATGATAGGATGTTATTTAATACCTATCCTAAAATAATACCTTTAGGTTATTTTATTTAATCACTATTTTCCCTAGTATAGTTTCGAATGACTCTACTAAATTTTCTATAATACCAACTTTAACTTCATAAACCCATAATTCTAGGTCTAGTGTCATTCTACCATAACATTTTCATGATCAAAAGGAATAAAATCCCTCAGGGCCAAATAGTATAATAGATTTGGTAAAACAGATATATATATGAGTCTTGTATTACAAATCATTACACTAATTAATTTTTTTTCTTTTCAGGAGAATTAATTTATCCCATATTTTTTATAGATGAAAATCTCTTTTAGCACACCTCAAGGAATATTTGGTAAATAAAACATAATATTTGTGAACTCAAATTCTTAGTAAGGGTAATGTAAAGTGGAAGAAATAATGGATCACTAAGAATAAATAAACATGGATATGTGAATAACTAAGAACATATGCCATTTAAATAAATGGATAAAGAAAACTCAATAGGAAAAGATATAAAACTGGAAACACATTCTATTTAATCAATAAATAGTCCATTCAATGAATCCATATTTTATCATGGGAAATATCATGGATAATTTGTTTTGAATAAAAATATAGTAAATGCTTCATTATTGTACATAATGTCTATGGAACATTAAAAACTCTATTGTTTATATTTATTGTCCATATAGTTGAAAACTACAGGTAGAAACCTATTTAATTTTCATAACTAATTTGTATCCTAATAAACTATCAATGCATTAAGGGGATATATAATTTTCGGCCCCAACCTGATAGAGAATGTCTAAAGCATTACTGGTCTCGAATAATAGAAATAATTAATAACAATATGACTTATCAAATATTTTTAATGAATAAAAAATACATATTTAACAATAATTCAATATGTTTTCAAATAATTGTCAATGTAAACACCTTATGAAAAATTATATATGGTTTAGCTGATTAACATATCCATTATAAATGATATGGATAATTAGGGGATATTCAATGTCTAATGATTATTAGAAATTTAATATTACATGGGGACTAAAAAAGATATCAATGAAATGAACATCAATACTATCCATGGGAAAATTATTCATAACCCATATAGAGTAATAATAATGATGGTATCAATACATCATATCCCAACTTGAGTAAAAATAAAGGTTATTTGTCATTGATTAATAAAAAAATTATAAAAACTTCTTTTAAAAACACTCTTGGGGAAAATATCCATTTTTTACATTGAATTTTTTCTAAAATACTTTTCATTCAAAATATATTTTGAATTATTTCTTTTAAAAAGTAACTTGGAAAATTTGAAAATGAATCATCAATTATGTTTTGGGGGTTAAATCCATTCATGGTATATAATTTAAAAAGTATATTCCTTTTCCATGGTAAATGTTTTTGAAAATACCATATTCAAAATGGGGAAATAATATTCCTTTGACAAAAAATTTATCAGAAAAAAATGGTAAATACTTATTTAATAATTCAATTTGAAATGGATGAATCATATTTTAATTAATTATTATAATGTGTGATTTTTACAAAAAAAATAGGTTCTCCAACAAACGAGTGATATTATGAGGGGTTTTCATTAAAATGCTTATAAAAGCATTTGAGTAAAAATGTCACACCCCGACCTCAGAAACACTTTTATTTTATTCCTTTATTAGTGTCATATCTTTTTGTCAAAGTTTGGGTTTGGGTCCTTGTTTGATATTTTTGAAACATGGAATTTTTTATGGGTTTTGGGCCATAAGTGACTATGGGAGGACCGTGCATTTACCCAGTTTTTATAATGAATGAATTAAATTAAATTAAGCAAAAATAAAATAGAGTAAAATGATATGAAAATAAAATAAATAGTAAATTTCATAATAACAATAATAATAATTTTTTATTAATTTTATTATTATTATTATTATTATTAATGTTAATCTTATTATTATGACTATTATTTTTCTATAAGAATATTATTATAACTATCATTATATTATTAAGATCATGATTATGAATTTTATTTGGTTTCATTATTATTATTATTATCATTATTTTTATTATGGTTTTTCCTAATTCTACTCTACCACATCACTATGCACCCCTCCCCCAATTATCCCTTACACACACACTCATCCCTTGTACATGATGCACCCCATTCCCTATTGTTTCCCCTATGTGAACAACCACCCCTCCCTCACTGGTGCTCTGGTCGGCCTCACTTCTAGCCGCATCTACCTCTTCTAGTGGAGAAACCCTCTACCTTATCCTTCAACTTTCATGATGCCCCCTCCTTGGTTATTCTCACACGTGTGACCCTACTTAATGAACCTCCATCGATCCAAGATTTTGGGATAGATTTCATCACATTCATCATCCACATCACCAAGGTAGAATCTCTCCTCATGTCTCCTCCCTTTTTCTAGCTTCGGTTCGGCCTACCCATCACCCCATAGTGTTTAGAAAAACACTAGGTCTTTGGGTAAGATGATTTATCGTTTTTCTTTTGTTCAAGGGTTGTGTGAATGGTGTCTTGGGACCCTAAGGTCCCGGTTCTGGCAACTACCACCAAAGGCAGAGCGGTTTGACTTGATTATATTGGTCTCTGATATCTGAGTTGAGGTTTAAATACTTCTTCTTTGTTTCACATAGTCTAAATAAATATGATTAATTGTTTTCAGGTTCATATTAATTATCTTTTTGTGTTTTGGTGTTGGTAAAATTGATAAAAAACTAGTTTTTAGGGTTATTCTTAAATAATAACTTTATTTTCATGTATCAAATATATTTTCTTATATGTAATTTGGATTTTATAAGTGATTTTAGTTGATTTATGTGTTTAAAAATATATTTTGGAAGTGTTTTTTAGATTATTATATGATAAAAGATGATTTTCTAAAGAAAATGATTATTTTTTATGTGTGTATCACAAGGGTACTCCATATATGTGTTCTTATGATTATAGAAAAGGTTATAATTGTGTTTTCAAAGGAACTTGAGATAATAATGCAATGATATTGGGTTTTTACAAAGGGAATGGATCATTTCAGCATGCTGCCTTTTGTTTGACATCATTAAATGTGATATAGAAATTAGAAAAATGGTATAGATTTCCTTTTTGAGTGAACATGGCTTTGTGTGTGTGGTTTAAAAGGTGTATTGACCCATAAAAATGGTAGAATTTAATATGAGTCCTTGTGATAATTTCAAAGGGGTTTCATGAATTGATTAACTAATGGTAAATGCATTTTAAAAATGGTTTTTGGTGTTTGTGAAATTGATAGCAGTATTTTTATGGAAAATGTATTTTTAAGTGTGTTTTTAAAATGTATTTGGGGTGTCATAATCATAAAGGTATGTTTGAAACTGCTCAGATTAAAATAGTGTTTCTTTAGATCATTATTTCTTGAATGGTCCATTGGTTTCTAAATAATGTTAGTTCCAATATGTTAAATTAACATTGGTTTAGGGTATTATGATGTATATGGATTAATTTTTTTAATAAGGGTGTGTTGGTCACTACTTTGTGATTTCAAGTCACCGGGCCTAATGCGACTCAACTGAGAATGCATATGTAAGTATATAAATAAATAAATATATATATATATATAGGTTCCCCCATTATGTGTATATTCATCCATGGCAGTGAATATACATGTATGGGGCAAGGTGATACTATGTATATATATGAAAATGCATATGTTTGTGAGTGGAGATAGGTATATGCATATAAGAATATATGTAAGGATCCCCTTGAACACGTTCATGGCCATACAGGTGTATGAATTGGGGATAGGTTTCCTTATACGTATGTGGATATTCATATGCTCAGTGGGGGAGTAGAAGATCTAAGTTAGAAAATATTAAGGGCTGAAGTTTCAGATTGGTTCCTCTCCGAGGTATGATCTCTAGGCATTGACCTTTAAATTTATGAATAATTTATTTATGCTTTTTGCACTGAGTTTTAATATTAATTACTAATATTGAAGTGTTAGTAATTTTTTTTCTTTAATTGGAGTAGTTTCTTTCTTCTAATTTATTTCAATAAATGGTTTGATTTTTTTTAAATCAAATGTTTAGCAAAATTCACTATTGGACTTTGTAAATGTGTTAGGATTTAAAATTATTGTTTGGTTTTCTTAAATGGATTTCAAAGTGCGTTTATGGTTTTCAAAGTATTGTGTTTGTGGTTCTTTAATAAAAGGTTTATCATGTGATTGTGGTGCTTGATATTGGTTGCTTGTTTGTTATCAGTGGTCACCCTTTGTAGTACTCATCATGTGAATTTAGCATAGTAAGTAATTTTTTTTTGTGAACGATTGTTGCAATAGCATAGATTACACACTAGCTAGTGGCCCCTAGTAGGGAGATGTTTTGTTATTATGTTTATGTGATTGGGTCCCTTGACTAGGTTGGGTAGGGCGACCGTCAAGCATTAGGGAATTATGCCATCATTGAGTATGGAATACCTTCAGGACGAGTCACATGTATAGTAAGTTCTAGAGTATTCATGACATCCTAGGATCTCATAGATATTTTGGCACATAGTGGTATGTGTTAGGTGATTATGGCCCCTTGTTTGGCTAGTTATTCATGTGCTCTAATTTCCATTTCCCTTATTGTGTGGTTTATATCCCTTATTCATAGGGTGGTGTAGCCACTTTGATAAAGTTATGGGTTGTTCTGACAAATGTTTAATGAAAATAACGTATTTTTTTACATTCATTCTTCCATTTAAAGTGAAATAAAATTTTATTTTTTTCTAAAATTTTTATTTCTCTTTCATAAAGAATAACACTGATTTAAATGGAAATGTGAAATAAACAGTGATTCATTTTATAGAAGAAAATATATAAAAACCAAGTTCTATATATTTTATTCAAACATAAATTTTTTGGATATTTTATTTAAAGGAAATTCATATGAGAATAAATTATTAGGGAACACCTACTGATTTTAATACTCACAATAATAGATTTATCTTTGTTTTTATCTTTAGGGGTTACGTCTTTCTTAGACTCGGTCACTATAGTGTGACGTTGGTTTGAGGTCGGTGGTGATCTGTTGGGTCACATGGTGGTATGTACGACTTTTTTTCTCATTGACCCTAGTTTTCATTTTCATTATTCTGTTTTATTATTTATTTTTCATTCATTTATTGGAAACATTGTTCCCACCGGTTTAATCATGATGTACGTCACATGTTTCCATCTTGGGGGGGGGGGATCAGGACCACCCCTCGGTACATGTGGAGAACCAGATCGGGTGACCAATTCAGGGAAGACATCGGTTGGATCATGAAAAATGGTATCAGAGGCATTTTTTAAATATTTAATGTCTCTGGTAGAAGGATATTTGTATTTTCATGTCTTGGGAGGTTGGTAACTAATCGGTTCCTGATCACCATTGCTCGTGATGATACTGGAGTTACCAGGGGTTGTCTGGGTATTGAGTATTTTATTCCTTTGTTTTGGATTAAGGGATGCCAACAGAGGTGACTCTGTGTCACACTGTGACCCCATATGGAGTAGTGACCAATGTGAAGACCATGTGACTGACTCAATATCCCTTAGTTTTTTTTCTTAGATGGGGCATGGCTCTCTACCATGTCATCGGGTTAAGAATAAAAACATGTTCCTCATTTCGGTTATTCATTGTTGGTTGTGCTTTGTCTTGATTTTGGTTGGCATTATAGTGTTTTTAGAAATACATTGGTTTCAAATTGAAAGGACTCTTTCCCTAATGGTTTTAAAATTGGTAAAAAGGGGATTTCATTCTATTTTTTTTGAAATTTTTGATGTTGGTTTTTAATGAGGATGTGTTTTGATTTGGAAAATTTGGCTTATATTTGTATTTGGTAACAAAATGGAATATGCAAAACTTGGTATTTATTAGGATGATTTATATATGTGTCGGTAGACATGTGAAGTGAATATTGATACATATGTATGGGTGATTTGAGTGGAATGTGAAGAGGACTTATGGAGAGGTTCATAGGATTCCATGGGTGGGGTTTTGGAATTTAGGGCTTGGCATGATTTTTCAAAAATAGGCATGAATGAAAAAGTGATTTCAGGACTTGGTTTGTCATGAAAAGATGGTTTTGGTATTTTGAAAAGTGTAATTTTCTTCTATTTCTATGTTTTTCACTTGTGAGTCTATTACCCTTGGCTTGGGGTGTTAATTTTGGGTGTGTTTAAGCTTGTTTGGAATTTTGGCAGGTTTTCTCGGCATAGGGTGTTTCTTTTGATTTAATTTTTTCTTGATGGGATTTTCAATTTTTTCCTTTGGTTTTAAATATGCCACCAAAAAATGTCCTCATAAGTTGTTAATGAGTTGTACCTATTTTCAGTTTTCGTCGAGATTTTCTTTCCCTTTGAAGCATTCGAGGTTCATTAGGGTAAATTAAGCTATCTGAGGGGAGTGTAGCATGTCTTCTAGTAGTTGGGAACTCTGGAGGAAGTTAGAGATCATGATGTTTTGGGGTTGTTTGAGGGTACATATTTCGATGAATGAGATTTGCGTGCCCCTCCATCGATCCATGTTGGGATAATGTGAGAAATACTTGAGTATGTACCAGTCAGATGATTAATATCTGGGGAGGTAAAGATGAAAAAGGGGGAAAATCATGAGTATAAGATAAGGTTGACAGATGATGAAGGCTTATGTTAAACTCTTCATGGAATTTTCTTTCATTTCTCTAAATATATTTGGTTTCCAGAGAAAATATGTTTGGTTATCCAGTGCCTCATGTCGTTCATGAAGGTTCCACTGGCGAGGTGCAGATGCTAGAGGGACATGTTCATAAGGACTTATCCTCATTGGTTCTGACTTATTGATCATTATATCACTTTCTAGTGGGCCATTAGGGTGGGCAGTATTGGCACTCAAAGACATATTGTCGCATCTCTCTGAAGCCCTGTTGTTTTTGTGACTGTTTGGGTCACATGGAGAAGTTCTGTTGGAGGAATTGCTCGAAAAAGGCGTATGACCAAAGTGTTCATGCACCTGACTATGAGGAAGGAGATGCTTTAGCCATTAGATCTCCAACCAGATTCCTTGGAGTGAATATTTCACACATTAAGGATTTTTTGGGAGTGTGAATCCTCATTCCTGTTTTTGTGACCCATGTTGGGGTTGAAGCATTTAAAGACTTCTCATTCTTGCTTTCCTATGGTTGTAAATTCATGGTTCATGGTAAACGTGTGATGGACTTGTTCCACTATAATCAAAATAGCTATTGCAATTTAAAATTGGCCCTTTGAAACGTTCTTTTTCCTTGATAATTTATGTTGTAACCATTTTTATATGTGAATTCTTGGGGGGGGGGATAGATGATTGTAATTGTGTTTGATTTCACTATTTGGTTAAGTTCTTCTCTTGTCTTGGGATGAGATCTCTGGGTTTTATCAGAGGTGTTGTCTCACTCATTCTAAGGATTTTTAGTGTGTTTTTGTTGGGATTTTTGATTGTCATGGGAAATTATTTGTTTCAGGGGTGTTTTTATAGGGAGTTCTTTCATCCCAGTTCCCTAGTAGGTCGAGTTTCCTTATAATGGGCTTTCCATTAATGTCATGCCGATGTGACTTAGTTGTGCAGGGATGTTGTATGGGTTCATGTTGAGGGTTCCCTAGTTCCCGATTGTGGTGAGGGTGTTGTTTACATAATGTGGAGAGGTTAAGATTATTCTTGGGATTTGGGTTTTATGGGATTCTCTGTAATATGTTTCTCATTTAAGTCTTGGTGGATTTGTTTGGGTTTTTATGTTTCCGTGTTAGCCGAGTTCTTATGGTGGGGACAAACCCCAGTGTTCTTCCCTCATCCTCATGTTGTGACTTCATCTTGATTGGTGATGTGTGACTGGTTAGACGAATAGTCACCTTGACCTTTATGGATTCTCTCAGTTTTGATCGGACAAAGACTTGAATTTTAGTTAACTTTCGACTTGGTGACTTTCTAGGGCAGAATGAGTCTGTTATGTGGAGAATTATCACACCCCACCTTTGAAATTCTATTATTTTATTCATTTATCCGTGCCATATATTTTGGTATATGATTGGGTTTGGGTCCTAGTTTGAAATTTTAAAAAGGGTAATTTTAAGTGGGTTTCGGGCCGCATGAGACCGTCTATAGACCCCACATATACTCAGTTTTGAAAATGAATAAATTACATGAGGAAAAAATAAAATAGTGTAGAATTATAAGAAAATAAAATAAATGGTAAATATAATAATAGTAATATTTTTGTAATTAAGAATATTATAATTATTATAATTAAAAATTTTAATCTTATTATTATGAATATTAATTTTTTAAGATTATTATTATTACTATAATTATATTATTATTATTAGATGTTGTTATTATTATTATTATTATTATAATTATTTTACACTAACTCATCTATACCCCTTCACCATGCACCACATACACCAATTATCCTTCCCACACGCACTCAACCACTATACACAACATACCCCCTTCCCCATTGCTTCCTCTATGTGCGCAACCACCCACCTCCCTCACTGGTGCTCTGGCCAGTCTCCCTTCCAGCTGCATCTCGCTCCTCTGACAGAGACACCCTCCCCCTTCTCCTTTGTCTTGCATGATCCCCCACGCTGTTTCCTCTAGCGCATGCGACCCCCTCCATTTCCATCCTTGGATCCATGATTTTGGGCTAGATTTCTTCATGTTATTCATCCAAATCACTAAGTTAGAATCTATCCCAACATATCCTCCCTTTTTTAGGCTTCAGTTTGGCCTTCCCGTCTCCCCATTGGGTTCGTCCAAACACTAGGCCATTGGGTAATCTGATTTATGGTTTTTCTTTTGTTCTTGGGCTGTGTGAATGGTCTCTTGGGACCCTTGCTTTCATGTTACAACAACCGCCACTAAAGGTGGAGCAATTCTTCTTGTCTCGGTTGGTCATCACTATCTGAGGTGAGGTTTACATCATGTTTCTTGGTTTCAAATGGATATAAATTAGGTCCCTAAATTGTTTGGAGGTTGATATTAATTATCTTATAGTGTTTTGGTGTTGGTAAAATTGTAAAAAAAAATTTGGGGCAATTCTTCAATTATGCTTTTTTACGTACATATCAAATGTATTTGGTTAAATTTCATTTGGGTTTTAATAATTGAAATAGATGTTTTAGGTGGTGTGAAATATATTTTAGAAGCGGTTTTTACATGATTTTATGATGGTAGTGGATTTTCTAAAGCATATGGTTATGTTTTCATGTGTGCCTCACTAGGGTACTCCTAAGAAGTATTGTTATTATTGTAAAAAAAGGCTAAAATTAAGTTTTCAAAGGAACGTGAGATGAGAATACATTGATAGTGGGTTTTTACAAAGGGAATGGATCATTTTGTCATGTTTAATTTTTTTTGCATCTTCAAATGTGATTTGGAAATTAGGAAAATGATGTTGAATGCCTTTTTGAGTGAACATGGCTTTGTTTGTGTGTTTTAAAAGGGGGATTACCCCATAAAAATGGTTGAATTTAATATGTGTAAATATGATAATTTCAAAGGGGTTTTATAAATTGATTAACTAATGGAAACCAAATGTTAATATTATTTTTGATGTTTGTGAAATTGAATTGTTTGTTTATGGAAAATGGACTTTTATGTGTGTTTGGTAAATTTATATAAGGTGTGAAAAACATAATGGCATGTTTGAAACTAGCCACTTGCAAATACTTTTTATTTAGAACATGACTTTATGAACGGTCTGTTGGTATCTAAAGAAAGTTGGTTGCTTTATCTTGGCTTAATTTTGTTTTAGGGTATTATAATGTTTATAGAATCCTTTTTTTAGTTAGGGTGAAATGGTCACTACATTATGGTTTTGAGTCACTGGGCCTAAGGTGACTCACCAGTGCATGCATTGATTTGTATATATATATATATATAGGTTCCCCCATTATATGTATATTCATCTATAGAAGTGAATATACATGTATGGGGAAAGGTTTTCCTATTTATATATATTGAAATGCATATGTAGGTGAGTGGAGACATGTATATGCATGCATTTATATATGTAAGTATTCCCTTTAACATGTTCATGGACATGTAGGTTTGTTCTTAGGGGATAGCTATATTTATATGTATGTGAAGATTCATATGCTTAGTGGGGGAGAAAAAGCTCTTAGTTAAAAAGCACTAAGGGCCGATTTTTTGGTTTGGATCCACTCAAAGTTAGGATCTCTATGTATTGACCTTTAAATTTAAGAATCATTTATTTTTCATTTTTGCACCTAGTTTAGATATTAATTATTGATACAGAATTATTAAAAAAATTGATTTTCATGAATTGGATTGGTTTCTTTATAATAATGTATTTCAATAAATGGTTTGATTGTGTTTTTTAAATCAAATCTTTGACGAAATCCCCTATTGGCCTTTATAAATGTGTTTAGATTTAAAATTGTTTTTTGGGTTTCATAAATGGTTTTCGAAGTGGGTTTCTTGATTTCAAGGTGGCATGAATGTGGGTTTTTAATAAAAGTTTTATCATGTGATTGTTTTTATTGATATTGGTTTCTTGTTTTATATTGGTGGTCACCCCACATAGTACTCAACATGGGGACCTAGAATAGTTAGTGAATTTTTTATGAACGATTGTTGCACTAGTTTAGATTTTGAACTGGCTAGTGGCCCATACAAGGGATATGTTTTATTATTATTAATATGGGATTGAGCCCCTTGTCCAGGACAAGTATGGTGATAGTCTGGCGTTATGGCATTATGACGTCAATGAGTAGGGCATGCCTTCAAGAAGAATCACATGTATAACATGTTCTAGTTTATTCACGAGCTCATAGGTTCTCCCAGGCATTTTTTCACTTAGTGGTATGTGATGGATAATTATGACTCGTTGTTTGGATTTTTATTCATGTGATCTATTTTCCATTTCCCTTACTGTGTGGTTGTTGTCCCTACTTCCATGGGTGGTGTAACCTCTTTGAGAAAGTGATGGGTTATTTTGAAAATGTTTACAGAAAATAACATAAAAATAGTTTTTTTAATTTTCGTTCATTCTTTTTATGTGAATGAAAACATTATGTCTCTTTAAAATGTTAATGTATCTTTCATTAAGAAGATACTGGTTTAAATGAAAAAGGTAAATAGACTATGATTCATTTTAAAGAAAAAAACTAATAAAAACTTAGTTCTATATATTGTATTTCAAACATGAAATTGATGGATCATTTATTTAAAGGAAATGCATATGAGAATAGATTGTTTGGGATGGCCTACTAAATTTTAATAATCATGTTTACGGTTTATCTCTATTTTTAGATTTGGTTACTGTATATTTCGTGGATTCAGTCTCCAAAGTTTGACGTTGGTTTGAGGTCTGTAGGTATACGTAAGGTCACATAAAGTTAGGTACGACATTGTTTTTTCACTACTCATAGTTTTTGTTTCCATTTTTCGATTTTTATTTATTTATTTTAATTTCATTTATGGGAAAAATCATTCCCACAAGTTTTATATTGATTCCCGACACTACATTCCATCTTAGGGGGATCGGGAACGCCCCTCAGGACATGTTGCGGACTGACTTGGATGACCGGTTCAGGGTCGACCAAGGTTGGTTTGTGATAAAAAAGTGTGTAAAATGAAACTATTACTTAGATAAATCAATTAATAACTTGGAAAAAATAATATTTTTATTGAAAATTATCTAATAAGTTCCTCTAATGGAAATTCATGTTTAAATAATCCCAAAAAAATGAGATTTTGATGTAACACTTGAAAATACCATAACGTGGATATTAGAATCTATAAATAAATAGATTATTCATTTCAAATGTAAATATGCCTAAAAATTTTTATGTAAATAAATTTAATGTAAAAACTTATTAGGCACATAATCTTAAAATATTAATAACAACGAGGATGTAATATAACCCAAAGAATTTAAATTGGGTATGCAATTATTTTCAACATGGTAACTCTTAATTCATGTCACGTTAGATGGAATAATTGAAATTAAAACTAAAAATATCATGAATAATTAATGAATCATGATATAACATGTCAAAATATTATTTTTAACACAATATATAATAAACTAGTTTCACAACAATAAACTATGTCTCAAAGAATGGAAATTGATATGAAGTCCATAATTACAAGTATCATTTGAATTGGAAGACACAAAAGTAATAAAAATCAAGTGAAAATTTTAATAACATGAATATAAAAATGTTCATGATATATTATATGAAAATTGGAATTATTTACAACACAAAATATCTATGTCATATTAATGGCATAAGAATCATGGAGGGAAAAGTGATAAAAGAATCCCTTGGATTGTTTTTTATTTTTGGAGAAATTCATTTAAAATCTTATGTAATGGTTTTAATAATTAAATAACTTATAACAGAAATATAATAATAATTATAATTACATATATTATCAACTCAAAATATCTTATTACCCATTTTATAATAATCATTTAAAATTTTCACTATTTTAGTTGTTTATTGCCTAGTGTGTCAAGTATGTTTTAACATGTTACATGCTGTTCTTATTAATTATATCAGAATCAAATAATATCCTAAAAGTAAACCATGATGTAAATATCATATATATTTAGTAAATATAAATTTATAATAATCCATAAAACCATGGCAAAGAAAATATAATGCACTGTTCATTGAGACGGTAGGTCGTGCATACACATTAACACTACTTTCAATTATTTTCTTTATTTAAAAGAAAAAAATTTAAATCATTAATATGTATATTATAATTTTTAAAAAAAATATATATTTCATATATTTTACATAGGTATATTAAGTCTATCTTTTACACATTACATGTATAGCTTGAATGAGTCACATCGCTTTGAGGAGGTGGCATTCCACACTTTTAGAAATGATATTATCATATTCCCAAAAAATGGAAAGAATAGAGGTATCATTTATATAAAAAATATATAAGATTAATAATTTATTCATATAATATATATCATATATAGAGATTTTTTACTTCATAATTCCCACCATGAGAGGTGGTAAACGATGAACAGGCAGTCATCGTTTCATGATGTGTTAGTTATCTATACACATAAATGGTAATTTATTTATCAAATAGATGGAAGTATGTGTATGTAAAGGGAGAAATAGTAGAATAAAAACATATTATAATCTTTAGGATATGTAGTTTAAATTAAAATCATGTAATAATAATACTGTAGGGGTGTAGAAGGAAATAAAATGAAAGTGATTATTGACGAATGTTACCTCATTTTGGGTAGCTCATTTTGTTTTATACAATAATAATTCCATGGATAGATTTATACCCAATGTGAGGATACTAAGAATAGGGGAGGCATTTTGGAAGCTTACATGAGTACTTTTCGGGTGATCCAAATGCGTTGAGATGTATGAATAAGTGGGATGGGTGAGTGACCGCTTATAGTGTAAGAGAAGTGACATTCTAGTAAATTTATGATAATATAATTCAAACCACTTCTTTACTATGAAATGTGGCTCCAATAATGCTAAAAACTAGATAAATAAGATTATAGTGCCAAAATACTATCATATAATGTATTTCAGACAATTTTCTATGCCATTTCTACCCTTATGTTTTATGTTATTCACTTGTTAAACTAATTTTTCTCTTAACCACTGTAATTAATTTTAATTATTTACACTAATAATTTTGGTAATAAAAAATATTTTTAAACTATTGTAAAAAATAAAATATTTTTATTTAAATATGAAATAAATTTTCACCAAATAATAATCACATATGTCGAAAAAATTAATTTAAATAAAATCCCAAAGATGGGACAACAACACAGGTTTTAAATATAAAAACGTTCAAAAGATTGCTAAGTTTTTACATCCTATTTCTAAGTGAAAATAATTCTAATTTCAAAACATATAATAATTTATATAAAATTTATCTAATTAAACATTTAATGAAATAAAAAATATAATTTACCTTTATTAATAAATTTTATGTAAAAATAGTTTGAATTAAAATTCAATATTTTTCACTACAAATCAAAAAATAAAACCTCACATAAAAATAACAAAAATTCACCCTAAGCTAATTATGATGATAAAATTTCCAAAATGAAGTATATTTTCACATATATTAATTATAAAATTTCCCAAATTTGGATTTAAAATAGCTTATCCATTAAAAGGTGAAAAAATTTTCATTATTAAAAATATAGGTTTTGTGTGTGTAATATTTGGTCTGTTTTTATCTTTTTCATATCAAATATATTGGGTGAATTTAAAAAATATATTAACGAATATATAAAATATATATTTCATTAATACCATTATATAAATTTAGTTAATTTAATTTATTAAGACATAAAATCATAGGGAGCATATAAATATTTCCTTTATATTCAATCTATTTATATTTCCATTATTAATTTGTTAGTAACTAGTGAATTATTCTTATATTTGTAGAAAAAAAATTTTAAAGTTTTTTAATAATATTCATAACAACTAATTTAATGTATATGTTATCTCTAATGATATTAAAAAATAATTTCTTATTAAAATGTTATTGTTCAGTAAAACTAGATTTTGCGTATAAGGGAAGATGTTGAAGAACCTTATTGTTGCATGAGACACACACTAACTCATTATTTCTTGCAATGAAAGCTATATCATGGGGTAATTTTATTTACAATAGTAAATATATTATAAAGTATCAGGATATTATAATCCACGATTCTTATAGTGATGGGTGTCATGAACATTATCAAATATGACATTCTTACATTAGAATATTTGGGTGTTACATTGTTTAATCAATAAAACCCATGTTTATTGTTTTGAAGACATAGAAAATATATTACCCTTAGAAATTTATTTATTCACATATATTAAATAATACCTTTCTTCTACTATATAAACTAAACCTAAAAAATAGATTCATAATTTCATATCATCATTACCCTGTTATATTATAAGTTAAATTTTATTTTTACAAATAAAAGTATGATTAATCAGATAAATTGTAATGACTATGATAATTGTCAGAATATAATTTTCAAGGGATTGATTTTTTAGCATTATTTATTTCTTGTCTAATAAAAAATTAACACATTTTCAAAAATATCCCGAACATAAATTTTTATCTTATATACAAATATAGTAGCATTAATTCAATTGTATATAAATACTAAATAAGAATAAGAAGAATCATTAGTAAAAATAATTTTTATTTTTTCACAAAAACGTATTTCTATATATTAATTTTTTTATGTTAAAAGACAATATTTTCTTATTAATAAATTTAATGAGATTATATGGATAATCAATTAATGTAAATAACATAAAAATTCTATAATAGGGGTTACCTTTTATTTTTAGTAAAATTTAAATTACATAATTAAAAACAACATGGCCAAGTGAAAATCGTAATATGTAAGATTCATGTGGAAGAAGCGATGAAAAAAATTAAAAAATGGGAAAAAATGAGTATAAAAATATTAATTGGCATTATGTCACCCAAAAATTAAATATGTTTCTATTTGGGATCCATTTACCGTTGAATAGTGTCATCAACTCATTAAAAAAATAGTTTTTTACAAAACATAAATGTTTTTCACTTATAGAAATAGATCACTTCCACCACATTTTTTCACCTATAAAAAATATTTATGTCTAAAAAACTCAGACACAGTCTCTCCAAAAATACATCCCCACTTTCTATAAGCCTTGTTATTTATAAAAACATAGCAATGGTGGCCGAATTTCTCCCCCAATGGAGAATATCCAAAGATAGATATAACATTCTCAACCTACATATATTATTTATTTTCTTCTTACCCATAATTTTTTTATTTCCATTAAATTATTATAAAAATTTATTATCAAAACAATTTATTGGTTAAAAAACTAAAATATAACTTATCTACTTTCCTCCAAAACAATTCTAAAAATTAATGATGTCATCATGAGTACGTTCATACAAATACCTCGACGACGTTTGTGTTCTAGTTTTCAAAAACACTTTACAAGAAATTTAAAATTTATTTATTTAATGATAATTATAAAATTTATAACATTATAAATAATATATAATTGTAAAATTTTATTTTTGTACCTCATATCATTTTATAAAAAATACAGTATTGTCTATATATATATGTAGACAACAGTCTCCCCGAAGCGTTGTATTTAATTTTCCATTACCTCCAAACCTGAGTGAATTAAAAATTAAATTTTATATATAGAAACTCTATTTACGACTCCATGAATATTCATTAATGATAATATTATATGTTCCATGTGTGATATTAACATTAAACAGTAATAGTAAACATAACCATAGAAAATAAACATATTAAGGAACCTATATTAATTATAGCCCATTTTGGAAAACTGTTGGGATTGTATTTTTTTATCATGGTTTAACAACATACATATTAATTTACAATTCTATATATTATAAAAATATATTACAATAAATTTGACCACAGTGAGTATACAAAGTAAATTTTAGTAAAATGAATCCAATCACCTCAAGTAACCCCCATAACTGAAATATATTTAATAATATAATACAATATGATAATATATATATATATAATAATGGAAATATAGATATATATGTTTCTTAATAAATGTTTTAATAAAAACTAATTTTATTATTCAGAATGTTAAACACACAATGAAAATGAATCAAGGCCCTTGGTAAGTGTTTTTCACCCCAATTTTTTTTTTATTGAGACATATTTTGTACACACAAATTGTTAATCTATTTTCTGTAATATATAATTTCAAATTAAATATTTTATAATAAATTTTATTAAATCTATGGTATGTACAAATCCATCAGATATTTTATATGATGATATCTTTCAAATAAAAAGTGACTAAAATTGTAATATTTTTTTCTTTATATTCAATCCCATGAGACATGTTTGATATTACACAGAATTATTTATTTTATTTTATTTATTGAATTAAATATTACATTAAATTGTAATGAATTTATTTCATTTAATTATATACATTTTTTGGTTTTGATTCTTAATTTACCATTATCATCAGGGTATCTTTTTGAATCTCAATTTTAAATCAATATTTTTATATAAAATATCACTAGGGAATTTGTATTATATATATTTTTTCTAATCCCCCTTATATATTTCACCTCACGTGATTAGTTTTTTGGTTTTATATATATTCGAGTTATTCTATTACCTCCTTTGATTATTATTTTATTATTATATGGAATTTGTCCCTACCACATTATTATGGTTTGGAATCCTCATCATAGACAATATACACAATGGAAACTTTTATGAATATCATTATCTATTACTTAATAACTTACTAAGGTAAAATATAACTAATTTTACATACCATAAATGTTTTAATGAAAATTTTTACATTTTCTATATGGGTATTTTTCTTAAATGTATGAAAAGAAACTATGGGTAAGGTTTTCTATGTGAAGACATTGTTCAATAATTTCAATCTTTTTATATGAAATCCATTATGATTTTATTTCTATAAGAAATTATAGTTATCTTAGTTTTATAAAAGATTAATTCTTAGAGAAACATTACACAAATTTCAAGATTTTTTTAAAACCCTATTTTTCCTAATGATCCTAATTAATGATTTTAATCTAATCCAATGTATATTGAAACATTTTATTTTTGATTAAGTATATTCATAAAATGATACAATCCTCCTTGTTTTTTAAGATTGATTATATATTTCTATTAACCGATAGATTAGTGATCCATCACTATTTTTCTTCTGTAATAACCATTCCTTGTGAATGGGTAAACATTATCTTTTAATTCATTTCCTTTATAAATACCAAGAATTCCAATTATTTTATTGAAGTTTATTCTCTTATATTTTATAAATTGATTGATTATACATATTATTTATTGTATCATGTACCCTACATCTGTGTTGTAAATTCCGTATACTTTATTATCATGATAGAAGGGTATTTTCAACGAAAGTTATTGAATATATTTGGGAAATCATTTATTTTCCACAAGTATACCATGTTATGAATTTTTATGAAATTATGATGGTTTTTCTTATATGATTCTATTTTATCAGGGTATTAAAACAATAATAATTCCATTGGCCCTTTAATACACACCACATGATTTTTTTCAAGTGGAACTTATATTTATTTATGATAGTGGGTGGGGTCATATATCACCCTACAATGCATTAGTTTTAGATTTATATCTCATAAGACAATGATTCATAGAGGTACATATTTTTCGAAAATGTAAAATGTTTTACATTAATGGATTTTTTCACCACATAAAAGGGTGGACATACGTGGATTTTTTTCACATTTTTTTCTTATAAAATTATTTGTAGGAATCTATTATTATTATTCTTATAATTATTAAATTCTCACAATGATGATTTTTATTGACTCTAGTTTCCATATTCTCTTGATTAATTTATAAAGTCATTCCACACCACATTCCAGGAATCATGTTTTTTAATCAATGTTTTATTGGCTATGATTTACTTATTTCCTTTTATTATAAAAACTTTATTATCTTATCCACATATATAATCACTAATATTTATCACTTATATTTATCTTTATTGAGCCTTTGAGATCAATTCCCAGATATATTTCTATTCTTCGAGTTATAAGGATGAGTATAAATTATGTTAAATCTAGAAGGTAGACTAGTGAGGCTCACATAAAAAGAATTGTTCAAAAGTATCATTAAATATGTTTCTTATGTAGATAATAATTAATTAAACTAAAAAAGATACCATTTTTATTGTTTTTTTAATTATGAGATTTAATTTTTACCTTATTTAAATGATATCAAATAATTATATGATTATATTGGGTCATATCACATTATATAAAAGCCAGTGTTTAAAGAATGTGTTTCTAGAACTAGAGATGTTAGTGTTATTCTTGGTATCTATAGCTGGCATCAGAGAAATGTTTATATTTTTATAATATTAGTTTATTTGTTTTTGTGATTAGGATAAGATTTGTTTTTAAAAATATTAGTGATAATTTTATGTAGATGATGACGTCATGAAATTTTATTTATGTAGAGATAATTTGTTTTCTCTAAAATAAAATCCATATCTAGATACTACAGGTGGAAAAAGGATATTGAATAGATGTAAATAGGGGTAGTAACCCTAAATGGGTCTTATTGGGTATTAACTCTTCCCTCACATGACACATGATAAAGAGACCTATCTTCACACCTAGTTTTATACTCATGGGGGATATTCTTTAGTTAATATCAATTCTCTTTAACAAATCATTATAGAGGATTTGAAAATAATAATTTCAGAAAAAATTAAAGGTAATTAATAGAAATTACATAGATTAAAACATATTTATTTATCAATTATTATACATCTAAATTTCTATGTTATTTTTTGGTAATGCATTAGTTGACGATTGAGTAAATAGATTTTAATGATTTTACAATTTAGACTATTTTAATATTGTTTATGATCATTTTTGGATAGTTATTTCTTGTATTAGTATAATATGTAGAAGATAGAATAACATAATTAATGTAGAATAAACAAAAGGTATCAATGGATGGAATTAAGGTTTCATTTGAAAAGACATCCTAGGATTGATTTTTTATATTACTATGATATTTGTATTTTATTTTTTTAGATATTAATTTTTTTTGGTTTTAATAATTGTTTGAAAATGAGATCTTAGAAATTAAGTTATTGAAGGTATGTATCAATAATATAATATTAATTACCTATAATTGAATATTAACAATAAATGGTTGGGAATACTAATATATTCTTATTTTGAGGGAGAAGATATGTAACCTAGAATTCCTTACAATATCAAGGATCTTATCTCTTTACAATTTAAATATGGATTTATGTATATATTTTAGATAACCTTATGCATTTTTATTTGTATGTGATAATTAAAAGTGTGAGGATGTAATTTAATTAATAGGGAATGTATCACCCCGATAGTTTGGAATATTCTTTATGTCAAAATTAATAAATAAAATTGACATATTGTTTCACATGCCAAACAAATATAAAATGATCCATGACATACTATATGAATAATATAAATAATTAAAATAATAATAATACATCTTAAAAAAAGATATTAAATATTTATCAATTTTTACATTTATAAGGTAAAAAATTAGTATGATTTATTATTTAGGATTTTTATTTATCATTTACCTAATATTTATGCATTTTGTATTTTACGTTATTATATAAAATCAACCAATTTTAAAATATTGTGTTGATAATATATAATAATTCTATTTATTAACTAATATGTTAACATTACTTATGTTATGAATCGGTATGAAATAGTACTATGAACACTTAATGTTTTAAAAGGTCATTTTTCAATTAAACGAATTTTTATTTATATATTATATTTTCATTTAAATGATAAATTTATATATTTAAAAAGATTAATTTGGAAAATTTTATTGTAATTTTTATATGAATAATTCACTATTACCTTTTGGTTTCTTTTTTAGATTTTTCTTAAAAAAGTTTTTTTGGGTGAGTGGTGAAAAAATATGCATTTTGATAATACCACCACTTTTATTCCATTATACCAATATAAGATTCATTTAAAAGTTTTAATGATATTTTTTCAATAGATATTATACATTTATAAATTAATATAAATCATTTAATGAGGTTATTTTTAATATATATGACCCATGTTAAAAAATTTCGAAACATAAGTATTATTTTTCTTTAAAATACTATTTTCATTCGCTTAAATTAGAAATTAGTTTCCATCAATAATTGAAAGTAAATATTAAAAAATGGATTAAAATTTTATATCAACATATTGATATTATTTATTGAGGGAAACTTTTTTTTAATCTTAAAAATGATTATTAAGATTAATGTTAATGACCACAATAATAGTAAAATAATTATTTTCCAGGGATGTATTGTTATTATTTTGTAATTTTTATCTTAAAAAATATTTAATTCTCCCCTAAAAAATTAATCTAATTTTCAAAAATATATATAAATATATTAATACTCATTCAATTGGGAATAAATACAAAAGAATATTAATAACACTAAATTTTAAAAAAATATTTTCCCCTATATAACAGTTGTTTATATTTTAAATATAATAATTTAAATGTTAATTTTAAATAGTATATAAATTATTTTAAATTATTGGATCCAATATTTTAATAAATTACATAAATATTTTATATTTTTTTTAACACTATGTTTTAATCAAATATTAATTACATGGGTAAAAAACAGTTACAAAGGTGAAAACCAAAATGGTATAATGTAGAAATAATTTGGTAAAATGATCAAAACATGTTCAAAACAAATATTAATATGATTTTTAGAGGAATGATTGACCTTGTATAACCGAAATAAATAATTATTTAAAACTATTTGATATATTGAATCAATAATAATATAAAAACCAAAGATTTTTAGAAACTTATTTTCTTAATTAAAATCATTTTCATCGATAGAATACATTACACACAACACTGTTCTTTAACGAACTGTGATATAGTGTCAAGTCCTATTATTTTAACTTGAATATAATAAACTATATGTTAAATTGGATGTTTTTAAATGGATTATATAAATTATAATAATATATTTTACAAAATATTATCAAATGAAATCATGGGTTTTCAATTAATTTAAAATAAACATAAAAACAAATTGAACATAATTAAAATGTTTTATAAACAACAATTTTTATTCCCCCAATTGTATTTTATCATAATAAATCACTATTATTGTATTATACTAATTAAATTAATATATTATATATTAAGTCATGTGTTTTTAAATTCATCTAATATGTTTGATATGCATAGGATAATAATAAATACAAATTTAAGCATAAAAAGCTTAATTTTTCTAAAAGGAAACATTTTACCTTTATATTGGAACACTTGTGTTAAAACTAAATTTTAAATATTTTAAAATTTCTATTCAAAAAAATAAACTTCAATTTTTAAATAAGTATTTAATAATTACTTTAGGGTGAGGTTTCAGTATTTCTTGGAGAAGTTCTAATTTTTTGTGAATAGTTAAAAATAGTGATTTTTAATTTAATTTTTTATAATTAATTTTTATATTAAATTAAAATTATAATTGTTTTTAATGTATAATAACTTAATTTTAACATTAATAAAAATAATTTATGCAATTTTAATAAATTTCACATTGAAATTGGATTTATAAACATTTTAATGTTTTAAACATTTCTATTTGAAAAACTTCTTTTTTATTTTGTTTGTTGAATGAATTTTAAATGAAATTATTAAAATTATATGAATTTAATTAAGTATAATTGATTACATATTTATAATTATAAGGTCAAATTTAGGATGTATTTTAATATTCAATTTTTATTCCTTAAAAATTTATCATTGAAAAAGGAAGATTTTTCGCAGTATATGTAAAATAATGAAATTGGTTACTCTTAGAAGGTAATGGATAAAAGTAATTGAAAATTATAACATATAATGGGTTTATGAGGAATTTAAAATTCTTCATCATCTTTTAAAAAATTAATAATAATTAAAATTCTTGGAAATTAATTCTATCTCAATATGGTCAGCTTTAATTATAAAATAATAATTATTTAATCACTTAAAACAACCTCTCATCAAGTATGAATACCACCCCTCACCACTTCATTAAGAGTCACTGTAATTAAATATCCAAAAGTATATATATATATATATATATATATATTTATCCTAATCTCTATCCCCAATTCTATGTGTTACTGGTCTCACTGAAAGACCAAATTCAATGTCTTCAAGGGGGTCTCCAAGGAAGTGACGTTAATGTGGAAAGTTTCTCAAATCACGTCTCTTATTTTCATTTATTCTTCAACATTATCCATATATATTTAATAAATCAAGAAATAATAATTTCAAATTCATTTAAATATTCTAATTTTACTTTCGAAGTGGAATATCATATATCGATTTATTTTATTTCCACCAATTTTTTGATGAAACAACACTATTTTCCAAATTATGTCTAGTAATAGTGTCCATGAATAATGATATTTATTGTTTTCTATTACCTCATTTTTGAATGGTTATAAAAAAAGTATTCTAGTTAAATGAGATTATAATATGTATATTATAACTTATTTATTTTTTTTAACTCATATATACTCAATATAGTAAATAAAACAGAAATAGTTTTTGAATTTCAGAAAAACCTCTAAAATTAACAAATCATTTATTATTAAAATTTTATCAAATGATTCATCAACATGTTATAAAAAAAGATATACAGGAAAATTATTACTTTTTTAATTTCATTAATACCATTTAATTGTTATTGTAATGTTTTATTCCAATTTTATAAAAGAATCCATAACTAAACTCATGAGAATCGATCATGAATCCATGAAACGATTGCACCTAAAACAAATAATATTTTGAAATATTATTAATTAAATTGTTCATAAAATGTTATAAAATCATAAAATAAGGTATTATAAATATTAATATAGTTATTAAATGAGTTAATTACATTCATTAAAGTGTTATATAGTAGGTTAAATTATTCATCACTATAGGTAAATATGTGGTAATGGTTTCTCATCTAAGTATTACTTTTTTGAGATATATGACTAATTCACCACTAATTTCACTTGTGTGGTGAAGTTATACATACCTTTGATATATTTTATTATTGTACTAATTATATAAAAATAAATGAATTTTTAATTTGATAATTATTAATTTTATGGGACATACAATTTGATTGGTTACAATGCGGTAAGGGGTTTCTTAACTCAATTTACATTCATTGGGTCATACATCTACATCACTAATTATATTATTGTAAGATGATAACTGGAATACAATTTTTATTTACATATATTGTAATTTATACTTATATTTTTGTGGATATAAGTTGGATAGAGATAATAAACTCGTTGATAAAATCTCACTTCAATAATACAAACGTTTTGTGGGTTTTATCATCTCACTTATATTTTGGGATATATATGACTTATTCAACACTTATTTCATGTGTGTGGTTTATGTATACTAACTTTTATATATAATATAATTAATTTCATTATCCTCATGGTATTAAATGGTTCATTTGATAATTATTTTTTTATGGGACATATGATTCAACTGATTAAAAGTGTGAGCAATTCCATCTCAATTCAACTTCCATTGGGACTGATTATATATTATACAAAAAATCACAACTATGTGATGTATATATTGTCTCGTTATCCTAAAATATCATGAAATATTTATTATTCTAGATATTTTATGTATCAATTTAAATTATTTCACACAAGGGTATTTTAATTGGAAATTAGAAAGTGATAAAAGTTATTGCACAATATCTCTTTATTTTTTTTTTATTTTTGACTTTCTCCTAAAACAATCATTTTATTATAATAATATTTCATTAAAAAATATATTAATATTAAACATCCATATTCTTATATGATAGATATTATTATATACTAATCCATATTCCATTTTGAAATATCTTTGTTAATTTTTATTTTATTTTATTAATTTTATAAATATTGACAAATCCATATCTTATATTCAATTCAGAATTTTATGATATGTTACAATTTTTTTATAAATTTTTTTTGATATAGAATGAACTATTTGGATTAAAAGACATGGGTGGGGACCAATTATAGATAAATCCTCAATTCATTGGTAGTGTCATGGGATGAATCTATTATGTAAACATTAAATGAGTTATTACTTATATATTAAATTTTCATGTGAAAGGTCTTGATGATTGTGGTTTATCTTCCAGATATATAACATATAATATTTATGAATTCATTTTATTTATAATGTAGTTAATATTAACCTGAATATTTTTACTATGGAAAAAAATATATGGATACATTTGATTCTTGATTTATTTGATTAAATGGAATGTTTTTTAGATATTTAACATTCCGTATTGATTATTCTAATGTTGTGTTATTTATTCATCTTTATATAACCATTGAAAAGAATTTTCAGCTTACCCAAATTGTGTTTTATTTTAAAAAATTAAATATTTTTGGTCATTGAACGAGTTTAGGAATGAAAATAACATACCTTTTTCAAGTTTTATTTTCAATTAAAAATAGAAAATGGGTATCATGTATGTAAAGACGTTTTAAAAATTGTTACACTATTCAGTACTTTGGGATTTGGATATTATATCTATGACAATGTAATAAATTATAGAATTGGATCTAGACTACTAAGGTATGGGTCATTATAGTTGTTATCATAGAATGTTTAGTAGAAAAAATAGGAATAATATTTTATTGAACATAGATTAGGGAAATATTACCAAACAACAGACATTAATAATATTCCCAAGGAACCCATGTCTATGGTCTAGAGATTAATTGTACCTTAATATTTAATTTATGTTATGTTTTAGACTAGTTTTCGAATAACATATTTTTTTTCACAATCATATGATCTAATCTAGTACATTCCATTGTTTAGAAATGGATGTTGGAAGAAATAATGGTATCAATACTCATAGAAAATATAGAAATTGATCTCCTGATGGAACCAATAAACTTGGTATTGTGATATGGTATATTATTTCTATTTTAAGTAATTTTAATTAGGTTATTGAAAATAAACTTCCTCAGATGGAACAATATATTCCACATTGAAATATTCTTATATTTTAAATCTATATACAACAGAAGAAGCCCTTCTTTAGTGGGAATACTAATCCAATTACAGGTGAGTAATGTATTAACTCTTTGAAGAAGATAGTTTCAGCATCGGGTTGTATTGAGAAAGATAAGGTCTAACATGAATGATATTTCATAAAAGGAGATACTGACAAATTGTGGATATTGATATAGAATTCTAGAGATGAATAAGAAATAGAACACACAGAATAAAATTCTTTTAAAGAGAAATTCATTGAAAAATATTTCCCACGTGATGGAAAATTGAAATGAAGATTATGATTCATACATTGATGAAAAAGGGAGAGAAATTTTTCGAATATTATGACTCTTCTATTACATGTAAATATAAGTATATTATAGATTACATAAATAACATAGAGTGAATTTTTAAAAATTTATTTGAAGTGAATAAGCAATGTATTCAAAGCGAATTGGTCTGAAAAAAACTCATCATATGATGAAATATTTTTATATGTAATCAAGAAAGTGTAATAATTAACCATGAAATATAGATTCGTAGGTAATTAAAACAAGAAGGTGACTCTATAGGAAAACATGGATAAAGGGAAGAAGAGAGAGAACTACTTTCCCACATGTGATTATTGTGTAAAGAATCACCCTGTTAGGTTCCTCAGGGGATTAAAAGTTTTTTTTAGTGTAGATATAATGTTCACCCAAGAAAATGAATGGAACTATATGGAGAAAATAGGATGTGATTCAGTCCTAGAACTATTAGGATATGTGTCACTAAATAAATGAATTTCCCAAGATTTAGAATAATGTAACTTATATGAATATATGGGATCATGGTCAATATTATATTATTGATATAGCTTAGATGGATTGATTTTTTTCCTTTATTAAGATCCATGAATAATGCAATAATATTATATTATTGAATATATCCAATTTATGACTATTTTGGATTTTATACGGATTCTAATTTAGTAATTTTTCATAAATGATTTAAAAGAGTGAATTGATTTATACCAACAAGAAATAAAATTTATTATGTTTAAAGTTGATATTTAAAAAACAAGATTTCGGGAAGATAACTATAATATGTAATTGATGTTGACATAAATTTATTTCTATAGGACAATATTGGTGAACACGAAATTTTCAATTTATTTGATGGTTTAAGTCATGATTTATAGGCATACTACACGTTGAGATTTAACTAATATTTTCACCAACCTAGGATATTGTTTCTAGAGGAAATATTGTTTTAATTAAGGTTTTATGGTGATGAAGGTATTCATATATTTGGTATGTGAAAAAATAATAATATTATGTTTCCTGTGAAATCGAATATTGATTTTGGAAATCTTGAAAAATTCACTCAAAAATTCTGGTCGTTGAATTTTGAATAAATTAGTTAGGATGAGTCTTAATGATAACTACTTTTGGAATTGATTATGTCAAACCAAATATATTATAATTTTTGCTTAAAGTAAAAATTATTATATCAGATATCAGGTTTTAACCATCTTGGTTTTTTAAATTATTTAGATACTAGAGAAGTAAAATATTGAACATACGATCCATTAGATGTACTTAAAGAATAAAAATTCATTTTTAATATCCATTTATTGGATATGAGATGAAGTGAAAATAGATCAAATAAAAACCAAATTCTAAGATTATGCTAATGGAATTGAATGAAATTAGGTATGTTTATCCTCTAAATTAACATTTTTTCAACAATTTTAAGGGTAATGTGAGAGCCGTCACAATTAAGCCGATCAAGAATTAAAGGTTACAACTGACTTATTAAAAACAAGTCTAAGGTGATTGGAATCTCATTCCTTAAACAGATTTTAGGGTTAAAAATTTTATTCGATTACTTTTATTACTTATAAATCAATGATATTTTAACTGATCAAAAATAATTATGGTTTTTTTATGGTTAATGTTCTAATGACGATTTCATTTATAATTATCTATTAGATTATGATTGTTTGATTTCCTTTCCACTCCATGGTTATCAATTCAAAGTATGTTTATCCTACTCAAAATCCAAATTTTTGTAACTTTGGAATTTATTTTTCCCTTTTGCTGTAGGGTTGTTTTATTAACCCTATTTATTATATTGGTTTCCCACAATTGTAATTTCAAGTATGAACCATTTAATTTTAAAGTGAAATATCAAATAGTTAGGAAGAAAGTTTTTGAAATAAGGGTATAATATAACACAAAAATATTTTATGGTATGTCTCTACTTAAATAAATTCAATTTTATTGATATCATATGTTGCACACAACACTAATATTTAATGAACTGTGATATACTATTACATATTATTATTCGAACACAATTATTATAAACTAGCCATTAATGTGGATGTTGTTAATATAATTAACTAAATTATAAAAATAATGTTTACACATGACTATAAAAAGAATTAATTTGTAACTAGTTAATTATAAATGAAAATAAAAACCAATGTAACATAAAGGTCATGTTTTATAAAAAAATAATTTAACGACCATTATGTCATTTTATAATAACAATTCACTATTATAGAAATATAAAGATTAATTTTATATATTATATATGTAATAAATTACTTTTAAATTAATCCAATACTTTTTAAATGCCTAAGATAAGAATATATCCAAATTTTAGCATTAATTGATATATTTTTCTAAAAGTTAATTTTTTCACCTTTTAATAGTACACCAATTCTAAAAGTAAATTTTGAAACATTAAGGAATTTTATTAGATAAAATAGACATCAATTTTGAAAATTTAATATATAAAATACCATAGGCTCAATTTTTGAATTTTTTTAAAGAATATTCATTTTTTTGAATAGTAAAAACTATTGAATTTTATTTGAAAACTACATTTTCAACTAATTTATTTATTATGTTAAATTGAAATTATTATTCTTTATAATTTATAATATGCTAAATTTAAAATAATTAAAACCAATTTTCTTCATTGGAATCAATTTAACATTTTTATTCCATTCTCTACTTGATAACTCTCCTAAGTAAGTCATGCGTCTCCTCTATATATGGTTTCTTCCTCAGGAAGATGTAGAAACCTCTTTCAGTATTGATTTTTCTAAACTCGCATATTTTATTTATGTTTCCTTACATCATGTTTTTTATTTCTATTGTGTTTTATTTCTAGGATTCTCATTTTCATTCTTGATTCTCTTTCTTAGATGGGGTTTCTCCATCGTCGACCTTTTTTTATCAAGGTCCTCTCTCTTCATGAATGTAAGAACATTTTCATTTATCACATCAAACCTCCCATTCTATTTCTATCTTTCCCAGTTGGGGTTTTCTTTCAATCCATTATTTTTTCTCACATATCCTTCTCCCGGAACTATTGTAAGAGAATCTATTTCTATATGATGTAATGGATCTCATGGGGGGTGGGGGGATGTGTTGTTTGATATCTCATTGGTTTTATAGGAGCCTCTATTCAATTTAGATGTATTATCATTAGAGAATATGTCTTTAGTTATTTCAATTTATCATTTTCTATTCTTTTTTGGTCTTTTGATTGTGGTGGTGTATTCTGATTACTATTGATGTTAGTATTTATGATGTTTTGGATTTGTTATTGGTTTCCTTCCTCAATTAAAATATAATTATTTAGTAACGGTGTTTATACTCAAAGAATATTTTAATGTTTCGAAGGCATGTTACCATGGTCATGGGGACTACAACGTATTTTTCAAGTGTCAATTTATCACTATATACTCTACACTTTCTCCTAGATTCATCCAATATTCTCCTAGAAGGATTTGTGTGGTGGTTTTCAAGGTGTATTGGGAAGTGTGTTTGAGTGGTTGAATGGTGTTTCAGGATGCGACACTCATAGTAGTTTAATTTTTTTTATTTGGGTCCCCATTAATATTTTTGATCATTATTTTTGTGGATAATATTTGAGGTTGTTGTGTCAATGATGTTGATTTTTATTATTGAAAATTATGTTCACGTTGGCTAGTTTATTTACAGTTTTTGGAAATGGTAGTTCCATGAAATCGATATTCTTTATGTTATAGTGTTCAAAGATCTCTTCTAACATTTCTTTTTCTGGAGATGATGTCCTTTAGGGGTTAAGTAGATGGAAGCATATACTCGGGATGAAAAAATCTCAGTTAGATTCCTTCATTATTCAATGCTCATCCTAGCATCTTTTTGTCTAATGTTTTAATTTTTACTTTCGTATTTGGTGTTGTAATTTGTTTTTAAATGTATTTGTTTATTTCGGCATGAATTTGTGTCGTTACCTCTCAACCTAAAATTTGTATTTGAAAATACCAAAAAATGGATTTAAAGGAATAAAATTCATGATGAAATTATATATGTATACATTTCAATCTTTTGGACTTTTAACATTAAAAAACTGTTATTTCATTATGTCTGCAAGATTAATTTTAAATATAAAATATTTAAATATTTTAATTTAATGAATTAATATGGATTCCAAATTTAGAATCCTTTGATTCTAATTAGGTAATATAGTCATTTCCAATTTTTGGAATATATAATTTTCTACGGTAAAAGTATGTTCTACCATGATATAGGTAAAATAATTAAAAATGTTAATGTTAAAATTTAGATACTAGAAATACCTAATAATTAAAATATTGAATGGGTTTTTGAGGTATTTTTTTGACACTAAACAACCTTTATAACATTGATTATCACAAAAAAATCGTGGAAATTAATTCCACCTCAAAGTGGATGGATTTAAATATAAAGTAATCATTATTTAATCACTTAAAACCACCACACCTAAATTATAAACACCACACCTCACCAAATAATATCAACCCACAATCCTTAAGGCTCCTAAAATATCTGAAAATATTCATCATACTCACTCTCAACATGTCCATGTTCTAATGGTATCACTAAAATACCAAATCCAAAGTCATTATGGGGTCCTCTAAGGGGTGATATTCAAAATGTAGTTTTCTCAAAATACCTTGATTATTTTATTTTCTACTTATAATTTCTCCTAATATATTTCACCCATAAAGACATAATAATTATATATTCATTTACGTTCAAATTTTTTTTCTAATAGATTATCTTATATCTCTCAATTTTATTAGCTCTTATTATTCAATTAAATGAATCTACTGTCAAAATTATGTCGGTTGATCGTTTCCATGAAATATGATTTTGTTCATTCTCCATTAACACCTTAATGGCTAGTCCTTAGACTATTATTTTTAATGTATAATATTTTAATAGCTATATATATTACATTTAGTTTTTTAACTAATATATACTCATAATACTAATTACAAGGATACTATTTTTTGACGACTAGAAAAAAACCTAAATAAACTAATCATTTATCATTAACATTTTATCAATTTAGTTATCATCATGTTAGAAAAAATGATATATGCGACCATTTATATGCATATTAGTTCATTATTACCAATTATTTAAACTTCTTGAGTCTTATTTGCATTTTACTAGAATATATATAATTATACTCTTGAGGATAGGTCATGAAACCATGAAACAAATACACTCAAAACTGTGAAAATAATGAAATTTGATTAATTAAATGGGAAATTATGTGATATAAAATCAACAAATAAGATATTATAAATATAAATATAGTTATTTAATGAGTTATAAACATTATTTAAAATCTTATAAAAAAGGTAAAATTTTAAACCACGGAATGGATGCATGAGTTAAGGGTTTCTCATCTCACTTTTACATCTGTGAGATATATGACTTATTCTCCACTTATTTCATTTGTGTGGCTACCGTATAATACTCATTGATATATAATATCATGAACCGAATTATATTCATTATATTAAATTTTTACTATATTAATTATTAATTTTATGTGTCATATGATTTGACAAATTACAAAGTGATAAATGGTTTCTTAACTAATTTCCCATTCATTGGGTTACAAATCTACTTCATTGATTATATTATGAAAAGATTATGTGTGTAATACACTCATTATTTATTGATGTTGAAATTTCCACTTATAAATGTACTTATATATTTTTGATGGACATAATCACCCCATTAAAAAATTCTCACCTCAATGATATACCCTTTGTTAGGGTTTTGTCATTTCAGTTTTATTTCTGTGAGATATAATCCTTATTCACCACTTATTTATTATGTGTGGTGTATTTAAAATTAAATTTTATATATAATGTCATAAATATCATTAAATTAATGGTATTAAATGATTAATTTTATAATTATTACTTTCATGGAGCATACAATGTTACTGATTACAATAGGTAAGGGATTCCATCATAATTTAAATCCCATTGAGGCATATTTTTTATTATACACCAATTAAATTTTATGTTGTTTATGCAATTCCCCTTTGACATTTAATATCATTATTTATTCATCACTCATGGAATTTTAATATTCTCACTGAGTTATTTAATCCTAGTTTACAAGAATTGAAAATTTCTTAGGGATAATAGTTATTGTACCCTCATAAAATATTTTTTTATTAAGAAGCACTTTTGATGAAAAAATGGGAAACTGGAATGTAAAAAAAACATCAATAAATCTCATATGAAATGGCTGAATATTCAAATTGAAATTTAAGAATGTTAGAACCATCACCTATGAGAAGAGTCCATTTAGGAGAGGTAGCCCACCTGTTCAGTTTGTCTTTGAGGATTTATTTAAAATATACTGTCATATTGTCCCAAGATTGAATGAGCTCCTCCACAGAGTTCTTCTTTACATAATATCCTCGATCCACGATACCACGTTGTTTGTTGATCCAATAATCACGATCGAAGGTTAGAGTAAACTTTCTACTCTTCTCAACCAACCTCTCAAAGTCCTCTTGTACTGAATCGACCTCCATATACTTCTCTAAAAATTCTTCATTACCATTAATGATATTTTCCCACTCCTCACATTCCATCAGTTTCATTCCATACAGGAGGCTAGCAGTATCTGCATACTTATTTTCTTTCAGAACAAGATGTATATTAAAATCTTTGTCATTACTTAGAGAGATATTTCTGACGATTTTGGACACCATAATCTGTTCATTTCTTTTTTTAAAGATCAAGTAACTGGAGGATTTGGAAAATCTGAATAGAGTTTCCTCCAATGCGTCCTCTAGGTGTGCTTAATAAAACTGACAGGGTTAGTGAAAGTGATTTTACCTTTCCTTGAGGAGGATCTAAGGTATTCCTCCACCATATTCATTTCCTTGGACTTGGCATGGGATTCTAAGGAGGACTTCAAATTCTCTTGTGTGGTCTCAACTACATGTCCATCACCATAATCTTGGCACTCTATTTCTCCCAATATAGAAAACCAATTTTGGGGGTTAGAGGTCATTCCTCCATACCTCTCCTTCTGAACATAAGATTGATTGACCTTTCATAACTGCAATGATTTTTTAGAACCACCTAGATACTCAAAACCACGACCCGTATAATAGAATTGAGTGATTGGATACCCTAATTCTGGAACTAGTGGATCCTTACCTATTGGAAAAGTATCGCAAACATCCAAAATCAGTACAACTTATTTGGATAGACTGGATGAAGCTGGTTTCATGGCTTGTTTAGAATCACAAAGAGCCAATCCAACCACAGACTTTAGAGGTCTAGATTCTCCCAAATCATGTTTCAATCTGACAAATTTTTCTAAATTTTTTGGTTCATGCAGTGTGGACATCGAAGGCTTCTGGACAACCTGAGCCTCTTTGCATGGAAGCACTGGATTAAAAGAGATCAGCTTAGATCCAGTCAAAATTTAACATTCAATTATCTAAAAATTATTCGAATTCAAAGGGAAACCTCAAGAAGAGGATACCACATGAGATAAGGGATGACCCCATCACCTAGAGCCATCCACCCACTAGGTCCTTTACTACCTCACTAGCATGAATGAGCCAAATTCCCCAGGTGAGAACACTTTGAGCGGAAAAACATCTAAGACTCAAACACTACAGGTTGTTTCAATCATAATTCCTCTATTAATGAGATCTATACCCATTGAATTGGGGGTTATGAAACATCAACATCCACACAAATTCGTAGGGTCACAAGGTGAAAAACATAGCTGGTTCTTGTGTCTGAGAAGAGTTAGCAGCTGACTAAATTACATAACATTCGGATTATAGAGGGTTTCTGAAAAGCGAGCGGGATCTCAGGAAAGATTACCCAAAAAGTAGTTGATGAATAATCCCACTTCAAATGTGGGTCAAAGGACAATTTGAGCAGGTGGAAGCGGAGGTCATTGCAAGAACGAGGAGCTCCAGACCATGTAGCTATCAGATCTTCCTGGTATGAAAATCAGATCATAATGTGGCACTTATCAAGTATACCGACAGTCACCGGTTCATGAAAATCCCATGATTTGAAGATACAATGGGTGAAGGAGTCCACTGATGGTTTCCGAGAAATGAACCAACCAACCAGAGTTTGATTAAAAATAGACGAAGCTTCAGTAAACATAGAAATCGATATAATGAGTTGAGGGAAACCATCTCGGAGGTTCGAGACTTTAGGGAAAAGCGCCACACTTAGGAATGCCAATAAGAAATTGGGGTCTATGAATGGGAGGAAAGAAACATTACGCTCTGATGATGAAGGACGCCCCCTCCCCTTTGATAGGGGAGGGGCTCTAGCGGCAGCCATTTCCGCCTAGGGCATGGATAAAGAGAAAGAGCCGAAAATGATCATCACCCTAAGATATAGTTATTGTGCAATATCACAATGTTTTTTGGTTGTTAACTTACACTTCAAATAGTCACTTTATTATAATAATCATTATTGGACATTAAATTTCTTTAAAATATCCATATTACTATTAATGGATATGATTATAGCCTAAACATAATTCCAATTTTTCATAAAATTTCTATTTTAAATGTGTTGTTATTAATTTTGAAAATATTGAAAAGTTTGTCTGATTTATTTAATATAGTTATTTTAGTATAAGAAACAAATTATATTAATGAAAAAAATAATTTGATATATGAGGAATGATTTGGACTACTATACATGGGTGATTCAAATTTATAGATATACCCTTAATATAGTTTTAGTATCATGGGACGAATCAGTTAAGCTATCATTAAATTAGTTTTTTACATTTAGATTAAATCATCTTATGTATGTTATTGATAGTTGTAGTTCATGTGCCAAATACATGATTTCCATTACTTATGAATGTCAAGAATTTATATTTCATTCATTATTATACATGGGATTTTCATATTAAAAAAAAATCTGAGGATGTATTTCATTGTAAATTTATTTAATAAATTTCATGTGTTTTCACTTATATACCTTTCCATATTTATTATGATATTTTATTCAATATTATTTTTTCTATATTTAATCCTTAATGAGCATTTGATCTCACTTTAATTTTTTCCCTTATCCTAGTTTATGATGAAAAAATATTTGAATGAGTTCATGAATGATAATTACATTCCATTGTTATGTTTTATTTTCAATTACCAATATAAAATGGGTATCATGTATGTAATATAGTTTTCCAAAACTACTAAAATATTCGATTAATAGGCATTTTAATCTTTTATCTATGCCAATGTAATAATTAAAGGCACCATATTCAGCATAGTGGTGTTTGTTTCATTACCAATAGTGTCATTCTATCATTGGAAATGTAACGGGTATTTTCAAATGTTCTATTTTCTGTATTTATAAAATGGGATCACTACCCCCACATTCCATCACCAATTTAAAATACTTATATATACCAAATCTCTACCCTAGTGTCTTTTAAACTCCCTCCTCACTTTCACTAAGTCGTAGTATTTTAGAAATACCAAACTATCATTCTATAAGGTATTTCCCAAGGGCGATCCTTCAAAGAGATATGTAATGTTATCAATATATCTCTTCATTTTCATTTCCTATAATAGCACTATAATTATTATTTTTCCATAAACTTATAATCATATTAGTTTTTTTAATATGATGAAATTATATTTTCCTAAGGTATTTTCGTTTATATACCATCCTATAAAACTATTGTAAAAAATGAACACATCATTTTGCGTACGTGTAGACGACCACATCCACTAAGGGTATGTTATATTTTTCACAATCATATTTCATATATTGAAAAGATATATTTAGTGAATATATATATATTTTTAATAAAAATTTATGACCCCAAAATTATAATTATTTTATTTCTCTACCCCCTTTTATACTGTATAAATGAGAGTGTTCTATGTGCGTATATACTAACAACCATCTCCATGAAATGATGCATTTTATTTTCCACTAGAACATAACACAAATTACATAAAAAGTAATTTAATGTATAAAAATTTTATTGATGACACTATTATGTTTCAATATAGGTAATATATGATAATCGATATGTGATATTTACAATAAATTATCATATTAAATGTAACCTCCTAACATTAACATATTGGGATACCTTTATTAATTTTAGTCCATTTTGGGAAAACTGATGGGATTGTGTAAATACTGTGATATATGATAAATAAAATACATAAGCCTATATAATTATGGAGTTTATGAATATTTTTTACAAAATATTTTATCATATTAATATATTGTGGATGTTTCTATGAAATCAACTGAAATGTCTCAAATACCAACCATAAGAATAATTTAATTGATAAACATAAAAATATGATAATAAATATATATTATAGAGCTAAATATAATTTTTAATGTTTCATTTTTTTCATAAAATAATTTCATTATTCAGAATGTTACACGGATGTGCGGAATGAATCAGTGCTCGAGTTAACAGTTTTTACATCCCTATTTTTCTTCATTGATATTTGATTTATACTCCCAAAATTTATTATTTTTAGGTGTATATGTTTTATAGGGATGTAATTTATCATAATTTTCAAGAACTCTATGGTATTTGAAAATCTATATAATATTTTTATCATTCATGGGATTTTGATTCAAAAGATACCAAAGTTGTAAATGTTATTTTCCTTTATTTTCAAATCCAGGTCACATGATTGATATTTAACAACATAATTTGTTTTTATATAGTATTTAAGTCTTTATTACATTTATATATAAATAATATATATAAATTTATTATTTTTAAATTTATATTTCTTTGTAACCAACTTTTATTCTTGTGATTCTCGCATAACGATTATCATAAGGGTTTCCCTTTCAATATGATTTTCAAATCGAGATTGTTTCTAAAAGATAATCATTATGTGATTTTTTCCCTCTTAAATAATAAAAATAATATCATTATCACATTATATTATAATTTCTAGGGTTTTATATGCCTTGTTACTATTTCATTTAACCCCTTTACTCATTATTTTCCCATTGTAAAGAAACTGACCCCACCTCTTCTTTTTGGTTTGGAATAATTCTCTTCCATGACTGTATTAATTATATTTATTTAAAAATATACTTCTATATACCTTTATAATTCACTAAGTTAATATTATAATACTTTTAAATTCATTTAATGTTTACATATATCTTTTTTCATTTTTCATATGGGTTTTTTATCAAAATATAGATTGAATGTTATTTTATTGTTCTCCATGTGAACACATCTTGCATCCATTTTTGAATTTTTATTAACAAACAAAAAATAAAGGTTTTCATGTATTTTAAAGTAAATATTGTTCTAAAATATTTTTTAACACCATGAGATTAAAAAAACACTATGTTTGATAGTGTACATGACATGTAACATCACGATTAAAAATCACCAAATATTATTATATAAATATAATGGTCACAAACATACTGTTGAATTAATGGGTATGAATCATATTAATAGGATTATTAAATTTATATAAATCACCAACTAATTAAAAATTCATTTATTAATTTTATGTAACATGGCCTCAATTTTCCATAGATTATTTTATGCGTCCTAAATATGCTTTCTTCAAAAATTATTTTTATTAATTTTTATAAGAAAATAATATAAAAACTATCAATAATATTTTGTAACTGTATTTCATAAAAATTTTATAATTTTTGAGATCATCGCATTAAAATTATATCAGGTTTTATTTTCTGAAAACATTGAGTTTCTAGTGAGTAGTGAATAATATTGAATTTTCATTAAAACTAATTTTTGTTTAATTTTTTTAAAGTACCACATTGCTCATAAATATTTAAAGAGTAAAACAGTTAATATTATATTATTAATAATCCATTTAAATCCATTATAATTTTTTATGGTTGAATTTGGTATAAAAATAGTTTTATACTCGAAATAGAATTTTTCTAAAATCTGTTTTTTGTTGCAATTTATGCATTTAAATTAAAATTAATATCGATGGGTAATATGAAATTAATTTAATGAAATGATATTTTTTTAGATTTAGAATATCAAATTCATCCTTGGGTAAGTTTTTTAGATATTTTTCTAATGAAGATAAATTTTCAACGAATTGTAAAAAAGTACAGTATTTATGAAATATAGTAAATTTTATGATTTCTATAAGGCATAAATATAATATAAAAATTTAGGAAAAATATGTGATGAATAAATTATGAATAAATAATAAAAATATAATAAAAAAATAATTCCAAAAATATATTTTAAAATTAATTCCATGATAAATATGAAAATAATTTTCAATGTCGACATAGAGCCTAAAAAGCATTGGAAGAATAATATTCGGCTTTGAAGATATAATATTTGGGATAAAATAAGTCCATTATAGAGTTTTAAAATAAATATTATGTATTTTGATGATATTTATGGTAATAGAAGAAATTTAAAGGCATGTATTATTTGTATTAACGAAATTCTTGTGAAATTCTTGTGTTGAGTAGGAAAAGTCAAAATATGATATGAAATATGTTGTCAAGACATAAATGTGAATTAAATTACATATCAAAATAATAATAATTGTTTATTTAGTACAATAATTTTGTATTCATTATGTTAAATTATTTTTACTTTTTTGGGTATTAAATAAATACATAAATGCTCACTCAACTCCAACACCAAATTTAATTCATTAATAGAAAAGTAAAATAAATGATGTAAAAATACTAAAAATTATATAATTTCCAAGAATTAATATGTCAAATGATTATCATATATATATATATAACATTATAGGGACTTTTTAAAGTATTATATGATAATTCCCAATTATATTGGTGTATTTAATGTCAAATTAAATGAATAGTATCAAAATGACCCTTAATAATATTATATCAAAAAAATATTTTATTAAATTATTTAGAACTCGTAAAAATATTATCATAGGCCATGTGAATGCAATAGGGTTTATAAGATCATACATGTTCCATTTATGAGTTATTTTTTATTTTTTAGTAACACCATTATCCATTTGTGACTAAAATAGTTATTACTATGTTTAATATGAAAAATAATTAACTATAGGGTTAATAAAATACGATTAGTATAAAGATGATATCAAAACATATCTAAATTTAATTGGATGATGTTATATAAACCCTTCAAAAAATTTCTTCCATTTCATGACCATGTGGAATTATTTTCTATATAATAGTGTTATTATATTGTAGTTTTTTATAAAATTCTAAAACTACTCCTCCCCTAATTTATAAAAGTATAGAACCTCCCTCACTTCCTTATAACACATTGATAAATCTATGAGGACCAAACCATAGTAAATACCTTCAAAACTACCTTATCCACATTCTAGTGGTGTTCCATCCCAAAATACCAACACTAAGACCCATAAGAAAGAATATAATAGAGGTATCATGAAGAATAGGGAGTTCGAACACATTTGAATGAAATCAAACATGAAGTTACAATTAATTTCACAATATCATTACTATTCATATTTATTTAACATTAATTACTTTTAATGAATGATTAGTATTACATAAATATATATTCATTAAAATGTTTTATATAATATATACATTACTGTATAATTATTTTCAATTACACTTTTATCCATGTTTTAATTTTAAAAAAATTGTTTCTTCTTATCCTTTTCTGAATGACATTGATTTCAAAATTTTCAAAATAGTGTGAATGGAATGATTCTTAACTTATATGGAGTGATATTTTTTCCCACCATGATAAATAAAATTTACTTTTAATGTTACATTACAATTTTAGATGGTTATTTTTAAATTAAATTGTTTCTTTTATATGTGAAATGATAATAGATTTTTTAGAAAATGATTTTCAAAGATAAAATGTTAATTTCCTCAATAAATATTCTAGTATTTTTTTAATTTATTTTCACATTTTTCAACATCATTTTTGTAATATTATGTTGTTTATTTAATCTAATAATAAAATTTATCATATTTATTTGTATTTTTTATGATCAGTTCATATGTGGAAAGTATTGATATTTTGTATGATTCGCTTTTACAATACTATGTAATTGAGTTTTTAAGGACTATTGATTATGTTGTATTTATTATCTATATGTGTAATGAATTAGTCTTATTAAGAGATGGGTGGTTCCCAATGTAGCCCCGTTTCCATCGATTGGGCTTATGTGACAAAATTAATTGGACTTTGGTTGAGGCATTTCCTATTTACTGAAATCTCTTAGTATGAGGCATTGACAAAAAAATTTAGAACATTAAAATTATTCATCCCCTCATTAAAACATTTGTTATTGATATCCATGTTATTGTTTAAATATTTATAATATTCATGGATAATTTTCAAAATAATATGATCATTTTTATGGAATTATTAGATCAATATTTATTCTCTCTGTATTATTATTCATGGTAAAGATACAGATTAAACGAAATGTGTTTTTAGTTATTTACTATTCCATATTTATTAGTTAGTATTTATTCAAGATAGTTTTAACTATATTCATACACTGACTAATATTATAGATCACCCATTTTTATGATTCTGATTGGAATCTAGGTAGCGTGTTATGATTGATATGTAAGGAAATTTTAAAGGGAATTACAATATTCTCAAATGAAATACTATGGTGTATTGTATGTTTTAATTTTGTGTGATATTGTATAATATATTTAGATTTCCAAGTATACCAAACTATTTGGTATTTTGTGGTAAGATTGATTTTATCTAGTTACAATGTAACAATGTAACCACTTAATCTAGGATACTATGAATGAGGTCATTACATTTAAAAAAAAAATATTTATACATAAATAATTGTTTCAAAAATGATAATGAATGTTTCATATTTACAATTGGATATTCCTAATTATCACATTATTTCAACTAAGTCAACATTATTTGAAAGATTTTATGATTTATTAAGGATATTATTAATGAATTCATCCATATTCCTTCTCAATATAGATTATATAATTTCATTTTCAATCATAGGAGTGATCTATATTTTCATCCAACTTTCCTAACCATCCATGATAAATAATCATAACATGTATTCTAATACATTTAAATTTTTAATACATTAGATTATATTTCTTTAAGTGAAGGGTTTTCACCTAGATTCAGTACGTTGATTGATTGTGTAAATTATAGACTTAACCCTATACCCTTTAAATATATAAGGAAAATACCATATGATCTATCACCTTTATTGATGGTTATTTTCATATAATTTTATAGAATATGATCTTATACATATTAATTGTTTATAGGTATATCATTATATGGTTATTAATAGAATCATGAATTCCTTCATTATGTGATTACATTTGAATAGGATATTAAACTCATTTTATTTCTATGGTTTATTCGTGATATGATGAATGATTTGTTTCAAGTGGAACACATATGTAATAATAATGATGTGTGGGGTCCTATATCTCCCACTAATCCATTTTTTATGGATTTATATCTTATTACTTAATAATTTATGTACATATTTGAATTTTCTTTCCCAACATAAGTTTTTGGACATTCTTATATTTTTTCACAAAATAATGGGCTAGTGTATATAAATATTTTCACAATTGTTTCATGTTATTATGTTTATTTCACAATATTACGATTATTATTATGACTTGGATTCATTTCTTATATTGTCACAAGCCATAATCCATGTATCATGTTTTATGATCTATGTTTTATTGGGTATGATTTATTTATATGCATTAATTATACCAATATCATCCTCTTATGAATAATTATGATCAATGAATATTATCTATTATATTGTCCCTCACTAATAATTTTATATCTATACTTTCTTATGTTTCCTTTCATGAGGTTATGAAGTTGAGAATAATTTTCATGATGACATAAAGGGAGTATAATGTTGCTGAAATATGGAGAAATGATCAAATGTACCATTAAATAGGTTTATTATGAAATGGATCATCAAATAAACTAAACATTACATTTTTTGTATTGTTTCTTTATTTGTGAGATATAATTATTAACATTTGTAAATTGTGTATAATATAATGTTTTTCATCTTAGTACCGCTCAATTTATATCAAATCCATTTTTCTAAATAATGTGTTTTTAATAGATGATCTAGGAGTGTGGGTTTTGATCTCTATAATAGGGAATTGAATAATAAAAGTCAAATCATTCTAGGATATCACATCCTATGACTTATATCCCATGTATGATAAAACTATTGTTTAGTGACCTAGTTATCATTTTTTTACAATAGATATAAAATTTCATATATGAATTATGATACTCTGTTTCTATATTAAATTCAATAAAAATGTATATAATGATTTAACATATTGTGTAATATGATATATCAACAATTGAAGGAACTATACTATGTCATCAGCTGTGATAACCAACATAGTATTGTGTTAACCAATTAAAAATTATGAAATGAAATATATAAAATCATTTTATAAAAAAATATCAATAGTACCTTGAGATAGAGAATATGTAAGCAATAAAATATGTAATTTTTTTTCATTTTCAATATGATTTAATGACTCAGATAATATGTTGAATCTTTGAAACAACATATGGGATTATAAGGATCAATTAAATTTTAATCAGGGCTAGATAAGTAGTATGATCCACATTCCTTTGATTAAACATGAATGAAACCTGAAAACATGTATAAACTAAAATTAATAACTATGTGTACCTTGAAATAGTGAGTCTTAGAGGCTAAATTCATAAAAGCCCTTTAATTTACATCTATCTTATTTATCCATAACACTCCCTCTTCTATAGTGTGTCTATAATCCCCATTGAATTTGATGGTGTGTTACATTATAGAATTTTTTCCAAGATACATGTTTCCTATTAATTTTCAGATGTTTAGAGTGTTAGGAGGAATCAAGAGAGGGTTCTAGAGGACCAAAATGCATGTGAAGTTGTCTAAAGGATTTTTAGGTAAGATTTCATACTGTGACACATATGTCATTCCATAAATATATTGATCAAGGCTCTGTGGATTCTTTTTTCTATACTACATAGGGTGAAACAATGTTTCATATCACAACCTTTTTCAAGGATGTATTATTATGGTGTTGGATCACACCATGATTTTTAAGAAATATTTCTCTTAAATAATATGATTTATTCGATATTTTTCAATACACAAAACATTGAGGTTGGGAGATCTACAACATACTATTAAAATAATATTTTTAAATGAATTTTATCATTTATTCATTAGATTTTGGGTTTGAATAAGACTTTTTTTTTGAAAAATTATGGTTATATATGTATAAAAATACTTCATTAGTTATCAATTGATTATAAATGAAAATAATAAACCTTAAAAATAAAAAAAATATTTTTACAAAATGATTTTTTATGTGAATAATGCATCTGTATCTTTGTAAATTAAATTAATCCCTACCATTGAATGTGTAAAATAAGTATACTATTTACTTTACAAAATGTTATAAACAATTAACGAATATTTTTTTAGGCATAGGATAAGAATAAATCAATTATTATTCTTAAATAAGTATTTTTTCTAATTTGTTCGTCATTTTTTGTGAACATACATTAAATTAAATTACTCTCATTTATAGGTGTAGAATAAGAGAAAATTAATTACATATTTAAAATAAAGAGGTATTTTTTTAATATATGACTGATTTTTTTGGTTAATATGATTAGTAATCATAATAAAATTTATCACCTCATTGAAGGGAAAATATGAATAACATAGATTAAAAATATGGGATGAAAAAAAATTAATTATCCAAATTCTTAATGTTTTAGATTAATTATACCTTAAAAAAATCACTAAATTTGTTTTATTAATTCACACTTTTCTAATAAATTTACTTATTAATTATTTTTGTGAAAAAGTTACAAAATGACACTCCCTCTGTTTTTAATATCCTTTATGTATCCACATATGGGAAAAAATAAGTCAAGAATAAATCTATGTGTTTATTTAGAGCTTAAAAAATTATGTTCATGATAAATTTTTTTTTATTTTTTGTAGCCAACCAACACAGTTCGACTTGACATGCCACACAAACTGAATTATCACATAATATAGGTATAATAAGAAGAAATCAATTCTTGAATATAAGAAAAATATTAAATAATACTAGAGTATGAAGTGGAATCCAAAGATATATTTTAGAAGAAATAAAATACAAGACAAAATAGACTAAACCAATTGGTAATTAAAGTCCCATTATGAACAACTATATCCTCTGTATTGATCGTAATGGAAGTCAATAACAATAAGAGAATCCTGTATGAAAACCGATGATATTCCCTTTACATGAATCCTATAATACAACATTTACATAGACTAAAAATCGAAAATTATGGTGTGATACTAATCCTAGAAGGATACCACCACTGTTTCAATAAAATGTATAATATAAAGAAAGAAAAAAAATCTATCTTTTTAAACAAATTAGTTTTAGAAAAAATTTATAAAAATAAATAATTTATAAATCATTATCGCCATTTTAGTTATTTATCATAATATCAATTCATATTATATTGAAAGAATTATGACATATAGAAGTTATAAAATAGGAAATCATATCCCTGAATCAATAGGAAAACTAGTAAACACATATCCATGAAACATCTTATCTTGTGAATTTATGTGATACAACCTTATATAAAAACCTGTGAGAAATAATCCATGATAATATAAATCATTCGATAAATATCTATAAATGAGAAATAACAACACATATGGGGTGTAGCCTATGGGAAACTCCGTTATAGACCTTAAAAATCAAAAAAGGAATAACATTATACCCAATCAATATCATGTCCTACCAGTCGATATCACAAAAAGTTACCTCCTTATTATGAAACACACACAAATGCTACATGTGACTCTTTCCTGAAACACCAAAGGATCCCAATGTGAGAATATAAAAATACATTTAAAATCGATGCTAACAAATTTATATAACATTTCCATACCCATTACAATATTCTTCAGAGTTTGAAAACACATTTCTAAATTAATAAATTTTATTTCCATAGAACATCTAGTTTTGAAAACATTTTTCTTTCCATGAAATAATTTGAAACAATTTATCACTTAACATCAATTAAAATACCAATGTAATTTATCTTAAATGAAATTTAATTAATTAAATTACCACATTTTATAGAAAACCCTACCTTAAAATGATATAAACATAGCTTCCCATGACAATGGAGACTAGAGTGAAAGTGAAAATCATTTGGAAGAAAAAGAATGTCTTTAAAACAGAGGCAAGAAACCCAACCACAATGGTGACCAATTACTAAATAAAGTGATTTGGAAAGGAGGGAGTCTCCCAGAAGTTCCTAGAAAATCCTCTTGGTCGAGATCAAGAAATATTATTATAACAAAATAAACATTTCACCCAAGGTGAATAATTAAAACATATCTTATTGATATTTACATGTCGTGTAATACAATTACATGTCATGTAATCCTTGAGTTCCACATATAACAAAAACCCAACCTAATTTTATTAAAATCCCATTATATTTTCATTATATGACTTGAACCAATTAAAATGTATGTTAACTTATCATGAAGTGTTTCCAATCCGTGGACTCTACCTTGAAGTAATTACACAGAGTTTTTCCCTTTAAATTCCATGTGATTTCCTAACAAATTAATGAATCTATGGGTTCATGGTTACAATTCCAAAAAATATATAACTTCACCATTACTGTTATCCTTGAAATTATTATTCATCATTATTCAACCAAGGAAAGAAAAAACCACAAATAATGGTTAAATTATACAAGATGGAAATGTAATTAGGTGCTAAAATATCCCCATAATAAAATCTTTCCACCCCAATGGCCCTCAAGATCTTGGACCCATAATTAGAAAAGGCCCCTATTGCCTCAATAATGATTCATGTTCCCACATCTTTGGGATATCTTATATGCACTACCACTATACATTGATGATGTGGAATCTTTCCCCAAGTCGTCGGTTATACTATAGATCCATAGTCTTATATTTTTGGTCATCCAATATCGAATCAGTTCATGATGAACATATTATTATTGAATCATTTGGGAATGATCTTCTATAGAACTCTTCAACTGGGAAATACGAAACATGTCAAGGATAGTTGACAAACTAGATGGAATGTCAACTGATAGGCCACCATGCCCAGTAATCCAAAAATCTCAGAGGGGACAACAATATTCAGTTCCATATTACCCTATATACCAAACAAAAGATCTTCCATGTGAGTTGATAATCAGTGGAATACCATATCACAAAATTCAAACTACAGTAGCTGACATTGATGTTTTTCATAGGATTTCTGATGACTCTGTTCTAGGATAAAATACCCTTTTATTAAGTTAACTAGCTCAACATTGTCATAAAAAACACTCAACTCATCTATGGAAAACTCCCCCTACTATTCCTAAAATAGGGGAGAACAAAATGGACTACCATAAAGATCCTATATAGGATTCATTTGTATTGATGCCTGATAACTTATTAATGGAAAAGTCAGCCAAAGAATAATTTTTTTATATGGTGCTCAAAAATAATGGAAAAAATCCTGAATTATATCCTGAATAAGTTAGATATGCCTCTCCATCTATCCATACATCTATAGATGATAAGTCGTGGTAATTTAAATTTGTGATCCCATTGCCTCATATAATCCTTTACAGAAACTACATGTGAACCTCAGATCACTATAAGAAAAAACAGTAGAGAGAACCCCATAATTTTTTGCAATCTCTTAGACAGATAGTCACACAATCTATATACTTTCATCATCACCATGATTGTAATGAAATGTTCTCAGTTAATAATTAATTCAATGGTCACCCAAATTTCTTCGTTTCCATGAGGATTCCATGGAAAACCAGTGACAAAGTCCATGGAAATCTCATACCCCTTATATACTGGAATGGGTAAGGGATATAATAACCCTACATGTCTCTAGTACATTGAATTAATTATTTGACAAGTAAGTCCCTTTAAAAAAAAATAAAATCAATCATATTAATCCATTTCACAAATACCAACACCTCAAGTCATGATACATATCTGTATCCAAATGGTTCTGGGACCAACATGAATAGTTTCCAATTTCCAACATCTCCTACCTAAATGAAAAAAACCTACTAAAATCAACAAAGATATACTATGACACCAAGACCCCTCGCCCAAGGTATCTCCACAATAAAGTCTTTCAGTAATGCCTTAGAACTCATTGTATTCCACATTTTCAAGATGAAATCACCCATCAAAAGACGTATCATTTTTTATTTAATCCAAAAAACCTATTGACCACTGTCATCCATTCCCTAGATCATCTCAAGTAAATAATTAATCAGAGACCACTCCTCAACTAATCCCTTCATGGATTGTCGTGGTAATTTTATTCTCATAGAATCAAAAACCACATTTCCTTTCACAGGTTCATATCAAATACCAAAATAAAATTTATGATGATAATCATCCCAGAGACTATATAAAAAATTCAGATCCCTATGAGTGGAAATATAATTCAGGATCTTGTGATCATATTATACTATAATCCACTCCCAAAATAGATATTTACACCATGTTTTGAGTTCATTAATAACTGTTACCAACTTAATATCATGGGCAGTGTAGTTCTTCTCATGAAGGCCTAACTGGAAGGATCCATAAGCCACAACATGTTTCCCCGACATCAAGATGCATCCCAAACCCATACAAGAAGAATAATATAAACTATCATAACCCAATACAATCTTCATAAGTATAAAATTTTTTGTTGATGTAGACCTCATCTTCATATCCTTAATATATCCATGACAATTGTCATTCTAATAAAACTTCACACCCTAATAGGTAAAACATGCATTGAATATTTGATCATGGATAAGTCATGAAAAAAATTTCTATAGTAATGAGTCAATCCCAATAATCTATTTATAGCTAAATAATATCCTGGATACTCTCAAGACATCACTACCAGTAAATTTTCATGATTTATTGAGATTCCCCTATTAGATATCACATTCCTGAGAAACATCACATCCCAGATCCCAAACTGACACATGGGAATATTACCATATAGGTGATGTTATTTAATGGTTAAAATAATGACATCCAAATGGTCTATTTTTCCATCATATTACTTGGAGTATCGAAAAATATACACCACAAACACAACAACCTAATATTCCTAGAACCGATGAATGATCAATTTCAATAAAATTTATAAACACTGAAATCGAGTTAGTGAGATAGAATGGAATAACTAGAGACATGAAATTTACATATTACAATATCCCCCAATTAACATAAATGGTTATTAAATAAATTTATATGAAAGGTAAGAACAGTAAAAAACTAAATTCCTCAGAACCAAAATAGTTTAGTTTCTTTAGGAACATGGAACACAATTTTTAAAATTGGATATTGATATTAAATGTTCCCTACAAAGATAATCACATTTAGTACTCATACATAAAACCATTAATCAGAAAATTGGGAAAGTAAACCTAATAAAGGGTGATATTAGATTCTTAGTTTGATTAAATAAAGAAGATACATATGAAGAACACAAAAATAATGGTATGTGAACTTAATCATAACATTTGAAGATCATATGTTGCATATTAAAGATCATACAATTTATTCATGACATAAATATTTGAAGCTCATAGGACATGATTCATCATTAAATCAATGAACATGAGACATTATATAATAAGACTGTCATGTTTGGCATACATATATGAATATAAAATATTTTTTCATGGAAACCCACCAAGAATTTCATAACATATTAAGCTTGTGCAAACCACCCATGTACGTACTTTGGGCTTGGAATGACTACCCATGAATCCTAAATTTTGGTGTTGGGACAACCACCCATGAACTCTCCTTTATGGGATTTTTATTACCACCTATGCACCCTATTTTTTAATTTTTATATGAACACCTTTATATCCTATTATTTAGTCATGGGCTAAAACCTTGTGTACCGTCATCTTGGGACATGGGTGAGACACTTTTGTACCCTTTGAGATCATATGAAATCTGTCATTACTCAATGAATTGAAGAACTATATGGGTGAAATTACATTATAAGATATAATGTGATATCCCAACTCTATGTGTGTCTCTTTATCATATAAGGTGTAAGGAGATTACCCAATGCTATCTGGGATCCCCCATCATATATGCGACAACTGACTAGTATTATCTGGGCTACCCCATATTCTAAGATATGTCTAAGAACCACAACATGAATAATGTATAAATAGATTATATATCATCAAAAAAAATTCAAAAAAAATTACTATTATTTTAAAAAATTATTAAACAATGGAAAAAATTTAGTTTTATATTAATCTCATTGAAAAATGATTAACCCACAGAAAAGTAATGGGTTGCATAAACATCATTCCATCCAAGCATAAACTATTTGAAGAATTAATATGAATTTTATTCTTGGATAATATCCCACATAACTAATAGGTAACACAAACATATATCATCTTAGATGAAAAGTAATTTTGAATGTATAATTTATAGTATTTCTTGATAAAAATATGTTTTTTAAAGTGAAAAAAAGCTCAAACATAAAACATTTTGAAAACATTTTTCTTGAAAATTAAAATTAAACGGTATAATATATGATTTTAAAATCACTTAAAACCCATTTTAAAGAATAAGTTATTTTAAAAATAATTTCCCTTGAAAATGATATTAAATAATAACATAAACAAATTTTAGAAAATATTTCTAGACAACATTGGTTTAGAAGGAAACCATTTTATGATTGAAGAGACAAATAAAGTCATATTTTATTAAAAAAATATTCTTATTTATCTTAATTAAAATAATGTGGAATATGGTACCATAATGTTAATATATATTGAATAAATTTTTTTGAATTAAATCAGATTGAATTATTTTTAATTAGATCATGAGATTTCAACATTACTGACTTGATTATAAGTAATCCTGATAAATAGTGTGAATGTAGCAAAAAACTCTTACCACTTTGGTATCCTTGAATACTAATAAAATCAAAGGAATAACATAAAATAAAAATTTTAATATCATCAGGATAAATAAAATCATGATATTACATGTTAATAGATATTTATATAACCATTATTATAGAATATATCCATTTAACATAATGTACGTCTTAAAGAAGGAAAATTGAGACAAAAATCTCTTATCGATTAGTTAACATTTGAATCATAAACCCCATAAAAGATATATACTACAATAAATATTTAAATAACAATAATTTTAATTATAATAATCATAAAATACATTCATGATAATAATATACACCACATAAAAAAACTGGTGGTGAATATGATATGTGTCTCACTAAAGTAGAAAGTGAGACAAAAATACCTTAATACTTCATTAATTTTTGAATCATAACATACATGAATGAATTACATAAATTAAAACTTTTATTATAATAAAATAAATTAAAATCATTAAATAAAATTTCATAGGGATGTATATAATTCAAAAAAAAGTAAATGAGTGTAGAATATGACAAAAGTCATTCAAAAATAAAAGTGATTCTTCAAATCCCATAACCTTAAGTCTTGAATTTTTTCATAGACATTAAAACATACTGTATAAAAAATATAAGTTTATAATACATATCTAAAACAACCATAATAACATATATCATACCAAATATTAATTTATTATGATTTTAAATGACCTTTTTTTATTAACAATTCTATGCTAAGAGATGTTTTTGCGAATAACCTCTTTGTTTTGCCAATATGTTTTGATATTTTATTTTTATACATCTTAAAATGATAATGATTTACCCATTTATAGATCTTAAAACATGATAATAATATATTTTTTTCATTATATATTTATTTATAACAACTTATAAGGGATAGATATAAGAAATTAAATACACTGTTCATAGAGACGGTAGACTATACGTATGCATGAATGGTGATTCAATTTTATAATAATATTAATTTAAATAAAATGTAAATGGTATATACATATTATTACATTATAATTATTAATTTTTATATATCACATATATCTACTAATCATATCTTTAATACATTCAATGTCAATCATGAGTGAATCACATCGCTTCGCAAGGCGGTAGTCGACCGTACACACAAAAAATGTTATCTTATTCTAAAAAATTGAAATCTGGATGTTTTTCATTATATAATAATTAAATAATAATAAAAAACATAAATATTATATATATCATATATAAACATTATGTTCATTGTTATACCCATCCATAAGTGGCGGTATTATAGGCGTTAAGGACATCAGTTCACGAGGTGGTAGTTCTTCTTAACCACAAATGATGATTTGATAACTTATTTGATTGATGTGTATGTGGTTTTATGTAATATGAATATAATAATGTAATCTATATATATTTAATATACTTTGGTTATTATATATTAATGAATAAAAAATAATTGATGTGGTTTTAGGAAGAAATAAATCAAAAACATTTATTGATGAATATTACATATTCTTCATGTACCACTGTTTGGAATGAAATAAAGAAATTCATTGGTTGGATTTATGAAGTAATCAAGAATTCTATGATGATTCAATGGATGTTTATATCTTTATGGGAAGGTATTTTTTTCACCCCTATCTCTAGTGTGTAACCCTTTATTTATGCTATTTATTTATATACTGTTGTTGGATGCTGTTTATGAGAGTTTGGGGGGAATTTTATAATTTTTTGGAGATTTTATATAGGTGAATAGGTGGTTTATTGTTTTTTGAAACCATAAATCAATTCGAGGAAAATTTATGCTATTTTACATGTGAAAATGAGAAGGCGCATGAGAGATTCATGGTTTGACCAAACTGTGTGTCTTCCTAGTAGAAACCATGCACTTTGAAAGTTGACTTTGGTCATTTTGAGACAATGGCTTCAGCATGGTTGATTCTTGGTTTTTAGAATGTGTAAGGAGGCCAGGTGAGGTCTCTATTAAGGTATAACAAAGATCATATTTAATTCATGTTTTAACTAATCATTCTCCTAAATAATGTGTGGGTCAAAGTGAGATCCTTTAATTTTGGAAGTGACCTAGTTTTACTTGAGTGTGCATTTTTTGTTCCCAAAAATTTCCCTAACATATTATTTTTGTCTCTTAATTGTTTAATAACCTCTCCTAAGGGAATAAAAATCAATTAAAAGCATTTATATAGAGCATTGAAGCTCGATTCTAGCAGTATGTGATCATTCTTTATTGTTTTGGATTGTTTTATTAGATCCACTTCTTCCTCTCTATATTTTTCTTAAGTATATGACCAATGTAAGTATATCTATGGTTATTGATTCCTAATAAGTTTATATTTGGTAATTTGTTTTTGATATGGGAAGATATCTATGGTACATTCATCGAGATTTTTTCTAGATGTGTTACATTTTTCATATTGTTTATTATTTCCCCAAAACTCTCAAGTTAAGTGGTTTCAAACTCGACTCCTCTATTTTAGAACAATATAGTTTAGTTTAAAATTGTTTTACTTTATTTAAATTAATCATTTATCCACTGATAAATTATTTTTATAACCCTCTTGAGTGATGGTTAGGGGAAATTTGGAACAATGATGTGTTATTGGACAATATTTTTGATAACATGAATTTAAAATGATGATTTTAAAATAATTACCTATTTTAATTCATGGAAAAATGGTTTTAAATTGACAGAAAGATGATTTATTGAATTGGATTGAGCATTAATGAATTTGGAATGAGTTTTCATGGTTTTGTGGTTTTTGTTCATATGAATTGGGATGCACAAGGGCATAAATTACCCCTTAAATGGTTGGGAAAGATAAGGTTGCGAAGTAGCCCCATAAATGTAGTCCACTAAGTGAAATCTTATTTAATGGATCACTCACCACTAGTAGGGCATAGGTAGGTCCATGGATTTCATGCATGGTTGGTTTTATGGTTGTGTGAAAAGGAAGGGGTTTTTCTAAATTTAATGTTAAATTATTTAAAGAATAGTTTTTGTTCTTTCTTTGGAAAACTATTTGCAATGGATTTTTTTTATATTTAGATATAAAATGATTTTGAAATTATTTTATATTCATTTTTTTATATAAATATTTCTATAATGTTCTATCCTAGTTGTTTGAGTTGGGAAGTCCTTTTGGGGAAACCTACATAGTTTTAGCAATCACCCTTTCTTTGGAACTTGGGTGTTTTTGCAGATTCCATCTACCATGACATGGAATAAGTTAATTAATCACATGTATTTAGCGCTACTTCATGATACATGGAATTTTTGGTGATGTTGGAGCATATATATTGTGTATATTGGATTATTTTGGTAGTCTTGGAGGGTTGCTATTTTTTCATTCACTGTCTGCTTTGATATTTTAGACTTTCATTATGTCACTTGATTTTAGTTTGATTTTGATAAATGAAAGGTTGTGTTATATTTAATTGTTATCATGAATTGTATTGTTGATTTTTTTGTTAGTGGATTTATTCATAAAGATAAAATCTCCCCTAAAATGCATTGAAGCTCTTAAGAATTTATTTCTATCCTTTGACATCTTGGGGATGTCACTTAGGCCCATCTAATTAACTACTTCCCTCTCAATCCAATGATAAGGGGCATGATGTTACAAGTGGTATCGTTTTTGTTCAATCCAAAATCTATTTGGGAAAATTGGACATTAGTGATGCTGGACTTGGAGTGAATTCAATCAGGTCTACTCTTTAGGTATGTTTAATATAATGAAGTAGGATTTTAGGAACTTGAAATTCTGGGATAAGAAGGCATAACTAGCCTTTTTATGCTAAACTTCATATTACTAGGGAGTTCTATACATAAGTGGTTTAAAGAAACACATAATATTCTAAAATCATACTTCATGGGTTTAGCTAATGTGATGAGCATTCCATGCATTAGAGGAATAACCTCCCACTTGTAGTGCATACATCATTTAGAGTAATGATATTGAAATAGATTATTATCGAAGAATTTTGAAAATGGTTTGATTTTCAAAAATCAAGGTTATTGTTTTCCACATTCATTGAATGTGGAAAATGTTGATTTTGTAATGAAATGGTGTGATAGTTTATGTGGTATAATTTTAAATTGTTAATTATTTAATTTATATAGAGTGAGACATACTAAGTTTGTTTTAGTTTAGAAAATGGCACATGGTATGCATCATAGAAACTAGTTACAAGAAGTTGTGGAGAATGTGGTTGTACCTGAGAAATAGGTGAATTAGGAGTTAATTCAGAGTATTATCTATGAATTACATTCTGTGGACATAGGGAATCATAATAATGACCCAAGGAAAGTGAAGCATTCAATCTAGTTCCAGAAGCAAAATCTACCCATCACCAGGGGTGATTTTGAACTAGAAAAGGAAGGGGTGTGGCTGAACAAGATGAATAGTATCATCAATTTCATTGGCCCAACAATGGATCTTAAAGTAAAACTAGAGACATATATGTTAGAGGATCTTTCAATATAGTGGTGGTATCTAGTAGTATTGGCTAAAGAATATCATGGGATTATTTGGGAGGATTTTGGGTAATCGTTCAACAAAAAATTCTTCCCTCATATGTTCATGATTCATAGTACGGAATAATTTTCCATTCTATAGAAGGAAAATCTCTCTATCCCCTTGTATTCAGCTCAATTCATGAATTAATATGATTTTTACATGAGGTTACAGCTAGTGTTTCCCTAAAGGTGCACATATTTGTATTGGGGATAAGTCAGGAGATTTGATCAACGATAATTATGTAACATCGTGGATATGGGTGCCCCAAAAACGTTCCCCAAACCCAGTTGATCACATGAACTCAAGCACATTTCCACAAACTCTAGAGGCTTTCGACTAGTAGTGAGGTCCATTGTGTGATATTGGAGAATCAATTCCCTCATTGGAAGAGTATACACTTCAAAATATAAATAGTAAAAAATAGTGGAAGAATAATACCAAACAAAAATAAATAGAAGAAGACTGAATGTAAATGTAACATAATCCAATATATATATATATATATATATATATATATATATGATTCATGACATATGTATCCAAGAAAATAGCCAAAAAATCACATTTTTGGAAAGAAATACTGAAACCGAAGTACAAAAGATACAAGTAAACTCTAGCAGCATCACAAGCCCCAGTTTGGTCCTATGCTCTTCTTCTCCAACATCAATCAAGTACCTAATGAGGAAGGGTAATTTCCCTTTTCTATGCATACAATGATATATTATGTTTGGGTCCAAAAGTATGACCCAAATAAGATGTGAAACAAATACCCGCAGGAAACCACCAAAATATATGTGCCTAGATGTTAGTGAATATATATAGCAGGTAATATATTAATGTGAAGAAATAATATTTTAATTAATCAAAGTTAACCAATCCTACAGTTTTCAATTACAATCATTTAACATTTCTTATTCATCCATTGAATCATGTAACACTGTGATCTAGCATAAGCTTTGTATCCCCTATGTAAATTAACTGAAACAGAAATCTCATAAGACCATCTAAAAACCCCAGTATGATAGAATCCAAGATTGTGTTTTGGATTTATAGACTCATCACAATCAATCAATTATCCACAAATGTCCCTTTAGGATGTTCTCATAGTCTAACCCATTCGGTCTATCATAGAATCAAATAAAATACAAACGACCACTTGGGGAAGATGTAATGATATAAACCCTTGGGTCAAACATTCATTTAATAAAATAATAACAACCACTTGGGTAGCTCTAATGATCAATACCCATGGGTTAACATTCTTGTAAAACATACATAAATGACCCCTTTAGGAAGCTCTCATATTCTAATCCCCCTTGGTCAAAAATTCCTTAAATTAATTATAAACCAGCACCTAGTCATCTCTCATGGTCTAACCCTTTTGTCAAACATTCACAATTCATATCATATGTATTTCATATAATCAAAAACACCATCCTAACAAAACAAGGTATGTAAAATAAGGAAAGAATAGTATGAATCATAGAAAAATCATCCATAAATAGTCAATCAAGGAAACACACACCCATATGGTGTTCCTTAGATAAGGTATCTAACCTTACACACGTAAAACAACACTTTATCAATAAATTAAACCATATACGGTAATAATCATGGTTTAATTCCAAATCATAGAATAAACAAAACGTGGGTGTGTGGCACTTTTAGCATTTATAATCTATATACAAACAACGAAAGGTAAAAATCACGTACCATGATGTCGAACGATCGATATTTTTGAATTTAGGCTCTTGAATCGGCCTAGATCGGTGTATATCTACAAAATAGTGAAAAATTCTCAACCCATAATAACTCAAGAGAGGTGGAAGCATGAAGAAAGGCTATATAGGTTTTACGAACTCACTGGTGGGATTCGAACAAACCTAATAATGTCTTAATCGGAGGTCATATGGAGAATCGGTATGGGTTCAGAGTTCATCAGGCGTTCCGCAAAACATCTATATAAACCATGTCTAGATGAAGACATTTCTGGATATGATATGTAACGACACTCCTATTTATTAAATAAACAAGAAAACTACATGGTGTGTTTATTAAAACTACATGTCGTGAAGTAGACTTAACCGGTCATTGACGTATGAAGTCTTACAGGTCACCACACAACCATGTATTTGGCTGTTACATGGTAAAAATACATCTACACGTGACAACCTAGGTACATGAGGTGTACTAAGAAGTACAAGGAATGTACATAGAAAACATGATTCTCTTCCATTTTCCCCAAACAACCAAAAAAAAGATCCAAACATGAAATGAAAATCTGGGTTCACATAAACTTCATCCCTTAATGCAGTTCATCCCCAAAATTTCCATCCAAGGGAGAAGAAGAAGAATCAGCAAACAACACTGGACATTGTGATCGCACATCACCATCCCTATACCAAGTCTCATCCAAAAATTGCCCATGATGACATAACACTAGTACAAAAGGAAAAAACCGACTATAGATATCCTTCGTGCTACCAACCACAATCTGAAAAGGGTTCTCCTCAAATGATGAATCCACCTCTAACTCAACCTCTTCAGGTTGGAAGACATGACATGAGTATGAAAAGTAATGTTAAATTTAGAAGCATGACATACATCATGAATAGACTAGTACATCTTAGTTAACTAAAATCAATAGGAAACTGGGCCGAATCTCTCCAAAACCTAAAACATTTTGATGTATATCATTGAATACTTCCCCTACCTCTAAATCCTTTTGTGTCTTAACCTTGGTGTGACACGTAGGAATACATGATCTCTGACCTCAAACAAAAGAGGTCATCTCATTCGATCAATATATGGTTTCAACTGAGACTGGGTAGTAGCCAACCTCTTCCGAATCAACTCTGGATATTGAGTGGTCTCTGGGACCTGTTGAGGTCCCAACAAAGATGCCTCTCCTACCTGTAACCAATATAGGGCTGATAAGAATGGACTTCTGTACAATGCCTTATAATGTTCCATCTGAATCGTCACCTAAGAACTATTATTGTAGGAAAAATCCACCGGGGTTATGTGTCACTCCAAGAGCCACCAAAATCCAGGACGCATGCTTGTAACATGTCCTCCAAAACCGGATTCATGAACATGGAGGGAACATCTATATGGGGATGCTAATTTTTACTCAGAATTACCTTTATACCCAAAGCCCAGTATAGTCCCTGCCAGACATGACAAGTAAATAGGGCATCCCTATCTGAAGTGATAGAGTCCAGAACCCTGTGAAAATGTACTATCTCTCAAATGTAAAACCTTACAAGATCATCATCACTAAAGGTTTCATTAATTTTAAATAAAATGTGAATCCTTTGTGATACATTCTATAATGAACCAAACCGCATCATTATCTCACCGTGATCTCGGTAGACTCATTGCAAAATCCATCTGGAAGTCATTGCATTTCTACTCAAGAATGGGTAATTGCTGTAATAGCCATGCTGGTCACTGATGCTCCACCTTCACTCTATGATAGGTGGAATGGCTCATAACAAAACTAGCTAAATCCCTCTTCATGCATAGGAACCAATACTAAATATGTAGATCTCGATATAGCTTGGTGATAGCAGGATGAACTGCACATACAAAGGCATGAAAATATCGCAATAACTCATCAAGTATGTTTTCTAAAACACATATTCACCCATGAAAATGAAAGAAACTCATTCTCACCTCTGATCCACCCATGAGTAGGGTCTATTCTTGACACATTCACCCATATGACTAGGCCTACAAAATCTGATAGTTACCTCATTCACACATGATCTTGTAGAGTAGAGGTAACATCTATAGAAGAAATAAATGTCTACACCTATTTGTCATGTACCACCAAATACATATCATAGAACATATAAAAAATCATCCACTCATTGATGGCCTCCTGAAGAGCACGTATCTAAGTCCTCTAACTCAATGCATCAGCTACTGTGTTTCCTTTCCCATGTGTATATACAAGCTCATAGTCGAAATATTGAAGGTACTCGACCCACATTCACTGTCTCAAATTATGATCTCGCTGAGTAAGGATATTCTTGGGGATTTTGTGGTGTATGTATACCACTAAACACTATCCCAGTATGTAATGTCTCCAATAGCATAAAGCATGAACAACTTTAGACAACTCAAGATCATGTGTTGGCTAATTACTCTATTGTGCCCTCAACTACTGAGACCAGTATACATTGATTTCTACCCCCTGCATAAGAACTACTCCCAGCCTGATACCTTATGTTTCATATTAAACGGTTTAACTATTGTATAGTTCTAGAAAAATAAGTATAGGTGCTAATTCCAACCTCCCATTCATCTCCTCAAAGGCTTAATCATAGGTATCTATCCACAAGTATTTCTCACTATTCATAGACAGGTCCTTCAATGGTGCTTCTAAGCATGGGAATTCCTGAATAAAGCTTCTATTGTAAACAGAAATCCCCATAAAACTCCATAGAAAAAATATGTTCTTAGGATGCTCCTAGGAAACAACAACTCACACCTTCTATGGGTCAGATGATACTCCTGTCTCTGAGATGACGCGACTGAGCAAGTGAATCCAGTCCATCCAAAAAGTGGCACTTTGAGAGATTAGAATATATCTAAGTATCTCTTAGTGAACTAAATATGATCTCAATATGGATGGAAAGGTTGTTTCAAGTGTGAGATTACTCCATGATATAATCCAATAAGACTACCACAAAATAATCCATGTAAGGATGGAACACACAGATCATTAGTGCAATTAAATTTTCGGCACATTTGTGAGATCGAATAGCCTAACCAAATAATCATATAAAACATATAGTCTCTGAAAGGATGTAAGAGGTGTATTTGATGGTGTAATGTGCAACTGATGATTACATAATCTCAAGACAATCTTTGAGAACACTAAGGATCCTCGAAGCTGATCAAAGGGATCATCAATCCTTGGAATGGGATATCGGTTCATGATGGTCAACTAGTTTTGCTCCCGATAATCCAAAAAAAAATTTGAGGGTACTGTTCGACATGTTTTCAAAAAGAATAGATGAACCCAAAGGAGAAGTACTGGTTCAGATAGAACCCTATTCCTACAACTCCCCCAACTGCTTCTTGAGCTCCTATAATTCTGATGTAGCCATTCAATAAGAAGGAGTGGACACCACCACTGCTCCTAGAACAAGCTAAATAGAAAATCCCACATCTCACTCCAGAGGTAATCCTGAAAAGTCGAATGGAAAGAAATATCTGAAATGATCCACCAATAGAGGAATGTCCATCTGTGAAGTCCCTCAATCATCTTGATATACACTAAAAGTGTAGTCTTTAATTCCTCCCATACCATGATGTTCGTGTCCCAATATACTCACCTAGACATCTAATTCTCCCTTGGGTAGAAATGATCCACCCTATAGTGATGTGAAACTCACTCTCTGATAATAGATGTCAACAAAGGTCTGAAAGGAGACCAACCAGTCTATTCTGAGAATGGAATCACAGCCTCTCATCTCGATTACATATAAGTACAAGGATAAGTCAAACCCACCAAAATCAAAAGGGAATTCCTTGAACTTATGTACACTAGACATCCAAATCCCAAAATAGAGTTTCTATAATCATAACATCAGTATATGTAAAATAACAAGGACTGAGTCTCTCCACAATAGCAACCGAAATGAAACTATGGGAGTCCTCAGAATCAAAAATACGAGAATCTAATATTGAGAAAACTAGAATCATATATCCAACCATAGAGGGTCTATGATCCTTATTATTTTGGGTCTACACCATCACAAAATTCTGACCTGTACCATGGCCCTGCATCCCTTCTTGGATACCCTGAGATGATCCACCCCGATTTCAATGAAAACCTGTCATCTCTCTACCACAAACATTACCACCACCTTGTCCTAAATGGAATAAAGAACTACAATTCATTAACTGTTGAGAAACAAGATTCCCCATTCCTATACATGGAGTCATAATATATCCCCTTTCACTCATTGTTGGTGGGAAAATCCTACAAAAATTCTGAATATGATGCATCTTACTAAAAGATCGGCACTCAACTGGGTCTCTTAGACTCTATAGTCTCGTGTTTCCGGTCTTTCCACCCCAATCGAACACCACTCAGTTACTTGAAGAAACATCATGTGAATGCTCCCTTTGGCACTTCCAGCTATAGGTCAAAGGAGTACCAACCCTGGATGGTAAACCACCCTTGATCACAGCTCTGAACTCTCTTATATTGCACTCAGTAATCAACTCTTAGTTTAATATAGTAGTCAACAATGTCATCCAGAAAAAAATCACCTGAGATCCGATTTCATACATAATTAAATCCTTAAATAGTCTAGCCAGTGATAACTCTTCACCTCCAAAAATAGGTGTGTAGTGATGATGTTATGTAAAGAAATAATAATAATCAATCACTAAAAGACCACTCTTCTTTAAATATAGGAACTCCCAGACTCATTCAGTTGTCAATGTCTCGGTGTAGAAGTAATCATAGAAGGTCCCCTGAAACACTTCCCAATCCACATCTTGAGGACGTCCCTCTTCTAATGTATCATATCACCTTCTCTTGGAGGAATCACATAGCATGTAAGTTGCGAGCTTCACCCTCCTCTTATGAGGTGTCTCCATATGGTCAAAGATAGAAATCATGGCCTCCAACCATGAATCTATAGCCTTTAGTCCTCTATCCACTGATAATGTTGGAGGATGGTGCTACTGGAACACCCATGTCAAATCTTCCATAGTCAGGGTAGGATGTGGTGCTCCCTGAAAAGTCTTCATCATCTTCACAAAGCCTTTACAGAACTTTACATCAGCACCTGCATCCAGTATAACCGTTGGTGCCAAAACGGGCATGATGGGAGGATCTGTTGGTTGCCCATAATCTACCATTTTGAGTGTCCAGTCATCACCCTATACCTAGAGAAAAATAAGACGATGTCTTGGTGGCATGACTTTGCAAGGTCAATCACACACCATAGTATAAGATTAATAAATCTACAACTCAAAAGTTATAGTATAGAATAGGTGAAGGAAATAATTCAAGTCTTTCAAAAGATGGTTAATTGGTGTGTACCCTTAATCTTTATCATGGGTGTGTACCTGTGACAACCAGGTAATGTAACACCCCATGCACACTGCATGTTCCTCATGAGACACAATGTTTATCCCCTCCTTTTTGGGTACTTCTACACAACTATAACTACACCATCCTGTGGGTGAAACACTACAAGGCGTGTTCACGCTCGAAATTAAGTGTACTGAAAAATTCTATCCACCTATGGTGTTAATCACACGGTCAGATACACGATCAACTATAGAATGACATGTACTCTTATTACACAGAATGTTCTACAAAAAATTTACCAACCCTTTCCCTCTACTCACACAGTCAGTCACACAGTCAACAATAACATATCGTGTACATAAGGTACAAGGCATGTACATAAGATAAATCATTTCTTCCACAACAGAAGATCACATGGAGTGTGTTTACAACATCACACACACCATTTTATGGGTTTTTGGGATATTAAGCATTTGAAACATCTCTAGAACCACCAAAATCATAATAGTTGTCCAAGTAATTCCATGTTCTAATCCAAGAGAGCCCATACTCCCACAAATAAAAGTTTTGTATCCTTATTAATACCATATCTTAACAGAATTCATTTAATATTCAAACATGATCCCACAAATTCTGATTTAATATGGCCCAATACACCTCAGAGACACAAGATTAGCATCCATCCAAATGAAACATTATATATAGAAATTCCCTATTGAAATTGTAGTTATTTCAATCATGGATTCTAACACAACATCATACATATCTACCACGAAATCTATCACCACAACATGAAATCGGTAATACTTTCTAAATGTCTTGACAAGAATGCATGGCATGTGATTTCTAAGGAGTGTCCATATGATGCATGAGATAGAATACCATCATCTCATCAGTCTGAAACAAAATAAAACCTCAATTTTATCAATACCAACAAAAAAACTATTGTTTCACCCAATGGTGAAATCGAATCAGCTATAATAGTTCAAAATCCAAGGATTAAAATTAAATTCAGGGTATTTTGGATATTACATGTACATGGTGTAGCTACTCCCAGGAAAAATTAATTACCAAATTCCATTTATTTTTTATCCCTTTCCAATGTATCTAAATAGTAAGACAAAAAAATAAAAAGAAAAGTCTTCTAATGCCACTTCATAACATCCCAAATCCAAGTTCCACCTAATGGTTCCACAAACCAAGATGATCACATGACCTCAAATGAATTTACCAAAATTCCAGAGGCTACTAATTAGAAGTGAGTGCTAAGGCGTGATATTGAGAAAACTATCCCTTCATTGGTAGAGTATATATACCCGAATCTAAATAGTAAACATTAGTTGAAGAAATAATACCAAATAGAAAGAAATAGTGGAAGATTGAAAGTAAATCCAACAAAAGACACAATATATATATATCCAATTTATGGAATATATATCTAAGAAAATAGGAAAATAAGTCACAATGTTCGAAACTAATACTGAAATCAATGTACAAAGGAAACAAGTAAACTCCAGCAGCATTGCAAGCCTCATATTGGTCCCATGCCCCCCGCTCCAACAACAATAAAGTACCTGATGAAGAAGGGTGGTTTCCCTTATCTATACCTGTAATCATATAATCTTTTTCGATCCAGAAGCATGAACGAAATAGGGTGTGAGATGAATCCTGTTAGGCAACCACCAAAATATTTATGCATAACTGTCAGTGAATATATATAGCAGGTAATGTACAAAAGTGAAGCAATAAACTAAGAAGTTCTCAAAGGTAACCAATCCTAAAATTTACAATTATATTAATTTAATATTTATTATTCTTCCATTAAATCATGTAACCCTGGGATATAGTCTAATCTTTGTATCCGCCGTGTAATGTAACTAAAATAGTTATATCATAAGACTATCTAACGACAAAGTAAGATATATCCAAGCTCTAATTTTGTCTTGGTAGACTCGTCACAATCATTCAATTATCCACAAATGACCATTTGGGAATATCTCATGGTGTTACCCCTTAGGTCCAACATTGGATCAATTAATTATAAATGACCACCTAGGAAAGCTCTCATGGTCTAAACCCTTGGGTAAAACATCTATTAAATCAAATATTAATGACCACCTACAATGCTCTGACGGTCAATAAATCTTGGTAAACATTACAGTAAAACATACATAGATGAACCATTTGGGAAACTCTCACAATCTATTCTACCTTGGTCAAATTTTTTTAAATTAATTATAAATAACCACCTGGGAAGCTATCATGGTCTAACACTTAGGTAAAACATTCACAATGCATATCTCAAGAGTTTAAAATAATAAAAACCAGCATCCTAACAAACAAGGCATGAAAAACAAGCCATGACTAGTAGGAATCCTAGACCATTCGGCCATAAACAAACAGTCATGGAAAAACACTCCCATATGGTGTCCCCTAGAAAAGGTATCTAACATTACACACAAGAAGAAACCCTTTATCAATCAATCAAACCAAAGAAGGAAATAAACATATTTTAATTCCAAATCAAGAAATAAGAAAAATGTTGGTATGTGACACTTTTAGAATATATAATCCAAAGAAAAACAAAGAATGGAAGAAACCAATTACCTTGATGTGGTATTTTCAATATACTTGAACGTCAACCCTTGAATCATCCTAGATCGGGGTAGATCTAATAAATAGATAAAAATTCTCAACCCTTAATAACTCAAGATAGAAGGAAGTAGGATAAAAGGATCTAGGGGTTTTGAGAACTCACTTGTGGAATTCCAACACACCTGATAGTGTCTCAATCAGAGCTCAGACAGAGTATCGGGAGGGTTTCAGAGTTTGTTGGCCATTCTGAAATGCCTTTGTATGAACCGTGGCAAGAATAGATGTTTCTAGAAATGAGACATGAACCCGCCACATTTTATCAAATATAAAGAAAACTACATAGTTTTTTATTTAAAACTACACAACATCTAGTTGCCTTAATCGACACCTAACTTAAGTGGTCATCTATGTCACCACATGGCCATGTATTCAGCCGTTACATGGTCAAAATACGGTTGGATACAGAATTCTGGGTACACGTCATGTACTCAGAAGTAAACATCATGTACATATAAAATCCCCTTTTCTTACTTTTTCCACAATCAAACCAAAAACAGGATCTAAAATTGAAAATAAGATATAGGTTCCTACACGTTTTTCTATATATTATGGAAAATAGAGAGATGGTGAATAGAGTGATGGTGGTTAAAAGAGATATATCAGGATTTATGGGAGGAGGACGTATGTTGGTACAAATAAATATTTTTGGAAACTCTAATTCTTGGTGAAAAAAAATATGGACACCTGCATTGAAGGTGTGAGGATGAATCAAAGTTAGATGACAAGATCAGTAAACTATCCTCCATGACATAAGAGAGCAGAAGGAAGTTTCAAATGTGGTTTTTTGATAACATAAAGTGACAGTGTATGAAAAAACCTATATCATTCCACAACTTGAAACAAACGAGGTATATTAATTTCTATTTTCATAATTCTCCAAGGTCCAGTGCTTGGGACACTTCTCAGGTGCCAGAAACCTCATATGCTTCAATAGGATGAGGACAAAAGAACCAATCTTGTTAGAAGAAAAATGATAGCCATGGTCATTCTTGGAATACCATGACTCCTCAGGCAATGAAATCTCAGTAGGGAAGTAAAGAACAAAGTGCAGCGATGAAAAAATTATATGGAGTTGAGTAGGTGATTGTGGATGATCGGGCGATACCATCTACAATGTGAGGTATTATTCTTTTGAATTATACACTTACACAAGTGTTATTTGATACTGAAATATCACATTCCTTTATCGCTTCTTGTGATATTGATTTTCTATGTCTAAAACATGATATGATTCATTCTGTGCAAAACATTAAACTACTATTGGTAAAATAGAATGTAGATACTTTTTATATGGATCATGTTCTATAACTATTGATAAAGATGATCTGAAATAGGACTTATTAGTATGGATATATATGATGTAATATGGGGTATGGTTTTTTTGAAATCATTTAAGGCTCACATTGACTATTATAAAAAAATATTTCCACGAATGAGGATGGTGTTCAACATCACTTTATAAGAGAATGTGATGTAAAGATAGGTTTAATGAGATTGCTTTCACCAGAAGTCAGAATGATCTCTTACCAGTTGGTGTTATTTAATATTCCATTGGTGGAAAAGATCAAAAGTAGAAGTTTTCTAGTGGTGGTGGATCAATTTCCATATGTATTTCCTGAATATTTTTATGGGTTACCACTGATAAGGGTTATGGAGTTTATAATTGATCTCCTCCTAGGGACCAATCCTATATCAGTTCTCTCTGATCTAATTGAACAAAAAGAATTAAGGGATTTTGAAGTTTAGTTGGAAGAGATATAATGAATGTCTTTCACTCAGCACAACATGTCTTCATGGGAATCACCAGTCTTTATCATGAAAAAAGAACATGGATCTCTAAGGATGTGTGTGGATTCTCTTATGTTTAACATTGTTATAATGATAAATAGAAATTCACATCAATTCATTTATGATATTTTGGATCAATTGGGGGGGGGGGTCCATGGTTATCTAATATTGAAATATGATTTGGATAAAACCAATTGCTATTCCGGAAAGAGGATATTTGGAAAATAGCTTTTAGAAGAAGATATGTTCGTTATGAGTATGGGGTAATTCCTATTGGTATTATGAATGCTTCATCATTCTTTATGGAATTAATGAATCTGATATCTTTTAAATATCAAGATTCTATTATTGTGGTGTTTGTGGATGACATATGGTTGTATTCAAGGACAAGGGCTTAGCATATGAGACAATTGGAGATAGTGGTGAAAAAATTGAGAGAACATTTTTTGTTTTCAAAATTATCAAAGAGTGATTTTTTGGATAGAAGAGGCATGATTTTTTGGGCCATATAATTTTTAAAAGGGACATTTTAGTGGATTTGATGAAGATAAAAGATGTTATATCTTTTCAACTTCCAGATAATTTCTTTGTAATATGCTATTTTTTGGGTGTAGTTGGTTTTTATCGAAGATGTTTTCTTAACTTATCACAACTAGAGTCACCTACGACAACATAAAATATAAAAATAATCTTTTCAAATGGAATGAGAAAATTTATAATTCTTTCAAAGAGTTTAATTTTCAAGTCATATCAACAAAAATATTGATTTTTACAAAATTATGACAAGGGTATGTGGTGTATTGTGGAGCTTCAGGATCTGGTTTGGATTGTGTTCTAATTAAAGGAGACCATGTTGTTGTTTATATATCAAGGTAGTTATGTGATCATGAGAAGAACTACCCAACATAGGATTTGGATTTATCTCCAGTTGTCCAAGCTTTAAATACTTGGGGTCATTATCTATTTTGTAAGAAAATCACTATTTTCACAGATCATAAGATATTGAATCATATTTTCCACAATGATATTTTTATTTGAAAAAAAAATATGGATGGAATATATCTTAATTTTAGACATTTTATTACTGTATATACCGATTAATGGAAATTCACCGGCTGATTCATTAAGTAGAAATCCATATGCTCAGTTAGTAAAAGAATCACAAGATGAGTGGTTGTTGATATTGGTTATTTATGACATGTTTGTGGAATATGAAGACTGAGGTGATATTTTAATTTTCATTCAAATTTAAATTTAGCTTGATTTAGTAAATATGGTAAAGAAGATACATACATGTTCTGTAGAATGTGTTTCTTTGAGTTAAAAACTCAATGGTGGGGGGAGACCATTGAGGGCTGACTGTTTGATGTGAGTTCTGTTTTTTTGGTTTTGAGATGGGATGGTTCTACATTTGACTAATCATCTAGAGAAACATCTTCATGATTACCACAATTCAATATAGGATATCTATCCTGGAATAATGAAGATCTATGAGGTGTTGAAGTCAAATTTTTGGTGGATCAACATGAAAATAATGGTGGGTCAGTTTGATAATAGATGCTTAAATTTTCATCAATCTAAGGTAGAAAATATGTGACCAGTAGGTATGTTATATTCCATAACTATCCCAATGTGGAAAGAAGAGAAAATAGCCTTGTATTTTGTTTCATGTCTCCCAAGAAATGGTCAGGAAGCATGACTCTATATGGGTGATTGTGGATTGGCTCACAATTTTATCCCACATCATCTGTATTCATGAATATCATATGGTATAGGATGTATCCCAAATCAATATATGAGAAGTTATTAAGAGGCATGGAATAGAAGTTTCGATCATTTCATATAGAGATACGAGGATTACCTCCCATTTATATAAATCCATACAGAATTCCCTTGGGACTCAGATGACGATGAGTAAGGTGTATCATCCTTAGATGGAATGAAAATATGAATGGATGATGAAAACACATGAGGAAATGTTTTGGGCTTGTGTAATGGATTTTGGTGCATCATGGGAAGTGAATGTTCCATTGGCGGTGTTATCATATAAAAAATTCTACTGGGTCCTGATACATATGGATATGTTTGATGCATTGTATAGGAATACATGTCATTATTTACTTTTTTGGTAGAAAACATGTGTGACTCCACTAGTTGGGCCAATCGATGTCCAATAAACAACCATGAAGATTCATTTGATCAGTAAACAGATGAAGATGGCTTAGGGTTGTTATAAATATTATACAAAATATAGTCGATGACTGTTTTCTTTTTTAGTGATCAGTCATCTGTTCATGTGGATTCCTCTAAGGCTTGGACATCGATATTTTAGAAAGCTTGTAATTTTATATCCTAGATAAATATTTCAATTTTAAAGATACTATAATGGGTGGGTGAGGTTCCATATTGGTTGTCATTACCACCACAATTTAGTTTGGTGCATAATGTGTTCCATGTATCTTAGTTGAAAAAGTATTAGTCTGATCCTAACCATGTGATCAGATGGGATCACATTGACCTTAGAGTCAGATGCTACATTGGTACATATCTCAGTGCAGACTATAGATAGGTAATTGAAATACTTTCATTGAAAAATAATTGTTCTAGTGTGGGTTTATTTGGAAACATTTTCATCCTTAGGAAGAAACATGGGAATGTGAGATGTAAATGAAAGAGCAATGGCCGTATGTTTTTCACAACACCGATGGTTTTCTACATTGCAAGGATGGAATGACCAATGGTGTGGAGAATTTATCAGACAAGGTTTCTATTAGGTAAATCTTTTTTTATTATTTTTTAGTATATGAAGTGATTGGGAGATGTTTGGGAGTGGTTGGGGAACTTTTAATGTCTTTTTGGAGCATTTATATTGGTTCATAGGCAGTGCACAATTTTTGGAAATCATGTATTACTTTATGGAAACCATGCACAAGCAGACATGGGAAAATGATAAGGTTCATGGGTGATGCATGGTTTATCAAAACAAAGGGTTTTCCTATTATAATTTTAATGTTTTGTTTATAATTTTTGAGGTAGTGGCTTTGGCACACTTGGAACATAGTTTGTGGACCATGTGAGGAGACCATGTGAGGCCTTCTTTAAGGTATAAATAGGAGCCCAGTTTTCCTAACCATCACTCTAAAACATATGTGGGTCAATGTATATATCCTTAAATTTTGGATTTGTCTCATTTATACCTATAAATGACTCTTTTCCCCCCAGAATATTCTTAAATCAGGATTTTGGAATCTGAATGGTTTGAGAACCTCACCTTAGAGATATTTAAAAGATCTTGATCCTTTCCTTGGTGCATTGATGTTTGATTCTCATGGTATGTGATTTTTATTCATTGTACATCATATTTTTAACAGATATACTTCACCTTCTCTATCAGTTTCATAGATATGCATTCGATGTGGGTAGATATAAGGATAGGGATTCCACATATATTTACATGTTGTATTTTTGTTGATATGGTAAGATATCTAAATAGGGTTCATAGAGATTCAACATGGTTTTTAGATATTTTTTTGTCCATTATCATTTTACCCCAAAATCTCGAGGTAGGTGGATTCACTCTCAACTACTCTACTCTATAACATGAAGGATTAGTTTAAAATAATTTTACATGATTTCATAGAGAGTGTATCCAATATAAAATGATTATTTAAATTCTATTTAATGAGGCTTTGTCAATATTGGGAACCTTGATGTGGTATTGAATAGTGTTTTTATAACTCTATTTTAAATTTACGATTTTAATATAATTGTTGGTTTTTTTTCCTAGAAAAAGAAATTTCAATTGAAATAAATTGTCTTTATTGATTTTTTTACATGTGTGAATTTGGAAATGGGTGGAAATGTTGGTTGTCCTCTGTTCATATGGATTAGGATGGATAAGGACATGAGGTACCCCCATAAAAATGATGGGATAGATAATAGTGTGAAGTAACACCATCAATGTGGTCCACTAAGTGATGGGTAAGTTGAAGGATGACTCACCCTTCATGAAAATATAGAGGCACATGGATTGAATTCATGGATGGATATATGGTTTTGTAGATAAGATAGAGTAATTCCAAGATGAAATGTTAAATGATTTATAGAATTTTTTATGTTCTTTACACGTAAATTAATTTACAATGGTTTTTTTATTTTTATATAAATTTTTTTAGAATTTTTTTTATATAAATTGTTTTATATAAATTTTTATAACATGTTATATCCCTGTTGTGTGATTTGGGGAGTCATTGGTGAAAACCGCCTGAGTTTTAGTACTCATCCCTACTTTGGACCTTTGGTGCTTTTGCAGATGTCATCTACCAGGACATTAGAAAAGGTAATGTATCACATGTCTTTAAAACTAATTCCAGATACTGGGGTAGCATGGTGTATTTGGAGCATGGATCTTATGTATCTTGGATTATTATGGTTGTCTTTGATGGTTATTAGTCTGTCTTTTTCTATTCACTATGATATGCTAGTCTTCTATTATAGAACTTGATTTTATTTGGATTCTGATAAATGAAATGTTGAGTTTTCTTTCATTTATATCATGAATAATATAGAGGATTTGGTTATTATTAGTTGTATTATTAAAGGTAAAATCATACCTCAAATGTATGGAATCCTTTCGGAATTGATTGTCAGCATTTTGCATCTTGGGGATGTCGCTTAATGATAAGTAATGACCTTCTACCATCTCAGGAAAATGATAAGGGTTGGGACATTATAGTATTGGTGAAACACATTTGTTTTAATGGTTTGGAGGGTTAAGGAGTGGTGGTTTCCCTATATAAGTGAGGGATATGACACAGTTAAAAATTTTGATAAAAATTTATGTTTACCCACATATTTTAATACAAAAAGGGTTCAATAATGTTGAAACATATATAAATGAATAGATAATTTATGAATATTCTTACAATGAGTGTTAGAAATGTATATAATAAATTTTACCATTAATTTTAATTTTTATTCCAATAGTAAACACCTTTTCCTCTTAATAATCATGATTAATTTTAATCGCATAATGTAAAAAAAATGGTAAAAAAATAATTTGGAATTTTTTGAAATTAGAAATAATTATTATTAGAAATATAGAATCCATTTTTTCAAATTAAATCCATATAACTGTATAGTTTTTATTTTAATAAATTGTTCCGGATCAGTTTCGAAATGCCCAACGGTTCCATATCTGACGATACGTGGACCTTCTTTCCAAAGGCAGGCATTTGCTGGGTGATTTGGCCAACGACACTTAAGAACTCACATTGGTCGAGAGGATGGGAAGATGGGATTATAACATTCTTTTGGGGGGAATTATTGCATGTTCATGGACACTCCTATAGATTTATGACATATTCATATGTTCACGAATATTTGGCTTATACCCAAGCATAATCTCTATGGGTTATTCCTGGTTGGCAATGGTCAGCTAAAAGCATGGATTCCGAATCATTTAGGCCCGAAGTTTACCATCCCTCATTGGATTAATGACTCTGAGGAGTTGAGACATGTTGGGACGATGTTGATTTAAAGCCTCATAACTGGGTGCTCTAATATTTATTATTTTCCAGGGGGGACTGATAATGACTGGAGCATTAGGATCGAACCCGTGATGCGGGCTTCCTAAGTATCCTTGTGAGGGGAATCCAAGTCCTCATAGTTCATGAGGCTGTTGGAGAATCGATGTGAATGTGGACCCGGGCATCTGATGGCAAGTGGGCTTTAACCTCATGGAGGCTTCCTATGTACCATTCCTTAACATGGATCAAGGTCCTTGTAGTATGAATGAGAAGGACTTGAACCTCGTGGAGGCTTCCTACGTACCGTGCCTTAACATTGGTCAAAGTCCTCGTAGTTCGCATGGGGGTGGTGTCAGAGAACCGACATGAAGATGGACCGGAGGTCTCATGGGTAATGGGCTTGAACCTCATGGAGGATTCCTACGTACCATGCCTTAAAATGGATCAATGTCCCCGTAGTTCTCATGGTAGTTGGGTTCAGGGTCAGTGCTTACTCTAAGCCCACATGAGTCATGTTCGGTGTGAGAAACAAGAGGAAGTAGAGACCCGACGATCACGTCACGAAAGATGCATCTCTGGGAAGCGAAGTGGGGCTTACGCATGGAGCGACCCGAGAAGTGGAGATTGGGACATACTCAAGGATGGAGGCCCGATGGCGACAAAGCACAGTGGGAGAGGGAAAGGGTACCCCTGTGTCCATATCCCCTCTTGGTCCTTGGAACCGGGGAAGTACGGAGGTGCATGGGTGCCACCTCCTACAAGAAAGGCTACAGGCTTACCCCAAGGAGGCTCCCCTGAATGTCTTTATCATGTCTGGATATGAGGGCATCCCAACCCACTGGTGGTTTGAGGTTTTCACCTATGCACAAGTGCACAAGAGGGATAATGCCAAGCGCATTAAAATCAGTCTGAACAAACTGAGACGAAAAGTGTGAGTTACATGCCCGACATTCGAAATTCAATGAGGGAGGCGTGGGGATGGAGGAAAATTGTTGAACGTGTTCAAAATAGAACATCCATATCACATTATCCTAAAATGGGAACTAAAAAATGAGGGTTGAATGCTGACGGTGTTCGAAACATAGGACCTGACTCCAAGTGTTTTCCAAAGTCTTCCGGGGTGTTGGCCCAAGACGGTAGGTGAGCCGATGTGGCATAGGACCAGGCCGTTAGGGGGTCCCTTTAGACATGGAAGAGTATGAAGATCCGAATAAAGGACACGCAAAGCGTGAGGTGGAGTGATGGAATGTTTGAATATATTCTGACACCCTTGAAATTACGCCACATTGATCATGGGAAAACTCATCTTATGCATGGAGCATAAGGCATCTCTTATTTAGAGCAATAGGCATACTATGTTTGGAACATAGGGTGTACTACAGATTATAGTCATGTATAGAGGACTATTTACATATAGTTTAATGTCATATGGATAGGAAGAGGGCCATACAGTTTAACATCATGTGGTCAGGACGACTAGGTAGAAGATACCTAGCAACAGATGGTGTGGGACATACGCAAGGGCATCCCTTTATAGATGAACCTAGAAAAAGGATCTAGGTAATGAGGTTATAAAAGAGTCATGAGGAGTAGCTCGACTCATGGCTTGTATGGGAAGGATGTTGCGGTGGCATAAGGGTATAATAGAAAATATTTTTGACCCACCCCGAAAAGTCTGCGGTGCGACTCTCCATTTTTTATGGGGGCGCAGCCCCTGCGGTATGGACCAGCGAGTGCATGGGAATTTTTGCATAGGATCTGGACACATAGGAGATGGCGCGGAGAGGCTCTCTACGGAGGAGGCGTGCCACATAAAAGCTGGCTGAGAGGAAGCAAGATGCGTAGAAGCGGGCCACGGAGGAAATGGCCGCTAAGGGATGCAGCCTAGAAGATGGCCACTAAGGGCTAGCCATGGAGGACAAGGCCGCTAAGGGCTGGCCGCATAGGAGATGGCTGCTAAGGGCTGTCCATGGAGGAGGATGTCCGTGGATGAGATGGCGATGAGAGGAAATGGCCGCGAATGAAATGGCCGTGAAGGGCATCTGCAAAGGGGTTGGCACCCGTCCTACTTCTTGCCTGCGGAGAGGTTCTCTCCTCCATTTCGCGAACGACACTGGTCCGCAGAGGGGGTGGACACAAAAGAGATGGACATAGAGGGACTATCCGCGAAGGAAATGGACACATGTGTTTCATGTATTGGTTTCTCCTTTATGCGGAAGAGTGCATCCACAGATGAAATGGGGTCTGTGGATGGTCGCAGAACATTACCGCTTGGAGCGATTTCTCCAGCGTCTCCCCACTGGTTTTCACCCATCCTTCCACCTCTCCTGTAACACCCCGAGATTTTATGAAAAATATTATTTTTAATTTCATTAATGTTTTGTGTTGTACGTTACACCAAAAGGAGCTTGCACAACACGCATCCTTGACTTGCCTTGCATTACACGCAATGACGACTTTCCTCGATAGCGCGTGTAGTACGCAATACCGAGTTTCACTAAACAATGATATGCTATTAAAATATTATTAAAACTAGCATTTATGAATAGTAATAACCACTTTTTGAAATTTTGTAAATTTTATTTTTTAAAATGGACTTCATTTTTGTATTCGGAATATCGAAACTAGCTTAGGGTGAAATTTTGGTACATTTCAGATAACTTTAATATTCTGATGAATAGTGAAAATTACTAAATTTTAATTAAAAACAAAGTTTTTTATAGAAATAATTAATAGTGATAAATTATTAATTTTAGTGGTTTTAAAGTATATTTAGTATATATTTTTACAATTTAATACAATGTTGGTCATTGGATGTAATTTCACATTTAAACCATACATAAACAAGTGTCAATCTTTTGATAGTTATTATCTCTTAAGAACACGCTATTTGTTTTGACGACGAGAATTAATTTTTAAATTAATTAATGCAACTGATAGGTTTTGAATTTGGTAAAATATACATCATTTTTGAGTTCATAATATCAAATATATTTTATGCCTATTTTTTTGTATTTTTCTGGAAACTTTCATTTTTTGATGAATAGTGAAACCACTAAGTGGTAGTTAAAAAAATGAATTTTTCATAAAACATAATTTTACCGCTTCTGTGAGTGGAATTTCAAAAATCCAAGAGACACAGTTGATGTCAGTAAGTAAAATGTGGTTCAATGAGATGAAAATAATTTTTGGTGAATAGAAACTTTTTACTTTTTTTAACACGGTTAAAAGTAAATAAGGTAATTAAGGGTAAATATGATATTAGTATTACCCTAACACATGTACTAATTCTACTGGATAAGTGTAATTCGACCAAAAATAACCTTAGATATAAAATATGACCATTTAGGCACACTTGGATTAGATTAGGACATATATTATTATTTAATTCAAAGAAGAGTTAAAAGAGTTAAAATCAACATTTATTTACTAAAACATTTTTAATATAGGGTTATACATAAGATAAATTCGATTGTAAATATTAATTAGTAATATAATAAGATTTAATACATAATGATATTTTATTTATAATTTTTATCCATTACATAATTTAATTTATTTATGACACAATGATGATGAAGTAATTACCATAATAGTGAGAAATTAAAATAATTGATATTATAAATACCCAAATAAATATAATTTGAGACTTTTTATGAATTAAACTAATTTTATAGGTTAATATGACATGTTAGGATTGATTTAATTAACTTTGGTCGAAGTAATCATTCTGTTATGAGTTTCAAAAAAATCAACTATTGAATAGTGTCAAAATTGACATAAAATAGTTTTTAAAACAAATATTATATTCTTGATTGTTATTTTATTCCAAAAAATATAAGGTTCGGACAAATGACTTAGATAAAGCTATATATATTAATAATAAACAACTTGGGGCTAGTTTGGCTTGTTATAGTATGTTTATTAACCTTATAGTGTAAGAACACAAAAAGACACGATAAAAGTAAAATTATCTAACATAAAGTTAAATATAAATGATAAAGTTAAAATAGGAACCTAAACTTGTATAAATTATATTTGATGAGATAATTTCGACCCATTACCAATGTAGCTTTGAAATAAATCAATTTGGAGCTATTTAAAAACAAATTTAGCTTTATAATAAAATAATATTTTTAGTTTTTCCAAAAGAGCACCTCTCCTCCCTTATAAAAGGGAACCTCCTCCCTCTCTTCCTCACACCACTTTGAGCCTTCATTCTCGGCCAATCCCTGCCAAATTCTTTTCTCCACTTCCCTAGAAACATCCTAGAGGTTCTGGTCTTCTTCAAAGACCAATTTTAGTTCCTTAAAAGGTGATCTCAAAGAGGCGCTTCAAAGATGAGGTAATGTCCATTACCGATTCTTTCAACTTTATTTCTTCTTCCACTTCTTCTTATTAGGTTGTTTCATTATTAAGTAATAACATAATTATCAATAATACACTGATATGTCATTATAAGTATGAAACAACCCTATTTCACTATCTATCCATCCTACGGAAAACGAAATCACCGCGCGTGCGTACGTACGGAATACCGTCTCCACGCCGTGGTGTAATCTATTTTCCACCACCACCTTACTTGGATGGGTATAATGTTGTACATAATAACTATATTATTATTATTATAAAGTTATATTGATTCTGAAATAGTATACATACACTCCAATACAATTCCACGATCATGAGAACAATATCATCGCTCGTGCGTACGTACGGACTACCGTCTCCACGACGCGATGAGAATCATTCTCCACGTTAACCTTTCATAAATGATTATAATGTATATATAATAAGTAATCATGAAATATATGAAATAATAATGATACTGGATTTATGTATATATATATGTATGAAATCTACTTATTCCATTCAATTCAATAAGGAAACGAAAATAGCGTTCATGCGTACGTACAGCCTACTGTCTCCATGAACGGTGTATTTCTTTCCATTTATCGATATATTATATATATGTATATTCTGAATATATATTATATATAAATCATGTTTTACATTCTGGATATAAGTAATCATGATCCAAGTAATCATATGAATAATTACAAGTTAAAACACGAACGACAAATGAGACGATTTTACCAAAAATGCTACTTTAACATGAATTTACAAAAGAACGGGTAATATAAAGTCATAAGTGAACCATATATGATATAATAACAATTAATATGATTCTGTAATAAGTCAATAACATTATTTAAATCATTATACAGGGGGTTCAGATACGTACGAAGCATATCGGACCTATGTTAAGGGATAATTTTGCAAATCTCATTTTTATCCGAGATTGCTTATTCGTAATAATTTACTGGGGTTATTGTTATCATCCATGTACATGTTTCCTAAAAATGGTTTCATGTATGTTTAACGTCCTTTTTACCCACTTTTGACTTTTACTACATGGTATGTAAGGAATCATTATTTTTTTACGTTACGAGGTACTTTTTTTACTTTTCCGACAAAAGTACGATAAGAATGTTTTTTTAACGTATATGGAATGAAAAGATTTTTATGGATTTATAAAGCCTTATTTTCATGAAGCTTCCTTAAAAATATTTCATGACTATTTTCAACAAAAACATTTTCTTCTAAAATTGCATCACATTTTGTGAAAAGAAAATGATTTTGAAGAAAAAAGGATATTTTCCTCAAGATGTCATTTAAAGTGTTTTATCAAAACCATTTTCATCTAAGATGACATTATTTCACATGTGTATGTTTCAAGGGTAATGTCTCTATGATTTACTTGGTTTCAATTTTCTTATTATGAAATGATATCCATTTCTTTTATATGGATTATATGATGATGGGATGATGTTTATGAAACCCATTTTATTTATTGGGTTATTATGAATGATGTATGTTTATTTTGTGGCACAAGTAAGAATGATTTCATTATGAGATGGGTGGGACCTATATCTCCCTCCACTGCATTGGGTAAAGATTTATATCTAATGAGATAGACATGGCTGGAATGGTAAGTTAATCCAGTTCAGTGTTATAGGACTGAAATGAGGAGTGAACTCGATTCAGAAAGGGACTTTGTCCACCAAGATGGTCTTGGCAGCAACGCCTTGGCTACTATGGAAATAATGACATGTGCTGAATGGTTGCTACAATTACATGTTTTATTCCCATGCTATTTTATCATTCTTAATGTTTCTTTATGATCTATGCCTTACGTACTTCCATGTTTTATGTCATTTCTCAGGCTTTTGATGTTTAAACATTTTGTTCAGGTTTTTAAGTTCAAATGTATATGGTATGTTTTATTTTATCCATTCTTACCCTTACTGAGAATTTTAGCTCACCCTTTTTATGTTTTCTTTTCCCCAAGATATAAAGAAAGGTTTTAGGTAAAAAAGGAAGATCTTAATGGGATATGTTGAAGATCTTTCACCACGATTAGAAGATTATATTCCGAGTTTCCAAATACACTAAACTATTACGGTCCTTGTGTGTGTGTGTTTTTATTATGTACTAAGTATTCCACAAAAGTAATGTAATATCCATGTATGTTAAGCTTTGGGTCTCTACAGTTGGTATTAGAGGAAAAGTTTAGTCAACCTTTGGAAACTAGGATGCGAAAACATTAGTGAGATCCCTAGAGATATTTCTATGGTATGTCTAGGGATCTCCCTAAGGATAAGTATACATATAAGATATAGTCCTAGAACTATGGTAACGATATTAGATTAAACCAAAGATGTTAGATATTGAAGTTACTCCCCCTTTATTAAGATTTTTTCCTCTCACGCTATTCTTTTTGGGTTTTAGAAAATGGATGGAAACAAGATGATTCACGATAATGGAGGATATAATGAACAATGGAATGATATTCTTCATGAGCAACCAAATGAAATGGTATTTGGAGGTCTAAACATCATTATTATTATGAATCAGCAATCTCATAATATGATCAATAAAGTAAAATTTGGTAAGATTCCTGACTCGGCTAATAAGAGAAAGATGGAGTTTCATGATGATCATAGAGGAATGAAAGTTCAATTTCCCCTATGTAAATCATGTGGGAAGAGGCATCAAAGAGAATGTTTCAAAGTAACTGGAAGTTTCTTTGGGTGTGGAAAGGAAGGACACAAAGCCAGTATGTGCAAAGGAAAAGGTTCAGTTAGCACTAGGGATGAGGATAATGGTATTGCTACGACATCAACAATGGTTATATGTTTTAAATGTAGAATGTACGGGAATTATGCAATCCAATGCCCTAAGGGAAAGTCTCATGAAGAGAATCAGTATGGTCATATGGGTATTATTTATGTTGATGATGATGAAGAGACTATAAATGATATCTGAGATGAAAGAATTGTTGAAGCTCGGTCAATGGTTTAAGAATGTAGTGGAATGATTACATGTTTATCATGTGTAATGTTGTATAAGTAATCTCATGGTACTATGGAATAAAGAGACATCTAAGGATTGTTACACTATTGTATTTCCTTGAGTTTTGAAAGTGTATGATTAATGGTACCAGTATCCATGAAAGGTTATTCAGATATTTTTGGAATGTAGATGATATGCGCATAATGAAGGGATAAGGAGAAAATTAAATGTTTGATAGTATTCATGAGCTAATGACTGATATAAGGAGAAGGTTATATCATGGTTTGAGTATATAGATTTTTTGGATTTTGGTATGTGGAAAGAGTTATCTTTTGAAAGCATTCATGTTTTCACTATGGTTTAATGGGTATTCATTTTTCAAGAGAATACATGATTAAGGTATTCACATGATTGGAATGTGACCAACAAGATATATGGGGGATAAATGATGGTATTCACATGCTTGGTTGATGACATTTCAGGTAATCGTTTTCTTTATACTATGAGCTTGGAACGAAGTATTTTAGATAATCCTAAAGATTGGAATGGATTATGTTGGACATAAGTTAGTATTGGTTAAGGATATAACTTTTTTTTATATTATTTATGGGATGTTATAGTAATATAGCTTTAGAAAAAGGAAAACCTACAGGATGGGCGACATCCCATCGCGTCAGACAAGGTTATGGGAATCGAACCTACAACCGAAGTGCAACTGGCCTTTAGCGCCTACCACTAGCCTACAGGAAGTCCCTGTTTAGTATAAACTAGTTTTATTTTATTAAGCGGTATGATATAGGAAGTATAAGTTCATTTTTGGAACCATATACGATTAATCTAACCATAAGATGGACTTATAACTTTTGCTAACCTTTTGTTTGAAATAGATGGAATGACCCATCATTCTAACACATGATCTGCTAACACATCATGAATGACAAATTCAACTTCATTTAATTAAGAGATGAAGTGGAAATTTTCCAAAGAATGTCCAACGGTGAGACTATACCAAAATCACGAAAGTTTTTATTCTAATTCCAATTTCATCAATTTTAGGGAAATGATCAAGAAAACCAAAAATGTTTTACTACTGCTCTTATATATGATGAATCAGATGGTACCTTAGATCGTCACAAATTTATGGCATTGTGATTGCTGGCTTTTCCATAGCCATGTTCTCTACCAATCTCCATCAAAACATGATGGTTATATTTCTCTTCCATATCCATTTTTTCACCTATGTGGAAACCCAGTGATTCGTTTATTTGGGTAACCATTACGTTTCAAACTTTTTTTTAAAGATTGGTTTTGGTATTACATTTTATGATGTGGGGTTCTATTAAATAAAGTTTCGAGTAGTAAACCATTTATAACCCCGACGAATTCCGAGGGCGAAATTCATTTTAAGGGTGGTAGAATGTAACACCCTGAGATTTTATGAAAAATATTCTTTTTAATTTCATTAATGTATTGTGTTGTACGCTACACCAAAAGGATATTGCACAACACACATCCTTGACTTGCCTTTCATTACACGCAATCACGACCTTCCTCGATAGTGCGTGTAGTACGCAATACCGAGTTTCACTAAACAATGATATGCTATTAAAATATTATTAAAAATAGAAGTTATGAATATTAATAACCACTTTTTGAAATTTTGTAAATTTTATTATTCAAAATGGACTTCATTGTTGGATTCGAAATATCAAAATTAGCTTAGGGTGAAATTTTGGTACTTTTCGGATAATTTTCATATTCTGATGAATAGTGAAAATTAATAAATATTAATTAAAAACAACCTTTTTAATATAAATAATTAATAGTGATAAATTATTAATTTTAGTGGTTTTAAAGTATATTTAGAATATATTTTTACAATTTAATACAATTTTGGTCATTGGATGTAATTTCACATTTAAACCAAACATAAACAAGTGTCAATCTTTTGATAGTTATTATCTATTAAGAACGCGCTATTTGTTTTGACGACGAGAATTAATTTTTAAATTAATTAATGCAACTGATATGTTTTGAATATGGTAAAACAGACATCATTTTTGAGTTCATAATATCACATATATCTTAGGCCTAATTTTTTGTATTTTTCTGGAAACATTCATTTTTTGATGAATAGTGAAACCACTAAGTGGTAGTTAAAAGAATGAATTTTTCATAAAACATAATTTTACCACTTCTGTGAGAGGAATTTCAAAAATCCGAGAGACACGGTTGATGTCAGTAAGTAAAATGTGGTTCAATGAGATGAAAATAATTTTTGTTGAATAGTAACTTTTTACTTTTTTTACCACTGTTAAAAGTAAATAGGGTAATTAAGGATAAAAATGATATTATTATTACCCTAACACATGTCCTAATTCTATTGGATAAGTTTAATTAGACCTAAAACAACCTTAGGAATAAAATATGACCATTTAGGCCCACTTGGATTAGATTAGGACATTTATTATTATTTAATTCAAAGAAGAGTTAAAAGAGTTAAAATAAAAGTTTATTTACTAAAACATCTTCTATATAGGGTAATACATAAGATAAATTAGATTTTAAATATTCATTAGAATAATTATAATATTTCCTACGTAATGATATTTTATTTATAATTTTTAGACATTACCTAATTTAATTTATTTATGACACAATGATGATGAAGTAATTACCATAATAGTGAGAAATTAGAATAATTGATATTATAAATACCCAAATAAATTTAATTTGAGACTTTTTATGAATTAAACTAATTTTCTAGGTTAATATGACATGTTAGAATTGATTTAATTAACTTTGGTCGAAGTAATAATTCTGTTATGAGTTTCACAAAAATAAACTATTGAATAGTGTCAAAATTGACATAAAATAGTTTTTAAAACAAATATTATATTATTGATTGTAATATTATTCATAAAAATACAAGGCTCGACCAAATGAATTAGATAAGGCTATATATATTAATAACAAACAACTTGGGGTTCTTTTGGCTTGTTATAGTATGTTTATTAACCTTATAGTGTAAGAACACAAAAAGACACGGTAAAAGTAAAATTATCTAACTTAAAGTTAAATATAAATGATAAGGTTAAAATAGGAACCTAAACTTACATAAATTATATTGTATGAGATTATTTCAACCCATCCCCACCTTGGCTTCGAAATAAATCAGTTTGGAGCTATTTAAAACCGAATTTGTCTTTATAATAAAATAATATTTTTAGTTTTTCCAAAAGAGACCCTCTCCTACCTTATAAAAGGGCATCTCCTCCCTCTCTTCCTCACACCACTTTGAGCCTTCAAGCTCGTCCAATCCATACCAAATTCTTTTCTGCACTTCCCTAGAAAAATCCTAGAGGTTCTGGTCTTCTTCAAGGACCAATTTTAGTTACCTAAAAGGAGATCTCAAAGAGGCGCTTCATAGAAGAGGTAATGTCCGTCACCGATTCTTTCAACTTTAATTTCTTCTTCCACTTCTTCTTATTAGGTTGTTTAATTATGAAGTAATAACATCAGTATCACTCATATACTTATATGTTATTATATGTATGAAACAAACCTATTTCACCATCTATCCATCCTATGGAAAACGAAATCACCGCGCATGCGTACATAAGGAATACCGTCTCCACACCGTGGTGTAATCTATTTTCCACCACCACCGTACTTGGATGGGTATAATGGTGTAAATAATAACTATATATGATTATTATAAAGTGATATTGATTCTGAAATAGTATACATACACTCCAATATAATTCCACGATCATGTGAGCGATATCATCGCTCGTGCGTACATACGGACTACCGTCTCCACGACGCGATGAGATTCATTCTCCACGTTAACCATTTGTGAATGATTATAAAATATATATAATAAGTAATCATGAAATATATGAAATAATAATGATACTGGATTTATGTATACATATATGTATTTCATCTAATTAATTCCATTCAATTCAATAAGGAAACGAAAACAACGTTCATGCGTACGTACGGCCTACCGTCTCCATGAACGGTGTATTTATTTCCATTTATCGATATATTATATATATGTTTATTAGGAATATATATTATATATAAATCATGTTTTACATTTTGGATATAAGTAATCATTATCCAAGTAATCAAATGTAACACCCCGAGCTTCCACGATACGCTTCTCATTCAATAATGAAATAGCTTGCATTGAACGCAACTTCGAGTTCTAAAACACCGCGACTAATCAAAGTAGCCGTTATGAATAGTAATAACCACTTTTTAAAATTATAGAAATTTTATATTTCAAAATGGACTTCGTTTTTGTATTCGTAATATCGAAATTAGCCTATGTTGAATTTTTGGTATTTTTCTGAGAATTTCTAATTTTTTATGAATAGTGAAAAATACTTAAAAACAACTTTTTTAATCAAAATAATTTATACTGATAAATTATACTATTTAGTGGTTTTAAGTTATAATTAGAAAATATTTTTACCATTTTATCCAATGGTGGTCATTAGAATTAATTTAACATTGAAATTGGACATAAACAATTGCCAATCTTTTGATATAAATTGTTTCTTAAAAACACGCTATTTGTTGTGACAGCGGGAATTAATTATAAAATTAATTAATGCAACTTATATGTTTGGAATTTTGTAAAATATACATCATTTTTGAATTCGGAATATCAATTATAGCTTAGGGTGAAATTTTGGCATTGTTCTGAAAAACTTCAATTTTTGATGAATAGTGAAACAACTAAGTGGTAGTTAAATAACTGATTTTTCGTTTAAATGAAATATTACCACTTCTGTGATTTGATTTTCAAAAATCAGACATACATGGTTGTCATTAAGAAGTAAAATTTGGTTCAATGAGATTAAAATAATTTTTTGGTGAATAGTAACTTTTAAGTTCTTAATCGCGATTAGTAGTAATTAGTGTAGTTTAAGGTATAAATAATGCTTTAATAATATGAAATGACCTAGACACGTGTCCTACCCTCATTGGTTGTCTCATGTCCGACCAATACAAGCCATGGGTCAACTTGGGGACCCCATGGAGACAATTTGGTTGGGAAATGACATAAATAACTTTTTATTTAATGTAAAAGTAAAAATGACACAAACATGAGTTGTTTTACTAAAACAATTTTTAAGTGGGGTTAAACAAGTCCAAAGTTTGATTATAAATATTCATTAGAAAGATAAAAAGATTTCCTACATCATAGTATTTGTTTTATAATTTTTGGACATTAAATAAATTAAATTATTTATGACATCATTATGATGAAGCGATGACCTCATTATTTAACGATTTAAATAAAATGAGAAGATAATGCAAAATCCAAGGCCTACACTTGTCCAAAGCCTATTGGATGAGGAGATTTAGAAACCTTATCACCTTAGTCTCGAATTATATAAGTGTGGGACCTTTAGAATCCGAAAAGCATTGTGAAATAATGTAACATTTCAATCTTTCCAAAAGTGCCCCTCCTCTCCTCTTATAAAAGGCCCCCACCTCTACCACCTTATTCACACTTCCAAGCCTTTTGGTTCGGCCAACCCCTGACCAAATACTCTCCCAACTTCCCTCCCTTCATCCTAGAAGCTTTACTTTAGTCATAGATACATCCTAAGGAGTCCTTTTGATCAAATCAAAAGGAAGAACCCGAAGAAGAGGTAACATTTTCATCACCCGCTTTCAAGTTTCTTTCTTCTTCCACTCCCTCTTTGTTTATTATTTCAATTCTAAAATTATAACTCCAGTATCTTCTATATACTGTGATGTTACTATAAATATGGGACAACCATATTCAGTATTCTACCCATCATTTGAATGACATGTCACCATACGTGCGTACGTACGGCTTACCGTCTCCACGTCGTGGTGTAATTGTTATTCATTATATTATTATATAGATGGGTATAATAATGATATGTAATTCATGTAAATAATAAATATAACATGATAATTATTCTGTATATATGATACACTATCCAATTATATATTATTTTAATATCAAAATAATGATATTGTCGCTCGTGCGTACGTACGGACTACCGTCTCCACGAACGCGATGAGATTCATTCTCCGTCGTATCCATTCAAGTATAATTATCATTTTATGATTTAAAAATAATGTTTAAGGACATGATATCATTCTGGATATGAATAATATACAACCTATCCATGAAAAACAAGACTTACATGACAAAACATATAAAAGAAAACGAGTAAGTTAACACCCAAAACAACGATAAATCTAAGATATTGTTAACAAAGCAATGTTAAAAGATCATATATGATATCATATGAATGTATATGATTCTTGTATAATTTAATAACAATTATTTCACCATTATACATGAGGTTAACCTACCCCAACCAAGGAAAAGTACAAGGTAAGGGTTTACTTCACAACCTCTTCATTATCCAAGGTTGTTTATACATAATTATCTACTGGGACCTCGTTATCATCCACATCCATGTTTCTTAAAAATGTCTTTCAAAACATTTTTACTATTAAATGGAAAATGGTTTAAAGTCATTTATACCCTTATACGTTTTTGAAAGGAATCTTACCGTTGTTTTCCAAACAATGTACTTTTGACCTTTTTGACAAATTTAAGGTAAGAATGTTTTTTTACTTATACGGCGGGTGCGGCTATTTTCCACCATTATAACTTCGTCGAAGCTTCCCTAACAAGCTTATAAGAATATTTTCAAAGTAAATGTATTATTTTATAATTATGGGACTTTTAAATGATTTCAAAAAGGAGAGATATTTCTCTCAAATAGCTTTGATTTCATCCATGTCAATATCCTTTGATGGGTTTTAAGTTTAATTGAAATTGATTTATGATACAAAACTTCCATTGAACATTTTGTGAAATATTTGACTGTGGATGTGTTATTTTATACCATCCATAGTTTATAGAGAAATTTTTGACATTTCGTATGCTAGTTTTAATACGAATATTTATGTTATGTTTAAACCTATTCATATGAGGAATGTATTGGACTTAATATGTGACGGGTGGAGCCCGCTATAGCTCCTCGATGCATCGGTAGGTCTCATGAGACAACTAGACGTGGAATTGGCCGAGGCCCTTTCCCAATTTGATTTATGGTTTTGGCCAAGGCCTTAATCATTTTAGATGTCTTGGCCGAGGCCTTGACAAAATGTTTCAGAATGTCCGGCATTATACATTCCCTCATTATGAAAGTGGTTATTGATATTTCATGTGATTATTCGTCTAGTAGAATATCCATGTGAGTAAGTAATGGCATTATTTTATTTTACTTTTGCCATATTATGCTGAAGTTCAAGTTCAATAAGGCTTTTGTTTTAGTTATACATTGCCTTAAATGATTATGTTTTCTTATAAAATCTTCCACAATATTGTTATCCTTACTGAGCATCTGAGCTCACCCCTTTCAATGTTTAAATATTTTCCAGGATGTGAAGAAGTGTATTATGACTGACTTGCAAGGATAGTCAGTGAAGATATGAGTGTGGACTATGAAGACCATGTTATTGTAGTTTGTTTAATATTGATGTAATGAAAGACTTATGAATGTATCTAGTGTTTCCAAGGCTACTAAACTAATCGGTCTTTCGAGACTTGATCTTTTGTGATCATGCCAATGTTACGAAGTAATGCACCGACTCTGGGTAGCTGGGGTCGGGGCGTTACAGTTGGTATCAGAGGCAGTTTAGTACTAACCTTGGAAGCTAGATTTAGATAAACTCTGATTAGAGCACATAGCCCAAAGATAGACTTTGAGGATTAGTATAGAAGAACTTCCTAGAATTTTGGTATTATAGAGATGTTATGACTTTTCCGAGCAATACATCCCTGTCTGGATACGAGCAGGTAGAGGCGGCTCTGGCACAGATGTACGTAGGGGTAAAACCCGAAAACACCGCTTTGAGCTAGACTCGAACGGGAACTGGTGCACGACAACGGGCCTTGCTGCACTCTTGGTTACGACACTCCCGGGGGATATGCTTAGGATAATTCTCATTTTATTTACAAACCACTATGAAGGGTTATGAGTATATACTTTCTCAAAGAAAACATTTCTTTTTATGATTATGGATTATATCCATAAATAGTTCAATTTATGTTAAGTGTTTTATAAGTATGGAATTATGTATTTTGATTCATAAACTAATCTAGTTTATGCCATTGTTTAGAAATGGCGCCTAGTGGAAGGAATGGAAACCGTATCAATGCACGAACTCCGTGTAGGGATTGCCCTCCTGATCAAGATAATTATTGTGGATCTGGAGATACAACTGGTGCTGATCAACTTATTACAATACTGGGACAACTCACTCAGGTTATGAATAATAACCTTACGCGTATGGAGCACCCTGATCCGCAACGTGGAGGATCAATGCTAGATCGTTTCATGAGGCAACAACCACCAACCTTTAATGGGAGTACAAATCCCTTAGTAGCCGAGCAATGGATAAATTCCCTAGAGAAAATATTTCAGGCTTTGGGGAGTAGTGAAAGGGAGAAGGTTGTCATGGCAGTTTACCGCCTCACTGGAGATGCCGATCAGTGGTGGTCGCTGATTCGAAACACAAAGGAAGATGATGACGTATCGAATATGGAATGGAGGGAGTTCAAAGAGATTTTATTAGAAAAATACTTTCCTCGTGACCATCGAGCAGATATGGAAAGGCAATTTCTGAGTCTGAGGCAGAAGGAGGATGAGAATGTCTCAAAGTATGAGGCTAACTTTACAAGGTTAGCAAGGTATGCTGCAGATTACATACGTAACCCAAGGAGTAAGATTGATCGTTTCTTTGATGGGTTAAAACCATTTCTCCGTCGAGCTTTGGTATCACAATCCTTTTCATCATACGAAGATATTGTCTCGTGTGCTTTCAAGACAGAAAAGGAATTCTCTAAGTCTTATGACAACAAAGTAAAGCAAGAGAAGAAGAGAATGGTGGAACAAGAGACAGATAAAGGGAAAAAGGGAAAGAAGGATTTTCCATTATGTGATAATTGTGGGAAGAATCACCCTGGTACTTGCCTAAAAGGAATGGGAGTTTGTTATAAATGTGGAGAAAAGGGTCACCAGGCTCGTGATTGCAAGGGAAAGAAAGAGGCTGTCAAAGTTGAATGCTACAATTGTAGAGAAATGGGTCATTATGCAAATGAATGTCCTAAGCGTCAGGGAAACTTATCTCAGAAAAGGCCAAGGGATCAAGGACAATCTTATGCTGTTACTACAGTTGAAGCAGAATAACTAATGTATTGGTGCTTTTGGACTCAAGGATTATATTCTGGTTATAAGAATAATGTAATATATATATATGGATTGTACTGCAGTACTTTTTGATTTCAGTAAGGTTTTAATATGATTAAGGTAATCATATTTTTAGTATGTGACAATAAGAGAAACTTTTCTTTGTTTTGGGAATCTGATAAATTGATTTTGGAATTTAGAGACCTTTTAGAGAAAGTCTGGACGGAAGTATTTTGGATAACTATTAAGGTTGGAATGGATTAAGTTGAACTTTGGATAGTATTGTTTAAGGCTAAAAAATTTATGAAGATTATTTTTGGAATATTATGATACTATAGGACAACCTGCAGGGTGGGGAATAACCCGTCGCGTCGGACAAAGCTGGAGGAATCGAACCCACAATCATAGTGCGACAGGCCTTTATTTCCTACCACTAGCCTACAGGAATTCCCTGGTTATTACAATATAATTTTACTAATCTAAATGGTATGTGTTATCATTTGGAACCTTATACAATTAGGATAATAATAATATTTTTGAGTTCTATTATCTTTTTGAGTGAAAGATGAGTTGAAGGTTGAAACACTAATTGTCAAGCATAAATATATATATATACCTATCTCTTATTCAATGAATAATTAATTCTTAAACTTTAGTAAAGGGATATTAAAACAAAAAATGTGTTATCCTAATACCTTATGTCTTGTTGAACTGATGATATTTTAAATCAACATAGATTGAAGGCTTTGAGGCCCTCAATTTGACAGTTGATTGTGATTGATGACCTCAATCACTCCTTACAAATATTTACGTTTTTCCTCCAATTATATGTCTTTAATTGCCACCAATGTTCTCCTTATCGAGATCATAATTTGGTGGTGACTTTCTTATTTCCATTTTCCCTCTTATTAAGGCTAAATTTTATTAACCTTATTTCCGATGTGGGTTTTCCACAAAGGTATTTTCTATTTTCAACCTCTTATTTTTAAAGAAAAATATCAAATTGCGAGGACGCAATTTATTGAAGGAGGGGAGAATGTAACACCCCGAGCTTCCACGATACGCTTCTCATTCAATAATGAAATAGCTTGCATTTAACGCAACTTCGAGTTCTAAAACACCGCGACTAATCAAAGTAGCCGTTATGAATAGTAATAACCACTTTTTAAAATTATAGAAATTTTATATTTCAAAATAGACTTCATTTTTGTATTCGTAATATCGAAATTAGCCTATGTTGAATTTTTTGTATTTTTCTGAGAACTTCTAATTTTTTATGAATAGTGAAAAATACTTAAAAACAACTTTTTTAATAAAAATAATTTATACTGATAAATTATACTATTTAGTGGTTTTAAGTTATAATTAGAAAATATTTTTACCATTTTATCCAATGGTGGTCATTAGAATTAATTTAACATTGAAATTGGACATAAACAATTGCCAATCTTTTGATATAAATTGATTCTTAAAAACACGCTATTTGTTGTGACAGCGGGAATTAATTATAAAATTAATTAATGCAACTTATATGTTTGGAATTTTGTAAAATAGACATCATTTTTGAATTTGGAATATCAATTATAGCTTAGGGTGAAATTTTGGCATTGTTCTGAAAAACTTCAATTTTTGATGAATAGTGAAACCACTAAGTTGTAGTTAAATAACTGATTTTTCGTTTAAATGAAATATTACCACTTCTGTGATTTGATTTTCAAAAATCCGACATACATGGTTGTCATTAAGAAGTAAAATGTGGTTCAATGAGATTAAAATAATTTTTTGGTGAATAGTAACTTTTAAGTTCTTAATCGCGATTAGTAGTAATTAGTGTAGTTTAAGGTATAAATAATGCTTTAATAATATGAAATGACCTAGACACATGTCCTACCCTCATTGGTTGTGTCATGTCCGACCAAGACAAGCCATGGGTCAACTTGGGGACCCCATGGAGACAATTTGGTTGGGAAATGACATAAATAACTTTTTATTTAATGTAAAAGTAAAAATGACACAAACATGAGTTGTTTTACTAAAACAATTTTTAAGTGGGGTTAAACAAGTCAAAATTTTGATTATAAATATTCATTAGAAAGATAAAAATATTTCCTACATCATAGTATTTTTTTTATTATTTTTGGACATTAAATAAATTAAATTATTTATGACATCATTATGATGAAGCGATGACCTCATTATTTAACCATTTAAATAAAATGAGAAGATAATGCAAAATCCAAGGCCTACACTTGTCCAAAGCCTATTGGATGAGGATATTTAGAAACCTTATCACCTTAGTCTCGAATTATATAAGTGTGGGACCTTTAGAATCCGAAAAGCATTGTGAAATAATGTAACATTTCAATCTTTCCAAAAGTGCCCCTCCTCTCCTCTTATAAAAGGCCCCCACCTCTACCACCTTATTCACACTTCCAAGCCTTTTGGTTCGTCCAACCCCTGCCCAAATACTCTCCCAACTTCCCTCCCTTCATCCTAGAAGCTTTACTTTAGTCAGAAATACATCCTAATGAGTCCTTTTGATCAAATCAAAAGGAAGAACCCGAAGAAGAGGTAACATTTTCATCACCCTCTTTCAAGTTTCTTTCTTCTTCCACTCCCTCTTTGTTTATTATTTCAATTCTAAAATTATAACTCCAGTATCTTCTATATACTGTGATGTTACTATAAATATGGGACAACCATATTCAGTATTCTACCCATCATTTGAATGACATGTCACCATACGTGCGTACGTACGGCTTACCGTCTCCACGTCGTGGTGTAATTGTTATTCATTATATTATTATTTAGATGGGTATAATAATGATATGTAATTCATGTAAATAATAAATATAACATGATAATGATTCTGTATATATGATACACTATCCAATTATATATTATTTTAATATCAAAATAATGATATTGTCGCTCGTGCGTACGTACGGACTACCGTCTCCACGAACGCGATGAGATTCATTCTCCGTCGTATCCATTCAAGTATAATTATCATTTTATGATTTAAAAATAATGTTTAAGGACATGATATCATTCTGGATATGAATAATATACAACCTATCCATGAAAAACAAGACTTACATGACAAAACATATAAAAGAAAACGAGTAAGTTAACACCCATAACAACGATAAATCTAAGATATTGTTAACAAAGCAATGTTAAAAGATCATATATGATATCATATGAATGTATATGATTCTTGTATAATTTAATAACAATTATTTCACCATTATACAGGAGGTTAACCTACCCCAACCAAGGAAAAGTACAAGGTAAGAGTTTAAATCACAACCTCTTCATTATCCAAGGTTGTTTATACATAATTATCTACTGGGACCTCGTTATCATCCACATCCATGTTTCTTAAAAATGTCTTTCAAAACATTTTTACTATTAAATGGAAAATGGTTTAAAGTAATTTATACCCTTATACGTTTTTGAAAGGAATCTTACCTTTGTTTTCCAAACAATGTACTTTTGAACTTTTTGACAAATTTAAGGTAAGAATGTTTTTTTTACTTATACGGCGGGTGCGGCTATTTTCCGCCATTATAACTTCGTCGAAGCTTCCCTAACAAGCTTATAAGAATATTTTCAAAGTAAATGTATTATTTTATAATTATGGGACTTTTAAATGATTTCAAAAAGGAGAGATATTTCTCTCAAATAGCTTTGATTTCATCCATGTCAATATCCTTTGATGGGTTTTAAGTTTAATTGAAATTGATTTATGATACAAAACTTCCATTGAACATTTTGTGAAATATTTGACTGTGGATGTGTTATTTTATACCATCCATAGTTTATAGAGAAATTTTTGACATTTCGTATGCTAGTTTTAATACGAATATTTATGTTATGTTTAAACCTATTCATATGAGGAATGTATTGGACTTAATATGTGACGGGTGGAGCCCGCTATAGCTCCTCGATGCATCGGTAGGTCTCATGAGACAACTAGACGTGGAATTGGCCGAGGCCCTTTCCCAATTTGATTTATGGTTTTGGCCGAGGCCTTAATCATTTTAGATGTCTTGGCCGAGGCCTTGACAAAATGTTTCAGAATGTCCGACATTATACATTCCCTCATTATGAAAGTGGTTATTGATATTTCATGTGATTATTCGTCTAGTAGAATATCCATGTGAGTAAGTAATGGCATTATTTTATTTTACTTTTGCCATATTATGCTGAAGTTCAAGTTCAATAAGGCTTTTGTTTTAGTTATACATTGCCTTAAATGATTATGTTTTCTTATAAAATCTTCCACAATATTGTTATCCTTACTGAGCATCTGAGCTCACCCCTTTCAATGTTTAAATATTTTCCAGGATGTGAAGAAGTGTATTATGACTGACTTGCAAGGATAGTCAGTGAAGATATGAGTGTGGACTATGAAGACCATGTTATTGTAGTTTGTTTAATATTGATGTAATGAAAGACTTATGAATGTATCTAGTGTTTCCAAGACTACTAAACTAATCGGTCTATCAAGACTTGATCTTTTGTGATCATGCCAATGTTACGAAGTAATGCACCGACTCTGGGTAGCTGGGGTCGGGGCGTTACATCAAATGAATAATTAAAAGTTAAAACACGAAGGACAAATGAGAAGATTTTACCCAAAACGCTACTTTAACAAGAATTTACAAAAGAACGGGTAATATAAAGTCATAAGTGAACCATATATGATATAATAACAATTAATATGATTCTGTAATAAGTCAATAACATTATTTAAATCATTATATAGGGGGTTCAGATACGTACGAAGCATACCAGACCTAAGGTAAGAGATAATTTTTCAAATCTCATTTTTATCCAAGATTACTTATTCGTAATTATTTACTGGGGTTATTGTTATCATCCATGTCCATGTTTCATAAAAATGGTTTCATGTATGTTTAAAGTCCTTTTTACCAACTTTTGACTTTTACTACATGGTATGTAAGGAATCTTTATTTTTTTTACGTTACGAGGTACTTTTTTGACTTTTCTGACAAAAGTACAATAAGAATGTTTTTTTAACATATATGGCATGAAAGGATTTTTATGGTTTTATAAATCCTTATTTTCATAAAGATTCCTTCAAAATATTTCATGATTATTTTCAACAAAAACCTTTTCTTCTAAAATTGTAGGACATTTTGTGATAAGAAAATTTTTTTGAAGAAAAAATGATATTTTCCTCAAGAATTCATTTAAAGTGTTTTATCAAAACCATTTTCATCTAAGATGAAATTATTTCACATGTGTATGTTTCAAGTGTAATGTCTCTATGATTTACTTGGTTTCACTTTCTTATTATGAAATGATATCCATTTCTTTTATATGGATTCTGTGATGATGGGACGATGTTTAAGAAACCCATTTTATTTATTGGGTTATTGTGAATGATGTATGTTTATTTTGTGGCACAGGTAAGAATGATTTAATTATGAGATGGGTGGGACCTATATCTACCTCCAATGCATTGGGTAAAGATTTATATCTCATGAGATAGACATGGCTGGAATGGTATGTTAATCCAGTTCAGTGTTACAAGACTGAAACGAGGAGTGAACTCGATTCAGAAAGGGAATTTGTCCACCAAGATGGTCTTGGCAGCAATGCCTTGGCTACTATGGAAATCATGACATGTGCTGAATGGTTGCAACAATTACATGTTTTATTCCCATGATATTTTATCATTCATAATGTTTCTTTGTGATCTATGCTTTACGTACTTCCATGTTTTATGTCATTTCTCAAGCTTTTGATGTTTAAACATTTTGTGCATGTTTTAAGTTCCAATGTATATGGTATCTTTTATTTTATCCATTCTTACCCTTACTAAGAATTTGAGCTCACCCTTTTTATGTTTTCTTTTCCCCAGGATATAAATAAAGGTTTTAGGTAAAAAAACGAAGATCTTTATGGGAGATGTTGAAGATCTTTCACCACGATTAGAAGATTATATTCTGATTTTCCAAAGACACTAAACTATTACGGTCTTTGTGTGAGTGTGTTTTTGTTATGTACTAAGTATTCTGAAAATGTAATGTAATGTCCATGTACGTCAAGATTTAGGTCTCTACATCTCCATTGTGGTGCCCCTCGATGACTATTTATAGAGTCATGATGAGGCTGTATTGATGGGGCGCATGGCCCTTTTTGAGGAATCCCATGAAGAATGCCTCGCCCATGGACGACTCGGTCTACAAGGGATTTTTGGAACTGTGATTCAGAGTATTGCTCTACAGTCATGCACCACCCCGCCTCTACTCCACAAATTATGAGGTTCGAAGCCACCTACGTCCTCCGCCTCCGCATCACGAATGATAGCTCACACATCATGGGATGGTTGGCATGGTTCATGGTGGTGGACCGGCCTGGCATCCGTCCTGCTTCGCACCCGCGGAGGCGCTCCGCCCCCATTTCGCGAACGACCACATCTGCGGGAAGGTGGTTCACTGAACCGGCCGCATACTGTTGTTGGGAGCCGGTACATGGACTGGTTTGGTCCTTTTCCCGGTTTTGGGGTAATTGGATTTCCCCCTTGTGGAATTTTGAGGACCCTACATAATTCTATTAAATGTGATGAGAAAGTGGCTTTTTAAAGAGAAAATTATGAATAGTTTGAAATGTTTTTATAACTAATTCAATTTGAAAATGATTAAAATTATCTAAACTAGATTTATTGAGGTATTTTTTAACTAATTATACATTAAAACTAATTCATAACATTATATAAATTTATAATCAATTTAGATGAAAGGTCACTTTTCAATTAAAAAACAATACTGATCACTTTTCATCAAAAATGATTCTCATTAAAAAAATACTAAAAATTTACCATAAGATTATTTTGAATTTAAAATTTAAGAAGTAAAGATTATTTTGTCAAATATAACTTTTAAAAGTGGAAAAATTGTTTAAATATAAGCGCACTATTAATATTTGGTAAAAAATACTTTAGTAAAATACATATTTTTAGTCATTAAATTATATTTATTCATATCACTTTTATAGGAAATAAATAATATGAATATTAAATAGTTTATTTATAAAATAATAAATATGTTTCATTAAAATCATTCAAAAAAAGTTGATTTTTTAATGTTTTCATAAAAAACATGTTACTTCATAGAAATTGTTCCTTCCAGAAAAGAATTTTTTTATTTTTAGATAGTTCATAAATTGTGTTATTATTAATTTATGACCAAATTATTAATTCAAAAATTACATTTTCATAATTTAGTTAATAAATTTCATATCCAATACTCCAAAACTGAGGTTATAACCATAATAATAGTATAATAATATGTTTTGATTTGTTTAAACATAGTGTTGCGTGTAATGAAAGCTAAGCAATATCATGAATGAATACCAATATGAACTATGTATTTCATGTAACAAAATAAAAAATCAGTGTTGTGTGCACCCCAAAATAAAATATGTGTTTCATCTAGAGAAATATTAATCTTTCTATTGTGTACAAAGAAAGATTAACTTGGTGTAGCATGAAATACAAAACACTAATGAATTATAATGTATTTAAAAAAATATATATCAAGACTCATGGTGTGACATTATACACCCTTTAAAAGGAATTTCACCCTTTAAATTCTCATGGGTCATCAATGGTTTAACATTTTAAAGTACCTTTATAAAAACCAAAATCATATAGAAATGAATAATAAAAAATCCTCTTATAAATCAATGTTGGAAATAAATCGATTACCCAAAGTTACACATATGTAGGTTTCAAGAATGTAGAACTGAGGTCGTAAGTGGTTATTTGGATGTGGAATAAATGAATTAAAAATTATATATCATTAATGATCACTATTAGTAAAAGAGTGGGTGATTCAGAGATGGTTACTAAATATAAAACCAAAAAACCAATTATAAATGATGTGGTTATTGATATCATAAAAAATTATTATAATAGGACACCATTTTATTTCTAGATACATTTCATAAAATTAAGTAATTTCAAAAAGAAGATAAAATTAAATTATTTCATTCCATTTCATATGTAAAATGTCACTCATTGGTAGAACTTTTATCAACTTTTAATTAATTCCTTACACAAAAAAATGCATGTGGATTTTATATTTTAGAAGAACTAATGCATCAATGAATCCATAATTAGAACAATAATCCATTCCATAAAAATTTTATTATCATTAAAGTGAAGTTGATTCCATAGGTTATCAAATATGAATAAATATTCACATAAAAAAATAATATAGTAATCAATAAAACCATATTTAAAATTCAAAATAAATTTTTTCATAAATTTTGTTACTTATTTCCTTTTCAAAATATTAAAAATCCAAAAACTGAGAAATAATTTGACTATGTAAATCAAAATAAGATTAAAATAAATGCCCTTTATATAAGAAATTATATCTTCATCGTTAAATATAAAAAATGTGAACACCTTCATCATGTATTATCCAGAAACATAGTAATAACCTGAATTACCATAAAACCCTAATGAAAGCATAAATACTTCCTTATTCTATAAAGAAATCCAAATATGAATATATTACATAAATTCAATAAAGTTGAAAACTCTATAAAAAACATATTCCTCAATCCATTAACCAGTTATATGGTAATTAGGGCTATGAAATTTATATATTCAAGACCAACATCTCTTTATCCAAAATAAAAACAATTTTCTCCACATCAGGAAGATATTAAGGGTAACCATTCATTAATAAAAATATTACATTCCATTTACATCCCCTTACATTTCCTAAAGCATCATTCAACATATTATTTAAAATAATTAATGAAAAATATACTAAACCATCCCTATATATTTCAATAACTAATAATTCTTGAATCCAATCAAAGAAAAACATTAATCTCTCTACTTCAATAATTGTCATAGAAACGTTTCTTCGTAAGTATATAAGTAAATTATTGGGTTAGGGAATTGATTTGTATAATTTCCATGGTCTCTAAATAAATAATATTGATCTAATCAACATTTTTTCACGCTATAACCCCTTTTCAACATAGATAAAATATTCCCTTCCCTTTGAGATATTTTTTCACGTTTTTCATGCAACATTATTGAAATATAAAAGGAAAATTCAACATTACTCTATGTTAATTTCTATAATAAATTTCATAAAATTAAATCTCCTAATTATTAGATGAGTTATGAACCTCACTAGAGTTCATGTTGTTAATCATATATCAAGATAGATGATTCAGAATAATCATAATATCTTTCTCTCAAGTAATAATCAAATATTTTCCCATAAGATCCGAATTATCAATCTGATTCAATTTTAACATTAATCATTCTAGTTTCATAAATTGAATAAACCCAAAATGATTTTTTAAAGAATATTAATCATTATGTGGAAGCACCTAATCATGAAAAATAACTTATAAGATGTCAAAGTAATAAAAAAATCATAGTTATTATATGATTCATTTGGTTTATTCAAGGTTATTCGTAGTTATATTCTATTTAAGTCCTTCTGAATTGTTCATAAACAATTTTTGAAATTACAATTATTATCCTCTATTTTTTTGAAACAAGGTGTGCTATAAGGCCCATTTTCATGCACCCATTCCCAATCAAGTCTAACTCAATTATTTTTCCTCAGAGTTGTAAACCCTAGGTGAATATGGGCTGGATTCATATCCCCATATATCGTCCAAATAGGGATCTGTTAATAGTAAACTCTTCACCCTATCCTTTTCCAAAATTCTAAGACAATTTCCAATACATTGAATCGTTCTTAGACTTATCCTTAGATACATACCTCACCATATCCATAGAAATATATCTAGGTATATCACTAATGTTTTATATTCCTAGGTTCCAAAGGTTGAGAAAACCATTCCATCTAAACCAACTATAGTGACCCAAGATTACATACATGGATATTACATCATGTTAGATGAATATTCATTATATTAAAAAAGTATAATCCCAATGACCATAACATTTTAGTTTCATTAAAAACATGGTTCCAAATTTACTAACTTAGTGGAAGATCTTATATGTTTCCCATGATGATCTCCCCACTTAGTACTCATATATAAAAAAATTCTTCATAAAAATGGGGAAAGGAAACATAATAAAGGGTGATCTTAGATACTCAGTAAGCATGAATAAAAGAGATACATATTCCAATTTTTTTAAGGGTATGAGAATAGGAGAAGAACATTTTAAGATCATACCCCTAAAATCAGTGATCATGCACAGGATTAATGGGAAAAATATTGTCACTTCATAATACAATAGTCATATGTAAATAAAAAACATAATTCATGAGAGAATAATACATGAAATTTATGGAATACATATAAGAAATAAAAATATTATATCAAGGAAACACACCATTTTGTTCATAACTTATTAAGATTTGGATAACAAATAATGTACCTACATTGGGATTCATATATCTAATAGTGCTCTCTCGTTTTTTGGGCTTGGGTGACCACCCATGACAATTCCTTTTGGGGTAATAATGATCATCCATGCAACCACATTGTTTGGCCTGGGGAGACCACATGTACTCCCTCATTCTTATGGTTGGGGTGAAATACCTTCACCCCCCTCTGGTTTTGGGATGAAAACCCATGTACCCTAATTTTTGGATTGGGTTGAACACTTAATAACTTCGTCTTTGGGATTGGGATTAATATATGTGTACTATCTTCACTAGGCTTGGTATAAAGACCCATTTACCTCAAATTTGTTCAAGGGATAGGCACTTGTGTTCCCTCTTAGATCACATGGAATTTATCATTTCAAATGCATTTAAGTTCTATATAAGAACACACATAGAGTAATCTATAACGTGATCTCCCAGAACTATCTGGGTTTCCCCATCAAATAAGGTGTAATGAGATTACCCAATTATATATCATTAGAACCATCATATAATCTGTAATGGGCTTACATAGTGCTCTCTAGGCCACCCCATTTTATAGGTTATGTTCTGGAACAAAAACATGAATATATTACAAATATCATGTATATAATCATAGAAATCATAAAGGAAATAATTATAATTTCATACCCTTTTTAATGTATGGAAGATAAATAGGTATCATGTTAGTCCCTTTGATATATGATTAAGCAATGGAAATGAAATGATTTCGATAAACATAATGCCAACTTTGGTATTGGATACATGATTATAAACCATCTCGATAAATATTGATACTCTAACGTAAAACTATCACAACTTTGGTATCCATGAATCCTGATCCCCAAAAGGGAATAACCTAAATTAAAATATAAAATTTCATGAGGATATTTAAATTCATGATATTAAACATAAAATGGTATTTATAAACACTTCACAAAATTTTATAAGTGTATAACATAACTTATGTCTCAAAGAAGGAAAACTGAGATAAAAGATATCTTACAAATTAGGTATATTTTGACCTGTATACCCCTTTAAAGGGAGATCCTAGAATGGTTATTTAAATACAAATAATTTTTAGTAGAAAAATAATATAATAAATTCTTGTTTTGTGTATAAATCATATAAAATAATTTGGTGATGAATATGACAAGTGTCACACAGAAGTAAAACGTGAGACGAAAATCATTTTTGACCTGAGTAACAATTGAATAACTAGATATGTGAAACAATAAAATCAGTTTAAACTTTTAATATCATGAAAAAAATAAAATTAATTATATAACCTGTAATATGACATTATATACACCACACAAATAGAATTAGTACTGAATATAGAATAATTTTTGTAGAAATATAAGTGAGACTATAAACTCCTGTAAATAATGTCTTGAATTCCTCATACACATTCAAAAATATTATATAATAAATATATTTATATTATTAGTATATAAAAGAAAAATAATAAAATATACAACACCATATATTATTTGATTATGACATTATATAACACATTTATTAACAAATCAATGTTAATGTTATGTTCCAAGTTATAACCACTTTTTTCACAAAATTTTTGATGTGTTATTTTTGGAACTCTAACTTTGATAATGATTTTAATAATTTCAATAGTGTAAACCATAATATTAAAATCATATATATAAATTCCTTATTTATTTATAATAGTCTACAAAATATAGAAATAGGAAATGAAATACACCCTTCCTCGAGAAGATAATCTATACATACGCATGGACGTTGTTTACAATTTCTTATCCTATAGAAAAATGAAATGTAAATGGTACATAAATATATAACATCATTATAGTATAATTTATTTTAAATATATATTTCATGTGACTATTAAACCCATCCTTAATACATTCTATGTTAAACATAAAAGAATCACATCTCTTCATTAGGCAATAGTCCTCTATACACATGAATGATGTTATCATATTCCTGAAAATTTAAATCATGAATGTATGTTTTATAAAATAATTCATAAGAATATAGACATCATAAATATCTGATATATCATTTCTAAATTTTATGTACATCGTTATACCCAACATTGAGAATATGTCAGAGAAAAATGAATGGTGTCAATTCGCAAGGTGGAAATCCTCTATAGAAAAGAATAATGATTTCATAACCCATGTGATTAAAGTGTTTGTGGTTTTATTTGTATGATATTAAACATAAGTTAATATTAAATTTAATGCAACTATGAAAATACTAAAAAAATTAAAAAGTGAATTAAAATAAATGTCCCTTATTGTTCATTAAAATGACTTCAAACTCCAGGTCTCAAAAATAAGTAAATTCGATGAACTCACTTTGTAAATTGATTTCAGTAACATATATTACCTGATCAGGCATCCCTTCCACACATTCTATATAAATTTTGACAATCCTGACTTTGGTCTACCGAAGATAGAAAAAAAACACATGATGTGCCAGAACACTTCAGGATGAGCATCCCTCTGATAAAAAATTGTAACAAACCAACCCATGTCAACTAGGCAGGACACCTGAACTGATCCATTATGTAATATAGGGAAAAAAATTAAAACAAAATCTAGTCTTATATATAAGTAAAACAAGAAACACAACTAAATTATGATGAAAAAAATGATATAACAAAAATGAAATACAATCCAATCAAAAATAGTTCATACCTAAAGTAATTGAAGTCCCCCAAAACCTACAATCACCTCCATAGCATCCCAAAATGAAAGTGGTTGTGAATAGAGAATCCAACATGCTACTAGATTCACTTCCCATTAAATTAAACATATAATATAAAACCTAAAAATTCCCATAGAAATATGTTGTGTGGGAGAAAATCCCAGTAGGATAACTTCACCATTTCTATACAACATATAATATCATGAATGAAAAACATCTAGATTTTAAAACAAAACTATTTTAGAAGGTATTTTAAACCATTTACAAATTTTTTTCACCTTTTTTACATTGGATTCCATATATTCCTTTCACATTCATGAACCATAAATATGACATATAGAGGTGCAAAATTATGAAAACATATCCATTAATTAGTAGGTAAATAGGTGAACACATGTCCACGAAACAACCTATCTTTAGAATCTATTAGATACAACTGTATATAAAAACCCATGGGAAATAATCCATGATAAAACTATCACAACTTTGGTATCCATGAATCCTGATCCCCAAAAGGGAATAACCTAAATTAAAATATAAAATTTCACGAGGATATTTAAATTCATGATATTAAACATAAAATGGTATTTATAAACACTTCACAAAATTTTATAAGTGTATAACATAACGTATGTCTCAAAGAAGGAAAACTGAGATAAAATATATCTTACAAATTTGGTATATTTTGACCTGTATACCCCTTTAAAGGGAGATCCTAGAATGGTTATTTAAATAAAAATAATTTTTAGTAGAAAAATAATATAATAAATTCTTGTTTTGTGTATAAATCATATAAAATAATTTGGTGATGAATATGACAAGTGTCACACAGAAGTAAAACGTGAGACGGAAATCATTTTTGACCTGAGTAACAATTGAATAACTAGATATGTGAAAGAATAAAATCAGTTTAAACTTTTAATATCATGAAAAAAATAAAATTAATTATATAACCTGTAATATGAAATTATATACACCACACAAATAGAATTAGTACTGAATATTGAATAATTCTTGTAGAAATATAAGTGAGACTATAAACTCCCGTAAATAATTTCTTGAATTCCTCATACACATTCAAAAATATTATATAATAAATATATTTATATTATTAGTATATAAAAGAAAAATAATAAAATATACAACACCATATATTATTTGATTATTACATTATATAACACATTTATTAACAAATCAATGTTAATGTTATGTTTCTAGTTATAACCACTTTTTTCACAAATTTTTTGATGTGTTATTTTTGGAACTCTAACTTTGATAATGATTTTAATAATTTCAATAGTGTAAACCATAATATTAAAATCATATATATAAATTCCTTATTTATTTATAATAGTCTACAAAATATAGAAATAGGAAATGAAATACACCCTTCCTCGAGAAGATAATCTATAAATACGCATGGACGTTGTTTACAATTTATTATCCTATAGAAAAATGAAAAGTAAATGGTACATAAATATATAACATCATTATAGTATAATTTATTTGAAATATATATTTCATGTGACTATTAAACCCATCCTTAATACATTCTATGTTAAACATAAAAGAATCACATCTCTTCATTAGGCAATAGTCCTCTATACACATGAATGATGTTATCATATTCCTGAAAATTTAAATCATGAATGTATGTTTTATAAAATAATTCATAAGAATATAGACATCATAAATATCTGATATATCATTTCTAAATTTTATGTACATCGTTATACCCAACATTGAGAATATGTCAGAGAAAAATGAATGGTGTCAAATCGCAAGGTGGAAATCCTCTATAGAAAAGAATAATGATTTCATAACCCATGTGATTAAAGTGTTTGTGGTTTTATTTGTATGATATTAAAAATAAGTAAATATTGAATTTAATGCAACTATGAAAATACTAAAAAAACTAAAAAGTGAATTAAAATAAATGTCCCTTATTGTTCATTAAAATGACTTCAAACTCCAGGTCTCAAAAATAAGGAAATTCGATGAACTCACTTTGTAAATTGATTTCAGTAACATATATGACCTGATCAGGCATCCCTTCCACACATTCTATATAAATTTTGACAATCCTGACTTTGGTCTACCGAAGATAGAAAAAACACACATGATGTGCCAGAACACTTCAGGATGAGCATCCCTCTGATAAAAAATTGTAACAAACCAACCCATGTCAACTAGGCAGGACACCTGAACTGATCCATTATGTAATATAGGGAAAAAACTTAAAACAAAATCTAGTCTTATATATAAGTAAAACAAGAAACACAACTAAATTATGAAGAAAAAAATGATATAACAAAAATGAAATACAATCCAATCAAAAATAGTTCATACCTAAAGTAATTGAAGTCCCCCAAAACCTACAGTCACCTCCATACCATCCCAAAATGAAAGTGGTTGTGAAAAGAGAATCCAACATGCTACTAGATTCTATTCCCATTAAATTAATCATATAATATAAAACCTAAAAATTCCCATAGAAATATGTTGTGTGGGAGAAAATCCCAGTAGGATAACATCACCATTTCTATACAACATATAATATCATGAATGAAAAACATCTAGATTTTAAAACAAAACTATTTTAGAAGGTATTTTAAACCATTTACAAATTTTTTTCACCTTTTTTACATTGGATTCCATATATTCCTTTCACATTCATGAACCATAAATATGACATATAGAGGTGCACAATTATGAAAACATATCCATTAATTAGTAGGTAAATAGGTGAACACATGTCCACGAAACAACCTATCTTTAGAATCTATTAGATACAACTGTATATAAAAACACATGGGCAATAATCCATGATAAAACTATCACAACTTTGGTATCCATGAATCCTGATCCCCAAAAGGGAATAACCTAAATTAAAATATAAAATTTCACGAGGATATTTAAATTCATGATATTAAACATAAAATGGTATTTATAAACACTTCACAAAATTTTATAAGTGTATAACATAACGTATGTCTCAAAGAAGGAAAACTGAGATAAAAGATATCTTACAAATTTGGTATATTTTGACCTGTATACCCCTTTAAAGGGAGATCCTAGAATGGTTATTTAAATACAAATAATTTTTAGTAGAAAAATAATATAATAAATTCTTGTTTTGTGTATAAATCATATATAATAATTTGGTGATGAATATTACAAGTGTCACACAGAAGTAAAACGTGAGACGAAAATCATTTTTGACCTGAGTAACAATTGAATAACTAGATATGTGAAAGAATAAAATCAGTTTAAACTTTTAATATCATGAAAAAAATAAAATTAATTATATAACCTGTAATATGACATTATATACACCACACAAATAGAATTAGTACTGAATATTGAATAATTCTTGTAGAAATATAAGTGAGACTATAAACTCCCGTAAATAATGTCTTGAATTCCTCATACACATTCAAAAATATTATATAATAAATATATTTATATTATTAGTATATAAAAGAAAAATAATAAAATATACAACACCATATATTATTTGATTATGACATTATATAACACATTTATTAACAAATCAATGTTAATGTTATGTTTCAAGTTATAACCACTTTTTTCACAAATTTTTTGATGTGTTATTTTTGGAACTCTAACTTTGATAATGATTTTAATAATTTCAATAGTGTAAACCATAATATTAAAATCATATATATAAATTCCTTATTTATTTATAATAGTCTACAAAATATAGAAATAGGAAATGAAATACACCCTTCCTCGAGAAGATAATCTATACATACGCATGGATGTTGTTTACAATTTCTTATCCTATAGAAAAATGAAAAGTAAATGGTACATAAATATATAACATCATTATAGTATAATTTATTTGAAATATATATTTCATGTGACTATTAAACCCATCCTTAATACATTCCCTGTTAAACATAAAAGAATCACATCTCTTCATTAGGCAATAGTCCTCTATACACATGAATGATGTTATCATATTCCTGAAAATTTAAATCATGAATGTATGTTTTATAAAATAATTCATAAGAATATAGACATCATAAATATCTGATATATCATTTTTAAATTTTATGTACATCGTTATACCCAACATTGAGAATATGTCAGAGAAAAATGAATAGTGTCAATTCGCAAGTTGGAAATCCTCTATAGAAAAGAATAATGATTTCATAACCCATGTGATTAAAGTGTTTGTGGTTTTATTTGTATGATATTAAACATAAGTTAATATTGAATTTAATGCAACTATGAAAATACTAAAAAAATTAAAAAGTGAATTAAAATAAATGTCCCTTATTGTTCATTAAAATGACTTCAAACTCCAGGTCTCAAAAATAAGGAAATTCGATGAACTCACTTTGTAAATTGATTTCAGTAACATATATGACCTGATCAGGCATCCCTTCCACACATTCTATATAAATTTTGACAATCCTGACTTTGGTCTACTGAAGATAGAAAAAAAACACATGATGTGCCAGAACACTTCAGGATGAGCATCCCTCTGATAAAAAATTGTAACAAACCAACCCATGTCAACTAGGAAGGACACCTGAACTGATCCATTATGTAATATAGGGAAAAAAATTAAAACAAAATCTAGTCTTATATATAAGTAAAACAAGAAACACAACTAAATTATGAAGAAAAAAATGATATAAGAAAAATGAAATACAATCCAATCAAAAATAGTTCATACCTAAAGTAATTGAAGTCCCCCAAAACCTACAGTCACCTCCATACCATCCCAAAATGAAAGTGGTTGTGAAAAGAGAATCCAACATGATACTAGATTCTCTTCCCATTAAATTAATCATATAATATAAAACCTAAAAATTCCCATAGAAATATGTTGTGTGGGAGAAAATCCCAGTAGGAAAACATCACCATTTCTATACAACATATAATATCATGAATGAAAAACATCTAGATTTTAAAACAAAACTATTTTAGAAGGTATTTTAAACCATTTACAAATTTTTTTCACCTTTTTTACATTGGATTCAATATATTCCTTTCACATTCATGAACCATAAATATGACATATAGAGGTGCAAAATTATGAAAGCATATCCATTAATTAGTAGGTAAATAGGTGAACACATGTCCACGAAACAACCTATCTTTAGAATCTATTAGATACAACTGTATATAAAAACCCATGGGCAATAATCCATGATAAAACTATCACAACTTTGGTATCCATGAATCCTGATCCCCAAAAGGGAATAACCTAAATTAAAATATAAAATTTCATGAGGATATTTAAATTCATGATATTAAACATAAAATGGTATTTATAAACACTTCACAAAATTTTATAAGTGTATAACATAATGTATGTCTCAAAGAAGGAAAACTGAGATAAAAGATATCTTACAAATTTGGTATATTTTGACCTATATACCCCTTTAAAGGGAGATCCTAGAATGGTTATTTAAATACAAATAATTTTTAGTAGAAAAATAATATAATAAATTCTTGTTTTGTGTATAAATCATATAAAATAATTTGGTGATGAATATGACAAGTGTCACACAGAATTAAAACGTGAGACGAAAATCATTTTTGACTTGAGTAACAATTGAATAACTAGATATGTGAAAGAATAAAATCAGTTTAAACTTTTAATATCATGAAAAAAATAAAATTAATTATATAACCTGTAATATGACATTATATACACCACACAAATAGAATTAGTACTGAATATAGAATAATTCTTGTAGAAATATAAGTGAGACTATAAACTCCCGTAAATAATGTCTTGAATTCCTCATACACATTCAAAAATATTATATAATAAATATCTTTATATTATTAGTATATAAAAGAAAAATAATAAAATATAAAACACCATATATTATTTGATTATGACATTATATAACACATTTATTAACAAATCAATGTTAATGTTATGTTTCTAGTTATAACAACTTTTTTCACAAATTTTTTGATGTGTTATTTTTGGAACTCTAACTTTGATAATGATTTTAATAATTTCAATAGTGTAAACCATAATATTAAAATCATATATATAAATTCCTTATTTATTTATAATAGTCTACAAAATATAGAAATAGGAAATGAAATACACCCTTCCTCGAGAAGATAATCTATACATACGCATGGACGTTGTTTACAATTTCTTATCCTATAGAAAAATGAAAAGTAAATGGTACATAAATATATAACATCATTATTGTATAATTTATTTGAAATATATATTTCATGTGACTATTAAACCCATCCTTAATACATTCTATGTTAAACATAAATGAATCACATCTCTTCATTAGGAAATAGTCCTCTATACACATGAATGATGTTATCATATTCCTGAAAATTTAAATCATGAATGTATGTTTTATAAAATAATTCATAAGAATATAGACATCATAAATATCTGATATATCATTTCTAAATTTTATGTACATCGTTATACCCAACATTGAGAATATGTTAGAGAAAAACTAATGGTGTCAATTCGCAAGGTGGAAATCCTCTATAGAAAAGAATAATGATTTCATAACCCATGTGATTAAAGTGTTTGTGGTTTTATTTGTATGATATTAAACATAAAAATTCATTTAAGAATGTTTCATATTATACAGTTATTTCCTCTTGGTTATAACCAAATGACTTCTTTATTTGTATTTATAACAAAATTAAGGATTACAGGATGAAAGTGAGGGAAGTGAAGATGTGATTTTGATATGGATTCAGTAAATCATTTGGTTTTTACGGTATTAAGGGAGGAGTATTAGTGTTGACATTTTATATTTGAGGAATAGGGTACACTTGGATTTTTTTAAAAACTGTAGTTTTCCCATGTTTTTACCTAAAAAGATTCAACAACACACCGAATTCGATAAATGAATTATTATGGCCTATATATGTCCATCCAATGGGTGTTGTGCATGTTTATAGGTCCTTTACTTACTTAATTTTAATTTATTTAATTTATTTCACTAATAAATTTTTTTGAAAGGTTATTTGTACTTATTACACATTAAAAATAGCTATTATTCCAAATATTTAATCCATTTTTTCAAATTAAATTAATATAAGTGTCAAAATTTAAATTAAAAATAATCTCGTTGATGTGATGGGAAAGCATGGTTTTAAAGAGAAAATGTTCAATAGTTTAAAATGTTTTCCTTTCAATTTTCAATGTAAATTGATTCCACTAACCTAAATTGGATTAATTTATCTATAATTTATCTAAATATACTTTAAAACCAAATTAAAATATCATTTAACGGTAAAAATAAATTATAATAGAATATATTTTTCATTTAACATTCATAATTTCACAATACTTATCAAAAAATGAATCTTTTCATAAAAAATAAAAAAATCTTACTTAATATAACATTAATATTAATATTAAAAAAATGAATTCAATTTCATCAAATTTAATTTATAAAATTTTCAAAAAAATTAACATAAGTGCACATTAAAAATACGGTAAAACTATCTTTTTAAAAGTACCATCTATTTATGAACCAAATTTTATTTGTTCGTATATGTTATATAGAAAACTAAAAATATTAATGTTAGATATTTTATTTAACATATAATATGTATATTTAATTAAAATCATTCATCAAAATTTGTTTTTTATTTATTGAGATAAAATGTGTTTATGATTCGAAAAATAGTTTATCAAAAAATGAATATCTTTATTTTTAAATTGTTCACAAATTCATTTTTAATTAATTTGTTACCAATGAATTCATGCATAAAATATATTTCTATAAATTACTTTTTCCCTTTCATAATTTTCATTCTAACGACTAGTTGATAACTATAATAATATTTTAATCATATATCACTTTTCGTTTCAACCCATTGTTTCATAAAATTAAAGCAATCGAAGAATTTTTATTTTTTTGAAAAAAACTCATAAAAACATAGGGTGTTAAACATTTCATCTTCAAAATGAAGTTATACATATATAATCTTCTAAAAATCTCAACCGGTGCTACTATGAACATATTTCAATCTTTGAAGGAAAATGAGCCGCTTGAATATAACCATAGTGACCATCAATCCTTATAAATGAAAATTGTTCTAATGGGTCCCTCGATTCAACTTTCAATAATAAATTTGTTGTGTGAGGCTCATGGATGCCTTCTTATAATATATTATAGGACAATACCAAGGGGATATTATAGGATAAATAAATATTTTAGCTTATATTTCATTAAACAAAATATTATGTTTAACCATCTCGGTAGGTCCCATATGTAAAGACAACATTGAAACAAGCATTATACCAGAGAAATAGTCAATAGTAAACTCAACACTCTCTCTAATAGAAAAAAAATCCTCAAATACATTGGGGTACTGAAAAAAATGAAGTCAACCACCCAATATTGGGTCAACTACATTAAGGAACATATCCGAATACCAGAACATGATTTCTAATACATAAGGAACAACTTGCACTTCCCTTCCAGATATAGAGTCACACTCACCCTAGAAAACATTAGTGACCCCATAGAAACATAATTACTAAACCTAATAATGATAAAAATATATCTGGGAAATGATATTAATCATCTAATCTATGATGATAATTAAGTGAATGATGGAATGATTAAGAAAAAAAGTCACACTCAACCTTAAAGTCAGTTATCATAAATCGAAATATGGTATACCTAAAACCTTGTTCAAACCACTTTCTTAAAGGTGTAAAAATATCCAACAATTAAATCATAAGTTTTAAATTGAAACCAAAAAAATCAACTAAATTATATTATTTAAAATAATAAGTTTCATATTTATCAAAAAAATATTTCATGCTATAAGATATGATAAACACTATACCTCTAAAAGTAGCTAGTCATACTCCAGAGTCCTCTACTAAATACTATAATGTATTAAGTTATCAGGTCATTTAAACATAAATGTTTCCATTTTCATGAGGAATATAACCTCTATCCTTATAATAATCTTCATGAACATGTGAACCCTTGGTAAAAGTAGATCCCTCCCTACTTCCCTGAGATATATCTTCACAAAAAATCTATAGATGAACTAATCTTCCATGAAGATGGAAAGTCTTAGAAGCCTCTGCGTAGTTAATCTCTGTATGTACTCACCTTCCACAATGATATTATAAAACTTGATACATCCCTGTCAGAGACCCTGGAACTAGTCTTATGTTTAACTAACCAATCTTTTATTATATTTTATCACTATAAGATACACCCTACCAACTCACTGACCCAACAGAGGTTCCACCAAAACCTATCTTCTCGAGTATGTATTCAATGTCCAAATATTCACTTTCATCCACTTCAATAAATTATGTAAGTTACATGAGTGTAAATATTAATCCAATATCCTAACATAGTCCTAACTCAAACCTCTGGGCCTCTAGGTAATCATCTGTGATGGACTCTGTTTCTAGATTCACTTACTCAACAAATTGGAAGAATACTCCCGAATGATATACTCTCGATATTCTATGTTCAGAAACTCCTTATAATTTTCCCCACACAAGGTCTCAAGATAACACTACTAGTTAAATATTTTCATTAGGGAGTCCATTGTAATATTATCTCGAAACTTAGCTTTTATAATAGATTTCCAACATCTACTTCCTATTTCATTATTCATATACTTTGAAAAAACCATCTTATAGTTTCAAGGAGTCTTCAAGAAGTTGATTATATTTCTATCCGATTAATCCACTCATCATATTTTTGGGGAAATTTTTCACCATGAAATATAATTATATTATTCTTGGAAAAATTCAAGTCATAATATACTATGTTTCATGGGTTCTTTACACCCACATGACCCATAGTCTAAATAGTGTGAATGATAGTTTCTACCAAAGAAGGGTCCACTGGATAATTTTCCTATGGAACCTATCTCACAACTTCCCATATGGGATTTTGAAGATCACTTCTCAGAGGTAATGTCTAATAAATGGAAGAAACAAATTTAACATGAGAAAATTCTAAAATTATAATACAAATTATATGTATTGATAACAAAGATTCAAAAAATATTGAATTTAATGCAACCATGAAAATACTAAAAAAATTAAAAAGTGAATTAAAATAAATGTCCCTTATTGTTCATTAAAATGAATTCAAACTCCAGGTCTCAAAAATAAGGAAATTCGATGAACTCACTTTGTAAATTGATTTCAGTAACATATATGACCTGATCAGGCATCCCTTCCACACATTCTATATAAATTTTGACAATCCTGACTTTGGTCTACCGAAGATAGAAAAAAACACATGATGTGCCAGGACACTTCAGGATGAGCATCCCTCTGATAAAAAATTGTAACAAACCAACCCATGTCAACTAGGCAGGACACCTGAAATGATCCATTATGTAATATAGGGAAAAAAATTAAAACAAAATCTAGTCTTATATATAAGTAAAACAAGAAACACAACTAAATTATGAAGAAAAAAATGATATAACAAAAATGAAATACAATCCAATCAAAAATAGTTCATACCTAATGTAATTGAAGTCCCCCAAAACCTACAGTCACATCCATACCATCCCAAAATGAAAGTGGTTGTGAAAATAGAATCCAACATGCTACTAGATTCTCTTCCCATTAAATTAATCATATAATATAATACCTAAAAATTCCCATAGAAATATGTTGTGTGGGAGAAAATCCCAGTAGGATAACATCACCATTTCTATACAACATATAATATCATGAATGAAAAACATCTAGATTTTAAAACAAAGCTATTTTAGAAGGTATTTTAAACCATTTACAAATTTTTTTCACCTTTTTTACATTGGATTCCATATATTCCTTTCACTTTCATGAACCATAAATATGACATATAGAGGTGAAAAATTATGAAAACATATCCATTAATTAGTAGGTAAATAGGTGAACACATGTCCACGAAACAACCTATCTTTAGAATCTATTAGATACAACTGTATATAAAAACCCATGGGCAATAATCCATGATAAAAAATCATATGATAAATTACCACAAATGGTAAGGAACCTCACATAGAAGATCTAGCCTCTAAAAAAGTGTGTTCTAGACAATAAAAATCCTAAACCACTATAATTTTGGATCCAACTCATATTGAGTGATTACATCAAATATAAAAAATGGTTACCTGCTAGTGGTGTAACACACAATAAGACTACCCATATCTCTATCCCGATGCACCCTTGTTGTCTAATGTGAAAACATAAAATTCCATTTTGATACCATTCTCACAATTTTATAAAACAGTTTAAAAGATAATTAAACATTATTTTGAGTTTTAAAACCCATTTATAAATCAATCACATCCATTTTCAAGGAAAAACCCTTTTAAAAACATTTTCATTACCAGTAAATCATTTCAGACCATTTATCCCTTAAAATAAATGAAAACCGAAAATAAATTAATCAATATTGACATGAAATCCATTAAATTAACTCATCGAATAGAAGATCCCACCTCATCATAGTTGAAATCTAGTTAAATTCAACAAGGTTGATTAAAAACTAGGAGAACAACCATCGACAGACAATGCATGCTAAGAAACCGAAGAGAGTAATGAAAAATATAATAGTGATGAATCATTAATATAAGTGATCCTGATGGGATGAAGTCACTCAATAACTATATGAATTAACTATAGTTCAAGAGAATGGAACCATGTATGAATAAAATAAAAAATTCATTCGATTCAACTTCTTCAAAAATCTCCATTCAACTTTTACATTATATGTAACCCCATTACACATTATGTTATCCTTTAGTCCCACATTCACTGAAAACCCATCACTTTTTATTAAAAGACTATTATTTTTCACTAAAATAAATGAACCACATAGAAGGATTGTAAAATTTTCATTCCATGTTTCAATTTCATGGGTTCTTCCAAAAAAAAACTAAATGGTGTGTACTACCATTACATACCATCTCATTTCCCAGCAAAAAAATAGAAAATGCTAGATGAAGTTCAAAATTTGAACAAATCCATGAATTCATGGTTATAGGTATCCTATGAATTATTTTTCTTCATTATTCAATTTAAAATAATAATAAATAATTATTAAAATAAGATAAATATATATATAAGGTAGTTCATCTAAATATAACTCCACCAAGAAATTATATGGGAAAAAACATTTTGAGTTTTTGATAAAACATTAAATATGTAAACATTATTCATTAGTGATATAACTAGACACTAATATGAAATCACTTATATTGAATCCTATGCACCTAATTTGGATGCCTGATACAGTGATTTCCTCCATCACCATGAGATAAAAGCAATAACTATCATCTTTTTAGTGGGCCAAGAGAATTAAATCCAACATGAAATCATAAATATCAAGAATCACTTGTTCTATATAAAATTAAATATTTCAAACACAATATTAAAAACCAAAAACATCATACCCATCATTGGTAACCTGGATTCCAACCAGGAATTGTGTTCCCGAAACAATAGTATCAGGTACATCGAAATTCCTCATACATTATTATATTCCATGTATAAATTATTGAATATATAAAAACAAATAAATATATAGTTCTCACACCAATTTGTAACATCCTGATTTTTAGGTCACATGTATGGTTCCCCATCCCAATTCACCATGGGTCCATAGGTGCACCTCCACATTTTCTAAATCCTACCGATTAATAGTTTAAGTATAAAGTTATACTGGGGATAAAATACCACTTTTATTTTAGTATCTTTTACACTATAAATAAAAAATATTTAACTCATCTACAACATATAATTAAATGAATAATAAAGTATCAAAACAAGTGATAAAAAATAAAATTATGAGATATGAATATAAGATAGACCACCCACTGGTTCAGTACCATATTAAAAATCTGAAAAATGAAATAAAATACATGAAATTATAGACACATTGTGTTATAACTCATACTAATCTCCATATAAAAGCTCATGAAATCCCTCTTGTTCAAACCTAGTCTCAATCTAACCTAAACCAAATACATGTGATGGAAAATTGGTGTCCAATTACGATGCCTGTTTGTGAAAAATATTACTATATAACATTTTAGGGAATCAAAAATATGGTCCAATACATAAACATGAATATATTAAAATTTTCATATGATATTATTTATGGAATATATTATATAAACTGTAGGAAATAAAAATAATTAGGCTATTGTCAATCATGATGTCTGTGACATCGATTAACTATAACTAATTTTAATGGTGGAAGAGTGTCTCTGAGAAAATAACATGAATGTGATAACCAGTTAGGGAGAATATTCCAACCACATGAGATATTCTATTTGGTATATAGAAATAAGAATAAATATAAACATTATGGTGTGGAACTTGAATATCCATGTATCTGAGAAGTATATCTAAACCCAATGGGAAACACCCTTGGTGTTCCAAGTAATCAGGTGTCACAACTGAACACAAGGGGTATCACCCGTGGTGTTCGAAGACATCAAGATTAAAACTGACTTGTAAAAGGTGATCCTATGTCCACAAATATTCATCAATATCCATCACTACAGCCTATAGGTATTATCATTGGAGATCAAACCCATGAGGTGTTATTAGTGAACACAAGGGGTATCACCCTTAGTGTTCCAAAATATCAAGAATTAATATCACACCCAAGGGGAATCACCCTTAGAGTCCCAAAATATTAGTTGATAACTCTACACACCATGAGTTAGTCCGAATAATTAAATAGTCATTGAAAAAAATGTTCAAATCCAAGGAGATAATCCAAGGTATCCAATGTATGTTAATACATTTATGAAGATAGTAAATCCTCCTATGACATCTTATCAGTGCTATATTTCTTCCCAATCCAATATCAAATGAATAAGTTAGCCTTTAAAGGTATTAAATTAAAATCATCACTACTTTATTATAAGGGATAAGTCATTGATATAGTTTTAAGGTGGTTCCCACGATCATAACTACCATTTTTCTCACACACACCCTCTCATTAAGGTCAAAATTCCATTTGGGCACTGACCAGGGTACCCTTGGGATCCTCATCAAGTATAAACCTTACAATTTTCCTCATACCTAAAACATGACTCTTGGGTCAACACACATCACCCGAAAGGCATAACATTTTTCAGCTCATTCATAAACATGTCATGGCATCACATACACCATAATGAAATCCCTTGAGGGAGATAGACTTAATACCACCTCTTTACCATGCTACCATAAGACTATCCACGTTCCTAAACGATCCAAAAATCACCTCAGGTTCGACATACCTAGTTTTCCATACCTAGTGATAAAGAACACCTGATGGTCACATAACTTTTACAAAGTTATAATTTCATCTCTTAGGTCACACATGTTCAACCCTGAGGACAATTATCCTAGATCATCAATATCATATACCTAGAGATATTTAAGGAATAAAACTATTAAGGAAGCCCTGTCCCATTCATAAAATTTAATAAAAACCCCTCATAATTCTCAATATGAATGGTATACATGTCCAAAACCAATCCCTCAGCTATAATAGACTAAGGAAATAATTCTAGTTCAAATGAACATCATGGATTTAGAACATTGTTTGGTTTAACAAGTCAATTAATTTTTAATAATACATTTTAGAAAAAATGTTTTTACCATAGATGGTGAGACCATATATTCATTTACACATTAAACCATCATAAATACCATAGAGCTTGTACAAGGTAATACTTACCAAATTTTGAATCCTTTTATAATTTAAGTGTATCATAGAAACTCTGCCATGGGTTTTCCGAGTTCATCAATCAATGTTCAAAACAATCAAGACTATAAACTATGTTCATACATACAATAATTATTTATTAATCATTATTAATTAATTATATAATTTTATTAAAACAGTATCAATTAATTTAAAATTAATTAAGTTAATCATAAATGAACATAATTTCACAAGTTCATCTTATTGTTCTAAAAACACAGACAACAAGGTATAATCTAATTCCAATGCACCCTTAGTCATATAAAACATGAAATCCCAAATTAAATTTGTTGATTGAATAGAAAAATAAATTAATTTGTGATTAAAACTGGATAAAAATTCAAAATAGTGATGTACCATACCTAAAACAATGTGAAACAATATATAGAAAATATCTTGGGTTTTCTTCTCTCTAAGATTCATGAATTCCCCACCGATTAGAGAAATTTATATAATGCATTGGTGAAATTTTCTCTTAACCATAAACCAAAATAAGGTTATATTAGGGCACAAAAATGGGAGGAAATATAGGGGATGATACTCCCTATATTAAGAACAAAATTCCTCTAAGAATAACCACAAATTAATGGGAATTAATAGATACTAAGGTAGCTAACTAATATTGAATCCCATGCCTACTCCATAGATAAAAAAGAAAGATACTAGTGCCTAATTTTTAAGATAAAAAACACCCCATATGGGTATTATAGCTTTTATTAGTTGTTCATGTCATGAATACCATAGATAGAGGGTCCAACCATTATATAAAGTAATCTCCTGGAATGACCTCATTGCCCACACCATGAAATAACTATTGCTGGAATGTTCCAAAATATTGACTTCTTATCCCCACTTTATTCTCCACCCAAACACTTACTCAATTCATGTATCTTAAAACACCCCCAAAAACCTAATTTTAGGATTCAAAATTGATAATAATGTAATTTTAACCTCCAATTATCAAAATGAACCATCAACCAAAATGAAAATTTATATGCCACTAAAATTTCATATACCATCTGATCATGGGGTGCTACTATATATTAATACTTCAGGGTAGAGTGGATAAAACGTTATAATAACCAATCATATATTTCCGGACAACTATTTTTGGTTAGTATCATAATAGCTTGGGTTTTCAAGATAAGTGTTACCGAAGTCATACTCTAATAATGATTCATTAAATAGTTTCCTCACTTCATTACATTTTTTCCTTATATGAGATAATCCAAGATAAATTAATAGTTATGGTCACCTATAATGAATTTTGGAGGTCTTGAAAGGTTTTTTCATTGAAATGGATCAAATATGTAGTATTTTTTGTCGATTTAATATTACTATAAAATCTCATGTATTTATTTTACATGTACACATGATTCTAGCTATTTAGGTTGGAATCCCATTCAAAATAAATATGTTCAAACAATATTTAAGTGTAAAACTTTACATAAATACGAGTTTCTGTTAAATTCAAATATTATAATTCAAAAATATTGAAATATATCAAAATAAATCATAGGCATAAATTATGTCAGTATTAATAATTTAATGTATTAAAATCATATGAAATATACAATCTATACAAGAGTAATAATAGGGTGATAGATAGACAAGACCCACTTTTCATGAAAAGGAATAAGACTCTATGATATTAAGAATTCAATCCCAAAGTACCTTAAAAAGAAGATAATTTACATAACGTAGATTTAAATTGAAATATAATCTTAAAACCCAATACGTATAAATTAAAACCAACATCTTAATTTAATCTTAGAACATAGTTCAATCCCTAGATAATGTAGATTAAAACTAAATCAATTACCATACTTATCATGTAACTCCTTATATGCATATATAAAATTTTAAAAGTAGTTTAAAACTATAAACTAAGGTATACATTAACTCCAAATATAATAATTATATTATTGAATGAAAAAAAGGGAATAAATAAATAAATTATTAGTTAATATATTTAATCATGAGACAAATAATTATGAAAAATTAATATATATTAAAATTATAAATACATTATAATTAGTCATGAATTATGTACATTATATATATAAGCACAAATTATTTATATTTATTTCTAAAATGAAGAAATTTATATTATTATTTATAAGGAAATTTAATTAAATATATGTTATTAAATTAAATACAACAATTTTATATTCCAATTATATTTTGTATACATTTAACATAACCTAAATATCACATATTATGTATCTTTTAAACCTTTAACAGTTCAATTATCAAAACACATTTTGATATGGTTTAAATAATATCTCAAAATAAATAATATTCATTTTAAAATTTAAAATTAATAATAAAATATTTAATAATTTAAATATAAAATATATATTTTGAATGATTTTTTAATTTAAAAAATATTATACATTATAATAAAAATTTCAATATAAAAATATTATATATAAATTAAAAGTAATTTCATATAATTTGAAAAAGGTTTATAGTATTAACTTTTAATATTATGGAATACATTTTGAAAAAAATTTCACTAACATATAGTAATTAATGAAAAAAATGTTATAATTAATTAACTTATAAACATATATATAAATTAAAAAATATAGTAATATTCCTTTATTAATAATTTATAAAAAATTATAAATTATTGGAATAATTTTGTAACTGAAATTTAAGAAAAAACAAAACTTTATTAATATCATTCCCTAGTGAATCCACTATACCATAAAAGGTGATAGATATGTCACAACACATGAAATTGCAAACGACTCTAACAATAGTTTTCTAGGATTCAAAATTTGATTTACAAATAGTAAATATACCTAAATAATAATAAGATGTGGATTTCAACAATAATTACTTTCTAAATGGTCCCCATAAACTATTAATATCATATAAAAGTTTAACACCATTAAATTTTGGAATTTTTTTTGTAATTTAGAAATACACTAAATATCTTGTTTCACATGAACCACAAAACTAAAATGATCCATGACATATTAAATTTATACTATTATGGAATTATATATTAATAATAAAACCAATTTTTTATAAAAATATATTAATCTAATATTTTTTACATTTAGATGATAAATAATTAATATGATATATTATTAATGAATGATTTTTCTCAAATAAATTTTTTAAAAGGGGTTGATTATTTAATTCTATTATATTAAATTAAACCATTTTAAATAATTATTTTTTTTGATTTATTAATTCTAAATATATGAAATAATATATTTATATCATTTATGATATTTATTGGTATGAAATATTACTAAGAAGAATTATTGTTTAAAATAGATATTTTTCAATGAATTTGATTTTTCCTTATATACTGTACTTTAATCTCGAAGATAAATTTATTAAAATTTTCAATTTTAATATGATAAAAATAAATTAATATTTGGAATCATCATTTCATTATTATATTAGGATGATTTATTTTATATTTTACGAAAATAATTTTTTTAGGCAGATATTGAAAATAATATTAATTTTACAGATACGATCAGTTTTTATGAAATTAAAAAAACATAAGAAAAACATAGTGTTTTGAGAACTTTTTTCTTTAAAAATATATATTTTTCACTAATATAAATCATTTAATAAAAAAATTAGCACCCTTAACCGAGAGGCTTGGATATGGTTTCATAATACACTTACAACAACATAATTACGGCGAATCATATCCCGATGGACCAAAGGGATATATAGTCTTGGTAAACTAGATACACATATGAGTCTTTTATGAAAAATGAATACACGAATCATAACATGATTTTTTTATTTCAAGGAGAATAAATTCAGTACATATGGGATATCCTTGAATATAATTCTCAGCACGCTTCAATGAATCATCGGGAATGGAAACATAATAAGGGTGAGCTCAAATTCTCAGTAAGGGTATAGTACAGTGGAAGACATAATTAATCAAGAAGTATAAATCAATATATAAATGTGAATAATAGAGAACACAAGAAAATTAAATAACATGATAAAAAAAATAAATAGAAAATGTAATAAAATAAAAGCATAGTCCATTTATTCAATAAACTAATAATTAATTGAATCCACATAATTTATCATGTTAAAATATCTTCGATAATAAGTACATAATCATAATGAATTTAATGATGAATTATTGGGCAGCATGGCTCAGGCACATGAGGGACTCTACTGTCATGATCTCTCCTCCATATAGTTTAAAAATACAGGTTTAAACATATATAATTGTCATAACTAATTTTTATCATTACGACCTGTTGATGCATCTAGGGGCTATATATTGTCTCGGGCCCACTCATCACTTCATGTCTAAATATTCCTCATATCGAAAAATAAATTTAATTTACAAAAATTCACCTTTTACAATATCCTATTTGAATAACTATTATTAAATTACCTATATTTCTTTATATAGTAAATTAATATTTAATTTAATGACCATATTAAAAATGGTACTAAATTAATGAAATGAACATATGTATGATAAATGATATGGATATTTATGTGAAATTCAAAATCTAATGATCATAAAAAATTTAATTTTTCAAGGGGTCTAATAAAGGAATCCAGGAAATGAATGTAAATAATATCCTCTTCTTAGTCAATCATAAACTACATAGAGTATGAATATGTATGGAATCAATAAAACATATCCCATGTGATGTAAAAATATTGGTTGTTGTTATTGGTAAATGGTAACATTATATAAATATATTCTAAAAAATCCTAAATACTTTTTTTGAATAAAATATTAATATCATTTTATATGAAAATATATTTTTAAAAAAATTTCATTACAAATTATCCTTTTATTTTTTCAATGGATTATTTAATTATGTGAAGATGGGTAAATATATACATGGCATATAATATAAAAAATAATTCCTTTTACATGGTAAAATGGTTATAAAAATTAATTTCTAAGAAAGAGAAAATAATATTCCTTTGAAAAAAATTGTAGAAGAATAAAAAGAGATATATTTATTTAATAAATATTTTTATATTTTATTAAAAAATTTGAAAACATTTTAATAAAATAAGGTTATTAGATGAAAATAGGCTCTCTGGCTAAAGAGGGAAATAACGTTGGGATTTCATAAAGGCATTTTATAAAATAATTTTAAGTAGAATGGAGTGGAAATTTGTAATATTGCATATAAAGTGTCATTAATAACCACATAATAATAAAATTATTAATTTAAAAATTATCAATTAATATCATCTCATGGTAATTCATGTGTAAATTATCCCAAAAAAATGAATTTCTAAAGTAAACACTTCAAAAGACCAAATTACTGATGTGAGAATCCATCAATAAAGATATTGTGTCTTTAAAATTTAAATCAATATAAGAAAATTAGAAATAAAACAATATATATTAAAAATATATAACACTCATAATCATATAATATCAATGACAAGTAAGATGTGATATAACATAATGAAAATAAATTAGGTTATGAAATTATTTTCCACATGGAAATGCTTAATTTAAAACCCCTTAGATGAAATAATTAAAAATGAAACTCATAATATCATGAAAAATTGATAAATAATTATATTACCGGAAAATTTGTAATTATTTACACTATATATAATAAATTAGGTTCACAAAAAAAAAGTAAGTCTCAATGAATAGAAATTAAGACGAAGTCCCTTATTACACGGTAAATTTTGAATTGGAAGACTCAAAAGTAATAATATTAAAATGAAAAATTTAAATTAAAATAAGATAAAATAATTCATTATATAGTATATCAAACATCCAGGTAGGTACACCAAACAAAATAATGAAGTTGTTCGAATAGAAAATTCTTTAGAGTGAGAAAAGTGAGACAAGAATCCCTCACCTTGCTTTCCATTTGGGGTGAAAGGCATTTCACCTCTTGTATAATGGTTTTAAACATGTCAATAAATTATTTAAGAACCATATTAATATTTATAATATCAAGTATTATCTTTTTATAACATATTATTTCTAATTTTTCAATAATAATTCATTATTTGTAACTATTTTGAGTATTAACATATCAGTTTGTAAAGTGTGATTTAACTTTTTTTCTTGTTGTTTTTTAATTAGATCATTATTTAATATTATACAAAATAAAAAATTGTTTAAATAAAATATATATACATTATATATTTATTTATAATAATCAATAGAAATTTGAGATAAGAAATGAAATGCAAAATTCATGGAGACAGTAGGCCGTACATACTCAAGAGCGGCACTTTAACTTTTTTAGCATATTTTAATTAATGAAAAGTAAATTATATTTATTTATATTATAATTAAGATATAATATTTTTGTCTTATATGTTACTTATTTTAATAAAATACAACCATTATACATTACATGTACAGTGTGAATGAATCACATCATATTTGGGGGGGGGGGGATTAGTCTACATTTCTACAAATGATATTATCAAATTAAAAAAAATAAATGTAGGTGGTATATAAAAATTACAGAAGAATAAGGAGATTATAAATACCATATATATAATCTAAAATTATTTTTTATATCATTATTACCACCATGATATGTGTCAAAGGGATAATGAAAAATCATCATTTTGTGAGGCCATAGTACTTCATACACATAAATGATAAGTTCGTTCCCCCATTTGATGGAAGTGTGCGTAGTTATAGGTATAAAACTTATGATAACAAAGTATTTATATATTTAGGATATTTTATTAATTATATAATAATTTAGGAATAATATATTAGTGTGGGGAGAAGGAAATAAAATGAAAGTGATCATTGAAGATTTTTTTATCATTTTCAGGTAACTCCTTTTGGTTTATACCAAAAGGCCTCCTTATATTAATTTATTCACAACTTTAGGATAATATTATAAGATGAGTGATATTTTTAGATTATATGATCAATTTTTGGATGATCCGATAGGCTTTAATTGTGTGAATAAGTGTGAAGGTTGAGCTCTTTTTAATAGTGGCGGAGGAGTGGCATTCTTGTAAATTTTCCAAAAATGATTTCCACAAGAGTTTTTCCTATGTCATGTCTGTCCAATAATTTTCCAAATTATTGATATGATATTATAGTTTATATATATAAACATAAAATTTATTTCTAATATGTTTTAAGGTCATTTATTCACTTATGTATAAGGTTTTTTTCATTGTTAATCTAATATTTCTATTAATCACTCTAATTAATTTTAATCACTTTCACTAATATTTTTTTTGAAATAACAATGATAAAAATATAAAACATTATAAATTTTTATGATTAAAAAAATGGAATATATTTTTCCAAACTAAAATATTTGATGTAGTAAAAATTAATTTAAATTTATTCCCGCAAACGGGACGACAAAACATGGTTTTAAATTAAAACCATTGTGAAGGTTGCTCAGTTTTTATACCAAATTTCAATGTTAAATTGATTAAAATTTCTGAAATTGGATAAATTTATATAAAATTGATCTAATTAATCTTTTAAACCAATTAAAAATATAATTTATCCGTAATAGTAAATTAAACTAAAAAACTATTTTAGATTAAGATTCATTATTTTTCACTATTCTTCAAAAAATGAAACCTCACAAAAACTACTATAAATTCACCCATAGATAATATGGATGTTAATATTTAAAAAATGATCCTTATTTTGATATATAAAATTTATAAATGTTCAAAAAGTTGGATATAAAACAGGTTTACCATTAAAACGTGGGAAATTTTCCTTTATTAAAATTTTTGGTTTTTTGACGTAATGTAGGGTTTTTTCCGATCTTATGCATATCAAATATAATCAATGAATGTAAGAAGCTTTTATGAATATATAACATATATATTTAATTAATATAATTCCCTATTTTACCTAATTTAATTTATTAATATAACATGCTATTGTGAGGATAAAACTATTTTATTTATATTCTTTCAGTTTATATTTTCATTTGTAATTAATTGGTAACCAATGAATTAATATTATATTTGTGTCAACCTTATATTTTCATATGTTTTTAAATTATATATTAATCCTTTAATTTAATTTATAGGTTATGTGTTATTATATGAAATAATAATTTCTTATTAATGTATTGTTGTTCAGTAAAATATGATATTGCATGTAAAATAGGCCATTGAAGAAACTCATTGCTACATAAAAAGCATGATAAATTATTATCATGTGAATTAAATGAAATATTATGGGTTAATTTTATTTAAAATAGTAAATATATTATGAATTCTTCATGATATTAAATTCACTTACTCTCTTGGTGATGTGTGCCATATATTCAATCTAATACATTGCTCTTACTGTAGAATTCCAGGGCATTACATTCTAACCACTTATAAATTGTGTCCTCAATAATTAAACTCAATCCTAGTAATAGAATTTTTGATATTTACTATGTTGAAATATCAAATTGTGGGATGTTTTGGTAAATATCTTCTAGAAAATAGTGAATATGATTTCCAAAGGTGACTTGGACTAACATGAAACTTTATCTCTAAATCGAAATACATTAGTGGCAAGTAGAGACTATTACATATAGGACAAGTGTAAATATTTATATAGATTTGTTGATGTTATAAATCATACAAAAGGTAACGAACCGTAGAATGTTTTTTCCCCAAATCCATAAATCAATTATCATTTAAAATAACAATGTTTTAACAAAAAAAAATTATTTGGTAGAATTATTTATTTTAAGATTCTTCTAATATTGTTGACGAATTGTTTATTGAACCACAATATTACAAAATACAATCAGTTGATATATTTCTATAAAAACAATGTCATCCCTTGGTTGTGCTTAAATAAAATTATAATTCATACCTTACATTATGAAATAGATATCCAAAAAATAACATTAGTGGATGGAGCTCTAAAATACATGTTTATTGGATTCTAAGACCCATAAAAAAATTCATTATATATGACTATATCTATTCTTAAAAGAAAATATGGTTAAAAAATTAATGACTAAACCTAATAAGCAATACCAATAGTTCATCATTAATCTATATTCACTAATTTTTTCAACCAAAATCAATGAAATATTAACTAGGACATTACATAGGCCAGTGGTAGGCATGAACCCCTTATATTCTTTTGGTCACAGGTTCATGTCCCACAGCCTTTCCTGATGTGATGGGTTGTCTCATGACATACATGTTGTCCTTTTTTAAAACCATATTAATATAATTTACAAAATAAATATGATGGAAGTCCTTTAAATTTAGAGAATAAATATAATTTTAATAATGTTATTCCAAACAACACCAATACATAAATACTTTATCATTTTATTTCCACAATGGTAATTCTATGGTTTAAGGTTTAACCAAGGTCCTTAATTTTCATTATTTATTAAAATAATTCATAATGGACTCTAAATATAATGTGAATTATTCTAACCATATCCCCAAGAGTGTCAAACTAGGTGCATAGTAAGGAATATAGTCGTGTACCAGGTTATGCTTGAGTCATGCCCGACACACCTTTTTAAATTTCTTAAACCTATGTACATCTGTGAAAAAAACAAAAAAACATATTATATATAGATATGGATGTATTAATATTAATACCTATATAATCTCTTCCACACATAAATTCTAGGATGTTATTTTATACCTATCCTAAAATTATGCCCTAAGGTTATTTTATTTAATCTTTTGTTTTCCCTAGTATAGTTTCAAATGAATCTACTAAATTTTCTATAATACTAGTTATACCTTCATGAACCCATAATTCTAGATCCAGTGTCATTCTACCATTACATTTCAATGATCAGAAGGATTAAAATCCCTCAGGTCCAAAGAGTATAGTAGAATTGTTAAAACATATACATATATGAGTCTTGTATTACAAATGATTACACTAATTACAAATTTTTATTTTTAGGAGAATTATTTTCTTCCATATTTTTTATAGATTAAAATCTCTCTTAGCACACCTCAAGGAATATTTCGAAAATAAATCATAATATCGGTGAACTCAAATTCTTAGTAAGGGTAACGTAAAGTGGAAGAAATAATGGATCAATAAGAATAAATAAACATAGATATGTGAATAAATAAGAAATATAGAATTTAAATAAATGGATAATAAAAACTAATTATAAAAAGATATGAAACTGGAAACACATTCTATTTATTCAATAAATAAGAAATTAAATGAATCAATATTTTTTCAGGTGAAAATATCATGGATAATTGTTTTTGAAAAAAAATAATGGAAATGCTTCATTATTGGACATAATGTCTAAGGAACATGAAAAACTCAATTGTTTAGATTTATTGTCTAGATAGTTTAAAACTATATGTAGAAACCTATTTAATTTTCATAACTAATTTGTATCCTAATAACCTATCAACACATCAAAGGGATATATAATTTTTGGTCCCCAGCTGCTAGAAAATGTCCAAAGCATTACTAATCTCCAATAATAGAATTAATTGATAACAATATTATAACGACCCATACTTTACATAAATTTTCATTACTTCATAATTTAAGCACACTTATTACAACATATAACAAAACCAGGAAAGGACCGTATATGTATAGAGTCTTTAGAAACTGGGAAACATAAACAACTAGTTCATAAAGAATCTACTTTGCCTCCTATTTATTTCATCATATCTAGAGTCCCTTTTTGGAATATCCTACTTAATAACCTTCTTCCTGACCTGGGGAAATAAAACATACAAAAGGGTGATCTCAAATGCTCAGTAAGGGTAACCAAAATAAATATCAATCACATCATATACATAAGAACATAACTCTTGGAAATCTTAACCAGCAAAAGAAATCATAATTTCATAACATGGGATAAATCATAGTAGTGAAATATAATCCCAATAATAATAACTTAAAACATGAAACTTTGTGGAATACACACATAATCATAGAGAATCATTTCTTGTTAGTCAAGACTGATTTCCAAGACTATCTTAGTGGACAAAGTCCATTTCTGAACCGAGTTCACTCCTCGTTTCAGTCCTGTTTCACTGAACCGGTTAAACCTTCCGTTCTAGACATGTCTATCTCATGAGATATAAAATATTTTTCCAATTCATTGTAGGGAGATATAGGTCCCACCCATTTCATAATGATACCATTCTTATGTGTTCCACAAAATCAGAAACCATACATCATACCATAACCCTTGTAATAAAAATGGGAATCTTAAACATCGTGACATCATAAAACAATTCATATAAGATAAAGAAATTCATAAAAAAATAATTCCATCACAAAATAATAAAATAAATGTAATAATAGGGATATAAATAGAACCCTTTATTATCTTAGATGGAAAATAATTTTGATAAAACACTAGAACTCCATTCTTGATGAAAATATCCTTTCTGCTTCAAAAACACTTTTCCTTTCATAACATGTTGTACAATTATAAACTAAAAGAAGTTGATTAAAAATAAACTTGAAAACTTGTAAAGGAAGATTCTTGGAAATAATGTTTTAAAAATCCATTCATGCCGTATATGTTAAAAAAACATTCTTCATACTTTTGTCGGAAAAGTCAAAAAGTACCTCGTACAAAAAACGACAAAAGTTTTCTTTCATATCCTTTACTAAAAACTCACCGAAGGGTAAAATTGGATTTAAAAAATTTTAGGTGGATGGAAATAATATTACATATTGAGGAAACATGGATGTGGATGATAAAATACACCCCAGAAATACTAAAGTATAAACAATCTTGGATAAAAATGAGATTGTGATATTTCCCTTACCTTAGGTCCGATTTGCCTCGTAAGTGTCCGAACCTCCTGTATAATGATTTAAATAATGTTATTGACTTATTCCAGAATCATAATTATTGTTATGATATCATATATGGTAATATTCTTAGCTTCTTAGTAGTAATATTTCATTGTTACTTGTTACTCGGGTGTTTATAACTTTTTGTTCTTATGCATGTTTTGTCAAATAAATTCTTATTCTTATCTTTAGGTTATAGATACATCATTTACAGAATGGTATTAATGTACTATATATCATATTTATTCATTAAATTCATTTATATAATCATTATTCAATGAAGATCATGTAGAACTAATCGCAGAACATCGTGGAGACGGTATTCCGTATGTACGCACGAGCGATGTTATCGTTCCCATGATCATGGAATTGTATTGGAGTGTATGTATACTATTTCAGAATCAATATCACTTTAAAATAATCATATATAGTACTTATTTACACCATTATACCCATCCAATTAAGGTGGTGGGGGAAAATAGATTACAACACGGCGTGGAGACGGTATTCCGTACGTACGCACGCGCGATGATTTTGTTTTCCATAGGATGGATAGATGTTGAAATATGGTTGTTTAATACTTATAATAACATATCGGTATATGAGTGATACTGATGTTATTACTTAATAATGAAACAACTAAATAAGAATATGTTGAAGAAGAAAGAATTTGGAAAGGATCGGTAATGGATATTACCTCTTTTTGACGCGCCTCTTCTTAACCTCCTCTTAGGGGACTAGGGTTGGTCTTTGAAGAAGACCAAAACCTCTAGGATTATTCTAGGGAAGTGTGGAAGTGAAATGGGTAGGGTTTGGCTTATATTGAAGCCTCATATTGGTGTGAGGAGGAGAGGGAGGAGGTGCCCTTTTATAAGTGAGGAGAGGGGCATCTTTGGAAATTTAAGAAATATTAGTTTATATTAAATCCCAACCCCACATAAAAACTTCCAAAATGACTCATATCTAAATTTTAGATGATATGGGGTTGTAATATCATCAACAAATAAAATTTAGACATGTTAGGAATTTATTTTAAACATTACCATCATGATTTATCCTTATTTATCAATTTAATTTTATTTGTGGTAATAATATTCTAAATTTTAAATTATTATTAATAATTACATATGTGTTGTGAATTTTCCATAATTTGACACTTTATGACATTGTAGACCATATAAATTTTAATTTATAATTTTTAAATATTTTTGTGATTTTTAAACAATTTTATAATATGTTATTTTTATAAAATAACAATAGTGTCAATTTTGAAACTATTCATTTATTTGAATTTAAATAAAATATATACAGAGTATATGTTAGAAATAAAAGCTTTATTAGATTAATAAAATGTCACATGTATCTATAAAATTATTGGATTACATTAAATAGTGTATATAATAATTATTTTAATATTTTAAAACAATTTATTTGATATTTTAAATAATAAAATAATTTCAACATCACTATTGTGTCATAATTAATGATACTTATTTAATCCATAAAATTTTTAAATAACTTAATATGATATAGATAATTGTATTATCTTTCTGGAGACTATTCATGTTTGAAGTTTCATTAAGTTTATCACCAATTTAAAATTATTATACTTATAAGATTTAAGAAAGTGACATGTTGTCACATTCTTTGGTTTTAATAATAATTAAATTATTTTTATGGAAAAAAGTTTTTTAAATTAATCTAATCCGACCATTAGGTGATATGGGTCGACTTTTTGTGATCCAATAGGATTTTGGCAGGTGTTAGGGTAATTTTACAATCTTATATTTACCCTTAATTACCCGATTTACCTTTAACTATGCTAAATAAAATTTACCGTAGTTACTATTCATAATGCCCAAAAATAAAAAGTAGCCTATTAACATAATTTTGACCCACTTATTCTGAATATGGAATCCATTTTTCAAAATTCAAAACATATAAGTTGCAGTAATTAATTTAAAATAAATCCCGTTGTTAAGAAAATGGGTTTTAGAAGTTAAAACATTGCCAAAGATTTAAATTTTTTTACCTATGAATTCAATGAGAAATTAATTCTAATGACATACCTTATATTAAATGGTAAAAATATATTATTTCTATACTTTAAAACCATTCAATATTATAATTTAACCATATAAATTATCTCAATGAAACAAGTTTTTTTTAATTAAAAATTAGTGTATTTTTAATATTCATCAAAATATAAAAGATATCAGAAAAATATCAATAATTTATCCAAAGTAAATTTTTATATCCTGATTCAAAAGAAGAATTTTATTTTTTCAAATTGAACTTATAAATGTGTCAAAAACTAGACATAATGTGGGTGCGCCATCAAAAGGAAGCAAAACTGCATTTTTTGATAAATACTTATTTTACCCAAAAAAATTAGTTTTTTCTCTTACCATGTTCTAGAAAATTTGTAAGATGAATAAGAATGTTATAAAATTTAAAATTCAGTTAATACTATTCATAATGGCTAGTTTATAATATTATAATAATATATCTTTTTTTAGTGAAACTCGATATTGCGTACTACACACGCTATCGAGGAAGGTCGCGATTACGTGCAGCGAAAGATTCCTTTGATGTTTTATATAACATAAAAACAAAATATTTTTCATAAAAGTCTCGGGTGTTACATTTACCCCCCTTAAAATGAATTTTGCCCTCGAAATTCGTCAGTTTGTAACAAACAGATGAGGATACCTCTCCCTCATCATATCCTCAAACACCCATGTAGCTTCTTCTAATTAGTGGTTCCTCCATAAAACTTTCACCAAGCGAGTGGTCTTGTTTCGTTGGAATTTTTCACTACGATCCAGAATCCCTATCGGTTGTTCTTCATTAGAAAGATCTTTCTCTTGCGGTACAACTTCTGAGCTGAGTACATATGAAGGATCAGGTATGTACTTTCTCAAGAGAGATACATGGAACACGTCGTGAACTTGAGAGAGATTCGGTGGAAGCGCCAATCGGTAAGCTACCTTCCCAACATGATCCAGTATTTCGAAAGGACCGATATATCTAGGGCTCAACTTCCCCTTCTTTCCAAATCTCATGACCCTCTTCCAGGGAGATATTCGTAAGAACACTTTATCACCCACTTCAAACTCTAGGTCTTTTCTTTGGTTGTCGGCATAACTTTTCTGTCGACTCTAAGTAGCTCTTATGTGTTGTTGAATAGATCGTACCTTTTCTACCATCTCATCAACAATATCGGGTCATAATAGATTTCTTTCCCCAACTTCATCCCAGCAAATTGGAGTCCTGCATTTCTTTCCATAGAGAGCTTCAAAAGGAGCCATCTGAATACTAGAGTGAAAGCTATTATTATAAGAAAATTCCACCAAAGGTAGGTTTTGATCCCAACCACCTTCAAAATCCATATAGCAAGGTCTCGACATATCTTCTAGATTTTGAATTGTTCTCTCAGACTGACTGTCTGTCTGAGGATGATAAGCAGTGCTGAAACTCAACTCTGTATCCAGAGTATGCTGAAGACTTCGCCAAAACTTTGAGGTAAATCTCGGATCCCGATCAAATATAATAGAAAGTGGTATGCCATAAAATCTTACCACTTTATTCACATATATCATGGCTAGCTGATCTAGAGAGAAATCCTCTCTAATAGCGATGAAGTGTGCAGACTTTGTAAGACGATCAACTATGACCCAGATAGCATTATTGCCTTTGGATGTTTTAGGAAGTCCTGTGACAAATTCCAGAGTGATGTTTTCCCATTTCCATTCGGGTATGGGTAATCGTTGTAACATCCCCTTAGACTTCAGTTTCTCAGCTTTAACTTGCTGACAAACAAAGATTCGAGAGACATATTCAGCAACATCTCTTTTCATGCCATCCCACCAGAAGTACTCTTTCAGGTCCCTATACATCTTCGTACTTCCAGGATGAATAGAGAATGAAGAAATATGAGACTCATCCAGCAGCTCCTTCTTTAATTCAGGGATGGGAGGAACACAAACCTGATTCCTGAACTTTATTATCCCATCACAATCAGGTTTGAATTCATGAACATTTCTCACCTTCTTTTGTAACTTGACATCTTCTTTATGTGCCTATTTAATCTTCACATGTATAGATGGTTGAACATTCATTTGAGAAAAATATGATTTTTCACCTTTCATTATAATTCCAAGATCCATCCTTTGTAAATCCAGAAATATTGGATCTTTTGTGATCCTCATCATGGATAAACTGGCATGGTCTTGTCGACTTAATGCATCTGCCACCTTGTTTGCTTTCCCAGGGTGGTAATGAATTGAGCAGTCGTAATCCTTAATCAGCTCCAACCATCTTCTTTGGCGCATATTCAACTCCTTTTGTGTGAAAAAATACTTTAAACTTTTATGATTAGTACAAATATCACACCTTTCACCATAAAGGTAATTCCTCCAAATCTTTAATGGAAAGATTACCGCAGCTAACTCCAAATCATGAGTTGCGTAATTTTTCTCATGTATTTTCAACTGTCGTGAGGCATAAGCTATCACCATATCATTTTACATAAGAACATACCCAAAACCCTTCTTGGATGCATCACTGTAGATCACAAACCTTTCTCCACTACAAGGTAGTGTGAGCACAGGTGCACTAGATAACCTTCTTTTCAACTCCTTGAAATTCTCTTCACATTCCTCCGTCCAAACAAACTTAAATCTATTCCGGGTCAACTTGGTGAGTGTATTAGATAATAGTGAAAAATATTTCACAAAACGTCGATAATATCCAGCCAAACCAAGAAAACATCGGATCTCAGTCACTGTTGTTGGTCTCGACCATCTTTCGATAACCTCTGTTTTTGCTGGATCCACAGATATCCCCTCTTTTGAGATTATGTGACCCAAAAATGAAAATCTTTGAAGCCAAAATTCACACTTGGTAAATTTGGCATAATGCTTCTCCTTTGTCAGGGTCTTCAATATAATTCTCAAGGGATCTTCATGTTCTTCCTTGATCTTTGAATATACAAGAATATCGTTTATAAAGACTACCAGAAACTGATCAAGATAGTCTCCAAAGACTCTATTCATCATATCCATGAAGATATAAGGGGAATTAGTTAGAACTAATGGAATCACTATAAATTCATAGTGTCCATACCTTGTACAGAAAGTCGTCTTTGGTATATCCTCCCTTTTGACCCTTAATTGGTGAGACCCTGAACGATGATCAATCTTGGAAAAGTATTGAGCTCCTCGTAGTTGGTCAAATAAGTCATCAATGCGTGGGAGAGGATATTTTTTCTTGATAGTGATATTTTTAAGTTCTCGATAATCAATGAAGAGTCTCATTGATCCATCTTTTTTCTTAAAAAACAGAACAGTTGCTCCCCAAGGTGACACATTAGGGCGTATGAACCCCTTATCAAGATTCTCTTGGAGTTGCTTCTTCAATTCATGCAAATCAATTGGGGCCATTCTATAAGGTGTCTTTTAAATAGGCAAAGAACCTGGTATGAGTTCTATTGAAAACTCAACTTCACGATTTGGTGGGAGACCCGGTAATTCCTCCGGAAAGACATCATTAAACTCTCGTACAATGGGCATATTATTAATCGTGAGTTTCTCACCAACCATTTGAGATAAATAACCTTCATTTAGTGGAATCAATACACATAAAATGGAATAAATTTCCACTGGAAGGTTGATTTCATCCTTGCATCGATAGACGATCATAGATTGATCTGGAATATGAAATGTGACTTCCCTTCTATGGAAATTGATATGAGCTCCGTGTATAGAAAGCCAATCCATGCCAAGAATCACATCAAATTCCGCTATAGGATGGATGACAAGATTTGCAGGAAGTACTTTCCCACAAAAATCAATTGGAGAAGAATTATAAACTTTTGATGCGACTGTTGTCCCATAAGGGGTTGTCACAGATAACTCAACATCTATCTGTTGAGGTGATACGGTGATATCCTTAGAAAATTATTCATAAATAAAGGAGTGGGTGGATCCATAATCAAATAAAACAGTTGCTACTTTGGAGTTGATGGTAAGTGTACCTTTCACCACATGGTTATCGTACTCCACATCGCTGATAGAAATTTCAAGTGACATTCCTTTGTCTTTAGCCTTAAGAGTTTTTTGACGTCGACCATCATCATCAACCCTTGGATTTGGGCATTGATTGGAATAATTCCCCATCTCCTTGAACATGAAACATTGAAGTGTAGTAGGTTTATTCTGTGTGTCCCTTCCTTTGTTTGCATCATTAGACATCTTCTTCCCATCATTGCGGCATTCAAATGCCTAATGACCTTCCTTTCCACATTTGAAACATTTACTTCTCCCTTTAAGAAAACTCCCTCCATGTTTCTTTCCACACTTTGAGCATTAGGGAAAGCTCATCTTCTTTTCAGTGTGATCTTTATATTTTCCTTTGAATTCCATTTTCCTCTTCTTATCAAACCCATATGACTGATGGGTTACTCCAATCTCCATCTCGAATTTGAGAGCACATCGAACGATTTCCTCATAGTTATTGAAGTTCCTTATGGATAACACCCTTCAAAGACTTGGTTTTCAGCCACTAAATAATCGATCGATCTTACTCTCAGGTTGGATAATAATACTAGAAGTGTACCTTGCAAGTCTTGTAAAATTTGCTTCATAAATACCAACAAATTCATCATCATTTTGCTTCAGTTCAAGAAACTCTTTCTCTATCTTCGTTCGAATAACACGAGGGAAGTACTTATTGGAAAATAAGTTCTTGAACTCGACCCATTACATGGACTCAATTTAATCCCTTTGCCTCGTATTCTTAATAAAAAACCACCATTGATAAGCATCTCCTTCCAAAAAATACACTGTTAGGATGACTTTATCATGTTCAGAACATTGAATAACTAAAAATATCTTTTCAGTAGTACTAGTCCATTGTTCAGCAACTAATGGATCAGTAGACCCGCTGAAAGAAGGTGGACGCTGCCTCATGAAGGATTCAATAGAATGTTTCTCCTTCCTTTGCTCATTTGGAAGTCCTACATGATTCATAGCTTGAGAAAGTTGTGTGAGCATGGCTACAAGATTTTTCATTCCAACTCCCATAACGTTTGGTTGCTCAGGGGGGCAATCATTGCATTGCCAGTTGCATTCCGCATTAACACGGTTCCTTTGGGTTCCAACCATTGTCTAAAACCAAGAATAATAGTGTGAGCAACACTAATTATAATAGGAAAACCACATAATGAATAATAAAATTTCACACTTAAGGTCTTATCATAGGTTGTTCATGGCCATTTCTAAAACACTAAGATTGTGTTCTATGCTTATACTTATCCTTAGGATTCTTACTAAGGCTTTCACATCCTAGTTTCCAAAGGTTGACTATACCTTTCCTCTGATACCAACTATAACGACCCATACTTTACATACATTTTCATTACATTAGAATTTAAGAACACTTATTACAACATATAACAAAACCAGGAAAGGACCGTATAGGTATAGAGTCTTTAGAAAATGGGAAACATAAACAACTGGTTCATAAATAATCTACTTTGCCTCCCATTTATTTCATCATATCTAGAGTCCCTTTTTGGAATATCCTACTTAATAACCTTCTTCCTGACCTGGGGAAATAAAACTTACAAAAGGGTGAGCACAAATGCTCAGTAAGGGTAAACAAAAGAAATATCAATCACATCATATACATAAGAACATAACTTTTGGAAATCTTAACCTGCAAAAGAAATAATAATTTCATAACATTGGATAAATCATAGTAGTGAAATGTAATTCTAATAATAATAACATAAAACATGAAACTTTGTGGAATACACACATAATCATATAGAATTATTTCTTGTTAGTCAAGACTAATTTCCAAGACTATCTTAGTGGACAAAGTCCATTTTTGAACTGAGTTCACTCCTCGTTTCAGTCCTGTTTCACTGAACCGGTTTAACCTGCCGTTCCAGCCATGTCTATCTCATGAGATATAAAATCTTTATCCAATGAATTGGAGGGATATATAGGTCCCACCCATCTCATAATGATACCATTCTTATGTGTTCCACAAAATCAGAAACCATACATCATAACATAACCCATGTAATAAAAATGGGAATCCTAAACATCGTGACATCATAAAACAATTCATATATGATAAAGGAATTCATAAAAATATAATTCCATCACAACATAATCAAATCAATGTAACAATAGGGATAGAAACATAACCATTTCTTATCTTATATGGAAAATAATTTTGATAAAACACTTGAACTCCATTCTTGAGGAAAATATCCTTTCTGCTTCAAAAACAGTTTTCCTTTCATAACATGTCGTACAATTCTAAACTAAAATAAGTTGATTAAAAATAAACTTGAAAACTTTTAAAGGAAGCTTCTTGGAGATAATGTTTTAAAAATCCATTCATGCGGTATAAGTTAAAAAAACATTCTTCATACTTTTGTCGGAAAAGTCAAAAAGTACCTCTTACGAAAAACGAGAAAAGATTCCTTTCATATCCTTTACTAAAAACTCACCGAAGGATAAAATTGGATTTCATCAATTGTAGGTGGATGGAAATAATATAGCATATTGAGGAAACAATGATTTGGATTATAAAATACACCCCAGTAAATACTAATGTATAAACAATCTCGAATAAAAATGAGATTGTGATATTTCCCTTACCTTAGGTCCGATTTTCCTCGTAAGTGTCCGAACCTCCTGTATAATGATTTAAATAATGTTATTGACTTATTCCAGAAACATAATTGTTGTTATGATATCATATATGGTCATATTATTAGCTTTTTAGTAGTAATATTTCATTGCTACTTGTTATTCGGGTGTTTATAACTTTTTGTTCTTATGCGTGTTTTGTCGAAGAAATTCTTATTCTTCTCTTTAGGTTATATATACATCATTTCCAGAATTTTATTAATTTACTATATATATTATTTATTCATTCAATTCATTTATATAATCATTATGCAATGAAGATCATGTATAATGAATCACATCACATCGTGGAGACGGTATTCCGTATGTACGCCCGAGCGATGATATCATTCCCATGATCGTGGAATTGTATTGGAGTGTATGTATACTATTTCAGAATCAATATAACTTCCCAATAATCATATATAGTAATTATTTACACCATTATACCCATCCAAGTAAGGTGGTGGAGGAAAATAGATTACACCACGGCGTGGAGACGATATTTCGTACGTTCGCACGCACGGTGATTTCATTTTCCATAGGATGGATAGATGCTGAAATAGGGTTGTTTCATACTTATAATAACATATAAGTATATGAGTTATAATTATGTTATTACTTCATAATGAAACAACTAATGAACAAGATGTTGAAGAAGAATGAATTTGGAAAGGATCGATAATGGATATTACCTTTTTTTGATGCGCCTCTTCTTAACCTCCTCTTAGGGCACTAGGGATGGTCTTTGAAGAAGACCAAAACCTCTAGGATGATTATAGGGAAGTGGGGAAGTAAAATGGGCAGGGTTTGTCCGATCTTGAAGGCTCAAATTGGTGTGAGGAGGAGATGGAGGAGGTTCCCTTTTATAAGGGAGGAGAGGGGCACCTTTGGAAATATAAGAAATATTAGATTATATTATATCCCAAACCCACTTAAAAACTTCCAAAATTACTCATATCCAAATATTAGATGAGATAGGGTTGTAATCTCATCAACCAATAAAATTTAGACATGATAGGAATTTATTTTAAACATTACCAACGTGATTTATCCTTATTTATTAATTTTATTTTATTTTTGGGAATACTTTTCTAAATATTATATTATTATTAATAATTTCATATGTGTTTTGAATTTTCCATAATTTGATGCTTTATGAAATTTTCGGCCATAAAAAATTTAATTTATAAATTTTAAATTTTTTTGTGATTTTTAAACAATTTTATAATATGTTATTTTTATAAAATAACAATAGTGTCAATTTTGACACTATTCATTTATTTGAATTTAAATAAAATATATATAGAGGATATGTTCGAAATAAAAGCTTTAATAGATTAATAAAATGTCATATGTATCTAGAAAATTAGTTTAGCACATTAAATATTGCATATAATAATTATTTTAATATTTTAAAACCATTTATTTGATATTTTAATTAATAAAATAATTTCAACATCACTATTGTTTCATAATTAATGATAATTATTAAATCTCTAAAAATTATAAATAAATTCCTATGATGTATATAATTGTATTATCTTTCTGGAGAGTAATCATGTTCTATGTTTCATTAAGTGTATCACCAAATTAAAAGTATTATACTTATAAGATTTAAGAAGGTGACATGTTGTCGCATTCTTTGGTTTTAATAATAATTAAATTATTATTATGGAAAAAAGTCTATTAAATGAATCTAATCCGACCCTTAGGTGATATGGGCCGACTATTAGTCATCGAATAGTATTTTGGAATGTGTTAGGGTAATTTTATAATCTTATATTTACCCTTAATTACCCGATTTACCTTTAACTATGGTAAATAAAATTTACCGTAATTACTATTCATAATGCCCAAAAATAAAAAGTAGCCTATTAACATAATTTGGACCCACTGATTCTAAATATGGAATCCATTTTTCAAAATTCAAAACATATAAGTTGCAGTAATTAATTTAAAATAAATCCCGTTGTTAAGAAAACAAGTTTTAGAAGTTAAAACATTGCCAAAGATTGAAATGTTTTTACATATGAATTCAATGTGAAATTAATGCTAATGACATAAATTATATTAAATGGTAAAAATATAATCTATCTATAATTTAAAACCATTCATTATTAAAATTTAACCATATAAATTATCTCAATGAAAAAAGTTTTTTTTAATTAAAAATTAGCGTATTTTTACTATTCATAAAAGTATGAAAGTTATCAAAAAAATATCAAAAAACTTATCCAAAGTAAATTTTTATAACCTAATTAAAAATAAGAATTTTATTTTGTCAAATTGAACTTATAAATGTGTCAAAAACTAGATATAATGTGGGTGCGCCATCAAAAGGCGGCAAAACTGCATTTTTTGATAAATACTTATTTTACCCAAAAAATATTATTTTGTTCTCTTATCATGTTCTAGAAAATGTGTAAGATGAATAGTAATGTAATAAAATTTAAAATTTAGTTAATACTATTCATAACGGATAGTTTATAATATTATAATAATATATCGTTGTTTAGTGGAAATCGGTATTGCGTACTACACACGCTATCGAGGAAGGTCATGATTGCGTGCAGCGAAAGATTCCTTTGATGATTTATATAACATAAAAACAAAATATTTCTCATAAAAGTCTCGGGTGTTAAAAATATTACTGATCAAATATTTGAAATGAATAAAGAATACAGATTTAACAATAATTCAATATATTTTCAAATAACATTAAATGTAAACACCATATGAAAAATGGTATATGGTTTAGCAGATTAATATATCCATTATAAATGATATGGTTAATTAGGGGATATTAAATGTCTAATGATTATTAGAAATTGAATATTATAAGGGGACTAACAATGATATCAAATAAGTGAAAGTCAATACTGTCCTTGGCCAAATTAGTCATAACCCATATAGAGTAATAATAAGGATGGTATCAATACAACATATCCCAAATTGAGTAAAAATAAAGTGTAGTTATCATGGATTAATGGAAACATTACAAAATATCTTTTAAAAACACTCTTGAGGAAAATACCCATTTTTATCCTGATTTTTTTTGAAATAATTTTTATTGAAAATATAATTTTTATTATTTCATTTAAAAAGTAACCTAAAATTTTTTTAAATGAATTATAAATTATGTTTTGGGGTTAAATACATTCATGGTATACAATTTAAAAAGTATATTCCTTTTCTATGGTAGTTTTGTTTGAAAATTCCTTATTCAGAATGGGGAAATAATATTCCTTTGAAAAATTATGTATCATAAAAAGTTGGTAAATACTTATCTAATAAGTCAATATGAAAATGATGAAACATTTTTTATTACATTGAAATAAAGTGTGATTTTTATATAAAATAATAGGTTCTCTAACAAAAGTGTGATATTATGATGTGTTTTTATTAAAATAATTTTAAAACAATTTGAGTAAAAATGTCACACCCTGACCTCAGAAACTCTTTTATTTTATTCCTTTATCAGTGTCATATATATTCGTCAATTTTTGGGTTTGAGTACTAGTTTTAAATTTTTGAAAAAATGATTTTTTATGGGTTTTGGGCCATAGGTGACTTTGGGAGGACCGTGTATTTACCCAGTTTTTTAATAAATGAATTAAATTAAATGAGGAAAAATAAAAATGAGTAAACTGATATGAAACTAAAATAAATAGTAAATGTCATAATAATAATAATATTTTTTTATTAAGCATATTATTATTAATATTATTATTATTATTAAGAATGTTAATCTTATTATTATGACTATTAATTTTTTAAGAATATTATTATAAATATCATTATATTATTATGATTATGATTATGAATTTTAGTTGGTTTCATTATTATTATTATTATTATTATTATTATATTTATTATTATTATTATTATGATTTTTCTTTAATTTCACCCTACCCCATCACCATGAACCCCTCCCCCAATTATCCCTCACACACGCACTCACCCCTTATACATGATGCACCCCTTCCCTCTTGTTTCCCCTATGTGCGCTATCACCCCCTCCCTCGCTGGTTCTCTGGTCGGCCTCCCTTCTGGCCGCATCTACCTCTTTTAGTAGATAAACCCTTTCCCTTCTCCTTCAGCTTTCATGATGCCTCCTCCTTGGTTTTTCTCACATTTGTGACCCTACTCCATGAACCTCCATCGATCCAAGATTTTGGTTTGTATTTCATTATGTTCATCATTTAGATCACCAAGGTAGAATATATCCTCACATATCCTCCCTTTTTATAGCTTTAGTTCTTCCTACCCATCACCCCATAGTTTTCAGCCAAACCCTAGGTCTTTGGGTGATCTGATTTATTGGTTTTCGTTTGTTCAGGGCTTGTGTGATTGGTGTCTTGGGACCCTAGGTTTCTTATTCTTGAAACTGACACTTAAGGCGGAGTGGGTTGACTTGTTTATGTTGGTCATTGCTACCTTAGGCGAGGTTTAAATATTTCTTCTTGTTTTCATATGGTCTAAATAAAGATGATTAATTGTTTTCATCTATATATTAAATATCTTTTAGTGTTTTGGTGTTGGTAAAATTGTTAAAAAACTAGTTTTCAGGGTAATTCTTCAAAAATAACTATGTATGCATGTATCAAATATATTTTGTTAAATTTAAATTGTATTTTAAAAGTGAAATAAGATGATTTATGTGTTGAAAAATATTTTTTGGATGTATTTTGACATGGGTATATGCTAAAAGTGGATTTTCTAAAGAAAATGATTATTTTTTATGTGTCTCTCGCAAGGGTACTCCATATATCTGTTCTTATGATTATTTAAAAGGTTAGAATTGTATTTTCCAAGGAACTTGACATTATAATGCATTGATATTGGGTTTTTAAAAAGGGAATATATCATTTCCGTAAGTTGACTTTTGTTTGGCATCAATAAATGTGATTTGGAAATTAGAAAAATGGCGTGGAATGCCTTTTTGAGTAAACATGGATTTGTGTGTGTGTTTTAAAAGGTGTATTTCACCATAAAATGGTAGAATTTAATATGTGTCCATATGATAATTTTATAGTGGTTTCATGATTTTTTAAGTAATGGTGAATGCATTTGAAAAATGGGTTTTGGTGTTTGTTAAATTGATAGCGGTTTGTTTATGAAAAATGGATTTTTATGTGTGTTTGGTAAATGTATTTGGGGTTTCAAAATAATAAATGTATGTTTTAAACTACTCACATTAAAATAGTGTATCTTTATATCTGGATTTCTTGAATGGTCTGTTGGTTTCTAAATATTGTTAGTTCATGTTTGTTAAATTAACTTTGGTTTAGGATATTATGATGCATATAGATTTTTTAATAAAGGTGTGTTGGTTACTATATTGTGATTTCAAGTCACGAGCCTAATGCGACTCACTTGAGAATGCATATATAAGTATATATATATATATATAGGTTCCCCCATTCTTTGTATATTCATCCATGGTAGTGAATATACATTCATGGGGCTAGGTGTTCCTATGTATATTTATGTAAATTCATATCTTAGTGAGTGGAGATGGGTATATGCATATAAGAATATATTAAAGGATCCGCTTGAACACGTTCATGGCCATGTGGGTGTGTGAATTCGGGATAGGTGCCCTTATATGTATGTGAAGATGCATATGCTCAGTGGGGGAGTAGAAGCTCTTAGTGAGAAAATGGAAAGGGATAAAGTTTCAAATTTGATTCACTCTGAGGTACGATCTCTATGCATTGACCTTTAAATTTACAAATCATTTATTTATGCTTTTCGCACTGAGTTTTAATATAAATTACTAATATTGATTTTTTAGTAAAATTGGTTTTCTTTAATTGGAGTAGTTTCTTTCTTATAATTTATTTCAATAAATGGTTCGATTTTGTTTTTAAAATCAAATGTACGAAGAAAATGAACTGTTGGCCTCTATAAATGTGTTAGGATTTAAAATTATGGATTGGTTTTCATAAATGGATTTTGAAGTGCGTTTCTGGTTTTCAAAGTGTTGTGTGTGTGGTTCTTTAATAAAAGGTTATTCATATGATTGTTGTTCTTTAGAATGGTTTCTTGTTTGTTATCGGTGGTCACCAATTGTAGTACTCACCATGTAAATCTAGCATATTAAGTGAATTTGTTTTTGTGAATGATTGTTGAAATAACTTAGATTACACACTACCTAGTGGCCCATAATAGGGAGTTGTTTTATTCTAATTTTAATGGGATTGGGTCCCTTGACCAGTCTAGGTAGGGTGGCAGTCAGGAATTATGGAATTATACCGTCATTTAGTTGGGCATGCCTTCAGGACAAGTCACATGTATAGTATGTTCTAGAGTATTCATGATCTCTTAGGTTCTCATAGATATTTTGGCACATAGTGGTCTTTGTCGAATGATTATGGCACCTTGTTTGGCTAGTTCTTCATGTGCTTTATTTTCCATTTCCCTTATTGTGTGGTTTCTATCCCTTCTTCCTTGGGTGGTGTAGCCTCTTTGATAAAGTGATGGGTTGTTTTGAAAATGTTAACTGAAAATAACATATTTTTTTAATTTCATTCTTCCTTTTAAAGTAAAATAATACTTTATTTCTTTCTAAAATATGTATATCCCTTTTATAAAGAATAAACCAGTTTTAAATGGAAAAGTGAAATTAACCTTGATTCATTTTAAAGACTAAAATATATAAAAACCTATTTCTATACATTTTATTTCAATCATGAAATTGATGGATCTTTTATTTAATGAAAATACATATGAGAATAAATTATTAGGGCACACCTACTGAGTTTTAATACTCACACTTATATATTTATCTTTGTTTTTATCTTTGGGGGTTACATCTTTCTTGGATTCGGTCACCATAGTGCGATGTTAGTTTGAGGTCAGTGGTGATTCGTATGGTCACATGGAGGTATGTACGACTTTTTTTCTCACTTCTCCAAGTTTTTATTTTCTTTTTTCTGTTTTCTTATTTATTTGTCTTTCATTTATATGAAAAATTGTTCGCACTGGTTTAATTAAGATGTACGTCACCAGTTTCTATCTTGGGGGGGGGGAGAGTGAACACCCCTCTGTACATGTGGTTGACCAGATCGGGTGACTGATTCAAGGTTGACTCGAGTTAGTTCATAAAAAATTGTATTAGAGGAATGTTATTGATATTTGATGTGTCTGGTATATGGATATTTTTATTGTCAGAGCTTGGTTGGTAGGTAATAGATCAGTTCTTGATCACCATTGCTCATGTTGATACGGGACTTACCTGGGGTTATCTGGGTATTGAGTATTTTTTCCTCTATTTTGGATTAAGGGATGCCAACAGAGGTGACTCTGTGTCACATTGTGACCCCATATGGATTAGTGACCAATGTGGAGCCCAGGTGACTAATTCAAGGTCCTATGGTTTTATATCTTACCTGGGTCATGGCTCACTACCATGTCATTGGGTTAAGAATAAACACATGTTCCTCATTTCGGTTGTTCATTGTTGGTTGTGCTTTGTCTTGATTTTGGTTGGCGTTAGAGTATTTTTAGAAATGAAGGTGGTTTCTAATTGAAAGTACTACTTTTCTAATGGTTTTAAAACTGGTAAAAATGGGATTTCATTCTTTTTTTTTTGGAAATTGGTGATACTGGGTTTTAAAGATGAAGTGTTTAGATTTGGAATATTTGGCCTTTGTTTTTATTTGGAAACAAAATAGAATGTGAGACCCTTGGTATTTATTAGGATCATCAGCATATGTGTTGGAAGACACATGAAGTGAATATTGACACATATGTATGACTGATTTTAGTGGAAAGTGACAAGGACTTATTCATAGGTTTATAGGATTCAATGGGTGGGGTTTTGGAATTTGAGTCTTGGCCTGATTTTTCTAAAATGGGCATGAATGAAAAAGTGATTTTGGGACTTTGTTTTCTTGAAAAGTTGGTTTTGGTATTTTGAACAGGTGATTTTTCTTTTGTTTGTATGTTTTTACTTGTGTGTCTATTACCCTTGGCTTGGGGTGTTAATTTTGGTTTTGTTTAAGATTGTTTGGAATTTTGGCCTAGTTGTCTCAGCTTAGGGTGGTTATTTTTTATTGAGTCTCTTCTTGATGACAGTTTCAATTATGTTTTTAATGTGGTTCTGAATACGCCACCAAAAAATGTCATCAGAAGTTGTTAGTGAGTCATACCCATTTTTGGTTTTTGTTGAGTGTTACTTTCTCTGTGATGAGTTTGAGGTTCATTAGGGAAAATTATGCTGTCTGATGAGAGTATAGCATGTCTTCGAGTAGTTGGGAACTCCTGAGGTAATTGTAGATCATGAAGCTTTGGGGATGTTTTTGGGTGCATCTTTTGATGAATGACAGTTGTGTTCCCTTCCATCGATGCATGTTGGGATAAGGTGTGAAATATTTGAGTATGTACCATCCGATGATTCATATATGGGTAGGTGAAGATGACAAAGGGGCAAAAAAATTAGTATATGATAAGTCTGACAGATGATGAAGGCTTATGTTGAACTCTTCAAGGAATTTGTGTTCATTTCTCTAGAGATATTTAGTTTCCATAAAAAATATGTTTGGTTATCCGGTGCCTCATGTCATTCGTGAAGGTTCCAATAGCGTGGAGCAGATGCCAGAGGAACCTGTTCATAAGGAATTAACCTCATTTGTTATGAATTATTTTTCATCGTATCACTTTATAGTGGTCCATTAGGGTGGGTGGTCTTGGCACTCAAAGCCATATTGTCACATCTCTCTGAAGACCTGCTGTTGTTGTGGTTGTTTGGGTCACATAGAAAAGTTCTGCAGCAAGCGTTTCTTGAAGAAGGTGAATGACCAAAGGGATCCTACACCAGACTATGTGGAAGGATATGCTTTAGCCATCAGAGTTCTAAATATATGCCTTGGAGTGAAGCTTTCACACATTCAAGAGTTTTCAGGAGTGTGAAACCTCAATCCAGTTTTTGTGTCCCATGTTGGTGTTAAATCATTTATAGACATTTTATTCTTGCTTTCCCGCTATTGTAAATTCACCATTCATGGTAACATTGTGATGGAAATGTTCCACTATACATAAAATAGTTGTTCCAATTTAAAAGTGGCCCTTTAAAACATACTTTTTCACTGAGAATTTATGTTGTGACCATTTGGATTTGTGAATCCTTGGGGGGATAGATGATTGTAATTGTGTCTGATTTCACTGTTTGGTTGAGTTCTTCTCTTGTCTAGGGATGAGATCATTGGGTTTTAGTAGAGGTGTTTTCTCACTCATTCAAAGTATTTTTAGAGTGTTTTTATTCAGATTTTTGATTTGTGTGGGAAATTCTTAGTTTCAGAGGTGTAGTTATAGGGAGTTCCTTCATCAGGTGCCCCAGTATGCAGAGTTTCCTTATAATGGGCTTTCCATTTATGTCATACCGATGTGACATAGTTGTGCGGGGATGTTGTATGGGTTCAAATGTCAGTTACCTAGTTCCTGGTTGTTGTGAGGGTTTTGCTTGCATAATGTGGAAGGGTGAAGATGATTTTTGGGATCTGGGTTTGTTAAGATTCTCTATAATATGTTTCTCATTTAAGTCTTGGTGGATTTGTTTGGGTTTTGATGTTTTCGTGTTTTCCGAGTTCTTATGGTGGGGAGAAACCCCCCGTGTTCTCCCCTCATCCTCATGTTGCGACTTCTTCTTGATTGGTCATGTGTGACTTGTCGGATGAATAGTCACCTCAAGCTTCAATGATTCTCTCAGTTTTGATCCGGCAAAGACTAGAATTTTAGTTAACTTTCGACTTGGTAACTTTCTGGGGTCAAAATGTGTCTGTTGTGGGGAGAATTATCACACCCGACCTCTGAATGTCCTTTATTTTATTCCTTTCCCTATATTGTATCTTTTAGTCTATGTTTGGGTTTGGGTCCTAGTTTGAAATTTTTGAAAAGGGGAATTTTTGGTGGGTTTCGGGCCGTATGAGACCGTGTGCGGACCGCACATAAACCCAGTTTTAAAAATGAATAAATTAAATGAGGAAAAAATAAAAATAGTGTAAAACTATATGAAAATAAAATAAATGCTAAATATAATAATAATAATAATATTTTTTTATGAAGAATATTATATTAATTATAATTAATAATTTTAATCTTATTATTATTAACATAATTTTTTAAGATTATTATTGTTACTATCATTATATTATTATTATAATTAGATATTATTATTATTATTATTATTTTACCCTAATTCTACCCTACCCCTTCACCATGCACCCCAATCCCCCAATTATCCCTCCCACACGCACTCACCCCTGTACTTGGCGTACCCCCTTCGCCATTACTTCCTCTACATACGAAACCACCCACCTCCCTCACTGGTGATCAGGTTAGTCTCCCTTTCGGTTGTATCTCCCTCTTCCGGCAGAGACACCCTCCCCCTTCGCCTTCTTCTTTCACGATGCCCCCACCCTAGTTCCTCTCGCGCATATGAACCCCCTCTATTACCATCCTTTGATCGATGATTTTGGGCCATATTTCTTCACCTTATTCATCTAGATCACTAAGGTAGAATCTATCCTAACACATCCTCCCTTTTCGGGATTTGGGATGGCCTACCCGTCTCCCCATTGGGTTCACCCAAACCCTAGGTCATTGGGTAATCTGATTTATTGTTTTTATTTTGCTCTAGTATTGTGCGAATGATCACTTGGGAACCTTGGGTTCTTGTTACGGCAACCGCCACTAATGGTGGAGCAGTTCTCCTTGTCTTGGTTGGTCACCACTATTTGAGGTGAGGTTTACATCATGTTTCTTGGTTTCAAATGGTTTTAAATTAGGTCCCTAAATTTTTTTGAGGTTGATATTAATTATCTTGTAGTTTTTTGGTGTTTGTAAAATTGTTAATATTTTTTGGGGTAATTCTTCAATTATACCTTTTAATGCACATTTCAAATTATTTGGTTAAATTTCATTTGGTTTTTAATAATGAAATTAGATGTCCTAGGTTGTGAGGAATATATTTCAGAAGTGGTTTTGACATGAATATATAATGATAGTGGATTTTTTAAAGTATATGGTTGTGTATTCATGTGTGCCTCACTATGGTAATCCTTAGAAGAATTTTTATTATTGAAAAAAGGTTAAAATTATGTTTTCAAAGAAACATGAGATGAGAATACATTGATAGTGGGTTTTTTAAAAGGGAATGGATCATTTCGGCATGTTGAATTTTTTTTCATCTTTAAATGTGATTTGGATCTTAGGAAAATGATGTGGAATGCCTTTTTGAGTGAAAATGGATTTGTGTGTGGGTTTTAAAAGGGGGATTACCCCATAAAAATGGTTGAATTAAATATATGTCCTTGTGATACTTTCAATGGGGTTTCATGAATTGATTAACTAATGGTAAATGCATCTAAAATTTTTTTTTGGTGTTTTTGAAATTAAAAGTGGTTTGTTTATGGAAAAAGGATTTTTAAGTGTGATTTGTAAATTTATCTTCAGTGTGAAAAACATAAAGGTATGTTTGAAATTACTCACATAAAAATACTATTTATTTATAAAATTATTTCATGAATGGTCTGTTGGTTTCTAAAGAATTTTTGTTTCTTTATCCTGGATTAATTTTTTTTAAGGGTATTATAATGTTTATATAATCCTCTTTTTAATTAGGGTAAAATGGTCACTACTTTGTGGTTTCGAGTCACTGGGACTAAGGTGACTCACCAGTGCATGCATAGGTTAGTATATATATTTATATGTAGGTTCCCTCATAATATGTATATTTATCCATGGTAGTGAATATACATGTATGGGGCAAGGTTTTCATATGTATATATATATAAATGAATACATAGGTGTGTTGAGATATGTATGTGAATATAAGTATATATGTAAAGATCCCATTGAACATGTTCATGGCCATATAGGTTTGTTCTTAAGGGCTAGGTTTTTTTATATATATGTGATGATGCTTATGATCAATGGGGGATAAAAAGGTCTTAGTTAAAAAGAGTCAAGGGCCGAATTTTTGGTTTGGTTCAACTCTAAGGTATTATCTCTATGTATTGACCTTTAAATTTAAGAATCATTTATTATTTCTTTTCACACCTAGTTTAGATATTAATTATTGATACAAAATTATTATTAAATTTTTTTTTCTTGAATTATACTGGTTTCTTTCTTATAATGTATTTCAATAAATGGTTTTATTTTGTTGTTTAAATCATTTTTTGGATGAAATTCACTTTTGGCCTTTATAAATTTGTTTGGATTTAAAAAAATTTGGGTTTCTTAAATGGGTTTCGAAGTGGGCTTCTTGATTTTAAAGTGGAGTGTGTTTCGTTCTTTGATAAAAGGTTTATCATGTTATTTTTTATTGATATTGGTTTCCTGTTTGATATTGGTGGTCACCCCACATAGTACTTGCCATGGGAACCTAGCATAGTTAGTGATTTTGTTTGTGAATGATTGTTGCAATAGATTAGATTATGACCTTTCTAGTGTCCCATAGCAGGGATATGTTTTATTATTATTGCTATGGGATTGAGCCCCTCATATAGGGCAAGTTGGGTGATGGTCTGGCATTAGGGTGTTATGACTTCAATGAGTAGGGCATGCCTTCATGATGAATCGTGTTTATAATACTTTCTAGACTATTCATGAGCTCCTAGGTTCTCCCAGGTATTTTTGCAGTTAGTGGTATATAAGGGATAATTATGGATCCTTGTTTGGATTTTTATTCATGTGTTCTATTTTCTATTACCCTTATTGTGTTGTTGTTGTCCATGCTTCCATGGGTGGTGTAACCTCTTCGAGAATGTGATGGCTTGTTTTGAAAATGTTTACAGAAAATAAACTAATTTTTTTTTAATTTCATTCATTCTTTTTATATGAATGAAAAAATTATGTCTCACTAAAATTTTAATGTCTCTTTCATTTAGAAGAATCTGGTTTTAAATGGAAAAGGGAAATAGACAGTAATTCATTTTAAAGAAAAAAACTGATAAAAACCCAGTTCTAAACATTGTATTTCAAAAATGAAATTGATGGATCATTTATTTAAAGGAAATGCATATGAGAATATATTTTTTGGGATGGCCTAATAAAGATTAATAATCAAACCTACAGTTTATCTCTGTTTTTAGATTTGGGTATTGTGTATTTCTTAGATTCAGTCTCTATAGTGTGACGTTGGTTTGAGGTCTATGGTGATACGTAAGGTCACATAGAGTTATGTACGACATTGATTTCTCGCCGCTCTTAGTTTTTTTTCATTTTTCAGTTTTTATTTATTTATTTCTCTTTATTTTATGGGACAAATCATTACCACCAAGTTTATATTGATTCTAGACACTAGTTTCTATCTCGGGGGGATCAGGAACGCCCCTCTAGACATGCTGCGGACTGACTCAGATGACAGGTTCAGGATCGACCAGGGTTGGTTTTTGATAAAAAAGTGTGTAAAATGAAATTATTACATAGATAAATCCATGAATAAATAGGGAAAAATAAAATTATTTATTTAAAATTATCCAATAATTTCCTCTAATCGAAATTCAAGTTTCAACAATCCCAAAAAATGAGATTTTTATATAACACTTGAAAATACCATAACGTTAATATTAGAATCTATAGATTAATAGATCATGTGTTTAAAATTTAAACATTCCTAAAAAATTTTAAATAAATAAATTTAATGTAAATATTTATTAGGCACATAATCTTCAAATATTAATAACAATGAGGATGTAAAATAACACAAAGAATAGAAATTGGGTATGCAATTCTTTTCAACATGGTAACTCTTAATTCATATAATGTTAGATGAAATAATTGAAATTGAAACTAAAAATATCATGAATAATTATTGAATCATGATATAACATGTCAAACTTCCATTTTAAACAAAATATATAATAAACACGTTTCACAACAATAAAATATGTCTCAATTAATGGAAATTGATACGATATCCGTAATTACAGGTATCATTTGAATTAGAAGACCCAAAATTAATAATAATCTAGTGGAAAATTTTAATAACATGAAGATAACGAAATTCATGATATATTATATCAAAATGGGAATTAGTAACAACACAAAATATCTATGTCATATTAATGACATATGACTCACGGAGGGAAAAGTGAGAAAATAATCTCTTGTAATGTTTTTCCTTTTTGGTAAAATTCATTTAAAATCATATGTAACAGTTTTAATAATTAAATAACTTATAAAAGAACCATAATAAATATTATAATGTCTTATATTATCATATCATAATATCTTATTAACCATTTTATAATAATCATTTAAATTTTTTACTATTTTAGTTGTTCATTGCCTAGTGTGTCAATTATGTTTTACCTTGTTACATGTTGTTCTTATTAATTATATGACAATTTTTTAATATCCTAAAAGTAAAACATGATTTACATATCATATATATCCAGTATATATAAATTTATTATAATCTATAAAACTAAGGAAAGAAAATATAATGCACTGTTCATAGAGACGGTAGGTCGTGCGTACACATTAACACTACTTTCACTTATTTTCTATATTTAAAAGAAAAATATTAAATCATATATATTTATATTATAACTCTGAAAACATATATATTTCATATATTTTACATAGGTATATAAAATCTACGTTTTATACATTTTATGTTTAGCTTGAATGAGTCTCATCGCTTTGAGGAGGCGGCATTCCACACGTTTAGAAATGTTATTATCATATTCCCAAAAAATAGAAAGAATAAAGGTATATTTTATTTAAAAAATAGATATGATTAATAAGTTTATAAATATAATATATATCATATATAGAGATTTTTTACATCATAATTCCCACTATGAGAGGTGTTAAATGATGAACAGGTAGTCATCGTTTCACGAGGTGTTAGTTATCCATACACATAAATGGTAATTTCATTATCAAATAGATGGAAGTATGTGTATGTGTAGGGAGAAATTGTAGAATAAAAACACAATAGAATATTTAGGATATGTATTTTAGAGTAAAATCATTGAACAAAAATAGTGTAGTGGTGTAGAAGGAAATAAAATGAAAGTGATTGTTGAAGAATGTTACCTCGTTTTTGGGTAACTCATTTTGTTTTATACCATAATAATTTCTTGGATAGATATATACCCAATATGAGGATCCTAAGATTATGGGAGGGATTTTGGGAGCTTAATTGATTATTTTTTGGGTGATCCAAATGCCATGAGAGGTATTAATAAGTGGTATGGGTGAGTGACTTCTTATAGTGGAGGAGAAGTGACATTATTGTAAATTTATGATAATAGAATTCAAACCACTTTTTTACTATAAAATGTCACTCCAATAATGGTGAAAACTAGATACATGATACTATAGTGACAAAATACTATCATATAATTTATTTAGAACAATTTTCTATGTCATTTTTACACTTATGTTTTATGTTATTCCCTTGTTAAACTAATTTTTCTCTTAACCGCTGTAATTAATTTTAATTATTTACACTAATAATTTTGGTAATAAAAATATTTTTAAAAGATTGTAAAATATAAAATATTATTATTTAAATATGAAATAAATTATTACCAAATAAAAATCACATATGTGGAAGAAATTAATTTAAATAAAATCCCAAAGATGGGACGACAAAGCAGGTTTTAAATGTAAAAATGTTCAAAAGATTGCTTAGTTTTTACATCCAATTTCAATGTGAAAATGATTATAATTTAAAAAATTCAATTAATTTATATAAAATTTATCTAATTAAAAATTAAAACCAATAACAAATATAATTTTCCTTTATAAAAAAATTTTATGGCAAAATTGTTTGAATTAAAATTCAATATTTTTCAGTACGAGTCAAAAAATAAAACCTCACAGAAAAATAACAAAAATTCCCCCTAAGCTAATTATGATGATAATATTTCCAAAATGAACCTTATTTTCACATATATTATTTATAAAATTTCCAAAATTTGGATTTAAAATAGGTTATCCATTAAAATGTGAAATAATTAGCATTATTAAAAAAATAGGTTTTTGTGTGTTATATTGGGTTTTTTTATCTTTTTCATATCAAATATATTGGGTGAATTTAAAAAATATTTTATTGAATATATAAAATATATATTTCAATAATACCATTTAATAAATTTTATTAATTTAATTCATTAATACATCACATCTTGGGGAGTATATAAATATTTTCTTTATATTCAATTTATTTATATTTTTATTAGTAATTTATTATTAACCAGGTATTTATTCATATATTTTTAAAAAAATTATTTTTAAAAGATATTTAATAATATTAATAACATCTAATTTAATGGATATGTTATCTCTTATTATATTAAGAAAATATTTTTTATTAAAATGTTGTTGTTTAGTGAAACTCGATTTTGCGTATAAGGGGAAAATGTTGAAGAATTTTTTTTTTTGCATGAGACACACACTAACTCATTATTGCTTGCAATGAAATATATATCATGGGTTAATTTTATTTACAAAATTAAATATTTTATAAAGTATCAAGATATTATAATTCTTTATTCTCTTGGTGATTGGTGTCATGAACACTATCAAATACAACATTCTTACTTTAGAATTTTTGGGCGATACATTGTTTAATCAATAAAACCCATATTTATTGTTTTGAAGACAAAGATAATAAATTACTATTAGAAATTTATTTATTCACATATAATTAAATAATACCATTATTCTACTATAGAAATTAAATCTAAAAAATGGATTTAAAATTTCATATCAAAAATTACTTGTTATTTTATAAGTTAAATTTTAATTTTAGAAATAAAAGTATGATTATTCGGATAAATTGTAATGACTTTGATAATTGTACAAATATATTTTTCAAGGGATTGTTTTGTTAATATTATTTAGTTTTTTTCTAATAAAAAATTTACCCCTTTTAAAAAATCTCCTTAACATAAATTTTTTTCTTATATATAAATATTGTAACATCAATTCAATTGTATATAAATACTAAATAAGAATAAGAAGAATAATTAGTGATTTCATTATAACAAAAATGTATTCTTATATATTAAATTTTTCAGGTTAAAAGAAAAAATTATCTTATTAATAAATTTAATGAGATTATATAGAGACTCTATTAATGTAAATAATATCAAAATTATATAATAGGGGTTACCTTTTATTTTTAGAAAAATTGAAATTACATAATTAAAAACAACATAGCCAAGAAAAAACAGGTAATATGTAAAATTCATGAAGAAAAAGAAATGTAAAAACATTAATACATGTGTAACGATGAGTATAAAAAGATTTATTGGCATTATATTACCTGAAAATTCAATAATTTTCACTTTGGGGGCCATTTACCCTTGCATAGTGTCATGAACTCATTCAAATGAAATAGTTATTTATAAAAGCTAAATTTTATTCACATAAAGAAATGGACCACTTCCACCCCATTTTTTCACCTATAAAATATATTTATATCTAAAAAACATGGACACAATCACTCCAAAAATACGTCCCCACTTTCTAAAAGCCATGTTATATCTAAAAACATAGATATGGTGGCTGAAGTTCTCCCCCAATGGAGAATATCCAAAGATAGATATAACATTCTCAACCTACATATATTATTTCTTTTCTTCTTATTACCCATAATTATTCTATTTCCATTAAATTATTATAAAAATTTATTATCAATAAAATTTAATGTTTCTTAAAAAATAAAATATAACTGATCTACTTTCCTCGGAAACAACTCAAAAAATTAATGACATCATCATGAGTACGTTCAGAAAACTACCTCCATGACTATTGTATTCTAGTTTTCAAAAACACTTTACAAGAAATTTAAAATGTGTTTACTTAATGATAAATATAAAATTAATAACATTTTAAATCATATATAATTGTAAATTTTTTTTTGAACTCATATCATTTTATAAAAAATATAGTATTGTCTATATGAATATGCAGAAAACTGTCTCTCCAAAGCGTTGTATTTAATTTTCCACTACCTCCTAACATGCTTGAATAACAAATTAATTTTAATTTAGAGGAAGACTATTTAAGACTCCATGAATATTAATTAATGATAATATTATACGTTCCATGTGTGATATTAACATTAAACAGTAATAGTAAACATAACCACCTAAAATAATCATATTATGGAACCTTTATTAATTTGAGCCCATTTTGGAAAACCGTTGGGATTGTATTTTTTTAACATGTTTTAACAAAATACATATAAATTTATAATTCTATATATTATAAAAATATATTACAATAAATTTGACCATGGTGAATATACTGAGTACATTTTAGTGAAATCAACCGAATCACCTCAAGTAACCCCCATAAGTTAAAGATATTTAATAATATAATACAATATTATCATATATATATATATATATTTATATATTTCAATGGATATATAGATATATATGGTTATTAATAAATATTTTAATAAAAACTAATTTTATTATTCAAGATGTTAAACACACAATGAAAATGAATCAAGACCCTTGGAAAGGGTTTTTTCATCACAAAATTTTTTATTGAGACATATCGTGTACACAAAAATTGTTAATTTTTTTCTAAAATATATATTTTAAAATTAAATATTTTATAATAAATTTTATTAAATATATGGTATGTACAAATCTATCTCATATTATATATTATGATAGCTTCCAAATAAAAATTTACCAAAGTTGCAACATTTGTTTCTTTATATTCAATTCCCTGAGAAATTTTTGATATTACACAGAATTATTTATTTTATATTATTTATTGAATTAAATATTACATTAAATTGTAATGAATTTATTTCATTTCATGATATTCATTTTTTGGTTTTTATTCTTACATTACCATTATCATTAGCGTATCTTTTCGAATCTCAATTTTAAATCAGTTTTTTTATATAAAATATCACTAGGGAATTTTTATTATATTTTTTTAATCCCCCTCATAAATTTCACCTCACATGATTAGTTTTTTGGTTTTATATATATTCAAGTTATTTTATAAACTCTTTTGATTATTATTTTATTATTATATGGAATTTTACCCCACCAAATTATTATGGTTTGGAATCCTCTTCTTCGAAAATATACACAATGGAATCTTTTATGAATATCATTATCTATTACTTTATAATTGATTAAGATAAAACATAACTACATTTACATACCATAAAATTTTTAATGAAAATTTTTACATTTTTTATATGGGTATTTTTCTTCATTGTATGAAAATAATATCTGTGTAAGGTTTTCTATTTTAACACATTATTCAATTATTTTAATCTTTTTATATAAAATCCACTATAGTTTTCTTTCTAAATGAAATTTTTATTCTCATAGTTTTATGAAATATTAATACTTAGAGAAATTTTTCAAAAATTTCAAGATTTTTTTTGTTTAAAAACCAATTTTTATAAAGATCTAAAAAAATGAATTTCATCTATCCAATGTATATTGAAAAATTTAAATATTGATAAAGGTCATTCATAAAATGATACAATCCTATTTGTTTCTTAAGATTGATTATATATTTCTATTAACTGGTAGATTAGTGATCTATCACTATTTTTTTTCTTCAATAACCATTCCTTGTGAATGGGTACACATTATCTTTTAATTAATTTACTTTATAAATACCATGATTTCCAAATAATTGATTGAAGTTTATTCTACAATATTCTATAAACTGATTGATTATGGAAATTCTTTATTGAATCTTGTACCATATATCTATGGTGTAAATTCTATATGCATTATTATCATTATAGAATGGTATTTACAATTAATTTTATTGAATATATATTGGGAAATAATTTATTTTCCACAAGTATATCATGTTAATAAATTTTATGAAATTGTGAAGGTTTTTATTATATGATTCAATTTTTTGAGGATATTAATCCAATAATCATTCTTTGGTCCTTTAATATACAACACATGATTTTTTTCAAGTGGAACTCATATTTATTTATGATGGTGGGTGGGGTCATATATCACCCCACAATTCATTAGTTATATCTTTATATCTCATAGGACAACAATTCATGGAGGTACATGTATTTTTTGAAAACATAAAATGTTTTACATGAATGGATTTTTTCACCACATAAAATAGTGGACAAAAGTGGAAATATTTTTCACAATTTTTTCTTATAAAATTATTTGTAAAACTCACTTATTATTATTCTTATGATTATTAAATTCTTACAGCGATGATTTTCATGGACTCTGGTTTCCATATTCTCTTGAATAATTTATAAAGTCATTCCACACCACATTCCATAATGCATGTTTTTTGACAAATGTTATATTGTGTATGATTTACTTATTTTCTTTTATTATAAATATTTTATTTTCTTATCCACACATATAATCACTAATTTTTATCTCTTATATTTACCTTTATTGAGCCTTTGAGATCAATTCCGTTATATATTTCTATTCCTCGAGTTATGAGGATGAGTATAAATTATGTTAAATCTAGAAGGTAGTCTAGTGAGGCTCACATAAGAAGAATTGTTCACAAATATCCTTAAATATGTTTCTTATGTAGATAATAATAAAGGAAACTAAAATAGATATCATTTGGATTGTGTTTTTAATTATGAGATTTAATTTTTGACATATGGAAATGATATAAAATAATTATATGTTTATATTGGGTTATCTCACATTATATAAATGCCAGTGATTAAAGAATGTGTTTTTAGAACTAGAGACGGGAGTGTAATTCTAGGTATTTATAGTTGGCATCTGAGAAATGTTTATATTTTTAGAGTTTTAGTTTATTTGTTTTTGTGATTTTGATAAGATTAGTTTTTGAAAATCTTAGTGATGATTTTATATAGATGATGACATCATAAAATTTTATTTATGTAGAGATAATGTTTTTCTTGTAACAAAAAATCCATATCTAGATACTAAAGGTGAAAAAAGGATATTAAATAGATGTTCATAGGGGTAGTAACCCTAAAAGGGTCTTATTTGGTATTAACTTTTCCCTCACACGACACATGACAAAGAGACCTATCTTCACACCTAGTTTTATACTCATGGGAGATATTCTTAGTTAATATACATTCACTTTAACAAATCATTATAGATGATTTGAAAATAATAATTTCAGAAAATGTTAATTGTAATTAATATAAATTACATATATTAAAACATATTTATTTTTCTATTATTGTACATTTAAATTTCTTTGTAATTTTCTAGAAATGGATAAGTTAAAGATTGAGAAAATAGATTTTAATGAATTTACAATTTAGACTATTGTAATATTGTTCATGATCATTTTAGGATAGTTATTTCTTTTATTAGTATAATATGTAGAAGAGAAACTAACATAATTACTGTATAATAAACAAAAGGTATTGAAGGATATAATTGAGTTTTCATTTGAGAAGATATCCTAGGAATGATTTTTTATATTACTATGATATTTGTCTTTTATTTTTTTAGATATTAATTTATTTGGTTTTAATATTTGTTTGATAATAAGATCTTAGAAATTAAGATATTAAAGGTATGTATAAAAAATATAATAATAATTATATATAATTGAATATTAAGAATAAATGGTTGAGAATATTAATATATTATTAATTTGGGGGAGAATATATGGAACCTAGAATTCTCTAAAATATCAAGGATCTTATCTCATTAGAATTTAAATATTGAGTAATGAATATATTTTAGATACCCTTATGTATTTTTATTAGTATGTGATAATCAAAAGTGTGAGGATATAATTTACATAATGGGGAATGTATCACCCCAATAGTATAGAATATTCTTTTTGTCAAAATTAATAAAAAATTTGACAGATTGTTTCACATGGATAACAAATATAGAATGTTCCAAGATATACTATATGAATAATATGAATAATGAAAAGAATAATAATACATTATATAAATAAAATGATATTAATAATTTAACAATTTTTACATTTATAAGGTAAAAAATTCGTATGATTTAATATTTAGGATTTTTATTTATTAGTTACCTAATTTTTATAAATTTTGTATTTTACTTTATTATATAAAATAAACCAATTTTAAAATATTTTGTTGATAATATATAATATTTCTATTTATGAACTAATATATTAACATTATTTATGTTATGAATTGGTATGAAATAGTACTATAAACACTTAATGTTTTAAAAGGTCATTTTTCAATTAAACCAATTTTTATTTATATATTATATTTTCATTTAAATGATAAATTTAAATATTTAAGAAGTTTAATATGGAAAAATTTATTGTAATTTTTATATCAATATTTCACTATTATCTTATGATTAATTTTTTATATTTATTATAAAAAAATGTTTTTTGGTAAGTAGTGAAAAATATTGATTTTGATAATTCCACCGCTTTTATTACATTATACCAATATAAGAATCATTTAAAAGTTTTAATGATACTTATCCAATAAAAATTATAAATTTATAAATTAATATAAAACATTTAATAATGTTATTTTGAATTTATATGACGCATGTTAAAATTTTTGGAAACATATGTATTATTTTACATTAGAAAACTATTTTCATTCTCTTAAATTAGAAATTAGTTTCCATCAAGAATTGAAAGTTAATATTAAAAAGTGAATATAATATTTTATATAAACATATTGATATTATTTAATGAGGGAAACTTTTTTATGCCTAAAAATGATTATTAAGATTAATGTTAATGACCATAATAATAGTAAAATAATTATTTTTGATGGATGTTTTATTATTGTTTTGTAATTTTTATCTAACAAAAATAATTAATTCTCCCCTAAAAATTTACTCTGATTTTAAAACATATATATGAACATATTAATACATATTCATTGGGTAATAAATACAAAACAATATTAAGAACACTAAATGGTAAAAAAATTCTTTTCCCCTATATAACAATTTTTATATATTTTAAATATAATAATTTAAATGTTAAAATTCAATAGTTTGTAAATTATTTTAAATAGTTGGATCCATGATTTTAATAAATAAAATAAATATTTTATATATGGTTTCAACACTATGTTTTAATAAAATATTTATTACATTGGTAAAAAATAGTTATAATGGTGAAAACCAAAATGGTAGAATGTTGAAATCATTTGGTAAAATGATCAAAACATCTTAAAAAATATTAATATGAGTTTTAGAGGACTGGACGACCTTTTATATCCCAAATAAATAATTATTTACCACTATTTGATAAATTTACCCAATAATAATATAAAAAACAAATATTTTTCAAAATATATCTTCTTAATTAAATTCATTTCTTCGATAGAAGACATTGCACACAACACTGTTCTTTAAAGAACCGTGATATACTATCAAATACTATTATTTTAACTTAACTGTAATACACTATATGTTAAATTAAATGTTTTTTAAAAGAATACATAAATTATAATAATATATTTTAAATAATATAATAAAATGAATTCATGGGTTATCAATTAATATAAAATGAACATAAAAACCAATTGAACATAAATGACATGTTTTATAAAAAACAAATTGTATCCCCCCAATTGAATTTTATCATAATAAATCACAATTATTGAATTATACTAATTAGATTTATATAGTATATATTAAATCATGTATTTTTAAATTCGTCCAATATGTTTGATTGTCTTATGATAAAAATAAATCCAATTTTATGCATAAGAAGCTTTATTTTTCTAAAATAAATATTTTCATCCTTATATTCGAACAGTTGTATTAAAACTAAATTTTAAATAATTTAAAATTTTTATTTGAAAAAATAAATTTCATTTTTTAAGTAAGTATTTCATATTTATCTTGGGGTGAGGATTCAGTATCTTTTGGAGAATTTGAAATTTTTTGTGAATAAATAAAAATAAGGATTTTTAATTTAAATATTTTTTATAATTTATTTTTATAGTAAATTGAAATTAAAATTGTTTTTAATGTATAATAACTTAATTTAAACATTAATAAAACTAATTTATGTAATTTTAATAAATTTCACATTGAAATAGGATTTATAAACATTTTAATGTTTTGAACATTTCAATTTAAAAACCTGCTTTTTCATTTTGTTTGTTGGAGGAATTTTAAATGAATTTATTAAAAATAAAATAATTAATTTAAGTATAATTGATTACATATTTAGAATTATATGGTCTAATTTAGGAAGTATTTTAATATTCATTTTTTATTCCATAAAATGTTAGCATTGAAAAAGAACTATTTTTCGTGGTATATATAAAATAATGAAATTGGTTACTATTAAAAGGTAATGGCTTAAAGTAACTAAAAATTAAAACATCAAATGTGTTTTTGTGGAATTTAAAATTCATTATCTTCTCTTAAAACATTAATAATCATTAAAATCATTTGAAATTAATTCCACCCCAATATGCTTTGCTTTAATTAGAAAATAATAATTATTTAATCACTTATAACAACCTCTCTTCAAGTATAAATACCACCCTCACCATTCCATTTAGAATCACTAGAATTAAGTATCCAAAAATATCTCTAAATATTTATCCTACACTCTATCCCAAATTCTAAGTGCTACCGGTCTCATTGAAATACCAAATTCAAAGTCCTTAAGGGGTCCTCCAAGGAAGTGACTCTAATGAGGAAAGTTTATCAAATAACCTCTCTTATTTTCATTTATTCTTTAACATTATCCTAATATAATTAATACATCAAGGTATAATAATTGAAATTCATTTAAATATTGTAATTTTACTTTCCAAGTGGAATATCTTATATCCACTGCTTTTATTTCCACCATTTTTTATGAAACAAAACTATTTTCCAAATTATGTCGGGTAATAGTGTCCATGAATAAAGATATTGTTTGTTTTCTATTAGCACATTTGTGAATGGTTATACAACAAGTATTATAGTTAAATTAGATCATAATAGGTAGATTATAACTTTTTTGTAACTCATATATAGTCATTATAGTAAATAAAACAAAACTAGTATGTGATTTTCAGAAAAACCACTAAATTTAACAAATCATTTATCATTTACATTTTATAAAATGATTCATCAACATGTTAGAAAAAAATATATAAATAACAATTAATACTTTTTAAATTTTTTTAATACCATTTAATTGTTATTGTAATGTTATATTACAATTTTATAAGAAAATCCATAATTAAACTCCTGAGAATTGATCAAGAATCCATGAAATGATTTCACCTAAAACAAATAAAATTTGAAAATATTATTCATTAAATTGTTCATAAAATGTAATAAAATCATAAAATAAGGTATTATAAATATTAATATAGTTATTAAATGAGTTAAATACATTTATTGAATAGTTATATAGTAGGTTAAAGTATTCATCACTATAGGGAAACGTCGGGTAATGGTTTCTTATCTCACTTTTACTTTTGTGAAATATATGAATATTTCACCACTGATTTCTCTTGTGTGGTGAATTTATAAATACCTTTGGTATATCTTATTTTTTTACTAATTATATAAATATAAAACAATTTATAATTTGATAATTATAACTTTAATGGGATATACAATTTGATTTGTTACAATGTAGTAAGGGGTTTCTTAACTCAATTTATATTCATTGGGTTATACATCTACATCATTAATTATATTATGAAAATATTGTAGCAGGAATCGATTTTTATTTACTTTTGTTGTAATAACTACGTATATTTTTCTGTATATACGTTTGATAGAGATAATAAACCCATTGATAAAATCTCACTTCAATGATACAAACTTTTTGTGGGTTTTATCCTCTCACTTATAATTTTGGGGTATATATGACTTATTCAACACTTATTTCTTGTGTGTGGTTTATATATAATAACTTATATATATAATATCATTAATTTCATTATCCTCATGGTATTAAAGGTTTCATATGATAATTATTATTTTTATGGGACACATGATTCAACTGATTACAAGTTGTGAGCGATTCCATCTCTATTTACATTCCATTGGGAGTAATTTTTTATTATACAAAAAATCACAACTATTTGTTGTATATATTGTCTCATTATTATAAAATATCATGAAATATTCATTATTCATGATGTGTTTTGAATCAGTTGAAATTATTTCACAAAATGAGATTTTAGTTGGAAATTAACAAGTGATAAAATTTATTGCACAATATCCCTTTATTTTTTTATTGTTAAATTTCTCCTAAAACAATCACTTTATTATAATAATATTTCAATGAAAAATACATTAATATTAAATATCCATATTTTTATATGATAGATATGATTATATCCAAAACCATATTCCATTTTGAAATATCTTGATTAATTTTTATTTTATTTTATTAATTTTAGAAATACTGACAATTCCATATCTTTTATTCAATTCAGATATTTGATGATAAGGAACATTTTTTGTTAATTAAATTGTTTGTTTGGTATATAAATAATTATTTGGATTCAAAGACATGGGTGGTGTCCAATTATAGATAGATCCTTAATGCATTGGTTGTATCATGGTATGAATCTGTTAAGTATACATTAAACGATTTATTACTTATATATTAAATTGTCTTGTGAAAGGTCTTAATGATAGTGGATTACCTTCTAGATAAATAACATATTATATCTAAAAATTTATTGTATTTATAATGTACTTAATATTATATTGAGTATTTCCACAATGGAAAAAAATATGGATACATTTGATCCTCGATTTATTTGATTAAATGGAAGGTTTTTTCAGATATTTACCATTCCATATTGATTATTCTAATGATTTGTGGTTTCTTCCTCTTTATTTAACCATTAATAAGATTTTTCATCTCACCCTTATTCTGTTTTAGTTTACAAAATGAAATATCTTTGGTCATTTAATGAGTTCAGGAATGAAAATTACAATCCTTTTTCATGTTTTATTTTCAATTACAAATATAAAATGGGTATAATGTATGTAAAGTTGTTTTCCAAAATTGTTACACTATTCGATACTTTGGGATTTGAATATTATATCTATGAAAAAGTAATAAAGTATAGAACTGGATTTAGACTACTAAAGTACGGGTTATTATAGTATTTATTATAGAATGTTTAGTATGAAAAATAAGAATAATATTTTATTGAACATAGATTAGGGAAATATTACCACACAATCGACTTTAATAATATTCCCAAGGAACCCATGTCTATGGTCTAGAGATTAATTGTACCTTAATATTTATGTTATGTTAAGTTTTACACTGGTTTTGGAATAACATATTATGTTTCACTATGATATGATCTAATCCAGTACATTCTATTGTTTAGAAATGGAACCCGGAAGAATGAATGGTATCAATAAAAATGGATAATGTAGAAATTGATTTCCTGATGGAACCAATAAACATTGTATTGGGATATGGAATATTATTTCTATTTTAAGGAATTTTAATCCGGTTATTGGAAATAAACATCCCTAGATGGAACTATATATTACACATTGAGATATTGTTACGTTTTAATTCTATATACAACAAAAGAAACCCTCCTTTAGTGGGAATACTAATCCAATTACAGCTGAGAAATGGATTATGTCTTTGAAGAATATATTTTCAACATTGGGTTGTGTTGAGAAAGAGAAGGTCACACATGAATGATATTTCATCAAAGAAGATGCTGACCAATTGTGGATATTGATCAAGAATTATAGGGAGGAAGAAGATATAGAACTCATGGAATGTAATTGGTTTATGGAGGAATTCATTGTACAATATTTCCCTCACTAGGGAAAATTGATATAAAGATTGTGTTTCATGCATTAATGAAAAGGGAATGAAATTTTTTTTATATTATAACTCTTATTTTACAAGGAAATCTAGGTATGTTATGGATTACATAAATAACCATGAGTGAATGATTAACCATTTATTTAAAGTTCATAAGCAATGTATTCAAAGGGAATTGGTCTAAAAAAATTCATCATATGACGAAATATTTTTTTGTGTAGTCATGAAAGTGTAATAATTCACCATGACATATAGATTTGAAGGTAATTAAGATAAAAAGTCAAATGTATAAAAAAATATGGATAAAGGGAAGAAGAGAAAGAACTACTTTACCATATGTGATAATTGTGTAAAGAATCACCTGGTTATGTTCCAGATGGGATTAAAAGTTTTTTATAAGTGTAGATATAAGGTTAACCTAGAAAATAAATGGAACTGTATAGATAAAAAAGAATGTTATTCAGTCCTAGAACTATTAGTATATGTGTCACTACATAAACAAATTTCCAAAGATTCAGAATAATATAACTTATATGAATATATGGTATCATGGTTAATATTATGCTACTAATATATCTTAAGTGGGTTGATTTATTTTTTCCTTTATTAAGATCCATAAATAATACAATTATATTATATTATTGAAGATATCCTATTTATGACTATTTTGCATTTTATAAGGATTTTACTTTAGTACTTTTTTCATCAACGATTCAAAAGCGTGAATTGATTGATACCAACAAGAAAGATAATTCATTATGTTTAATGTTGATATTTAAAAACAAAATTTGGGGAAGATAACCATTATATTTGATTGATGTTGACATAAAATGATTTTTATAGGAGAGTATTGGTGAACACGAAATTGTTAATTTATTTGATGGTTTAAGTCATATTTTATAGGCACAATACACAATAAAATTTAATGAATATATCCACCAACCTAGGATTTTGTTTTTGGAGGAAATATTGTTTTCATTAAGGTTTTATGGTGATAGAGGAATTCAAATATTTGGTATGTGATAATAATAGTAATATTATGTATCTTGGGTAATCTACTATTTATTTCGGAAATCGTGAAAAAAACATTCAAAATTTCTAGTCTTTGAATTTAGAATGAATTAGTTAGGATTAGTCTTAAGGATAACTACTTGTGGAATTGATTATGTCAAACCACATATATTATTTTTTCTATTTAAAGTAAAAATAATTATACCAAATATCATGTTTTAACCATCTGGGTTTCTGAAAAAATTTAGATACTAGAGAAATAAAATATGGAATATATGATCCATTAAAAGTACTTAAGGAATAAAAATTCAATTTTAATATAAATTTGTTGGATATGAGATGAAGTGAAAATAGATCAAAAAAACTATATTATAAGATTATTCTAATGCAATGGAAAGAAATCAGGTATGTTTATCCCCTAAATTAACATTTTTTCTACACTTTTAAGGGTAATACGAGAACCCTCATAGATAAAGCGAATATTGCATTGAAGGATAAAAATGACTTATTCAAAACATGTCTAAGGCGATTGGAATCTCATCCTTTAAACATATTTTAGGGACAAAAAATGTTATTCGATTACTTTTTTTACTTGTAAATCAATGGTCTTTTAACTGATGAAAATATTTATTTTTTTTTGATGGATAACGTTCTAATGATGATTTCATTTATAATTATCTATTAGAATATGATTGTTTGATTTCTGTTCCATGCCATGGTTTTGAATACACACTAATTTCATCCTACTCAATTTCCAAATTTTGGTAACCTTGGAATTTCCCTTTCCCTTTTTCTAAAGGGATGCTTTATTAACCCTATTTGTTATGTTGGTTTTCCACAATTGAAATTTGAAGTATAAACCATTTAATTTTAAAGTTAAATTTAAATTTTTTAGGATTATTGTTTTTAAAATGAGGGTATAATATAACAAAAAAAATAATGGTATGTCTCTTTTTAAATATATTAAATTTCATTGATAGCATATGTTTCACACAACACTGATATTTAATGAACGGTGATATACTATTACATATTATTATTTGAACAATATTGTTATAAAATATCAATTACTGAGGATGTTGGGAATATAATTAACGAAATTATAAAAATAATTTTACACATTATTAGAAAAATAATTAATTTGTTACCAGTTATTAAGAAATGAAAATAAAAACCAATGTAACACAATGTCTGTGTTTTATAAAAAATGAATTTTATGATCATTATGTTATTTAATAATAATAATTCACTATTATAGAAACAGAAAAATGAAATTTATATATAATATATTTAATAAATTACTTTTAAATTCATTTAATACTTTTTAAAGGCTTAAGATAAGAATATATCCAAATTTTAGCATTAATTGATATATTTTTCAAAAAGGTAAATTTTTTTCACCTTTTAGTGGTCCACCAATTTTAAAAGAAAATTTTGAAACATTAATGAATTTTATTAGAATAATTAAACATAATTTTTGATATTTAAAAAAAAATAACATAGGCTCGTTTTTTTGTAATTTTTTAAAGAATATTCATTTTTTATGAACATTAAAAACTATTGAATTTTATTTGAAAACTACATTTTCAAATAATTTATTTATTATGTTAAATTGAATTTAATATTCATTTTATTTTATAATAAGTTAAATTTAATATAAATAAAACCAATTTTTTTCATTGGAATCAATTCCACATTTTTGCTCCATTCTCTTCTGGATAACTCTATTGAGTAAGTCGCGCATCTCCTCTATATAGGGTTTCATCCTCTTGAAGATGGAGCATCCTCTTCTAGTATTGATTTCTCTACACTGTCATATTTTTTATGTTTCTTTACATCACCTTTTTTATTTCTACTTTATATTGTTTCTAGGATTTTCATTTTCATTATTGATTCTCCTTCTCAAAAGGGGTTTCTCCATCATCGCCCATGTTTTTATCAAGGTCCTCTCTATTCATGCATGTAAGAACATTTTTATTTATCACATATAATACCCCATTCTACTTCTGTCTTTCCCTTTTGGGTGTTTATTTCAATCCATTATTTTGTCTCACCTATCCTTCTCCCAGAACTATTGTAATAGAATATAGTTTTATCTGATGCAATGGATCTCATGGTGGGTGGGAGGGACGTGTTGTTTGATATCTCATTGGTTTTATAGGAGTCTCTATTAATTTTGGATGTATTATCATTAGGGAATGAGTATTATTTATTTGTTTCAATTTAGGTTTTTATGTTCTTTTTTGGTATTTTTATTATGGTTGTGTCTTTTGATTACGATTGATGTTAGTCTTTATGATGTTTTGGATTTGTTCTTGGTTTCCTTCCTTGATTAAAATATAAGTATTTGGTGATGGTATTTATACTCAAATAAAATTTTATAGTCTGGAAGGAATGTTCCCAAGGTTATGGAAACAACATGATATTTTTCAAGTTTCAATTGACCACTCTATACTCTTCCCTTTTTCCTAGATTCATCCAATATTCTCCTGGAATGATTTGTGTGGTGGTTTTCAACGTGTCTTGGAAGGTGAGTTTGAGTGGTCGAATAGTGTTTCAGGAGGTGAAAGTCCTTGTAGTTTAATTTTTTCATTTGGGTGCCCAATTAATATTTTTGATCATTATTTTTGTGGAGAATCTTTGAGGTTGTTGTGTTCAATGATATTGTGTTTTATTATTGAAAATTATGTTTATTATGGATAGTTTATTTTCAATTTGTGGCATTGATTGTTCCATGAAATAGTTATTCTTCATGTTATAGTGTTCAATGATCTCTTGTATCATTTCTTTTTTTGGGGATGATGTCTTGTAGGGGTTAAGTGTATGGAAACATCTACTCGGGATGGAAAAATCTCAGTTAGAGGCCTTTGTTATTCATTTCTCATCCGTGCATCTTTTTGTCTAATGTTTTAATTTATAGTTTCGAATTTGGTGTTGTAATTTTGTTCTAAATGTATTTGTTTATTTCGGCGTGAATTTCTGTTGTTACCTCCCAACCTAAAATTTGAATTTTAAAAACCTAAAAAATGGATTTAGAGGAATAAAATTCACGATGAAATTATATATTTATACCTTTCAATCTTTTGGAATTTTAACATTTAAAATCCACTATTTCATTATGGCTAGAAGATTAATTTTAAATATAAAATATCCAAATATCTGAATTTAATGAATTAAAAAGGATTTAATATTTGTAATCCTATGATTCTAATTAGTTAATATGGTCATTTTCAATTTTTGGAATATTAAATTTACTATGGTAAAAGTATGTTTTACCATGATATATGTAAATTGTTAACCATGTTAATGTTAAAAGGTAGAGGCCTAAAATACCTAATAATTAAAATATTTAATTGGTTTTTGAGGTATTTTGTGACCCCAAACAACCTTTATAAGATCAATTATCACCAAAAATCGTGGAAATTAATGCCACCTCAAAGTGGATGGATTTAAATATAAAGTAATCATTATTTAATCACTTAAATCCACCACTTATAAATTATAAACACCAACCCTCACCACAACATTTCAACCCCCAATCCTTAAGGCTCTTAAAGTATCTAAAGATATCCATCATCCTCAATCTGAACATGTCCATGTTTTAATGGTATCATTAAAATACCAAATCCGAAGTCCTTATAGGGTCCTCTATGGGGGTGATATTCAAAAGGTAATTTTCTCAAAATACCTCGATTATTTTATTTTCTTCTTCTAATTTCCCCTAATATTTTTCATCCATAAAGACATATTAATTATAGAATCATTTAAATTCTAAATTTTTTTTCTAATGGAGTATCTTATATCCACCACTTTTATTACCTCATCTAATACATTGAAATGAATCTATTATCCAAATTATGTTGGTTGATCGTTTCCGTGAAATATGATGTTGTTCATTCTCCAATACCGCATTAATGGGTAGTCCTTAGACTATTATTTTTAATGTATAATATTTTAGTATCTATATATATTACATTTCGTATTTTGCCTAATATATACTCACAATACTAAGTAAAATGAATCTATTTATTGTTTATTAGAAAAAACCTAAATAAACTAATCATTTATCATTAACATTTTATCAATATAATTATCCTCATGTTAGAAAAAATGATATATGAGACCATTCATAAGAATATAAGTTCATTAATACAAATTTATTCCACTTCCTGAGTCTTATTCCCATTTTACAAGAATATTTATAATTATAATCTTAAGAACAGGTTATGAAACCATGAAATGAATACACTCAAAACAATGAAAATAATGAAATTTTATATATTAAATGCGAAACTAGATGTTATAAAATCAAAAAATAAGGTATTATAAATATTAATATAGTTCTTGAATGAGGTAAAACATTCCTTAAAATTCTATACAAAAGGGGAAAAGTTAAACCACTAAATGGATACACGAGTTAACAGTTTCTCATCTCACTTTTACATCTGTGAGATATATGACTTATTCTCCACTTATTTCATGTGTGTGGATAACGTATAATACTAATTGATATATAATATCTGGAATCAATTTATATTCATTATATTAAATTTTTACTATGTTAATTATTAATTTTATGTGTCAAATTATTTGAAAGATTACAAAGTGATAAACGGTTTCTTAACTAATTTCCCATTCATTGCGTTACACATCTACTTCATTGATTATATTCTGAATAGATTATGTGTGTAATACACTCATTAATTATTGATGTTGAAATTTCCACATAAAAATGTACTTATATATTGTTTATGGACAGAATCATCCCATTGATAAATTCTCACCTCAATGATATAAACTTTTTTAGGGTTTTGTTATCTCAATTTTATTTTTGTGACATATAAGCCTTATTCACCACTTATTTATTATGTGTCGTATATTTAAAATTACATTTTATATATAATGTCTCCAATATCATGAAATTCATGGTATTAAATAATTAATTTTATAATTATTACTTTCATGGAGTATAAAATATTACTAACTACAATTGGTATGGGATTACATTTCAATTTACATTCCATTGAGACTTATTTTTTATTATACACTAATTAAGTTTTATGTGTTTTATGTAAGTCCCCTTTACCATTTAATATCATTATTTATTCATCACTCGTGGAATTTTAATATTCTCATTGAATTATTTAATCCTAGATTATTTGAATTGAAAATTTCTTAGGGATAACCGTTATTGTACCCTCAAAAAATATTTTTTTTATTTAGAAGCCCTTTTGAAGAACAAGTGGGATACCAGAAAGTAAAAAAACATCAATAAATGTCTTAAGAAATGGATTAATATTCAAATTGAAATTTATGAATGTTAGATCGATCACCACTAAGAAGAATCCATTTTGGATATTTATACCACCTGTTTAGTTCGTCTTTGAGGAGGTATTCAAAATAGATTGTCATATTGTCCCAAGATTCAATGAGCTCCTCTAAAGAGTTCTTCTTTATGTTAAATCCTCTATCCAAGACCCCACGTTGTTTGTTGATCCAAGAATTCTACTTGGAGGATTGAGTAAACATTCTTCTCCTCTAAACCATCCTCTCAAAGTCCTATTGTGTTGAATCGACCTCAATATACTTCACTAAGAATTTTTCATTACCATTAATGTTATTTTCCCACTCCTCAATATCCATCAGTTCCATTCCATACAGAAGGATAGCAGTATCCACATACTCATTTTCATTGGGCACAAGATGCTTATCAGAATTTTTTTCATTACTCAGAGAGATATTTTTGATGATTTTGGACAACATCATTATTGCCTTTAATTTTCTTGAGGATCATGTAACTCGAGGGTTTGGAAAATCTGAATAGTCTTTCCTGCAACACGTCCTCTAAGTGAACTTAATAAAACTATCAGGGTTAATGAACATGATTTTACCTTTCCTTGAGGAGGATATAAGGTATTACTCAGCCATATTCCTTTCCTTGGACATGTTAGGGGAGTCTTAGGTGGACTTCAAATCCTCTTGTGAGGTATCAACTACATGGCCATCACCATAATCTTGTCACTCTACTTCTCCAAACATAGAAAACCAATTTTGGGGGATAGATCTCATTCCTCCATACTTCTTATTCTCAACATAAAATTTTCTGACCTTTAAGACCTTAAATTATTTTTTTGAACCACCTGGCAACTCAAAACCTTGACCCATATAATGTAATTGAGTGATTGGATCCCCTAATACTGAATCTAGCTGATCATTACCTCTTGGAAAATCATTGCAAATATCAAAAATCACTACAAATTATTTGGATAGACTGAATGAAGCTGGTTTAATGGCTTGTTTAGCATCACAAAGAGACACTCCAACCACAGACTCTAGAGGTCCAAATTCTCCCGTATCACGTTTCAATCTATCAAATTTGTCCGAGAATTGTGATTCAGGCAGTGTGGACATCGAAGTATTCTAGACAGCCTACACGTCGTAGAACGGAAGCACTGGATCAGAGGAGATCTGCTCAGATCCAGTCAAAAATTTCCCTTCATATGTCTCAAATTTATTTTCATTTAGAGGTCAACCTCAAACAGAGGATACCCCATGATATATGGAATGAAACCATCACCTAGAGCCATCCACCTACTAGGGCCATTACTTCCTCACCGACAAGAATGAGCCAGATTTCGTAGGTGAGAACACACCAAATAGAAAATTATCTTAGACTCACAAACTAAAGGTAGTTTCTATCAGAATTCCTCACTTACTGAGACCTAGACCCATTCAATTGGGGGTTATGAAACATCAACATCAACACAAATTGATGGGGTCACAAGGTGAAAAAAGTAGTAGGTTCTCGATTATGAGTAGAGATACCAACCGACTAAATTAAATAGTATTCGGATTATAGAGGTGTTCTAAAAAGGGAGAAGTATATTAAGAAAGATTACCCACAAAGCAGTTGATGGAGAAACCTGCTTAAAATAGAGGTCAAAGGACCATTTGACCAGGTGGAAGCAAAGTCTGTTGCAGGAACGAGGAGCTCCAGACCACGTATAAATAAGATCTTCATATTTTGAAAAGAAGATCATAATGTAGTGCTTATCAAGCATACCAACAGTCGCTCATTCATGAAGATCCCATGATTCGAAGATAAAATGGGTGAAGGAGTCCACTGATGGTTGATGATAAATGAATCGAGAAACAAATGTTTGATTAAAAAGAGACGAAGCTTCAGTAAACTCTGAAATCTATAGCATGAGTTGAGGGAAATCATCTTGGAGGTTTGGGACATTAGGTAAAAGCACCACTCCCAAGAATGCCAGTACGAAATTAGTGTCTGAGAATAGGGTGAAATAAAATGTATGCTCCGATGATAAAGGACGGCCCATCCCCATTTATAGGGGAGGGGCTCCGAAGGCGTCCATCGCTTCCTAGGGCATGGACGAAGAGCAGGAGCTGAAAAGGATCATCAGCCTAAGATATAGTTATTGTGCAATATAACGATGTTCTGTGGTTGTTAACTTACTCTTCAAATAGTCACGTTATTATAATAATTTTTTATTGGACATTAAATTTCTATTAAATATCCTTATTTCTATTAATCTATATGATTATAGCATAAACATAATTCCATTTTTACATAAAATGTCTATTTTTAATGTTTTTTCATTAATTTTGAAAATATTGACAAATTTTTATGATTAATTTAATATAGATATATTATGATAAGAAACATATTATATTAATGAAATAAATAATTTGATATTTGAAGAATGATTTGGACTAGTATACATGGGTGATTCAAAATTATAGATATACCCTTAATGCAATTTTAGTATCACAGGATGAATCTGATAAGATAGCATTGAATTATATTTTCACAATTACATTAAATCGTCTTGTGTATGGTCCGGATAGTAGTTTTTCATGTGCCCGATATATGATTTCCATTACTTAAGAATTTCATGAATTTTTATTTCATTCATTATTATACATGGGATTCTCATATTGAAAAAATCTACTGATGTATTTCATTATCAATTTATTTATTAAATGTCATGTGTTTTTAATTATTTACCATCACATGTTGATTATGCTAATTCATTCAATATTATTTTTTATATATTTAATCCTTAATGAGAATTTGATCTCACATTAATATTTTCCCTCATCATAGGTTATGATGAAAAATATTTGAATGAATTAATGATTGATAATTATATTCCATTGTTATGTTTTATTTTCAATTACCAATATAAAATAGGTATCATGTATGTAATATAGTATTCCAAAACTACTAAACTATTTGATTAACATGGATTGTAATCTTGTATCTATTCCAATTTAATAATGAAAGGCTCTATCTTCAGGCTACTGGTGTCTGTTTCATTACAAATAGTGTCATTCTATAATTGGAAAAGTAATGGGTATTTTCAAATGTTCTAATTTCTATAGTTCTAAAATGGGATCACTACCCCCACATTCCATCACCCATTTAAAATACTTATATACCAAATCTATACCCTAGTATCTCTTAAACTCCCTCCTCACTTTATATAAGTCCTAGTATTTTAAAAATACCATACTATCATTCTATAGTGTATTTCCCAAGGGTGATCCTTCAAAGAGATATGTAATGTTCTAAATATATCTCTTGATTTTCATTCCCTATTAAACCACTATAATAAGTATTTATCCGTAATCTAATAATCATATTACTATTTTTAAAATGATGAAATTTTATTTTCCTAATGTCTTTTCATTTATATACATTCCTACAAAACTGTTGTAAAAAATGAATACATCATCTTGTGTACGTGTGGACTACCACATCCAAAAAGGGTATGTTATATTTTTCACAATCAAATTTCATAGATTGAAAAAAAGTATTTAATAAAAAAATTTATAATTTACAAAATTTCTTATGACCCTAAAATTATAATTATTTATTTCTCTAACCCTTATTATTCTATAAAGATGAGACTGTTCTATGTGCATATATTCTAACAAGAATCTCCATGAAACGATGTATTTTATATTCCACTAGAAAATAACATGAATTACATAAAAAATAATTTAATGTATAAAAATATTATTGATGACACTATTATGTTTCAATATAGGTAATATATGATAATAGATAAGTGATATTTACAACAAATGATCATATTAAATGTAACCTCCTAACATTAACATATTGAGACACCTTTATTAATTTGAGTATGTTTGGGGAAAACTGATGGGATTGTGTAAATACTGTGATATATGATTAATAAAATACATAAGCCTATATAATTATGGAGTTTATGAATATTTTTTACAAAATATTTTATCATGTTAGTATATTGGGGATGTTTTTATAAAATCAATTGAAGCACCTCAAGTACGAACCATAAGAATAATTTAATTGATAAAAAAACAAATATGATAATAAATAGATATTACTAAGCTAAATATATATTTTAATGATTAATTTTTTTATAAAATAATTTTATTGTTTAGAATGTTACGCGGATGTGCAGAATGAATCAGTGCTCGAGTTAACAGTTTTTTCATCCCTATTTTTCTTCATTGATATATGATTCATACTCCAAACATTTTTTGATTTTATGTTTACATGTTTTATAGGGATGTAATTTATCATAATTTACATGAACTCTATGTTATTTGAAGTTCCATAACATATTTTTATCATTCATGGGATTTTAATTCAAAAGATACCAATGTTGTAAGAGTTATTTTCCTTTTTTTTTTCAAATCCATGTCACATGATTGATATTGATCTACATAATTTATTTTTATAATGTATTTAAGTCTTTATTAAATTTAGATTTAATTAATATCTTTAATATTATTATTTTTAAATTTATATTTCATTGTAACCCACTTCTATTCCTGCGATTCTCACATAATGATTATCGTAAGGGTTTCTTTTTCAATATGATTTTCAAATCGAGATTTTTTCTAAAATATAATCATTATGTGAATTTTTTTCTCTCTTAAATAATAAAAATAATATCATTATCACATTATATTTTTATTTCTAGGGTTTTATATGCCTTGTCACTATTTCATTTAACCCCTTTACTCATAATTTTCCTATTGTAAAGAAACTGACCCTACCTCTTCTTTTTGGTTTGGAATAGTTCTCTTCCATGAGTGTATTAATTCTATTTAGTTAAAAATATAATTATATATACCTTTACAATTCACTAAGTGAATATTCAAATACTTTTAAATTAATTTAATGTTTACATTTATCTTTTTCATTTTTCATATGGGTTATTTTTATCAAAATATAGATTGTATCTTCTTTTAATGTTCTCCATGTGAACACATCTTGCATCTATTTTTGAATTTTTATTAAGAAACATAAAATAAATTTTTTCATGTATTTCAAAAGAAATATTGTTCAAAATATTTTTTTAACAGCATGAGATTAAAAGAACATTATGTTTGATAGTGTACATGACATGCAACATCAAGCTTATGAAATCACATAATATTATTATTTAAATATAATAGTTATAACAATATTGTTGAATTGGTGGGTATGAATTATATTAATAGTATAATGAATTATATATAATGTACCAACTTATTAAAAATTGATTTATTAATTCTTTTATAATAGGGCCTCAATTTTCCATAGATAATTCTATTCCTCTGAAATATGTTTTATTAAAAAATTATTTTTATTAATTTTTATAAGAAAATAATATAAAAAATATCAAGAATATTTTGTATCTATATTTCATAAAAATAATATAATTTTTTAGATCATCATATTAAATTTATATTGGGGTTAAATCTATGAAAATATAGATTTTTTTGTGAGTAGTTAAAAATATTGAATTTTCATTATAACTAATTTTTGTTTAATTTTTTTTAAAGTACCACAATGCTCAAAAATATTTACAGGGTAAAATAAATAATATTATATTATTAATAATTCAATTAAATCCATTTTAATTTCTTTTATTGTTTAATTTCGTATACAAATATTTTTATACATGAAATGGAATTTTTCTAAAATCTATTTTTTCTTGTAATTTGTGCATTTAAATTAAAATTAATATCGATGAGTTACATGAAATTAATTTAATGAAATGTTATTTTTTAGATTTATAATATCAAATTCATCCTTGGATATTTTTTTTGATATTTTTTAAATGAAGATAAATTTTCAATGAATTGTAAAACAGTAATGTATTTATGAAATATATTGAATTTTATGATATCACTAAGACATAATCATAATATAAAAATTTAGGGAAAATATTTAATGAATAAATTGTAAATAAATTCAGAAAACAGTATACAAAAATAACTCAAAAATATCTATTATAATTAATACCATTATAAATAGAAAAATCATTTTAGTGTCGATATAGAGCCTAAAAGCATTGGAAAAATAATATTTCGCTTCAAAGATATAATATTTGAGATAGAATATGTCCGTTCTAGAGTTTTAAATTAAATATTATGTATTTTGATGATTTTTATGGTAATAGACGAATTTTAAAGGCATGTATTATTTGTATTAACTAAATTGTTGTGAAATTCTTGTGTTCAGTAGAAAAAGTCAAAATATCATATGAAATATGTTGTCAAGACATATATGTGAATTAAAATACATATCAAAAATCTAATAATGTTTTTTAGTACTATAATTTTTTATTCATTATGTTAAATTATTTCTAATTCATGGGTACTAAATAAATATATTAAATGCTCACTCAACGCCAACACCAAATTTATTTCATTAATAGGAATGTAAAATAAATGATGTCAAAATACTGAAAATTATATAAATTTTAAGAATTAATATGTCAAATTATTTTTATAGATTTATATGACATTATAGGTATTTTTTAAATTATTATATTCTAATTCCCCATTGTATTGGTTTATTTAAAGTGAAATTAAATGAATAGTCTCAAAATGAACCTTAATAATATTATATCAAAAATATATTTTATTAAATTATATAAAATTCATAAAAATATTATCATAGGCCATGTGAAAGGAATAGGGTTTAGCACATCATACATAGTCCATTTATGAGTTAATTGTTATTTTTTAATAACATCATTAACCCTTTGGGATTAAAATAGTTATTACCATGTCTAATATCAAAAATAATTAACTATGGGGTTAATAAAAAAATGATTAGGATACAAATGATATCAGTACTTATATAAATTTAATTGGATAATGTTATGTAAACACTTCAAAAACTTTCTTCTATTTCATGAACATGTGAAATCATTTTTTATATAATAGTTTTATAATATTTTAGTTTTTTATAAAATTCTAAAACTACCGCCCCCTAAATTATAAAAGTATAGAACCTCCCTCACTTCCATATAACACATTGACAATTCTATGAGGACCAAACCCTAATAATATACCTTCAAAACAACCTTATCCACATTCTAGTTGTGTTTCCATCCCAAAATACCAACACTAAGATATATAAGAAAGAATATAATAGAGGTATCATTAAGAAGAGGGATTTAGAACACATTTGAAGGAAATCAAACAAGATGTAAGAATTAATTTCACAATATTATTACTATTTATATTTATTTACCTTTAATTAAATTTGGTTTAATTATAAGTATGACATAAATATATATTCCTTAATTTTTTTAAAAAAATATATGTTTTACTCTCTAATTATTTTTAATGACACTATTATCCATGCTTTAATTTTAAAAAAATTGTTTCTTCTAATCCTTTTCTGAATGACATTGTTTTCAAAATTTTCATAACAGTGTGATAGGAATTATTCTTAACTTCTATGAAGTGAAATTTTTTTCCCACTATAATAAATAACATTTTATTTTAATCTTACAATACAATTTTAGAAGTTTATTTTTAAATTAAATTGTTTCTTTTATATGTGATTTTTTTTTATATTTTTGAGAAAATGATTTTCAAAGATAAAATGTTAATTTCCTCAATAAATATTATTGTATTTTTTTAATTTATTTTCACATGTTTAAACATTATTTTTGTTATCTTATGTTGTTTATTTAGTCTAATAATAAAATTTATCATATTTATTTGGATGGTTTATGATCAGTTTATCTAGGGAATGTTTTGATATTTTGTATGATTCGTTTTTACATTACAATGTTATTGTTTTTTAAGGATTTTTGATTATGTTGTATTTATTACTCATATTTGGAATGAATTAGACTTATTAAGAGATGGGTGGTTCCCAATGTATCCCATTTTTCCATCGGTTGGGCTCATGTGACAAAATTAATTGGACTTTGGTTGAGGCATTAACTATTTACTGAAATATATTAGTATGAGGCATTGACAATAAATTTTAGAACATTAAAATCATACATCACCTCATTATAACATTAGTTATTGATATCCATGTTATTATTTTAATATTTATAATATGATCATTTATATAGAATTATTGGATCAATATTTATTCTCTCTATATTATTCTTCATGATCAAGATACATATTAAATTTAATGGGTTTTTAGTTATTTACTATTCCATATTTTTTATTTAGTATTTATTCAAGATTGTTTTGACTATATTCTTACAATTACAAAAATTATAGATCACCCATTTTTTATGACTCTGATGGGATTATAGGTAGCATGTTATGATTGATATGCAGGTAAATGTTCGAGGGAATTATGGTGTTCTAAAGGAAATACTATGGTGTATCGTATGTTTTAATATTATGTTATATTGAATAATATATTTTGTTTTCCAATTCTAACAAACTATTTGGTCCTTCATGGTATGATTCATTTTATCTAGTTGCAATGTAACAATGTATCCACTTATGCTAGGCTACTATGGATGAGGTCATTACATTTTTTTAAAAATATCAATACTTAAATAATTGCAACATAAATGATAATGAATGTTTCATATTTCCAATTGGATATTCCTAATTATCACATTATTTCAACTAAGTGTACGTTATTTGAAATATTTAATGATTTATTAAGGATATTATTAATGAATCCATCTATATTCCTTTTCAATATATATTATGTAATTTATTTTTCAATCATAGGAGTGATCTATATTTTCATCCAAATTTCCTAACCATCCATGATAAATAATCATAACATGTGTTCCAATACATATAATTTTTTAATACATTGGTTTTTATTTCTTTAAATGAAGGTATTTCACTTAGATTCAGTACATTGATTGATTTTGTAAATTATAGACTTAATTGTATACCCTCTAAATAGACAATGTAAACACCATATGATCTATCACCTTGATTTATGGTTATCTACATATAATGTTATAGAATATCTTCTTATACCCATTTATTTTCTACAGGTATGTCAATATATGATTATTAATAGAATAATGAATTCCTTCCTTATGTGATTCCATTTGAATAGGATATTAAACTCATTTTATTTCTATGGGTTCTTTGTGATATAATGAATGATTTTTTTCATGTGGAACTCATATGTAACAATAATGATGTGTGGGGTTCTATATCTCCCACTAATACATTTGTTATGGGTTTATATCTTATTATTTAATAATTTATGTACATATTTTTATTTTTTTCACAACATAAGTGGTTGAACATTCCTATATTGTTTTCAAGATAAAGGGTGAGTGTACATAAATATTTTCACAATTATTTCATGTTATTATTTTTATGCCACAATATTACGATTATTATTATGAATATGTTATGATTTCATGGATTTTGTTCATTAACTCATGTTTCCACTTCCTCATGATTCATTTCTTATATTATCAGAAGCCATAGTCCATGGATCATGTTTTATGATCTTTTTTTTATTGGGTATGATTCCTTTATAAACATTATTTATAACAATATTATCATCTTATGAACACTTATGATCACTGAATATTATCTATTATATTGAACCTTACTAATAATTTGAGATCTATACTTTATTATGTTTCCTTTACTCAGGTTATAAAGTTGAGTACAATTTTCAAGATGTCTTAAAGGGAGAATAATGTTGCTGAAATATAGATAAATGATCAAATGTATCATTAAATAGGATTATTATGAAATGGATAATCAAATACTCTAAACATTATAGTTTTAGTATTGTTTCATTATTTGTCGGATAGAATTTTTAACATATGTAAATTGTGTAAAATATAATGTTTTTCAGCTTAGTGCCTCTCAATTTATATCAAATCCATTTTATAAATAATGCATTTTCCAAGAATATTTAGGAGTGTGGGTTGTTATCTCTGTAATAGGGAATTGAATAATAAAAATAAAATCATAATAGGATATCACATCCTATGACATACATCCCATGTAAGATAAAACTATTGTGTAGTGACCTAGTTATCATATTTTACAATAGATATAATATTTTATATTGGAATTTTGATACAGTTTTTTTATATTTAATTCAATAAAATTTTATATAATGATTTTACATATTGGGTAATATGATATGTCAACAATTGAAGTCACTATACTATGTCATTGCCTATGATAACCAATATAGTATTGTCTTTATAAATAAAAAATTATGAAATCAAATATATACAATCATTTTATAAGAAAATATCAATAATATCTTGTGATAGAGAATTTTTAAGAAATAAAATATATAATTTTTTTTCATTTTCAATGTGATTTAAAGAATCAGATAATATGGTGAATCTTTGAAACAACATATGTGATTATAAGGATCGATTAAATTTTAATCAGTGCTACAGAAGTGGTATGATCAACATTCCTTTGATAAAACATGAATAAAACATAAAACCATGTACAAAATAAAATGAATAACTTTTCGTACCTTGAAATAGTAAGTCTTAGAGGCTAAATTCATCAAAGTCCTTTAATTTACATCTCTCTTATTTATCCATAGGACTCCCTCCTTGATAGTGTGTCTACAACACCCATTGAATTTTATGGTGTGTTACAGGCTAGAATTTTTCCCAAGATGCATGTTTCCTATTCATTTTTAGATGTTTGGAGTGTTAGGAAGAATCAAGAGAGGGTTAGAGAGGACTAAAATTGATGTGAAGCTGTCTGAAGGATTTGTAAGTAGGATTTCATATTGTGATAGATATTTTATTCCATGAATATATTGATCAAGGCTCTATGGGTTCATTTTTTTATACTTACATAGTGTGAAACAATGCTTCATATCATAACCTTCTACAAGGATTTATTTTTATGGTGTTGTAACACACCATGTTTTTTTATAAATATTTATCATTAACTAATATGATTTATTAGATATTTTTCATTACACACAATGTTGAGGTTGGAAAATACACAATATACAGTTAAAATAAGATTTTTTAACTTGAATTTTATCATCTAGTCATTGGATTTAGTGTATGAATAGGATTAATTTTTTTGGAAATTTTATGGTTATATATGTATAAAAATATTTCATTATTTATCAATTGATTATAAATAAAAATAATAATCCTTAAAAATAAAAAAGAATATTTTTAAAAAATATTTATTTTATGTTTATAATTTATCTATATCTTCATAAATTAAATTAATCCCTACTATTAAATGTTTTATAAATGTATATTATTTACTTGATAAATTTTTTTAAACAATTGAAAAATATTTTTTAGGAATAGGATAAGAATAAATCAAGTATTATTCTTAAATATGTATTTTTTCTAATTTGTTTTTCATTTTTTCACTTACATTAAAGTTAATTACTCTCATTTATAGGTGTTGAATAAGAATAAATTAATTACATATTTAAAATCAAGAGTTAATTTTCTTTAATATATGACTGATTATTTTTGGTTAATATGATTAGTAATCGTCAAAAAAAATTCACCACATTAAATGGAAATTATGAATAATAGAGATTAAAAATATGTGATGGAAAAAAAATAAATTATCCATATTTCTAATGTTTTAGATTAATTATACATTTAAAAAAATTCACTAAATTTATTTTATTAATTCACACTTTTCTAAAAAAATTACTTATATATTATTTATGTGAAAAAAGTTACAAAATTTCACTCCCTCTATTATTAATATCCTTTATGTACCAACATATGGAAAATATTAAGTCAAGAATAAATCTAAGTGTTTATTTTGAGATTAAAAAATTATGTTCAAGATATATTTTATTTTTATTTTTTGTAGCCACCAACACGGGTCAACCTGACATGCCACCCAATCTAAATTATCACAGAATATAGGTATAATAAGAAAAAAAGCATTCTTGAATATAAGAAAAAAATGAAATAATACTAGAGTATGAAGTGGAAACCAATGATATACTGTAAAAGAAATAAAATCCAACACAACATAGAAAAAACCAACTGGTAATTAAAGTCCTATTTTGACCAACTATATCTTCCATATTGATCAGAATTGAAAGAAATCACAATAAGATAATCCTTCATGAAAACCGATGATATTACCTCTACATGAATCCTTTAATACAACATCTACATAGACCAAAAGGGAAAATTATTTTGTGATACAAATCCTAGTAGGATACCACCATAGTTTCAATTCAATGTATAATATAATGAATGAAAAAAATTCTATCTTTTTAAACAAATATTTTATAGAAAAAAAATTATACATAAAAAAAATTTATAAATCATTCTCATTTTTTAGTTATTTATCATAAAATCCATTAATATTATAAACAAATAAGTATGACATGTAGAAGTGATAAAATATGAAATCATATCCCTGAATCAATAGTAAAACTAGTAAACAGATATCCATGAAACATCATATATTGTGAATTTATGTGATAAAACCTCATATAAAAACCTTTGAGAAATAATCCATGATAATATTAATCAAATGATAAATAACTATAAATGAAAAATAACCACACATATTTGGTGTAGCCTATGGGAAACTCCCTTATAGACACTAAAAATCCTAAAATTCATAACATTATACCGAATTGATATCATTTCCTACTAGTTGATATCTCAAAAGGTTACCTCTTTATTGTGAAACACACACTAAGGCTACATGTGTCTCTTTCCTGAAACACCCAAGGATCCCAATATGAAAATATAAAAATCCATTTTAAATACATGCTAACAAAGTTATAAAACATTTCCATACCCATTCCAATATTATTCAGGGTTTCAAAACACATTTCCAAATCAATAAAATCTATTTGCATAGAACATACAGTTTTTTAAAACATTTTCCTTTCCATGAAATAATTTGAAACTATTTATCACTTAATATCAATTCAAATACCATTGTAATTTATCTTAAATGAAATTCAATTATTTAAATTAACGCATTATATAGAAAACCCTACCACAAAATGATATAAACATAGTTTCCCAACATAACGGAAACTATAGAGAAATTGAAAATCATTTGGATGAAAAAGAATGTCTATAAAATAGAGACAAGAAACCCAACCACAACAGTGACCAATTACTAGATAAATTTATTTAGATAGGAGAATGTCTCCCAAAAGTTCCTAGAAAAATCCTCTTGGTTGAGATCAAGAAATCCTATTTGAACAAAATAAACATTTCACCCGAGCCAAATAATTAAAAAATATCCTATTGATATTTACATGTTGTATAGTACTGTTACATGTCATTTAATCCTTGAGTTCCAAATACACCAAAAACCGAACCTAAATTTATTAAAATCCCATTATATTTTCATTATATGACATGAAACAATTACACTGTATGTTGACTTATCATGTTGTGTATCCAATCCATGGATTCTACAAAGAAGTAATTACACAGAGTTTTTCGCTTTAAATTCCATGTGACTTCAAAATAATTTAAATAATCTTCTTATTCATGGTGAAAATTCCACAAAATTTATATCTTCACCATTACAATTATCCTTCAAATTATTTTTCTTCATAATTCAACCAAAGAATGAAAAAAACCACAAATAATGGTTAAATCATACTAGATAGAAATGTAATTAGGTGTTACAATATCCCAATAGTAAAATCATTCCACACCAATAGCCCTCAAGATCTTGGATCCACAATATGAAAAGGCCCCTATTGCGTCAATAATGATTCATGTTCCCACATATTTGGGATATCCAATCTGCACATCCACTATACATAGATGATGGGGAATATTTTACCAAGTTTTGACTTATCCTGGAGATCCGTAGTCTTATATTTTTGGTCATCCAAAGTCAAATCAGTTCATGATTAACATATTATCATCGAATCATATGGGAATGATCTTGTATATGCCTCCTCAACTGGGAAATATGAAACATGTCAATGATAGTTGACAAATTAGATATAATTTATACTAATAATCCAGCATCCCAAGAACTCAAAAAATCTCAAAGGGGCCAACAGTACTTGGTTCCATATTACCCTATATACTGAACAAAAATCATTCCATGTGTGGTGATAATCAGTGGAATAACCTATCACCAAAGTAAAACTACTGCGGTTAACACTGATGCTTTGCATATGATATATGACAACTCTGTTTTAGGAAAAAATACCCATGGTTTAAGTTAACTAGCTCAACCATCTCCTATAAACACTCAACACATCAATGGAACACTCCCCCTAATATTCCAAAAATATGGGATATCAAAATGGACTCCACATAGAGCCTCTACAAATTTCATTTGTATTGAAGTATAATAACTTTTTTATAGGAAAAATCAACCAAAGGATAATTTTTTTGCATGATGCTCTGAAATCATTTAAAAAATAATGAAGTATTTCCTCTAAAATTTTTATATACCTATCCCCATATACATACATATACATATGATAAGTTGTGCTTAATTAGATTTGGGAACCCATTGCCTCATAAAATCCTTTGCAGAAACTAGATGTGAACCTCATATCACTATCAGAAAAAACTGTAGAGAGTACCCCATAATGTTTTACAATATCTAAGATATACAATCCCAAAATCCACATACTTTCATCATCTCCATGATTGTAAGGTAGTTTTCTTATTTATTATGTTAGTCAGTGGTCACCAAAATTTCTTCCTTACTATGAGGATTCCATGGAAAACCGGTGACAACGTCCCTGGAAATCTCACCCACCTTCTATACTGGAATGGGTAAGGGATATAATAACCCTATGTGTCTATAGTACTACGACTTGATTATTTTACAAGTAAGGCCCTTTGAAATAAAATATACAATCAATCATATTAATCAATTTCAAAAATACCAATTCCTCAAGTCAAGATACATATTTGTATCCCAATGGTTCCTAGACCAAGAAGAATAGTTTCCAATTTCCAATATCACTCACCTCAATGAAAAAAAACAACTAAAGATGCAGAAATATCTACTAAGACTCCAAGACCACTCACCCATGTTGTCCTCACCATAATGTATTTCAGTAAAGCCCTACAACTCATTGTATTCCACTTTTTCAAGTAGTAATCACCCATAAAAATACATATCATATTTTATTTATTCAAAAAAAACCTATCGACCACCATCATCCACTCCCAAGATCATCTCAACTAAATAATTAATCAGAGAACACTCAACCAATTCTTTCATGGATTGTCTGGGTAATTTTATTCTCATAGAATGGGAAACCACATTTCCTTTCACAAGTGCATATGAAATACAAAAATAAAATTTATGAAGATAATCATCCTAGTGCCTCTATAGAAAATTTAGATCTCTATGAGTCGAAATATAATTCAGGATCTTATGATCATATTATACTATAATCCACTCCCAAAATAGATAGTGACTCCATGTTTTGAGTTCATGAATAACCACTATAAACATAATATCTTGGGTAGTCTAGTTCTTCTTATTAAGGCCTAACTGGAAGGATCCATAAGCCAAAACGTGTTTCCCTGACATCAAGATGCATCCCAAACTCATACAAGAAGAATCATAGAAACTATCATAACCCAATAATATCTTCATAAGTATAAAAAATGTTGCTGATGTCGACCTCATCTTCATATCCTTAATATATCCAGGAAAATTTTCATTCTAATGAAACATCACACCCTAATAGGTCAAAGTTGCCTCGAATATTTGATATTGGAGAAGTCATGAATAAAATTTCTATAGTAACATGTCAATCCCAATAATCTATTGATAGCTAAAAAATATCATGGCTACTCTTAAAACATCATTACGAGTACCTTTTAAGGATTTATTGAGATTCCCATGTTAGATATCACATTCCTGAGTAACATCACATCCCAGATCCAATACTGACACATGGGAATATTACCATATAGATGATGTTATTTAATGGTTCAAATAATGACATCAAAAGGGTCTATTTGTAGAGACCATAAGCTTGACATACATAGATATTACATTACTTTTGCAGAATACATAATACATAACAAAAACAGGCACACAAGGACCACAATAGTTTAGTGTCTTTGGAAACATGGAACGTAATATTCTAATCATGGTGAATGATCTTCAACAACTCCCATAAAGATCTTCCACTTTTTGTTTCCATACCTAAAAAATTTCTTTTAATCCTGGGGGAAAATAAAACATAAAAAGGGTGATCTCAAATTCTCATTAAGGGTAAGAATGGATAAAATAAAACATACCATATACATTTGAACTTAAAAACATGAACATAATGTTTAAAAATCAAAATATTGAGCAACGACCTAAAACATGGAAGTACATAAGGCATTGATCATAATGGAACATAAATCATGATAAAATAGCATGGGAATAAAACATGTAATTTTGGAATCCATTAAGCACATGTAATTATTTCCATAGTAGCCAAGGCATTGCTGCCAAGACCATCATAGTGGACAAAGTCCCTTTCTGAATCGAGTTCACTCCTCGTTCCAGTCCTATAATACTGAACCAGATTAACTTACCGTTCTATCCATGTCTATCTAATGAGATATAAATCATTACCCAATGCATTGGAGGGAGATATAGGTCACACTCATCTCATAATGAAATCATTCATACTTGTTCCACAAAATAAACATACGTCATTCATAATAACCCAACAAATAAAATGGGTTTCATAAACATCATCCAATCATCACATAATCCATATAAAAGAAATGGATATCATTTCATAATGATAAAAGTGAAACCATGTAAATCATAGAGACTTTATACTTGAAACATACACATATGAAATGACGTCATCTTAGATGGAAAATGGTTTTGATAAAACACTTGAAATGAATTCTTGAGGAAAATATCCTTTCTTTTTCAAAATCAATTTCTTTTCACAAAACGTCATGTAATTTTAAAAGTAAAAGATTTTGTTTAAAATTGTCATGAAATATTTTGGAGGAAGCATCATGAAAATATGGCTTTATAAAACCGTAAAAATCCTTTCATGTTGTATACGTTAAAAAACATTATTCTCGTACATTTGCCGGAAAAGTCAAAAAGTACCTCGTAACGTAAAAAAAAGAAAGATTCCTTACATAACATGTAGTAATAGTCAAAATGGGTAAAAATTAAATTAAACATAATGAAACCATTTTTAGAAAACATGGGCTTGTATGATAAAGATAACCCCAGTAAATACTTACGAATAAAAAATCTCAGATAAAAATGAGATTGATAAATTATCCCTTACCTTAGGTCTGATATGTTTCGTATGGATCCGAACCTGCTGTATAATGATTTAAATAATGTCATTGACGTATTACATAATCATATTCATTTCTTATGATATCATATATGTTTTACTTATGACTTTATATTACCTGATATTTTGTAAATTCCATGTTTAATTAGAGTTTTGGGCAAAATCATTTCATTTGTCATTCGTGTTTTGACTTGTAATTATTCATATGATTAATTAGATCATGATTAATTAATTCCAGAATATAAAACATGATTTATATATAATATATATTCATAATATTCATATATATAATAGATCAATAAATCGAAAGAAATCCACCGTTCATGGAGACGGTAGGTCGTACGTACGCATGAACGTTGTTTTCGTTTCCTTATTGAGTTGAATGGAATTAAGTAGATGAAATACATATATATATATATATATATAGTAGCTTTATAATGTCATATATTTCATTATTATTTCTTATATTTACTTTATATTCATTATTAAGTGGATAACATGGAGAATGAATCTCATCGCATCGTGGAGACGGTAGTCTGTACGTACACACGAGCGATGATATCATTCCCATAATTAATGAATTGAATTGGAGAGGATGATACAATATATCATAATCAGTATTATTTTATAATAACTATGTATAGTTATTCTTTACACCATTATACCCATCCAAGTAAGGTTGTGTTGAAAAAACAGATTACACCACGGCGTGGAGATGGTATTCGGTACATACGCACGCGCGGTGATTTCGTTTTCCATAGGATGGATAGATGGTGAAATAGGGTTGTTTCATACTTATAATAACATATTATCATATGAGTGATACTTATGTTATTACTTGATAATGAAAAACCTAAAGAAGAATATGTAGAAGAAGAAATATAGTTGAATGAATCGGTAACGAACATTACCTCTTCTTTGAAGTGCCTCTTTGAGACCTCCTCTTAGGGAACTAAAATTGGTCTTTGAAGAATACCGAGACCTCTTGGATGTTTATAGGGAAGATGAGAAGAGAATTTTTCAGGGGTTTTTTGAGCATGAAAGCTCAAAGTGGTGTGAGGAAGAGAGGGAGGAGGTGCCCTTTTATAAGGGAGGAGAGAGGCGCCTTTGGAATCCTCAAAAATATTATTTTAATATAAATTCACACCCCACATAAAAACCTTAAAAAATTAATAAATTCAAGGATTAGATGATATAGGGTTATAATATAATCAACCAATAAAATTTAGACATGTTAGTAAATTATTTTAAACATTATCAACTTGATTTACCTTTACTTAATAAATTTACTTTTATTTGTGGTAATATCATTCTAAATTTTAAATTATAACAAAACAATTACTTATTTGTTTTTAATTTTCCATAATTGGATAATTTATAACATTTAATACCATATAAATTTAAATTTATAATTTTTATATATTTTTGTGATTTTTAAACAATTTTATAATATGATATTTTTATAAAATAACAATAGTGTCAATTTTGACACTATTCGATTATATGAATTTAAATAAAAAATATACAGAAGATATGTTCAAACTAAAAGCTTTATTATATTTATAAAAGGTCTTATATATCTATAAAATTAGTGTATAATATTAAATAGTTCATATAACAGTTATTTTATTATTTTCAATACCATTTATTTGGTTTATCTCTTAATAAAATAATTACTACCACATTTTTGTATAATTATTTAATATACGTATTTGTTGCATAAAAATTAAAAATAAAATCCTATCATGAAGATAAATCTATTACTTTTCACAATAATACATTTACTCGAATTTATCATCTTAAAATAACAATATTTAAATTCCTATATTTATTAAATTATGAAGGTGACAACTTTGGAATCATTTAAAATAAAATAATATAAGGGTCATAATTACTTTTTTAAGACTCAAAATAGTTATATATTAGTCCCTTGGATTATTAGGGTATATATATACACTAAAAATAAGTTTTGGTCAGGTTTTTGGGCTTTTTAAGGGGTATTATTATTTCAATAAAAACTATATTACTGATTTTTCACTTAATAAATAATTTATGCATCATTAATGTATCACCATTAATGAAAGATATTTAATCCCTAAAAATTCTAAATAAATTATCATGGTGTATATAATTTTATTATATTTTTGGAGACTATTCATGTTCGAAGTTTTATGATGTTTATCACTAAATTAAAATTTTTATACTTATAAGATTTAAGAGAGTGACATGTTGTCACTTTCTTTGGTTTTAATAATAATAAAATTATTTTCAGGGTCAAAAATCCATAAAATGAATATAATCCAAACCTTAGGTGATATGGGTATACTTTTAGCCATCCAATAGAATTTTGGAATGTGTTAGGGTAATTTTATAATATTATATTTACCCTTAATTACCTGATTTACCCTTAACAATGGTAAATAAAATTTACCGTAGTTACTATTCATAATTCCCAAAATTAAAAAGTATCTTATTAACATAATTTGGACCCCCTGATTCCAAATATGGAATCCATTTTTCCAAATTCAATACACAAAATTTTCAGAAATTGAATTAAAATTAATAATGTTGTCGAATGAAAACGGGTTTTTCATTAAAACATTGAAAAAGATTGAATTGATTTAACCTATGAATTCATGGTAAATCAATGATAATGACATATATTATATTAAATGGTAAAAATATATTCTATTTATACTTTAAAACCATTCAATATTATAATTTAACTACATAAGTTATTACGTTGAAAACAGTTGTTTTTAATTAAAATATAGCGTGTATTTACTATTCATTAAAATATAAAAGTTATCAGAATAATATGAAAAATTTATCGGAGGTAAAATTTTATATCCTGATTCCAAAGAATAATTTTATTTTGTAAAATTGAACTTATAAACATGTCAAAAATTGATTTAAAGTTGGTGCGCCATCAAAAGGCGTCAAAACTGCATTTTTTGAAAAATACTTATTTTACCCGAAAAAATTTGTTTTATTCTTATACCATGTTCTATAAAATGTGTAAGATTAATTATAATGTTATAAAATTCAAAATATAGTTAATACTATTAATAATGGCTAGTTCATAATAATATTATAATAACATATCCTTGTTTAGTAAAATCTGGTATTGCGTACAACACACGTTATCGAAGAAGGTCGCGATTGCGTGTAATGAAAGACAAGTCAGGGTTGTGTATAGTGAAATAATCTTTTGTTGTTTCGTTATAAGATAATCCAACCATTTTTCATTTATACATTGAATATTCATATATATATACTAAATGTTGCGTAGAATGACTATTATCAAACGAACTCGAAATTGTGTGTAACACAATCTAAGAATAGTGTTGCGTATATTTCAAGCTAATACGGTGCTGCGTAGAGCACAAGATAATCTTGGTGTAGCGTAAAATAGAAGATATGAAAGAAATTAAAACAAATATATCTTATAATATCTCGGGTTGTTACATTCTACCCCCCTTAAAATGAATTTCTCCCTTGAAATTCTTCGGGGATATAAATGGTTTTCTACATGAAAGTTTCTTTAATTGAAACCCACATAATAAAAAGGAATACGAAAACATAACTTTAAAAAATAAAGTATGAAACATAATGGTTACCCAAATTAACTCATCATTGGGTTTCCACGTAGGAGAACATAGGTGAAAATATAGATATGGAAGAGAAATCTAACCATCATGTTCTGATGGAGAGTGGTAGAGAACATGGCTATGAAAACACCAACAATATCAAAGCCATAAATTTTTGATGATCTAAGGTAGCATCTGATTCATCAAATATAAGGGCACTAGGACAACATTTTTGGTCCTCAAGATCATTTCTCTAAAGTTGAAGAATTTTAATTAGATGAAATAGTTACTTTATTTCGATATAATCTCACTATTGTTTGTGCCATGAACAATTTCCACATCATCTCTTAAATAAATGAAGTTGTATTTGTCATTCGTGAAGTGTTAGAAGATCATGTGATAGAATGATGGGTCATTCCATCTGTCTTCATCAAAATGTTAGCAATAATTATATACCGAAGTCCATCTATTTTATATCATTCCAAAAATGGACTTATACTTCATCTATCATACCACTTAATAAAAAAACTAGTTTATACTAACTAGGGAATTCCTGTAGTCTAGTGGTAGGCGATGAAGGCCAGTCACACTTCGGTTGTGGGTTCGATTCCCACAGCCTTGTCCGACGCGATGGGCTGTCGCCCATCCTGCAGGTTGTCCTTTTTCTATTACTATAACATCCCATCAATAATATCGAAAAAAGTTCTATCCTTAAACAATACTAACTTCAGTCCAACATAATCCATTCCAATCATTAGGCTTATCCAAAATACTTCTTCTTAAACTCATAGTATAAAGAGAACGATTACTAAAAAGTCCATATAACAAGCATGCGAATACTATCATTTATCCCTCGTATATCTTGTGGGTCACATTCCAATCATGTGAATACCTTAATCATGTATTCTCTTGAAAAAAATGAATACCCATTGAAAACATGAACGCTGTTAAAAGTTAACTCTTTCCATATACCAAAATCCTCAAAATTATATATACTCAAACCATGATATCACTTAGTCCTTATATCAATCATGAGCTCATGAATACAATCAAACATCTCATTATCTTCTTATCCCTTCATTATGCGCATATCATCTACTTTCCAAAATATTTTAATCACTTTTCATGGTTACCGGTACCATAAAATTATTGAAAACCACAATAGACTAATACAAAAATATTCTAATACACCATAAAAGAACCTCAAAAACATTATTCTTGAATACCAATACATAAAAACTTCAATACATCCTCTTCAATGATTGTCCTGGAATAATTCCTTCCTTGATTTAGAAGTAACTTTTTAGGTCAGGGCATTGATTTGGGTAATGCCCATGTTCTCCACAAATAAGAGATTGAACTCCATAATAGTCTATCACTCTATGGCCCTTTACTCCACACAGATAACATCGGTCCCTCCATTTGAGGTATTCCTCAAGGTTATTCTTCCCTTATTTATAAATCTTAATCTTTCTTTCTTTATGAGCCTCAAAATTCGAACATGCATAAAAGTCTATCTTCCTCTTATTTGATGAATTAGGCATACCATTGAGTTTCACCTTGTTAATCATTTATCGCGATGACTAATTCGGCATAATCACAATAGCTTTCTCTCTAGGAATTACACAATTTTGTTGTTCATAGTCACCAATTTGTCCTTTGGATTCAATGTTAACCGAATTCCTTCTGGTTCCCTCCATTGACTAAAACACAAAAAGAATTTTGTGAGAGGGAAAAATCACGCTAGGGAAAAAACATAGAAAAGGGGGAGTACCCTAAATATCTAACATCTTAGGTTAAATTATATGATCGTTACCTTAGTTCTATGACTATATTCTATACGTATACTTATCCTTAGGGACATCCCTAGACATACCTTAGAAATATATCTAGAGATCTCACTAACGTTTTTGCATCCTAGTTTCCAAAGGTTGACTAATCCTTTCCTATGATACCAACTGTAGAGACCTGAATCTTGATGTACATAGATATTACATTACTCTTTTGGAATACATAATACTTAACAAAAACAGACACACAAGGACCGTAATAGTTTAGTGTCTTTCGAAACACGGAACATAATCATCTAATTGTGGCGAAAGATCTTCAACATCTCCCATAAAGATCTTCCTCTTTTTGTTTCCTTACCTAAAACCTTTATTATAATCCTAGGGGAAAATAAAACATAAAAAGGGTGAGCTCAAATGCTCAATAAGGGTGAGAATGGATAAAATAAAACATACCATATACATTTGAACTTAAAAACATGAACATAATGTTTAAACATCAAAATATTGAGCAACGACTTAAAACATGGAAGTACATAAGGCATAGATCATAATGGAAAATAAATCATGATAACATAGCATGAGAATAAAACATGTAATTTTGGAATCCATTAAGCACATGTAATTATTTCCATAGTAGCCAAGACATTGCTGCCAAGACCATCTTAGTGGACAAAGTCCCTTTCTGAATCGAGTTCACTCCTCATTCCAGTCCTGTAATACTGAACCGGATTAACTTACCGTTCTAGCCATGTCTGTCTAATGAGATATAAATCATTACCCAATGCATTGGAGGTAGATATAGGTCCCACCCATCTCATAATGAAATAATTCTTTCTTTTGCCACAAAATAAACATACATCATTCATAATAACCCAACAAATAAAATGGGTTTTATAAACATCATCCCATCATCACATAATCCATATAAAAGAAATGGATATCAATTCATAATGAGAAAAGTGAAACCATGTAAATAATAGAGACATTATACTTGAAACATACACATATGAAATAATGTCATCTTAGATGTAAAATGGTTTTGATAAAACACTTGAAATGAATTCTTGAGGAAAATATCCTTTCTTTTTCAAAATCAATTTCTTTTCACAAAACATCATGAAATTTAAAAAGAAAAGATTTTTTTTTAAATAGTCATGAAATCTTTTGTAAGAAGCTTCATGAATATATGGCCTTATAAAACCATAAAAATTCTTTCATGCCGTATACGTTAAAAAACATTCTTCTCGTACTTTTACCGGAAAAGACAAAAAGTACCTCGTAACGTAAAAAAAAGATTCCTTACATACCATGTAGTAAAAGTCAAAAATGGGTAAAAAGGATATTAAGCATACATGAAACCAATTTTATAAAACATGGGCTTGGATGATAAAGATAACCCCAGTAAATTCTTACGAATAAACAATCTCGGATAAAAATGAGATTGATAAATTATCCCTTACCTTAGGTCTGATATGCTTTATATGGATCCGAACCTCCTATATAATGATTTAAATAATGTCATTTACTTATTAAATACTCATATTAATTTGTTATGATATAATATATGTTTCACTTATGACTTTATATTACCCGTTCTTTTGTAAATTCCATGTTAAAGTAGCATTTTGGGCAAAATGATTTCATTTGTCGTTTGTGTTTTGACATGTAATTATTCATATGATTAATTAGATCATGATTACTTAATTCCAAAATATAAAACATCATTTATATATAATATATATTCAGAATATAAATATATATAATAGATCGATAAATGGAAAGAAATACACCGTTTATGGAGACGGTAGGCCGTACGTACGCATGAATGTTGTTTTCATTTCCTTATTATGTTGAATGGAATTAAGTAGATCACATACATATATATTTATATATATATATAAAAACATCCAGTAGCTTTATAATTTCATATATTTCATTATTATTGCTTTTATGATGTTATAATAACTATGTATAGTTATTATTTACACCATTATACCCATCCAAGTAAGGTGGTGTTGGAAAAACAGATTACACCACGGCGTGGAGACGGTATTCCGTACGTACGCACGCGTGGTGATTTTGTTTTCTGTAGGATGGATAGATGGTGAAATAGGGTTGTTTTATAATTATAATAACAAATCATTATATGAGTGATACTGTTGTCAATACTTAATAATGAAACAACTAAAGAAGAAGAATTAGAAGAAGAAATAAAGTTGAAAGAATTGGTAACAGACATTACCTCTTCTTTGAAGCGCCTCTTTGAGTCCTCTACTTAGGGCACTAAAATTGGTCTTTGAAGAAGACCAGGACCTCTAGGATGTTTCTAGGGAAGTTTAGAAGAGAATTTGTCAGGGGTTAGACGAGATTTAATTCTCAAAGTGGTGTGAGGAAGAGAGGGAGGAGGTGCCCTTTTATAAGGGAGGAGAGGGGCACCATTGGAATCCTCAAAAATATTAGTTTAATATAAATTCAAACCCCACATAAAAACAAAAAAAATGACTAAATTCAAATATTAGATGATATATGGTTGTAATATCATCATCCGATATAATTTAGACATGTTAGGAAATTATTTTAAACATTATCAACTTGATTTATCCTTACTTAATCAATTTAATTTTATTTGTAGAAATAACATTCTAAATTTTAAATTATTACAAACAATTAATTATTTGTTGTGAATTGACCTTAATTTTATAAACTATAACATTTAAGACCATATAAATTTAAATTTATAATTTTTTATATATTTTTGTGATTTTTAAACAATTTTATAATATGTTATTTTTATAAAATAACAATAGTGTCAATTTTAACACTATTCATTTATATGAATTTAAATAAAATATATACAGAAGATATGTTCAAAATAAAATTTTAATAGATTAATAAAAGGTAATATTTATCTAGAAAATTATTGGAGAATATTAAATAGTTCATATAATATTTATTTTATTATTTTTAATACCATTTATTTGGTTTATCTCTTAATAAAATAATTACTACAACATTTTTGTATAATTATTTAATATACTACTTTTTTGCATAAAAATGACAAATAAAATCCTATGATGAATATAAATCTATTACCTTTTACAATAATACTTTTACACTAATTTATCATCTTAAAATCACAATATTTAAATTGTTAAATTTATTAAATTATGAAGGTGACAACTTTGGAATCATTTAAAATAAAATAATATAAGTGTCTTAATCACTTTTATAAGACTCCAAATGGTTATATATTATGTAATTGGATGATTATGGTATATATATACACTACCAATAAGTTTTTTTCAGGTTTCTGGGCCTTTTAATGGGTATTATTATTTCAATAAAAACTATATTACTTATTTTTCACTTAATAAATAATTTCTGCATCATTAATGTATCACCATTAATGACAGTTATTTAATCATTAAAAATTCTAAATAAATTATCATGATGTAGATTAATTTATTATATTTCTGGAGACTATTAAGTTTCGATGTTTTATGATGTTTATCAATAAATTAAAATTATTATACTTATAAGATTTAAGAGAGTGACATGTTGTCACTTTCTTTGGTTTTAATAATAATTAAATTATATTCATGGTCAAAAGTCCATAAAATGAATCTAATCCGACCCATAGGAGATATGGGTCTACTTTTAGCCATAAAATATATTTTTGGCATGTGTTAGGTTAATTTTATAATCTTATATTTACCCTTAATTACCCGATTTACCTTTAACTATGGTAAATAACATTTACTGTAGTTACTATTCATAATTCCCAAAAATAAAAAGTAGATTATTAACATAATTTGGATCTACCGATTCCAAATATGGAATCCATTTTTCCAAATTCAATACACAAAATTTGCAGAAATTAAATTAAAATTAATCATGTTGTCTAAAGAAAACGGGTTTTTCTTTACAACATTGCAAAAGATTGAATTGATTTAACCTACGAATTCAAGGTAAAATCAATGCTAATGACATACATTATATTAAATGGTAAAAATATATTCTATTTATTCTTTAAAACCATTCAATATTATAATTTAACCAAATAAGATATTACGATGAAAAACGTTGTTTTTAATTAAAATATTGCATGTTTTTACTATTCATTAAAATATGAAAGTTATCAGAATAATATGAAAAATCTATCCAAGGTAAAATTATATATCCTGATTCCAAAGAATAATTTTATTATGTAAAATTGAACTGATAAACATGTCAAAACTAGATTTAATGTGGGTGCGCCATCAAAAGGCAGCAAAACTGTATTTTTTAAAAAATAATTATTTTACTTGAAAAACTTATTTTGTTCTTATACCATGTTCTAGAAAATGTGTAAGATGAATAATAATGTTATAAAATTAAAAATATAGTTAATACTATTCATAACAGCTAGTTTATAATTATATTATAATAACATATCGTTGTTTAGTAAAACCTGGTATTGCGTACCACACACGCTATCGAAGAAGGCCACAATTGCGTGTAATGCAAGCCAAGTCAGGGTTGAGTATAGTGAAAGACTCCTTTGTTGTTTCGTTATAACATAATCCAACCATTTTTTCATTTATACATTGAATATATATATATATATATACTCAATGTTGCGTAGAATGACTATTATCAAACGAACATGAAATTGTGTGTAACACAATCTAAGAATAGTGTAGCGTATACTGCAAGCTAATACGGTGTTGCGTATAGCGCATGATAATATTTGTGTAGCATACAACAGAAGATATGAAAGAAATTAAAATGAGTATATCTTATAAAATCTCGGGTTATTACACTATTTTTCCATCATAGGACTTGGAGTATATAAAAATATACTCCACAAACACACCAACCTTATATTCCAAGAATCGAGGAATGATTCATTTCACCAAATATATAAACAATGAAAGAGAATTAGTGAGACCGAATGGAATAACTAGAGATATGAAATTTACATTTTACAATATCCCTCGATTAACATACATGGATATTAAATAAATTTATATGAAAATAAATAACATTAAAAAATTAAATTCCTTAGGACCAAAATAGTTTAGTTTCTTTGGAAACATGGAACACTATTTTCAAAATTGGAGAATGATATTCAATGTTTCCCATAAAGATCATCCCATTTAGTAATGATACATAAAATAATTATTTTTAAAATTAGGAAAGGAAACCTAAGAAGGGGTGATATTAGATTCTCAGTATGGTTAAATAAAGAAGATACATATGAAGAACTTGAAAATAAAGGTATGAGAACTTGAGCATAACATTTGAAGATCATACGCTGCATATTAAAGATCATACAATTGAGTCATGGCATAAATATTATAAGCTCATAGGACATGATTCATCATGAAATCAATGAACACGAGACACTATATAATAATACATGTCATTTTTGGTATACATATATGAATATAAAATCATTTTTCATGGAAACCCATCAATATATTCATAACATATTAGGCTTGTTCAAACCACCCATGTACATACATTGGTCTTGGAATGAACACCCATGAACCCTACATTTTCATGTTGGGACGACCACCCTTGAACCCTCCATTATGGGATTTTTAATACCACCTATGCACCCACTTTTTTAATTTTGGGATGATCTCATTTATACCCTCTTCTTTGGTCTTGGGAATGAAACATGTGTACCATAATCTTTGGACATGGGTGAGACACTTGTTTACCCTTTGAGATCATATGTAATTTATCATTACTCAATGAATTGAATAACTATATGGGTTAAATGATTTTATAAGCTATAATGTGCTCACCCAACTCTATGTGTGACCCTTCATCATATAAGGTGTAATGAGATTACCAATGCTATATGGTATTCCCCATCATATATGCAGTAACTGTGTGGAATTATCTAGGTCGCCCCATATTATAAGATATGTCTAAGAACCACAACATGAATAATGTATAATGATATTTAATATCATCATAAAAAATTCTGAAAACAATAATTATTATTTTACAAAATTATTAAACCCTGGAAAAAAATGAGTTTTATATTAATCTCATTGGAAAAAGATTAACCTATGGAAATGGAATGGGTTACATAAACATCATTCCATCCAAGAATAAACTGTTAGAATATTTAATATGAATTTTATTATTGGATCATATCCCACATAAATAATATGTAATACAAACATTTATCATCACAGTTGAAAATTAATTTTGAATGTATGATTTATAGTATTTATTGATGAAAATATCTTTTCCAGAGTGAAAAAAATCTAAAACATAAAACATTTTGAAAACATTTTTATTAAAAATTAAAATTAAAAGGTATAATAGAATATTTTAAAATCATTTAAAACACCTTTTAAAGAATAAAATATTTTAAAAATAACTTCACTTGAAAATAATATTAAATAATAAGATAAAAACATTTTAGAAATTATTTATAGAAAACGTTGTTTTATAAGGAAAACATTTTTTGATTGAAGAGACAAATAATGTCTGATTTTATTAAAAAAATATTCTTAATTATATTAATTAAAATATAGTCAATTATGGTACAATAATGTCAATATATATTGAATAAACAATGTTGAATAAAATACAAGAGAATTATTTGTAATTATATCATGATATTTCAACATTAGTGAATTGATTATAAGTAATCCCGATAAATAGTGATATTGTAGCAAAAAACTCTTACCACTTTGGTATCCTTGAATACTAATAAAATAGAAATAATAACCTAAAATGAAACATTAAATTTCATTAGGATGAATAAATTAATGATATTTTCTATTAATAGGTATTTATATAACCCTTATGATGGAATATAGCCATGTAACATAATGTACGTCTTCATGAAGAAAAATTGAGACTAAAATCTCTTATCGATTGGGTAAATTTTGAATCATAAACCCCATAAAAGATAGATACTATAATAGATATTTAAATACCAATAATTTTAATTATAATAATCATAAAATAAATTCATGATAATAATATACACCACATAAAACAATTGGTGGTGAATATGACATGTGTCTCACAGAAGCAGAAAGTGAGACAAAAATGACTTAATACTTCAATAGCTTTTGAATCATAAGACCAATGAATGAATGAAATAAATTAAAACTTTTAGTATCATTAAATAAATTAATTTCATTAAATAAAATTTCATATGGAAGTATAGAATAAAAAAAGAAATGAGTGGTGAATATGACAAAAGTCATTCTGAAATAAAAGTGATACTTGAAATCCCATTACCTTAAGTCTTGACTTTCATCAAACATGTTAAAACCTAATGTATAAAAAATATATGTTTACAATAAATATTAAAAATAACCATAATAAAATATATAATACCAAATATTATTTTATCATTATTTTATATGACCTCTTTTATTAACAATTCTATGTTAAAGGATGTTTTTTTGAATAACATCTTTATTTTTCAAATATGTCTTGGTGTTTTATTTTTTAGAAATCTAACAGTCTTAATGATTAACCCATTTATAGATCTTAAAACATGAAATTAATAATTTTTTTTCAATATATATGTATTTATAATAATCAGTAAGATATAGATATAAGAAAATAAATACACTATTCATAGAGATGGAAGGCTGTACGTTTTCATGAATGGTGATTCAATTTTCTAATAATATTAATTTAAATAAAATGTAAATGGTATATACATATTATTCAATTATAATTATTTTTTTTATATATATCACATATATCTACTAAACATATATTTAATACATTCCACATCAATCATGAGTGAATCACATCGCTTCACAAGGCGGTAGTGAACCGTACACACAAACAATGTTATCTTATTCTAAAAAAATGGAAATCCGAATGTTTTGTGTTGTATAAAAATTATATAATAATAAAAAATAATAAATATTATATATATCATATATAAACATTATTTTCATTATTATATCCATCCTTATGTGGTGATATTATAGGAACTAATGACATCATTTCATGGGGTGGTAGTTTTTCTTACCCACAAATGATGATTTGATAACTTATTTGATTAGTGTGTATGTGGTTGTATGTAATATGGATATAATAATGTAATATATATATATTTAATATACATAGGTTATTATATAATAATTATTAAAAAATAATTTATGGGGCTTTAAGAAGAAATAAATCAAAAATGTTTATTGATGAATATTACATATTCTTCATGTACCTATTTTTGGAATGAAATAAAGGAATTAATTGGTTGGATTTATGAAGTAATCAAGTTTTATATGATGATTCAAGGGATTTCTATATTTTTAATGGGAAGGTATCTTTATCACCCCTATCTCTATTATGTAACCCTTTATTTATGTTATTTATTTATATTATGTGGCTGGGTGATTTTTGGGAGAGTTTGGGGGAATTTTATATTGTTTTTGGATATTTTATATAGGTGCAAATGGGGTTTATGGTTTTTAAAAACCATAAATCAATTATAAGAAAATAATCACTATTTGAAATGTGAAAATGAGAAGGCGCATGAGAGATGCATGGTTTGACCAAACTGTGTGTTTGCCTTGTAGAAACCATTCACTTTGAAAGTTGGCTTTGGTCATTTTTAAAAAGTGTCTTAAACATAGTTGCTTCATGGTTTTTATAAATTGTATGGAGACCAGTTGAGGTCTTCATTACGGTATAATAAGAAGCATATTTAATTCTTGGTTTACCTAATCATTCTCTTAAACAATGTGCTGGTCAAAGTGAGGTCCTTAAATTTTGGATCTGACCCAGTTTTACTTAGATGTGCATTTTGGGTTCAAAAAAATGTCCCTAACATAGTATTTTTGTCTATTAATGGTTTAAGAACCTCTACCAAGGGAATAATAATCAATTCAAAACATTTCTATGGTGCATCGACGCTCGATTCTAGTTGTATGTGATTATTCTTCATTGTTCTCGATGGTTTTATTAGATCCACTTCTCCCTCAATATCTTTCTCTTAATTATATGACCAATGTTGGAATATCTAAGGTTTTGGATTCCAAATAATTTTATATTTGGTCATTTTTTTGATATTGGAAGATATCAATGGCAGGTTCATCGAGATTCAAAATATATTTGTTATATGTTTTATATTGTTTATCATTTTCCCCAAAACTCTTCAGGTTAGGGGTTTTACACTCAACTCCTCAATTTTAGAACAATATAGTTTTGTTTCAAATTTATTTAATTGATTTAAATTGATATTTTATCCACCACTGAATTAGTGTTAAAACCCTCTTGAGTGACGTTTAGCGGAAAGATGGAACACTAATGTGTTATTGGACAATATTTTTGGAAATAATATTTTAAAATGATGATTTCAAAATAATATCCTATTTTTATTTATGGAAAAATGGTTTTCAATTTAATAAAAGATGATTTATTGAAATGGTTTGAACATGAATGAATTTTGAATGAGTTTTCATGGTTTTATGGTGTTTGTTCATATTAATTGGGATGTACAAGGGCATGAATTACCCCATTAAATGGTTGGGAATGATAAGGCTATGAAGTATCCCCATAAATGTAGTCCACTAAGTGACATATTTTTTGAAGGATCACTCACCACTCGTAGGGTATAGGGAGGTCCATGAGTTTCATTCCTTGTTCGTAGTATGGTTGTGTGGAAAGGAAGTGGTTATGATAAATTGAATGTTAAATGATTTAAAGAATTGTTTTTGTGATTTCTTTGGAAAACTGTTTACAATTGATTTTGTTTATATTTAGATATAAAATGTTTTTGAATTTTTTTATATAATTTGTTGTATATAAATATTTATAACATGTTCTATCGTAGTTGTTTGAGTTGGGAAGTCTTTGTGGGGAAACCTACATAGTTTTATTAATCCCCCTTTCTTTGGAACTTTGGTGTTTTTGCATATGTCATCTACCATGACATGGGAAAAGGTAATGAATCGCATGAATTTGGAACTACCTCATGATACATGGATTTTTTGGTGAAGTTGGAGAATATAGATTGTGTATCATGGAGTATTTTGCTAGTCTTGGAGGGTTGTTAGTATTTTATTCACTATCTGCTTTGATATTTTAGACATTCATTATGTTAGTTGATATTAGTTTGATTTTGATAAATAAAATGTTGTGTTGTCATTAAATGTTATAATGTATATTATTATGTATTTTTTATTTTATTGGATTCATTTATAAAGGGAAAACCTCCCCAAAAATGTATGGAAGCCCTGTAGCATTTGTTGATATCCATTGACATCTTGGGGATTTCACTTAAGCCCATCTAATTACCTTCTTCCATCTCAATACTAGGAGAAGGGTAATAACGTTACAAGTGGTTTCAGTTTTGTTCGATCAAAAAAAAAATTTGGGAGATGTGGTCATTAGTGATGCTAGACTTGGAGTGAATTCAATCAGGTCTATTCTTTTGGTATGTTTGGTGTAATGAAGTAGGATTGTTGGAACATGAAATGTTGGGGATAAGAAGGTATAACTAACCTTTTTCTGCTGATCTTCATGTTACTAGGGAGTTGTGTACATAAGTGTTTTAGAGAAACAAATAGAATTCTGAAATTACACTTCATTGGTTTAGCTAATGAGATGTGTATTCCATGCATTAGAGGAATAACCTCCCACTTACAGTGCATACATCATTTAGAGTAATGATATTTAAATATAGTATAATGGAAGAATTTTGAAAATGGTATGATTTTCAAAAATCATGGTTATTGTTTTGAACATTTATTGAATGTGGAAAATTTTGATTTTTTAAAGAAATGGTGTGATAGTTTATGTGGTATAATTTGAAATTATTAATCCTTTAATTTATATAGATAGAGACATAATAAGTTTGTTGTATTTTAGAAAATGGAACCTGGTATGCGTTATAGAAACCAGTTTTAAGAAGTTGTGGAGAATGTGGTTATACCTTAAAAATAGGTGAATTCAGAGCTAGTTTAGAGTATCATTTAAGAATTTCATGTTGTGGACATAGGTAATCATAGGAATGACCCAAGGAAAGTGGAACATTCAATAATGTTCTAGAAGAAAAATCCACCCATCACCAGGGGTGATTTTGAACCAGAATAGGCAGAGGTGTGGCTGAACAAGATGAATAGTATCATCAATTTCATTGACCCACAAATGGATCTGAAATTCAAACTAGAGACATATTTTATTGAGGATCTTTCACTCTTATGGTGGGATCTAGTAATATAGGCTAGAGAATATCATGGCCTTAGTTGGGGGGATTTGGGGGAATCATTCAACAAATAATTATTCTATCACACAATCAAGATTCTTAGAATGAAATAATTTTCCATCCTAAAGATGTAAAATCTCTCTCTCACCATGTATGTGGCTCAATTCATGAATTTAGTATGATTTCTACATGAGGTTGCGGCTAGTGTGTCCTTGAAGGTGCACATATTTGAATCGGGGCTAAGGCAGGAGATTTGATCAATGATAATTGTGTAACATCATAGATCTGATTACCCCCAAAGGTGCCAAAACTCGGTTGATCACATGAAATCAAGAACATTTCCCCAATCTCTAGAGGCTTATGACTAGTAGTGAGGTCCAATGTGTGATATTGGGGAAACAATTCCCTCATTTGAAGAGTATACACTTCGAAATATAAATAGTAAACAATAGTGGAAGCAATAAGACCAAAAAAATAGAAGAAGACTGAATGTAAATCCAACATAATCCTATATTTATATATTTATTTATTTATATATTCTTCATGGAATATGTAAACAAGGAAACATCAAAAAGATTCACAATGCTGTAAATCCATACTGAAAACGAAGTACAAAAGAAACAAGTAAACTCTAGAATCATCACAAGCCCCTGCTTGGTCCCATGATCTTCACCTACAACATCAATCAAGTACCTGGTGAAGAAGGGTAATGTACCTTATCTATGCAAGCAATCATATAATATGTTTGGGTACAAAATTATGACCCAAATAATATGTGAAACAAATCCCCACATGTAACCACCAAAATATATGTGCTTAGATGTCAGTGAATATATATATAAGGAAATATACTAAAGTGAATAAATAATCCTGGAATTAATCAATGTTAACCAATCATAAAATTTTCAATTACATTAATTTAATATCTCGTATTCATATATTAAATCATGTAACACTATGATCTAGCCTAAGCTTTGTATCCCCCACATAAATTAACCAAAACAGAAATCTCATAAGACTATCTAAAAACCCATGTATGATAGAATCCAAGCTTGTGTATTGGATTGATAGACTCATCACAATAAATCAATTATCCACAAATGGCCCTTTAGGAAGCTCTAACAGTCTATCCACTTCAGTCTATCATAGAATCAATTAATTATAAACAACCACTTGGGAAATCTCTCATGGTATAAACCCTTAGGTCAAACATTCATTTTATAAAATACTAATAACCACCTGGGTAGCTCTCACGATCAATACCCATGGAATAAAATTCTAGTAAAACATACATAATTGACACATTTGGGAATCTCTCACTGTCTAATCCCCCTTGGTAAAACATTCCTTAAATTAATTATAATCCAACACCTAGGAATCTCTCACGGTTTAACCCTTTGGTCAAACATTCATAATTCATATCATAGGAATTTCATATAATCAACATCACCATCCCAACAAAACAATGTATGGAAAATAAGGAATGTATAGAAGAAATCATAGAAAAATAATCTATAAATAGTCAATCAAGAAAAAACACACCCATAGGGTGTTCTTTAGACAAGCTATCTAACCTTACATGCAAGAAACAACACTTTATCCATCAATTAAACCATATCAGGTGATAATTATTGTATAATTCCAAATCACACAATACCCAAAACGTGGGTGTGTGTCACTTTTAGAATATATAATACATATAAAAAACGAAAGGTAAAAACTACTTACCTCGATGTCGCACGATAAATATACTTGAATTTAGGCCCTTGAATCAGCCTAGATCGGCATATATCTATAATAAAGTGAAAAATTATGAACCCATAATAACTCAAGAGAGGTGGAATCTTGAAGATAGGATATAGAGGTTTTGAGAACTCACTGGTGGGATTCCAACGCACTTGAAAATGTCTTAATCGTAGTTCAGATGGATTATCGGGAGGGGTTCAGAGTTCATCAGGCATTCCACAACACTCCTGTATAAACCAATGCCAGATGAAGACATGTCTGGATATGATATGGTACCAAACTACGATTTATCAAGTCAAAAAGAAAACTACATGGAGTTTTTGTTAAAACTACATGCCATGTAGTAGACTTAACTGTTCACTAACATATGAAGTCTTCCAGGTCACCACACAACCATGTATTCGGCTCTTAAATGGTAAAAATACACCTACACGCGACAACCTAGGTACACGATGTTTACTAATAAGTACATGGAATGTACACATCTCTTCATTTTTCCTTAAACAACCAAAAAACAAGATCCAAAAATGAAAAAAATATCTGGGTTCACAAAAACTTCCTCCCTAAATGAAATTCATCACCAAAATTTCCTTCCATGAGTGATGAAGAAGAATCAGAAAACAACACTGACCATTGCGATCGCACATCACCCTCCCTCTAACATGTCTCATTCAACGCTCTCCCATGATGAAAAAATACCAGTACAAAAGGAACAAACTGACCATAGATAACTTTCGAACTGCCAACCACCATCTTAAAAGGTTTATCCTCGAATGATGCATCCACCTCTAACTCAAACTCCTCAGTTTGGAAGACATGAGATGAGTATGAAAAGTAATGGTGTAATTGAATTACAAGATAGACATCATGAATAGACCCATACATCTATGTTAACTAAAACTGATAGGCATCCAGACTGACTCTCTCCAAAACCTCAAATATTATGATGTATCTCATTGAATACTTCCCTACCTCAAAATCATTTTTTTTCCTAACCTTGGTGTGACACCTAGGAATACCTGATCTCTGACCTCAAACAAAATAGGTCATCTCTATCGATCAACATATGGATTCTACTGAGACTGGGTAGTAGAAAACTTCTTCTGAATCAACTCTGGATGTTGAGTGGTCTCTTGGACAAGTTGAGGTCCCAAAAAAGCTACCTCTCCTGCCTCTAACCAATATAGGTGTGATAATAATAGACTTTCATACAATGCCTTATAATGTTCCATTTGAATCTTCCCCTAAAAATTATTATTGTAGGAAAACTCCATCGGGGGTATGTGTTACTCCCAGGAGCCACTGAAATCCTAGACGCATGCTTGTAGCATGTCCTCCAAAACCTGATTCACGAACTAGGAGTGACCATCGATATGGGGGTGCTAATTTTTACTCAGAAGTCCCTTTGTACCCAAAGACCAGTATAGTCTCTGTCAGACACGAGAAGTAAATCGGGCATCCCTATCTGAAACGATAGAGTCCAGAACCCAGTGAAAATGTACTATCTCCCAAATGTAAAGCTTAAAAGATCATCATCACTAAAGGATTCATTAATTGGAAATAAAATGTGATTATTTTATGATCTTATCGATAATGAACCAAACAACATCATTACCTCATGACGATCTCGGTAGGCTTGTCACAAAATCCATCAGGACGTCATTCCATTTCTACTAAGGAATGGGTAATTGCTGTAATAGCCATGCTGGTCTCTGATGCTCCGCCTTCACTCACTAATAGGTGGAATGTCTCATAAAAAACCAGTTAAATCCCTTTTCATGCCTAGTCACCAATACTTAAGATGTAGATCTCAATAGATATTGGTGATAACAGGATGAACTGCCCATAGAAAGTCATGAAAATATCGCAATAACTCCTCATGTATGTTTTCGGAAACCCATATTCACCCATGAAAATGAAAAAACCCCATTCTCACCTATGGTCCACCCATGATTAGGGTCCTTTCCGGATACATTCACCCATAGTACTAGGCCTACTAAATCTAATAGCTTCCTCATTCACACTTGATTATGTAGAGTAGAGATAACATCTATAGAAGAATGAAATGTCTATACCTATTTTTCATGTACCACCAAATGCATCTCATAGAACATATCCAAAATAATCAACTCATTGATGGCCTTCTAAACAACATTTATCTGAGTAATCCAACTCAACGCATCAGTTACTATGTTTCCATTCCCTTGTGTATAGGCAAGCTCATAGTCGAAAAACTAACGGTACTCAACCCTCCTTCGCTGTCTCAAATTATGATCTCGATGAGTAAATATATTCTTGGGGATTTTGTGGTCTATGTATACCACTAACCAATATCCTAGTATGTAATGTCTCCAATAGAGTAAATCATGAACAACTATAGCCAACTCAAGATCATGTGTCAACAAATTACGCTCATGTGGCCTCAACTACCGAGACTAGTATAAAATGACTCCTACCCCCTGCATAATAAATACTCCAAGGAAAATACCTTATGTTTCATAGTAAATGGTGTAACTATTGTCTAGTTCTAGAAAAATCAGTATCGGTGGTAATGACAACCTCCCATTCAGATCCTAAAAGGCTGAATCAAAAGTATCTTTCCACAAGTACATCTCACCATTCTTAGTCAGGCCCTTCAATGGTGCTTCTAAGCATGAGAAGTCCTTAATAAAGAAACTGTTTTAAACATCATGGACCATAAAATTTCACACCATAAAGGAGTTCATTGGATGCTCCTAGAAGACAACAGGTCTCACCTTCTATGGGTCGGCTGATACTTCTATCTCTAAGAAGACTAGACCGAGGAAGTGAATCAAGTCCATCCAAAAAGTTTCATGTTGAGAGATTAGAATATAACTAAGTCTCTATTAGTGTAAAAAATATGAACTCATGATAGATGGAAAGGTTGTTTCTAGTGTGAGAGTACTCCAATATATCATCCACTAAGACTACCACAAAATAATCCATGTATAGATGGAACGCACAAAACATTAGTGTAATAAAATTGTCGGCATGTTTGTGAGACTGTACAACCTAACCAAATACTCATATAGACCATACATGATCTGAAACAATGTAAGAGGTATATTTGATTGTGTAATGTGAAATTGATGATTACATAATCTCAAGTCAATCATTGAGAACACTCAGATTCCTCAGAGCTGATCTAAGGGATCATCAATCCTTGGAATGGGATATCAGTTCATGATCATCAACTAGTTTAGCTTCAGATAATCCAAAAAATCCCAAGGGTACTATTCGACTTCTTTTCAAAAAGGATAGATAAACCTGAAGGAGATGTACTGATTTAGATGGAATCCTTTTCCTGCAACTCCCCCAAATACTTCTCAAAATCCTATAATTCTGGTGTAGGCATCCTATAAGAATGAATGAACACCAGCACTACTCATAGAACAAAATCAATAAATAATCCCACATCTCACTCCAGAGGTAAACCTGAAAATTTGATTAGAAGGAAATATCTGAAATGATCCACCACTAGAGAAAAGTCCACCAGTGAAGTCCCTCGATCATCTTGAGATAAACAAGCAATATAGGCTTTAATTCCTACTATACCATGATACTCATGTCCCAATCTACTCACCTAGACATCCCATTCACCCTTGTGTAGAAGTGATCTAGCCTATAGTGATGTGAAACTCATTCTATGGTAATAAGTGTCAACAATGTTCTGAAATGAGACCAACCAGTCCATTCTGAGAATGGAATCGATACCTCTCATCTCAATTACATATAAGTACTAGAAGAAGTGAAACTAACCAAACTAAATAGGGAACTCATTTCAATGATGTACAGTAGCCATCCTAATCCCCAAACAATGTTTTCAGAATCATAACATCATCATAGGTAAAGATATAGAGCCTGAGGCTCTCCACAATAGTAACCAAAAGGAAACTATTAGAATCCTCAGAATCAAAAATACCAGAATCTTATACTGAGCCAACTAGAATCATACCTCCAACTGTAGAGGTTCTATGATTGTGAGGACCTGACCCCCGTTACTTAGAGTCGGTGCCTTATTGGTTACAATGGAATACATTCAAGGATTAAGCATACCAAAGGACTGGGTAGTTGAGTATTATTGGAAAAAAGATACATAAATAAGTTCATCATTACAACTTGAAATAAAAAAATCATATAAACTCCTTAGACAACTTCCATAACTCTTAGGTTATTACAGCATGTCATTCATAATAGAATTCTTCTCTCCCTAAGAAAATGAAACATAATACAGGGATGAGATCAAATGCTAAGTATAGGTATGCAATAGAGTGGAAGATAACATAAACATTAGACATGGTGAATAATAGAAAACACATGCCTTTAGAAATGAACAAGAATATATTATGGTGGAAATATGAGCTGAGTAAATATTTCCATAACGTAGTGTAATCATGGGAATTCTACTAGTAGAATAACCACATGAACCAACAATACTATATTCATAGTGAGGGAAAAAATAATACAGGAAAAAATATCTATATCGTCATGGTCTTGTGCCAATACCATAAATAATCATTTTGTCAAGGCCTTGTGTCAAGACCGCAGATTATCTCATGTGACCTACCGATGCAAGGAGGGGATATAGCGGGCCCCAACATTCATTATATGAATTCAGTTAAACATATACAACATACACATTAATATAATAAATGTAGATATCTTTCCCCGAATATTATTCCAAAACACCAACCATTTGAAGTAAACAGATGAATGGTTTAAAGATAGCATATCAATATCCAAAATAATAATAAAACATTAAATTGAATATGGTAGATGATAATGTGGAATAATAATACCAATATTACATAAGAATCAACAAGTGTGTTTAAATATAGGAAGATACTCTTATAAAATCTTCGAGTAATTCTTGAAATAAATACTCTTTTACTTTTAAAAGAAGAGTTATTTTGGAAATATCATTGTATAAAACAAGTAGTGAAGTAAGATATTATTTTAATAACAAAATGAGTGATTTTATAGAAATTATGGTTTCCAAAATCAAATTAGAGATTCCCCTTGAAAATAGGTAAGAAATTGAGATATTCACTTGAATCGGGCTTGTATTTCAGAAACAATTTGAAAGATCCTTTTAAAGAATATAAGTAGACATAAAATAAAGAAGGATTATGGTTTGTGTAAATATATAGAACAATCACACCGAATTTATGACGTGTATACAATAATACATAAGAATTTCATTGAGGTAATTTAGACAATGAAAATTATTCGAATGGAAATGGATGTTTGGGTGGAAAAACCCTTACCATAAATCCGAATGTGTTCCCCTCTTGAACTTATGGTCATGGAATATGAAATTATACATATAAATAACTTATTTAAGAACCTAATATAATTGTATTTGTTTTATCATAATTCTATTCAGTTCATTTATGTTATTATTTATAAGTTATTATATTGAATTCGGTCGTCCCGAAGTATATGTTTTCCTGATTTTCATAATTGGTTCACTTGTTTTTAAGAAATGAAGTTCATGTGGAATGGTTGAAAATATCTAGAATTGAAATTAAATATTATTTATGAACATCCAATATTATTTATGGACACTTCTATCATTTGGTTACAAAGAATGAGGATGAATCGTTAGTTGATAATCACTTCGATTATTTGGTGGTATTTGGATTATTATGAACTAGTTTTTCCACATAAATTAATAATATGTATATATAATGGATCCTGAATATTAATTAGGTTTTAATTCATATATTATAGTCTGTTTAAACCATCAATATGGTTTCATGACCAGTAAGGAAGGAAATATTGAAGAATGAAACTTCATCGTCCACAAAGGATATAAATTGGAACGTCATGGACGTTGATTTCATTTATAAAAATAAAAGGGAGGGGTGTAAGAATATTGATGATGGTTTTACATTAAAATGATATAAATCCAGTATATGGATGATACGGGAGTTATCATGGCCATTTGATCAGAGGAGTTTATGATAGGACAATAAAATAAGATAAATTCAAATGAAACTCAAAGAGAAAGAAAGGTGCCTTACCTCTTGAAATAACATCCTCAAGAACCTCATTAAGGGAAGGGATTTAGGTCTTATGGAAAGACCAAGAGAATCATAGATATGGGGAGTGACTAGGGAAGGGTATTTGGGCATAACATTGGAAGCTTCAAAGCTTATAAGAGTGGAGAGAAGGTGTGGTGAAGGGTTTTTATAGTGGAGGAGAGGGGTAATTTTTGAATATTTAATTCATTATTATATTATTTCCCACAAGGCAACCAATAGTATTCTTTCATGTGACCCCTAATAGTAATAAGTTCATGTGGGTTCGAACCAAGTGGCCTTGAATAACTTTTGATGTCATTAATTGTGTATTTATTGATAATTTGTATATACGGAATTTTATCATATTTCACTATTCGTCAAAAAATTCTAGAATTTCAGAAAAATCCAAAAAATTTACCCCTACCATTTTTCAATGTGTAGAATTTAAAAATGAACTCCATTTTTCAAAATTATGTTTTTAAATATTATTAATTTAATTTTGAAATAAAGTCATAGTTAATTCAAAAAATAACTATTTTAAGGTGCGATTAGTTTTATTTCACATTGAAAATTTAATTAAGATCTCATTATATTATTTCCATAAGAAAATAAAATCATATTATTATTTACTATTCATAAGTGTCATATTACTATTTATAAGGGTATGTTACTATTCACTAAAAAACATGTTTGTTCTATCCGACTCTAAATGACTTTCTAGTCACAACTCTAAATGACCATTATTCGAAATTCTAAGCACAGTAGAGGAAAAGTTGTGTTTAATGGATAGATTATAAAATTAATTCAATATTTATTTTCAAAATCATGGTGTGTTACATTCTCCCCTCAAAAAAAATTTTTCCTCGAAATTTCATTTTACAAACTAGGCTAAAAACAGTTGGGGGTGCTTTTCCTTCATTGCTTCCTACAGTTCCCATGTTTCCTCTTCGTAATTATGGTTTCGCCATAGTACCTTGACCAGATGAGTAGTCTTGTTGTGTAGAACTTTGTCTCTATGATCCAAGATTCTCACTGGCTGGTCCTCATAGGAATGATCATCATCCAACTGTACCACCTCTGAAAAGACTACATGCGAGGGGTCTAGTATGTACTTACATAGTATGGATTCATGAAAGACAACATGTACTTTTGACATGGTAGGTGGAAGTTCCAGTCGATAGGCCACAACTCCGAATCGATTGAGGATCTCAAAGAGTCTGACATACCTGGGACTTAGCTTTCCTTTTTTCCCAATACTCATGACCTTCTCCCATGGAGATATGCTTAGAAATAGAAGGTCTCCTACATTGAATTCAAGGTCTTGTCGATGGTTATCCACATAGATCTTTTGTAGAATTTGGGTAGCCTTGATATGCTGCTGAATGGTTTTCACCTTCCCCCCCATTTCTTCGTTCAATTCAGGTCCTAGCATCTTTCTCTCACTGACTTCATCCCAACATGCCGGTGCTTTACACCTTTTCCAATAAAGGGCTTCATTCGGATGCTCGAGTGGAAACTATTGTTGTAGGAGAATTCAACCAGTGGAAGATGTTGGTCCCATCCTCCTTTGAATTCCATAGAACATGCTCTCAACATGTCTTCCAGTGTCTGAATAGTACTCTTAGATTTTCCATTAGTTTTAGGATGATAGGACATACTAAAGTTCAATTCAGTTCTTATAGCATGTTGGAGACTTTTCCAGAACATTGAGGTGAATCTTGGATCACAGTCAGATACAATAGATAGTAGTACTCCATGCAGCCTTACCACTTAATTGATGTAAATCTGTAATAGTTGATCTAATGAGAAGTCCTCTTGAATCATGATGAAGTGAGATATCTTTGTAAGATGATCCACAATGACCCATATATTATTTTTTCCCTCTAGATATCTTTGGGAGTCTAATGAAAAAGTCTAGGGTAATGTTCTCCCACTTACATGTTGGTATGGGTAGTGGTTGCATCATCTCCTTATACTTTTTCCTCTCAACCTTCACTTATTGACATACTAGGCACTTTTATGTATAAAAAAGAATCTCTATTTTCTTATTGACCCACCAAAAGTTTCTTGGAGATCTCGATACATCTTTGTGCTACCAGAGTGTATAGAGAAATTAGATCTATGTGCATTAACCAATAGTTCTCTATTTTATTCATGAATAGCAGGAACACAACACCTCTTCCCAAATTTAAAAATTCCACCTTTATATGTGAAGTTAGTCAACATTATATCATTTAAAGATTTAATTTTCTTTTGAAACTCTTCATCATCAGCCTTGAATTTTTTTATCATCTCCAGTAAAGAAGGTTTGGAAACCATTTGGAAAATTAGTGATGTGTTACCTTCCTTGATAATTCCCATATCCATATTTACTAGATCCATGAACAAAGGATCCCTTTCTACCATCATCTTGTTCAAAACTCCAGGATCCTTTCTGCACAAAGAATATTCTACCATATTTATCTTTCCCGGGTGGTAGTGTATTGTGCAATCATAGTCTTTGAGTAGCTCAATACATCTATTTTGTCTCATGTTGAGTTCATTCTGTGAGAATATATATCTCAAACTCTTATGATCAATATATATCTCACATTTTTTCCATATAAGTAATGTATCCAAATATTTAAAGCAATGATTACCACTGCTAACTCAAGATCATGAGTTGGATAGTTTTCGTCATGATTTTTTAGCTGCCTAGATGCATTGGTAATCATTTGATCATTCTGCATAAGTACACAACCAATTCCTTTCTTTGATGCATCACTATAGATAACAAAACCATCATTGTAGCGACTAAGGTTTTTGGCCCTGTCAGACTTTGGAATATTTCTATGAATAATATCAGAGCTAGGCGCGAAGACGGCGTGCGATTCCGAGGCCCGGTGTGCCCGGAATTATTTTTATAAAAATATTAAGTATTTTTATACTATGCACGTGGAGGGGGTGTGATATCTCTTAAATGGTAGATCAGAACTGGAATATGAGGGCACGGTTGTGTCCGTAACGTGCCTTTTACCCTAGGCGGGGTGTAAACTTTGCGGGCGCAGGCCTGTGGTGAGAAACACCACCAGCGGTGTTTCCGTAAATAGTGGCAAAGTTAGTGTGCGAGCGTCGGCTCAAATAACTTCTGAACGGAGTCTCAGATGGAAAAAATGAGTCCACCGTTGCGTTCAGAACGACGCGTTTACCCTAGGGGTGACCTTACTTTTGTTCGCATCGGGCGTCGGGTCCGAGACGGGTTTGGCGTCGGCGGGGGGCTGATATAAATACCAGCACCCCCCCCCCCTTTACCGTTCCTCTTGGCATTCTTCGCCGTTCTTCGCCACCACTCCGCCGAATCGAGCAAACGAAGCGCCCACGAGCTCAGAATTCGACGGCGGACGTTCCAGGAGCGCGCAGCGGAAGCTCTAGAGCGCAGATCTGAGGCAGAATGTCGGCGTTTTTCCCGCGATGTAGGCGGTTTGAGTTTTGAAATCCTGGACCCCATTTATTTGTTGTTTTTCTTCAAATCGTTATAAGGGTTGTATAGTTTGGGTCCCGAGGTTTCCGAAACATGTTTCGGATCTGATTTTGGAGCACCGGGGTGCTCTCGAGGGTCCCAGAAAGTTTTCCAGCGGAAATCCCGGATTCCGGCGGCGGCCATGGCGGAATCTGGCGAGGCAGGGCGGCGGCGCGGCGGTTTCCAGTGACGGCGTCGGCGGCACGGTGGAATCCGGCGGCGGCGCGGTGGTTTCCGGCGAGGCTGGCGGTGGTCTGGCCAGGATTTTTCGGGGGTTCTTTAAACCCCCGTAACTCGCAAACCGAAACTCGGATTTTCGAGACGTTTGTGGATATGCGTTCCTTGCGTCTAAACGGACCTTTTGAAATCACTTTGATAATTTTATGGTTCGGGATCGTGGCCCGAGAGTTAGAAACGTCGTATAAAATAATAATATTTTATTATTTTACGACTTCGGGCCGTTGTAACTTCTACCCGGAGCGTCCGATTGACGTGTCGTCAGTGTCTTTGAGACCCTGATGGTACGACGGACTTTTTGATATGGTTTCCGGGTGTTGGGTCTTTGAATGGGGTGTGGGCCCCACGAGGCCGGGTTTTGGCGTCTGCGGAGAAACACAGCTTTTGCACCAGGAGTCCGATTTTGGCGGATGAATAGTCAATCCTATGTGTTTTTCCGAGGGGATCGCAATGGTGCGATCCGTTTGATGAGTTCAGAAATCTAGGCATGGGCCCCACCCGAGCTGGCCTTTGGTGAATAGTACCTTTTTCACCGGGTGTCCGTTTTGGACGAGCAAGTAGTCGATTCCGCTTGTTTTTTTCGAGGGGATCGTCGTGGTGTGATCCGCTCGATGGGTTTCTAGCTATGGTGAATAGTGTATTTTTCACCGGTGCTCCGTTTCAGGTGAGTAAAGAGTCTATCCTGCGTGTTTTTCTGCATGGAACGCGATGGTGGCCTCGGTTTTGGCCTAGGAGGTACGCAGTGTGGCGTTGTGGCGGGTCGCTCGGGTTAGCGACGTTTGGACCAGCAGTGGTTGAGGGTTCTCCCTTGGTTCGTTCCTACGAGGGTTCGTGTGGTATCACAACCTTCGTATGGGTTTGTGATCCTCTCGATGGGATGTTTAAACTGTTAGAGTTGTGGTATCCCTCCGGTGGGCCCGGAGTGGATCCTCTAGCATCTTTACCATAGATCGGGTTCTTGGTATCGCTGTAACCGCTTATTTACGGGCGGCGATCCCCTATCTAGCAGGTTAACCCCATAGGGTTTGTGGCATCATCGGAAATATGATCCCCTACGTGGTGGACCGTTCTCAGTAGGGTTGTGGCATCGTCGGGTATACGATCCCCTACTCAGCATGTGGTTTATAGTAGGGTTGCGGTATCGTTGGTTACGATCCCCTACTCAGCGTGTGGTTTCGGTAGGGTTGCGACATCGTCTGTTCAATCCCCTACATCGCGAGTTATACCAGATAGGGTTCTGGTATCGTCGTGACCATCATTGTATGGACGATTATCCTCTATCTGAGTGTGGAGTTTCTGTCGAGTGCCAGATTGTGTTTTGGTATCCCCCAGCGGATCCTGGGCGTGATCCCATATCTGTGAGAACTACGTATGCCAGATCGGGTCGTGGTATCCCCCAGCGAACCCTGGGAGTGATCCCCTATCTGTGAGCTACGTATACCGGAGTGGGTCTTGGTATCCCCTAGAGGACCCTAGCGGCGATCCCCTATCCGAGGAGTTGGGTGGTTATGTTGTTTCATTGATGTTTCCTCAGTGATTTTATCCGACGAGTGTGGTCTCTCGGGTGGGCATCTGAGATGTTTGTTTGGGACCCGATGGAGTGTATCTCTCAGAAGAGTGTCATCTAGTATGACAGTGTTCGTGGTGTACTCTCCTGGTTGTGGACAGTTGCTGGTGATGAGGTCGGTACCTCTTGTGGCTTTGTGGCATGAGCTGTGTATATCTGGATTGTTGAAGGTGTATGTATGGGCATACACCTAAGATGAGCTGAGATGACTAGTTGTGTTTAGCCGAGGATGGTCACGAGTTGGATTTTCTCTCTCGTCTGGGTTCCCACTGGCTGGGTTGAGCGGACTGTTGCCTTTTAGTTGCTCCCTTGGGTTTTGGGTTTTTAGGGTGCCTACTGAGTATGTTTATACTCACCCCTGCATGGGATTTGCCCGCACATGTTTGTGTCTTGTGCAGACCACAGACCTTTCGATGGAGTTCCAGGTGGACCCGGAGCAGGCGGAGCATAGTGACCGTGTTGACCGGGGTGTTTACCGGAGTTGTGCGGAGGGAGCTTTCCAACGGGTGTTTGTGGCAGCGTTCCCCTTCTTCAGAGCAGGTTGGACGCGGTTTTGTAGTTTTCTTTGGTGGACCCTATTTTTCCCTCTGTACTTTTTCTGTTGCACTCTGGTTTGGGATAGATTGTATGCATGCATTTACTTTTCAGTTTCTATATCTTTGCACTGTTGCATGAAGGTGTTTGTGGGTGCGTGTGTACAGGTACTTTAGGCTAATGCCTCCCATGTGTGTGATAGCCTACTCGGTGCTAGTCGCCAGCCCCTGACCTACTGAAGGCGGGCTTGGGGAGTCGTGGCTCGAGCCCCATTGGGTCGGGTCGTGACAGAGTGGTACCAGAGGTGGTTCCACCTTTGGGATCTCAGAGCGTAGCTGGTCTAGCTGTGAGTTTGGTTTGGGTTGCATAGCGGTAGTGTTAGGATGTTTCGATTTCGGCTTTCAGGACAGGGAATCCAGTGTTGGTGCGGCGACTGACATCTCCATACACCAGGACTCTAATAACATGCCTTTCGACTCGGGAAATTCGTACAGTAGTCGCAGGGACATAATGGTACATGCATCATATAGGACTAGGTTTTTGTTTCTTCCTTGTCCTTCTTGAGTCAGCTCACCATATATACTCTTTGACTGTGGTGCGTCTTGAATGTATTTCAGGATGCCTCCACGACGACAGCCAGTGAGGGTTCCGCAGTAGGATTGTGCTGATGACCCGCCCCGTGTAGTGGCTATGGAGCAGGGCGCAGGTTCTGAGGTTTCACCTCCAGGTGGTCTGCCAGTTGAGCCACCACCTGTCGAGCAGCTGGTTGTGCCAGCGGTGCAGGACGAGGTTGCGCGCAGGCTGAGTGCACTGCACGAGTTCCAAAGGCAGCGACCTCTGAGGTTTTGGGGTTATCCAGACCCCCAGGCAGCTAATGATTGGCTTGAGGCAGTCACCCGAGTTTTCCGCCTAGTGAGGACACCTGCAGATCAGATGGTGGTCCTAGCGGCGAGCCTTCTGCATGGTTCTGTCGGGCGATGGTGGAGTTTGGTGACGCAGTCCCATGACGAGGAGACGCTCATGTGGGCAGAGTTTGAGCGGCTCTTCAGGGGGGAGTTCTATCCGGTGACGCTGAGGTCAGTGCAGATCCAGGAGCTTCTGCAGCTTCGACAGGAGAGCATGACCGTGTTGGAGTACTCATCTAGGTTTACAGACTTGTCGTGCTACTCCCTAGATATGCTTCGAGACCCGTTCTTTAGGGCTCGGACCTTCAAGCAGGGCTTACGCAGGGACATCCGAGCAGGTGTGGTTTCCTTATGCCTGCCCACCTATGCTGGAGTGCTAGAATGAGCATTGGTGGTGGAGACTTTTCTGGATGAGCAGTTTCCCCCTGTTAGTGTTGGGCACTCGAGAGCTGAGACTTCGTTGGTCGGATCAGTATCTGGTAGCCGACGTCATACTTAGGGGTCTGGACGTGGCCGACGTTTCAGGAGGAGACCCCAGGATGGAGGATCTGAGCCTCAGGGCTCACATGCCAGTTTTGGTCAGCTATAGGAGAGGCGGTGTTACACTTGCTATGGTCCGGGACATCTTGCTAGAGATTGTCCCACCCGACGTGCTGCTGAGAGGGAGTCGGTCGATGGACCGCCTTGGCAGAGGCAGCGTCTCGAGCAAGGAGGTCTGCAGGGCGGCGGACGTGGCGATGGAGCTGGTGCAACGGGAGGCGGTGGTAGGCAGTACCAGTTGCCACCGCCCCCACCCCCAGGTGGTCCACGCCATGATCAGGGAGCTGGTGGCCGAGGGCGAGGACAGCTGCATGCTCTGGAGGCAGTTGACCAAGAGGCACCGCATATGGATAGAGGTACGCCTTGTGTCTTTTCTACTTACTGCAGTAGTTTGTCAGACACTGTTTAGCGGTACTCATTCCTTTTGTTGCTTGCTTGAGTTTTTTTCAGGGTGTTGGTAAGACCCTGTCTGGGTGTTGGTTGGTGAGCGCGCTGGTGTGTGAGACCCAGTTGAGAGTCCAGTCGCTTTCTTTGTGCTTAGGGCTTTTCGGGGACGAAAAGTTCTAAGGGGGGGGGGAGGATGTAGCGACTCGGGTTTTTGGCCCTGTCAGACTTTGGAATATTTCTACGAATAATTCCATAGCTAGGCGCGAAGACGGCGTGCGATTCCGAGGCCCGGTGTACCCGGAATTAATTTTATAAAAATATTATGTATTTTTATACTATACACGTGGCGGGGGTGTGATATCTCCTAAACGGTAGCTCAGAACTGGAATCCGAGGGCACAGTTGCGTCCAGAACGTGCCTTTTACCCTAGGCGGGGTGTAAAATTTGCGGGCGCGGGCCTGCGGTGAGAAACGTCACCAGGGGCGTTTCCGTAAATAGTGGCGAAGTTAATGTGCGATCGTCGGCTCAAATAACTTCTGAACGGAGTCTCAGATTGAAAATCTGAGTCCGTCGTTGTGTTCAGAACGGCGCGTTTACCCTAGGGGTGACCTTACTTTTGTTCGCATCGGGCGTCGGGTCTGAGACGGGTTTGGCGTCGGCGGGCGGCTGATATAAATATCAGCCCCCCCCCCCCCCCGTTACCGTTCCTCACGGTGTTCTTCGCCGCCACTCCACCGAACCGAGCAAACGAAGCACCCACGAGCTCAGAATTTGACGGCGGACGTTCCAGGAGCACGCAGCGGACGCTCTGGAGCACGGATCTGAGGCAGAACGTCGGCGTTTCGCCCGCGAGGTAGGCGATTTGAGTTTTGAAATCCTGGACCCCGTTTATTTGTTGTTTTTCTTCAAATCGTTATAAGGGTTGTATAGTTTGGGTCCCGAGGTTTCCGAAACATGTTTTGGATCTGATTTTGGAGCACCGGGGTGCTCCCAGGGGTCCCGGATGTTTTCTGGCGGAAATCCCGGATTCCGGCGGCGGCCATGGCGGAATCCGGCGAGGCAGGGCGGCGGCGCGGCGGTTTCTGGCGAAGGCAGCGGCGGCGCGGTGGTTTCCGGCGCGGCTGGCGGTGGTCCGGCCAGGATTTTCCGGGGGTTCTTTAAACCCCCATAACTCTCAAACCGAAACTCCGATTTGCGAGCCGTTTGCGGAGATGCGTTCCTTGCGTCGAGATGGACCTCTTGAAATCACTTTGAGAATTTTATGGTTCGGGATCGTGGCCCGAGAGTTAGAAACGTCGTATAAAATAATAATATTTTATTATTTTACGACTTCGGGCCGTTGTAACTTCTACCCGGAGCGTCCGATTGACGTGTCGTCAGTGGCGTAGAGACCCTGATGGTACGATGGACTTTTTGAGATGGTTTCCAGGTGTTGGGTCTGTGAACGGGGTGCGGGCCCCATGAGGCCGGGTTTTGGCGTTTGTGGAGAAACGCATCTTTTGCACCAGGAGTCCGATTTTGGTGGATGAATAGTCGATCCTGTGTGTTTTTCCGAGGGGATCGCAATGGTGCGATCCGTTCGATGAGTTTCGAAATCTAGGCATGGGCCCCACCCAAGCTGTTCTTCGGTGAATAATACCTTTTTCACCGGGTGTCCGTTTTGGACGAGCGAGTAGTCGATTCCGCTTGTTTTTCAGAGGGGATCGTCGTGGTGTGATCCGCTCGATGGGTTTCAGGATCGTTGGGTGGGCCCCGCACGGGCTAGCTATGGTGAATAATGTCTTTTTCACCGGTGCTCCGTTTCGGGCGAGTAAACAGCCTATCCTGCGTGTTTTTCCGCGTGGAACGCGATGGTGGCCTCGGTTTTGGCCTAGGAGGTGCGCAGTGTGGCATTGTGGTGGGTCGCTTGGGTTAGCGACGTTTGGACTAGCAGTGGTTGAGGGTTCTCCCTTGGTTCGTTCCTACGAGGGTTCGTGTGGTATCACAAACTTCGTATGGTTTTGTGATCCTCTCGATGGGTTGTTTAAATTATTAGAGTTGTGGTATCCCTCCGGTGGGCCCGGAGTGGATCCTCTAGCATCTTTACCCTAGATCGGGTTCATGATATCGCTGTGACCGCTTATTTACGGGCGGCGATCCCTTATCTAGCAGGTTAACCCCGTAGGGTTTGTGGCATCATCGGAAATATGATCCCCTATGTGGTGGACCGTGCTCAGTAGGATTGTGGCATCGTCGGGTATACGATCCCCCTACTCAGCATGTGGTTTATAGTAGGGTTGCGGTATCATTGGTTACGATCCCCTACTCAGCGCGTGGTTTCGGTAGGGTTGCGGCATCGTCTGTTCGATCCCCTACATCGCGAGTTATACCAGATAGGGTTCCGGTATAGTCATGACTATCTTTATATGGACGATGATCCTCTATCTGAGTGTGGAGTTTCTGTCGAGTGCCAGATCGTGTTGTGGTATCCCCCAGCGGATCCTGGGTGTGATCCCCAATCTGTGAGAACTACGTACGCCAGATCGGGTCGTGGTATCCCCCAGCGGACCCTGGGAGTGTTCCCCTATCTGTGAGCTACGTATACCGAAGTGGGTCTTGGTATCCCCTAGCGGACCCTAGCGGCAATCCCCTATCCGAGGAGTTCGGTGGTTATGTTGTTTCAGCGATGTTTCCTCAGTGATGTTATCCGACGAGCGTGGTCTCTCGGGTGGGCGTCTGAGAATTTTGTTTGGGACCCGATGGAGTGTATCTCTCGGATGAGTGTCATCTGGTATGACAGTGTTCGTGGTGTACTCTCCTGGTTGTGGACAGTTGCTGGTGATGAGGTCGGTACCTCTTGTGGCTTTGTGGCGTGAGCTGTGTATATCTGGATTGTTCAAGGTGTGTGTATGGGCATACACCCGAGCTGAGCTGAGATGACTAGTTGTGTTTAGCCGAGGATGGTCACGAGATGGATTTTCCCTCTCATCTGGGTTCCCTCTGGCTGGGTTGAGCAGACCGTTTCCTTTCAGTTGCTCCCTTGGGTTTTGGGTTTCTGGGGTTCCTACTGAGTATGTTTATAGTCACCCCTGTACGGGCTTTTCCCGCACATGTTTGTGTCTTGTGCAGACCACATTCCTTTCGACGGAGTTCCAGGTGGACCCAGAGCAGGCGGAGATTAGTGAGCGTGTTGACCGGGGTGTTTACTGGAGCTGTGCCGAGGGAGCTTTCCGACGGGTGTTTGTGGAAGCGTTCCCCTTCTTCAGAGCAGGTTGGATGCGCTTTTCTAGTTTTCTTTGGTGGACCCTGTTTTTCCCTTTGTACTTTTGATGTTGCACTCTGGTTTGGGATAGATTGTATGCATGCATTTACTTTTCAGATTTTATATCTCTGCACTGTTGCATGGAGGTGTTTGTGGGTGCGTGTGTACAGGTACCTTAGGCTAATGCCTCCCATGTGTGTGATAGCCTACTCGGCGCTAGTCACCAGCCCCTGGCCTATTGGAGGCGGGCTTGGGGAGTCGCGGCTCGAGCCCCGTTGGGTCGGGTCGTGACAATCATTCCCCGATGGTTGGGTTAGGATCATAGCGTTCACTAACCACCTCTTCAATTATTCAAAACATTATTCACATTCCCTTGTGCATTCGAACTTAACCACTTTTCACATGAGCTTGGTCATTGGGTTGGCTAAATGAGCAATGTCTTGAATGAAACGCATAAAATAACCTGCTAAACCAATAAAACTACGTACCTCAGTTACATTCGTTAGAGTATTCCATTCGTGAAAAACCTTTGTCTTCACAGAATCTATAGATATTACATACTTAGAGACAATGTGTCTTATAAAGGCAACTGATTGGAGCCAAAAATCACACTTTCTAAACTTCCGATATAATTTATTTTTTCTCAGAGTCTTCATAATATTGCACAAGTGATTTTCATGTTCTTCATAGCATTTATAGTACACCAGGATATCATCAATAAACACCACCACAACACGATATTCCTTGAAAACAATATTCATCAAATCCATGAAAACATATTGTGCATTAGTTTGTACAAAAGGCATGACTGTAAAATCGTAATGCCCGTACCTTGTTCAGAATGCTGTTTTTGGAATGTCTTCTTTCATCACAAGTAAATGATGATATCCAAATCAAAGATCAATATTCGAAAAAATATTAGCCTCCATGATGTTGATTGAAATAAATCATCAATTTGTGGAAGATGATACTTATTCTTTATTGTAACTGCATTGATTTCCCTATAATCAATGCACAAGCTCATAGACACATCTCTCCTCTTATCAAAAATAACAGGGGCTCCACATGGAGAAACTCTAGAGGGAATAAATCATTTATCACTCAATTCCTATAGTTGTTTCTTTTTCTCCACTAACTCCATAGTGGTCATTCTATAAGGGGTCATTGATATGGGCCTTGAACCTGGAATTAAGTTACTGGAAAACTCAATTTCCCACTCTGGAGGATGTACAGTTAAATCCTCTTGAAAGAAAGAAATATATTCATGCACAACAGGTACATATTCTACATGTACATTCTTCTCAACACCCATATTTATTTCATTCCCTTCCTCCCCAAAAATTGAATTCAGTAGAGCTACTGGGGGTGGATCTAGATGAGAATCACATGGTGAGGTTTTTGATCTAAAAATAAGGGATTATACCCCATTCTAGAAAATTGTATCATCATTCTTCTTGAAATAGATCTTCACATCATAATTTGAGATCCAATCCATACTGAGAATTATATCATAGTCTACCATTGGTATGATGATAAGGTTAGCAACTAAAGCACATTTATGTGTTTCGAGGGGGACTAATCGACACGCCTTTGTTGCAATGTAACATAAACTAGGTGTTATGACTGATAACTCCTTTATTAAATCAAATTGGTCATATCAAATTTTCTTGGAAAATTTGGAAGATATAAATGAATGTGATGATCTAGAATCAAGTAAAGTATTTGCTAAGTTGAATGAAACAATCAATGTATCTACCACCACTTTATTAGGATCTTCAACCTCCATAGTTGTAACCGCATATGCTTGTCCGTGCTCCCTTGGACTTCTTTGGGGAACATTTCCCTGATTCTTAGGACATTCATGTTAATAATTTCCCATCTCCCTACAATTGTAGCACATAACGTTGGTTTCTTCTTTCTTCCCCTTACAATCCCGATATAGGTGTCCTTTTTCTCCGCAATTGTAACAGACTCACATTACATTTAGGCAAGTTCCATGGTGTTTCTTCCCACAATTAATGCATAATGGAAATTCAACTATTCCCTTTTCCCCATTTCTTTATTTCCTTTCCCAGAGTTTTCAGATGCCCTCTTCTTCTCTTGCTTACCTTTAATGTCATAAGACTTAGAGAATTCATTTTCTATCTTGATATCTCTTGAGACTATATATTCACATTATTCAAATCATTGGGAGACAAGAGAACTTTGGAGGAATGGTTTTAAACCATCATAGAATCCATCGATTTTTCTCCTTGGATTATGTATGTAGTCTATAGCATGACTTTCCAGCCTTGTAAAGTTGGCTTTATACTTGGCAACATTTTCATCCTCCTTCAACCTCAGATTCACGAATTTTTTCTCCATATCTGCTCATTGTTCATGAGGGAAATACTTTTCTAATAATATTTCCTTAAAATCCCTCCATTACATCTCTTTTATTTATTCTTCCTCCTTTTTATTTTGGACTAAGGACCACCACTGATCCACATCACCCATTAGAAGATAAATATCCATGAAAATCTAATCTCTTTCATTACATCCCAAAGCGAGAAATATCTTCTCAACGGAACATATCCACTAATCTGTTACAAATGGGATTGTAATCCCATTGAATGATAGAGGTTGTTGTCGAATATCGCGATCTAACATAGCTTCTCCGCGTGGTGGATCTGGATTCTCCATACGAGTATGTTTATTATTCATAACCTGAGTAAGTTGTCCTAGTATAGTTATGAGTTTCTCAGCACCAGAGGCAACATCATTATCTTTCATTAGAGGGAAATCCCTACAGGGAACACATGCGTTCATGCGGTTTACATTCCTTCCACTTGGAGACATCTCTAGATAATGCCATCCACTAGATTAGGTTATGAATAAAAATTTATAATCTTAACTTAACAAAAATACTTAGAAAACATTGAGATCCTACACATGGCTAATACCATATTCAAAAATGGTTTCTTTGAGAAAAATTTTACATTTTAATCCTTCATAATGGAATGTAAAGAAAATTTGAATTTTCTTAAGCATATCCCCCAGGAGTGTCGTAACCAAGAGTGAAGCAAGGCCTGTTGTCGTGCACTAGTTCCCGTTCGAGTCTATCTCAAAGCAGTGTTTTTGGTTTTACCCCTAGATATATCTGTTCCAGAGCCGCCTCTACCTGCTCATATCCAGACAGGGATGTATTGTTTGAAAGATCCAAATAATATTTTCCTTACCAAATTAACAGGACGTTATTGTATGTATATTCTCAATGACTAACATAGGTACCCTTCCCTAATTCTACGTTTTCAAAATCTAGTTTCCAAGTATTCTACTGTACTTCCCTTGATACCAACTGTAAGGAACCGACCCCAATTACCCAGAGTCAGTGCCTTATTGGTTACATTGGTATATATACAAGGATTAATCATCCCAAAGAACCAAGTAGTTTAGTATTATTAGAAAAATGATACATACATAAGTTCGTCATTACAACTTTAAATGAAAAAAACATAGAAACTCTTTATCCAACTTTCATAACTACTAGGTTATTTCAGCATGTCATTCATAATATAATTCTTCTTGCCCTGGGAAAATGATACATAATACAGGGGTGAGCTCAAACACTTATTTAGGGTATGAACTACAGTGGAGGATAACATAAACATTAGACATGGTGAATAATAGAAAACACAAGCCTTTAGAAATAAACTTGAACATATTATGGCATAAATATGAGCTGAGTAAATATTACCATAACATAATGTAATCTTGGGAATTCTACTATTAGAATAACCACATGAACCATCAATACTATATTCATAGTGAGTTAATTCATAATATGGGATGAAATATCTATACCTTCAAGGCCTCGTCCCAAGAACATAAATAATCATTTTTTCAAGGCCTTGTGCCAAGACCACTGTTTGTCTCATGATACCTACTGATGCACCGATGGTCTATAGAGGGCCCCAACGAACACTTAATATTTCCAATAAATTCCTCATATGAATGGGGTTAGACATAAATATCTTACAAATTAATATAATAAATCTAAAAAGCTTTCCCCGATCATTAAGCCAAAACACCAACCATTCAAAGTAAACTGATGAATGGTTTAAAGATAGCACATCAATAGAAAAAATAATAATAAAACATTAAATTGAATATGGTAGATGATATTATTGAATACTAATCCCAATATTTCATAAAAATCAACATGTGTGTTAAATAGAGGAACATACTATTATAAAATCTTCGAGTAATTCTTGAAATAAATACTCTTTTACTTTGAGAAGAAGTGTTCTTTTAGAAAAATAATTATATAAAACCAAAAGTGAAGTAAGATAATATTTTCATAAAAAATTGAGTGATTTTATAGATATTAGGATTTCCAAAAACAGATTATATATCCCCCTTGAAAATAGGTATGAAATTGAGATATTCCCTTGAAAATAAGTAAAAAATGATATATTCCATTGAATCGGGCTTGTATTTCAGAAAAAATTTGAAAGATCCTTTTAAGGAATGTAACTAACCATAAAATAAAGAAGTAATATGGTTTGTGTAAATATATAAAACACTCACAGAACAATTTTTATGAGTATAAAATAATACATAATAATTTCATTGAGTCAATTTAGAAAATGAAAATTAGCCAAATGGAAATTGATGTTGGGGTGGAAAAACCCTTACCTTAAATCCAAATTTGTTCCCCTCTTTATCTTAAGGTCCTAGAATATGAAATTATACATATAAATAACTTATTTATGAACCTAAAAGAAATGTTTTATATTTATAATAATTCTATTCCATTCATTTATGTTATTATTTTTATGTTATTATATTGAATTCTGTCATTTTGGAGTATTTTTTTTCTTGATTTTCATAATTGGTTCACTTGTTTTTAAGTAATGAAGTTCATGTGGAAAGGTTGTAAATCTTTATAATTGAAATTAAATATTATTTATGAACATCTATAATTGTTAATGTACACTTATATCATTTGGTTACATGGAATGAGGATGAATATTCATATGACAATCACTTCGATTATTTGGCGGTATTTAGATTATTATGAACTAGTTTTTCCACATAAATTAATAACATGTACATATATTTGTTCTTGAATATTAATTTGGTTGTAATTCATATATTATAGTCTGGTTCAACCATCAATATGGTTTCATGAATAGTATGGAAGGAAATATTGAAGAACGAAACTTCGTCGTCCACAAAGGTTATAAATTGGAACCTCATGGACATTGATTTCGTTTATAAAAATAAAAGGGATGGGTGTAAGAATATTGATGATGGTTATTCCATTAACATTATATAAATCCATTATATGAACGATACTAGAGTTATCATGGTCATTTGGTCATAGGAGGTGAGGAGAGGATAATAAAAGAAGATAAATTCAACTGAAACTCAAAGGAAAAGAATGGCGCCTTACCACATGAAATAACTTTCTTGAGAACCTCCTTAACGGAAGGGATTTAGGTCTTTTGGAAATACCAAGAGCTTCCTAGTCATTGGGAGTGACTAGGTAAGTGTATTTGGGCAGAACTTTGAGAAGATTCAAGGCTTAGAAGAGTGAATAGAAGGAGTGGTGAGGGGTTTTTATAGTGGAGGCGAGGGGTAATTTTTGAATATTTATTTTATTATTTTATTATTCCCCTAAAGACAACCAATAGTATTGTTTTATTTGACCCTGAATTGTAATAAGTGCATGTGAGTTCGAACCAAGTATCCTTTCATCACTTGTGATGTTATGAATAGTTTATTTACCAGATAATTTGTATATATGGTATTTTATCACATTTCACTATTCATCAAAAAATTCTAGAATTTCAGAAAAATCCCAAAACAGTACCCCTCCTTTTTTTCGACGTGTAGAATTCAAAAATGAACTATATTTTTCGAAATTAATTTTCTAAATATTATTAATTTGATTTTTAAATAATTTCATAGTTAATTTGAAAATTAAAAATGTTAATGTGCAATTAGTTTTATTTCACATTGGAAAACTAATTAAAATCTCATTACCTTATTTCCTTAAGTAAATAAAATAATAATATTATTTACTATTCATAAGGTTCATATTAAAAATCATAAGCATATGTTACCATTCACCAAAAAAACAAGTTTGTTCTATTCGACTCCAAATGACTTACTAGTCACAACTCTAGATGACCATTTTTTTAAATTCCAAACACAGTAGAGGAAATGTCATGTTTAATGTATAGATTATAAAATGCATTCAATATTTATTTTCAAAATCATGGGGTGTTACAATGATCCTTCCCCTTTTGGGTCCACTCCATCACAAATGTTCGACCTGTACCATGGCCGTACGACCCTTCTTGGATACCCTGAGATACTCCACCCCGATGTCACTGAAATCCTGTCATCTCACTACCACAACCATGACCACATCCTTGGCCTGAATGGCCTGAAGAACTCCAGTTCTTTAACTGATGAGAAACTAGTTTCTCATCTCTTATACATGGAGTAATAATATATCCCCTATCACTCATTTTTTGGGAGAAAATTCTACAAAAATTCTAAAAATGATGCATCTTCCTCCATGATCGGCACTCAACTAGGTCTCTTGGACTCTGCAGTCTCATGTTCCCGGTTATTCCCCCTTGTAGAACACCACTCGGTTACTTGAAGAAACATCATGTGAACGATCCCTATGGCACTTCCAGCTATATGTCAATAGAGTAACAACCCTGGATGCAGAACCACCCTAGCATACAGCTCTAAACTCTTTTAGATTGCACTCGGTAATCAGCTCTTGGTTTACTATAGTAGTCACCAGTGTCAACTTGAAAATAATCACCTGAGATCTGATTTTGTACCTAATGTAATCCTTAAATCATCTATCTAGTTATAACTCTTCCCCTCCCAAAATAGGTGTCTAGGGATGAAGTTATGTAATGAAATAAGAATAATCCATCACTAAAAGATCACTCTTCTTTAAATACAGGAACTCTGAGGCTCGTTTGGCACTCAATGTCTCAGGGTAGAAGTAATCATAGAAGATCCCCAAAAACACTTCCCAATCCATAGCTCGATGCCGTCTATCTTCTAATGTAACATCCCACCTTCTCTTGGAGTTATCACATAGCATGTAAGTTTTGAGCACCAACCTCCTCTTAGGAGGTGTCTCCAGATGCTCAAAGATAGAAATCATGGCCTCCAACAATGACTCTACAACCTTTAGTCCTCCATACACTAATAATGTGGGAGGATGGTGCTGTTGGAACACCCAAGTCATCTCTGCCATAGTCGGGGTAAGATGTGGTGCTCCCTAAAAAGTCTACATCATACTCATGAAGCTTTCATAGAACATTACATCAGCATCAGCATCCAGTATAATAGCTGGTGCCAAAATGGGCCTGACGGGAGGATCTTCCGGTTTCCCATAATCTACCATTTCTAGTGTCCATTAATCACCTTGTACCTAGCGTAAAACAAGAGGAAATCATGGTGGCATGAATTTTCAAGGTCAAGAACACACCACAATATGAGATTAATTAATGTACAACTCAAAAGTGAAATTAAATAATGGTTAAAGGAAATCAATCATGTTTTTCAAAAGATGGTTACACGGTGTGTTCCCTTAATCTTTAACATGGGTGTGTACCTATGAAAACCAGGTAACATAACACCCCATACACACTGCATGTTCCTCATAATACACGATGTGTATCCCCTCCTTCATGGGTACTTCTACATAGCTATAAATACATAATTCTGTGGGTGAAACACTACATGGTGTGGTCACCCTAGAAATAAAGTGTACTAAAAATATCTATCCACCTCTATTGTTAATCAGCCGGCCCGATATATGGTCAACTATAGAACGACATGTAATCTTATTACACAGAATGTTCTTCCAAAAATTTACCATCCCTGTGTGTGTACTCACACATTTAGTCACATAGTCAAAAAATACATGTCATGTACATACGGTACACGACATGTACATAAGATAAATCATTTCTTCCATAACAGAAGAACACATGGCGTGTGTAAATAACAACACATGCGGTGTTTTCTGGGTTTCTAAGATATTAAGCCTCTGAAACTTCTCCAGAACCCCCAAAATCATAGCACTTGTCCAAGGTATTCCATTTTCTGATCCATGGGAGCCCATACTCCCCACAAATAAACGTTTTGAATCCTTATTCATACCATATCTTAATAGAATTCATTTAATGGTCAAACATGATCCACCAAATTATAATTTAATAGGGCCCAATACACCTTAGGGACCAAAGATTAGCATCCATACAAATAAAACATTATATATAGAAATTACATATAAAAAATAGTAGTTATTTCAATCATGGATTCTAACACAACATCATACATATCTACCATGAAATCTTTCACAACAACATGAAATTGGTAATACTCTCTAAATGGAATGACAAGAGTGCATGGAATGTGATTTCTAACAAGTGTCTACAAGATGCATGAGATGGAATACCATCATCTGATCGGTCTGAAAAAAAATAAAACCTCAATTTTATTTATAGCAACAACAAAAAACTATTGATTCACCCAATGGTAAAATCGAATCAGCTATAATAGTTCAAAATCCAAGGATTTAAATTTAATTCAACGTATTTTTGATTTTACATATACATGGTGTAGCTACTCCATGAAAATATTTATTACCAAATTCCATTTCTTTAGTATCCCTATCCAATGTAGCCAAATAGTAAGACAAAACTCAAAAGAAAAATCCTCTGATACCACTTCATAACTTACCAAATCCTTGCTCCACCTAATGGTTCCCCAAAACAAGTTGATCGCATGACCTCAAATGAATTTACCCAAATTCCAGAGGCTACTGACAAGAAGTGAGTTCCGAGGAATGATATTGAGAAAAGTATTCCTTCATTGGTAGAGTATACATACCATAATCTAAATAGTAAAAAATAGTTGAAGTAATAATATGAAATAGAATGAAACAGTGGAAGACTGAAATTAAATCCAACAGAAGAAACTATATTTTTATATATATACGATTTATGTAATATGTATATAAGAAAATAGAAAAATAGGTCACAATGGTGGAAAGCAATCCTAAAAAAATTTACAAAAAAAACAAGTAAACTCTAACAGCATTTCAATCCTCATACTGGTCCCATGCTCTCCATCTCCAACAAAAATCAGTTACATGATGAAGAAGGGTGGTTTCTCTTATATATAAATGAAATCATATATGCCTTTTTGGTCCAGAAGAATGACCCAAATAGGGTGTGAGATGAATCCTATTAGGCAACCACCAAAATATTGGTTCCTAACTATCAGTGAATATATATAGCAGGTAATATACAAAAGTGAAGCAATAAACTAGGAAGTACTCAAAGGTAACTAGTCCTACAGCTTACAATTATATTAATAAAATTTATATTATTCTTCCATTAAATAATGTAACCCTGGGATCTAGCCTAATCTTTGTATCCCCCGTGTAATGTAACCATACCAATCTTATCATAAGACTATCTAACGACTATGTAAGATATATCCAAGCTTCCATTTTGTCTGGGAAGACTCGTTACAATCATTCAATTATCCAAAAATGGCCATTTGGGAATATCTCATGGTGTAACAACTTTAGTCCAACATATCATCAATTTATTATAAATGACCACCTAGGAATGCTCTCATGGTATAACCCCTTGGGTAAAACATATAGTTAATAAAATATTAATGACTACCTACAAAGCACTGATAGTCAATACCTCTTGGTCAACATTCTAGTAAAACATACATAAATTAACCATTTGGGAAACTCTCAAAATATAATCCACATTGGTCAAACATTCTTTGAATTAATTATAAATAACCACATAGGAAGCTATCATGGTCTAACACTTAGGTCTATCGTTCACAATGAATATCACAATAATTTCAAATAAAAAAACAATTTCCTAACAAAACAAGGCATGGAAAACAATCCATGCCTAGTAGGAATCCTTGACTAATCGGCTATAAACAAACAATCATGGGAAAACACTCCCATATGGTGTCCCCTAGAAAAGGTATCTAACATTACACACAAAAAGAAACCCTTTATCAATCAATCAATCCAAAGAAATTAATAAATAAATTTTAATTCCAAATCAAGAAATAACCAAAATGTGGGTATGTGAAACTTTTAGAATATATAATCCAAATAAAAACAAAGAATGGAACAAACCAATTACTTCGATGTGGTATAATGAATATACATGAAGTTCAACCATTGAATTGTCCTAGATTAGGGTAGATAAACAAAACAGAGAAAAATGCTCAACCCTTAATAACTAATGATAGAAGGAAGTAGGAAGAAAGGATCTAGGGGTTTTGAGAACTCACATGTGGAATTCCAACACACCCAAAAATGTCTCAATTAGAGCTCAGACGAAGTATTGGGAGGGTTTTAGAGTTCTTTGGTCTTTCTGAAATTATTTTGTATGAACCATGGCCATAATAAGATGTTTCTATATATGAGACGCGACCCTATTCCATTTTATCAAATCAAAGGAAAAATACATAGTTTGTTCATTAAACCAACACACCATGTAGTAGCCTTAACCGACCCCTGGAATAAGAGGTCATCTAGGCCACCACATGACCATGTATTCAGCCACTACATGGTCAAAATTCAGTTGGATGCAGAAATCTAGGTACACATAATGTACTCAGAAGTACACATCATGTACATAAAAAATCACCTTTTCATATTTTTTCCACAAAGAAACCGAAAACCAGATCTAAAACTGAAATGAAGATATGGGTTCTTTCAAGTTTTGATCTATATTATGGAAAACAAAGAGATGGTGAATAGAGTGATGGTGGTTAAAAGATATATATAAGGATTTATGGGAGGAGGATGTATGTTGGTACCCATATGAAATTATAGGAACTCTAATTCCTAGTGAAAATGGAAGATGGACACCTACATTGAAAGTGGGAGGGTGAATCAATATTAGATGATGAGATCAGTAATCTATCCTCCAGGACATAAAAGAAAAGGAGGATGTTTCAAACATGGTTTTCTTGACAACATAAAGTGAGTGTGTATGAAAAAACCCAGATCATTCCAAAACATGAAACAAAGAAGGTATATTCATTTCTATTTTCATAGTTCACCATGGTTAGGTACTCAGGACACTTCTCAGGTGTTAGAAACCTTGTATGCTTCAATAGGACGAGGACAGAAGAACCAATATCGTTAGAAGAACAAAGATAGCCATGGTCATTCTTGGAATACCATGACTCCTCAGGCAAGGAAATCTCAATAGGGAAATAAAGAACAAAGTGCAGTGATGAAAAATTTATATCGAGTTGAGAAGGTGATTCTGGACGATCGGGTGGTACCATCTACAATTAGAGGTATTATTATTTTGAATTATACACTTACGCAAGTGTTATTTGATGATGAAATATCACATTCCTTTATCGCTTCTCATGATATTGATTTTATATGTCATGACCCATCCTCGGGGCCCGTGTTGTGACTACCCCAAGCCCGCCTTCCATAGGCCAGGGGCTAGCGACTAGCACCAAGGCGTAATTCCCAGTAAAAAGGGAAGGCATTGCCTTTGTAATGTAAACAAACACCATAGAGCAAGCAAGAAGTAGAAGTAAAATACTAAGAAAAAATTGAGTACAACAGTAAGTGTAGAAAAGTAAGTGGGCCAGAATACAAACCCAAACTGAAAATAAAGTACAACTCGAAAGGGAAAACAACAACTGAAAAGTAATCCACAACGTCGAGCCATCCAATGGGACTCCCACCTGAAGGGTGAGAACAGATAGCCTCCTTAGCTCCTCGGGTCCAACCGTCCACTCCGAGTACGTCCCGCCAGTGGTCCGCCTCCAGGTACCATCCTGTTCCACAAGCCTCAACCACGATCAGTGCTGTCCGTCGTCTGCAACCAACACAACGTAGTGCGGGCATAGCCCGTGCAGGGGTGAGTATAAGCTACTCAGTAGGGACCCCAAGACCCCTGAAGGTCTCCCAAAATCCACAAAGGATAATCCATAAAGGAAAGATGCAATCATGAAATAACATCCGACACAGATTAGGTATATGACCATACATATACGTAAGTCATCAATTCTTGTTCGGATCCAACATTCGAGCTCAAGAACAACCCAGTCCACACAGGAAAGCAAAACATAAATCCACATAGGATAGCACAACACAATCCACTTAGGAAAAAAAATTGGATTCATCTCACACAGGTACACATCTTCGTATGACGATAGAGATGATCAGATATATCCACTGATTCATCTATGTCGTCGGACCCACAAAGGATCGATAGGTACTAACCCCTGAAATGACCCAGGAAGGGTCTGACCCACACATGATCGATAGGTAACTAACCCCCGCAATGACCCAGGAAGGGTCTGAACCACAAAGGATTGATAGGTAACTAACCCCCACAAAGACCCACACAGGATCGGACCCACATAGGATCTCTAGGCACTGGCTCACACAGAACCGCTGAGCGCTGACCCACACAGGATCGATAGGTAACTAACCCTTGCAAAGACCCACACAGGATCGGACCCACACAGGATCTGTAGGCGCTGGCTCACACATAACCACTGAGCGCTGACCCACACAAGATCGGACCCACACAAGATCGGTAGCACTGATCCATGTAGGATCGATGAGTGTTGTAGTCGTCGCCGTAAAATCCACTGAGGATTTCTGTACAGTCGTCGTCATCGTCACAATCGCAAACGTAGCTGGCACTAGGGTTCCCGCACACAGCAAGCTCGTTCGGGAGGGTCCGCTCCACGAGCCGAGAGGCTGATACATCAACTAACACATAGTCTAGAGATGATGTATCCAAAAGTTCCGTATCGTCAACAGGAACTCAACATCGCAGATGAGGCGTGAATCAGATGCCTGGTCTGAGAGTTATTAGTTTTTTCGTCCCAGGGGCCCTGTTGGATGTTAAGGAAAAACCAACCCGTCCATAATTCACCTGCATAAAAACCTCAGGCAGAGTATGCCAAAATATCCGTCTCACGTAGAGGAATCCAACAAAGTCGATAGCACGTCAATTGGACGTCCGGAGCTTAAGATATGAGCGTTTCCGCTCCGAGGGCCTGGTTGGTTTCGTTTACGAACCTACCAGGCAGAACTCCATGTACTCCAAAACTTTGAGCGCGATATACCAAAACGACCGTCTCGATCCAAGGATCACATCTCCACTGATGGCGTGTCGATCGGAGGTCCTTAGCCCGAGATATGGGCAAAAGACCAAAAAGGTTCCGAAAACGGGGGTTTCGGGCCCGGACCGACCCGGCCCGAGACCCCCTGGGTCGGCCCGGCTGGGCGCGGGCCAGCCCGGCTGGGCGCGGGCCAGCCCGGCTCGGCTGCCGGCCTGGCGGTCCGGCGCGCGGCGCCAGCTGGCTCGGCCGAACGGCCGAGCCGTTTGGCTTTTGCGGGGGGGGGGGGGGGGGGGGGGGGGGGGGGGGGGGGTGGTGCTGCCCCCGGTGATTTGAAACCGCGGCCCCCCTTAATGGGGGCCACTAGCTTTTCCGGCCAGGGGTTTGAACCCCCGGCTTCCCTCCTGTCCGATCGGCCAATTTTTGCAGCCACGGGACCGGCATCGGCCGGTCCCCTCCCTATTCCGACACCGGCGGCCCGGAACCGGCCGCCGGTCACCCTACTCCGCCGCGCCCCGGAACCGGCCGCAGCTTGGTTTGTCCGGCGCGGCGCGGCGGTGCCGCGTCCCTCCGTCGCGGCCCCGCTCCGGCCGCGGTGTCTTTGGTTCTCTCCGAAGCGGCGCGATGGTGTCGCGTCCTTGTTGGATTTCACGGTGCGGCGCGACGACACCACACATTCTTTGTCGCACGATTCTGCGTGGTGTGTCGGCACCACGCCATTCCGTTCCAATCCACAAAAGAACCAACAAGGATAAATGAGGTGGGTCGGCCATGTTTGTGCGGTCCGGCCCCCCTCTCGTAAATCGATAGCAATTGGTCATATTACACGAAGAACGTCAAAGTAATATTCACGAACAAAATAAAAATAAACAAACCCCTACCTCGTGCGAGCTTGAACGGAGGTTTTTCAAACGAGGATTCGTCATGGAAAAACCGTCGCGGAAAGAGACGTCGCGGAAGGAGGAAGTGACGTCGGCGTCATGATACATGGCGTCACGTAATCGGTTTCTGAGAACTCAGTGTTCTTCGTCGGAGACCGATGTTTTTTTTCTTGTTCTTCGTCAAAGACGAAGAAGTTCCTCATGTCCATAGTCATTTCTCCCAAAAACTCCACCACAAGGTTCCAACCCCAAATAAAATAATCTAACCTCTTATTTTACTAACATAACATAACTTTTGAATTTCAAGAGTTTTAAATTCAAACATCCACACTTAACTCACATAATTAATAACATAAGTTATTAATATTTATGTTATCAAAAGTTAATGGTGAGTTGAGGGGGGTTGATGAATATGAAGGGGTGGGGTTCGTGTGGGCCCCACCACCCTCATAACCTCTCTTGGGAAGTTGGGTAGTTACCCAACTTCCACCCAAAGCCTTAAACCACTTATAAAAAAATAAAAAATGTAGTTAAATTATAAATTAAACTTCCACAATTTTTATCATCTTCTCGTGTGAAAATGCAACCCCGGAACAGGTGTTCCTAAGCAAAAACCGGCGCTGTGGTTCCATCAGTGCTGTCGGAATTTGATTCCGAGCACCAGTTGAAAAGATAGGAATTCCCGCTAGTTCATTCACTGAACGTACCCGAGATAAACATCAGATAGAAATTCTGGGCACACCGGGCCTCAGAATCAAGTGCCGTCAGAAACTGTGTTCTTGTAAAATCCCAAAGAAAATTAAGAAAAAATTTTCCTTGAATTTTATGGGTCTTTACATTACTCCCACCTCAGGGATTTACGTCCCCGTAAAGATAATTCATATGCTAGGGAAACAAATTTGGGTACTGAGCACGCATCTGAGCCTCCTGCTCCCATGTTCTCTCCTGGAGGTTCCCGTGCTGCCATCTGATGTGCACTAGAGGAATCGACCATCCACATAGGACCCGCTCTTGTCGATCCCCTATCTCCATCGGGACCTCCGCAAAAGTTGCCCCATAATCAATGTCTAGCTCCCCATGATCAATGATGTGCGTCGGGTCATGCACGTATCTCCTCAGCTGAGATACATGGAAGACGTCATGCACTCGGTGCAACTGAGGTGGTAGATCCAGGCGATAAGCTACCTCGCCAATCCTTCTAAGGACCTGGAAGGATCCGATGAAGCATGGAGACAACTTGTTGTCTCATCCAAATCTCCATAATCCACGTCGAGGTGAGACACGCATTAAGACGTGGTCACCATCCTTGAACTCTAGTGGCCTCTGCCTCCTGTCATCATATGACTTATGCTGGCTCTGAGCTATCCTCATCCGCTCCTGGATGACCTGGACCTTCTCTGTCATGGCCTGGAACATCTCCGGTCCCACAAGTGCTGACTCTCTAGGGTCTGTCCAGCACAAAGGAGATTTGCAAGGTCGGTCGTACAATGCCTCGTATGGTGCCATCCCGATGGTGGAGTGGTAACTGTTGTTGTACGCAATCTCCACCATGGGTAGGTGGTCCTCCCAGCTACGACCAAAGTCGAGGACACATGCGCGGAGCTTGTCCTCAAGAGTCTGAATGGTCCTCTCGGTCTGACCATCCGTCTGAGGGTGAAAGGCAGTGCTCAGACGTAGCTGCATCCCGAATTCCTCCTGCAACCCGTTACAAAGCCGGGAAGTAAAGCGAGCATCTTGATCAGAGACGATAGATGATGGAAAACCGTGAAGCCGTACTATCTCCTAAACTAAGAGACGTCCCAAGTTCTCCACTGAGCCCTGCTCTCTAATGGGTATGAAGTGATCCGACTTGGTGAGTCGGTCGACAATCACCCAAATGGAGTCGTGACCTCTGGAAGTGCATGGAAGTCTAGTCACGAAGTCCATAGATATCCCGTCCCACTTCCACTCAGGGACCTCTAAGGACTGTACCAAGCCTACCGGTACCTAGTTCTCTGCCTTCACCTGCTGGCAAGTGAGGCATCGAGAAAGGAACTCCGCCACAACCTTCTTCATGCCCGGCCACCAGTGCTGTCGTCTGAGATCCTGGTACATCTTCTCCACTCCAGGATGTACCGCCAAAGGGGAAGTGTGAAACACTCTCATCCACTCCTCTCGTAAAGCGGCTGGTACCAAGGTACGTCCTCTGAAAAGGACGTCGTGCTCTGATCCAAAGGAGAAACCATCCGGTGCCTGACCTGAGGATATCTGTGTATGCCACATCACACAGTCTGCATCCCCACGCTGTGCCTCTCTGACCCACTGCAGTAGTGGTGGGGTGAATATGAGTGACTGAAGGAAGGCTGCTCCATCTCTATACACGAATGTTATCTATAAGGCAGCTAGCTGATCTACCGCCTCCCCATGTAGCTGAATTCCCATCCTCCTGCTGAGAGCATCGGCTACTACGTTCCCCTTCCCAGGAGTATAGACTATCTCAAAGTCATAGTCTTGGAGGAACTCGAGCCATCGTCGCTGTCTTAGATTCAGGTCCTTCTGAGAGAAGATGTACTTGATACTCTGATGGTCAGAAAAGACTGTAGAGCGCTCTCCCATCACATAGTGTCGCCATGTCTTTAGAGCGAAGACCACTGCTGCTAACTCTAGGTCATGGGTAGCATAGTTCTACTCATGCGGCCTAAACTGATGTGATCTATAGGTGATCATGGCCCACTCCTGCATCAGGACACATCCGAGTCTGGTCCCTAATGCATCACAGTAGACTACGCACCCTACTGCCTCCTCAAGCAACCTTAAGATAGGTGCGCTGGTCAATCTCTGTATCAGCTCCTGGAAGCTCTACTGACATCTGTCTGACCACACGAAGGGTTTCCCCTTCCTCCTTAACGTTCTGCAAAGCTTCACAGATTTCTCCTTTGCCGAAAAGGAAAATCCGGTATCATCCCCTGGATGAACCACGTTCCTTGCCTAATATAGTCTATCCCATCATAATTAGTTAATTCATGGAATGGATGATGTCTTAAGGCCTCGATGCTGCTACCAAGAGATCCAACCATTACTCTCGCCTCCAAGGGTTGAGTCACACAGTCGGCATCAATGTGTGGTCACTGGGTCTCCTCCAGTAAGAATCTCACAAGTGAGGGTCAAGTCAATAGTTTTTTTAATCGGCACCTCTTAGTAATAACAAAAAAAATACAAGAAAGAAAATGTCACCAATGCAAGTGTATTTTATTACTTCAAATCAAAGTACAAGGACACAAGTCAACACAATCTACGAAGCTAGAGGCATTATAGGAAAAGGCCTCCATGCCTGGAGCTAGTCCCGCAATAGTCCACCCGCTTCCGGATCTCCATGATCGTAAGCTTCAGTTTCCTGAAGTTGTGCTCTCCCCTGAGGTCAGGGTGGACCTCCTGGTGGTGGTGGTGGTAGAGCCTCAAAACGTCGTCCACCACCTGCTGCTCGTCCAGCTCCTCTGCCTCGTCCCCCTGCTCCCTGCAGACCACCACGGTCGAACCTCTACCTCTGCCTAGGTGGTTCCTCAACCGTCTCCTGCTCCTTTACATGGCGGGTCAGGTAGTCACGAGCCATGTGGCCCTGCCCGCCGCATGAGTAGCAATGCCTGCCTCTCGAAAGACTGGCTCCGTGCTGTGTGCCCCGCACTACTGAGCCAGTGTCCTGAGGTCGTCTGCCTGAGGGTCTGGTCTGGCTGGACCCATGAGTCATCCGTCGACTGCCTACTGCATAAGACTCTGCTACCTGCCGCCCTAGGGTAGGTCTCGCTGCTGAATAAGGTTCAGCAAGGAATCTCTCGATGAGAAGATCTCTATCCAGTACTACTGCCTGAGTTGGAATGCTGAGGGATATCAGCGATGCCCTGATCTCATTCCTCAATCCCTGCTCAAAGGTCCGGGCCCGGAAGAATGGGTCTCGTACCATGTCGGTCGAGTAGCGCGAGAGATTGGTAAATCTCGCCGAGTACTAGGAGACTGTCAAGCTGCCCTTCCGCAGTTGAAGAAGCTCCTGGATGCGCACCGCATGGAGGGTGGCTGGGACAAACTCAGAGCGGAAGAGGCTCTCAAAGTCCGTCCATAGAATATATGCCTCAACGTGCACCTGGAGCATCAAGCGCCACCATCGGGCCGCTGCTGTGTGCAGTAGGCTCGCTGCGAGGATCACCATGAGGTCCGCTGGTGTCCTCACTAACCGAAAAACTCATACCACTTCCTCCAGCTAGTCCTCAGCTGCCTGGGGGTCTGTCTCCCCACGGAACCTGGGTGGTCGCTGGCGCAGAAACTCATGCAGTACTCTAAGGCGATGTGCATCATTAGCGGCTGGGGCTGGAAGCATCGGTGGCTCAGTGGGTAGATCTACCGCCGGTGCCTCTGCTGAAAAAGGGCCCTACACCGAGGCCTCATCGCTCGGTGGGCTATCGTCACACACAACACTCGGAACCCTAGCTAGCTGCCGTCGTGGGGCCATCCTGAAAAGGAAATAGGTGCACCATGGTCAGAACAGTATAACTGGTGAGCTATCCAAAAGTAATCACAATGAAAACTTGAATCACACATGCAATCAATGTTTTCATGCATTAAGTTGGAAATCAAAAGTCAGGGTCCTGGTGTGTGGATACGTCGGCCGCCGCACCAACACTGGACTCCCTGGACTGATAACCACACCCAATATGCTTAACACTATTGCTTCACATAGAAAAATATCAGAGTCCCAAGTTCTGTGGTAGAACCGAACTCCTCTGATACCAATTTGTCACAACCCGTCCCCAGGGCATGTGCCGTGACTACCCCAAGCCCACTTTCCATAGGCCAGGGGCTGTCGACTAGCACCAAGGCATAATACCCGGTAAAAAGGGAAGGAATTTCTATTGTAAAGTAAACAAACACCCCAGAGCAAGCACGAAGTAGAAGTAAAATACTATGTAAAAACTGAGTACAACAGTATGTGTGGAAAAGTAAGTGGGCTAGAATACAAACCCAAACTGAAAAAAAAGTACATCTCGAAAGAGAAAACAACAACTACAAAGTAAGCTGCAACGTCGAGCCGTCCACTGGGACTCCCACCTGAAGGGTGAGAACAGATAGCCTCCTCAGCTCCTCGGGTCCAACCGTCCACTCCGAGTACGTCTCGCCAGTGGTCCACCTCCAGGTACCATCCTATTCCATAAGCCTCAACCACGATCAGCGATGTCCGTCGTCTGCAACCAAGACAACATAGTGCGGGCATAGCCCGTGTAGGGGTGAGTATAAGCTATTCAGTAGGGACCCCGAGACCCCCGAAGGTCTCCCAAGATCCACAAAGTATAATCCACAAAGGAAAGATGCAATCACGAAATAACATCCAACACTGCTTATGTATATGCCCATACATATACCTAAGTCATCAATTCTCGTTCGGCTCCCACATTCGAGCTCAAGCACAACCCAGTACACACAGGAAAGGAAAACGTAAATCCACACGGGATAGCACAACAGAATACACTTAGGAAAGCAAAACAAGATTCAGCTCACACAGGTATACATCTTCGTATGATGATAGAGATGATCAGATATATCCACTGATTCATCTAAGTCGTCGGACCCACAAAGGATCGATAGGTACTAACCCCCGCAATGCCCCAGGAAGGGTCTGACACACACATGATCGATAGGTAACTAACCCCCACAATGACCCAGGAAGGGTCTGACCCACACATGATCGATAGGTAACAAACCCCTGCAAAGACCCACACAAGATCAGACCCACACAGGATCTGTAGGGGCTGGCTCACACAGAACCGCTGAGCGCTGACCCACACATGATCGATAGGTAACTAAACCCCGCAAAGACCCACACAGGATCGGACCCACACAGGATCTGTAGGCGCCGGCTCACACAGAACCGCTGAGCGCTGACCCACACAGGATCAGACCCACACAGGATCGGTAGCACTGATCCACGTAGGATCGCTGAGTGCTTTATTCGTCGCCGTCGAATCCACTGAGGATCTCTGTATAGTCGTCGTCGTCGTCACAGTTGCAAACGCAGCCAACACTGGGGTTCCCACACACAGCAAGCTCGTTCGGGAGGGTCCGCTCCACGAGCCAAGAGGCTGATACATCAAATGACACATAGTCCAGAGTTGATGTATCCAAAAGTTCCGTATCGTCAACAGGAACTCAATGTCGCAGACAGCGCGCCAATCGGACGCCCGGTCTGAGAGTTATTTGCTTTTTCATCCCAGGGGCCCAGTTGGTTTTTAAGGAAAACCAACCGGACCGTACTCCACCTGCGTCCAAACCTCAAGCGGAGTATTCCAAAAGATCCGTCTCACTTAGAGGAATCCAACAAAGTCAACGACATGTCAATCGGACATCCGGAGCTTAAGATATGAGCGTTTCTGCTCCGAGGGCCCTGTTGGTTTCGTGTACAAACCAACTTGGCCGAACTCAAAGTATTCGTAGACCTTGAGAAAAATATACCAAGACGACCGTCTAGATCCATGGATTGTATCGCCGCTGACGACACGTTGATCGGAGGTCTGTAGCCCGAGATATGGGAAAAAGACCAAAAAGGTTTCGAAAACGGGGGTTTCGGGGCAGGACTGACCCGGGTCCGGGTCGGCCCGGCCCGGTTGGGCGAGGGCCGGCCCAACTCGGCTGCTGGCTAGGCGGTCCGGCCAGCTTGCATTGTTCGGCTTTTGCGGGGGGTGGGGGGGGGGGGGGGTGGGGCGCTGCCCCCCATGATTTGAAACCGTGGCCCCCTTAATGGGGCTGCTAGCTTGGCCGGCCGGGGGTTTGAACCCCCGGCTTCCCACCTGTCCAAACGGTCCGCCCCGGCCTGCCGATTTCTACCGCCACGGGACCGGTGTCGGCTTGTCCCATCCCTTCTCTGACACCGGCGGCCTGGAACCGGTCGCCGGTCTCCCTGCTCTTCCGCGGCTCGGAACCGGCCACGGCTTAGTTCGTCTGGTGCGGCGCGACGGTGCCATGCCCCTCCGCCACGGCCCGGATCCGGACGTTGTGTCTTCGGTTCTCTCCGACGCGGCGCGACGACGTCACATCCTTGTTCGATTTCACGACGCATCACGATGGCTCCACGCATTCTTTGCCGCACGATTCCGTGTGGTGCGTCGGCACCACGCCATTCCGTTCCAACCCACAATAGAACCAACATGGATAAAGGAGGTGGGTCGGCCGAGTTTGTGCGGTCCGACCCCCCTCTCGTTAATCGATAGCATTTAGTCATATTACATGAAGAACGTCAAATTAATATTCACGAAAAAAATAAAAATAAACAAACCCTTACCTCATGCGAGCTTGAACGGAGGTTCGTCGAACGAAGATTCGGCGGGGAAAACCCGTCGCGGAAAGAGACATCACGGAGGGAGGAAGTCGCGTCGGTGTCGCGGTACATGGCGTCGCGTAATCGGTTTCCGAGAACTCAGCATTCTTCTTCGAAGACCGATGTGTTCTTCGCGTTCTTTGTCGAAGACGAAGAAGTTCTTCAAGTCCTTAGTCTTTTCTCCCAAAAACTCCACCACAAGGTTCCAACCCCAAATAAAATAAGCTCACCTCTTATTTTATTAACATAACATAACTTTTGAATTTCAAGAGTTTGAAATTCAAACATCCACACATAACTCACTTAATTAATAACATAAGTTATTAAAATTTAAGTTATCAAAAGTTAATGGTGAGTTGAGGGGGGTTGAAGAATATGAAGGGGTGGGGTTTGTGTGGGCCCCACCACCCTCATAACCTCTCTTGGGAAGTTGGTTAGTTACCCAACTTCCACCCAAAGCCTTTAACCACTTAAAGAAAAATAAAAATTGTAGTTAAATTATAAATTAAACTTCCACAATTTTTATCATCTTCTCATGTGAAAATGCAACCCCGGAACATGTGTTCCTAAGAAAAAACTGGTGCTGCGTGTAGAGACCCGAAGCTTGACGTACATGGACATTACATTGCTTTTGCGGAATACTTATTACATAACAAAACACACACACAAGGACCATAATAGTTTAGTGTCTTAGGAAACTCGGAATATAATTTTCTAATCGTGGTGAAAGATCTTCAACATCTCCCATAAAGATCTTCTTTTTTTTATACCTAAAACCTTTATTTATATCCTGGGGAAAAGAAAACATAAAAGGGTGAGCTCAAATGCTCAGTAAGGGTAAACAAAAGAAATATCAATCACATCATATACATAAGAACATAGCTTTTGGAAATCATAACCTGCAAAAGAGCTCATAATATCATAACATGGGATAAATCATAGAAGTGAATTGTAATCCCAATAATCATAACTTAAAACATTAAACTTTGTGGCATGCACACATAATCATAGAGAATCATTTCATGTTAGTCAAGACTCATTGCCAAGACTATCTTAGTGGACAAAGTCCCTTTCTGAACCGAGTCACCCTCGTTTCAGTCCTGTTTCACTGAACCGGTATAACCTACCATTCCAGCCATGTCTATCTCTTGAGATATAAAATCTTTACCCAATGCATTGGAGGGAGATATAGGTCCCACCCATCTCTTAATGATACCATTCTTATGTGTGCCAAAAAATCATAAATCATACATCATTACATAACCCATGTAGTAAAAATGGGATTCTTAAACAACATGACATCATAAATCAATTCATATAAGATAAAGGAATTCATAAAAATAATTCCATCACAACATGACCAAATCAATGTAATAATAGGGATAAAAACAGAACCCTTTATTATCTTAGATGGAAAATAATTTTGATAAAACACTTGAACTCCATTCATGAGGAAAATATCATTTCTTCTTCAATTTTTTTTTCCTTTCATAACATGTCATACGACTTTAAAATAAAAGAATTTGATTAAAAATAAAATTGAAAACTTGTAAAGGAAGCTTCTTGGAAATAATTTTTTAAAAATCTATTCATGCCGTATAAGTTAAAAAAAACATTCTTCTCGTACTTTTGTCGGAAAAGTCAAAAAGTACTTCGTAAGAAAAAACGACAAAAGATTCCTTTCATATATTTTACTAAAAACTAACCGAAGGGTAAAATTGAATATAAACTATTTTATAAGGATATAAATGTTACATATTGAGGAAACATGGATGTGGATGATAAAATACACCCCTGTAAATGCCAAAGTATAAACAATCTCGGATAAAAATGAGATTGTGATATTTCCCTTACCTTAGGTCCGACTTGCTTTGTAAGTGTACCAACCTCCTGTATAATAATTTAAATCATGTTATTGACTTATTCCAGAATCATATTCATTGTTATTATATCATATATGGTCCACTTATGACTTTATATTACCCGTTCTTTTGTAAATTCATGTTAAAGTAACGTTTTGGGTAAAATCGTCTCATTTGTCGTTCGTGTTTTTAACTTGTAATTATTCATATGATTACTGAGATCATGATTACTTAATTCCAGAATATAAAACATTATTTATATATATATATATATATATTCAGAATATACATATATATAATAAATCAGTAAATGGAAAAAATACACTGTTCATGGAGACGGTAGTCCGTACATACGCATGAACGCTGTTTTCATTTCCTTATTGAATTGAATGGAATTAAGTAAATGACATAAATATAAATAAATACAGTATCATTATTATGTCATATATTTCATTAGTACTTACTATATATACTTTATAATCATTCATGAATGGTTAATCATTGAGAATGAATCTCATCGCGTCGTGGAGACGGTAGTCCGTACGTACGCACGAGCGATGATATCGTTCCCATGGTCGTGGAATTGTGTTGAAGTGTATGTATACTATTTCAGTATCAATATCACTTTATAATAATCATACATAGTTACTCATTACACCATTATACCCATCCAATTAAGGTGGTGGTGGAAAGTAGATTACACCACGGCGTGGAGACGGTATTCCGTACGTACGCACGCGCGGTGATTTCCTTTTTCCGTAGGCTGGATAGAAGGTTAAATAGAGTTGTTTCATATTTATAATAACATATCAGTATATAAGAAATAATGATTTTATTACTTTATCATGAAACAACTAATGAATAAGAAGTTGAAGAAGAAAGAAATTGAAAAAGATCGGTAATGGATATTACCTCTTTTTGACGCGCCTTTTCTTAACCTCCACTTAAAGAACTAAGGATGGCCTTTGAAGAAGACCAGGACCTCTAGGATGATACTAGGGAAGTGGAGAAGAGATTTTGGCAGGGGTTGTCCGAGCTTTAAGGCTCAAAGTTGTGTGAGGAAGAGAGGGATGAGGTTCCCTTTTATGAGGGAGGAGAGGGGCATCTTAGGAAAATCTCAAAATATTATTTTATATTAAGGTCAAATTCGGTTTATAATGGTTCCAAATGGTCTTATTTCGAAGATAATGTGGGGATGGGTCGCAATCCTCTCATCCAATAGGATTTAGACAAGTTTAGGTTATTATTTTAACCTTATCAACTAGATTTAACTCTAAGTTAAATAATTTAACTTTTACCGTGTCTTTTTGTTTTCTTACACTATATGGTTAATAAACATACTATATCAAGCCAAAAGAACCCCAAGTTGTTTATTATTAATATATCTATCCTTATCTAAGTCATTCGGCCTATCCTTAGATTTTTAGGAATAAAATAACAATTAATAATATAATATTTGTTTTAAAAACTAATTGATGTCAATTTTGACACTATTTGGTACATGATTTTTATGAAACTCCTAACAGAATGATAAGTTCGAACCACGTTACTTAAATCAACAATAACATGTCATATTAACCTAGAAAATCAGTTTAATTCATAAAAATTCTCAAATTACATTTATTTGGGCATTTATAACATCAATTATGTTAATATTTTATTAAAAAGGTAATTACTGCATCATCGTTGTGTCATAAATAAATTAAATTATTTAAAGTATAAAAATTACAAATAAAATACCATTATGTAGGAAATCTTATTAGATTTCTAATTAATATTTATAGTCGAAATTATATTATGTATAACCCTATATTAATTTTTTTTAGTAAATAAACATTGATTTTAGCTCTTTTAACTCTTATTTAAATTAAATAATAATAAATGTCCTAATCTAATCCAAGTGGGCCTAAATGATAATATTTTACACTTAAGGTTGTTTTTGGTCGAGATACACTTGTCCAATAGAATAAGGTCATGTGTTAGGGTAATATTAATATCATTCTTACCCTTAATTACCCTATTTACTTTTAACCGTGGTAAATAAAAGTAAAAAGTTACTATTCACCAAAAAATATTTTCATCTCATTGAACCACATTTTACTTACTGACATCAACCGTGTTTCTCGGATTTTTGAAATTCCATTCACAGAAGCGGTAAAATTAAGTTTTATGAAAAATTCGGTTTTTTAACTACCACTTAGTAGTTTCACTATTCATCAAAAATTGATGTTTTTCAGAACAATGCCAAAATTTAATCCTAAGCTATATTTCATATTCCGAATTCAAAAATGTAGTCTATTTTACCAAATTCATATCATAGAAGTTTCATTAATTAATTTCATAATTAATCCCACTGTTAAAACAAATAACGTGTTTTTAAGAAACAATATCTATCAAAAGATTGACACTTGTTTATGTCTGGTTTAAATGTGAAATTACATCCAATGACCAACATTATATTAAATTGTAAAAATATATTCTAAATATTCTTTAAAACCACTCAAATTAATAATTTATCACTATTAATTATTTCGATTGAAAAAGTTGTTTTTAACTAAAATTTAGTACTTTTCACTATTCATCAAAATATGAAAGTTATCCAAAAAGTACCAAAATTTCATCTTAGGCTAAATTCGATACTACAAATCTAAAAATGAAGTCCATTTTGAGAGCTACAATTTCTAAAATTTTAAAAGGTGTTTATTACTATTCATAATGGCTAGTTATAATAATATTTTAATATCATATCGTTGTTTAGTGAAACTCGGTATTGCGTACTACACACGCTATCGAGGAAGGTCACGATTGCGTGTAATGCAAGGCAAGTCCAGGATGTGTGTTTTGAAAGCTCCTTTTGGTGTAGCGTACAACACAAGACATTAATAAAATTAAAAAGAATATTTTTCATAAAATCTCAGGCTGTTACATTCTACCCCCCTAAAAATGAATTTCGCCCTCAAAATTCATCGGGGTTATAAATGGTTTACTACTTGAAAATTTCTTTAATAGAAACCCACATCGTAAAAAGGAATACAAAAACCAATCTTTAAAAACAAAAGTATGAAACGTAATGGTTACCCAAATAAACTAATCACTGGGTTTCCACATGGGTGAAAATATGGATATGGAAGAAAAATCTAACCATCATGTTCTGATGGAGAGTGGTAGAGAACATGGCTATGGAAAAGCCAACAATCACAAATCCATAAATGTGTGACGATCTATGGTACCATCTGATTAATCAGATATAAGAGCACTAGGACAACATATTTGGATTTCAAGATCATTTCCCTAAAGTTGAAGAATGTGAATTAAAATAAATACTTACTTTATTTTGGTACAATCTCAATGTTTTTAGTGCCTTGAACAATTTCTACTTCATCTCTTAAATAAATTAAGTTGAATTTGTTATTCGTGAAGTGTTAGCAGATCATGTGATAGAATGACAGGTCATTCCATCTGTCTCAAACAAAAGGTTAGAAAAATTTATATACATAAGTCGATCTATAGTGAGATTAATCATATATGGTTTCTAAAACGGACTTTATACTTCATATATCATACTGATTAATATAGTAAAACTAGTTTCTACTAAACAGGGACTTTTTGTAGGCCAGTGGTAGGCAATAAAGGCCAGTCGCACTTCGGTTGTGGGTTCGATTCCCACAGCCTTGTCCGACGCGATGGGTTGTCGCCCGTCTTGCAGGTTGTCCTTTTTCTAAAACTACATTACTATAACATCCCATCAATAATATCGAAAAAAACTTCTATACTTAAATAATACTAATTTATGTCCAACATAGTCCGTTCTAGTCTATTGGCTTATCCATAATACTGCAGTCCACTCTCATAATATAGTGAAAATGATTACCAGAGATTTAATACCATCGTTGATCCCAATATATCATAAGATATGTCTTATTGGTCACATTCCAATCATTAAAAGGCCTTAATAATGTATTCTCTTGAAAAATGAATACCCATTGAACCTTAGTGAAAACATGAATACTGTCAAAAGTTAGCTCTTTCCACATACCAAATTCAAAAAACTCTATATACTCAAACCATAATATAACCTTCTCCTTATATCAGTCATGAGCTCATGAATACTATCAAACATTTAATTTTCTCCTTATTCCTTCATTATGCGCATATCATTTACATTCCAAAAATATCTGAATAACCTTTCATGGATACTGGTAATATTAATCATACACTTTCAAAACTCAAGGAAAGACAATAGTGTAACAATCCTTAGATGTATCTTTATTCCATAGTACCATGATATTCTTTATACAACATTACACTTGATAAACATGTAATCATTCCACTACCTTCTTAAACAATTGACCGAGCTTCAACAATTCTTTCATATCACATATCATTTGTAGTCTCTTCATCATCATCAACATAAATACTACCCATATGGTCATACTGATTCTCTTCATGAGACTTTCCCTTAGGGAATTGGTTTGCATAATGCCCGTACATTCCACATTTAAAACATTTAACCATTGTTGATATCGTATCAATAACATTATCCTCATCCCTGGTGTTAACTAAACCTTTTCCTTTGCACTTACTGGCTTTGTGTCCTTCTTTTCCACACCCAAAGAATCTTCCAGTTCCTTTGAAAAATTCTCCTTGATGCCTCTTCCCATTTGATTTACATAGGAGAAATTGAACTTTCTTTCATCTATGATCATCATGAAACTCCATCTTTCTCTTCTTAGCCAAGTAAGAAAACTTACCAAATTTGAGTTTATTGATCATATTATGAGATTGCTGATTCGGCATAATAATGATGGTTGGACTTCATATCCCATTTCATTTGGTTTCTCATGAATAATATCATTCCATTGTCCATAATATCCTCCATTATCGTGAATCATCTTGTTTCCAGCCATTTTCTAAAACCCAAAAAGAATAGTGTGAGAGGCAAAAATCATGCTAGGGAAAAAACATAATAAAGGGGGAGTACCTTCAATATCTAACATCTTAGGTTTAATTCTATGATCATTAGCGTAATTCTAGTACTATAACCTATACGTATACTTAACCTTAGGGACATTCCTAGGCATACCATAGAAATATCTCTAGGGATATCACTAACATTTACGCATCCTAGTTTCCAAAGGTTGACTAAACCTTTCCTCTGATACCAACTTTAGAGACACGAATCTTGACGTACATGGACATTACATTACTTTTGCGGAATACTTAGTACATAACAAAACACACACACAAGGACCGTAATAGTTTAGTGTCTTTGGAAACTCAGAATATAATCTTCTAATCGTGGTGAAAGATCTTCAACATCTCCCATAAAGATCTTCTTTTTTTTATACCTAAAACCTTTATTTATATCCTGGGGAAAAGAAAACAAAAAAGGGTGAGCTCAAATGCTCAGTAAGGGTAAACAAAAGAAATATCAATCACATCATATACATAAAAACATAGCTTTTGGAAATCTTAACCTGCAAAAGAGCTCATAATATCATAACATGGGATAAATCATAGAAGTGAAATGTAATCCCAATAATCATAACATAAAACATTAAACTTTGTTTCATGCACACGTAATCATAGATAATCATTTAATGTTAGTCAAGACTCATTTCCAAGACTATCTTAGTGGACAAAGTCCCTTTCTGAACCGAGTCACCCTCGTTTCAGTCCTGTTTCACTAAACCGGTATAACCTACCATTCCAGCCATGTCTATCTCATGAGATATAAAATCTTTACCCAATGCATTGGAGGGAGATATAGGTCCCACCCATCTCTTAATGATACCATTCTTATGTGTGCCACAAAATCATAAATCATACATCATTACATAACCCATGTAGTAAAAATGGGATTCTTAAACAACATGACATCATAAATAAATTCATATAAGATAAAGGAATTCATAAAAATAATTCCATCACAACATGACCAAATCAATGTAATAATAGGGATAAAAACAGAACCCTTTATTATCTTATATGGAAAATAATTTTGATAAAACACTTGAACTCCATTCTTGAAGAAAATATCATTTCTTCTTCAAAAACATTTTTCCTTTCATAACATGTCATACGACTTTAAAATAAAATAAGTTGATTAAAAATAAACTTGAAAACTTGTAAAGTAAGCTTCTTGGAAATAATGTTTTAAAAATCCATTCATGCCGTATAAGTTAAAAAAACATTCTTCTCGTACTTTTGTCGGAAAAGTCAAAAAGTACCTCGTACGAAAAAAACGACAAAAGATTCCTTTCATATATTTTACTAAAAACTCACCGAAGGGTAAAATTGAATATAAACTATTGTATAAGGATATAAATATTACATATTGAGGAAACATGGATGTGGATGATAAAATACACCCCAGTAAATGCCAAAGTATAAACAATCTCGGATAAAAATGAGATTGTGATATTTCCCTTACCTTAGGTCCGACTTGCTTTGTAAGTGTCCCAACCTCCAGTATAAGGATTTAAATCATGTTATTGACTTATTCAAAAATCATATTCATTGTTATTATATAATATATGGTCCACTTATGACTTTATATTACCCGTTCTTTTGTAAATTCATGTTAAAGTAGCGTTTTGGGTAAAATTGTCTCATTTGTCGTTCGTGTTTTTAACTTGTAATTATTCATATTATTACTTAGATCATGATTACTTAATTCCAGAATATAAAACATGATTTATATATATATATATTCAGAATATACATATATATAATAAATCAGTAAATGGAAAAAATACACCGTTCATGGAGACGGTAGTCCGTACGTACGCATGAACGCTGTTTTCATTTCCTTATTGAATTGAATGGAATTAAGTAGATGACATAAATATAAATAAATCTAGTATCATTATTATGTCATATATTTCATTAGTACTTACTATATATACTTTATAATCATTCATGAATGGGTAATCATTGAGAATGAATCTCATCGCGTCGTGGAGACGGTAGTCCGTACGTACGCACGAGCGATGATATCGTTCCCATGGTCGTGGAATTGTGTTGAAGTGTATGTATACTATTTCAGTATCAATATCACTTTATAATAATCATATATAGTTACTAATTACACCATTATACCCATCCAATTAAGGTGGTGGTGGAAAATAGATTACACCCGGGAGTGGATACGGTATTCCATACGTACGCACGCGCGGTGATTTCCTTTTTCCGTAGGATGGATAGAAGGTTAATTAGAGTTGTTTCATATTTATAATAACATATAAGTTTATAAGAAATACTGATGTTATTTCTTTATCATGAAACAACTAAAGAAGAAGAAGTTGAAGAATAATGAAATTGAAAAAGATCGGTAATGGATATTACCTCTTTTTGACGCGCCTTTTCTTAACCTCCACTTAAAGAAATAAGGATGGACTTTGAAGAAGACCAGGACCTCTAGGATGATACTACGGAAGTGGAGAAGAGATTTTGGCAGGGGTTGGACGAGCATGAAGGCTCAAAGTTGTGTGAGGAAGAGAGGGAGGAGGTGCTCTTTTATAAGGGATGAGAGGGGCATGTTAGGAAAATCTCAAAATATTATTTTATATTATGGTAAAATTCGGTTTATAATGGTTCCAAATGGTCTTATTTCGAATATAAAGTGAGTATGGGTCGAAATACTCTCATACAATAGGATTTAGACAAGTTTAGGTTATTATTTTAACCTTATCAACTAGATTTAACTCTAAGTTAAATAATTTAACTTTTACCGTGTCTTTTTGTTTTCTTACACTATATGGTTAATAAACAAACTATATCAAGCCAAACGAACCCCAAATTGTTTATTATTAATATATATATCCTTATCTAAGTCATTTGGCCGAACCTTAGATTTTTAGGAATAAAATTACAATTAATAATATAATATTTGTTTTAAAAACTAATATATGTCAATTTTGACACTATTTGGTACATGATTTTTATTAAATTCATTACAGAATGATAAGTTCTAACCAAGTTACTTAAATCAACACTAACATGTCATATTAACCTATAAAATTAGTTTAATTCATAAAAAGTCTCAAATTACATTTATTTGGGCATTTATAACATCAATTATGTTAATATTTTCTTAAAAAGGTAATTACTGCATCATCGTTGTGTCATAAATAAATTAAATTATTTAAAGTATAAAAATTACAAATAAAATACCATTATGTAGGAAATCTTTTTATCTTTCTAATGAATATTTATAGTCGAAATTATATTATGTATAACCCTATATTAAAATTTTTTAGTAAATAAACTTTGATTATATCTCTTTTAACTCTTCTTTGAATTAAATAATAATAAATGTCCTAATCTAATCCAAGTGGGCCTAAATGATAATATTTTACACTTAAGGTTGTTTTTGGTCGAGATACACTTGTCCAATAGAATTAGGACATGTGTTAGGGTTATATTAATATCATTCTTACCCTTAATTACCCTATTTACTTTTAACCGTGGTAAATAAAAGTAAAAAGATACTATTCACCAAAAATTATTTTCATCTCATTGAACCACATTTTACTTACTGACATCAACCGTGTCTCTCGGATTTTTGAAATTCCATTCACAGAAGCGGTAAAATTAACTTTTATGAAAAATTTAGTTTTTTAACTACCACTTAGTAGTTTCACTATTCATCAAAAATTGATGTTTTTCAGAACAATGCCAAAATTTCATCCTAAGCTATATTTCATATTCCGAATTCAAAAATGAAGTCTATTTTACCAGATTCATATCATATAAGTTGCATTAATTAATTTTATAATTAAATCCCGTTGTTAAAACAAATAGCGTGTTTTTAAGAAACAATATCTATCAAAAGATTGACACTTGTTTATGTCTTGTTTAAATGTGAAATTACATCCAATGACCAACATTATATTAAATTGTAAAAATATATTCTAAATATACTTTAAAACCACTCAAATTAATAATTCATCACTATTAATTATTTCTATTGAAAAATTTGTTTTTAACTAAAATTTAGTACTTTTCACTATTCATCAAAATATGAAAGTTATCCGAAAAGTACCAAAATTTCACCTTAGGCTAAATTCGATACTACAAATCCAAAAATGAAGTCCATTTTGAGAGCTAAAATTTCAAAAAAAATTAATAGGTGGTTATTACTATTCATAATGGCTAGTTATAATAATATTTTAATAGCATATCATTGTTTAGTGAAACTCGGTATTGCGTACTACACACGCTATCGAGGAAGGTCGCGATTGCGTGTAATGCAAGGAAAGTCAAGGATGTGTGTTGTTCAAGCTCCTTTTGGTGTAGCGTACAACACAAGAAATTAATAAAATTAAAAAGAATATTTTTCATAAAATCTCGGGCTATTACACTGCGGTTCCATCGGTGCCCTCAGAATTTGATTCCGAGCACCGGTTCAAAAGATAGGAATTCCCGCTCGTTCGTTCACTGAAAGTACCCAAGCTAATCTTCGGATAGAAATTCCGGGCACCCCATGCCTCTGAATCAAGTACCGTCAGAAACTACGTTCTTGTAAAATCCCAAAGAAAAGTAAGAAAAAATTTTCCTTGACTTTTACAGGTCTTTACATTATATTTCTAAAACCTGATATGATTCTCACTATGACAAAACATTAAACTACTCTTGGTAAAATAGAATGTAGATCCTTTTTATATATAGCATGTACTATAACTATTGATGAAGATGAGCTGAAATGGGACTTATTAGTATGGATATATATGATGTAATATAGGGTATGGTTTTTTTTAAATAATTTAAGGATCACAATGACTATTATAAAATATAAATCATTTTTAGAATTGAGGATGGTGTACAACATCACTTTATTGGAGAAAGGGATGCAAAGATAGCTTCAATGAGATTTTTTTCACCAGAAGTCAGAATGATCTCTTACCAGTTGGTGGTATTTAATATTTCATCTGTGGAAAAGATCAAAAATAGTAGTTTTTCAGTGGTGGTAAATCAATTTCTATATGTATTTCTTTAAAATGTTAATGTGTTTCCACTGATAAGGGTTGTGGAGTTTACAATTGATCTCCTCTAATGGACTAATACTATATATTTTCTCTCTGATCTAATCGAACAAAAAGATTTAATGGATTTGGAATTATATTAGGAAGAGATATAATTAAAGTGTTCCATTAGCACAACATGTGTTCATGGGAATCACCAGTCATGATCATGTCGAAAGAACATAGATCTCTAAGGATTTGTGTGGATTATCTTATGTTTAACCTTGTTATAATGTTAAATATAAATTCACACCCATTCCTTGATGATCATTTGGTTCAATTTATGGGGGATCTGTGGTTATCTAATATTGAAATATGATTTGGATAAAACCAATTGCTATTTAGGAAAGATAATATTTGGAAAAAATCTTTTATAAGAAGATATGTCCATTATGAGTATGGAGTAATTCCTATTGGTATTATGAATTCTCCATCATTCTTAAAAGAATTAATGAATCTGATATCTTATAAATATCTAGATTCTATTATTGTGGTGTTTGTGTATGACATATTGTTGTATTCAAGGACAAGGTCTTAGCATGTGGGACACATTGAGATAGTGGTGAAAATATTGAGAGAACATTTTTTATTTTCAAAATTATCAAAGAGTGATTTTTTGGATACAAGAGGCATGATTTTTTGGGCAATATAATTTCTAAAAGAGACATTTTAGTGGATTTGGAGAATATAGAAGCTGTTATGTCTTGTCAACTACCAGATAATGTCATTGAGATATAAAGTTTATTGGGTGTAGTTGGTTTTTATCGAAGATTTTTTCTTGACTTATCACAATTAGAATCACCTATGAGAACAATAAATATAAAAATAATCTTTTCAAATGGATTGAGGACTACTATAAATCGTTCACAGAGTTGAATGTTCACGTCACATCACTAAAAATATTGATTTTATCAAAATTGGAATAGGGGTATGTGGTGTATTGTGATGCTTCAGGATCTGGGTTGGATTTTGTTCTAATTAAAGGAGACCATGTTGTTACTTATGGATCATGGTAGTTTGTGAGCATGAGAAGAACTACCCAACATAGGATTTGGATTTATCTCCAGTTTTCCATGAATTAAATACATGGGATCATTATCTATTTGGTGATAAAATCACTATTTTCACGGATCATAAGATATTGAATCATTTTTTCCACAATGATATTTGAATCTGTGGAAAATAATATCGATGGAGTATATCCAAATTTTAGACTTTGTATTACTATATACACTGATTAATGGAAATTCACTGGATGATGCATTATGTAGAAAGTCGTATGCTTAGTCAGTAAAAGAAGCACCAGATGAGTGGTTGTTGATGTTGATTATTTAAGACACGTATGTAGAATATGAATACCGAGGTGATATTTTAATTTTCATTATAATTTCATATGTTCTAGATTTTGTAAATATGGTAAAGTAAAGACATACATGGGATGTATAATGAGTTTCTATGAGTTAAAAAAATTAATGGTGGGGAGACCATTTAGGGCTGACGGATTGATGAGAGTTCAGTTTTTTGGTTTTGATATTGGATGGTTGTACTTATGAATTATCATCTAGAGAAACATCTTCATTATTACCACAATTCAATATATGATATCTATCGTAGAATAATGAAGATGTATGAGGTGTTGAAGTCGAAGTTTTAGTGGATCAACATGAAAAGAAAGGTGCATGAGTTTGATTATAGATGCATAACATTTCATGAAGATAAGTTAAAAAGTATGTCATGACTAGGTATGTTATAGTCCATACCTATCCCAGTGTGGAAATAAGTAAAAATAGCATTGAATTTTGTTACAAGTCTCCCATGAATGGCCAAGAAGTACGACTCTATATGGGTGATTGTGTATTGGCTCACAAAGTTATCCCACATCATCCATATTCATGAAACTCATATGGTAGAGGACGTATCCCAAATCTATATATGAGAAGTGGTTAAGAGTCATGTAATACAAGTTTCAATAATTTCATATAGTGATACGAGTATTACCACTAATTTCTATAAATCTATATAGAAATCCCTAGGGAATCAGTTGGTGATGAGTAAGGTGTATCATCCTTAGATGGAAAGAAAATAAGAACGGATGATGAAAACACATGAGGAAATGTTTTGTGCTTGATTAATGGATTTTGGTGGCTCATGGGAATTGAAGGTTCTATTGTTGGTATTATAAAATAAAAAATTGTACCATGCCTCAATACATATGGCATTGTTTGATGCATTTTATAGGAATCCATGCCATTCTTTAATTTTTTTATAAAAAACATGTGAGACTCCACTAATTGGGGAAATCCATGTCCAATAATCAACCGTGAAGATTTATTTGATCATGAAACATATGGAGATGGCCCAGAGTCATTAGAAATATTATACGGATTATCATCGATGACTGTTTTCATTTTTAGTGAGTGGTCAATTGTTCATGTGGATTCCTCTAAGGCTAGGACATCAATATTTTGGGAAGTCAGTAATGTCATTTCCTAGATATATAGGACAATTTTAAAGATACTGTAATGGGATGGGGAGGTCGCATATAGGTTGGCATTACCACCACAATATAGTTTGGTTCATAAAGTGTTCCATGTATCTTAGTTGAAAAAGTATCATCCTAATCCTAACCATGTGATCATATAAGATCACATTGACCTAAGAGTAAGATGCTTCATTGGTACATATCCCAGTGCAGATTATAGATAGGTAATAGAAATACTTGCATGAAAAAATTATTTTTCTAGTGTGGGTTTTGTGGAAACATTTTCATCTTTAGGAAGAAACATGGGAATGTGAGAAGTAAATGAAAGAGCAATGGATGTATGTTTTTCACAGCACCGATGGTTTTTTACATTGCAAGGATAGAAAACCAATGGTGTGGAGAATGTATCACCCCCGGTTTCTTGTTGGTAAACCTTTATTTATTATTTTTAAGTATATTAAGTGATTGGGTGATGTTTGGGAGAGGTTGGAAAACTTTTAAAGTCTATTTGAAGCCTTTATAATGGTTTATAGGTTGTTCAATTTTTTTTTGAAATCATTCTAAACGTTAAGGAAACCATGCACAATCAGCCATGGGAAAATGAGAAGGTTCATGGGTGATGCATTGTTTATCCAAACAAAGTGTTTTCCTATTAGAGACTATGCACTTTGAATGTTCTGTTTATAATTTTTTATGTAGTGGCTACGGCACACTTGGAACTTGGTTTGTGGACCATTTGAGGAGTTCATGTGAGGTCTTCATTAAGGTATAAACAGGAGCCCAGTTTTCCTAACCATCACTCTAAGACATATGTGGGTAAATGTTATATCCATAATTTTGGATTTGTCTCATTTATACATATAAATGACTCTTTTCCCCCAAAATAGTCTTAAATATTGACTTTGGACTCTAAAGTGTTTTAGAACCTCACCTAAGGGAATTTTAATTGATCTAGATCATTTCTTTTGTGCATTGAAGTTTGATTCATGTGGTATGTGATTTGGTTTCCTAGTACATCATATGTTTAAAAGATATACTTCACCCACTCTCTTTGTTTCATAGATATGAATTCACTTTGAGTAGATATAAGGTTAGGGATTCTAAAGAATTTTACAGGTTGTGTTGTTGTAGATAAGGTAAGATATCTAAAGCAGGTTCATAGAGATTCAACATGGTATTTGGATGTTTTTGTATCATTTATCAATTTACCCCAAAATCTCGAGGTATGTGGATTCAATCTCAACTACTCTACTTTATAACATGAAGGATCGGTATAAAATTGTTTTACATGATTTTCATTGATCGTTTATCTAATATTAAATGATTTTTTTAATTCTCTTTAACAAGGGTTTATGGATATTGGGAATGTTGATGTGTTATTGAATAGTGTCTTTTATAACATTATTTTACAGTGACAATTTTAATAAAATTTATGGTTTTGTTTCTTGTAAAAATGGATTTCAATTTAAAGAAATTGTCTTTATTGAATTTTTTAACACGTCTGAATTTGGTTTTGTTTGGCGAGGATTGTTGTCATGTGTTCGTATGTATTGGGATGGGTAAGGGCATGAAGTACCCCCATAAAATGTATGGGATAGATAATGGCATGAAGTACCACCATCAATGTGATCCACTAAGTGATGGATAAGTTGAAGGATGAATCACCCCTCATGATAATATGGAGGCACATTGATTGAATTCATGGATGGATATATGGTTTAATGGATAAGAAGGGGTTATGCCATGATGAAATATTAATTTATTTATAGAATTGTTTTTGTGCTTTACACAGAAATCTATATACAATGGTTTTTTTTATATAATTTTTTTTAGAAATTTTTGTATATAAATAGTTTTATATAAATTTTTATATCATGTTATATCCTCGTTGCGTGAATCGGGGAGTCATTGGTGAAACCGACTGAGTTTTAGTACTCATCACTACATTAGACCTTTGGTGCTTTTGCAGATTTCATCTACCGGTACATTAGAAAAGGTAATGTATCACATGTCTTTAACAATAATTCATGATACTGGGGTTGCATGGTGAATTTGGATCATGGATATTATGGAACATTGATTATTATTGTTGTCTCGTATGGTTATTAGTTTGTCTTTTTCTATTCACTATGATTTGATAGTATTCTATTATGGAACCTGATTTTAGTTGGATTTTGATAAATGAAATGTTGTGTTTTATTTCATTGATATCATGCATAATATAGAGGATTTGTCTGTCAGTTGTTTTATTATTAAAAGTAAAATCATCCCTCAAATGTATGAAATCCATTCGTCATTTATTATCAGAGTTTTGCATCTTGGGGAGGTTTCTTAATGATAAGTAATGACCTTATACCCTATAAATAAAATGATAAGGGGTGGGAAATTATAGTATTGGATAAACACATTGGTTTTGATGGTTTGGATGGTTGATGAGTGGTGGTTCCCCTTTATAAACGAGGGAGATGACACAAATGGCGTTTTTGATAAAAAGTTATGTTTACCAACATTTTTGATACAAAAAGTGTTCAATAATGATGAAACATATATAAATGAATAGATAAGTTCTCAATATGCTATCAATGAGTGTTAGAAAAGTATATACGAAATTTTACCCTTAATTTTCATTTTTATTCCCTTATTAAACTCATTTTCCTCTTAATCGTCATGATTAATTTTAATTGCATTCAATAATAACATTGGTAAAACAATAAGTTGGAATTTTTAGAAAATATAAATAATTATTATTAAAAATATAGAATCCATTTTTTTCAAATTAAATCCATATAACGAGATAATTCTTATTTTAATAAATCTATTAAATGGGATGATAAAGTGGCTTTTTAAGGAGAAAACTATGAATAGTTTGAAATTTTTTATAACTAATATCAATTTTAAATTGATTAAAATTATCTAAATTAGATTTATTGAGGTATTTTTTAACTAATTGAAAATTAAAATCAATTCATAAAATTATATAAATTTAATAACAATTTAGATGAAAGGTCACTTTTCAATTGAAAAATAATATTTTTCACTTTTCACCAATAAAATATTCTCATTAAAAAAATACTAAAAATTCAACATAAGATAATTTTGAAAATAAAATTTAAAAAGTAAATATTATTTTGTCAAATAGAACTTATAAAAGTGATTAACTTGTTTCAAAATAATTGCACTATTAAAATGTGGTAAAAAATACTTTAGTAAAATACATATAACTAGTTATAAAATTATATTTATTCAGATCACTTGTATAGAATATAAATAATATGAATGTTAAATAGTTCATTTATAATATAATATATAAGTTTCATTAAAATCATTCAACAAAAGTTTCTTTTTAATTTTTTTCATATAAAACATGTTAGTTCATAGAAATTGTTCTTTCCAGAAAATAAATTTGTTTACTTTCAAATAGTTATTATATTCATTTATTATTAATTTATAACCAAATAATTCATTCAAAAACCACATTTTTATAACATAGTTAATAAATTTTATACCCACTACTCCAATAAATAGGTTATAACAATAATAATAGTATAATAATATTTTTTTTCATTTAAACATTGGGTTGCGTGTAATGGAAGCTAAGCATTGTGATGCATGAATCCCAATATGAACTTTGTATTGAATGTAACAAAAAACAAAATCAGTGTTGTGTGCACCAAAAAATAAAATATGTGTTTCATCTAGAGAAATATTAATCTTGCTATTGTGTACAAGGCAAGATTAACTATGTGTAGCATGAAATAAAGGCCACTAATTAATTATAATATATTTAAAAGTATATATCAAAACTCATGGTGTGACATTATACCCCCTTTAAAAAAAATTCACCCTCTAAATTCGTATGGGTCATCAACGGTTGAACATTTTAAAATACCTTTATAAAAACCAAAATAATTCAAAAATGAATAATAAAACATCCACTTATAAATCAATGTTTGAAATAATTTAGTTACCCAAAGTTTCACATAATTAGGTTTCAAGAATGTTGAACAGAGATGGTAAGTGGTTATTTGGAAGTGGAATAAATGAATTAATAATTATATAGCTTTAAAGATCACTGATTGTAAGAGAGTGGGTGATTTAGAGATGGTTACTAAATATAAATCCAAAAACCAAATATAAATGAATTGCTTGTTGATATCATAAAAATTATTATAATAGAGAACCATTTTATTTCTAGATACTTTTCATAAAATTAAATAATTTCAAAAAGAAGATAAAATAACTTTATTTCATTCCATTTAATATGTAAAATCTAACACATTGATGGAACTTTGATTAATTTCCAATTAATTTCTTACACAAAAAAATGCATGTGACTTTTTTTATTGAAGAACTAATTCATCAAAGAACCCATAAGTATAACAATAATCCACTCCATAAGAACGTTATTATCCTCAAAGTGAAATTTATACCATATGTTATAAAATATGAATAAATATTCACATAAGAAAACAATATAGTAACAACTAAAACATTATTAAAAATTCAACATAAAAAATTTAAAAAATGGTGTTACTTATTTCTTATTCAAAATATTTAAAATCCAAAAAATGGGAAATAATTTGACTATGTATATCAAAATAATATTAAAATAAATCCCCTGTATAGTATAAATTAAATCTTAATCATTATATATAAAAAATGTGTACACCTTCATCATGTATTCTCCTGAAATATAGTAACAACCTGAATTACCATAAAACCCTATTAAATGCATAAAATATTCTTTATTCTGTGAATAAATCTAGAGACGAATATATTACATAAATCCAATAATGTTTAAAACTCCATAAAAATCATATTCCTCAATCTTTTAACCAGTTCTAAGGTAATTAGGGCTATGAAATTTACTTATTCAAGACCAACATCTCTTTATCAAAACTAAAAACCATTTCTCAACATCAGGAAGATATCAAGGGTAAAAATTAATTAATAAAAATATTACATTCCATTTATATCACCATACATGTCCATAATAATCATTCAATATATTCTTTCAAATACTTAATGAAAAACATATACTAAACCATCCTTATATATTTCAATAACTAAAAATTCTTGAATCCAAACAAACAAATAATTCAAACCTTATACATCAATCATTGTCATTGAATAGTTTCTCATTATGTATATAAGTACATTATTGGGTTAGGGAATTTATTTTTATAATTTCCTTATTCTCTAAATAAATAATATTGATCTAATCAACATTTTTTCACTCTATAATCCCTTTTCCATATTGATAAAATCTTCTCTTCCCTTTGAGATATTTTTTTTCAGGTTTTTCATGCAACATTGTTGACATATATAAGGAAAATCCAACATCACTCTATGTTCATTTCCATATGAAATTTCATAAAATTCCATCTCTTAATTATTATATGTGTTATGAATCTCACTAGATTTCATGTTTTTAATCATATATGATGATAGACGATTCAACATAATCATAATATCTTTATCCCATTTAATCATAATTTTTTTCCCATAAGATCTGAATTATCAATCTGACTCAATTGTAACATGAATCATTCTGGTTTCATCCATTGAATAAATCCAAAATGATTTTTTGAGAAATATTAATCATTATGGGGAACCACATTATCATGAAAAATAACTTATAATATGTATAAATAATGAAAACATCATAGTTATTATATGATACATTTGGTTAATTCAAGGTTATTTATAGTCATATTCTATTTAAATCAGTCTAGATGGTTCATAAACTATTTTTGAAATTACAATTATTATCCTCTATGTGTTTCAAACAACATTTACTATAAGGCCCATTTTCGTGCACCCATTCCCAATCATCTCTAAATCAATTCTTTTTTTCTCGGAGTTGTTACCCCTAGATGAATATAGGCCAGATTCATGTCCCCATATATTGTCCAAATAGGGATGCGTTAATAGTAAACCAATCACCCAATCCTTTTCCTAAAATCTAGGACAATTTATAATACTTTGAATCGTTCTAAGACTTATCATTAGATACATCCTCACTATATCATTAAAAAATATATCCAGGTAAATCACTAATTTTTTCTCATCATAGGTTCCAAAGGTTGATACAAACATTCCATTTAAACAAACTATAGTGACCCAGGATTAACATACATGGATATTACACCATGTTAGATGAATATTCATCACATTAAAAAAGTACATAATGAATGACCATAATAGTTGAGTTTCTTTAAAAACATGGAACCAAATCTATTAACTTAGTCAAAGATCTTATATGTTTCCCATGAAGATCTCCCCATTTAGTACTCATACATGAAACCTTTCTTCATAAAAATGGGGAAAGGAAACATAATAAAGGGTAATCTTAGATACTCAGTATGTATGAATAAAGGAGATGTGTATTCCAAAAATGCCGTTAATGGTATGAGAACATGAGAAGAACATTTTAAGATCATACCCCTCAAATCAAAGATCATACACATGAGTCATGGGAAAAATCTTGTCACTTGATAATACATGTAACATATGTAAATAAAAAACATAAGCCATGAGGGAATACGACATGAAATTTTTGGAATACATATAATCATTAAAAACATTATATCAAGGAAACACACCATGTTATTCATAACATATTAGGATTAGGATAACCACCCATGTACCTACATTGATATTCATATATCTAATAGTGCTATGTCCTTTTTTGGGCTTGGGTGACCACCCATGCCAATTCTTTTTGGGGTAAAGATGATCATCAACGCACCCACATTTTTTTGCCTAGGGAGACCACATGTGCACCCTCATTCTTATAGATGGGGTGAAATACCTTAACACCCCCTCTATGATTGGGAAGAAAAACCATGTAACATAATTTTTTGGATTAGGATGAACCCCTAATTCCTTCATCTTTGGGATTGGGATTAACATATGTGTAATATCTTCACTTGGCTTGGTAAATAGACCCATTTACCCCATATTTGTTCTAGGGGTAGACACTTGTGTACCCACTTATATCACATTGAATTTATCATTAACCAATGCATTGAAGTCCTATATAAGAACACACATAGTGTAAGCTATAACGTGATCTCCCACCACTATCTAGGTTGCCCCATCAAATAAGGTGTGATTAGATTACACAATTCTATGTCGGTGGAACCATCATATAAGCTGTAATGGGCTTACCCAGTGATCTCTTAGCCAACCCATTTTATAAGTTATGTTATGGAACCACAACATGAATACATTATAAAGATCATGTATACCATCATAAAAATCATAAGAAAATAATTATAATTTCACACCCTTTTAGATTCATGGATGAGAAATAGGTATCATGTTAGTCTCTTTGATATATGGTTAACCCATTGAAATGAAAATATTTCTATAAACATAATGCCAAAAAAATATAAACCATTAAGAGAAGGAATATTAATGGGGTTATTAGATAATATTACTCATAAGTAATAAGTAACACCATCACATGTAATCATAGGTAGAAAAGAATTTCTAATGGATCATTAAACACATTTTTTTTGAAAATATTGTTTTCACATAGAATTTTTTTGAAACATAAATCATTTTGAAATCCATTTTCCTTGAAAATAACAATGAATACATAAAAAGGAATATTTGATAGTAATATAAAATACACTCAAAAGAATTAAATACTTTAATAAATCATTTCTTTTAAAATGATCATAAATTTTTATTCAAAAACGTTTTTGAAAATATTTTCAGACATCAATGATTTAGAATAAAACAGATTTCTGACTAAAGGGAGAAATATAGTCTAATTTTCTTAATTTTTTTCATTATTACCTAACTACCAATGAGTTTAAAATGGTAAAATTACATGAACCTATCATGAATAACACATTAATATGAAAATTTAGGATATTTATAGAAATTTATATCATGCGATTTCAATATTGGACACCTGATTATAAACCATCTCAATAAATATTGATACAGTAACGTAAAACTCTCACAACATTAGAATACATGAATCCAGATCCCCAAGAAGAAATAACATAAATTAAAATATAAAATTTCACACGGATATATAAATTCATGATATTACATGTAAAATATTATTTATAAACACTTAACAATATATTATATGTGTATAACATAAAGTATGTCTCAAAGAAGGAAAACTGAGACAAAAGATATCTTACAAATTTGGTAAATTTTGACCTATATACCCCTAAAAAGGGAGATCCTAAAATGGATATTTAAATACAAATAAAATCAATTTAAACTTTTAATATCATGAAATAACAATTTAAACTTTCAATATCTAATGTATGTCTCAAATAAGGAAAATTGAGAAAAAAGATATCTTACAAGTGTCACACAGAATTAAAACGTGAGACGAAAATAATTTTTGACTTGAGTAAAATTTTAATAATGAGATATGTGAAACAATAAAATCAATTTAAACTTTTAATATCATGAAAAAAAAATTAATTAATTATATAACATGTCATATGAAATTATATACTCCACATAAATGGAATTAGTAATGAATATGGAATAAGTCTTGCATAAATAAAAGTGAGACTATAAATTCCCTTAAATAATGTATGGAATTCCTCATACACATTTAAAAATATTGTATAATAAATATATGTATATTATTATTATATCAAATAATCATAATAAAATATACAACACCATATATTTTTTGACTATGACATTATATTACACATTTATTAACAAATCAATGTTAATGTTATGTTTCAGGTTATAACATCTTTTATCATAAATTTTTTGACTTGTTATTTTTGGAACTCTTACATTGATAATGATTGTAATAATCTCAATAGTGTAAAACATAATATTAATATCATATATATATAAATTTTTTATTTATTTATAATAGTATACAAAATATAGAAATAGGAAATGAAATACACCCTTCCTCGAGATGATAATATGTATATACGCATGGATGTTGTTTAAAATTTTATATCCTATAGGAAAATGAAAAGTAAATGGTATATAAATATATAGTACCCTTACAATATAATTTATTTGAAAAATATATTTCATGTTACTATTAAACCCACCCTTATTACATTCTATATAAAACATGAAGAAATCACATCTCTTCATGAGGCAACCGTTTTCCATAAACACGAATGATGTTATCATATTCCCAAAAATATAAATCATGAATGTATTTTTTATATAATAATTCATAAGAATATAGACATCCTAAATATCTAATATATAAAATCTTAATTTTATGTCCATTATTATAACCAATTCTAAGAATATGTTATAGAAAAAAAATTATATTGATTCGCAAGGTGGAAATCATCTATACAAAAGAACAATTATTTCATAACCAATTTTATTGAGGTGTTTGAGGTTTTATTTGTTTGATGAAGAAATAAAAAAAATCATTGATGAATGTTTCATATTATACAGTTATTTCCTCTTGGTTTTAAGCAAATGATTTCATTATTTGGAATTATAACAAAATTAAGGGTTACAGGATAGAAGGAAGGAGAGTGAAGATGTGATTTTGGATGGGGTTCACTGAATCATTTAGTTTTTAGAGTTTTATGGTAGGATTATTTGTGGAGACATTTTCAGTTTGAGGTAGAGGAAACACTTGGATTTTTGAAAAAAAGATAGTTTTTTCCTTGTTTGTACCTAAAAAAGGCTTCAACGACAAACCAAATTTGATAAATGAATTATTATGGCCTATATATGTCCATCTAATGGGTATTGTGCATGTTTATAGGTCATTTAATTCCTTAATTTTAATTTATAGCACATTGTTAAACTCATTCTCCTCTTTATTATCAAAATTATTTTTAAATTATTTCACTAATAATTTTTTTCGAAATGTAATTTATACTTATTACACGTTAAAAATAACTATTATTTAAAATATATAATCCATTTTTTTAAATTAAATTAATATAAGTGTCAAAATTTAAATTAAAAATAATCCTGTTGATGTGATGGGAAACAATTTTTTTAAAGACCAAATGTTCTATAGTTTATAATGTTTTACTTTCAATTTTCAATGTAAATTTATTCCACTAAACTAAATTGGATTAATTTATAGATAATTTAACAAAAAAACTTTAAAACCAAATTAAAATATAATTTGACTATACAAATAAATTATAATAAAATATAGTTTTCATTTAATATTTAGTATTTTACAACACTTTTAAAAAATTGAATCATTTCATAGAAAAAATATTCACTATAATATAAAATTCATATTTATATTTAAAGATGATGTCTATTTTTTCAAATTGAATTTACAAAGGTTTCAAAAAAATTAATATAAGTGCGCCTTTAAAATACTGTAAAACTACCTTTTATAAAGTACCATCTTTGTATGAACAAAATTATATTTGTTCATATATGTCATATAAACAACTCATAATATTAATGTTAGATATTTTATTTAACATATAATAATTATTTTTAATTAAAATCATTAATCAAAAATGGTTTTCTTATTTACTGAGATAAAATGTGTTTATGATTCGAAAAATAGTTTATCAAAATATGAATATCTTCATTTTTAAATTGTTCATAAATTAAACTTTAATTGATTTTTTACCAATGAATTCATGCTTAAATGATATTTCTATAATTTAGTTATTCCCTTTCATAATTTTCATTCCAATGACTTTTTGATCACTATAATAATATTTTAATCATATATCACCTTTTGTTTAAACACATTGTTTCATGAAATGAAAGCTATCAAAGAATTTTTATTCTCTTGAAAAAAATCTCATAAAAACATAGGGTGTTAAACATATCAACTTCTAAATGATGTGATACATATATCATCTTCTAAAAATCTCAATTGGTGATACCATGAAAATAGTTCAATCTTAGAATTCAAATGATCCCCTTTAATATAACCATAGTGATCATCAATCCTTAGTAATGGATAATGTTCTAAAGGGTCACCCGATTCAAATTTCAATAATCAATACGATGTGTGAGGCTCATGTATGCCATCTTATAATATATTATTGGACAATCACAAGTTGATATAATAGGATAAATAAAATTTTAGCTTCTATTTCATTAAATTGAACCTTAAGTTTAACGATCTCAGTTTGTCCCATATGGTAAGACAGTATTGAAATGAACATCATACCAGAGAAATAATCAATAGTAAACTCAACCCCACTCTCTAACATAAAACAAAAAAAAACATGAAAGTCCTCTGGGTACTAAAAAAATGAATTCAACCACCCAAGATTAGGTCATCTACATTAAGGGACACATTTGAAAACAAGCACATGAGTTATGATATATAAGGAACAACTTGCAGTTACCTTCTAAATATAGAGTCCCGCTCTTCCAAGAAAACATTAGTGACTCCATCGAAACATAATTACTGAACCTGATAATGATAAAAATATATATGGTAATTGATATTAATCATCTAATCCATGATGATAATTAAGTCAACGATGAAAAAAATCAGAAACAAAATTCCCACTGAACCTCAAAGTCAGTTATCATCAACTGAAATATGTTTCACCTAAAACCTTGATGAAACCACTTTCCTAAAGGTGTGGAAATATCCAACAACAATATCATATGTTTTGAATTCAATCCTAACACATTAACTAAATTATATTATTTAAAATAATAAGTTTCACATTTATCAAAAAAATATTTCATGCTAGAAGATGTGCTAGACACTATTCTTCTAAAAGTAGCTAGTCCTACTTCAGAATCCTCTACTACATACTACATAGTATAATTTATCAGGTCATTTCAAAATTAATGTATCCCATTTCATGAGCATTATAACCTCTATCCTTATAATAATCTTCATGAACATGTGAACCCTTGGTAAAAGTGGATCACTCCCTACTTCCCTGAGATATATTTTAACAAAAAATATATAGATGGACTAATCGTCCACGAAGGTATAATGTCTTAGGAGACTCTACATAGTTATACTTTGTATGTTCTCACCTTCCACATTGATTGTATAAAACCAGATACATCCCTATTAGTGACCCTGAAACTAGTGCTATGTTAAACTGACCAATATTTTCCTATCTTTTATTACTAGAAGATACACACTACCAACCCACTGACCCAACTAAGGATCCACCAAATCCTATCTTCCCGAGTATGTATTCCATGTCCAAATATTCACTATCATCTACTTTAATAAATTATTTACATTACATGAGTGTCAATATTAATCTAATATCCTAACTTAGTTCGAACTCAAACCTTTGTGCCTCTAGGTAATCATCTGCGATGGGCTCAATTTCCAGATTCACTAACTCAAAAAATTGGAAGAATACTCCGGAGTGATATAATATCCCTATTCTATTTTCAGAAACTCCTTATACTTTTCCCCACATAAGGTCTCAAGATAACTATACTATTTAAGTATTTTCTTTTGGGAGTCCATGGTAATATTATCATGCAACTTGGCTTTCATAATGTATTAACCACATCTCCTTCCAATTTCTTTATTCATATACATGGAAAAAACCATCTTATAGTTTCAAGGAGTCTTCAGGAAGTTGAATATATTTCTATCCGATTAATCCACTCATCATATTTCTGGGGATATTTGTCACAATGAAATATCAGTATATTTTTCTTGGAAAAATATGAGTTGTAATGTACTATGTTTTATTGGTTCTTTACACCCACTTGACCCATAGTCTAAACAGTGTGGATAACAGCTTCTACCAAAGAAGGGTCCATTGGATGATTTGCTTATGGAACCTATCTCACAGCTTCCATAATGAGATTATGAAGATCACTCCTAAGAGGTAATATCTAAGAAATTGAAGAAACAAATTTGACATGAGAAAATACCAAAATTCTAATAAAAACTATAGGTATTGATAAAAAAGATTTAAAAAATATTGAATTTAAAGCAACCGTTAAAATCCTAACATTAAAATTAAAAAGTAAATTAAAATAAACATCCCTTGTAGTTCATTAAAATGACTTCAATCTCCATGTCCCAAAAATGGAAAAATTCAATGACCTCCCTTGGTAATATGATTTCAGTAAAATAAATGACCTGGTCAGGAATCTCTTCCACACATTCTATCTAAATTTTGACAATCCTAACTCTGGTCTATCGAAGATAGAAAACAAAACACATGAAGTTCCAAACCACTTTAGGGTGAGCATCCCTATAATCCAAAATTGTTACAAACAACCCATGACAACTAGACAAGACACCTGAACTGAACTATTATGTAATATAGGTAAAAAAGGAAAACAAAAGATAGTCCTATATATAAGTAAAACAAGAAACACAAATATATTATGAAACAAATGATATACCACAAATGACATACAATCCAATAAAAAATAGTTCATACCTAAAGTAATTAAAGTCCCCACAAGACCCACATTCACCTCCATACCATCCCAAAATTAAAGTGGTTGTGAAAATAAAATCCAACATGCTACTATATTCTCTTCCCATTAAATTAATCCTATAATATAACACCTAAAAATTCCCACTGGAATATGTTGTGTGGGTGAAAATTCCAGTAGGATACCACCACCATTTCTATACAACATATTATATCATAAATGAAAAACATCTAGACTAAGAAAACCATTTTAGAAGGTATTTTTATAAATCCCAACCATTTACAAATATTTTTCTCTTTTTCTACATCGGATTCTATATACTCCTTTCACATTCATGAACCATAAATATGACATACATAGGTGAAAAAATAAGAAAACATATCCATTAATTAATAGGTAAACAGGTAAACACATGTCCATGGAACCTCCTATCTTGTGAATCTATGAGATACAACTATATATAAAAACCCATGGGAAACAATCAATGATAGAAACAATCATATGATAAATCACCACAAATGGTAAAGAACATCACATAGGGGTTCTAGCCTCTAAAAAAGTGTGTTCTAGACACTAAAAATACTAAACCACTATAATATTGAATCCAACTCATATCAAGTCATTCCATCCAATATCAAAAATGGTTACCTCATAGTGGTGAAACTCACACTAAGACTACCCATATCTCTATCCCGATGCACCTATGTTGTTTAGTGTGAAAAATATACAATTCAATTTTAATACCTTTATCAAAATTTTATAAAACATTTTTAAAGATGATTAAACATTATTTAGAGTTTGAAAACCCATTTATAAATAAATCACATCCATTTTAAATGAATAGCCTTTTTAAAAATATTTTCATTTCTAAAAAATCATTTCAAACCATTTATCAATTCAAATAAATGGAAACCCCAAATAAATGTTTCAATATTGAAATGAAATCCATAAAATTAACTCATCCCATAGAATATCCCACCTCAAAATTTTAGAAACATAATTAAATTTGACAATTTTAATTAAAAACTAGGAGAACAACCATCGACAGACAATGCATGCTGTGAAACCAGAGAGAGTAAAAAAAATATAAGAGTGATCAATAACTAAAATATGTGATCTAGATGTGATGAAGTCACCCAGGAACTATATGAATCAAATATAGGTCAAAAGAATGGAATTAAGTATGAATAAAATAAAAATTTCATTCGATTCAGCTTCTTCAATCTTCTCCTTTAAACTTTTACACTACATGTAATCCCATTACACATTATGTTATCCTTTAGTACCACATACACTAAAAACCCATCCATTTTTATTAAAATACTAATTTTATTCACTAAAATAAATGAACCAAATAAAAGGACTGTAAAATTTTCATGTCATGTATCATGTTCACGGATTCTACCTAAAAACAACTAAATGGTGTTTACTACCATTACATGGCATCTAATTTCCCAACAAAAAATAGAAAATGCTAGGTGAAGATCAAAATTTGAACAAATCCTTGAATGAACCATTATAGGTATCCTAAGAATTATTCTTCTTCATTATTATTTAAAATAAATATAAATTAACGATTAAAATATACCTAAAATAATGCTAATAAGGCATTATATATAGTAATTATATAATGAATTTATTTCTTTGGGCAACACTAATAATGTTTTTATCTTTATAATAAAAAAATATATTCGATGATTTTAAAAAATAAATTTTTTTAATAATTTAATTTAGTTAATGTCACCTAAGAATTTAATAGATATAAACGACATATTAGGGAGGTGTAAATGAATTATATTGAAATTCCCCCATTGTATTCATGTATAAAAATTTAAATTAAATGTACTGTGTCATAATTTATAATAATTTTATTTTATCAAAATAACATTTTACTAAATATTTAAAAATAATAAAAATATTAAATTAAGAAGATATGGTAATTATATGGTTTTAAATGTCCATAATTGGCCATTAATGGTGAAATTTCCACCTTATAAATTAAATTACTACCATTTAATATTGAGATCATTATTGTCGTAGTTAAAATTTAAATTGGCCAACCAAGGGTCAATCAATTTGATAAGGTTTCATGTTATACAAAAACATGCCTAAATTATATTTTTCAATGGGATTACCTTTATATCATACCTTATATTCCTATATATGGCCATTTTGGGTAATTTTTCTTAAGAATTAATTTATTATAATTTAATTTGTGACAAACTCCAAAACTGACCCTCACTTCAATTATAAAAGGGCCCCTCCTACCTAAAATTTTAAACCAATTTTAGCATTCTTAATTTAATAAAATATTATAATTCTCCTTAATACATCACCTATACACATCTTAGATGTTCTGTTATTCAAAAAATTCCAACCCTATATCCCTTTATATGAGATCAAATGGAGTATTTCAAATAAAGCGGTAATCCCCATAACCGATAAATTTTTATTCTAATATACTTTTACTCGTTGAAATTTATATTATTTCTCATAAAATAATAACATAGTTATCCTATTTATACTAAAATATTATAATGATTAAAATAACACCATCATAAAACTCTTTTCCAATTAAATGATAAGTGAATATATCTCTCAAGCATATGTTTGGATTATCGTATCCACATAAAAATATGATTCATTTTACATCACCATATTATATGGATAGGTATTATATGGGGTTAAATATTTATATATTATATTAATTAAATAATTATAATTTTGGAATAATAATATCATGTCTCCTTCAAACCATATATTCCTTTGTGAAATGATAACATCGCTCGTGCGTATGTGATCACTACTACCTCTATGAAGTGAAGTGATTCAATTTTCATTAATATTTTAAATGGTATGTAATGATGATGAATTTTAGGAATATATATGGTATATATGATATAAAAATGTAATTTTTATGGTTTATTCAAATTTTACCTTCTTTTTTCCCATCCATTGAAAAATGAAATCAATATTCACACATATATATGACATACCATCTCCATTAATGGTGTAATTAATTATTCTATATTGAACATTAATGGATGACTATAAATATTTATATAATAAATAAATATGATATTTATATAATGATTAATATTCTGGTGATTGTGTGACCAGGATAAATATATAAGGGTTAAAACTACATTACTGAAATACTCAAGATAACCTAAATAGGTAACATCAAGAAATATCATTTTTAATAAGAAATTATTGATAAAATGTGTTGTGTAATGTTATAATGGGATAAAATATTTAATTATAAGAATGAAATTTTATCTAATATATAATTATAAATAAATTAAATTTATTATAATGGAGGTTAAATTACTTTTTAAGAAATATGAACTTGTGGTAAGAGTTTACATCACAATCTCATCAATATTCGGGATTGTTTAAGTTGAACTATTAGTTGTTGAATATATTTATTTCATATTTTTGTTCTCCAAAAATGTTTTCAAAAATGTGTTTACCATTTTACTATAATTTTTAAATTCATTTTCACCCGAATAAGATTTTTCATAATTTTTTTTGAAATAATTTTCTATCATTTTTTAGATGAGGTACTTTGTGATATTTTTTAATAAAATAGAATGAATGTTATTTTAACATGTACCAAATAAAATTATTTTATTACTATTATAATTAAATTTTTATTTCAATTTAATTTTCCATTTTTTCTTGTATATTTTAAAATAAATTTTTTTACACTATAAATGTTTAATTTTTTAAATATAAATGATTTTTAAATGAATAAGTTCTGTTTCATACATAATTATTCCAAGTGATCCTTCAAAATAATTTTCAATATATGATAATATTATTTTATTTTACTTATGATTTAATTGGAATATGATGTGAGGTTATCATATTTATTCATTATATTTTAGATTTAGGTTTATGATAAATATTTGACATGTTTATGAAACCGATTTCTTTTACATGTTTTATGCCACGATGCGATGATTATAAAACCCATTTAATTTCATGGGTTATAATGTTTTAAATATTTTATAATATTTTTTTATAAAATAATTGTTATTCTCATTATATAATGGGTGGGACCTATATATCCCTCAAATTATTGGGATAAATTATGACATATTATGAGATAAACCGAACATGAATGGGGAGTGAAAGCATTTCAGTAAGGGATTCCATCCACTAGGATAGTTTTGGAAGTAAACCATGACTACTATGATTGTTTGGGGGAGTTAAATCATTTCACTGTGATATTTTTTTCAATGGAACTTTAAATATAAGTAAATTAATTTATATGATTATGTGTATGCCACTTTTCCCTGTCTTATGACTCAATTATGATCCCATGGTTCATGTTATTTTATTCCATTAGGATTCATGTACTATATAATTTCTAAATATAGGACTTGAATAATGATTATGATCTCATAGTTCATGTTCATTTATTTCTTTATGATTCATGTATTATGAACTACCGTAATTTATGACATGACTTATGATTTTGATCATCGATATGTAGGGTATGGTTTTCAAATGTTTAGATAATAATATTATAACCTTATTATCTTGGGATTATTATATGATCATTAATATCTCTTTTATATACCCTTATAGTTAAAATGAATCACTATAACATCCCGCCTTTTTATAACATAAACTTTCATTACATTACACAAAACTGAGGATTGTTAAGGTTTAGTGTCTTGGAAACAAGGATCATAATACATAAAAAAACATAAAACATTCTTTCTTAAACACTTGAAAGGATTCTCCTTTAGTTCATCCTATGTTCATTATGAATCTCATATCCTTGGGACATACATCAAAAGAAAGGGTGAGCAGAAGGCCCAATAAGGGAATCAAGAGAAACATTTTACAAGTGAACTTGAGATAATTCAATAAGGACATGAAAAGAACTTTAAGGCATGAGAAATAAATCATGAGATACATCATAATAAAAATAACATTTTTCATAACTTGAAGATGTGGCTGCAACATTTAATATTGACAATCGTTTCGTTTCACCAAGGTCCATCCCCAAGGTGTCGTTAAAAATTACCAAGGTTATTCCCCAAGGCGTCGTTAAAATGGTCATCTCTAGAGATTAAGTTTTTACCGAATGCATTGGAGCGCTATCAGGGCGCACCATTAAATTTGCTTTTATTATCATGTGAGCCACATATATCATCATCAAACATTTAATAAATAACCCATATAGCATAAAATAAATGGGTTTCATTTCATAATCACAGCGTTTTAAAAACTGCTTTAAAGACGCGATCTTTACATTACTTTAAACCCACGGAAAGGGAAAGCGGTTATCATGTATGTAAATACCTGAATTTAAAATATAAAATTTTCATATATATGTGAATACCCCTGTAGAAATAGGAGATTTGAGTATTCACTTTATATCATAAAATAATTTTGAGAAAAGAGAGGCATTTTGAGATGAAAATTCTGCAGCATAACGACTATGTTACAAGGTTTTAGAAAACTTTGAAAAGAGAGGGAACATGGGTAGAACAATCATAATTTACCCATAAAACAGTAGAGGGACAGAATAAGAAGTATATATGGACATGGTGATGCAATTTTAAGGACATACCATTTGAAATGAAAAACATGGAAGGAAGACAAAAATTTGATTTCTCTTATGACAATTCGGCAGCCTAACAGTGTCACTTAAGCTTCAATAAAAATGAATTGAACAAATAAAATAGGGTCTCTCATCATATGATCATAAGAGATCAGTATGATAGATATAGAGATCATACCCCAGCATAATAAAAAGAGACTTGAAAGATTTGACATGAAAATCGAACTTGAAAAAAATGAGAAGGGTGAAAGAATCACTTAAACATTCGGCAGCCTAACGGCGTCACTTAAACTTTTATAAAACGAAATGATGAGAGTAAGAGGGGATCTCTCATCATATAAACATGAAAGGGAAGTAAGAGGAATATAAAATAACATCCTCTCACATAAAAACGTGGAGTATAAAAGGAAATGACATAAAGGAGGTTACATGAAAAGAAAGAGAGGGGTCGGATCCCTTACCTTAAAACGTGACTCTTGAAACTCAAAGGATTGGACCTTGAGGGCTTGGGGGTACCTTGGGAGGACTCCTTGGAAGGTAAGAAGACCAGAACTTCGTTGGGGGAGAGTTGGGAGTGAAAACCAAAGGAGGAAAGGGTGGGTATTTATAGGGAAAGTGAGGGGACAAGGCATTAATGGCCAAGGGACACCTCACATGTGCTTTTCTCAAACCCGTGTCCTCTCCCTTGGAATTTATCAATGAGTTCGGCCACATGGGGCCCCCAAAACAATAATTCATCACCCTTGGCCGGCCAAACCTCAAAGTATCTCATGACATCATCATGACACCGCTATGATGTCATTAAATATACCGAAACCCTAAAACTGTAATTTTACTATTCACTAAAAATTCATCTTTCTCAGAATAATCCCAAAATTTCACCTTAACCAAATATCAATTCTCTGATTTCAAAAATGAAATCCATTTTATAAAAATATTTTTCTAAATATTTTTAATTTAAATTTTAAATAAAAATACTATTCATCGAAAATTCATTTTTTTCAGAAAAATCCCCAAAAATTACCTTAACATAATATCGATGCTCTGAGTTCAAAAATAAAGTCATTTTTATAAAAATAATTTTCTAATTATTTTTAATTAAATTTGTTATTAAAAAACACTATTCATCCGAAAAAACTAATACTTGATTAATAATTTATGAAACCGTTATTTACCCATTTTATTGAATCACATTACTGAATCTAGGTGTCTGAATTATATTAAAGCATTCTTTGAGTGAAATTACTAATCCATTTGGTCACATTACTAATCCTAAGCGTAAAATCAATATTCATAATTTACTATTCATTAAAAATTAAGTTGATCTTATTAGACTCCAAATTCCTTACTGAACACTTTTGTAGAAGACCATTTTTTGAAAATCATTACACATCATTAGTTATTTAGGGTTTTCATAATTATTTTAAAATATCCTTTTTTCGAAATTCATCAATAAAATACATTCTAAAATTATCTAGACATTTGAAATTTCACAAACATCACTAAAGGAAGAAATCTCAATTTATTCACCCAAAAGGATTACACAAGGAAGCTAGGGTCTCGTCACATAGCCCCTTATAACACCGGTATAAGACCTAAGTGTAAGGTGTGCTATGGTGAGAGAATCTGAGGGAGGCTCAGATAACATTGCCCTAGTAGTAATCTCTACTAACTTGAACTTCTCCCGCAGGCGTTTCCATTCAAGCTTGACACGCTGGACTTTGGCTTGGGCTTGGTCTAAAGCGAAGCCCATAGATGCTACCTCCTTCCTAAGCTCTGATAAGTGGGCTTCATAAGGGTCGAGTCTACTGGATGAAGCCATCAACTCCTCTTTCTGCATTAACCATTAACATCTTATTAAATCAATAAGAGTAAGTTAATATACTACTCAAAATGATTGGGTCGTTACATTCTCCCCCCCTTAAGAAATTTCGTCCCCGAAATTTACACTTGAGGCCTAGTCGAAAAGGTGAGGGTACTTTTGCTTCATTGTTTCCTCAGGCTCCCAAGTCGCTTCTTAATATTTGTGATTCCTCCACAACACTTTCACAAGGTGGGTAGTCTTGTTTCGTAGGACCCTGTCTCTATGGTCCAAGATCTCCACTGGCTGCTCCTCATAAGAGAGGTCATGTTCAAGTTGTACCACCTCTAGGTTCAGTACATGCGAAGTGTCGGGTATGTACTTCCTCAAGAGAGATACATGGAAGACATCATGAACTTGAGCTAGGTTCGGTGGAAGTGCTAGACGATAGGCCACTACTCCTATGCGATCAAGGATTTCATAGGGGCCAATGTACCTAGGGCTGAGCTTCCCTTTCTTCCCAAACCGCATGACTCTCTTCCATGGAGAAATTCGAAGGAAGACTTTGTCACCAACACCAAACTCCAAGTCCCTTCAACGATTGTCAGCATAGCTCTTCTGCTGACTCTGAGCAGCCTTTATGTGTTGTTGGATGGCATGAACTTGTTCCGTCATTTCTTGCACGAGATCAGGCCCATGAAGCTTCCTCTCACCAGTTTCATCCCAAAAAGTATGAGTTCTACACCGCTTTCCATATAGAGCTTCATAGGGTGCCATCTGAATACTCGAATGGAAGCTGTTGTTATAGGAGAACTCAACTAATGGGAGGTGTTGATCCCGTCCACCTTTAAATTCCATTGAGCATAATCTCAACATGTCTTCGAGTGTCTGAATAGTCCTTTCAGATTGGCCATCAGTTTGAGGATGATAGGCCGTACTAAAATTCAATTCAGTATTCAGATCATGTTGAAGACTTCTCCAGAATTTTGATGTGAATATTGGGTCATGATCAGATACGATGGATAGTGGTACCCCATGCAGCCTTACCACATCCTTAACGTATATATTGGAAAGCTGATCCAGAGAGAAATCTTCCCGAATAGAGATAAAATGGGCTGTCTTGGTGAGATGGTCCACAATAACCCATATCACATTGTTTCCTTTGGATGTTTTTGGGAGACCAGTTACAAAGTCCATGGTGATATTATCACACTTCCATACTGGTATGGGTAGCGGTTGTAATACCCCCTTAGGAAGTTGTCTTTCTACCTTTACTTGCTGACACACCAGGCACCTTGTAGTGAAATCCGCAATCTCCCTCTTCATGTTATCCCACCAATAATGATCACAAAGGTCTCTATACATCTTAGTGATTCCCGGGTGTATAGAGAATGTAGAGCTATGAGATTCATCCATCAATTCTTTCTTTATCTCCAGAATAAATGGAACACATAGTCTTGTACGAAATTTCAATACACCTTCTTGATCAATATTGAAATCAAGGAACTTCCCATCCTTTACAGCCTCAAACTTCTCCTGCAGCAAAGGATCTTATTTTTGAGCCTTCTTGATCCTCTCTAGTAACGAAGGTTGAGAAATCATTTGGAATAGGGTTGATGATGTCCCTTTCCATATAATTCCCATGTCCAGTTTTACTAGATCTTTAATCAAGGGATCTCCTAAGATCCTCATTGTTTCCAAAACAACAGGATCTTTCCTGCTTAATGCATTCGCGACTTTGTTTGCTCTTCCCGGGTGATAATGAATTGAAAAATCATAGTCTTTAATAAGCTCCAACCATCTCCTTTGTCTCATGTTCAATTCTTTCTGCGTGAAAATATACTTTAGACTTTGGTGGTCAGTGTATATATCACATTTCTCCCCATAAAGATAGTGCCTCCATATCTTTAGAGCAAAAACAACTGTCGCCAGCTCTAGATCATGCGTAGGATAATTCTGCTCATGAATCTTCAACTGTCGAGATGCATAAGCAATTACCTTGTCATTTTGCATGAGGACGCACCCAAGCCCTTTCAGAGATGCATCGCTAAAAATAACGAATCCGTCTCCGATAGAGGGTAGTGTTAACACAGGTGCAGTAACCAATCTCTTCTTCAGCTCTTGGAAACTTTCCTCGCATTCCTTTGTCCAAATGAACTTAACCCCTTTTCGAGTCAACTTGGTTAGTGGATTAGAAAGCCGTGAAAAGTTTTTCACAAACCTCCTATAATATCCTGCTAAACCAAGGAAACTACGAATCTCAGTTACTGTTGTGGGTTGAGGCCACTCCTCCACAACCATTGTCTTTGCAGGGTCAACAGAGATTCCTTCATTGGTTAAGATGTGCCCCAAGAAAGCCACTTGTTGTAACCAAAACTCACACTTGCTGAACTTCCCAAAGAGCCTCTCCTTCCGCAGAGTTTTCAATATAACCCTTCGATGATCTTCATGCTCCTCATGAATTTTTGAATATATCAAAATATCATCAATAAAAACTACCACAAAGTTATCAAGGTAGTCCCTAAAGACTCTATTCATCAAATCCATGAAAATAGCAGGAGCATTAGTCAAGACGAAGGGCATAACAGTAAACTCATAATTCCCATATCTTGATCGAAAGGCAGTCTTTGGAATATCTTCTTTCTTCACCCTCAGTTGATGATAACCAGATCGAAGGTCAATCTTAGTGAAGAATTGAGCCCCACGAAGTTGGTCAAATAAATCATCAATTCTTGGAAGAGGGTATCTGTTCTTCACTGTGATCCCGTTCAGTTCTCTATAATCAATGCATAGCCGCATTGATCCATCCTTCTTCTTCACAAAGAGAACTGGTGCCCCCCAAGGAGACACACTCGGTCGGATAAACCCCTTCTCCAACAAGTCTTGGAGTTGTTTATTTTGCTCTTCTAGCTCCACATTTTTCATTCTATATGGAGTCTTTGATATCGGTTGAGACCCAGGTACGAGTTCAATGGAGAAATCTACCTCTCTTTATGGGGGAGGTCTATGTAACTCCTCAGGAAATACATCCATGTATTCCTGAACAATCGTAACATCTTCTATTTGTATGCTCCCTCTTCCTTCTTCATCATCACCGATTAACTCCATAAAGAAAGCTATAGGTGGTGATTCTAGATAGGGATCAGTTCGGGATATCTCTCCTTGGAAGATAACTGTAGGTCATTCATTCAAGACTAATGAGATTTCCTTACTTCTGCATTTGATCTTAGCATTATACTTTGAGAGCCAGTCCATCCCTAGTATGACGTCGAATTCCAACATGGGAATGACTACTATATTTGCGATAAGATTGTGCTCAAAAAGGTAAACACTAGAGTCTCTAAACACTGTTGATGCATTGATAATCCCACTTGGAGTCTTGACTGACAACTCTACCTCTAGAAGTTCGGGGATTGATTCTATATTCCTTGCAAACATGGAGGAAATAAAGGAATGCGTGGAACCAGAATCAAATAAAGTACTCGCTAGTTTTGAGAGGACGACAAGAGTACCTGCTACCACATCGTTTGGAACTTCAACTTCAGTTGTTGTGATAGCGAAATCACGACCTTGCTCCCTTGGCCTCTACTGAGGTTGATGGTGATTCCCCTCCACCGCCCTCGGATTTGGACAATGGTTAGCAAAGTGCCCAAGCTGTCCACACTTGAAGCATGTGACTTCGGGTAGGGCCAGAACCATCTTTCCTCTGTCGTTAGTGTCGGGAAGCTGAGGCTTCACCTCACTATGAAAATTCCGAGCAATATGGCCTCCTCTTCCACACTTGTAGCACTTGCCACTTCCGTTCAAGCAGTTCCCCAGATGATTCTTCCCACATTTATTGCATGTGGTAAGTTTCATTTTCTTTCCACCTCTTCCCTGATCAAAATATGTCCCTAAACTGTGCTCCAACGATCTCTTCTTTTCATTTGGCTTATGAGACCACTGTGTCTCACCAAACTCCAGCTCGACTTTCATAGCACTTCGAACTATTTCTTCATAGCTATCATAGTCCCTGTTCGCTAGATTCTTCCGCAGATGAGGTCGTAGTCCTCCAAAGAATCTATCAACATTCCCATTAGGGTCCATGAAAAAGCTTGAGGTATAACGGGAAAGCCTTGTGAAGTTCATCTTGTAGCTTCCGACAGATTCGTTCTCCTTCTGCTTTAGCTCGAGAAACTCTTTCTCCATTCTCGTTCTCATGGAACGAGGGAAATACTTGTTAAGGAAAATTACCCGAAATTCTTCCCACTCCATAGCTTCTATCTCTCCTCGTGGCTTCGTGTTTTTTATCAGTGACCACCACTGATCAGCTTCTCCCTCTAGGCGGTAAACAGCAAGGGTGACTTTTTCTTGTTCCGAACAATGAAGTATAGAAAAGATCTTTTCAATGGTGCTTATCCATTGTTCCGCAACCAATGGGTCAGTAGATCCACTGAAGGTTGACGGTCGTTGACGCATGAAGGACTCAATAGAGTGTTGTTCCCTTCGTGGTGAGGTCGGCCTCTCAGCTTGGTTCAAGTTATTACTCATAACTTGAGTCAGTTGGTTCATCATTCTCATGAATGTTTCCATTCCAGCTTCCATCGGAGGGCCGTCAGCACATGGTGCATTGTAGTCACCATCGGCATGGTTCCTCCTATTGCCCGCCATTTTCTAAAAGAATAAAACCTTAGTAAGAAACTTATTTCATTTATGAATCTTTTAACTAAGACTTCATTCTTAGACAATTACACTTTTCTATAATTCCTTCATAATGATTCATAAAAAGCTTGTGATTAACCAAACATATCCCCCGAGAGTGTCGTAACCAAGAGTGCAGCAAGGCCCATTATCGTGCACCAGTTCCCGTTCGAGTCTAGCTCAAAGCGGTGTTTTCGGGTTTTACCCCTATGTACATCTGTGCCAGAGCCGCCTCTACCTGCTCGTATCCAGACATGGATGTAATTGTTTGATAAACCACTTACTCAATACTTACCAAAATACCAGGAAGTTTTCCTACATTTAAACTTTTCTATAGGGTTATTCCTAACATATTTATATCCTAATTTACACAAATAACAAAACCATCCTTTGATACCAACTATAACATCACGCCTTTTTATAACATAAACTTTCATTACATTACACAAAACAGAGGATCGTTAAGGTTTAGTGTCTTGGAAACAAGGATCATAATACATAAAAAAAACATAAAACATTCTTCTTAAACACTTGAAAGGCTTCTCCTTTAGTTCATCCTATGATCATTATGCATCTCATAACCTGGGGACATACATCAAAAGAAAGGGTGAGCAGAAGGCCCAGTAAGGGAAAAAAGAGAAACATTTTACAAGTGAACTTGAGATACTTCAATAAGAACATGAAAAGAACTTTAAGGCATTAGAAAGAAATCATGAGATACACCATAATAAAAATAACATTTTTCATAACTTGAAGATGTGGCTGCAACATTTAATATTGACAATCGTTTCGTTTCACCAAGGTCCATCCCCAAGGTGTCGTTAAAAATTACCAAGGTTATTCACCAAGGCGTCGTTAAAATGGTCATCTCTAGAGATTAAGTCTTTACCCAATGCATTGGAGCGCTATCAGGGCGCACCCTTAAATTTGCCTTTATTATCATGTGAGCCACATATATCATCATCAAACATTTCATAAATAACCCATATATCATAAAATAAATGGGTTTCATTTCATAATCATAGCGTTTTAAAAAGAGCTTTAAAGACGCGATCTTTACATTACTTTAAACCCACAGAAAGGGAAAGCAGGTATCATGTATATAAATCCCAGAATTTAAAATAGAACATTTTCATATATATTTGAATACCACTGTAGAAATAGGAGATTTGAGTATTCACTTTATATCATAAAATAATTTTGAGAAAAGAGAGGCATTTTGAGACGAAAATTCTGCAGCATAACGGCTATGTTACAAGGTTTTAGAAAACATTGAAAAGAGAGGGAACATGGGTCGAACAATCATAATTGACCCATAAAACAGTAGAGGGACAGAATAAGAAGTATATATGGACATGGTGATGCAATTTTAAGGACATACCATTTGAAATGAAAAACATGGAAGGAAGACAAAAATTTGATTTCTCTTATGACAATTCGGCAGCCTAACGGCGTCACTTAAGCTTCAATAAAAATGAATTGAACAAATCAAATAGGGTCTCTCATAATATGATCATAAGTGATCAGTATAATAGATATAGAGATCATACCCCAACATAATAAAAAGAGACTTGAATGATTTGACATGAAAATCGAACTTGAAAAAAATGAGAAGGGTGAAAGAATCACTTAAACATTCGGCAGCCTAACAGCGTCACTTAAACTTTCATAAAACGAAATGATGAGAGTAAGAGGGGATATCTCGCCATATAAACATGAAAGGGCAGTAAGAGGAATATAAAAGAACATCCTCTCACATAAAAACATGGAGTATAAAAGGAAATGACATAAAGGAGGTTACATGAAAAGAAAGAGAGGGGTCGGATCCCTTACCTTAAAATGTGACTCTTGAAACTCAAAGGATTGGACCTTGAGGGATTGGGGGCACCTTGGGAGGACTCCTTGGAAGGTAAGAAGACCAGAACTTCGTTGGGGGAGAGTTGGGAGTGAAAAACAATGGAGGAAAGGGTGGGTATTTATAGGGAAAGTGAGGGGACAAGGCATTAATGGCCAAGGGACACCTCACATGTGCTTTTCACAAACCCATGTGCTCTCCCTTGGAATTTATCAATGAGTTAGGCCACATGGGCCCCCCAAAACAATAATTCATCACCCTTGGCCGGCCAACCCTCAAAAGATCTCATGACATCATCATGACACCGCTATGATGTCATTAAACATACCGAAACCCTAAAACTGTAATTTTACTATTCACTGAAAATTCAACTTTCTCAGAATAATCCCAAAATTTCACCTTAACCAAATATCAATGCTCTGATTTCAAAAATTAAATCTATTTTATAAAAATATTTTTCTAAATATTTTTAAATTAATTTTTAAATAAAAACACTATTCATCGAAAATTCATTTTTTTCAGAAAAATCCCCAAAAATTACCTTAACATAATATCGATGCTCTGAGTTCAAAAATAAAGTCCTTTTTATAAAAATAATTTTCTAATTATTTTTAATTAAATTTTATATTAAAAAACACTATTCATCCAAAAAAACTAATACTTGATTAATAATTTATGAAACCGTTATTTACCCATTTTATTGAATCACATTACTGAATCAAGGTGTCTGAATTATATTAAAACTTTCATTGAGTGAAATTACTAATCCATTTGGTCACATTACTAATCCTAAGCGTAAAATCACTATTCATAATTTACTATTCATTAAAAATTAAGTTGATCTTATTAGACTCCAAATTCCTTACTGAACACTTTTGTAGAAGGCCATTTTTTGAAAATCATTACACATCATTAGTTATTTAGGGTTTTCATACTTATTTTAAAATATACTTTTTTCGAAATTCATCAATAAAATACATTCTAAAATTATCTAGACATTTGAAATTTCACAAACATCACTAAAGGAGGAAATCTCAATTTATTCACCCAAAAGGATTACACAAGGAAGCTAGGGTCTCGTCACATAGCCCCTTATAACACCGGCATAAGACCTAAGTGTAAGGTGTGCTATGGTGAGAGAATCTGAGGGAGGCTCATATAACATTGCCCTAGTAGTAATCTCTACTAACTTGAACTTCTCCCGCAGGCGTTTCCGTTCAGGCTTGACATGATGGAGTTCGGCTTGGGCTTGGTCCAAAGCGAAGCCCACAGATGCTACCTCCTTCCCAAGCTCTGATAAGTGGGCTTCATAAGGGTCGAGTCTACTGGAAGAAGCCATCAACTCCTATTTCTGCATTAACCATTAAAATCTTATTAAATCAATAAGAGTAAGTTAATATACTACTCAAAAAGATTGGGTCGTTACAATCACCATTTTATTATATTTCCTTCCCTAATGTTTTGATGAAGGGTATTAATTATGATATGTCTAATAATGGTTCATTTTATGAAGAAATAAGTTCTGTATGATGTAGAAATTTCATGAACTTATAGTTTATGATTCCATGTTTTAAATGAAACTAGAACTAAGAAATATACCATGGATTAAAATCTTTTGTAATGAATATTCATCTAATAGAATGTATTTATTAAAATAATAGGTCAAAATAGTTAGTAGTTGATTATTGTTCATTTAACCCTTAGTGTCTAGGATGATAAAATTTTAGTAAGATCCCTAAGGATAAGCCAAATTATATAATAAAATACTAATTTTTTTGTAATAAATATGAATAACATAGGTTCAAACAATTTTGTTATACAAGAAAGTGTTACAATTTAGTTATCTTATAAATAATTTTTTAATGATTATGTGGCTCCCCAAAAAGATTATTATTTCTCACTCTATGATTTTTGTCTTCTAGTTGTTCAATGAAACCAAAATGAATGAAAACTATTTCTATAGTATGAATGAAAAAATCATTTATATTATTAGAGACATTATTTAGTTATTAATCACTATGATATTACCCGAAATAAAATGAGGAGAAAATTTTCTATTAACAACTTCTTATGGAAACATAAATAATATTTTAGTGGGATTACTGATCCTCTACCCACTCAGTAATGGATCAGTACAAATGAAAAGGTGTTTTCTAATATTTAGTGTTAAAAACATTAAAAATATATTCTTATTGTTTATAATTTGGAAGAAGAAACATTTCAATTATGGAATCCTATCAAGAAAATGAGTGAACATGATGAAATTGAGTCCATGTCATGGGATGAGTTTAAGATCATATTTCGCAATAAGTATTTTACTCATATTATTCAAATGGAATATGAGAAGTAATTACATGAGCTAAAATAGTATTATGAATATATTGGTTACTATGAGTAAACGTTTCCTAGACATGTGAGGTATACTTCGATTATTTTGACCCAATATGAAGGTAAAATAGTTCAATTTTTTAGTTAAATAAAAACAAGTATCCTACATGAATTGTAAAAAATTGAATTCTAATGGGATGGAAAAGTAGTTTGATTCAATATCATGATGAAGATGAAGATTATGTTTAACAATCAATTACATGGATTTGAAAAGAAAAAAATTGAAATAAATTTCTAAAAATAAGGAATATAAGAAAAGACATTTCTTTTTGTCTCAAAATGTGGAAAGAGAAATAGGGAAAATATTCTTTGGGGAATTGTTAAAATTTTCCTGAGTGGAAAGGAAGGTCATTTGGAAATAAAATACCAATAGATAAAAAAATGATAATTGAAATTTTAATAGAGAGAAGGATCAATAGAATTCCCCAACCACAACCCAATATTTTAAATACAATTAGCATGGGACATATTCTAACCAGTTCCAAAATATGATGGATAATAATGATGATCAATATCATAAACCTTTTAAGACTAAAGTAAAAGGTAAATACCATGATAACAATATTTATAAGAAGGGTGGTGGAAACAAAATAGTGTAAGGTGCACATGCCATCCACTCTAGAATATATAATTTGCTATTTTATTCTGGATCATACCACTCTATTATATATTGAATATTTTCTAAGGGTTTTATAATTCCACCTCAATAATTAAATTTTGTGTAAGTAGCAAAACTCCATAATAGAATGGTTATTAAATATCAAATCTATGATTCTTCCCTGGTTTAATTTTGTGGGAATATGTTTCATGTAAATATTTTCATTATTCCTCTAGTTGATTTCTCTATTATTCAAGGCATTAAATGAATTCATTTATAGAAATTACACATCAATTTTTGAGTATGGGAATTGTCATTTAATATTCAAAACAATCCATTTATCTCCTATCAGAATAATGAAAAAAATCATATTCTAATAAAAATTGAATCTATATTATGGGGGATGAATTCTATTGAAAAGGGAAATTTATCTCATACAATTGGGAAAAAACATAGTATCAAATATTTTGTAATTATGCAGAAGTTATTAATGTATTTCTCAATATTTTTCTTTCTCCCCCACATTATTGTGATGTTTATTTCTCAAAAAGTCTCATACCTATTTCATTAATTATTTTAAAAACTCCACATTGAATTACCCTGATTGAGGTACAATAGTGTAAGAAGTAACATTAGAAGATTTAGGATCATGGAATAATTCAACCAAGCTTATCAACTTGGGGTGAACCTATTCTAATTTTTTAGATGAAACATGGATCAATAAAACTCTACATTGATTATTTTGGGCATAAAAATATCACTATCAAGAAATATATCCTCTACCCCATATTTATGTCTTATTTGATCAAATATAAGTAGAATAATACATTAATAAGATTTATCTTACGTCCATATATAATCAATTGAGGTTTAGTACAGAGGATTTACCCAACAAATAATTCCATAAAAGTTGTGGAAATTATTAATTTATTGTAATTTCATTTAGTCATTCTATTTCCCATGATACCATTAGGGATTTAATGAAAATATTATTTAGAGATTACTATTATTAGTTTGTGGAAGTTTATTTAAGATACTCTTATATATTAAAAGATAAAGGAGGAGAATGAATACGACATGAGAATTATGATTAAGAGCCTACTGGAGGAAAATATTAATGAAAAAATTACCAAGTGTCAATTTTGCCTTCAAAAATATGAATTCACGGGTTACATAATCTCATGTGAGGGTATATCAGTAGACCCTTAATTGTAGAATTTATTCATCATTTTCCTAGACCAACCATATTGACTGCGATTCGTAGTTTGTTTTGTTTTGATTGATATTATCATACCTTTTATTGAGAAATATTAATGAAAAATGAATCTACTCACAATGTTAACATAGATGGGAGGAATGTTTCTTTGGATGGATAAATGTGATTAATATTTTAAATACCTTAAGGAAGTATAGTCAGTGGAAATTTATTACACTACAATCATGTATTTAAGGGTTCATAATCTATAGTTATTCATTAAATAGGGGATGTGGATTTTTATTCATGTAGAATGATATGGTTATAGATTATTCCCAATTATAATTGAAGGTCCAGGGGAAAAATTACCCAAATATATATTTGGGTCAAATTGTGGTAATTTTTTCATTGAAGATATAGAGGGAGTAATTATTTCCATGGAAAATAGTTTTAAATATATAAGGATAAAATAATATTAAATTTTATTTTTTGTTAAAATGATATGGGAATCCACCAAAGAAGTTACTTGGTGATAAGTAATGATTATGAATAATTAATACATTATCACTATAGGAATGTGAATATAGTAGAAGGTGATTTGAGTCTAAAGGATCATTATAGTTTGTCTATAATTAGGATCATGAAAGATCCTATATTTATGGACTTCAAAAATATAGATCTTGAATTCCTAAAGGGGTGAAATAGTATATTTCTCAAATAAGTACTGAAATAACTATCCCAATGAATATTATAGAGGAATAGAAGGAATATTTAGAGATAACTAAGTTCAGATGGAATAATAGGGTCATAGAACCAATATATTTCCCTTTAGAACCATATTTGATGAAGGAGATAATGGGTGAGGATCATAGTTCATCAATATCTATTAATCAAGACAATACGAAGATGTATAGATATTATAAAGAGTGTTTTTGGGGGATTTCAAGAATATAGTAATTGCATACTATATTTCATGGTTATTTGTATGTTAAAAAGGTAGAAAAAATATAAATATATATAAGGGGGTGTTTCAAACATTACCCAAACTATAATAGAAATTGGAAAACATCACCATGTATTTTTTCATTAGACTCCACAACACATCTAAATGGAATAATTCTATATGGGTGATAGTTGATTTCCATATAAATTCAGCACAATTAATTTCCATAATATAAAATCTATCGTGTGATAAACATAATAGGTTATAATATATGTAATTTATATTATTTCATCGTGTATTAATATAAATTGTGTGTAGTAACATTTCAATGATCACCTCAATAATTTAGAGATGTACTCAAAAAAATCTAGATGCCATGTTATGTTTTAGAACATCTTATAATCCTTAGATAGATGGTCATTCTAATAGTACTAGTAATTATCTAGAATTAATTTTCAAATATTCCTTTATATATTTCAATGTTATTTTGGATTAAAATATTTTTTTAGTATAATTTTCATACAACAATAACAATAACTCCATCATTTATACGAATCTTTATGAAGACATACTTGGTAGGAATTATAGAAAATATTTTTACTAAGTAAAATAAGGAAATATATTGTGACCTAATCATGGTAAATAAATAATATATAAAGTTAATTCTATTCAACAACACAAAATAGTATCTCATAATTGACAATTTTGTTTGGGAATAATCGTCCGGATGATATAGAATTTGAATTTAGAGGAATGTATTCCTGTGAATGTCTCCCTAGAAGTGGGTGATGAAATTTGGAAGGATGGAAAATAAATACACAATATATATTTGTCAGTTTGAAATTATTTATTGTATAATTACTTTATATTAGTAATTGGTAGTTCCACTAAATTTTTTTCATGTACCTTATGTGTTTTAATTTCTCTCCTAAGGAAGTACCTAACTGAACCTTCACATGTACTCAAAAAATGTTCTCATACAAATAGATGTAGATTATTCAATTGATGAAAAACTATTAGATATTATTGATTGAATATAGTAATTTCTATAATATAAAACCTCTCAAGATTTCAATGTTTTGCGGTGAAACCACCAATTTGAGGACAATATGTTGGGACCTAAATATGTAATGAGGTAGAAGTATGGCCATATATTTATATAAGAGTGATTTTTTTGTGGGAAAAGTACATTTTATGGCGGGGGTACAACCTAACTCCTTAATATTAGTTTTTGAAACATTTATTTTTAAAAAAATTTATTTTTTTGATATCTTAAATTACATAAAACACTGAATTTAAATGAAAATGAACATTTTTCTATTTTTTTATTTCACGCAATGTATTTTTATCATATTAAATTAATTTAATCACTATTTGTGAATGAATTTAATGAAATTCAATTTTTTTTATTTGACAAAATTTATTAAACCATCACAAAATATTATTCAAGCCATAGCATATGTGTAAATTTTATTTTATGCACAAAAATGTTTTTTTCCAAAAAATATTTTACATATTTTTTAGAATTAAAATAAGAATACATTGTACCATATAGAGGAATTTGATTAAATAAACAGAAATAAACATTTATAATACGGAAGTTCAAATTTGATAAATAGACCCCTCTTATGTTTCATTAAAATGAATTGTAGCTGTGATAAACTTTATCACATAGGTAAATGGTAAATTAGGTGATTCTTGATATAAAATATGTGATGAGTCCATAATTTTTAATCAAAATTATTATTAGTTGGATGTAATTTGAAAATTGACACTATAGTCTTGAAATTGAGTATTTTTTTGGAAACATGCCCATGAAAGTTATATATTATTTAAATAAAATAATGGTACAAAATGTCAATTTCATTTTTTCAATATTCGTTATATGTCTGCATAAGGAAAAAAATTATGTTATGATTAATATAAGTGTTTATTATTAGATTAATTTAATTATTATCATGATAGAAATTTATTTTCATTTTTTAGTAATTATATAATGACATTAAGATTCTATGAACACCAATGTAGTATGTCTTTAATTAATAAGAAATATTAAATATTTGATTAAAAAAATATTCAAAGTGATATAATTAGAGTGAATTAATGTGAACAACATTTTTTGGATATATAGGGAATATTAGAGAGTTTTTAAAGTAATATATTTTAAATAAACCTTTGTATTATGTATTTACGTTTATATTAATTGAATGGTGTCAAAATTGAAAATAATTCTATTTTATCAAAAAATATTTTGTTCAAATGTATAAAAATAATAAAAATTAAATAAGATAACATGGTTATTATATGGTATAGAAAATCATAAATTTGATATTTATGGCCCAATTATTACTTAATAAGTAAAATTACAACCCTTTAATGTTGAAAAAGGTTATGTCATGGTTAAAATTAAAATTGATTAACTAATGGTTATTCAAAATGATATGGTTTCAAATTACACAATAATATATCTAAATTTAAATAGATTTTGTGATTAAAAAAATATATTTCATTATATACTAATACATTTCCAATTAGTGTAATTTTTATTGATAATAAATTTAATATAATCTAATCTTATGAGAAATTTAAAAAGTTCCTGTCTTGACCCATCGCTCGGGCCCGTGCTATCACGACCCCAAGTCCCCTTCCATATGCATGCGGCTGGCGACTATCACTGAAAGGCGTATTCCCTAAAATCGGGAAGGAATTGAATTTATAACATATAATATCATGCAACCAAGAACAGAGCATGATACGAACACGAGTAAAATGAATAGTAAAAACAGAGTGTACAATAAGTAAAAGGGGTCTAGAATAGAAGCTCGACAAGAAAGTACAAGAAAACTAAAAAGTCTAAGAAAACTGGAACAACTCCTGTCAACACCCGCCATGGATCCTACCTGATGGGTAGGTACAGCTCTCGAATGGTCGTCTCTCCGGAATTCCTCATCTAAGGTCCATCCCAAAGCTACCTGCAATCCTGTTACCCTCGTCCTCGGTCAGCGTTATCCGTCGTCTGCACTGAACCCAACAAGTAGCGGGCATTTCCCATGCCGCGGTGAGTATAAAGATACTCAGTAGGGACCCCGAGACCCTCAAGGTCTCTTAATATCTACAATGGATATACCAAAAAACATGAAATCAACTAACAACACTACTTAGGTATATGCCCATACATATACCTAAGTTATCATGTATACCCAAGTCATTCATGAGGAAACACAAGACCCAACTCATAATCCCAAAGCTTAAATATTCCACAAAGGAAGGAATACCACGAATGTAACACTGCAAAGGTAAGTACCACAAAGATAACTCCACACCGAAGAATACCACAATGGCATCACCATGAAGGTACGTACCACAAAGGTATTCCCCACTAGAGAATACCACAAAGGTGTCACCATAAAGGTAATGACTCATCTCACACCAGGTATAACATAGGTACAATAGTAAAGATGATTAGATGTAACTACTGAATCATCTTACCATTTAAGATGCAGACCCACAGAGGATCCTAAATCATCTAACCCACATAAGATCCTAATAAAGAAGACCCACGTAGGATCCTAGTGAAGCAGACCCACATGAGATCCTAGAGTAGTACCACATGGATTATTAGAGCGGATCCAAGTGGAACTCTCAAACAAAGACCCACGTTGGAACCAAAGCATAGACCCACATATGATCTCATAGTACAGACCACACATAGGATCATTTTCTCATGTTACCGCCAGCTACAGGGTTCCCGCACTAAGCTCGCTTGATTCCGAGAGGGTATGCTCCTCAATACATAGTCCGAATACTCCAAAGGTCATAATGTCCCATGATGAAGTATCCCAAAGGAATTCCACATAAAAGTGGTCTCAATGCAACAGATGGTGTGTCGATCGAATGCCCGGTTTGTATGTTATTGGACATTTAGTCCCAAGGGCCCAGTTGGATTCGTGCTCGATCCAACCCGGCTGTACCCCAACATGATCCAAAACACATGTGGGGTATACCAAAAGGACCCTTGACCCATGGTTTTTGGTGCCATAGACATTTCGTCAAATGGACACACATAGCTCAATATATGGTCGAATGAATGAAAAGTGGTCGAAGTTGGTCAGGGTCCGGTCTGACCCAGTTTGACGGACTCAACCCGACCCGGGGCCGACCCTGCTTCCAACATGGCTTGATGGGTCTGGCCTGGCCCGTCAACGTGGCGTAGCACATGGATCATCCCTCTGGGATCACATTTGGCTGGGAGGCCCACCTCCTCCAAGCGGTGCGGTCGCTCACCGCAGCTTCAACGATGGCCGGCAACAAGCATGGCGCCCTCCCCTCACCACCGTGACACAAGGTCATGGCTCCTGCATGTCGGGTGGCGCGAACACACACCAGGCGGTGCGGACATGTGCCGCCATCCCCTTAGCGTGGCCGATCGGAGTGCCAGCCTCCACCTTTTCTCTGTCGTAGCCGATGGGCCACCACACTTCTTTAGTGGTGTAGTCGTGCTGCCGCCTTCGTCACAGCCGGCCGGAGTGCCGGACGCCACTCTCGAGTCGCACCAGTGACATTCTTTATGTCACCAGGTGTTCCCCGGTATCCCATTCTTCATTCCATAGATTTAATCACTTGTATCAAGACATCGCCATCATTTCCAGACCATCAATAAAATCTCAAAGGTTGCATAGAGGTTAGGCCGTGTTCATTTGTCCCACTCTCTCCGAGTTAGAATGATAGCAATCAGATTAGATTTTCTTGAATCATGAATAACGTCAAGAACAAGTAAGTGGTAACCAAATGAAAAATCCCTACATTGAAGGTTCTATAGGTGGAGGTGCGGGGAAGAAGAAGAATTTATTGAAGAGTCGGTGTTCGTTGCTTCCAAAAGGCACTTCCGACCTGACCTTTAGGTTAGTTCCTAGTTCTTCAATTCCAGAGTATGTTCTTCATTGGAGAGGGCATTCTTCGTTGGAGAGGGAAATGTTTCTCCAATGTCCTCCAAGTCTCTCTCCCAATTCTCATTTTCTAACCAATCCACTCAATGGTAAAGAGTATCCAATATAATAGAAATATGTCTATCAACTTAATTCCACATTGACAAAATTAAAGCTGAAAAATTTAATTAACTGTAGGTGGAAAAATTAGTTAAATGGAGAGTTGAAAGGTTTTCTCCCATTAAGATGGGATCAGGTGGTCCCCACCACCAAGATTCAAAATGGGGGTTTTCTAGCCCCGTTGGTCCCCACCTCCATAACTCTAAAAGAGAGGTTTGAAAAATAAAATAAATGTTTGGTCTTTATTTTATTTATAATTACACAAAAAAATAGAAAACTAACATTCCACTCATCCTACAAAGTTGAGGTGAAAGTCTATTTAAACATAAATCGGTGCTGCGAGTTCAACGGTGCCCTCAGATTTCAATTCTGAGCACCGGTTCAAAAGTTACAATAACCCACTCCCACATTTGCTGAACGTACTTAAAAAGGCTCAGAAATTCATTTCGGGCACACCAGGCCTCGGAATCACGCGCCATAAATTTTCACAGACTCATAATATTCCTATATATTTAAAAAAACTACATGGAAATTTATGGGTCTTTATATTCTATCCACTTTAGGGCTTTGCGTCCCCAAAATCCAGATAAAAAAACTAGGAAAATAAGTGGGGGGTACTGAGCACGAATTTGAGCCTCTCGCTCCCATGTGCTCTCTAGTAGGTTTATGTGCTACCAACGTACATGCACTAAAGGAACCGATCTCTCAAGAAGGATCCACTCTTGTTGATCCTCAATCTCTACTTGAAGCTCCGTAATCATTACCCCATAGTCAATGTCCATCTCACTGTGGTTGACAACATGAGATGGGTCATGCAGTTATATCCTCAGTTGGGATATGTGGAAAACATTGTCCACTCGGTGTAACTGAGGTGTAAGAGCTAATCAGTAGACCATATCGCCAACTCTATTGAGGACCTGAAAGGTTCCAATGAACCTCATAGATAACATGAAACCCTAGAAAAATCTATGTAAACCACATCGAGTTTAGACCTATAGAAACATGTGGTCTCCATCATCAAACTCCAGATGTATCCGTCTCCAATCGGCATAAGACTTCTACCTACTCTACACACTCTTCATCCTCTCATGGATGATTTGAACCTTCTTTGTGGTAGCCTATACCATATCTGGTCCCATGAGTGCTGACTCCCATGGGTCAGTCCAACACAAAGGTGATCAACAAGGTCTTTCGTACAATGCCTCGAAAGGTGCCATCCAAACGGTGGAGTGATAGCTGTTGTTGTATGAAAACTCCACCAAGGGAAAATGATACTCCCAATTGAGACCAAAGTCAAGGATGCAAGCACACAACATGTCCTCGAGGGTCTAAATGGTCTGCTCAGCCTGGCCATCCTTCTAAGAATGGAAGGCGGTGCTCAAACAAAGCTGCATCCTGAAAGCCTCCTCCAACCCCTTCTATAGTAGGGAAGTGAAATGTGCATCACGATCGGAGACAATCATCGAGGGAACTCAATGTAGCCGCACATTCTTTTTAACATAGAGTTATCCCTATCTCTCTACTGAACCCAACTCTCTAATCGATAGTATGTGGGCCGACATGGAGAGTCGGTTGACGATCACCTCGATAGAATCATGAACCTTGGATGTACATGGATGTCATGTCACGAAGTCCATGGATATCCCATCCCACTTCCACTCTGGGACCACCAAAGGCTGAACTAATCCTGATGGTTCCTCATGCTCCACCTTCACTGGTTGAAAAGTGAGGCACTAAGAGAGAAACTATTATACTTTTTTCTTCATTTCTGGCCACCAGTGCTATCGTCGGAGGTCCCGGTACATCTTCTCCACTCCTGGATGTACCGCTAGAGGTGATTTGTGGAACTCCTTCAACACATCCTCTTGAAGTGACACTGGAACCATGGTACGTCCTATGAAGAGGATGAAGTGCTCCCCACCTTTAGAAAATCCATCTGGTGTGTGACTTGAAGCTATCTGAACATGTCGTGCATCATAGTCAGTGTCTCTACGTAGTGCCTCCCTAACTCGATGAAGAAGTGGGGGAGTGACTGTAAGAGATTGAAGAAAAGATTCTCTATCTTGATCCACAAAGGATATATGCAAAGCCACCAACTGCTCTATCACCTCACCAAGTAGATGTATACCAGATCTCTTATTGAGTGCATCTGCTACAACATTATCCTTCCTAAGAGTATAGACTATCTCGAAGTCATTGTTCTAGAGGAACTCATGCCAACGTCACTGTCTCAGGTTCAGGTCCTCATTTGAGATGATATACCTGAGACTCTTGTGATCAGAGTAGACTATAAAATGTTCTCCCATCAAGTAATGTCACCACATCTTCAAGGTGAAGACCACTACTGCTCACTACATGTCATGGGTAACATAGTTATGCTCATGTTGTCTCAACTGTCAAGAACCATATGTAGTAACTACTCACTCCTACATCAGGACACATTTGAGCCGGGACACTGATGCGTCGTAGTAGACTATGTACCCAATGCGCTTCTCTAGAAGCCTCAAGATGGGAGAACTAGTCAGATTCTACCTCAGCTCTTGAAAACTCCACTAGCATCTCTCCGACCACATAAAGTGTTTCCCATTCTTCATCAATGATGATAATGTGGATGAAACTCTAGAGAAATATGGAACAAATCTCTGGTAGTATCCGCCCAAACCCAGAAAACTTTATACCTCTGTCACACTCCTAGATAGCTCCCAAACAAGTACCTCCTCAATCATCACTGGATCCACCGCAACTCCGGACTCTGATGACATGACACAGAAAGTGAACCAATTGGATCCAGAACTGTCACTTGGTGAGCTTAATATAAACATGGTGCTCTCAGAGAGTGTCCAGAACTACCTTCAAATGATTGGCATGCTCCTACTCTGTAGCTGAGTAGATCAGAATGTCCCCGATGTAGACAACTACAACGCAATCAAGGTATGGATGGACGATCCTATTCATGAGTCCCATGAACACTTCTAGATAATTGTTCACACTGAACAACAAGACCAAAACACATAATGGCTATACCGACATCTGAAAGTCATCTTCTACACATCCTCTTCTCATACTCTATGTTGGTGATAGCCTGACCTGAGGTCTATCTTCGAGAACGACTATGCTCTCTTCAACTGATCAAAGAGTTCATCAATCCATGGAAGTGGGTACTTGTTCTTCAAGGTCACCAAGTTCAGGCACTGATAGTACAAACAAAGTCTCAAGCTCCCATCCGCCTTCTTGTCGAACAATATCAGGGCTGCCCAAGGAGAAAAACTAGGTTAGATAAACCCCTTCTCCTGTAGGCCCCCTAGCTATACCTGCTGCTCATGAAGCTCCTAATGAGCCATCAGATATACTGGTGTATATATCAGTTTCATCCCGGGGTACAAGACAATGTAGAATTACACCTATCAAGGAGGATTTAAACCATGAACATCCTAAGGGAATCCATCCATGTACTGGTCCTCCACTACAGGATAGCTCGGACTCTCCACAACAACCGCTCTGAGGGTAAGGCTAGCCAGCTGATTTGTGATTGGTTGCACTCTCCTCTGGGTAAGTCCATCATGTTCTTCAGAGGATACCTTCTCTCTGGTGATGGTAAACCTAGTCTCATCCATGAATACACACATCAATTTTTGTATAATACAGTCAATCTGAGCATAGAATGTAGATAACCGGTATATACCCAAGATGATGTCGTAAGGCCTCGACACTGCTTCTAGGAGATCCCATCCAAAGCTCTCACCTCCTAAAGTAAGATCACACTACCGATACTAGTTTGTAATCATCTAATATCCTTTTATAGTATTCTTTATCCATAAGGATCAAGCCAATGACTCCATCAAAATCTCCGAGCTCCGAACGAGGGATGTGGAAATAAAAGAATGACTGGAGCCTATGTCTATAAGTACTGCATATATGGTGGAGTAGACATAGATCATACCACGTATCATCTCTGGAGCACCGTGGTTATAGACCTTAGCTGCCTCGAGCTGAAATTTCCCCTATCTACCTGATCCCTGTGGTAGGTGTGGGCCACCTGGTGGTGCTGGTGGTAACACCTCAAATTGTCACCCACCGCCAGCTGCACGACCATCTCCTTTGCCACATTATCCTGCTCCCTGCAGACCTCCTCTGTCAAACCTCTGTCTCTGTTTGGGAGGTCCTTCGACCGTCAGCTGATTTTCTGTATTGTGGGTTGGACAGTCACGATCCATGTGACCTTACCTTCCACATTTGTAACACTTCCTTCTCCTCGCGTTACAAGCTCTCACTCTAGTGCCCAGCACAAATGACCCTAAATCCTTCAGTCATCCACATGTAGGTCTGGTCCTCCTGGAGCTCTATGAAATCTATCTACTTCCAGATGCAGAAGACTCCACTATGTGCCACTCGGTGGTGGGTCTTGATGATGGTGACTGCTCATCAAGAAAACTCTCCACTAAGATTGCTCTCTCTAACACCCTAACTTGAGTGAGGATGCTGAGAGAAACCATCGAAGCCCTGATATCTCGCATGAGTTCCTGCATGAATGTCCGGTCCCTGAAGAATGGGTCCCGCACCATATCGGAGGAGTAGCGTGAGAGGTCGGTGAACCTCATTGAGTACTGGGCCACAGTCATGCTTAACTTCTGTAGAAAAAGAATATCCTAAATGCGCAATGCGTGAAGGGTCACTGGGACACACTTTCCTGAAACAGGCTCTCAAATTCTGGCAAGATAATTGCCACCTCGATGTGAACATGGAGCATCATGCTCCAACATCTGCCTACTGCTTCCTATAGAAGACTGGTGGTAAGGATAACTGTGAGATCAGATAGTGTCCCAACTAGTCGGAAGACACTCACCATAGCCTCCAGCCAATCCTCAACCTCATGTGGGACTCTCTCTCTCCCCTAAACATGGGTGGCCTCTGGTGCTAGAACTCGTGCAACGCGCTCAAGTAGCCTACACTCTCTGCTGCTGGGGATAGTGACATCGGTGGCCCCACGGGTAATTGTACCACTGGTTCCCCTACTGAAATAGGGCCTTACACCAAGGCCTCATTGGTCGGTGGGTATCATCGCCTACTATACATGAAACCCTAGTTGGATGTCTGTCTAGAGGAATCCTGAAAGGAAATATGTCCATGACAGTCAATAAGCTATACCAAGGGAGGTGACATAAGAAATCACAAAGAAAACTTTTTGAAACACACAAAAAATCAATGTTTTCGTTCACTGGGTCAGAAATCAGATGTTAGGATCCTGGTGTATGTATAAATCAGCTACCACACCAACACTAGATTCCTTAAATAGATAACCACACTCATAACACTTAACACCATTGCTGTTAAAAGATCAGAGTCCAATGTTCAACTATAGAACCGAATCTTCTGATACCAATTGGTCATGACCCATCCCCTAGGCCTGAGCCATGACTACCCCAAGCCCGCCTTCCATAGGCCAGGGGCTAGCGACTAGCACTGAAAGGCGTATTCACAAAAACCGAGATGGCATTGCCTTTAAAACATGTAAACTCATGCAACCAAGCACACAACAAGATAGGAATATGAGTAAACTGAATTATAAAAAGTTCATGTATAGTAAGTAAAAGGGGGCCAGAATACAAGCCCAACTATAATGTATAAGAAAAATTAAAAGTACAAGTAAACTAGAATACCTCTAATAAACACCCACCAAGGATCCTACCTCAAGGGTTGGTACAACACTCGAATGGTCGTCTATGTGGTACGCCTCAACTAAGGTCCACCCCTAGCTACCTTCTGTCCTAGTACCCTCATCATTAGTCAGCGTTGTCCGTCATATTCACCAACCACAACAAGGTGTGGGAATAGCCCGTGCAGTGGTTAGAATAACGATACTCAATAGGGACCCCAAGACCCTCAAGGTCTCTCAAAATCCACAAAGGATAAACCACAAAGAAGGAAATCATCTGACAACCCTACTTTGGTATATTCCCATACATATACCTAAGATATCAAGTATACCCGTCTCATTAATGTGGAAACACAAGGCCAAACTCATTATCACAAATCTCAACTATTGCATGAAGGAATTAATACCATGAAGATAACACCACAAAGGTAAGTACCACAAAGGGAATGCCCCACAGAAGAATATCACAAAGGTATCGCCATGAAGTTATGTACCACAAAGGTACGCCACCCAGAAGAAAACAACAGAGGTTAAGGAATCATCTCACACCAGGTATAACATAGGTACTGTAGTAAGGATGATTAGATGTAACTATTGAATCATCTTACTCTATTAAGAGGAATAACCACGTAGGATCCTAAATCATCAGACCCACGTAAAATCCTAATACAGTATACCCACATAGGATCCTAGTAAAGTAGACCCATGTAGGATCCTAGAGTTGTCCCACATGGAATCCAAGAGCAGATCCAAGTGGAACTATCGAACATAGGCCCATGTAGGATCCCAAATCCCATACCCACATAGGATCATTTTCTCATGTTACATCTACCTATAGGGTTACCGCACTAAGATCCATTGATTCTAGGAAGGTCCGCACCTCAAGCCAGAGGTCGAATAATCCAACAACCACAAAGTCCCTAGAATAAGTATCCCAAATGACCTCCACGTAAAAGGGGTCTCAACTCAAGAGATGGTGCGTTAATCAGATGATTGGTCTATAAGTTACTAGCCTTTTAGTCCCAAGGGCCCGGTTAGATTAGTTCATGATCTAACCTGGACATACCCCAATATTATCTAAAACTAATGTGGGGTATACCAAAATGACCATCTTGATCCCAGGTTTCTATCACCATAGATGGTTCGTCAAATGGGTGCCCATAGCTCAAGATATGGCTGAAATAATGCAAAGGGGTAAAAGTCGGTCCGGGTCAGGTCTGACCCAGTCCGACCGACCCGTCCCTACATGGGTCCGGCCCTAGGTCCGAACCAGCCTCACCTAGGTCTGGCCCACTAGGCTCACGGCTGGCCGGATGACCATCCTCCTTCGTGCAGTGCGGTCGCGCGACGTGGAATCACTTGTGGCCGGCAGCAATCTGACTGCCCTCCCCTCGCCGCTGTGACACAAGGCCGCGACTCCTGCATGTCGGGCTGCGTAGATGCGTGCTGCCATCTACTTTGCTCGGCTGGCTAGAGTTCTGGCCGCCCCCTTGCTCTGCCATGGCCAACGAGCCATGACCCTTCTCCCGAGGTGCAGTCGCCCTGCTGCATTCATCGCAGCCGGCTGGAGTGCGGGCCACAGCTCCCAAGTCCCACTAGTGATGTTCATCGGGTCACCAGGTGCACCCCAGTGGCACGTTCATCATTCTGAATATTTCCAAACCTATCTCGGGACATCTCTATAATTTGAATCCCATCAAAAAAATTACAAAGGTTGCGGGGATGTCGGGTCGTCTTCATTTAGACTACTCTCTCTGCATTAGAACGATAACAACAAGCTTATTTAATCTTGAATCTTGAAGAACATAAAGAATGGGTAAGAGGTAATCAAAACAAAAATCTTTACCTTGAAGGTTCCGTAAGTGGAGGTGCGAGGAATAAGACGATGTCGTTGAACAGTTGTTTTTTGTTGCTTCCACAAGGCGCTTCCGATCCTGGCTTGGGGATGGTTCCTCATTCTTCGATTCCAGAGTATGTTCTTCATTGGAGATGGCGGTCTTCATTGGAGAGGGATATGTTTCTCCAATGTCCTCCAAGGATATCTCTCAATTATACATTTCCAAACAATCCTCTCAAACGTAAAAAGGAGCCAATATAATAGAAATAATTCAATCATTTTAATTCCTTGTTGGCACAATTAATGCTGACACATTTAATTAATTGTAGCTGGCTCAATTAATTATATGGAGATTTGAAATGTTTCCCCCCATTAAAAGGGGTTCGGGTGGTCCCCACCACCATGATTGAAAATTGGGGTTTTATAGCCCCTGTGGTCCCCAACACCATTACTCTAAAAAATAGGTTTCAAGAATAAAATAAAATTTTGATCTTTATTTAATTTTTTATTTACACGAAAAAAATAAAAAAATAAATTTCACCCTCATCCATATGCAGTCTAGGTGAAAGTATCCTTAAACGTATATCGGTGCTGCGAGGTTAAAATTTCCCTCAGATTTCAATTTCGAGCACCAGTTAAAAAGTTACAAAAACCCACTCACACGTTTGCTGAACGTACATAAAAAAGATCAGAAATTCATTCCAGGCACACCGGGCCTCAGAATCGCACGCCGTCAATTTTCACGGACTCGTATAATTCCTATATAGTTAAAAGAATTACATGGAAATTTTTGGGTCTTTATAGTTCCCTTCACCTCAATTATAAAAGTACTCCTCCTCCCTGAGTTACTTACATTAAATTGATTATTATAGATTTCTAGAAACCTACTGTTTTCTCTTATCAACTACCCTATACACATATTAGAGGTTTTAGTCATCTAGACAGACCATCTGAAGGGTCCTTTATGGGTGATTTAATGAATTTATTTCTATGAAGAGGTAACCACCCAAATTGATCACTTTATATTATACACATATTTAGCTCCTAAAAATAAATTGAATCTCTCATTAAATAAAAAACTATGCAAAATAAATTATATAAAGTGTTATTTTGATTATTGACAACCATTATACAACCTATTTCCCATCAACGAATAGTGAATTTATCGCTCCCGAAAACATACAACATACCATCCCCAGATAGTGATGTAATTAATTTATAATAAACATATTTTATGAATGGGTATAATTAGTATTTTAAGGATTATATGAAAAAATTGAGAAAATAATCCTTTTTAATAATAATATCATATCTACTTTTTTACCATACAATCCTTTGTTAAATGATAATGTCGCTCTTGTGTACATTTGGATGAAGTGATTTTATTCATTTTTCAATTTATGTTTAATTGTATGGTAATGATAACGAATTTTATGAGTATATATGAAATATATGATATAATAATTTTTTGTTAAATGTGAATTAATATTTACATCTCTTTCGTTCCATTATTTGAAAATGGAAAACAACATTCATGCATACGTATGACCTATCTTTTCATAGATGTTGCAATTCATTTTATTGTCTACAAATCATATGGATGACTATAAATATTTATATAATTAATATATATGAAATTTATATTACGAATAAAATTGTAGAGATGTTGGAACGAAGATAATTGTACAAGGAATATAATTAGTGACATGAAATACTGATGAAAAAAAAAATTTAACACCATGAAATAATAATATTTAATAAGGGATTATTTAAAAATAGATGTGTTGAAATGTTAAAAAAGGATAATATATAATATTAGTAGTATAAAAAATATGGTTATATTTTTCTTGAATAAATTCAAATTTTTTATACAGGAGGATGGAGTAATTTTGAAGCCTATAAATCTCAAGGTGATGGACTATTTCACAATCTAATCAATATTTAGCATATTTTATGTTTTAGTCTCCACTGGAGAGTATTTATCATCCATATCCATGTTTTCTGAAAATTCATCCATATTTAACTATTATCCTATTAATACTTTTAGTTTTTTTACTCATTTTTTACTTGTTTAAAAATTGGTTTAAATCAAACTTTTATTGTTTTCAGAATGAGGTACTTTGTGAATTTATCAACAAAATGATAGAAGATTTTTTTTAACATATACATTATAAAATATTTCCTTCCATTAGGACTAAATTTTTATTCAGAGATACATTTATAGTTTTACATGGTTCTTTTGAAATAATTTTTTCCCTTTATAGTTGTGCATATTTTTTAAGAGAAATTATTTTGTAATGGAAATGTTATTTTTCCCAAGAAATATTCCAAGTTTTCTATAAAATTTAATTCCTATCTAAGATAACATTATTTCATGTTGTATATAATTTTTTTGATATGATAAAAGGATTCCACGAATCATTTGGAATGTTTTTGTTTATGATGTAAAAATGAAATACTTGTGAATCTCATTTAATTTCCACATGTTCTCCTCTGATGAAATGTTTATAAACTTATTTTTTTGAATATATTTTGATATTATGAGTGTTTTATTATCTTTAATATCATATATTTATTATTTTCATCATATAACATGTTAGACCAATATATCGATCCAATTAACATGTTTAATATTGATATCTCATGAAGTTAACATGAATATAATTGGGAGTGAATCCATTTATGGGACTTTATCCACTATGATAGTTATCAAAGAAAACCTTGAGTACTAAAATGTTTTTCATAGTGAATCCATTCTATTATGATATTCTTAGAAATGATCATTTAGTACTATTGGAACTATTTTCTATGTAATGTGTATGCCAAATTTCATTGTATTATGCCTCTATTATGATCTCATGGTTCATGGTCTTTTTATTTCATTATGATTCGTGTATTTTGAACTGCTAATATTTGTCTAATGACATAATATTATAATCATTGAAATGAAAGGCATTCTTTTCAAATGTTAACATAATATTTTTCAACTCTTATGATAATTTTAGCCGTATGTGATCACTGATATCCCACTTATATAACCTTAATGAGCATTTGATAACACCCTTTTCGTATGTGTCTTATCTAATGGTTCTGAAGAAATTTATCAAGGATGATATGTGTAAAAAATTTATCAATTATGAAAAAATTATTTGTAGATTATATAGATATAATATTAACTGGTTGTTTATTTATCCAATCCTCCAATGATTCTTAGCCGAAAATAATTCAATCAAGGATAATAATATTACGTAATGAAAATCCATATATTCATATGTAGTATCTATGTATGAAATGAATGGAAGACTCTATGTCTAAGGGAATATTTGACACTTGGAACCCATTTATTTGTTTCCATTTCTTCTTACCTAGTCCTCATATATAAAAAGTTATATTCGGGGATCCTCTTTGGTGATTTTGGAATATCCCCTCTGATTTATTGGGTGTGTCATGTATCATTCATTAATATTGAACAATCATGGTATGTTTTATAATTTAATTCCCTAAATCTAATCCTTAATCCTTTGTTTCTTAGTTTCTATTGAGTGAACCATAATTTTCATTTTTTTAGAAAATTTTGGATATTCAATGATTTTTCTTGGTTTGGGTGGTGAATCTTAGTTATTTAACTTTACATTAATTTAGATAAGATGTTATTACCATACTAATACATTTATTTTTAATTTAGTGATTTTAATTGAAAACTAGTGAATGAGTATCCTTTTGGGACCTATTTTGTTGGAATCAAAATGAGTGGGTGATGTATTTATTGGTGTATTTGGTCCCTTGGATGGGGATTGTGTGTGGTGTAACCAGAAAATAATGATTTTATGACATAGAAAAGGTATGCAGTTAGGGTTTTATATGTTGGTAAATTGGATTTAAATAAGCATTTCTAGCTTGGTTGAGGATTGGGTGAAAGTGTTTAATGATATAGGATTCCAGGAAGTGAATACGGGTGTTTGCGTTCCATAGAAATATTGAATGAGGAAATTTTTCTATTGATAATGGTCGGACTATCCTCTTGCATTTTTTATCATGGAATGTGACATTTTAGTTTGGAAAAGATTTAGAATAATGTTTCATTATGATATTTTGTTCCATGAGATGATGTATGATAAAAATTGTTGATATATATTATCCTGAGGTGTGGTTTTAGGATGACCATGATCATGATCTTCTGATTATATTGAGATGATGATGGCCACCATGGGTGAGAAATCAAGCCGAGTTATAGTTATGTGATGTTTCCCTTCCTTTTGTGTTTTTTATTTCAATTTTTTTTTGGTTTTCTTATGGTTCATTAGAAATTATATTATTGTTCAGGGATGGGTTCATGTGTATGATAACCACCCTTGACCATGCAGGGATGTTTTAGTTATATTCACCTATCCTCTTTTGAACATTCTTTTATTGGTTGATGTAATTGTAATCACCACTCTATGTGTGAAAGAATGGGTTGGGGTGCTTGACTATGAACACCCTAATAATGATGGGATGAGTTAGTCTTCTTGATGAGGTCATGAACAGATTTATGAGAGTGGTTTATGCATTCTATAAATTATTTTTTTTCAAAAACCCATTCCTTCTAAAATTGACCAAAATCAGGTTGGTTTGTTGATCATCATATCCTTGTTACCACATAATTATTATATGGTCTTTATGATTATTTATGTTTACTTTCTATCATCACATACATTTTTATATGAACAATACACTTTTTATAAGGTTGTGTTGGTGGTGTTATAATGGGTTTATACTTACACCATGAATGGGAATATAATTTAATGTGTATTATTTATAGTTAGTGATTTAAAAGAGAGCAATGGTTCTAATTTTGGTAGATTTGCTGGAAGAGTAGGTTTGTTGAGAGATATAGAGATTTACTATAGGGTTATTTTTTCAAATTCTTATTAATTTATCTTACCCTTTAATATTGATCCATTAGATTTTACGTATGCGTATATTTTCTTTTGTAGTTTATATACTGGTCATTTTATGCCTTTATTTATAGCATGTTATGTTATTGATATCTACTATACATTTTATAAGTGTTGTTTTCTCTAAATATTTTTTCCTGATTTGTACTCTAATTTGTTAGATGTTACCCTAGGAATAATCTCCCTAGTGTGATATTTATATCCTTATTACCAGTCAACAACCCCTTATATATGAGGGGGAATGCATGAGGTCATGTCGTACATTATCCCTTCTTGGGTGATCTTGTACAGGATGCAATAAAATGGTATAAGATCCCCATTTTCACAGACATACAATTTAGGGAATATTAGAAATGAGAAAGGATGTTATCATTACATGGTATGAAAATCATTCCTTGGTGTAGCTAACTTATGTACAATGATATTATATATTACCAGAGGTGGGATTTATGTTTTGATTTGTGATGTTTCTTTTAAATTGACCTCGGGTAATGTTTTTTTATCAGTGTTTATGATTTATTTGATTTTCTATTGACCCCATTGACATGAGTGTCCACTTTAATACATAAAATATTTTATAAAGGTTCATATTTCAAGATATTTGTTTAATATTATTTATATTTTATTAAATTAATTAAATCATAGTAATAATATATTTCGTGTTCAACTAATAAAATATTAGTGACATTCAAATAATTAAAACTAGGAATGAGGTGATTTTGTTATGTACATATGACTATGATTAATGTAATGGTTTAAATTATATAGAGTCAATCCTTGAGTTGGATTTAATTATTATTTTTTGTATTTATTTAATTATCATTCCATGTGATTTTAATGTTTTAAGGGAAATTCAATTAACATAAAACATTTAAATGATATATCAATGTGATCTTGGTTTCGAAAGGGTTTTTTTCCATAGCAAGTGTTTTTGGATATTGTTTAAATGGATTATTTCGAATGGAATTTGATATTTTAATGGTATTTAGCCTCATTTAGACCATAAATTATGTGGGGTTTTTATTTTTTAATGGAATTGTGTTAAATGAGGGAAATTGTTTATTTTTATCATGTTAATTGAAATATATTTCAATTTTCAAAATGGTTTCACTATGGTTACCTACATGTGTTAGAAGAATAATTGGTTACAATTAATATTTTTAAAGGTGAAAATGATTTTATATTATGAGATGAGATTTTAGTGAACCACATTTGGAACTACTTAACTGTGTTTTTTGGTGTGCATATAAGAGACCCCATTGAATCCTCATGATTATTATGATTTATGTGGATTATAGAACAAACGGGAATATTGTAATTTATATTTTATGGATATCATAAATTTTATTAATATCATATATTTATGGGTTGTCTTATAATATATTGGATGGTTTTTCTTAGTTCATGGTTAATTATAGGCATCTTAATGTGGATAAGTTGTATTGAGATTTTTACTTGTGACGACAATCACATTTTCTTTAGAGTGAGCGTAGATGATGTTTGAGAATTTTTATCCATATAATCCCCTCATCTTGAAGTGGATCCTATTTTGATTAAGTTAGTGATGTGTGATTTTTTCGATAACCACATGACTTAGAAGGGTGTATTTTTAGTTCTTCCAAACACCATTTATTTGTGTATCTACATGTGTGTGATCAGATAATGTTAGTGTATAATAAATAATTGCACTTATAAACATTGGTTCTATACCAATTATTGGGATTTAAGTGATTTATAGAACTTTAGGGGTATGTGAGGGGTTATTATTATTACCATGAGTTGTAAGTGAGTGGTAAGCATATAATGTTAGGGTGTATTTTTGAGTGACCTTAGTTTCGTAGAGATTAGGAGGAGATTATCCACTGATATGAGATCAAGGATCAAGAGTTTTTATGTGATGTTTCATTTTTTTGATAAACATGATATCCATGAGTTATTTGTGAGAGATGCATTATAATTGTAGTAAGACATGAGAAATTAGAAATATAAAATTCATAAGGTGAGGCCTCAAGGTGTCAGTAAAGAAATGTACACTTGGTACTAGTTTTTCAGTATATAAAAACTATCATGAGGATGTTAACAGGATGTGATGATTTAGGAAACTATGGAATTCCAATCGAGGGTGTGTGATGTACCTAAATTTTTTTCAGTTAGTAGAAATAATGCACACCTTCTTGGAAGTTTTACTTGTCAGCAAGAATGTCAATGTTCGAATGAAATTGATGTGGGTTATCCAATGTTTCTTGGTGATAACCTCATTCCCTTGGTTCACATATGAAGCGATGTGTGGGTGAAACTATCCCTTGGGTTAAGGCAGTTTGTGTGGTTACATACATGAAAATGAAAGAGCTCGACTAGTAAATTAATTATACTCATGTATGAGTATCGATCAGAAAAGACCATGTGCGATATGGTGACTATAAAAAGTGGCTAAATTCATGTAATATTATAGTGGTTTTCATTGGATGGTACCCATGTTTATATGTTTATGTGTTTGGTGAACCATAATTTGTGATGGGTTTTTTGGGTGTACATCAATTCATTACATGGTTTTAGTGTAGAACCATGATTTGTCATGTGTTTTACGGATGAATCATGTGATTAATAGAGTAGAGGTTTCATTCTGGGGAATGAAACTTTGGGGAAGGTATAAAATTCAGTTTCATCGTTTGGGTGCAGTATGGGACTCAATGCTTAAGGTCATTGATAAGAATAATGAGTTAGAGGTAGTCAAATATTTTGGAGATTACAGTTTGTATTTTTTTGCAGAAGTGAGTATGGTATTTGAGGAATAGTAGAACCCCTCATTGAAAACTGTGTTTTTATCAACATCTCTAGGAAATGATATAGGATCTAGAGTTTTATGTTCATCATCGTAGTTGTATTTTTTGATAGAGACACCTAGGGATGTTTATAGTGGTTGTAAATTTACTAAAGCTAGATTTTTTAATACCCATTGAATTTTAAGGTTAGTTACGAGTTATAATTTAACCTTGGATAAGTGTATCATAGTCATATTTGGATTTTTTGTGTGAGAGGATGACATAATATTGGGTTCATGAGGACCGAGATAGACAAGAAAATATCTAGAATATGCATGTATGATTTAATGGTATGAATCAAGCATCCTAATTTGAATATGTTAATCAAGTCCCCATTTGATTTTCTTGTATACTAACACATTAATAAATATGGTTGAACATAGTGAACAACTTCTGATCTACTTTTGGGGGAAAATACCCGTTTCCCTTTTGAAACACCATATTTTCTCCCTTTTCTCTTTTTTTAACCATATTATGAACCAAGAAACATGATGGGATATTAATTAGTGATTTTTTATTTCCAATATAATTTTTTGGGATTTTCAATTCCTATTCATTGTGATTGGTCCCTCTAGGTAAATCTAACCCTGTTATACCCTAAACCCTACACTTCATCCTTTATTTCCTATCATCAATTATGTAAACCCTAATTTGAGAGATAAATAGATTAATTTAGTGAAATATATCATTTTTATTGTTTATTGTGAGGATTATTCGTGATTTAGTTTCACTGTGTCTAAGGTAGGATGTCATTACTATGCTACCTCATTTATATAAAATTTTATGCCTTGGTTTTATATTGATTGATTATGTTTCCCTATGTGGTCTATGATTTTGGTTTCAATGAGGGTGTATGAGGAATTCATCAATGTATATATTCAATTAAAGCGTATTGTGAGTGGTGTACCTTGAAAATGAAAAATTCAATCCTAACAAGGTATACAGGTTGGGATTTCCACTAAGGTAAATGAGCATGGAACGAATTGATTGGGCCCTGTTGAGGATAATGTGGAAGATATAAATGATACAGGGGTTTGGGTAGTTAATTTTATTGGTTCTTTTCCATGAAACCATTAAACAAGATCCTTAGTCTAGTGATAAATTTATGATTTTTACTAGGATGTTTTACTTTGGGAAGTATTGGTTGGGTTTAGAAAGGGATTGAATGTAACAACCCAAGTATTTATAGAATAATACTTTTTTATTTATATTAATAGTTATGGATAATAAATTAATATTACGTTAAATAGAAAACTTTTTTTGATAGCATACTGAATATACAAAAATAGCTTTCTTTGGAATCTTATGTTCCACACAACTTTGAGTTATACTACAAAATAATATAATATAATTATTATCATAGATGGTAGTTAACACATAGTCTTTTTAATGGTGGTAAAGAACATAAATAACTATATTATGATTAGAAATTTTTGATAAATGTGTTTAAACTTATCTAATATATTTTAGAGGCTTAAAATTAGAATTAATCCGATTATAAGCATGAAATACACTAATATTCTTTAAAAGGTCGATTTACCACCTTTTGATGGGGAACCATTTTTAAATTTAGTTGTTGTAACTTTTTTATGTTTAATTTCCAAAAAAAACTTTATATTTAGAATCAAGACATCAAAATTTTACATTTGGGAAATTTTTGGTATTTTTCTGATAATGTTCATTTTTAATGAACAGTGAAAAATACAGCAGTTTATGTCAAAACCGTCTTTTCTTAAAATTCGTTTATTTTGATTACATTGTCTTTATAAGTGAGTTTAATGAGTAATTAGATTATATTTATATCATTTAAACCATTTATGGACCTTTTTTTATTTCACTTTGAAATTGGAAATAAAAATATGTTAATCTGTTGGTAGTTTTTACTTCTTTAAAACTTGTCTTTTGGTTTTGACAATGAGAATTAATTTTAAATTAATTTCTAAAACATATATGTTTTTAATTTGGAAATATTAAAAACATATTTTGAATCATGAGGGAATTTTTTTTAAATGGGCACCTTTTATTTTAGACTATGAATAGTAACTTTAGTAAATATTTTATTTACTATGGTTAAAGGATAAATCTAGTAAATAAGGGTAAAAAATAACATTATAATAATATTAAATTACCCTAAAAAATCTACTAACTCTATTGGATGAGATATTCTAACAATTTTTAACCTTTTTTTGATTTTAGGACCACATAGAGCCACTTTTTTTTGAAAATAACATTTAATTACAGTTAATTTAAAGTTAAGGAAAATAAATCCTAAACATGTATCTTTTATTACAACAATTTTGATATAGGGTTATATAAGTGATATCTTTATATATAAATATTAATTAGAAAAATAATAATATTTCCTATATCATGGTATTTTATTTGTATTTTTTCAACATCAAATGAATAAATTTATATATGACACAATGGTGATGTAATGATTACCTTATTAGTGAAATATTTAAATAAAAGAGATTATACATATTTAAATAAATTTATTTATAAAATTTTTATGCTATACACTAATTGTATAGATTATTATAACATTATATATTTTAATTAATTAATATTTTCCTAATTAATCAAGTTGTTTGGGATTTTTAAACAGTCATGATATGAATAGTGTAAAAATTGACATAAATGATGTTTTAAATAAATTAATATTTTATTAAATGATATAATAGTCTGAAAAATATTTTATTCAGTAAAATTACATATATGATGTTTCAAATGTCATTAATGATTCATTTTTGGGTCTATTGGATTTTTATAGTAACTCTGGTAACTATATATTATGAATATACAAGAATACATGGTAAAAGTTAAATCAATTTACAAATGGTTTAAGCTAAAAGATATGGTCAATTATGTGACTTAACATGTCTAAAATATATTTTGTTAGAGGATTTCAACCCATCCTCATCTGATATTCAATATATATCACTTTTTTATATTATAATTCGGAAATTAATTAATAATAAATTAATATTTCAAACTTTCTGAAAGATCCTCTCCTCCCTCTTATAAAAGGAAAACACCTCTAACCCTTACTGACACATATCAAGCCCCCTTTTCTCGTCTAGAATCTGCCAAAATAAGATCCCAACACCCCTATCTTACTCTTAGAAGCCTTACTTTGGAAAGAAGGCAATTAACGAAGGAATCTTATCATAAATTCAAAGGAGTTACCTGATTTGAGGTAATGTCTTCTCTCAAGATCCTTAAATTTATATTCCTTTTCCAACCCTCTAAAAAATATTTATTAAATTATTTTATAAAAAACCAGAATTTTCAATATAATAGGTTGTTTTTATGAGAATTATTTGATCTACTCTTACACACCTATGTTTAATGGTTATAGAACATTCTATTTCTATGGATGACGAACTACTGCCTCACGAAACATGACTGTTCAATATTCTCCTAAAAACTATTATGGTAGACATTATGATGGAACTATAATTATATATTATATTTATGATATTTATTTTATCAATATTCTTCTTTAATTCTCATTTAGAACAATCATTTATGATTTTCATGTTATATAAATACGATTATTTCATTTGAGGAAATCCAGACTACCACCCCCTAAAAGAGATATGACTCATTAATGCCATACATGGATCCTATAAAGGATGGATAAAATGAACCAATATATGATATTATAATGGAACTATAAGATACCTATTTATAATTTAGATTTAATTCCATTTAATATGAAAAATAAATGAAAGTAGTATTCACAAGTACGTACGACTTACTATCTCCATGAAGGGTACATTTGATTTCTTATATCCAATTAATATGGAATATTTTAAAGACATATATACCGGATATATATGATATATATGATACCTAAATCAGGAATATCATTCTGGAGGTAATTTACTTTTTACCACATAGACAATTTGAAATTATAACAAGTCATTTTTGAATCATGTTTCGAACATCGGTAAAATGTCCGATATGAACTAAAATAGTTAAGTAATTGTTATTGCTGGGTAATAAGTGATATAAAAGGAATAATAAAAATTAAAAAGGTTCTGATGCAAGAAGAAATTAACATAATTTTATTATTAATGAAGAACAAGGACCATATTTTACAAGTTGGACTCGGGGTAAGGGACTTCGTCTCAATCTCCTTTCATTAAGGCATATTTTGATAATATATACATCCTTCTTTTATACGGTGTATAATAATACCCATTGAATTTTACATTCATTCAATGGTAATATTTTTTCTATTAATCATTTTACTCAAGGACCAAAGGTATGTTTTTAACGTATGCGTCGATAATGACCTCTCCACCACCATAATCATTATTTTGCTTTCCCTATAAGCCTTAATGTTTCTAAAAGGAAAAAAACCCCTTATTCCATTTTTGGATTTTTTGGAATTGAAAATTGTTTTTGAAATGGATTGAGTATTTCAATATCCTGAAATTATTTCTTGGGATTTCAAATGAAATGTTATTTTTTAAATTTACATATTTTCAATACTTTATGTGTTATGATTATATAATAGTACTTGGACATCTGGTGGGTGGTTACATGATAAACCAAATGATGGGTAGTTCCGTGATAAACCATGGATGGGTGTTTACAATAAAATCTTCAATTAATTGGTTATATAAGTCTGTCATATGGCTATTCTATATAGGTATATTTGTGGAAGTTGGTCATACGATTATTATATTTAAGTATGTTTATGTCCCAATTCACCATTATATGTTTTATGATGAAATCTATGGTATTTTGGTAACATTTTTGTTACAAAAAGTGTAATAAATGAGCTTATATTTAGTGAAGTGTTTTTATTACCTCTTAATGGTGAAAAGTGTTACTTTATAATAAAGTATTCATGGTATTCATGTTATTTAAATACTAATAGTTTTCATTATTTTTGTATCTTTTACTGAGATTTTTACCCTCAACCCATGTTTTGAAATGTTTTCATAGAGAATAATGAATAATCGAGTCAACGATGGGATCATGAAAATTTTAGGTTATTAAAACATGAAATCATGTCATGTTTTGTTTTAATGATTTTTTATTTTATGAAAAAAATGGTAGAGTGTTGAAGTGTCTACCTGTAATATTCATGATGCTATGTATATGATATGACCTAATTCCCTAAATCTCTAAACATGAATATATCCTCAATGTGAATTATTAAATTAATTCATTATTATGTAATTTTTATGTCTAGGGACTTATAGTCGGTATCAGAGGTTGGTTTAAGTAACATTAGAGGTTAGGGTGTTATTTAATCATAATTTACATAACCCGAATAGTTATCATATAAGAAAGAGTCATAATTATTTTAGATAAATTAAATGTTTTTAAGATAAAATGAATAAATATATCTTAGTGTTTACCCTACCCATAAGATAGTATATAATTATTTTGGTAATATAATTCTACTAAGATTTTTGGTTTTAGTAAATGGCTGGATCTTGCTAGAACCAAAGTAGCAATGGATGTGAAGGAAACTGTGGTGGTTTTATAAATGAGAAACTGTATGAAATGGTATCTGTAGTGAGAACTATTGTGGTTATTTTTAATCAACTATCTAGATTCATGATTGACAACAATAACCTTGGTGATTTTTCCAAGGAATCATATCTATGAGAAACAAATCCTAATGGAAGTTCAGGTAATAAACATACAGGTAATTATATTCAAAAACCAATGTATCAAGTATGTGGAAAGTAACACCTAGGAAAATACTTCAAAGGGAAAGGATGATGTTTATGATTTGGTAATGAAGGTTATAAATTAATAAAACTTTATGGAAACAGGAAGTATCTAGTTGAATCTATGAAATGGAAATAATTTCTTTATAATGGAGAAATTGAATTTTCTAAATATTGTGTGCATTGTCATTATACAAATAGATTTCCTATAAAGAAGGTACAAGAGTGGGATCAACAAGATCGTACATATATATGTCTTCTAATTCCTAATTCCATTCTAATTGAAGATGAGGAAACTAAGAATGACCTATGAAATGTATGGATTGTTTCTTAGATCATGTTATGACATTACTGAAATCGTAAAAAATTATGCATGATTTATTTTGTTCGAAAAAAGTATAAAACAATAATATGGAAAGTCCTGAATAATGGATCATGAAGAATGTTCAATGATTAAGATGTCAATGTTTTCGGAATTGAAGAGTTATGTTGGATCAACGGATGATGATATGTCTAAATGTATTAATGATAAGATTACTTTGGATGAATTTTTAAAACTTGCGTAACCCAAAAGTTTGATATGTGAAAATGTTATTCAAGGAAGAATTTTCTTTTCTTTTGTGGATATATTTATATAGAACAATTTTGGTTTATATTATCATTGAATTAGAGGCAATTACAGGTTATGACTTTTTTGGATGAAAATGATTAGTAAGAGATGAAATTTGTGGTTAAAATATGTTATAGATATTTTCGAGGAACTTATCTCATTTGTTGGGAATGTTATAAAATTATATTATTTTTGAAAAAGGACAACACGCAGACCATGAGACAACCTGTCTCATCAGAAAAATCTGTGGGAATCAAACCCACAACCAAAGTGAGATTGATATTTATTGCCTAACACTAGAACATGTGAAGTCCCTGGTAAGTATGACTTATTCTTTTTTAGTTAAATAATTTTATGGATTAATAATAAGATGATTTTGGGAACTTCTGTTTTATTAAATGGATATCCTTAGTATAGGAAAATGATTTAGTGGTTAGGTGATAAAGGTTATTTTGGAAGACATTATCTCTTTTGGGAACACTATATACATAAGGAAAATATAATACTGTGAGATCTCATTTGTGGTGTAATGGTTGAAATTTTAATTTGGATGAATCTATGTTTTTATTGTGGACATATGGTTATTTGGGTTATTTATTAAAATGATTATCCTATCATAGAGAATATGTGATTATGTTAATAACACATCAGTATGATACATTAAGAGTAGTCTATGTTATTTTAGATTAAATTTTAAGATTTACTATGGAAGACTATGTGATTAAATCCTTCTGAGTTTTGGGTTTCAATATTATTTTGGATTACATTGATTAATTATAAGGACAATGGTTTATTGAAGGGTCTTTTTTGAACTTTGGTTATTGTTTTTCAATTTTTAGAGATCAAGAGTAGTATTTCATTTTATAAAGTATTATCCTTTTTTGGGATTATCTTCTCTCATACTAACCATTATGGTTTTGGTTAATGTATAAAGATAGCAGAATTATATAGTCAATATTTTTGGATTATGTGATTCTTTAGATGTTTATTGTAGTGCTGTAGATGTGACAAAGTAATCTTGAATACTCATCATCTAGAGAAAAGATGAGTTTGTGGTAGAAATTTGATTAAATGATGAAACAATACATTTTATGTAAGTTTATTTCCTTATAATATTAGCTAATGTAGTACTAAAATTCATCAACTATATGAAATGGATCATGAAGAAAAAAATTTATACGCTTTATTTTATCCTCTGACATTTACAAAACAAAAAATCTATGGTATTGTGGTGGTTGACTTTCTGTGATCATATTCCCTATCACTCTCTATTAATCTACGAGAGTTAGTTTCTCTTCCATATAAATTTTTTCCTACATGGAATACTAGTATCAATTATCTCATGAGACTTCTTTACATCTCTTTCTTTCTTTTAAAGTGATATTTTTTACTCTTTTTTCTATGTGCGACTTTCAATGAAATTTCCAAGCCCAATTTTAAAATTGTGAGGATGATATTTCCAAAAGGGAGGAAGGATTTAATGACCCATGTATTAATAGAATAAAACCATTTCATATATATTTATATTTATGAAAAAGATATGAATTTAATGAAAAATAGGAAACCTTTTTCGATAGCGTACTCAAAAAGAAACAACATGTTTCCTTGAAATCTTATGTTGCACACAACATTGAGTTACACTGAAAAATAATATATTAATAATATTATTTTAAATGGTAGTAAATGCATAGCCATTTTAAGTATTGGAATGAACATAACTATGTATATTTTGATTACAAATGTTTGTTAAATGTGTTTACATTTATCAAATAAGTTTTAGAGGCATAAAATAAGAATGAATCCAATTTTAAGCATGAAATACACTAATATTATTTAAAAGGTCGATTTACCCCTTTTGATGGTGTACCCTTTTTAAATATAGTTTTTATCACTCATATATGTTCCATTTGAAAAAAATAAAAACCTTCTTTAGAAGAGGGACATCAAAATTTACTTTGGGTAAATTTTTGGTATTTTTCTGATAAAGTTCATTTTTAATGAATAGTGAAAAATACTGCATTTTAAGTCTACTAAATATTTTCATGTAATTTATTTATAAGATTAGATTCTCCTTTTAAATTGTTTTAAATATTAATTAGATAATATTTGTATCATTTAATCCAATTATGGCCATTGGAAGTAATTTAAGTTTAAAATTGGATATAAATACTTGTCAATCATGTGTTAGTTTTAACTTCCTAAAGACCTGCTTTTTGGTTTTGACAGTGGGAATTAATTTTACATTAATTTTCGCACATTCAGTGTTTTGAATATGGAAAATTGGATTCCATATTTGAAATCAGGAGGTCCAAATCGGGTAAATAGGTACCCTTTCTAGACATTGTCAATTGTAACTTTAGTAAATATTTTGTTTACAAAGGTTAAATGTAAAATCTAGTAAACAATGGTAATTTTTTTATAATAATATTAAATTACACACACACATGTTCAAACCCTATTGGATGAGATATTTACGAACATGAGTGTCCTTGGGTCGATATAAGGACCCCATGGAGAAACTTCTCTGTGAAAAGGACATTTAATTAATTTTAATTTAAAGATAAGAAAAATTTATCCTCAGAGGTATCTTTTGTTACGAACCGTCCCACATGGCCCATGTCATGACTACCCCAAGACCACCTCCCAAAGGCTAGGGGCTGGAGACTAGCTCCGAAGGCATCGACCTAACATTGGGAGGCATTTTCCTAAGTACCTGTATGCACACGCACACCCAACCACATCCCCACACACTGAAAAGGGAAAACATGTTCCACTAAAACAAAGCTGAGGGAAAATACAACAAAAAGGTAGTGGGCCATAATACAAATCCAACAAAGAAATGAAAACAAAAAGTATCAAAAGGAAACTCTGATGGACATCTTCAGTAAATCCCACCTGATCGTGAGAGTAGTCAATCTACTAGAATCCATAGTAGTACATCCTATCCGCCTAGTCCTACTGAGCTCCGCATGGTACTAGGCTGCCATGTCCACCATCATAGTGTCCGTCCGTCCCGTCTCCCTGAATACCCCTGTCGAAACATCGGTCATCTACAATAGACAAGATTTGTGTGGGTGAAGCCCGTGAAGGGGTGAGTAACACAGTATTCAGTAGGGACCCCAAATCAAAAGGGAAGAACAAACAACAACTCCTCAATGTAAAGCACAAAACACAAGATAGCCCACAGTAGGTACAATCTAGGTTAGTAAAAGTGGCATCGTGAGTCAGAAATGTCGAACTCCTCGGCCACTGGAGAACTCATCCACTATCAAGTACAGTGGACCTACCAGGTCACACAGAGCCGCTTCCCACTAACCATGAACTACTATGGTACTTATCTGTGATGAGTACTGTGGGTATGCTTATAACACCCCGAGATTTTATGAAAAATATTCTTTTTAATTTCATTAATTTCTTGTGTTGTACGCTACACCAAAAGGAGATTTCAAAACACGCATCCTTGACTTGCCTTTCATTACACGCAATCGCGACCTTCCTCGATAGCGTGTGTAGTATGCAATACCGAGTTTCACTAAACAACGATATGTTATTAAAATATTATTAAAATTAGTCATTATGAATAGTAATAACAACTTTTTGAAATTTTGATAATTTTATTTTTCAAAATGGACATCATTTTTGGATTCGGAATATTGTAATTAGCTTAGGGTGAAATTTTGGTACTTTTCGGCTAACTTTCATTTTCTGATGAATAGTGAAAATTTATAAATTTTAATTAGAAACAACCTTTTTTATAGAAATAATTAATAGTGATAAATTATTAATTTGAGTGGTTTTAAAGTATATTTAGAATATATTTTTGCAATTTAATACAATTTTGGTCATTGGACATAATTTCCCAATTAAACCAAACATAAACAAGTATCAATCTTTTGATAGTTATTATATCTTAAAAACACTCTTTTTGTTTTGATAGGGGGAATTAATTTTAAATTAATTTCTGCCACTTCTGTGTTTTGAATATGGAAAAATGGATTCCATATTTGGAATCAGGATGTTGAAATTTTGTAAATAGGTAACTTTTATTTTTAGACATTTTGAATAATTACTTTAGTAAATATTTTATTTACCATGGTTAAAGGGTAAATCCGGTAAATAAGGGTTAACAAATTATATTATAATATTAAAAAATTACACTAAAACGTGTTATAACTTTATTGGTTATTACATGTTCGACCATGGGAATCTTTGGGTCAATTTTGGGACCCCATGGTGCCACTTGTAAGTGATAGGGACACTTTATTTTCATTAAGTTAAAATGAATACAAAAATGACAGAAGCATATATATTTTAGAAAAACAATTTTTACATAGGGTTATATATGGTGGACTTTAGACTTTAAATATTCATTAGAAAGATAAAAGGATTTCCTACATAATGATATTTTATTTATAATTTTTAGACATTAAATAAGTTAATTTATTTATGACACAATGATGATGAAGTAATTACCATAATAGTGAAAAATTAACAAAATTGATATTATAAATACCCAAATAAATATAATTTGAGACTTTTAATGAATTAAAATAATTTTCTAGATTAATAGGAAATTTTATTAATGATTTAATTAACTTTTTTTTAAGTAATAATTATGTTATTAGTTTCAAAAAAATCAACTATTGAATACTGTCAAAATTGACATAAAATAGTTTTTAGAAAAAATATTATATTATTGATTGTTATTTTATTCCTAAAAATCTAAGGATCGGCCAAGATACTTACATCAAGATAGGTGTATCATTAATGGACCACTTGGGGGTCTCTTGGATGTTTATGGTATGTTTATTAACTATATAATATAAGAATACAAAGTGACATGGTAAATGTAAATCTAATTAACTAAGAGTTAAAACTAAAAGATAAGGTTAGTATAATGACCTAAACATGTCTAAATTCTATTTTATGAGAGTATTTAGACCCATCCCTACCTTAGCTTCGAAATAAAGTAATTTGGAGCTATTTAAAACCGAATTTGTCTTTATAATAAAATAATATTTTTAGTTATTCCAAAGGTACCCCTCTCCTCCCTTATAAAAGGGAACCTCCTCCCTCTCTTCCTCACACCACTTTGAGCATTCATGCTCGGCCAAACCCTGCCAAATTCTCTTCTCCACTTCCATAGAAACATCCTAGAGGTTATGGTCTTCCTCAAAGACCAATTTTAGTGCCCTAAAAGGAGATCTCAAAAAGGCGCTTCAAAGAAGAGGTAATGTCCGTTACCGATTCTTGCAACTTTATTTCTTCTTCCACTTCTTCTTCTTAGGTTTTTTCATTATGAAGTAATAACATCAGTATCCCTAATAAACTGATATGTTATAATAAGTATGAAACAACCCTATTTAACCTTCTATCCGTCCTACGGAAAAGGAAATCACCGCGCGTGCGTACGTACGGAATACCGTCTCCACACCGTGGTGTAATCTATTTTCCATCACCACCTTACTTGGATGGGTATAATGGTGTACATAATAACTATATATGATTATTTTGAAGTGATATAGATTATGAAATAGTATACATACACTCTAATAAAATTCCACGATCATGAGAATGATATCATCGCTTGTGCGTATGTACGGACTACCGTCTCCACGACGCGATGAGATTCATTTTCCACGTTAACCATTAATGAATGCTTATAAAGTATATATAATAAGTAATCATGAAATATATGACATAATAATGATACTGGATTTATTTGTATATATATGTATGTCATCTACTTAATTCCATTCAACTCAATAAGGAAATGAAAACAGCGTTCATGCGTACGTACGACCTACCGTCTCCATGAACGGTGTATTTTTTTCCATTTAATGATCTATTATATATATGTATATTCTGAATATATATTATATATAAATCATGTTTTATATTCTTTAATTAAGAAATTATGATATACGTAATCATATGAATAATTACAAGTCAATACACGGATGACAAAAGAAACAATTTTACCCAAAACGCTCCTTAACATGGAATTTACAAAAGAACGGGTAATATAAAGTCATAAGTGAACCATATATGATAACATAACAATGAGTATGATTCTGGAATAAGACAATGACATTATTTAAATCATTATATTGGAGGTTCGGACACTTATGAAGCAAATCAAATCTAAGGTAAGGGAAATATCACAATCTCATTTTTATCCGAGATTATTTATACATTCGTAATTAATGGGGTGAATTTTATCATCCACATCCATGTATTTTTAAAATATAATATTATTTCCATCCACCCACATTTTTTATAAAATCCAATGTTACCCTTAGGTGAGTTTTTAGTAAAATATATGAAAGGAATCTTTTTTCGTTTTTCGTACGATGTACTTTTTGACTTTTCTGACAATAGTACGAGAAGAATGTTTTTTTAACTTATACGACATGAAAGGATGTTTATAGTTTTATAAACCCTTGTTTTAATGAGGCTTCCTCCAAAAGACATCATGACTATTTTCAACAAAATCCTTTTCTTTTAAAATTGCATGACATTTTTTGAAAAGAAAATGATTTTGAAGAAAAAAGGATATTTTCCTCAAGAATTCATTTCAAGTGTTTTATCAAAACCATTTTTCATCTAAGATGACATTATTTTATATGTGTATGTTTCAAGTATAATGTCTCTATGATTTACATGGTTTCACTTCTCTTATTATGAAATGATGTCCATTTTTTTATATGTATTATGTAATGATGGGATGATGTTTATGAAACCCATTTTATTTATTAGGTTATTATGAATGATGTATGTTTATTTTGTGGCACAAGTAAGAATGGTATCATTATGAGATGGGTGGGAACTATATCTCCCTCTAATGCATTGGGTAAAGATTTTGTATCTCATGAGATAGACATGGTTGGAATGGTAAGTTAATCTAGTTCAGTGTTACAGGACTGAAACGAGGAGTGAACTCGATTCAGAATGGGACTTTGTCCACTAAGATGGTCTTGGTAGCAATTCCTTGGCTACTAATGAAATCATTACATGTTCATAATGGATTCCACAATTACATGTTTTATTCCTGTGATATTTTATCATGGTTTATGTTCCATTATGATCTATGCCTTATGTACTTCCATATTTTATGTCGTTGCTCAAGATTTTGATGTTTAAACATTATGTTCATGTTTTTAAGTTCAAATTTATATGGTATGTTTTATTTTATCCATGCTTACCCTCAATGAGAATTTGAGCTCACCCTTTTTATGTTTTATTTTCCCTCAGGATCAAAATAAAGGCTTTAGGTAAGGAAACAAAAAGTGGAAGATCTTTATGGGAAATATTGAAGATCTTTTACCACGATTAGAAGATTACGTTCCATGTTTCCAAATACACTAAACTATTACGATCCTTGTGTTTCTATTTTTGTTATGTATTAAGTATTCCGCAAAAGTAATGTAATGTCCATGTACGTCAAGCTTTGGGTCTCTATGATGCTGGGTTACACAGAGTCGATCCCCACCATGGGCCTGCCGAGTCACACAAAGCGGCTTCCCACCAAGGCCGAATCGAGGTACTCCTCCTGTCATGTACCATGGGTCTACCAGGACACACAGAGCCACTCCCCACCATTTTACTTATAGGTCAAATAAATCTGCTTCCCATTTGGTCGTCGTCGAGAAATCCTTAGGTCTCAGCCAACCGCAGGGTTCCACACGTAGCACGCTCAGGAGAACTGTTCCTCAAGCTTTTCTTCGCATCTCAAAGTCCATGAAAGTCACCAAAAATAATGCCAAAAGATCTTTCTCCTCAAAAATATCCCAATTCCACAAACATAACATCAATAGGAAATGCGGTTTTCAAGATACAATCATTTTTTAAACCATGGGGCCAGTTACGACAAGGCCCTGTCTGACCCAGTCTGACCAACCCCACCAACCCAACCAGGGGGTTCCACCCACCCCAGTTCATTCTAACATACCTGAATTGATATGGTGTGGGTCGAGGTTGACATGGTCCATCCAGGCTAGTGGTTTAGGCCTAATAGGACTCGCTGGAACTGGTCTGATTGGCAGAGGGTTTAGCCAGTCAGGTCTCCTGGTGACCCGATCTAGTCCGGCCCGGCCTGCAGACATGGGTCCAACCCACCAGCATTGCTAAGGCCTGCAGATACAGGTTAGGCCCTCTGGGGGCTCATCCCAACAATAAGGGGACCTACAACATGACGTAGCCAGTGTGAGACCTTGGGATCCGGTAGCCACTCGCGTCCCCTCTGGTCTGAACAGGGCCCGCGAGGGAATGCCGCACCTCATACGCGACTCCCTCATGGCACAGTGTCCGAATCCTTTCACAACAGATAGGCTGTGGAACCCTCAGCCTGCTAGGTTTCCCGGACGCAATCCACCCCTCCACACAGCACACACCGAGCACTGCATCGTCCCACGCACCAATGTGTGTGACTATCTGTGGCCTCCCTGTCAACGCAGCCTGCCAGTGCGGGCCAACACCTCCATGAAGCCGGTGATGCCGACCGCTGCTGCTGCCGCTTTTACTGCTAACGCCGGCATTCTGGAATAATTTTCAATAGGACATTGTATGTTCTTTGGTGGACTATTCTTTGGGCCTCTTATGCCAACAGTTTCTGGGCAAGGATGTATTTACATAAAAGCCTTAAAACCGGACCGGTCATCACATTGAGAATACAGCCACCAAGAACACATGAGTGGAGTGTTTAGTCCTTGTTCGTGTCAGCCATGGCCCTCCGCATTGTAGGATTTAATGGGGTGGGGGGATCAGGGAGGTTTGTGTTCAATCATTCTATCCATGGTTTAATCCCAGATAATCACACCAAAAGTAATGTCACCCTCTTGTTATAATGCACAATCTACAGAGAAACATGTTCTTGGGTTGATCAGTGTTTGTCGTTTTTATAAAAGGATGAAGAAGAACATCAAATCAAAAACCACTATTTCTTTGATGTTCATTGTCGCACGTTCATTATTGAGGGGCTAAGATTTCAGTGTATTCTCTTAGCTCTGATCTTCGAAAGGCGTGGCGAAGAATATGATATTCTACCGGCATTCTTCATTATTCTCTGGGGTGGATGTCCGTCAGAGTTTCACCAGAGGGTCCTCTAAATTTTTAATCCATATTTTCCCCGTGTGTCAAACTATAAATATGATCATGTCACAGCTTTCCCATTATGATGTAACGCTGCGTCGTTAAACATTTTTATTTAGGAAACATCGTTGGTGTTACATGTCATTAAAGAATTGTTACACTGTTAGTTTAACAAGACATTAATGAGCCTCGTTGATGTGCATTATCACTGCCCTATATTCACACCACAGCGTTGCCATCTTCCACTCAAAAGTGATAAATAAAATAATATAATTCATTTAAATTATCTTATTATTTTTCTCAAAAATGTCCAAAAAATAACTTTTCCGCTTGGCCCCTTTAGACCAAAGTTAAGTCATTTCTAATTGAATCTCTTCAATCCGAATTCAATGGCGCCCTTATATTTTCTATTTGAGTGACAGTTTAAAAGATCAAAAATCCTACTTGCACATTTACTAAATGTACCTTATGAAATGCCAAAAAAATTATTAACTGTAACCATCAACCCACGCTGGTCATGGTTAGGCTCTGCATAAGGGAAAGACACCCCCAAGAATCCAACGATACTATCAGATTTTCAATTCAAGTTACCTTTTAGAAGTTAAAGGATTTATCAATAAAATAATTGTTACTTAATTGTTTTATTTACAACCAAAAACTGACATCCATTGTTTCCCCACGCTAGCCAATGTTAGGGTATTCCGAAGGAAAGAATACCCTCAAAATTTTAGCGATGGTCTTGGATTCTTAATCTGATTCACCATTCACGAGTTATAATCATTTGAAAATAAAATAATTCTATTTACGGTTATACTATTTTAGGGTTTTCTCACAAGAGGCCAACACCAACTAAAATTATGCCACGCCCAGGGTAAAACTGAGATCCATAATGTAATTGTTCCCTCAATGTATTGATTCAGGAACTCATTTATGATTTTTTCCAGTTTTTTAGGAAAATAGATCTCGTGCGCTATTTAAAGATTATCATTTTTTATGGATCATTACAGGAACTCTGGGTCTCAAAATTATATGCCCTCAAATTTCACAATCTCAAAATATTTCCACCTATTAAAAATTCTATATATATATATGTGGGAATTTTGGGGCATTAAATTCTCCCCACCTTTGGGTTATATATCCATGAAATCAAAAACAAAAGAAAAATAAACAAATAAGGGTATTGAGTATGAAATAGAGCCTCCATCTCCTTTGTTCTCTCCTACAGATTTAGGTGCTCCCACCAAACATGCACCAAATGATTCGACCATCCATGAAGGACTCACTACTGTTTATCCTCTATCTCCATGGGGAACTCCTTAAGCATTAACCCATCGACAATGCCATTCTCACCACAGTCGATGACGTGTGATGGATCATATACGTACCTCCTCTGCCGCGTCATGTGAAAAAGATCGTGCACCGGATGCATATGCGGAAGAAGAGCTAGGCGGTATGCCACCTCGCCAAGTCAACTCAGATAATGAAAAGTCCTGATGAAAACATGAGATATCTTTTTTCTCCTGTCAAGTCCTTGAAATCCTCATCATGGTGAGACCTAATGGAAAACATGGTCTCTGTCCTCGAACTCCATGGGTCATTGTCTCCTATGGGCATAAGACTTCTGTATGCTCTCTATAGCCCTCATCTACTATTGGATGATAGAAACCATCTTAGTGGTAGCTCGTTCAGGGCCTCAAACGGTGCCATGATGATGGTGGATTTATATATATTGATTCACACAAACTCTACCATTGGTAGGTGGTCCTCCCAACAATAACCAAATTCAAGGGCACAAGCTTGAAGCATGTCCTCTATGGTTTGTATCGTCTGCTTCGCCTAACCATCTATCATGGGTGTAAAAGTTGAGCTCAAACGTGAAGGAATGTAATGATCATCTTTCACCTACTAATGAGTGAGGCATTATGAAAAGAACTATGCCACCGCTTCCATCATCCCTGATAACCAGTATTGACATTAGAGGTCTTGGAAGATATTCACCACACCAGGATGTACCGCAAAAGGGGTTGTATGATATTCTCTCAACATCTAATCCCGTATCATCATTAGTACCATAGTACTTACATTAAAATGTAATTATGTGATCCCCACCTATCAAAATCCATAAAGAGCCTACCCTGAGGATATCTGAAGCTGTCAGGCCTCACAGTCAAATTCCCCAAGATGTGCCTCCCGAACACACTGAAGAAGTGGGGGAGGGACTATATTAGACCTGAGGGTAGATTTTCCACCACTATCCATGAATGATATTGGAATCACGACTAGTTTTTCTGTCACCTCACCTTGCAGCCATAAACAAGAACTCCTGGTAAGAACAAATTCCACCACGCTCCTCTTCCCAGAAGTATAGAATATCTCAAAGTCATTTTCGTGGAGGAATTTCAACCATCATTGTTGCCTCAACATATGAAAAGCCTACAGGATCCTTTCCATCCACATGAAAGGCTACCCCCTTTAACCGATTGATGTTCCCATCGACCCTTTGGTAGTGGGTACTCATTCTCCACGACCACCTAGTTAAAGTGCCGAAAATATATAGATAACCTTGAACACTGGGTCTTACTACGACCTTCTTCTGCAATTCCACCAGCTGTACTCTTATCTCTCTAAGATCTACAAGAGCCATCTGATATGTAGGTATAGATATTAGTGACATACTAGGGTATATGTTTATTCAGAAGTCCCTCTCCCTTTGGGGTGGTAATCCTAGTAACATTATTTTAAAGGATGGTCCCACATTATGCCACTACGATTGGGAACTGAAAAATCATAACATCTACTGCCACAAGGGTATGGCTGACTGACTCAAGAGTGATTAGCTACACCCTCTTATTTATGAGTTTGTCTTGTACAACATGGGTTTCTTTTTTTAGTGACCAAGGAGAACCCCTTTCCAACACTGTAGATATACCACATCCGTTTACCTAAAATAGTCAATCTGAGCACGAACTATAGATGACCAGTCCATACCCAAACTCATATTATAAGGCCTCAATGCTACCACCAAATGGTTCCATTCTTGACTCTCACCACAAGGGTCAAATCACACTATCATCTTAAATGTGATTATCGAGTCTCCTCCCATAGGTATCTTCAGACGTATGGGTCAATTAAATGGTTTAACTAGATACTCTAGGTCTTGAACAAGTTTTGTGACAAGAAGAAATTATTATTACCTATGTATATTAATACGAAAAGTAGTAGTAGACATGGATCACACCTTGAATCATTATTGGTGCCCTTGGGTCACACTCATTGAACTTATGTAGCAACTCCGCCTATCCTCCAGATCCCTGATCCTAGTGGGGACCACATTGGGGTGGTGGTTGTAACATGTTGAAATTTATACCACCTCCTCTAGATATCCTATATCCTCTTACACATCTTCTAACCTACAGATTCATCTATCCATATCACATCCCCTTCCAGAAACATTTTACATGTTCAAGTACTTAAGATTGACATCGTTTTCCTTCTTTCCCACTACTAACATTCATCGGCTCTATCTACTCAGCCAAAGAACATTCAACCACAAAAGTTTATCTCTAACACCCTAACATTAGTGGGAATTCATAGAGGGATAGTGATGGAATATATTTCCATAAACACATCTCACTTGGAGGTCCTATCCCTGAATCACTGGTCGTCTCGTATTAATCTAGTACCTAGAATTCTCAGTATGACTCGATGAATACTCATCCATAGAAATTTGTCCTACCATAGTTGTAGAAGAACATGGGAAAACTCCCCCTTATTTTATAATGGAAAGATACCCCTTTTATGAGGATGTTTCTAAAGCTATGTCCAAGGAAAAGTCGCCTCATAAGAAGGTCATGGTAATATAAACCCTGTTATCGCCCTGTAGAGCCACATTGGAGACTCACTACATGGTCGTCCGTCTAATAGTATGCAGTCCTGGATAGATGGAAACTCAATCACCACCTCAATCCAATCCTAATAATCTAGTGAGTTAGGATCTCCTTGGAATGTGTGGGAATATAACATTGAGACTTGTGTATGGATCCGATCCTACATATGTCCACTACTGGTAGTGTCGGTAGTAAATGGAGGCCAATGAGTAGTGGAATCGCTGGGACACCGCTCAAAGGTACCATCTCGGGTAACAATCCTTCTACTAAAGCCTCATCAATCTGTGGACCATCCTCATTGTCACACATTGGAATCCTAGCTGGTTGTCTATGTGGAGGCATCTTGAAATAGAATCAAGATCATCCTTGGTCAATAAGTTATATCTGATGATCTGATTAAAAAATGATCACTAGAAAACATTATTCAAACACATACAACTAGTGTTTTTTTGTACTGAGTCAGGAAATAGAACCTAGGGTCCTGGTTTATGGATACATCAGCCACCACACCAAAACTGGACTCCCTGGACTGAAATCTAGACTCAAGACACTTAACACTATTGCCCCCATTAGAAATATAGAAACATAGTTATTCTGGTTGAACCAAACTCCCTCTGATATAACTTTTTCATGACCCGTCCCCAGGGACTGTGTCATGAATACCCCATGACAACATCCCGAAGGCCAGGGGATATCAACAATCGTTGAAGGCATCAACGGACAAGCTGGAGGCATTTCCCTATGTAAAGGTACACACACACTCACACCAAACCACATCACAACACACCGAAAAATGTAAAATAAGTACTAGTAAAATAAATCTGAGTGAAAATACAACTAATAGTTAGTGGGATAGAATAAAAACCCAACAATGTACTAAAAATATAAAGTACACAAAATAAACATTAATGGCCATTTGTAGTAAACCCCACTTGACCATGAGTGTAGTGAGGCTACTGGAAGATGAAGTAGTACATCATGTCTACCCGATCCTACTAGGACCCACCTTGTCCTAGGCCACTGTGTACACTATTGTAGAATATGTCAGTCCTGTATCCCTGAGAACCCCTATCAAAACTTTAGTATTTTGCACTAGATACAACATGTGCGGGTGAGGCCCGTGTAGTGGTGATTAAAATAGTACTTTGTAGGGACCTCAAATCAAAAAGGGAATAACACAAATAAATTCCTCAAAGTAAAGAATGAAACACATGACAACCCACACTAGGTATATTCTAGGGTAGTAATAGTAGAATCGGCAGTCACAAACATTAACTCCGCAGCCGCTAAATAACTCCTCCTATATTAAGTACAGTGGGAATGTCGGGTCACACACAGCTACTTCCCACTAACCATTATGTATTATGATACTCATCACTGATGAGTACCGTGGGTATGTGGGGTCAAATAGAGAATCTCCCCACTATGGGTCTGTCGAGTCTCAATGAGTCAGTTCCCTCCATGGCTGAACTAAATTACTCCTCCTATCAAGTACCATGTGTCTTTTGGGTCACACAGAGTCTCTCCCCACCGTGGGACTCCTAGATCACACATATCTACTTCTTATTAGGCCGTCGTCGAGCAGTCTTCAGGTCTCAGTAAACCACAAGATTTTGTACATAGCGCACTTGGGAGAGTTGATCCACATGACAATATTTTCATCTCAAAATCCATGAAGGTCACCAAAAACCATTCCAAAATACTTGCCTCTTCGAGAGGGTCCCAACACCGCCAATGGCCCATCAATTGGACAGACAGTTTGAATGATACATGTGTTTTAGTAACGAGGGGGTTGGTTGTGACGGGGCCTGGTCCGACCCGGTCTGACAGACTTGACCAACCTGGCTCGGGTGTTCCACCTACCCCGGTTTATTCTAACATATGTGAACAAACTTGATGTGGGATGGGGTCGGTCTGTTCCAGCCTGTCTAGTGGTCCAGACCCAATAGCCTTCACTGGACTCGGCCTCATTGGTAGAGGGTCCAGCCCACAAGGTCACCCGGTGACCTAGTCTAGTCTCGCCCAACCCATTGGCATGGGTCCATCCCGCCGGTGCTAGTCAGGCCCTCAGGGACTGGCCCGACCTGCTGGGGGCCCGACATGCCAGTAAGGGGACCTGCCACGCAATGCAATTGGTGTGAGCCCCTTGGACACGGCAGCCAGCCGCGTCACCTTTGGTCCGAATGTGGCCCGTAAGGGTAGGTCATACCTCCAACACAACGCCCTCATACCGCCAGATCCATCTCCTATGATGACAAAAATGTCGCGGAACCTCCAACCTACAAGGTTTCCTAGACGTGGGACACACCTCCACATGGAACCCACCTAGTGACGTGTCCTCCAACGTAACACCGTGGCTGATGACCCACAACCTCTCAGCAAACTCGGCCAACCAGTATGGATCGGCCGCTACCAGTGCTATTTCTACCAGCGTCGATGCACCAGCCGAATCTTCGGTAGGCCACCTGACACGATCCAGTGGTATGTCCCTTGTGCCACATGTGCCAACCATCTTCGGGTGAGGATGTAATTACCATGAAGCCTTTGAACTGGCCTCGTTGTCAATTTGAGAATGCGGCCACCATGAACACATAAGAGGATGTGCTTGGGCCTTGTTTGTGTCTGCCTAGGCACCTTGAGTTATATTTTTTAACTAGGGGAAGGATCGAGGAGGGTAGGGTTCAATCATTCATTCCATGTTTTAATCTTGAGTAATCACCCCATAAAAAATTCACCCCCCTTTATATTGTACGATCAACTGATCTACCTGTTCGTGGGATGATCTGTGTTTGTATTTTTTTGAAAAGGACGGGGAAGATCATCAAATCAAAAACCCCAACTTCCTTGATGTTTTTCTGCAAGTTCTTCCTTGAGGTGTTAAGATGCTGGTGTTGCTTCTCGGCTTTGATATTCTAAAGGCATGATGATGAAGATCATGTTCTGTCGGCATTCTTCATTCTTCGCTACTGTGGAATTCCATCAGAGATTCGCCATAGAATCATACAAACATTTAATCCTTATTTCCCTAGCGCGTTGATCATTAAATTGGAAAATTATGCAACGTTCCCATTATGATGTGGCATTGTGTCATTACACTGATTTACATAAGAAACATAGTCGTATTTATGCGTCATTAAAATAATGTTACACTGAATTTTTAACAAGTCATTAATGAGCCTCATTGATGTGTATCATCACCACCCTATCACTTCCCTGCAACATCACTGTCTGCCATTCAAAAGTGATAAAGAAAATAAAATAATTTTTTTTATTATTTTATTATTTTTCTCAAAAAAATCCAAAACATAATATTTCTATTTGGCCATTTTCAGATAGTGTTATGTCATTTTTATGTGAATCCAGGAGTTCTGAGTTCAACGATGCCCTCTGAGTTCTGTTCCAGGTGATCGTTTAAATGATAGAAAACCCCTCTTGACTGTTTACTGAACGTACTTTAAAACTGATAAAAAAATTATTAAAAGTTGCCCTCAAACCATGACTGTTGAGGTTAGGATCCACATAAGGGAAACATGCCCATAGAAATCCAATAGTACTCTCATATTTTCAATCAGTGTTAGCATTTAGATGTTAAGATATTTCAAAATAAAACAAATGTTACTTAATTATTTTGTTTGCGGCCATAAAATAACACCCACTTTTGGCCTGCACATGCCAATATTAGGGTCAGCCTAAGAAAATAAGACCCCCATGAGTTTAGCAGTGGTCTCAAATTTTTAATTTGAGTCACCATTCGTGATTTTTATGCATTTAAAAAATAAAATAAAATAATCAAATTATTTTATTTATAATTATGCAATTTTTGTGTTTTCTCACTAGTGTCTTGCGCTATCTAAACGTAAGGCGTGCGTATGGTTAACCCAACACTGTGAATTCAATGATTCCCACATATTTCGGATACGGGTAACCATTTATGATTTATTCCACATTTTTAGAAAAACTACTCACAAAGTCTATTTAAACATTTAATATTTTTAATGGATCATTCTGGTCACTCCATGTCTTAGAATTATGTGCCGTCAAATTTTGCGGACTCCAAATAATTCCGTATAATAATAATAAAAATTTATTTGAATTATTTTTGACATTACATATTTTACTAAATTGTTTTTTATACGAGGCTGTATAAGTGATCTCTTCGACTATAATTATTCAATAAAGTGATAAAATTTTCTCCAAAATCATGGTATTTTATTTATAATTTCTAGACATCACATAAATTTATTTATTTATTACAAATGGGTTTGATGTGATTATATTATTAATTAGGGATTTAATTAAATGAGATTAAAATATTAAAATAAAATTATTTTTAATTTTTTTATTACATCCATGAATTTTAGAGATGATTTTGACTTTTGTTATTTGAATTATTGAGGTTTTTATGAAATAATCATGTTTTTAAAAAATTTTAAAACCTCCTGATATGAATAGTATCAAAATTGACATAAATGAGTTTTTAAATCAATTAATACTTTATTAAATGATATAATATACCAAAATATATATGATTCGTCCAACTTACATATATGATGTTACAAATATCGTTAATGATCAATTTTGTAATCTATTGTCATTTTATACTAACTATGGTAACCATATATTGTGAATATACAAGAATACATGGTAAAAGCTAAACTAGTTTACATAGGGTTAATACTAAAAGATAAGGTCAATTTTATAACCTAAAATTGTTTAAAATCCATTTCCTGAGATAATTTTGACCCATAATCATCTTATATTCAAAATATATCATCATGGTGTTATTATAATTCTAAAATCAATTAATAATAAAATAATATTTTCATACTTTCCTAAAGTGCACCTCCTACATCTTATAAAAGGACACCACCTATAACCCTTACTCACACCATTCAAGCCCCATTAGCTCATCCAACCACTATCCAAATAATCTCCCAAAATACCTCTATTTCTTATAGAATCCCTACTTTGGGCATAAGTCAATTAAATATAGCCTTTTATCTTAAATCAAAATTTGATACCCTAATTGAGGTAATGTCTTCTCTCAAGATTCTTTCAGTTATTTTTCTTCTCCAACCCCCTGAAATCTATTTATTCAATTATTTTATAACAAAACCAGTATCTCCAATATAGTAAGTTTTTTTATGATAATTTTTTAAAATAAAGTTACACACCTTCGTCTAATGGGTAGAGAACATACTGTTTCTGTGGACAGTGAACTACTGCCTCAGGAAATGATGATTGTTCAATATTATTATACCACCTCTTATGGTCTCCATTATGATGGAAATTTAACTATATATGATATTTTTTATATTTATTTTATCTCTATGATTATGTAATTCTCATTTAGATCATAAATTTTTTGTTTTCTTGTTGTATAAATACATTAATTTCATTTGAGGGAGTGCGGACTACCACCCCATAAAAGTGATATGAATCGTTCGGTCCATACATGGAACGTATAAAAGATATGTTTAATGAATCTATATATTATATTATAATTGACTATTAATATACCTATGTATAATTTAGTTTTCAGCCCATAAAACATGAAAAAGAAATGAATGTAGCATTCCTGTGTACGTATGACTTACCGTCTCCCTGAACATCACATTTAATTTATTATATCAAAATTTTATGGACTATTATAAATACATATATATTAGATATATAATATATATATGATATCTAAATCATGAATATCATTCTAGTGATAATTTACTTTTGACCACATGGACAATTTGTAATTATAACAAGATCATTTTTGACTCAAGTTCCGAACATCGACAAAATGTCCAATAAGAACTAAAAAATTAACTAATTGTTTTAGAAGGAAAATTAGTGATATAAAAATAATAATAAAATTAAAAAACGATGTCAATAAATTATAAATAAACACAACTTTATTATTTAAGAAGAACAAGGAACATACGATATAATTTATACTTGAGGTAAGGGAATTCGTCCGAATGTCCATTGATTGAGGAATATTTTGATAATATATAGCTTCTTTCTTTATACCATGTATAATAAAACACTTGGAATTTTACATTCACAGAATGGGAATCTTTTTTCTACGAAGCATTTTTAAACAAAAAAGGAATGTTTTTAACGTATACGATGACAATGACCTCTATGCCGCCGTAATCGTTATTTTGTTTCCTCTATAATCCTTAATTTTTTAATAGGAAAAATTAAATCCCTTATTCTGTTTTTGGGTGTTTTGGTATTGAAAATGGTTTTTTAAATGGGTTGAGTATTTAAATATCTTAAAATTATTTCTTGTGTTTTCAATTGAAATGTTATTAGATAAATATTGATATTTTTAATATTTTATGTGTTATGATTATGTAATGGTACATGGAAATATGACTGGTGGTTATGGGATTAACAAAATTATGGGTGGTTATGTAATAAACTAAGGACAGGTGGTTACATTATAAACTGCAATTCATTTAGTATTGATGTTATCCATGTGGCCATTCCATTTTGTGATATGTGTGGAAGTCTACTATATGGTTTTTTGTATGTTTATTTCCCATGTAACCTTTATATGTTACATATTGCATTTTACGGGATTGTGGTAATATTTTTGTTACAAAAAGGGAAAATAATGAGCTTATATTCAGTGAAGTGTTTTTATAAATTCATAAAGGTGAAAATTATTACTTTATAATAAAGTATTCATCGTTTTCATGTTATTTAATGATTGACTATTTTCTTTCATTATGTATCCCTTATTGAGATTTTTATGATTACCCCATGTTTTGAAATGTTTTTTACAGGACATAAAGAATAATAGAGTCAAGGATAGGATCAAAAAAATTATGCTTTTAAAATATGAAACGATATCATGTAATTTTTTAAAGTGTTTTTGTTTTATGAATAAAATATATAGTTGGTTGAAGGGACTACTTGTAATATTCAAGATGTTATGTATAAGTTGTGACCAAATTCTCTAATGATGTACACCTGAAAAGATCCTCAATGTGAATTATTAACTTAATTCAATATTATGTAATGTGTTTGGGTGGGTCCTTATATATAATGCGGTGGTATAATGACTTTTGGGACCATAATATGGTTCATGATAACCTTGCGTAATATAGGCTAATTTGATGTTTTGTGTGAGTAATACTATGGGTGATATGGTTTGGTCCTATTGTGTTGATGATGCATGTGAGGGCTGAGACTTCAAACTGGGTAATGGTTGTGTGATGTTTCTGTAGACATCGTGTTTAGTTCATGATGGTGCTTGATCTCTACTGGTGAAGTTGACATTACATGATTATGTAGTGAGTGGGTGGTGTGTTTGATGATATCCATTAAACATGAGAGAATGGTTCATTGTGATTATGTTACCCCCTTGATAGTTTGAGGATGGGTCAATGTGTATGTGATAACCTACCTAGGTGCATAGGGAATGGTTGGGGTGCATTATTGTGCCCTCCCTCAGTTCACAGCGATGGGTCCCTATTCTGGATAAGGTCATGACCTGATATATATTTGTGTGTTTGTGTGTGTGTCTGTGGGTTTTGTTTTCAATGTGTTACTATTTTTTTAATATACATTTACTTTTTAAAATGTGCCGATATTTGTAGGGTTGGGGTTCATGGAAGTCGGGGTAATTTCAAATGACCATGTGGTTTATAATATTATTTATATATATTACATTCTATCATTACATAACATTTTGTAGGTATGCTCACTTTTTTTAAGGATGTTTTTGTTCTATTCTATTTTGTATATATTCACACCCTTTGTGGCAGTCTATGTGCATGTGGAATATTTATTCATGGGGGTTAAAATTATGGAATCGGCCCTACTTAGAGTAACACTATAGGAGGAGAATATTTTTTAGGAGATATTAGTATAGACTCTATGATCATTTTGTAGGGATAATTTTTAATTTTTAATTTCTTTTATTAAGATACCTTGATATCTACCACATATTGGGATCTCCATTTTGACTTTATTTTAAATTTATTGAATGCCATTTTTTATAGAATGTGTTGTTATTGATAGTTATTTAACATTCTAGTTCTACTGTTTATTTTAATTATTACATCCATTATTAGATAACCTAATTGGACATCTGTTAACAATGTCATAATCTCACCACGATTCCTCTAAATCCCCCACCATTAATTAGAATCATTTTTTATATGAGGAGGACATCATGTGGTTATGAGGTGACACATCTTGGATAGAGAGATCAAGGATGGGGTGTTATAGTATCCAAAGGTTGACATATATCACCAAATGCTCAATTGAGATGCCCTTTATCTATAAGGTATTACATTACCTCTCATAATAATGGATGATGTATTTGAGATATTCATTTGTAGATTAATTATTAGGAGAATGGGCACACAAAAACACACCCACAAAAAAGGTAGTGGCTCTCTTACATTAACGTTAATGAATTATCTATTCTTTAGGAATTAACACATATGTGAAAAATATATGATTTAGTTATTAAATAAATAAAGTATTCACTATATAATTTCATAGTTGATCCTTATATTAAATAATAAAATTACGATAACCCACATAGAAGAATACCCCAATGATAATAATTATCATTCAACTTATAAAATAAGTCCTAGGGATTCCCTATGAATTTTTCTATATAATTCTCATTCAATTGATTGTATAATGTCTCACACAAAAAATATTCTAGACTATGTCATACAATAACTATAAATCATAAGATGTTATATACATAAATACATTAAACCAACCATTTTCAACACATATGGAATATAAATGACACAATATAGAATATAATTGTAAGATTTGGTTTCCTAGAACCAACTATTTTTACTTTGATTACGTGGATAGTTAATGTATTATTACATATTGTTCATTGTTCTGCATGACTATAATGTAATAATGTCCTAGAATATTTATTTCATTGATAAGGTCATGGAAGTTCCCCTCTATGATGAGAACCCTGAAATGATATAAAAATCATCTTAAATATAGTTTTTACATTGGATGACATACTATGATGGGACACGTATCATGAAAACCGTCATGTGCAAGTACTTATAAGAAGATAAAACTTCATCTCACAAAGATCGCACATGGTAATCTTTAAGATAAGAGATTACGAGAACAGACCTACTAGTAGTAATTTTGCCTATTTTAGTGTCATCATATATTTCAATCTACGAGCATATGTAACGATCCTTAGACTTTAATATTATCATTAATAAGTGTCACTACTCGTGAATTTTTTTTACTACTGAAAACTGTCACACAAAATGATGGAGGGAAGTAGGGTACTTTGTGTGGGTCATGAGTGTCATGTTATTAATGGATAAGTCGAGGAAGAATTTTACAATTCCATTTATAGAAGTTGATATCTCATCCATTTGATTGAAATAGAACCATCGTGTGAAATACCATGGCCATGATGTAATGATGAGTTTATTTTAGGTAGTCAATGAATGACATATCAAGCATAAAATTTGATGACAATATCATGAAACTTTAATTATGAGATATTGCAATAAAAGAATTATATTACATAGTGATAATTTGTATATGGATGTCGTTGTTGCAACATTACCTTATTTCTCTTGGTTTTCTTTCCATGTTGGTAGATACTACTCTTGGACTTCAGGATAGCCCACCTAATTCCCACGAGAAAGAATCCTAGAGGGTCACACACTACATTTTTTTGTGGCCTCAATTAAATTCTATTTGAATTTATTTAATGAAATAAATATTATTCCCATTAACATGGACTGATTTTATCCATGTTAAAATGAACGTATAAATAAAATTAAATATATTTATTTGTTTTTTTAAAAATTTTAATAAATATTTATTTACATGATTGTAAATAAAATATTTATTTATGATAATTTATTTATTTATTTATTTATTTGGGAGTTCAATAAATGGAGTGGAGTTCCATCAAACCAAGGTCATTTTGGTAGTAAAACAATTATTTGAATAATAATAAATAATTATTTATATTTTGGCACAAGTTAAAATAAAATATGATGCTTCAATTATTTTGTGACACGAAATTTTATTTTATAATTCCGTTTTGCGTAAGTTGGCACACCATGAATAATGAAGCGGTATTATTATTATGAGCATGAGTTTTATCTAAGTTCATTAATGTGTTTATTTCTTTTTATGAAATTAAATAATGTAACTGAAATTCCATGTATATAAATAGAAAAGTAAGCTTATTGTGCTAGACACCACACCACATGCTTGGGGAATTGAGAATTGTTGGGCCAAACAATTTCTCTCTCGAATCCTATTCTCTCCCCTCTCAATAACGAGAGATGTTTTTAATGCCAATGAACAAGTGATCAGGAACGACTGACACAAGACCCTCCCTTAGCCACGCTTGCACCCGGAGAACAAGCGGTGTCAATAAGAGGAAATAAAAACCAATGTGGATCACCACTAGATGGATTAAAATTTCGATCCTTACAAGTGGAATGAGATAATTTGGAAGAGTCATTATAGACAATCAACATCATCAATGAAGAAAAATACCAATGATCCATGTATTATTTTTCTGTATGAAATTAATTAAATTAATTATATACATGATATGAAATATCCTCTCTATAGGTTTTAGGCCTCTTTATTATTTATCAAAATATTCGATTATATTTTGTGCAGACTGGCGTTTATCGTCGTATTGATCCCATAATAATCATTGATCGTGATAAAAATAAAATTTGGGTTCTGGCCCAACTATGCCTCCACTGCACCCAAAACTTTCTAGTGGTATCAGAGCGGTTACATTATTGTTTATAATTATTTAAATATTTTTTTGATGAATTACACATTTAATAATTTAGTTTTTATAATTCAAGTTAATTGTTCTAAAAGTCTGAATCTCGGGATCTATTCCTCTTCATTTGTTTCTCGTTAACCCTAAAAAACAATATTTTATTTTAATTCTGATTAAAATAATATATAGAATATCATTCAGAGGTGTCAAATATTCCTGTCAATATAGCACAAGAACACCTGGTGTGTATTCCTTAGTACATGCCATGTAGTCAAGAATGAATGCATTGGACCGGTCTTCCAAACCAAGTCGTGGGTTGGAGTCTTCTTAAGTCTTAAATTACTCCATTTATTGTCCTAGAACATGTGGAATGAGGTTTTTAGATTACACACCATGTAGCCCAAATGGACACGGTGTGTTATCCCTTCGGGTTAGGGTTAGACCGTGTACCCTATACACAGCTAGCCCAGCTGGATACCATGTAATGAGGAACTACATGGTGTGTGGCCAACTGGACATGCCTTGTACTCCGAATATTTCCAAAGTAAACTCACACTATGTTTCCCCAGGCATGTACTCTGGATGGATGGTGAACAATAGTACACGCCGTGTAGTTGGAACTACATGTTGTGTACTCAACCAAATTATATAGATTTATTAAAATTTATTATTATATTATACAAACCCTCAAGACATGTACCATCGTGTGGGTGTAGTGACGTGGAACAACATGTCATAAATGTTATATATATATGTGTGTTTAATTTAACATCTGCATAATGTTCAATTTTCTTCATTAGGTAGTTATGAATAAGAATTCAGTGGGTTTCCCCCAAGTCACAAGTTATGTACAAAGATAAAGTTAAAAGAATTGATTTTGTTAAAATATTCTTGGATGATAATCTCAAGGAAATTCAGAGAATAATTTATGATAATATGATCGATCAATTGAAGATGATAATTAATTGATTTGAGAGTGATTTATCTTAAAACATAACGATTAAATAATTGAATTATAGTTTTATTTATGTGTAAATATAGTTTCATGTATGGATGATCATGATCTAGACCAAGACCTTTGTATACAGATGGTTACTTTTAATTTATTTAAATTATATTTGTTGGACTATGAGCCTTCTCCTCGTTAATATTTAGGGCATGCGTACCCAAGGTTTCTTTTATGTAAAACCCCCATTTACCCCTAACCTACATATTAGATAAAAAAGGTAATTAGTAATGGATGGAAATACCCTTTTAGTGGAGGCAATTCAAGATAGTGTTAAGAGGAAACACATCACAGGAGATACATAGGTGGATAGGTGGAATCCTATAAACATAAACCCAAAAGGTTCAAGATGTTTCTCCCCTAGTTCAGAGTTAGTTTATCAAAAAACGAGATAAAATAACCATTATAAAATCTCATGATCATTATCATTATTTTATTTCTTTCATTTGCGTTGTTTATCATTATGGATATGTTGTCACGATCACATAATTAATTAATTAAATAGTCATGCCAGATAGAACTAAAATAAACCAGACATATGAGTAAAAATATCAAGAAATATTTAATAACTTAAGTATGTTCCACTTAATGTTCACTAGAATGTGATAATGATAATAAGTGAATCATACATAAGAGATAAAAATCCCTCAAATAAAATATTAATTCAGACCAAGACTTCCACTACATGATTGAAGAAAAAACTCAAGAAAACTGTGTGTTTGACCATCCCTTGTTGGGACACATAATTTTATACAAGAAGTCCTTATGAATGGTTTCTGATTGACTTAAACATATTACATCTATATAAGTACCTCTATCTAGACTTGGTGTAATATTTTAGGTAAGAGTTAAGGAAAATCCAAAGTCATGATTTTAGGTTTGGGGAGTCCACTCAACAAATCAGGGAGCTGTATGCCCACTGTTGGAAAAGAACATCCTACATAAATTTCTTCTAATATCTTGACCAATCCTTATTGGGGTTAAGAAAAGGGGAATATGGATCATTTCCACAAGAATTTCATGGAAACTAGACATTCCAATTTCAATGGTGAGGGATATTGGGACATGATAAAATAGTCGGAGACTTAAAAAAAGTTATAATTTCTTATAAAATGTAATAATGAAATTACGAATGATTTGTTCTTTCAATTGTAGAAAAAAATGACAAACTCATCCACCAAACTATCCCTATGATCAATTCTAGAAAAAGACAACATCCTCACTAGCAGTAACTTCCTGTAATGGTTTAGATGCCTTCATGTTATCCTATGCCATGAATGGAAGTCTTACGTTCTGGAGTCATCATTAACTAATTTTCCTGCCAAATAGGTGAGTGATGAGGATTTCCAGGTCTAGGAGAAATATATGAACAACATGGTCGACGTTCAATGTTTAATTCTTTCATCAATGTCTACTGAGCTCATGAAGGCTCATGAAAACATTTATTCTTATAGCATGCTCGAGCACCTACATGGTATGTACTAGGAGAGACAAAGACAGTAAAGTATTGAGATCTCTAAGGCACTCTTTGAGTGTAAGCTTGGAGAAGGAGCCTCATATGTGCATCATGTATTCAAGATCATTGTCTACATTGAGATCATGGAGGTTCCAGGATTTAAACTCCCTGAATAAATGGGTGCCGATATCTTTTTGCATCACTCCCTCATAGATTTTATAACTTTTTGTCAATTTAAATCTGAACAACATTGAGAAGTCTCTATCTGATCTTCTTATCCTAATTCTCTAAGTGCACAAAGATATGAAGCACGAAAATCCATCTGTCCTTATGGTGAATAATAGGAAAGGGAATGAGACGATTTTTATGCCCAGTGATTCTTCATGTCCATCCATGAAAATGATGATCAAAGGGGATGAGAGGGAACATGATGCTATTTGTTTTGCATGTGGCAAGAAGGGACACTAGAAGAAGAAAAACACCCAACCAAAGAAGCAATGAAATGATACAAGTGCATTTTTTATCGAATGCAATCAATATATTTCTACAAATTTTGTATTAGATATAGCTTTTAGAACTCTAATATGTATCCAAATATAGGAACCAAGTAGATTCAAGAATATTGATCAATGGGAGGTAGATCTATGAGTAGTCAACAGAGCCAGACTTGATTTTTTAGCTGTTGGGGACTACCACCTCACATTTCCAACTGGGATGAACATGGTGTTAAAGGGTTGTAATTATGTTCCTTATGTTACTAAAAACATTATTTCTGTATCCATATTAGATACAGATGGATTTGTTTTCATGTTTGGAAATGAATGTTTCTTCCTTTACAAAGATTTAATTTGTTTCAGTAGGGAACATTTATACAACGTACTTTACATTTTTCATTACACAAACGATGTATTGGAAATCTATAACAATGATAAATCACACAACTCATACCACACCCAAAATTGGAATCACCGACTAGGTCATCTAAACTAGAAAAACTAGAAAAAGTTACATCAAGATGGATACTTAGATACTTTCGAACTAAAACCAGTTGTCACATGTCATGCATACAAGGCCCCAGCCTTAAACATTACTTAATCTTGAGTTATTACAAGATTGCACATTGAGGATCTTTTCGGGTTTAGAGTTTTAGAGAATTAGATCATAAAACTTGCATTACATTCCACATATAAATAAAGTGGTTACATAAAGATAGTATTCTTATTTCCCATCAATGTAAACATATTTAAAATAAAAAATGGATTCTTTCTTGACACTTCCTTGACACTATCATCATATCATGTACCTTTCCCTTGACCTATGAAAAACATTTCAAAAAACATGGGATGAGCATAAAAAGCTCAGTAAGGGATATAAAAATATGGAAAGGAAACATGGGTACATATATACATAAGAATGAAATCATACTTTACCAATAAAACATAAGCACTTTAACATACCTCATCAAATCATGAATAAATCATAGAAATTATAATACATAAAGGTGACTTGAGGCATTCATAACATTCTTACATAGGGAGTAACCCTCTTGGTTATGTTTGGAATACCCATCACAGTATATTACCTAAATCTCTTCGGAGAAACCTTAACGTTACACTCCATCGCGTTACCCAATGCATTGGAGAGCTATATTGGGCTCACCCACCCTTAGTTTATCACGGAACCACCCGTCTTCAAAATAATTCCCATGAACCTCAACATAATCATATCACATAAAACATGCATAAAGGAAACATAACATTTCCACCTTTCAATCACAAAATACCAATACAACACATTGATATAAAAACATTATGAAAACCATTTTCAATATCAAAGCAAAAGAGAAGTAAAACGTGGTATTTATTTTTCTTTTAAAAAAGAGGTATGGCTTGTAGAGGAAGCCGAAACTCAAATAATGGTCACGGCAGCGGAGAAGTCGTTGTCACCACATACGTACGACAAAAAAATTCTCTTTTGTCTTTTAGTAAAACGCTTCGTATAAAAAGGATTTCTTTTGGATAAACGTAAATGTCAAAGGGGTTTATACACCATACAAAAGAAGGTTGTGTATGAAACAAAATATGACTCAATGAAAGGAGATTGAGACGAAGTCCCATACCTCGGGTCCAAATTGACTCGATCATTCTTTAATGTCCTGAATAATAAACTTGAGTTAATTTATACTTGCTTAAGAACCTTTTTCATGTTCATTATTCCTTTTATATCACTTATTTCCATTTCATTAACACTATGTAATTATTTATGTTAATAACGGTCATTTTAACGATCATCAGTACTTGAGTAAAAAATAAACCATTTATAATTATAAGTTGTTCATGTATCCATTATATCCAGAATTATAATCATGATTTATATATCATATATATCCAGTATATACATGCGTTTTATAATATTACATAATCATTTGGAGGTAAGAAATGAAATGCACCGTTCATGGAGATGGTAAGCCGTACGTATGCATGAACGCTACTTTTATTTCTATTTCATATTTTATAGAATGGAATCATAATGAGATAAAGGAATATTATAATTCCAGTATAATATCATATATAATATCATAGTTACATCCTTTATACATCCCACATATGGTATTTAATGAATCAAATCACTTTGAGGGGGCGGTAGTCCGCTCTTCCTTAAATGAAGATATCGCGTTTACCCATAATGGAAACCATAAAGGTATGACCAAAATGAAAAATACAGAATATTAAGGAAAAAATACACATATTATATATCATATATAAATATAGTGACATCTTAATGACCACTTTTTACGGTGTTAAAAAAATATTGAACAATCATCGTTTCGGGAGGCAGAAATTCGCCATCCACGGAAACAGTATGTTCTTTAACCATTAGATGTAGGTGTGTGTAAGTGTAGCTCGAATAATTATTATAACAACATCCTAGTATATGGAAGATACTGTTGTTGTTACAAAAGGAAATAATAAAAAGATTTTAGGGGGTTGGAGAAGCAAAATCAAACAAAAGGACTCAAAAGAAGACATTACCTTAAAATCGGGTAACTCTCTTAGATTTGAACTCAATGGCTTTATTGGGAAGAATTCTGCCCAAAGTGAGGCTTCAAGGAGTAATATAGGGTTGTGTAGAGCCGAAATGGGTAGGGGTTGGCCGAGCCAAAGGATTTGGGAGTGTGGGTAAGGAGGTAGAGGTGGGGGCCTTTTATAAGAGGAGAGGAGGGGCACTCTTGGAAGGTAAAGAAAAGTCACTTTATTTTAAAATGGTATTCGGATTTAAGAGGTCCCACATTGATGTGTTTCGATTATAAGGTGATAAGGGTTCGAAATCCACCCATACAATAGGTTTTGGCCATGTGTAGGTCTTAGATTTTACATTATCATTCCATTTTATTTAAATCTTTAAATAATGAGGTCATCACTGCATCATCATGATGTCATAAATAATTTAATTTATTTAAAGACTAAAAATTATAAACAAAATACTATGATTTAGGAAATAGTTTTATCTTTCCAATGACTATTTATAATAAAAAATCTGATCTTTATAACCCCATGTAAAAATTGTTTTAGGAAAACATCTCATGTTTGTGTCATTTTAACTTTTACATTAAATAAAAATTTATTTATGTCATTTCCCAACCAAAGTGTCTCCATGGGGTCCCCAATATGACCCATGGATTGTCTTTGTCGGCCATGACACATCCAATGAGTGTAGGCTTTGTGTAAAGCTCATCTCATTTTATTAAAGCATTATTTTTACCTTAAACTACACTAATTACCTCTAATTGCGATTAAGAACTTAAGAGTTACTATTCACCAAAAAATTATTTTAATCTAATTGAACCACATTTTATTTCTTAATGAAAACCATGTATGTAGGATTTTTGAAATTCAAAACACAGAAGTGGTAAAATTTCATTTAAAAGAAAAATTAGTTTTTATAAGTACCACTTAGTGGTTTCTCTATTCATCAAAAATTGTAGTTTTTCAGAAAAATACCAAAAATTCACCCTAAGCTATATTCGATATTCCGAATTCAAAAATGAAGTTTATTTTAAAAAATTCAAAACATATAAGTCACATTAATTAATTTAATAATTAATTCCCGATGTCATGACAAATAGCGTGTTTTTATGAAACAATAAGTATCCAAAGATTGACACCAGTTTAAGTCCAATTTCAAAGTGAAATTGTTTCAAATGACCACCATTGGATTAAATGGTAAAAATATATTCTAATTTCACTTAAAAACCAATTCAAAAGATAATCTAATCATATAAATCAATTAGATTAAAAAGCAGTTTTGTGGTAAAATGCAGTATTTTTCACTATTCATTAAAAAATGTACATTGTCTGAAAAATATCAAAAATTCACAAAAAGTAACTTTTGATGTCCCAATCATAAAGAATAAGTTTATTTTGACAAACAATTCTTATAAAATTGTCAAAAGAGAGATTTAAAAATGGTTTGCCATCAAAAGGCAGTAAAATAATCTTTTATGAATATTAGTGTATTCCATGGATAAGATTGTATTTATTTTCATTTTAAGCCTCTAAAACACTATCTTAATCATTAATAGACATAGATAAAAATATCTATTATTCATTAATTACTTGGGATGTTACATCCTTCCCCCCTTTTGAAAATTGCATCCCCACAATTTATTTACTTATCGAATAAATGGGGGTACTTATCCCTCATTGCATTTTCAGATTCCCATGTTGCCTCTTCCATCATGTGGTTTTTCCACAAAAGATTTACCTGATTAATCACCTTATTCCGTAACACTTGCTCCATGTGGTCAAGAATCTGGACCGGTTGTTCCTCATAAGATAGGTTCTCTTCCAGCTGAACTACCTTTGGACTCAAAACATGAGATGGATCTGGCATATACTTTCTCAAAATCAAAACGTGAAAAACATGGTGTACCTGAGATAAACTCGGAGGTAATGCCACCCAGTATGCAACTGATCCAGCTCTCTCCAAAATTTCATATGGTCCAATAAACCTTGGACCTAGCTTTCCTTTCTTACAAAATCTCATCACACTTTTCCAAGGAGAAACCTTGAGAAAAACATGATCACCTACCTCGAAAGATAGATCCTCCTCCGGTTATCCCCATAACTCTTCTGCAAGCTCTGAGCTATTCTCCCGTGCTTCTGAATCAGCTGAACTTTTTCTGTAATCTCTTATACCAATTATGGTCCCATCAACTTCCTTTCACCCACTTCATCCCAGAAAGCTGGAGTTCGACACCGCTTCCTATTTAATGCCTGAAATGGTGCCATCTGTATACTGGAATGAAAACTATTATTATATGAAAATTCAACCAAAGAAAGTTGTTGGTCCCAACTTCCCTGATAATCCATAGAGAAAGAACGTATCATATCCTCCAATGTCTGAATTGATCGTTCTGACTGCCCATCTGATTGAGGATGAAAAGATGTACTAAAATTTAATTTAGTACCCAACGACTTCTGATGGCCTTTCCAAAAGTTAGAAGTGAACCTGGGATCACGATCAGATACAATGGAGAGGGGAACTCCATGTAACCTGACTATCTCTTCAAGATAAAAACGGGAAAGTTGATCTAGGAAAAATTATCTTGTATATCAAGGAAATGAGCAGATTTAGTCAAGCGATCAACAATAACCCAGATTGCATTATTACCTCAAGATGTCTTTGGTAATCCGACAATAAAGTCCATGGATATATTCTCCCTTTTCTACTCTGGCACTGGTAAAGGCTGAAGCATCCCTTTCGGTAACTGCCGCTCTTCTTTAACCTGTTGACTTGTCAAACACTTCACAATTAAAGCAGTAATATCTCTTTTCATTCCATCCCACCAGTAATACTCCCGGAGATCTCTGTACATCTTAGTACTGCCAGGATGAACTGAAAATGGAGAACTATGAGCTTCACATAATAACTCTCTCTTCAACTGTGAATCACAAGGCACACACAATCTCTTCCCAAATCTCAAAACGCAATCATTATCAATGTTGAATTCATGAAACTTACCTTTCTGAACCAGCTCTACCTTTTTTTGCAACTCACTATCTTGCTTCTATGCTTGCTTGATTCTATCTGATAGAGATGATCTCACTGATACCTGAAACAAAACAGAAGAACTTCCTGCACCAAAAACTTCTATTCCAAAGTTCCTCAAATCCTTAACCAAAGGATCACATTCCAAATGAAACATTGCTAATGAAGCATTACTTTTTCGACTCAAAGCATCCGCCAATTTATTTTCTTTTCCCGGATGGTAATGAATTGTACAATCATAATCCTTGATTAATTCCAGCCATCTCCTCTATCTCATGTTTAACTCTTTTTGAGTGAATATATTCTTTAAACTTTTGTGATCATTATATATTTCACACTTTACTCCATACAAATGATTCCTCCAAATTTTTAAAGCGAAAACAATAGCAGCTAATTCTAAATCATGTGTAGGGTAATTTACCTCATGAGTTTTCAACTGTCGTAAAGCATAAGCAATTACCTGATCATTCTACATTAGGACGTAACCAAGTCCTTTCAATGATGCATCACTGTATATAACAAACTAACCATTCCTGGAAGGTAGTGCCAAAACTGGAGCATTCACCAATCTTCTTTTCAATTCCTAAAAACAATCATCACATTATTTTGTCCAGATAAACTTAACACCCTTCCGAATTAGCTTAGTCATTGGACTAGATAACTGTGAAAACTTTCTAACAAACCATCGGTAATAGCTTGCCCATCCATGGAAGCTACAAATCTCAGTTACATATGTGGGTCTTGGCCATTCTTCAACAACATTTGTTTTTGCAGGATCAATAGTTATCCCATCTTTAGAAACAATATGACCAAGGAAAAAAATTTGTTGCAACCAAAACTAACACATGGTAAATTTTCCATATATTTTATTTTCTTTCAAGGTTTGCAAGATAACCCTTAAATGTCTTTCAGGATCCTCTTTACTTTTATAAAACACCAAAATATCATCAATGAAAACCACCACAAACTTATCCAAGAACTCATTGAAAATTCTATTCATTAAGTCTATGAATATAGAAGGTTCATTGGTTAGCCCAAAAGGCATTACTACAAATTCATAATGGCCATATCTTGTACGGAATGCGGTCTTCGGAACATCATCTTCCTTTACCTTCACCTGATGGTACCCCGATCTCAAGTCAATCATTGAAAAGTACTGAGCTCCCTAGAGCTGATCAAACAAATCATCGATATGAGGCAAAGGATATTTGTTCTTAACAGTGATGTTATTAAAGGCTCTATAATCAATGAAAAGTCCCATAGAACCATCTTTCTTTTTAACAAATAAAACAGGAGCACCCCATGGTGATGTTCTAGATCGAATGAAACCTTTCTCTAATAAATCATGCAATTGCTGCTTCAACTCTAACAGTTCAATTTGAGCCATTCGATAAGGGGGTTTTGAAATTGGCTTAGCATCAGGAACTAAGTCAACAGTAAACTCAACTTCCCGATCTAGTATTATTCCAGGAAAATCATCAGGAAAAACATCAGGATACTCATTTACCACTGGCACATCATTAATCTGAACAGTTCCTTTATTTTCAACGATGTGTGCAAGGTAACATTCATTTCCATCTATTAGATGTTCCTTGGCCTCTTGATAAGTTATCAATAGTAAGGGTTCATTCTTGTACACAAACTGAAAGTCTTTCCGAAAAGAAACTTCTTTATCTCTACAGTCAATCTTAGCATGGTAAATAGAGAGCCAATCCATACACAGGATAACATCAAAATCTACTAGAGGTAGAACAATAAGGTTTGCAAGTAGGTTCTTTCCATAGATAAGGATAGAAAGATTCTTATAAATTATTTTTGCCTCAACATTTCCCCCAGGTGTTTTACCAAAAGTTTAGGAGTCATTTCTTGAGATGGTATTCCCATTTTACTAGAAATGGTTTCAGAGATGAAAGAATGTGTAGACCCCGAATCAAACAACACACTGGCATAATCTGAAAAAACAAACAAAGTACCTGATACAACTTCATTTGATGGCCCAAAATCTGCTGAAGTAGTTGCAATGGATTTCACCACCCATTTCTTCTTGTAGTCTAACTGCTTCCCATCACCCAAGCTCTTTGTCGGACACTCGTTTTCATAGTGACCCAACTCATTGCACTTATAACATTTTACTAACTGTAAATCAAATTTGGTCTTACCATCACCCTGATCTTTTCCAGTGCAATCACGATCCTTATGTCCAATCTTACCACATTGGTAGAACATTCCAGAATTCAGAAGACATTCCCCAGCATGCCTTTTTCCACATTTATAACAAACTGGAAACTTAGTTTTCTTACTGTCAGACGTTTTTGAAGAATTCTTACCTTTCTCCTGCCACCTCGGTCTCTTCTTCTATTGGTTGTTATAGAACACTTTATCATCGACAAACTCCATTTACACCTTCTCAGCACATCGAACAAGCTTTTCATAACTTCTAAACTCACGAGAAGCTAATTCCCTTCGATATTTTGGCTTTAATACTGAGTAAAAACGATTGATTTTACTATCAAGGTCTCAGATAAAATTTGGAGCATACCTTGCCAATCGAGTGAACATTTCTTCATAGGTAGACACTGAGTCTTCCTCTTGCCTCAATTCCAAGAATTGATTTTCCATCCTATGTCGAACAGCCTTAGGAAAATACTTCTAAAGAAACATACCTTTGAATTCATCCCAGTCGAGAGGATCAATCTCATCAGCGTCCCTAATATTTCTAACCGTCGACCACCACTAATCTACTTCACCCTCCAAACGGTAAATAGTAAGACTAACCTTTTGATTGTCTGAACACCCCATGACATCCAAAAACTTATCCAGTGCTTTAATCCACCCTTAAGCTAGCACAGGGTCAGATGATCCTCTGAATGATGGGGGATATTGCCTCATGAAATGTTCCACCACTGACATGTTCCTCTGTGGTTGATCTAGCTGATCTCATGTATGGATACCACCGCCATTTATTTCTTGAGTCAATTGTGCCATTACTGCAACAAACTATTCTGTTCCAATTCCGATCATCTTAGGATGCTGATTTGGAAGGTTATTTCCTTCGGTATGCCTTCCAAGCACTGCTTCCCTGTTTCCTCTACGGAAAACCATTCTGAACAAACATGTCTTAGATGAAGCAACATGGTAATCTTCAAATACTATATCACTTCAATTTGACCATAGAAAATATATTTTTGGATAATCATTTAATAGAATTATAACTCCTAATGTTATCTAAACCGACCTTTGATACCAACTATAAGGCCCCAACCTTAAACCTTACTTAATCTTGAGTTATTAAAAGATTGCACATTGAGGATCTTTTCGGGTTTAAAGTTTTAGAGAATTAGATCATAAAACTTGCATTAAATTCCACATATAAACAAAGTGGTTACATAAAGATAGTAATATTTTTTTCCCATCAATGGAAACATATTTAAAATAAAACATGGATTCTTTCTTGAAAGTTCCTTAACACTATCATCATATCATGTACCTTTCCCTTGACCTGTGAAAAATATTTCAAAAAACTTGGGATGAGCATAAAAAGCTCAGAAAGGGATACAAAAATATGGAAAGAAAAAATGGGTACATATATACATAATAATGAAATCTTACTTTACCCATAATACATAAGAACTTTAACATACCTCATCAAATCGTGAATAAATCATAGAAATCATAAGACATAAAGGTAACTTGAGGCATTCATAACATTCTTACGTAGGGAGTAACCCTATTGGTTACGTTTGGAATACCCATCACAGTATATTCCCTAAATCTCTTCGGAGAAACCCTAACATTACACTACTTTGCGTTACCCAATACATTGGAGAGCTATATCGGGCTCACCCGCCCTTATTTTATCATGGAACCATCCGTCTTCATAATAATGCCCATGAACCACAACATAATCGTATCACATAAAACATGCATAAAGGAAACATAACATTTCCACCTTTCAATCACAAAATATCAATACAACAAATTGATATAAAAACATTATGAAAACCATTTTCAATATCAAAACAAAAGAAAAGTAAAACATGGTATTTATTTTTCTTTTAAAAAAAAGTTATGGCTTGTAGAGGAAGCCGAAACTCAAATAATGGTCACGGCGGCGGAGAAGTCGTTGTCGCCGCATACGTACGAGAAAAACATTCCCTTTTGTCATTTAGTAAAACGCTTCATATAAAAAAGATTCATTTTGGATAAACGTAAAAGTCAAAGGGGTTTATACACCGTATAAAAGAAGGTTGTGTATAAAACAAAATATGCCTCAATGAAAGGAGATTGAGATGAAGTCACATACCTCGGGTCCGACTTGACTCGATCATTCTTTAATGTCCTGAATAATAAACTTGAGTTAATTTCTACTTGCTTAAGAACCTTTTTCAAGTTCATTATTCCTTTTATATCACTTATTTTTATGTCATTAACACTACGTAATTATTTCTGTTAATAACGGTCGTTTTAACGATCATTGGTACTTGAGTAAAAAATAAACCCTTTATAATTACAAGTTGTTCATGTATCCATTATATCCAGAATTATAATCATGATGTATATGTCATATAAATCCATTATATACATGCATTTTATAATATTACACAATCATTTAGAGGTAAGAAATGAAATGCACCGTTCATGGAGACGGTAAGCCGTACGTACGCATGAACGCTACTTTCATTTCTATTTCGTATTTTATAGAATGGTATCATAATGATATAAAGGTATATTATAATTCCAGTATAATATCATATATAATATCATATTTCCATTCTTTATACATCCCACATATGTTATTTAATGAATCAAATAACTTTGAGGGGGTGGTAGTCCGCACTTCCTTAAATGAAGATATCACGTTTACCCATAATGGAAACCGTAAAGGTATGCCCAAAATGAAAAATACAGAATCTTAAGGAAAATATAAACATATTATATATCATATATATATATAGTGACATCTTAAGGGCTGCCTTTGAAAGTGTTAAAAGAATGTTAAACAATCATCATTTCGGGAGGCAGAAATTCGCCATCCACGGAAACAGTATGTTCTTTAACCATTAGATGTAGGTGTGTGTAAGTTTAGCTAGAATTAATCTTATAACAACATCCTAGTATATTGAAGATACTTGTTTTGTTACAAAAGGAAAGAATAAAAAGAGTTTATGTGGTTGGAGAAGCACAATCAAACAAAAGGACTCAAAAGAAGACATTACCTTAAAATTAGGTAACTCTCTTAGATTTGTGCTCAAAGGCTACCTTGGGAAGCCTTCTGCACAAAGTGAGGCTTCAAGGAGTAAGAGAGGTATGTGGAGAGCCAAAATGGGAATGGTTTTGCCGAGCCAAAGGCTTTGGGAGTGTGGGAAAGGAGGTAGAGGTGGGGGCCTTTTATAAGAGGAGAGGAAGGGCACTCTTGGAAGGTAAAGAAAAGTCACTTTATTTTAAAATGGTATTCGGATTTAAGTGGTACCACATTGATGTGTTTATAGGATAAGGTGATAAGAGTTCAAAATACACCCATACAATAGGTTTTGTCCATGTGTAGGTCTTAGATTTTACATTATCATTCCATTTTATTTAAATCGATAAATAATGAGGTCATCGTTGCATCATCACGATGTCATAAATAATTTAATTTATTTGAAGTCTAAAAATTATAAAAAAATACTATGATGTAGGAAATATTTTTATCTTTCCAATTAATATTTATAATCAAAAATATTATCTTTATAACCCCATGTAAAAATTGATTTAGTAAACATCTCATGTTTGTGTCATTTTTACTTTTACATTAAATAAAAAGTTATTTATGTCATTTCCCAACCAAAGTGGTTCCATGGGGTCCCCAAGTTGACCCATGGATTTTAATGGTCGGCCATGACACATCCAATGAGGGTAGGACATGTTTCAAGCTCATCTCATTTTATTAAAGCATTATTTTTACCTTAAACTACACTAATTACCTCTAATCGCGATTAAGAACTTAAAAATTACTATTCACCAAAAAATTATTTTAATCTCATTGAACCAAATTTTATTTCTTAATGACAACCATGTATGTTGGATTTTTGAAATTCAAAACATAGAAGTGGTAAAATTTAATTTAAACGAAAATCAGTTTTTATAAGTACCCCTTAGTGGTTTCACTATTCATCAAAAATTGATGTTTTTCAGAAAAATACCAAAAATTCACCCTAAGATATATTTGATATTCCGAATTCAAAAATGAAGTCTAATTTACATAATTCAAAACATATAAGTCACATTAATTAATTTAATAATTAATTCCCACTGTCATGAAAAATAGCGTGTTTTTATGAAACAATAAGTATCAAAAGATTGACACCAGTTTAAGTCCAATTTCAAAGTGAAATTGATTCCAATGACCACTATTGTATTAAATAGTAAAAATATATTCTAATTTCACTTCAAAACCAATTCAAAAGATAATCTAATCATATAAATAAATTATATTAAAAAGCAGTTTTGATGTAAAATGCAGTATTTTTCACTATTCATTAAAAAAATGAACATTGTCTGAAAAATACCAAAAATTCACACAAAGTAAATTTTGATGTCCCAATAATAAAGAATAAGATTATTTTGAAAAGAATAGCTTATAAAATTGTCAAATGATAGATTTAAAATGGTTTTCCATCAAAAGGCAGTAAAACAATCTTTTAAGAATATTAGTGTATTCCATGCATAAGATTGTATTTATTTTCTATTTAAGCCTCTAAAACACTATCCTAATCATTAATAGACATAGATAAAAATATCTTTTATTCATTACTTACTTGCGATGTTACAATGCATGTTTTCAAGGAAAAATGATCAAATCCCTATTTAGTGGAAATGGTGAAAGGGCAAAATAACTTATTGAATTCATTCATACTGATGTGTGCGGACTATTTCCAATTTATAAAAGTGGAGGTTACTCATACTTAGAACTTTTACTGATGATTTTAGTAGATATGAATATATCTACATAATAAGGTATAAGTGGGATTCTTTTGATATGTTCAAAGAATACAAGAATGAAGTTGAGAACCATATTGTTAAGAAGATTAACAAACTCAACTAAGACCAAGGTGGATAATATCTTAAACAAGAATTTGTTGATTACATACAAGATGTTGGGATCTTATCCCAAATAATTCCTCCAAACACGCCCCAATGGAATGATGTGAGTGAAATAAGGAACGACACCCTGTTGGACATGTTGAGATCAATGATAAGTCATGTGAGTCTTCCACTATCCTTATAAAGATATGAGTTATAGACAACATCCAACATAATAAACCAAGTACCAACTAAATTAATAAATGGTATTCCATATGAGTTCTGGAGTGGAAGAAAAAATATGTTATTGAATTTACATGTGTGGTGTAGCGAAGTGTTTGTTAAGGCCTTTGCAGGTAACAAACTCACACCCTAAGGCACAAAGTGTTCCTTTATTCGATACCCCAAGGAAACAATGAGATATTTCTTATAGAACCCCTTAGAAAAAAAGGATGTAGTGGCAATACATTCCATATTACTTGAGAGGGAGCCCATCTCCAAAAGGGATAGTGGGAGCAAGATAAACTTTGATGATGTTGAGGCTCAATGTACACAATAGTTAGTACTAGAACAGATTCCATAAATCCTCATGGAAGAAGAATCTTTTCAAAAGATAGAAGTACTGCCTAGGAGTACAAGAGAGGTTAGAGAATCAGAATGGTATAGTTTTCTAGTTACTGAGGATGGTGACTTATTATTAGTTGATAATAATGACTCTTTAACCTACAAGGAAGAAGTAAGTGGAACAGACATTTCCAAGTACCAAGAAGCCTTGAATTGTGAATTGGATTCCATGTACCAAAACCAAGTCTGGAATTTGGTAGATCCACTAATTGGTGTCACACTTATTTGTTGCAAATGGGTATTCAAGAAGAAACTGAACATGTAAGGACAATTCAGTATGTATAAGGCACAAATGGTTGCGAAAGGGTTTAAACAGCGTCAAGGAATTGATTAAGATGAAACCCTCTCACTAGTTGCAATGCGGAAATCAATCAAAAATCTACTTTCCATTGTATCTTACCATGACTATAAGATTTAGAAAATGAATGTCAAAACAACATCCCTTTAAAAGAACCTTCAGGAAGATGTCTACATGACACAACCAGAAGGTTTTGTGACTCTAAAGGATGCCAATAAGGTATAAAAGTTGTAGAAGTCCATTTATTGATTAAATCATGCATCCAAGTCATGGTATATTCGTTTTAATGAAGACATAAAAGAATTTGGTTTTATCAAGAATGAATGTGAGCAGTGTGTCAACAAACAGTTTAGTGGGAGTGTAGTCATTTTTTCTAATATTATATGTTGATGACATATTACTTATTGAGAATGAGATTCCATTCTTATAGTCTATTAATTCATGGTTGAATCAATGTGTCTCCATGAAACACTTGGGAGTGGAAGCCTATATTATTGGGATCAAGATCTGTCGTGATAGATCTAAGAGTTTTTTGGGCCTAAGTAAAAGTACATAAATTGATAAGATAATGAAGAGATTCAGTGTGGAACAATCCAAGAGGGGATTGTGGACATCGTCACATAGAATTCATCTTTCCAATAAAATTTTTCCTCAGATAGATGTGGAGAGAATAATAATGGAAATGACTCAATACACATCAGCTATTGGGTCAGTCATATATGCCATGCTATGTACTATGCTAGATGTCACCTATGCATTGATTGTGGTAGGAATAGATCAAGCTGACCTAGGTGACCGCCATTGGATGGAGGTCAAGACTATCATAATGTATCTGAGGCATACTAAGGACATGTTCCATGTTTATGGATGAGACAAGGAACTAGTCATCTGAGGATATGAAGATTCTAGTTTCCAAATAGATCAAGATGACATCAAGTCACAAAAGGGATACATCTTCACATTGAATGGTGGTGCAGTGCGCTAGAAGATCTCAAAGCAGAGCGTGTTCATAGATTCTACAGTAGTTTACGAGTATATTGTATCTTCTGAGGCAACTAAAGAAGTCATTTGGATGTGAAGTTTCATCCAGGATCTAGATTTGATACCTACCAGTAATGATCCCATCCCATTGTACTATGATAAAACTACAACGATGGATCTCGAAAAAGACCCAAGTTCACAAAATTGGATGAGGCAGATACCTCAAAAGTATCATCTATTGAGATATTTTTTTATAGAGATGTGACGTTGTAGTGATTAGTATTTCCACGGAAGAGAACGTTTTGGACCCCTTGATTAAAGGCATGACATAGTAGAAACCTGATCATCATGTGAGGTGTAGTAGACTGAAAATCTTAGGCAGTTGGATCTAGTACAAGTGGGATTTTTTAAGAGTTTTTGTCCTAGAAGAAAATGGTTTTACTTTGATTACATGTATATTTAATGTTCTATTACATATTGTTCATTGTTCTAAATGACTATGATGTAATAATTTCCAAGAGTAATTATTGCATTGATAAGGTCATGGAAATTCCCCAATATGATGAGAACCTTGAAATGCCCTAAAAATATTCTTAAATATAGTCTTGTGTTTAGATGAAATAATATGATGGAACACATAGCCTGTATACCATCTAATAAGAGTACTCATAAGCGGATGAGACTTCCTCACAAAAATTTTTCACATGGTAATATCCTAGATAGAAGATTATGTGAATAGACCCACTAGTAGGAATTCCAAATGTATTAGTGTCATCAAAAATTTCTATCTGTGAGCATGTGTTATAATCTATAGACTTTATGATTATCATCAATACGTGTCATGAATCACAAACTTTTATTTACTGACAAAAACAATCACGCAGACAGTTGGCGGGAAGTAGGGAATGTCGGGTGCATCAAGAGTGACATGTTATTAATGGATATGTCAAGGAAAGATTTTTCCCATTCATTTATGGAAGTTGATATCTCAGACCTTTGATTGAAATTGAACCATCACCCAAAATTTCATGGCTATCATGTAACATTGACTTCATTTCAAGTAGTCAAAGAATGAAATATCAAGCATAAAAGATGATGACACTATCATGAAACCTGCTTGATGATAAATTTTGACTAAGGGATTATATTACAAAGTGATTGTTCGTATGTGGATGTCGTTGATGCATCTTTATATTTTTTCTATTGGGTTCCTTGACCAATTTCTAGACATTACTCATGGTCTTTAGGCAAGCCTGACTACTACCAATGAGAATGAATCTAAGAGGGTCAAATAATAAGTGTTTTGGTGGCCTCAGTTAAATTCTATTTCAATTTAATTAATGAAATAAATAGTATTCTCATGACCATGGAATAATTTTATTCATGTTAAAATGATAACATAAATTAAATTAAATATATTTATTTATTTATTTTAACATTTGATAAATATTTATTTACTAGTTTGTAAATAAAATAATTTCTTATGATAATAAATTATTTATTTATTTATTCAGGTGTTCAATAAATGGAAGATGAGTTCGAGCAGACCAATGTCAGTCTGGTAGTAAAAAAATTATTTGCAAGGTGGTAAATAATTATTTAACCAGTGGTTACATGTTAAAATAATAATGACGTTGCTATTATTTTGTAATAAAGAATATTATTTTATAATTCTGTTTTGTATAAGTTGTCAAAATATGAAGAATAACATAGTATTGGTATTGTGATCATTGGTTTTTTCTATGTACATGAATGTATTTAATTGTTTCTATGAAATTAAATATTTTAACTAAAATTCCATGTATATAAATAGACAAGTAGGCCTATATTTCTAAACACCATACCACACGCCTGGTGAATTGAGAATTGATGAGCCAAACAATTTCTCTATTGAATCCTCTTCTCTCCCCTATCAAGAATGACAGACATTCTTCAAGGACGAAGAAGAAGAGATCAAGAACGACCGACACAAGACTCTCATTTCACTGTGCAAGAAACTGGATGACGAGTGGTTTCGATCGGAGGCTATCGGAGCACACATGGATCACAACTAGAGGGATTCTAGTTTGGATCCTTTTAGGCACAATGAGATAATCTGGTAGGGTAATTTCGCACGATCAAAATTATCAACAAAGAAAAATACAAAATATCTAGGTATTATTTTTCTTTATGTAATGAATTTAAGTAATTATAATCTTGATGTGGAAGATCCTCTTTAAATGTTTCGATCCTCTTTATTCTTTATCTAAATCAATGATTATATTCCATGGAGACTAGAGTTCATCATTGTATTGATCCTCGAATAATAATTGACCATGGTAAAAATCAAAGTTGGGTTTCATCCCAACCATGCTTCCACTATGCCTGAAACATTCAATAATAATATATATGTCTTTATTGTATATCATCTTAATCTTAAATTATGTTGCAATAACATCATGATGTATATTATGTGTGTTTTAACATGGTGTGTAATCCTATACAATGCATGTCATCAAACATAGAAATACAAAACATGTACTTATATGATACACACCTTATAATATTTAAGTATTTAAATAAAATCATATCTGACATCAGTGAAATACAGGGCATGTAATTCTAAGTTACATTTCATATGATATTTATCCAACACAAATGTCATAACTACCACATGAAAAAATTAATAATCATGTAGTTACAGTCTATATGTTCTTTTGTCCTAAAATATTTAAATCATACCATTTTTATGAATTTTTACAACCTCATCACTGATTCCTCATTTTTAGATGAATCTTGAATGAAAAGTACCATGATTCAAGACATATAGCTTTATAACTATTCACTAGTCCCAACATCTCTAGAATCATTATCACATGTCTCATGAATTCCAATTCCCCTTATTATTCATATTTATATTCCCAGGGATAAATTGTGACCATCCTGACCATAACCCCTCTACAAGCATCACATAGATCCATCATTGGAGTCCTTATTGTTCCTCTGTAGAATTGGTCCACTACAAAAATCATAGTATCATTGGTCATTCCCATGATCTAGTTATTCTTCTTCAGACAGAAACCCATGTCATAGGCCATGAATGGTCATTTTTATATAAAATTAGAATGAAGGGGGAGATTAAGTTGTTGCAGTAATGAATGAAAAAATATACTTCATTGATCCTTGTTTTTGAAACATGATCCAAAATAATAATACTAATAGAATGAAATATCAATATTTTTTCACAACTAAAAATTAATAGAAAATTATTTAACAGATTAAAAATTTTGATTTTATTTTATAAAAAATAACCATAAAATAAAAAATTCCAAATATTAAATGCATTATAATTCAAACATATAAAAACTAAACCGTCACAATTCAATAAACAATTATTGATGATTTAGCATAGTTGGATCAATAATTTTCCACTACCTTCTTATTCTATCATTAGTATAATGAAGATCAACACTAAATAATCCCTCAATAACCTACATTCATGACATTTTTATATTTATATCTGTATATTATAGGGAAAACATTTAGATTATATCACATGTCTTGGTTCATTTGGTAAATATATCAATTACTCGAGGTGATCATGGTATTAAACTCATGACCTTCACATAAATGTTAAAAAATTCCTTCTAATAACACAATATTTAAACAAAACCATGGTGTAAGAATTTTCATCTATGATTCTATTTAGGTGATATCAATTTTCAAAATCATAGGATAAATATTTAAATATTTAATGACTATTGAATATACATAAAAAATCAACTAACTTAGAAATCCATGAAAATTACACCAAATAGTAAACACCCCATAATAATATCAATGCAATGATTATAAATTTATTTTAAGTCATATGATATTGTAATATTACCATTTCACCCATTTATAAGAGATGATGCCTAAATGATAAAAATTAATTTAAGTATTTCGTAGAGGAAATCTTGGGTTCTATATCCTCCTCAAAAATAAATTGAAATTAATGTAAGATTTTATAATTTTTTATATAAAATTTTGTTTTTTATGATAAATGAATGTTAATGGATTTTACATCTCAATATTGGTGGGATTATTTTTAAAATATCAACTCTTATAGATAAAATTATATTATTTTATTATTATTGATTAAAACATTATTTTTTTGAATCTCTTAGGCATAGATATTTATTACAATAATTATTAAAATCCTACTGAGTTAATAATAAACCCATATATTTTATTTTTGGTACATGTGGATATGATTGGTCATGATATAGTGAAAGGGAAGGTTTCTTATTTTTTCATTATTGAGAAGTATATCCTCATTAGAGATATGGCTGGGGGTGTTTTGGAAATCAGATTGAGTAAAAAAAACTCAACATAGATACCTAGATATTTCTATGTGGTTGTTTTTATTATATTTATTTCTTATTTTTCTGTGGTATTTTTTTAATAAAATTGTTTTTATATCCACATGAATTGTTATCCTTTTGGATTGTTTGTTTTGAGAGATAATCATATATTGATGGTTTAATTTATACCAAAGAAGTATTTTCTAGGCTCTAGTGAGTATAAAACCATTGTTATGGTTATGTGGAAGTCTAATTCTAGTATGGGGATCCCTAATTTGGGTTATTAGAACTAAAATAGCATCTACATATTAAAAATTTTCTCATCAGACTTATTTTATAGCATATTAATTTTATCCCACCACAGATGATCCAATAATTGAAAAATACAAATAATGTGGGCCATACTAAATGGGATGGGTCACAAAAACCACCATGAAAACCTATGTTTAAATATAAATATCATCCTAATATTAAAAATCAGTCTATATTTAGATATGTATTGATTGGAAAAATCAAATGATGTTATATTAGCCATTTCCTCTTGGGGTATTTGATCAATAATCTATTTATTAATATCCTATTAAGATTAGTTAACTATATTTTATGTGAATTTATATATCTAGACCCAACTCATGATATATACTTTGAAAGAAAGTAGTATCATATGAAAATACAAAATACTATAACCTTAGCAACTCTCCCGTCGTAACAAATATGAAATAACACATTCTCAATATACCACATTTACTATATAATAATGTCAGACATGAAATAATAATGACTAAAAACAACTAATACATTGATTAAGAAGTTGGAATAAGTATTAATCAAGATCATGAACATATATTAAATCATATCTTATAATAAAACCATGGAGATAACATTTACATGGAACATTACTTGATAGTATCCATTTCACAAACATGCCGTTTATAATGATAATTTATTATTAATCATGAGATAAATGGAAACTAATCATATAAAAAAAATATAAGGATAACCATTATAGAATTTCGTATATAAATGTATTATACATATAGAAATTAATTAAATATTAAAATTTATTTTACACATATTCATCCCAAATATCATTTTTATAAGAATGAAAATAGTTTTAATGATAATTATAACATGAAAAACACTACTTATAAATATTTACTCACTATGTTCTCAAAAATTGTTGTCACAATTATAAATTTTCATGTATATCTCTTTGATTATCCAAAATCCCCAAAATAATGTTTTACTGCACACGAACTCAAAATCAAAGGAATTTAATGGGGATTAAGTAATAGTTACATATTCGTTATACTAAAGCCTCCCTATAGAATAATAAAATAAAATACAGTTTAAATCGTGATATTTGTCTAATATATTAATAAAATCTTCTAAAATTGATATTTAATGATTAAATTACTAAAACATATGATTAAAAGTAATGTTATTTTTTAGAATACCATGAAATTTATCCTATGTTATTATTTTCATAGATGTCTCATTTGTTTTAGGAAAAATAAATAATATTAAGAAAAAGTAAATTGGGAGAAAAAAGAGAAAAATATCGGATGAATGTTTGTATTGTAAAATGGAGTGTATATTAAGAGGCCTAAGTTCACTTTTAAAATAATATTATATCAATGGGAAAATATATATATATTTTAAATAAAATTACTAATAAAAAAACTAATGTTTCAAAGATCAGGAACAATGATATTTTGAGATTACTTGATTTCCACTGTTTTAAAAATTAATATCCTGAACAAAATTAATGCTACTAGAGTAACTACCTATTCTATAATAATTATAGAGGGGGACCAATATTGGTTTATTTTCAGTTTTTTTAGTAATTATATCATAATGGATCAAAATTTTTTCCTATATTTATTAAAGAAATTTTTAATTCGTTGAAAATCCTAAATATTAGATAATTATATAAATTTTGAATCTAAATGATAATTAAATAAAAAATTAAATTTATCAATAAAAGGAAACAATTTCAACTTTCACACTATTCATCTATCATTTTAAAAAATAATAAGGGATTATAAATACACAAAACACACTAGTGTGGTAATTTTATCTACTACCCTTGTATCTAAATCTATTTATGACATCACACAATAACTCAATACCATCGAATAGAGAATTTTTTGTTATAATCACTTTTAATATAATGGTAATTTCAAATAAATTGTGTATTTCTATATACTATAACATGGCTTGGTATTTTCTAAATCACCCAAAAAACTTCCCATGATTTCTAACAAACCCAACAATCTAAACACTATAATTATCTTGTAATTTATTTATTAATAATGATTATTTTAATAAAATTATTGATTTTTTATCCTTACACTCCAAAATGGATTAACAATAATTTGTGAAAATGATATTTCATTTAATAGTTCTCCATGATATCTATAAAATCATATTATAGTTCATGATAATTATTTTTTGAGGATTATGTTTCTCTATTTCCACAAAATTTTACTTATATATACCTCCCATCACATCATTTCCTGGACCATCTAATATAATTAACCATCATAATGCTAATATATAATTAATTGTTTTATAGATTTGAGTTCTATTGGATGACTAAATAATATTATCTCCTCCAATAAAAATACATTGATTCTATGACTGAATTCATAACTTTCACTAATCCATTATAGATTATCATCAAATCTCCAAACATCATACACTATAACATCACATCATGCATGAAAATTAATTCAAAAAAACAACCCTTATATGCCCAATTTATGTATAAGAGAACAATAACTGAATAATATGAATAGATTACTTGATGATAATAGATTACATCCCATGTGACCAATTAATGACTATCTTGTTAATGTACATTATTGAGATTTATTAAATTATTATTAAAATATCCTCATGTAATAATAGAATATTAAAATTAATATTCATGGTGACGATGACTAAAAAATGATGATAAAAAATATCCAACAAAAGGTATTATTTTTTAAATGTTGGGGTTGAAGCATTATTTTATTATTAAAGAAATGAAAAGACCTTTTTTAACTTGGTATAGGGATACCCATTACATATCCCTAAGGCCTAGAGGGTATGTATCCCATTACATAACCCTTAGCCACATATGTTTTTCCCAAGGTTCATTCTATGAATAGTTCTACTACAGTACTCGTTTCTTTTATAGTGCCCTGCCACCGCTAAATTTTATTACCGCCACTATAGTACTTCCTTGATACAATATCTCTGCTGCTACCGTAGTTATATAGTATTTCTACTGTACCTAGAGAAAAAATCATAATTTTTCATGGTTATAATGACTATATCTCATTTCATCATTAAAACAATGTACTTATTTCATATTTTCTAAGGAAAATTTTACATTTCATATAAACCAAGAATTCACTTGAACACACTGTACAACACATAAAAATTTCTATGCCTCTATATTATCTTTTTATTTTCCTTAATTTTTTGTAGTTTCTTTATAATGTCAGTAATCCTCATGCCCAGTCAAAATGTACTTAGACTTCATGAAAAAATAAATAATGTAATTTCGTATAACTATATGAAATAATATGTATTTAGTGGAAAATATTATTAAATTATTACCTAATTATGTAATATAGTATTCATCATCTTCAGTAGGTAAGTTATGAATGATTAAAATATGGGATTAGCCACCACTGTTTTCCCTTTGTTTTTTTGGCCCCTGGTCATGTTTTTATTCCCGCTTCAGAGGATGGGAAAAACCTAACTCAGCTCCAACCTTAACCAACCATCATTTATTACTATTTATTCGATCTCTATAATTATATATAAAATTATACTATATGTAAAACTATATCATGTATCATTAAAAACATAATTATTACATGTTTTTTCCTATTTCAAAAAAATTATGTTTTCAATATACATGACCTTTTCACTAGGATGACAGATATATTATGAAATAGATCTATCCTAAAAATCATTAATCACAGTATAAATATTCGCTTTAATTCACTCAATTGTCCACTCAATGATTTTGTGATGAAGAAATTGTTTTTAACCCCTTGGATTACTTAATGATCATTTTATAATAAAATTATCTTACACACTAATAATGTATAAGTTATTAATAAAAAAATTTCACTCTCTATAGGATTTGGGGCTTCATCCAAAATTTAAATATTTGAACCTTTGTTAACTCATATATAACTAATGATGAAATAATGTATAGAAAATATGTAAATTATATAATTTAATCCATTAATGAAATGTTTAATTATTGAAGATCAAATAATTTCTATGCCTTAAATATATGAAATATCATTTCATTGACCTCCTATATGTCTCAATAAATAAATTATAATCCAGTAAAAAATTTAATTAACTATTAAATATTTATGGTTAATTTTATTTTATTAGGAGTCAATATAAATTTAAAATTAAAGATCAAATCAACTAATAATGACACAATATATGGATAATTCCATAAATCAAAAATAATAAATCATTGAATTGATAGCCGTATATAGATCAACATGAATCATAAAAGAATATGCATGAAAATTTTCAATAATCATTTTTTAAAATATTTATTAATATTGTAAGGAATAATGAAAAATATACCTATCCACACATATAGTATAAACATGTTTAGTAATCAATATGTTATTTTTATCAATAGATGATTCCTATTTATATAATTCCATCATATATTCAAACCAAACATATCATTATAAATTTTATTTAGTTGAAATTTTATTTCATTCCAATGAATTATTTTTATCATAATAGTAAAACATATAACATCATACTAAAATTATATGTATACATAAAAAATAATAAACAGATATTTTAATCTACAACATGATTTTATACAAATTAATAAAAAAATTTACTCACAATATTGTAAATCATAATAAGAACATACATGTTATTCTAAAAGATTCACATTACCCAATTATAATTTACCCACTCAAAAGATGATGTAATTAAAAAAAATTAATCTAAATCATTATAATGAAGTCGTATTGTACTATAATCTCTTTTATTGATCACCATTACTAATGAGTACCTTTTATATTTACCAGCACCTGCTATATTAGTATATTTCATATTGTATTAATAAATTTTCCACTAATCACAATTAAACATAAACGCTATAGAATCAAACCCAACACAAAGTAATTTTTAGTAACACTTCCCAATATATATTGATTCTACTAATATTATTTACCAAAATACCATAGGGGAATCCTAAAATCTCTAGAGGTTAGTGACAAGAATCAAGGTTAAATATGGAATTTTTAGGATATTAAAACCATCAATGGATTTACATATAATTTATCCTAATTATACAAATAAATAAATAACTAATTTTTTAAACATCTAAAATAAAAAATTTAGTTTTATAAGGCACAATCAACCCCATTTTAAAAATAAAAAATAAATAATAATTCAACAAATTAAATCAATTTCTAAAATTAAATCACTCTTTTATTATTTTATATGAAAATTATATATAAAATAATGATCATCTATAGTTTAATAATATTTTATGGATATATATATATATATATATATATAAATCTTACTAGAAATACTAAGAGGAATAGTCTCACAATCAAACTCTACCACAAGAAACAATTTATACCAAAAAAAATTTCTTAAAAATTATAACATCCCCCCATATTCCTTTATTATAATGTATATTGCCTATATGAACACATGTGACTAGAATATGCGTTTTCTATCATTATGAATGACTTTTTAAGGTTAATTGAATGAACATAAGTACTCTTATTGTGAAATTTTTTATTCATGTGCTAGAGTTTATGAAGGAAATATGTAAATACCTACAATTTATGTTAACTAGTAAAAACTAATCACTATAAAATAACTTCTACCAAGTAAACCCTTCTCATTCCGCATGTGGTGAGGTAGAAAGAATCTCCATAGTGAAAAATGAAATCAAATAGATAATAACTCCTTCTATATTGTCCCACCTGTAACTCATTGCTACCGAAAATATATATTATTATGTCTTAATACGGGGTAAATTATTTTTCAAAAATTTATTGGATTGAAACATGGAATGTATATAATTTTTTCCCTATGCGCTGTGTGCACAAATATTTTTGGAGAATTGATATTATTATCCAAATGAAGGATTACTCCAATTCATTTTTTTAAATGGTTTAAATTCATACATTGAATATAATTCACTCCAATCCATGTATTTATAATGGGAAACCATGAAAGACATATTTATCACATGGGTTCCCACACTGCCTACACACAGTAGGGGAAACCATACAACAAGAATAATGGAAGGCCTATAGTTTCTGATAGAAATTTTTTCATGATTTACGAATGGTTTGTAAACCATGAAACTGAACCACATGAGTATATTTTTATTAGGAAGTTAAATCCACTTGGGTTGTGATTATATGAAAAACCATGTGGTCAAGCCATGAAACTATTCCAGATTTGATTAAACATAGTGAAATTAAAATTTTCCTATGTATATTTTTATATTTTTGCCTCCATTTATCCTCCTCAAGTTTGGTTAAACCAAATTCCAGTTAGGGATGATTCACCACTCATCATCCATAAATGTTGGTGATAATTATTCAATATATTTCAATTAGGTTCTCCTTCAATCTTCTTTGTTTAGTCTCCTCTTACTTTCAATTTACCTCATTCCTTTTTTCTCCCACCTACTCTTACACTAACTACTATTTGTGGTGGGATTAGTGTTTCATTATATTTTAATGATTAGAGGTGGAGTTGTTTAGGGTAGATAAGGAATTTATAAGATTATTTGAGCATTTTCCATCACATGAGACATGGTTCCGATGGTTACACTTGATATGAGGTTATTGTTTCTTCTTAATTATATAATAATGCATGTTATAAATTTATTATATTCCTTTAAATGATTTATGATAAAATTAGAATAGTATTATTTTACTATAGTAGTCTTTTAATGGTTTTAAAATTGATTATAGGCTTGGCATAGAAACATCACATGACAAGATCTTATGGAAACTCTTATGTGACTCATTATAAATGATTCGAAGAGTTTCCAAAAATATATTATGGAATTTTATGTGTCTGTAGAAATTTTTCTGTTTTATATGGTTTAAACAATTGGTATCAACCTAGGTCGCATGAAAATACTCTCAAAAATGTTTAACATGATTTTCAAAAGAGATCCAAATGTTTTTAAATAATGGTTATTATTTTTTCTATTTTTCAAATTAGATTTTAATATCTTAAGGTAATGTTTTAAAAAATTAATGACTTGAAATTTATTCTATAATATGTTGGAAATTTCTAGATCTCACAGTCTATTGAAATATTTTCAACGGAAAATTCAATATTTATAAAAGGGGTGATTATAAACTTTTTATTTATATAAATTAAGTTGTTTATGATTCTAAAAATTAATTTGAGGAAATGTTTGGGATTTAACAAATGTGTCATTTAGTGTGGTTTGATAAATGGGTTTCAGGGGAAATTTTATACATGATATTGAAAATTATTTAAAATAGCATTGATTCTCAAGAACTTATATGAAATCCTAGTTTACACATTATGGAAATTTCTTTTATAAATGTGTTATTATATCTTTGACCCTTCTATGATTGTTTTTATGCTTATGGTATCTTGTAATATTATGAGGGGTAATTCTATATTGATACATATTATTATGAAATAAATATTAATGAATTTTAATGTGTGTGTTTATTGAGAGGGTGTAGGAGTTGAGGTGACTAAAAAATAATATTATTTATATTTTTTATATGTGACTATAGTTTCTTAAATTTCTATTTGACATGTCAGGTGAGTTTCAGTGGACTAATAGGTTCATAGATACATGCACATAAAACTATATAATTTCATGTCTAGAGAAGGATATAGTTAAACATAGTGAGGTAACAAGATGATTTCTATGGTCCAAAAAATAGTTTATATACTTGGGGACTTATTTTGAGCTCCATGGTAATGATAGTTACTGGTTATTTATGCTAAACTATCGTTACATGGTTGGTTTTGTAATGCTAATATAGGTTCATTATCATCGGTTTATGATTCAAATACATGTCTCTTTAGAATCTAATCCTGATTCTTGTGTCCTTATTAGGATTATTTTTACATCTTTTTGTTAACCATCATTTCCTTATTTCATTTATCATAATGAATTTTTTTTGTTATCTCATATACTTTGATTCCTTGTTTCTTAGTGTCCTTTGGGTGATTATAGATCACATTTTGTGATATTTAGTTTACATTAAAATATGTTGTTTTATAGTGGTTTATATTTTTTACAGAATAATTGTTTTTTTATTTCATTAAAATGATTTAGGAAATGGTTTTTCAATGAGTTTATTTTTAACAGATTCATAATTTAGAAAATAAAACAATGTCTAATGGCATATTAAACATGAAACATTGATCTTAATGGTCCTAAAAAATATATAATTGTTATAACATAACTATTAAATTGAAAGGTATGAATTTTAATAAATAGTTTAGGAAATATTTATATTTAAATTTCCTATTTAAAATAAATTATTTATACATTTTTAGTAAATAATGAATAAATATTTAGTAAAGTAATTTTGTTATTTAAAACTATGTTTTCTTCAAACAATATTTCTATTGATTATAATGAAAAAATAATATAATTAATTTTATGATATTTTATAAACATTAATTTATAAAATTAATATTGTTTTATAAATAATCATATAAATATTTTATTTTAGTGAATTATTTTTATTTTTTAAAAAATTTGATTTATCAATGAATAGTGAAATTACCTATTTTAATAAAATTTGGATTTTTTATAAATAAAAAAATTAATTTTGTAATTAAAATTACTTATTGAATATGATTTAAAATTTTATAAGTATTAATTAGATATATTTAATCAACTTAATTAAATTTTTACTATCTTAATAATTTAATTTTTTATACGTAATTTTTTGTTTTTAAAAACATGTTTCTTTGAAAAGAGTTTTAATGATTAATTTTTTTCTAATTTGTAGGTAATTATAAAATCCTTATCAAAATTTATTTAAATTAAATTTATTGGTTACATATAATTAAAAATAATTTATATTCATTCAATGAATATTATTAGTCATAAAGTTAATATAATATCATCTTTTTCTAGAAATAATTCACATCTTGAAATAACACTTTTTTATCACACCATCTTGTTTAAATTTAAATTTATATTCTATTATTATTTTGAATAAAATTTGTAAAATTGATTCCATATTTTAGGTAATCGTAATTTTAATTATGTAATAATTTCTTGTTATTTTGTTAGCACATTTATTTTAAAAAACATAAAAATCAATTATTGCGGTTGAGGTGAAAACTCTTTTCCTATGGGTTATACTAAAAAGATATGGGTGAAAATTAACTAATTTTTTAGTAATTACTATTATTTAGTTGTATTTTGAAAATATAATTTATAATTATACAAAATGACATATTTTGGAGCATTATATCATGTTAAAAATGTGGTACACCTTTTATTTTCAAAATATATATGTGTGACAGTCACCTCTATTTTTAATGGCCATCCCCTATTAGATATTATTTACACCTAAAATTACACATGTATTTTAAAATACCAGACCTAATTTCATCCTTAATTTCCTACCCACATCATACATCCCTTATTTTTATTATAAATCCATCATGAGAAGCCTTTTGGTGCTTTGTTGAGAAGATTGTCCAATGATGATGTATTGTGCTTGACAATGTTTTTTATTTTATTCCTTATTTCACATAATTAATATAATATTAAATTATTATTATATAAAAAACAATTATATTCCATATAATGATATTTTGGTATTTTAATTTAAAAACAAAATCCATTTCCCTTTCCAAAAAATGGGATAATAAATCTTCATTTTCTTTAATAGCTTGGTACCACCTCAAAAATCGATATAATTAGTTTTCCCAAATTACATTTCATGTATTATATTAATTATATTTTTAATATATATATATATATGATATTTTTTATTTATTTATACTTATTTAGTTATTATATAACATATATCTTCTTACTCTTCATTCCATTGGGGATTCGATAACATCACTCAAATGTACAACGGACTACCATCTCATGAAGTAATGTGATTTTTTTCAATAACTATTTACATAAACGATAAGAAGTGTAATGTTAGTGAATTTATTTGATATAAATTAAATAATAGTAATATTAATGAAATATTTATGATCTAGAAAATATAATATATCATTGAATTTCTTACACTAAAAAAATGAAAATTCCTTTCCTGGATGTGTGGACTACTACCTCCCCGAAGCGATGTGATTAGGTTTTCATCACCAAATGACATAGATGATATATATAATTAATTTTAAATTAATTATAATATAGTTATTTTGTTACTATAAATTTTTAAATATAAAATAATTTATCCCTTTTTTCCATAATGATCTCTAAAAATTAAAAATGTTACTTATGAGTATGTATGGACTACAAACTCAATAATTGTAACATAGTTCATTTTTTATAACCATATTTCAAGGTTGGGTTTAAATAATAAAATAAATGAAAAAATATGAAATTTTTTCATTATTATAATTTAGGATATATTGAAATAATTTAATCTATGTCCCTGGAAAAGATTCCAAATCTATTTTGAAATAATGAACAGAACGTTGTCAAAACACCTGGTGTGGACTTAAATTATTAAGAGTATTAATATTTTTTTAAAAGGATATTAAAAAAAATATTTCATAATAATTTATTAATCATTAAAAAATTTCTTAATAAATCATATAATTTATGTAATCCTATTATATATGAGATAAAGGGAAAACCTAAGAATTTCTAGACTATAGGTAAGGGTTCACAATTTTATATTTTTGTATGTCATATTCCATATTCATTACATTGTTTCATTGTGTGCTATATATGAATTATATTTTATATTCAATAAAATAAATCATTAATAAATCATGTCCTTTTATGTTTCTATTAAAATTATATCATTCATGGGAATTTGACATGAAATTTAATATGCAATAAATAATTTATGCACTCAATATATTTTCATTAGGCTTTAATACTTCATTGCTAACATTATTATCCCATGATTATGTATGTGAAGAAATATTATTAAATTATGTTTTATTTATTATATATTTTTTGTACTTTTATTTTATTAAATATAATTTATTCATATATTTATTCTAAAATTCAATGGTATGATTTTTGTATGGTATATTCAGCTCAAATTATTTTTCATTGAGACATATATATATGATATGCACCTATATTAATTTTTGAGTTTTATTTTATTCCATTATACATATTTTATAATTTAAATCATTATTTTCATGATATTTAAAGTATAATTTTATATTAATTTTTCATGGCACTTATGATTGATGAGTTGTAAAATTGGAAAATGCTTTATGTTAAAATATCCATTATTCTTTGATTTTTTATCTTCATGGTTATTTTGGTGTATATACTATGATATTATATTACTGATCCACATATAATTTATTATCCACATGTTATGAATGTGGTTTACATATTTAATTCCCATTTCCTCTATTATTTATTAATGAATCATCAAGGAATTCATTATTAATTTATACAAGTTTTTTATTTTCTTTTAGACCATGTTTCATTCTCATTACATAAAATTATTTTCTAGAATGTTTTAAAAAAATTTATTTTCTCAAAAAAACTATTTCATGAATTTATTTTACATTCTCTTTTACATAATAATAAAATTTTTTAAAAAGTAAATTTCTAAACATTTTCCCAATGGGTCATTTTTAACTACCTTATTTAAAATGTTTTGAAAATAATGTTTATTTTTAATATTTATAACATGAATAGATTTTTTTTCCATCATGTACATTATTCTACTTGAAGAATAATTTATATTTGCACGGTTTATTTAAAATGAAAAATATTTTCTATTTTTATTATCTTTTAGTGGCTATAAGTAATTTTAAAAATACAATAATTTATTTACTCAAAAATGTGTTTAATTATATATTAATGGTATTTCCATTCATCAAAGTCAACTACCCTTATTGTTAATTTGATCTAATGGGGATATTTTTTAATGATAACATCCTAATTATTATTTCTAGATGGATTATGACTTTTTTAAATAGATTTTTATGTAACCAGTTTCATTTCTATGGGATAATTTGGTTTCTAAGTGATTGTTATGGAAATTAATTATTTTCCATGGGATAATATTATTTCAAAAAGATTTTCATGGAACCCATTTCTTTTATAGGGTTATTAATGTTTTAAATGGAATAATTATTTTTTAATTATTTTTAATAAAAAATGTTTGATTGATGTACTTATTTATTATTATTGGACATTTTTATATAATTGGTGCACCCAGATTGTGTAGGGTGAGCCAGATATAGATTATATGATAGGTTCCCCTAGATAACACACTAATGAATTTATTTATGGAAATATACCATATAGTTATTACGTTTATAAGTTTTAATTGTGTATTTTTTTTATTTTTCTATGAATATTTTTTCCAAGGTAACAACTTTTATTATGTATCTAAGGATTAAGAATGTTTTATTTGATCAATATTGAAATCACATGGATCATGGTTATTGATTAAAAGTACTATTTAATTTTTTAAAGGCTTATCCCATGTTTTCATGTTGTATGATCCAATTATTAATGTGTATTAATTAACTTATTTTTTTGTCATGCACTTTTATTATGTTATCATATCCATATTATAATATTAATATTGTTAGTAAAATTTAATTACTAATTCGTAGGTTTACCCTTACTGAGCATTTGAGATCGCGATATTTTTGCTTTCTTTTCCCTTGGTTATAAATAATTATGTTAAATTAATTATTCCTAAAAAGTTTTAATATGTATTATGTTGATGACCTAATGTTAATTATGAAGATATGGTTATAATTGGGGAAAATTATAATATTTTTGAAAGTGTTGGTCATGAATCCATCATGTTAAGAGTTTGTGAAAATTTATTTATAACAATGATCTATAAAGGACTATGAGAATGTAAACTATCCAATATTTCATTATGCTGTTTTCTGTTCTATATGGTTATAATTGTGTAACCTTCAATAGTATCAATTCCAAAAATGTAATTGTTTTATTCCCTCACATGATAAATGAGTGTGGGTTTGGGGATGTTATAGTTTGTATAAAAGGAGGGTTTAGAAAACTTTGGAGATTATGATATTTTCAAGTGAGGAAATCATAATATTTTTGGATACCACCATAGTTCTATTAGACTATAGTTGATATTCATTTCATCAGCATTGAAACAACTTTTGAGGTTTTAAGTGATGATATATTAAAGATATTAATGACTATATAATGTGAATTTTTCCATAAACGTTTTCAGAAATAGGTATTATGGTAATGATAACCTTAAGGTTTTATATGATCTTGGATATCGTGGAAATTATGGGATCATATGTTTTATAAAAATGATAAACATGGGATTGTAATGACATATGGTGACTAAACCTTTAACATTATTTCAGAATAAGATCACTATATTTTTTGGATTTTAATATAAATGTTCTGATAAAAAATTTTATGTTAAATAAAACACAATGTTGATATTATTAATGATATTTTGGATATAATTGCATTTTTTGGGAATAATTCATTATTAACATGTGTATTTGTGTTATTGTTTTTAGATTAATGTATTATTCCATGATATAATGGTTTATCCATTTTTTAATTATGATACCATATTCAAATTATATTTTCATGACAATATCTAATTAAAATTGTCAAATATTTATTATCCACTGAATGGTAATGTGGTCCTTTTGATGTTTATTTTAGTACTCCATTAATTAAGAAAAGTCTTATTGATTATTCATCTTTAGTAGACAAACATGATATTATTGTTGATATTGACGAAAGAATGAAAATAATCATTTCACTTAAGTATATTTCTTTATTATCCATGTATATATGGAAAGTAGATTCTTAATGTCAAGGAAAAGGATCTTGAAAAAATGGTTTCATTCTACCTTTTTTTCTGATGATATAAATGACCTTTTTTAGACCTTTTAGTTTATACATTTGCGGTTGTTAACATTTAATTGATCATGAATTTTATTATTTTTTTATGATCAATGTAACATTATATCATTATTTATTTATTAATATATTCTTCAATGACCAAATATTCACTTCAACCTATGTTCACTAATTTTTTAAATCAACTATGTGTTATTTCATATGACCTCCAAATATAATTTTGTATCATTTCAAGAATTTTTTTAACCCTTCATTTGATGTTGTTATCCAAAAGAGAAATTTACAAATGACAAAACATTGATCACATAGATAATGATAAAATTAATAGCATAAAATTAATTAATGGTGTGATGATTAAACATTTCAAGATATTATAAAATAAAACTAGGGTTGATAGTGTATTTGATATACAACACTGAGCTTAAACGACACCGTGAAATATATAACTGCTGTAACATAGTTGTTCAATAAAATGATATGAATAGTATTAACTACTTTATGATATATATATATATATGAACAAATAATTATTATTTTTTCATAAATTTTTATTTAATAATTAATCAATTTTTTGGAACGTAATTATATTCTTTATAAATTTATTTTCATCAAAAATGATTTATATTTATTTTCATGAATAAAATATTATAATAATATTTTTAAAATTTTATAAAATTTATATGATAAAATTACATTATTTTTTAAAATTATAATATCATAAATCAATCATGGTAAATTTTTGAATTTTTTTTGAAAATATTAATTTTTCATTTAATAGTGAATGTTTCAACTTTTGTAAAAATATCTTTTATTTGTAATTAATTAAATAAATTTAAAATTATCATTATGATTCTAATATTATTTAAATTGAATAAATTATTTTTTAGTAATTTACAATTAATTTTACTACATTTTAATCATTATTATATTGGATTTTTTATAAGTAAAATTTTAGGTTTCAAAATTTTTTTTTTCTGAAAATTGTTTTATAATGAAATTTTTTATCCTTTTTACTTAACTAAGAACACTAATTATGAATGATTTATATAAAATTAATAAATTATATATCAATTAAAATAAAATAATATTCCTCTAATTATTATTATTAATATATTTAATATAAAATCCTATTCTATTTGAAAAATACACATCACGAGGACCCTCTTTTTCTCCACATTTATGGGTTTGATTTTAAATTAACACAACCAAATTATGTTAATTTAATATTTTATAGTGGATTAAATTTTATTATTGAATATAATATATATTATATAATATTTTTAAATTAATATTTTACAATAGTAAATAATAAAAATAGTAAAAACCCAATTACCATAGTTCAGTTGAAAATATTTTTACCACGTGTAAAAATAAAATGACAAGTGTAAAAATGATTTAAAAACATGAATAAAAACTATTTAATGGATATATTTAGACCTTATCATGTATAAAGATCAATAATGACATATTTTGGATTATTTAGGCAAGTCAAAAATTTGGTTACACTATTTTCTTTCAAAAAATTACAAGCGTGTCACTAAGCTTTCTTAAAAAAAGGACACACTATCTCCATTATTATTCACAAATGTAGTGTAAGTACCTAGCCTTAAACGTTAAAATTTTTTTAATTAAGTTAATAATTCACATTTATAATCATCTATGGTTTACATCATTGTATAATTAAGTCATAACTTATACATAACAACTTTAATATTACATATAGACATTTCTAATCAGTATCTATTTTTTCATAAAATAAAAACTCTTAATAGAAAGGAAACGTGTTTAGTTCCATGTTTTAAATAGTAATAATTTTCCATGATCCCATCCTTTACCATATTACACTTTATGTTCTATAAAAAACATTTTAAAAACATGGGATGATCATAAAAATCCTTGTAAGGGATACACAAAGATAGAAAACTGTTAGTTTTTAAAAACAACAAGTAAACCATAAATACATTATCATAAGTAATAATTTTCACCTTTATGGAGTTTTTAATACTCTTAATTGAATATAATCTCATTTATTTCCTTGTATTAACCAAAATATTACCATACAACCCATATAAATAACACATAACATATCAAAGGTAAACATGGGACATAATCATACTTAAATGGAAAAACCATACAGTCAACATCCACAAACCATTCTTTCAAATGGAACTGCCAAACAATGGATTTTCATACCCAATTCATTAGGGGTAATAATGTAGCCACCTGTATATAGTTTATCACAGAACCACCCATCATTTGGTTTATCACATAACCACCCATGAATTCACTAAGTACCATTATATAATCATCACACATAAAAGAATGAAAATATAAACTTTTCAAACATAAATTTCATTTTAAATCACAAGAAATAATTTCAAGATATTGAAATCGTAAATACACTTTAAAATACCATTTTCAAAACCAAAAAAAAAACAAAAACGGAAGAAGGGGGTTCTTTTTCCTTTTAAAAACATTAAGGCTTATAGGTGATGTTAAATAAAGATTACGACGATGTATAGGTCATTGTTGCAACCTTCATTAAAAAATTTGTTTTTTAGTTTTGTAAAATTTTTCCCATAAAAAATATTCCCTTTGAATGAAAGTAAATGTAAAATTTTCTTATTATACACTGTATAAAAGGAGGTATATATTATCGAAATATGCATCTATGAATGGAGATTGAGACGAAGTCCCTTACCTCGAGTCATACTTGTCATGTATATTCCTTGTTCTTCCGAAATAATAATAATAAGTTAATTTATAATTGTTTCAGAACGTTTTTTATGTTTATTATTCCTTTTATATCACTTGTTACCCTGCTATAACAATTAGTTAATTATTTGTGTTTATTTGTGTTCATATCTGTCATTTTGTTAATGTTCAGAACATGAGTCAAAAATGATATTGTTATAACTAAAAAATGTCCATGTAGTCAAAAATAAATTATCATCAGAATTATATTCAATAGTTAGATATCATATATATGTCGGTTATATTTTTATTTACAATAGTCCATAGCAATTTTTTTATAAAAAATGAAATGCATTGTTCATGAATACGTTAAGCTGTATGCTAATTTAATTTTTTCATATTTAAAGTAATGAAAACTAAATGATAAATATTTATATTATAATAAAATTATAATATATATGTTATATATGTTACATAAGTTCATTAATTAAATCCTTTATTTTTTACATGTATAGCACGAACGAGTTATATCACTCTGGGGGGGTGATAGTCTTCACTTCCTCAACATAAATTATCATATTTATATAACATGAAAAGCCGAAAGTTACATTATAATTGATAATTACAGAAGGATATAGATAGACTAAATAAAATATTTATCATATATAATTATAATTACATAATTATTTCCACCGTACAAGGTGGTAGAATATTTTTTAACAATCATCGTTTCGTGAGGCAGTAGTTCGTTTTCCACAGAAACAGTATGTTCTATACCCACTAGACCGAGGTGTGTGTAAGTGTTGTTAGAATAATTCTCATAAAAACAACCTAGTATATTTATTATACTGGTTTTGTTATAAAATAGTTTAATAATTGGATTTTAGGGATTGGATAAGGAAAATAAATGAATTAATATTGAGAGAAGACATTACCTCAAATCGGGTAAATCTTTTTTATTTAAGCTAAAAGGCCTTATTACGTTGCCTTCTTCTAAAAGTAAGGAATATAAAAGGAAGATAGGTATTTTTGGAGCTTATTGGGGATGATTTTGGATGATCCAAGGGGGATTGAGAGGTGTGAGTAAGGGTTATAGTTGGTGTCCTTTTATATGTGGGAGGAGGGGCACTTTAGGAATGTTTGAAAATATTATTTTATTGTTAAATGATTTTCAAATTATAATAACAATAAAGTGATATATATCTAATATAAGATGAATATGGATATAAATAATATCATAAAATGGATTTTAGTCAAGTTTATTTCATAAAATTAACCTTATATTTAAGCTTCAACCATTAGTAAACTAATTTAACTTTTACCACCTCTTCATGTATATTCATAAAATATGGTAACCATTGTTACAATAAAATTACAAGAGACTGAAAAATAGATCATTAATGTAAAATTTTAACATAATATATGTCATTTTTCATAATATTATATTTTTAAGACTATTATATCATTTTATTAAATATTAATTTATTTAAATACCCATTTTTGTCAATTTTATACTATTTATATGATGACTTTTTAAAAATCCATAAAAATGATTACTTAAAAAGTTTAATTAATATAAAGATAAAAAGACCTAATAATCTCTAGAATTAGTGGATGGAATATGAAGTTTAAAAATAAACTCATTTTAATAATTATGATCGTATTTATTTAAATAATTCATTAAGGTAATCACTAGATCGTTATTATGTCATAAGTAATTTTTTTATTTTATGTATAAAAATTATAAATAAAGTACCATGATGTAGGAAACCTTTTTATATATATAATTAATATTTATAGTCAAATATATCACTTATATAACCCCATATAAAAATTTTATTAGTAAAAGATACAAGTTTAGGTTATATTTTACTTAACATTAAATTAACAGAAATTAAATGTCATTTTCACACACACAAGTGGCTCCATGGGGTCCTAAAATCCACCCAATGATGAAAATGGTAAAACATATCTCATCAAATATTGTTATAAAATGAGTTAGGGTAATTTTATATTAATATAATATTATTTTTTACCCTTATTTACTAGATTTACCCTTTAACCATGGTAAATAAAATATTTACTAAAGTAACTATGCACAATGTATAAAAATAAAAGGTACCTATTTAAAAAATTTGTAACTATTGATTTAAAATATTTAATACATTTTTCAAATTTAAAACACATAACTTTCACAAATTAGTTTATAATTAATTTCTGTTTTCAAAACCAAAAAGCGTGTTTTTAAGAAGTAAGAACTATAAAAAGATTGACATGTGTTTATGTGTAATTTCAAAGTGAAATTAATTATAATGACCATAATTGGATTAAATGATAAAAATATAATATAATGACACCTTATAACAATTTAAAAGGAAAATATAGTTATATAAATAAATTACATGAAAAGACAGTTTTGACTTAAAATGTTGTATTTTTCACTATTCATTAAAAATGAACTTTATCAGAAAAATACCAAAAAAATTACCGAAGGTAAATTTTTATTTCCTACTACTAAATAAGAATCTTATTTTGTCAAATGAAACATATAAAAGTGACATAAAATAGTTTTAAAAAAGTGTCTCCATCAAAAGTCGGTAAATCGACCTTTTAAAGAATATTAGAGTATTTTATGTTTAAAAGAAGATTCATTCTTATTATAAGCCTCTAATATTTATTGGATAAATGTAAACACATTAACGAAAAGTGTAATAATAATGTAGTTCGTTATGATCATTCATGATATTACAACATATATTATTTAACAACCTTTTAAAATAAGATTATTATTATTTTATTTTTCTGTGTAACTCAATGTTGTGTGCAACCTAAGATTTCAAAGAAACCCGTCATTACCTATTAAGTATACTAAAAATTGAACTCTTAATCTCAAAAATAAAAATGTTTAGTATGAGAGCATATAATCCCCAAAAAGAATAATAAATTATAAAAATAAATACTACTCTTAATCTCCAAAATTCGACAAAAAATACCCAAATTTTAACAAAGACCATTCAATACATAATTGTCCTTAAATTTACTTTATATAATCCAAACTAATATTTAATCACAAAACTCATAAGGATTTAATCACATAGACTTATACAGTAAATTGTAAAATTTATACCCAAATAACATCGACTACTCTAAAAGTCTCACACTGAAGTGTAATTATACTAATCACATATTCTCAATGATATGTTAATAATTTCAATAAATAACCCAATTCACCATATGTCTACAATAAAAAAACTGATTCTTCCAAATTAAAATTTCAAAATTACTCTACAAATTTGATCCCACCGTATTTTATCTTCTTCAAGCATTGAGTGTTCCCAAAAGAGAGAATGTATTTCATAATGAACTCTATCATATAGTCACAAAATCATTTTCATATACTAAGGATATCCATTTGATAAATCAAAATTCTCAAAAATAAAATTATTCATGATCCATAATATCATTTAACTAAAAATGAATAAGTCATACTAACTCAGGATTTCACGTAGTCCAGTGGTAGGCGATTAATCCCAATCACACTTTGGTTGTGGGTTTGATTCCCACATATTTTTCCGATGAAATGGGTTGTCACATAGTATTCATGTTTCCCTTTTTAAAAAACTATATAATTTTATAAAATTCTCAAAAAATTAGATAAATTCATCAAAAATAACGATAACATATTTTAATAACAAATGGAATCTCATACCTCGCATTTTCATTACAAAAATTAATAACTTGTAATTACCTCAAATTCAATGATCATATATGCCCAAATGGTTCTTTATAACTATATACAAAAAAGAAAAGATAATTATTCCTTGAATAAAATTTTCAAATATCAATCATCAGGGTTACACATTGTAGAGAATTTCCACCAAAGTAATACTATCATTAGTAAATTTAAATATATCATCATCCATAGATTCAACATAACTCTTCAATTCCTAGAAATATCAATCATCGAACATTACTTATGATCCTTTATCCATGTTTTTACATCATATAATTTTATAGTTATTTCTTATAAAAAAATCATGAATAATGTCCTATGATTTTTGTAATGTTAAAACATGAGCTATGAATTAATCCATATGTAACACCCAAGACTATTATGTTATATAAATCATCAAAAGAATATTTTTCTACACACAAAACTTGCTTGGCTTGCTTTACACAAAATCGTGACCTTCCTCGATAGCTTGCGTTGTACGCAATACCGAGTTTTACTAAACAATGATATGCTAATAAAATATTATTAAAACTAGCTGTTATGAATAGTAATAACCACTTTTTGAAATTTTATAAATTTTATTTTTCAAAATGGACTTCATTTTTGGATTCATAATATCAAAATTATCCTAGGGTGAAATTTTGGTATTTTTCTAAAAACTTTCAATTTTTGATGAATAGTGAAACCACTAAGTTGTAGTTAAAAAACTGAATTTTTCATAAAACAAAATTTTATCGCTTCTGTGAGTGGAATTTCAAATATCCGAGAGACACGGTTGATGTCAGTAAGTAAAATGTGGTTCAATGAGATTAAAATAATTTTTGGTGAATAGTAACTTTTTACTTTTATTTACCACAATTAAAAGTAAATAGGGTAATTAAGGGTAAAAATGATATTATTATTACCCTAACACATGTCCTAATTCTATTGGATAAGTGTAATTCAATCAAAAACAAACTTAGGAATAAAATATGACCATTTAGGCCCACTTGGATTAGATTAGGACATTTATTAATAATTTATTTAAAGAAGGGTTAAAATAGTTAAAATCAAAGTTTAATAAGTAAATAATTTTTAATATAAGGTTATATATAAGATAAATTCTACTATAAATATTAATTAGAAATCTAAAAAGATTTCCTACATAATGGTATTTTATTTGTAATTTTTAGACATTAAATAATGTAATTTATTTATGACACAATGATGATGCAGTAATTATCTTATTAATGAAATATTGACATAATTGATGTTATAAATACCCAAATAAATGTAATTTGAGACTTTTTATGAATTCCATTAGATTTATAGGTTAATATGACATGTTATTATTGATTTAATTAACTTTGTTTGAACTAATAATTCTGTTATGATTTTCACAAAAATTCAATTACTAAATAGTGTCAAAATTGACATAAAATAGTTTTTAAAACACATATTATATTATTAATTGTTATTTTATTCCTAAAAATCTAATAATAGGCCAAATGACTTAGATAAGGTTACATATATTAATAATAAACAACTTGGGGTTCGTTTGGCTTGTTATAGTAAGTTTATTAACCTTATAGTGTAAGAACACAAGAAGACACGATAAAAGTAAAATTATTTAACTTAATGTTAAATCTAAATGATAAGGTCAAAATAGGAACCTAAAATTTTATAAATTATATTGGATGAGAGTATTTAGATCCATCCCAACCTTAGCATCGAAATTAATCAATTTTGAGATATTTAAAACCGAATTTGGCTTTATAATAAAATAATATTTTTAGTTATTCCAAAGGTGCCCCTCTCATCCCTTATAAAAGGGAACCTCCTCCCTCTCTTCCTCACAACACATTGAGCCTTGATGATCGGCCAACCCCTGCCACATTCTCCTCTCCACTTCCCTAGAGACATCCTAGAGGTCCTGGTCTTCTTCAAAGACCAATTTTAGTGCCCTAAAAGGAGGTCTCAAAGAAGCACTTCAAAGAAGAGGAAATGTTCGTTACCGATTCTTTCATCTTTATTTCTTCTTCCACTTATTATTCTTGATCTGTTTAATTATGAAGTAATAATATCAGTATCAATCATATACTGATATTCTATTATATGTATGAAACAACAATATTTCACCATCTATCCATCCTACGGAAAATGAAATCACCGCGCGTGCGTACGTACGGAATACCGTCTCCATGCCGTGGTGTAATCTACTTTCCACCACCACCTTACATGGATGGGTATAATAGTGTAAATAATGAAAATATATGATTATTTTAAAGTTATATTGATTATTAAATAGTAAACATACACTCCAATACAATTCCATGATCATGGGAATGATATCATCGCTCGTACGTACGTACGGAATACCGTCTCCACGATGTGGTGCGACTCGATCTACATGATCTTCATTGCATAATGATTATAAAAATGAATTTAATGAATTAATATGATATATATTACACTAATAACATTCTGTAAATGAGGTACATATAACCTAAAGAGAAGAATAAGAATTTATTTGACAAAACACGCATAAGAACAAAAAGTAACAAACACCCGAATAACAAGTTGTGATGAAGTATTACTAATAAGAAGCTAAGAATATGACCATATATGATACCATAACAATAATTATGATTCTGAAATAATTCAATAAAATTATTTAAATAATCATATAGGATTTTCAGACACTTACGAGGCAAATCGGAGCTAAGGTAAGGGAAATATCACAATCTCATTTTTATCCGAGATTGTTTATACTTTGAAATTTACTGGGGTGTATTTTATCATCAAAATCCAATTTTCCTCAATATGTAATATTATTTCCATCCACCTAAAATTGTTTAAATCCATTTTTAACCTTCGGTGAGTTTTTAGTAAATGATATGAAAGGAATCTTTTTCCGTTTTTCGTACGAGGAACTTTTTGACTTTTCCGACAAAAGTACGAAGAATGTTTTTTTAACTTATACGGCATGAATGGATTTTTAAATCATTATTTCCAAGAAGCTCCCTTTACATGTATTCATGTTTATTTTTAATCAACTTCTTTTAGTTTATAATTTTACGACATGTTAAGAAAAGAAAAGTGTTTTTGAAGCAGAAATGATATTTTCCTCAAGATGGAGTTCAAGTGTTTTATCAAAATTATTTTCCATCTAAGATAATAAAGGGTTATGTTTTTATCCCGATTATTACATTGATTTGATTATTTTGTGATGGAATTATATTTTTATGAATTCCTTTATCTTATATGAATTGTTTTATGATGTCACGATGTTTAATATTCCCATTTTTATTACATGGGTTGTTCTATGATGTATGGTTTTCTGATTTTGTGGCAAACATAAGAATGGTATCATTATGAGATGGGTGGGACCTATATCTCCCTCTAATGCATTGGTTAAAGATTTTATATCTCATGAGATAGACATGGCTGGAACGACAGGTTAAACCGGTTCAGTGAAACAAGACTGATACGAGGAGTGAACTCGGTTCAGAAGTGGACTTTGTCGACTAACATAGTCTTGGAAATGAGTCTTGACAACAAGAAATGATTCTAAATTTTTATGTGTTTATGGCACAAAGTTTCATTTTTTATGTTATGATTATTGGGATTACATTTCACTACTATGATTTATCCCATGTTATGAAATTATGATCTCTTTTGCAGGTTAAGATTTCCAAAAGTTATGTGCTTATGTATATGATGTGATTGATATTTCATTTGTTTACCCTTACTGAGTATTTGAGCTCAACCTTTTGTATGTTTTATTTCCCCAGGTTAGGAAGAAGGTTATTAAGTAGAATATGCCAAAAAGGGACTCTAGATATGATGAAATAAATGGGAGGCAAAGTAGATGCTTTATGAACTAGTTGTTTATGCTTTCCAGTTTCTAAAGACTCTATTCCTATACGGTCCTTTCATGGTTTTGTTATATGTTGTAATAAGTGTGCTTCAAATTTGAAGTAATAACAATGTATGTAAAGTATGGGTCGTTATAGTTGGTATCAGAGGAAAGGTATAGTCAACCTTTGGAAACTAGGATGTGAAAGCCTTAGTAAGAACCTTAAGGATAATTCTAAGCATAGAACACAATCTTAGTGTTTTAGAAATGACCATGAATAACCTAGGATACGACCTTATATGTGAAATTTTATTCTTGATTATGTGGTTTTACTATTATAATTAGTGTTTCTCACACTATTCTTCTTGGTTTTAGTCAATGGCTCGAACCCGAAGGAACTGTGTTAATGCGGAATGCGAAGTGCAATGCAATGATTGTCCCCCGGAGCAACCAAACGTTATGGGAGCCGGAATGAAAAATCTTGTATCCATGCTAACACAACTTTATCATTCTATGAATCATGCAGGACTTCCAAACGAGCAAAGGAAGGAGCAACATTCTGTTGAATCTTTCATGTGGCAGCGTCCACCTTCTTTCAGCGGGTCTACTGATCCATTAGTTGCTGAACAATGGATTAGTACTACTAAAAATATATTTTCAGTTTTTCAATGTTCTGAACATGATAAAGTCATCCTAGCAGTGTATCATTTGGAAGGAGATGGTGATCAATGGTGGAATCTTATTAAGAATACGAGGCAAAGGGATGAAATTGAGTCCATGGAATGGGAAGAGTTCAAGAACTTATTTTTCAATAAGTACTTCCCTCGTATTCTACGAACAAAGATGGAGAAAGAGTTTCTTGAACTGAAGCAAAAGGATGATGAATCTGTTGGTACTTATGAAGAAAATTTTACAGGACTTGTAAGGTACGCTTCTAGTATTATTATCCAACCTGAGAGTAAGATCGATCAATTCTTTAGTTGCTTAAAACCAATTCTTCGAAGGGCGTTATCCATAAGGTACTTCAATAGCTACGGGGAAATCGTACGATGTGATCTCAAAGTCGAGATGGAGATTGGAGTAACCCATCAGTCATATGGGTTTGATAAGAAGAGGAAAATGGAATTCAAAGTAAAATCTAAAGAGAACACTGAAAAGAAGATGAGCATTCCCTTATGCTCAATGTGTGGAAAGAAACATGGAGGGAGTTGTCTTAAAGGGACAAGTAAATGTTTCAAATGTGGAAAGGAAGGTCATCAGGCATTTGAATGCCGCAATGATGGGAAGAAGATGTCTAATGATGAAAACAAAGGAAGGGATACACAGAATGACCCTACTACACATCAATGTTTCAAGTTAAAGGAGATGGGGAATTATGCCAATCAATGCCCAAATCCAAGGGTTGATGATGATGGTCGACATCAAAAAACTCTTAATGCTAAAGACAAAGGAAAGTCACATGAAATTTCTATCAGCGATGTGGAGTATGATAACTATGTAGTGAAAGCTACACTTACTATCCACTCTAAAGTAGGAAATATTATATTTGATTCTGGATCCACCGACTCATTTATTTCTGAATAATTTTCTAAGGATATCACAGTATTACCTCAACAGTTAGATGTTGAGTTAGCTGTGAAGACCCCTAATGGCACAACAGTCGCATCAAAAGTTTATAATTCTTCTCCGATTAATGTTTGTGGGAAAGTGCTTCCTGCAAATCTTGTGATCCTTCCTATAGTGGAATTTGATGTGATTCTTGGCATGGATTGGCTTTCTCTACATGGAGCTCATATCAATTGCCAAATAAGGTAAGTCACATTTCATATTCTAGATCAATCTATGATCATCTATCGATGCAAGGATGAACATAACCTTCAAGTGGAAATTTCTTCCATTTTATGGGTATTGATTCCACTAAATGAAGGTTATTTATCTCAAATGGTTAGTGAGAAACTCACAATTAAGAATATGCCCATTGTACGAGAGTTTGATGATGTCTTTCCGGAGGAATTACTGGGTCTTCCACTGAATCGTGAAGTTGAGTTTTCAATAGAACTCGTACCGGATGCTTTGCGTATTTCAAATACACCTTATAGAATGGACCCAATTTAGTTGCAGTAATTGAAGAAGAAACTCCAAGATAATAATGATAAGGGGTTCATACTCCCTAGTGTGTCACCTTGGGGAGCACCTGTTCTATTTGGTAAGAAGAAAGATGGATCAATGAGACTCTACATTGATTATCGGGAACTTAACAAGATCACTATCAAGAAATAATATCATCTCCTGCGCATTGATAACCTATTTGACTAACTACGTGGAGCTCAATATTTTTCCAAGATTGATCTTTGTTCAGGGTATCATAAATTAAGGGTCAAAAGGGAGGATATACCAAATATGGCTTTCCGTACAAGGTATGGAAACTATGAATTTATAGTGATGCCATTTGGTCTTACTAATGCCCCTGCTATCTTCATGGATCTAATGAATAGAGTCTTTAGAGACTATCTTGATCAATTTGTAGTAGTCTTTATAGACGATATTCTTGTCTATTCAAAGAGCAAGGAAGAATATGAAGATCACTTGAGAATTATATTGAAGACCCTGAGAAAGGAGAAGCTTTATGCAAAATTTACCAAGTGTGAATTTTGGCTTCAAAAAGTTTCATTTTTGGGTCACATAATCTCAAAAGAAGGGAAATAAGTGGATCCAGCAAAAAAAGAGGATATCGAAAGATGGTTGAGACCAACAACAGTAACTGAGATCCGTAGTTTTCTTGGTTTGGCTGGATATTATCGACATTTTGTGAAATATTTTTCACGATTATCTAATCCACTCACCAAGTTGACTCGAAAAGGAGTTAAGTTTGTTTGGACGGAGGAATGTGAAGAGAATTTCAAGGAGTTGAAAAGAAGGTTATCCAGTGCACATGTGCTCACACTACCTTGTAGTGGAGAAAGGTTTGTGATCTACAGTGATGCATCCAAGAAGGGTTTGGGGTGTGTTCTTATGCAAAATGATATGGTGATAGCTTATGCCTCACGACAGTTGAAAATACATGAGAAAAATTACCAAACTCATGATTTGGAGTTAGCTGCTGTAATCTTTCCATTAAAGATTTGGAGGCATTACCTTTATGGTGAGAGGTGTGATATTTATACTGATCATAAAAGTTTAAAGTATATTTTCACACAAAAGGAGCTGAATATGCTCCAAAAAAGATGGTTGGATCTGATTAAGGATTACGACTGCTAAATTCATTACCACCATGGGAAAGCAAACAAGGTGGCAGATGCATTATGTCGACAAGACCATGCTAGTTAATCCATGATTAGGATCACAAAAGATCCAATACTTATGGATTTACAAAGGATGGATCTGGGAATTATAATGAAAGGGGAAAAATCATATCTTTCTCAAATGAATGTTCAACCATATATACATTTGAAGATTAAAGAGGCACAGAAAGAAGATGCCGAGTTATAAAAGAAGGTGAGAAATGTTCCTGAATTCAACCTTGATTGTGATGGGATAATAAAGTTCAGGAATCGGGTTTGTGTTCCTCCCATCCCCGAATTAAAGAAGGAGCTGCTGGATGAGTCTCATAGTTATTCATTCTCTATTCATCCTGGAATCACGAAGTTGTATAGGGACCTGAAAGAGTACTTCTGGTGGGATGACATGAAAGGAGATGTTGCTGAATATGTCTCTCGATGCTTGGTCTGTCAATAAGTAAAAGCTGAGAGGCAGAAGTCTAAGGGGATGTTAAAACAATTACCCATACCCGAATGGAAATGGGAAAACATCACTATGGACTTTGTCACAGGACTTCCTAAAACATCCAAAGGCAATAATGCTATCTAGGTCATAGTGGATCGTCTTACAAAATCTGCACACTTCATTGCTATTAGAGAGGATTTCTCTCTGGATCATCTTTCCAGGATATATGTAAAGGAAGTAGTAAGATTGCATGGAGTACCACTTTCTATTATATCTGATCGGGATCCGAGATTTACCTCGAAGTTCTGGCGAAGTCTTCAGTATACTCTGGATACAGAGTTGAGTTTCAGCACTGCTTATCATCCTCCGATAGACGGTCAGTCTGAGAGAACAATTCAAAATCTAGAAGATATGTTGAGAGCTTGCTCTATGGATTTCAAAGGTGGTTGGGATCAACACCTACCTTCGGTGGAATTTTCTTATAATAATAGCTTTCACTCCATTATTCAGATGTCTCCTTATGAAGATCTCTATGGAAAGAAATGCCGGACTCCAACTTGCTGGGATGAAGTTGGGGAAAGAAAGCTATTAGGACCTAATCTCGTTGATGAAATGGCAGAAAAGGTGAGATCTATTCAACAACACATAAGAGAAGCTCAGAGTCGACAGAAAAGTTATGCCGAAAACCGAAGAAAATACCTAGAGGTTGAAGTGGGTGATAAAGTGTTCTTACGAATATCTCCCTAGAAGAGGGTCATGAGATTTAAAAATAAGGGGAAGTTGAGCCCTAGATATATCGATCCTTTCGAAATACTAGATCGTGTTGGGAAGGTAGCTTACCGATTGGCGCTTCCACCGAATATCTCTCAAGTTAACGATGTGTTCAATGTATCTCTCCTGAGAAAGTACATACCTGATCCTTCACATGTACTCAGCTCAGAAGTTGTACCGCTGGAGCATGATCTTTCTTATGAAGAACAGCCGATAGAGATTCTGGATTGTAGCGAAAAAGTCCTACGAAACAAGACCACTCAATTGGTGAATGTTTTATGGAGGAACCTCCAATTAGAAGAAGCTACATGGGATCTTGAGGCTATGATGAGGGAGAGGTATCCTCATATGTTTGATACAAAGTGATGAATTTTGAGGGCGAAATTCATTTTAAGGGGGGTGAATGTAACTCCCGATAATTTATGTTATATAAATCATCAAATGAATCTTTTTCTACAAACAACACTTTCTTGACTTTCTTTACACAAAATCACGACCTTCCTCGATAGCTTGCGTCATACGCAATACCGAGTTTCACTAAACAATGATATGCTAATAAATTATTATTAAAACTAGCCGTTATGAATAGTAATAACCACTTTTTGAAAATTTATAAATTTTATTTTTCAAAATGGACTTCATTTTTGGATTCGAAATATCGAAGTTATCCTAGGGTGAAATTTTTGTATTTTTCTGAAAACTTTCAATTTTTGATAAATAGTGAAACCACTAAGTGGTAGTTAAAAAACAGAATTTTTCATAAAACGTAATTTTACCACTTCTGTGAGTGGAATTTCAAAAATCCGAGAGACACGGTTGATGTCAGTAAGTAAAAAGTTGTTCAATGAGATGAAAATAATTTGTGGTGAATAGTAACTTTTTACTTTTATTTACCACTGTTAAAAGTAAATAGAGTAATTAAGGGTAAAAATGATATTATTATTACCCTAATACATGTACTAATTCTATTGGATAAATGTAATTCGACCAAAAACAAACTTAGGAATAAAATATGACCATTTAGGCCCACTTGGATTAGACTAGGACATTTATTATTAATTTATTTAAAGAAGGGTTAAAATAGTTAAAATCAAAGTTTAATAAGTAAATAATGTTTAATATATGGTTATATATAAGATAAATTCGACTATAAATATTATTATAAAGATAAAAATATTTCCTACATAATGGTATTTTATTTGTAATTTTTATACATTAAATAATGTAATTTTTTTATGACACAAAGATGATGCAGTAATTATCTTATTAATGAAATATTGACATAAGTGATGTTATAAATACCCAAATAAATGTAATATGAGACCTTCTATGATTTAAACTAATTTTATAGGTTAATATGACATATTATTATTGATTTAATTTATTTTTTTCGAACTAATAATTCTGTTATGATTTTCACAAAAATCAATTACTAAATACTGTCAAAATTGACATAAAATAGTTTTTAAAACAAATATTATATTATAAATTGTTATTTTGTTCCTAAAAATATAATTTTCGGCCAAATGACTTAGATATGGTTATATATATTAATAATAAACAACTTGGGGTTCGTTTGGCTTGTTATAGTAAGTTAATTAACCTTATAGTGTAAGAACACAAGAAGACACGGTAGAAGTAAAATTATTTAACTTAAAGTTAAATCTAAATTATTATGTCAAAATAGGAACCTAAACTTGTCTAAATTATATTAGATGATATTATTTCGATTCATCCCTACCTTAGCTTCGAAATAAATCAATTTTTAGCTATTTAAAGCCGAATTTAGCTTTATTATAAAATAATATTTTTAGTTATTCCAAAGGTGCCCCTCTCCTCCATTATAAAAGGGCACCTCATACCTCTCTTCCTCACACCACATTGAGCCTTCAAGCTCGGCCAACCCCTGCCAATTTCTCCTCTCCACTTACCTAGAGACATCCTAGAGGTTCTGGTCTTCTTCAAAGACCAATTTTAGTGCCCTAAAAGGAGATCTCAAAGAAGCACTTCAAAGAAGAGGTAATGTCCGTTACGGATTCTTTCATCTTTATTTCCTCTTCCACTTCTTCTTATTTAGTTTTTTCATTATGAAGTAATAACATAAGTATCACTCATACACTTATATGTTATTATATGTATGAAAAAACCCTATTTCACCATCTATCCATCCTACGGAAAATGAAATCACCGCGCGTGCGTACGTACGGAATACCGTCTCCACGCCGTGGTGTAATCTACTTTCCACCACCACCTTACTTGGAAAGGTATAATGGTGTAAATAATGACTATATATGATTATTGTAATGTGGTATTGATTATGAAATAGTATACATACATTCCAATACAATTCCATGATCATGGGAACGATATCATCGCACGTGCGTACGTATGGAATACCGTTTCCACGATGTGGTGCTACTCGTTCTACATGATCTTCATTGCATAATGATTATATAAATGAATTGAATTAATTAATATGATATATATTACACTAATAAAATTCTGAAAATGAGGTATCTATAACCTAAAGAGAATAATAAGAATTTATTCGACAAAACACGCATAAGAACAAAAAAGTAACAAACACCCGAATAACAAGTTATAATGAAGTATTACTCATAAGAAGCTACGAATATGACCACATATGATATCATAACAATAATTATGATTCTGGAATAAGTCAATAACTTTATTTAAATAATTATACAGGAGGTTCGGACACTTACGAGGCAAATCAGACCTAAGGTAAGGGAAATATCACAATCTCATTTTTATCCAAGATTGTTTATACTTTGAAATTTACTGGGGTGTATTTTATCATCCACATCCATTTTTCCTCAATATGTAATATTATTTCAATCAACCTACAATTGTTTAAATCCAATTTTACCCTTCGGTGAGTTTTTAGTAAAGGATATGAAATGAATCTTTTGTCGTTTTTCATACGAGGTACTTTTTGACTTTTCCGACAAAAGTACGAAGAATGTTTTTTTAACTTATACGGCATGAATGGATTTTTAAAAAATTATTTCCAAGAAGCTTTATTTACATGTTTTAAAGTTTATTTTTAATCAACTTCTTTTAGTTTATAATTTTTTGACATGTTAAGAAAGGAAAAGTGTTTTTGAAGCAGAAAGGATATTTTCCTCAAGAATGGAGTTCAAGTGTTTTATCAAAATTATTTTCCATCTAAGATAATAAAGGGCCCTGTTTTTATCCCTATAATTACATTGATTTGATTATGTTGTGATGGAATTATATTTTTATGAATTCCTTAATCTTATATTAATTGTTTTATGATGTCACGATGTTTAAGATTCCCATTTTTATTACACGGGTTAGGCTATGATGTATGATTTTCTGATTTTGTGGCACACATAAGAATGGTATTATTATGATATTGGTGGGACCTATATCTCCCTCCAATGAATTGGGTAAAGATTCTATATCTCATGAGATAGATATGGCTGGAACGACAGGTTAAACCATTTCAGTGAAATAGGACTGAAACGAGGAGAGAACTCGGTTCAGAAGTGGACTTTGTCCACTAAGATAGTCTTGGAAATGAGTCTTGACTAACAAGAAATGATTCTCAATGATTGTGTGTGTATGCCAAAAAGTTTCATGTTTTAAGTTATTATTATTGGGATTACATTTCACTACTATGATTTATCCTATGTTATGAAATTATGATCTCTTTTGCAGGTAAAGATTTCCAAAAGTTATGTACTTATGTATATGATGTGATTTATATTTCTTTTGTTTACCCTTACTGATCATTTGAGCTCACACTTTTGTATGTTTTATTTCCCCAGGTCAGGAAGAAGGTTATTAATTAGAATATGCCAAAAAGGGACTGTAGATATGATGAAATAAATGTGAGGCAAAGTAGATGCTTTATGAACCAGTTGTTTATGCTTTCCAGTTTCTAAAGACACTATACCTATACGGTCCTTTCATGGTTTTGTTATATGTTGCAATAAGTGTGCTTAAATTTTTAATTAATAACAATGTATGTAAAGTATGGGTCGTTATACCATACCTTTCATAGGTCATTTTCAGTATCCTCATATTCAATTAGAATGGCTTTAAGATTTGGTAAACATACATTTGTGAGACCATACTGATACCATTCTCAAAAATTATTTGTAGGACATCTATTTGTGTAATGACCATGGAAACCACATTTAAAAAATTCAAGTATTACTTTAGATGAAACTTCTTTCCCATTCCTAGAGTCAAATGGATGCTTCCTTTTTCCAAGTGAGGTTTCTGCTTTATGACATTTATTACCACATCTATAGCATCTTTCCATCCCGTTGAATCATTTTATTAGGTGTTTATTTCCACATACTTGAAGCATTGTTTTTTCAATATACCTACCTTTATGATTATTACCTGAACTTCCATTGGGATTCGTTTCTCACATATATTTTTCTATAGAAAAGTTACAAAGGATCAAGTGGGAAATCATGACTCTAGATAGTTGTTTAAGAATAACCATAAGTCTTCTCACTTCATCTACCATTTCATTGGGTTTCTCAATCATAAAACCACAATAATTACCTTCAAACAAATTGTTACTTTGGTGCCTGCTTGATCCATCCATTTACTAAAATCGAAATGGTCAATGAGAGTATATTAGTAAAATCATTATATAATATCTTATGAGGAGGGTAAACACTAAGATCTAAATATTAATGTTATCTTAATTTTATTCAATTTATCTAAAATAAATATGACTCTTTCTAATATGATGACCATTATTGTAAAGTCCCTTATGCTTAAATAACACCCTAACCTCTAATGTTATCTAAACTGACCTATGAGACCAATTGTAAGGTCCAGACATTAAATATTACATAATCATGAATTATGTCAATATTACCAATAATAAGTCTTTTTAGGTTTAGGGATTTATATTATTAGGTCATAACATATAAATAATAACTTGAATATTACATATATACACTTCTATTCAGTATCCATTTTTTCATGAAATAAAAACTCATTATATTAAAGAAACATGTTTAGTTACATGTTTTAAACAACATTAATTTTTAGTGATCCCATAATTGATACTATTTCACTTTAAGTCTTGTGAAAAACATTTAAAAAACTTGTGATGAGCATAAACATCTCAGTAAGGGATACACAAAGACTGAAAATTGTTAGTTCTTCAAAACAACATGTAAACCCTGAATACTTTATCACACGTAAAAAATTTCACAAGTATGAAGTTGTAAATATTATTCTCAGAATAAAAGCTAATTGAAAAAACTTTTGTAACGAATATTTTACTATAAAATCTATATAAATCACACATAACATATAAAAGGAAATCTTGGCACATAATCATGCAAAAATGAATTAACCGTACGATCCATTTCAAAAAATAATTATTGCAAATGAAATAGTCATATGGCCGACTTCTATACCAAATGAATTGGAGGATATAATGTAAACACCCACCCATGGTTTATCACGGAACCACCCTTAATTTTCTTTATCACATAACCATCCATCAAATGTCTAGGTATAATTATATAATCATCACACATAAAAGATTGAAAATACCAAAATTTCAAACACAAATTTCATTTTCAATCATAAGAAATAATTTCAAGATATTTAAACATTAAATACATATTAAAAAACTATTTTCAATACCAAAAAAACCAAAAATGGAATAAGGGATTTCTTTTTTCCTCTTAGAAACATTAACAGTTATAGATGAATCCAAATAACGATTACGGCGGTAGAGAATTCATTGTCACCACATACGTTAAAAAAATTCATTTTGTTTTTTAGTAAAATTCTTCGTAGAGAAAATAGTCTCTTTTAATGAAATTAAAAGTATAAGTGTTTTATTATACACCATATAAAATAAGGATGTATATATTATCGAAATATTCCCTAATGAAAGTAGATTGAGAAGAAGTCCCTTACCTCGAGTCTGACTTGTCACATATTGTTTTTGTTCTTCCTGAGTAAAAAACATAAATTAACTTCTACTTTATTCAGAATATTTTTCAAGATTATTATCCCTTTTATATCAGATATTACCCTACTATAACAATTAGATAAATATTTGAGTTCTTATCATACATTTAACCAATGTTTGGAACTTGAGTAAAAAATTAACTTGTTATAATTACAAATTGTCCATGTGGTGGAAAATAAATTATCTACAAAATAATATTCATGATTTAGATATCACATATATCACATATATCCATTATATATGTATCTATTATAGTCCATAGAATTTGAATATAATGAATTAAATGCATCGTTCATGGAAATGGTAAGTCGTACGTATGCATGAACGATACATTCATTTTTTTTCATATTTAATGGAATAAAAACTAAATGGTACATTAGTATATTATAAATAAAGTATAATATATATGTTATATATGTCCCAAAAGTTAATTAATTAAATCCTTTATATGTTCTTTTTATTCCATGAACGAGTCATATCACTTTTAAGGGGCGGTGGTCCGCACTTCCTCAAATGAAATTATCATATATATAAAACATGACAAGCATATAGGTATGTTCTAAATGAGAATTAAAGAATAATAGAGATAAAATAATGGTCATATATAATTAAATTTCCACCATAATTTCCACCATAAGACGTGGTAAGAGAATATTGGATAATCATCTTTTCCTGAGGTAGTAGTTCACCGTCCACATAAACAATATGTTCTATACCCATTACACAGAGTTGTGTGTAAGTTTAGTTTTAATAATTTACATTAAAAAACATATTATATTTAATATAATGGTGTTTTTATAAAATAACATACTAAATATAGTTTATGGTGTTGGAGAAGAAAAATAAAGGAATGAATCTTGAGAGAAGATATTACGTCAAATCGGGTAACTCCTTTGGATTTAAGATAAAAGGCCTTATTTAATTGGCTTCTTCAAAAATAAATGCTCCTATAATGAAGATAGGGATTTTGGGAGATTGTTTGGGAAGATTTTTTAAGATAAAACGGGTCTTGAGAGGTGTAGTAAAGGGTTATAAGTGGTGTCTTTTTTTATGTGGGAGGAGGGGAACTTTAGGATGGTTTGAACATATTATTTTATTATTAATTGATTTTAGAATTTTAATAACACCAAAGTTATATATTTATAATATCATATGAGGATGGGTCTAAATACACTCAACCAATATATGTTAGACATGTTTAGGTCATAAAATTAACCCTATCTTTTAGCTTTAACCCTTAGTAATCTAATTTAACATTTACAATGTCTTCTTGTATATTCATAATATATGGTTACCATAGTTACTATAAAATTACAAGAGACCCAAAAATGGATCATCAATAAAAAAATTTAACATCAAATATGTAATTTTTCCAATTATTAGAATTTATTGATGGTTTATATCATTTAATCAAATATTAATTTATTTAAAAACTCATTTAAGTGAATTTCTATACTATTCGTATCATGACTTTTTAAAAATCTATAAATACATTATTATTTTGAAAAAATTCAATAAATAAAAGATAAAAAGTCATAATAATTTTTTAAAATAGTTGATGCCATAAAAAATTTAATGATAAATTTATTTTAATATTTATATTCTCATATTTTATAAATCTTTCATTAATAAGGTAATCACTACATCACCATTGTGTCATAAATAAACTTATTTATTGGATGTATAAATATTACAAATAAAAGACCATGATGTAGGAAATATTTTTATATTTGTAATGACTATTTATAGTCTATGAGATAACTGATATGACCCTATATAAAAATTTCTTTAGTAAAAGATACTTGTTTCATTTATTTTTTTCATAACTATAAATTAAAAGTAATTAAATGTCATTTTAACAGACAAGTGGCTCAATGGTGGTCCTAAAATCGACACAAGGTTGACCATGGTCAGAAATATATCATCAAATAGGGTTTTGTTATGTTCTAGGGTAATTTAATATTATTAGAATATTATTTTTACCTTTATCTACTAGATTTACCCTTTAAATATGGAAAATAAAATATTTACAAAAGATACTATTCATAATTCCTAATAGAAGTTACATATTTAAATAATTTGGACCTCATGATTCGAAATATGGAATACATTTTTCCAAAATAAAAACAATGAATTTTTAGAATTAAATTTAATATTATTTCCAGTTGTCAAAACGAAAAAACCTATTGAAGAAATAAAAACTACCAAAATATTAACTTGTGTTTACATCAATTTTCAAAGTGAAAATCCTTAAAATAACCAAAATTGGATTGAATGATAAAAATATAGTCTAATTACACATTGGAATTATTTAAATAGACAATATTATAATATAAATAATAGAGATGAAAATACTGTTTTGACTTAAAATGCAGTATTTATCAATATTCATTAAAAAATGAACTTTATCATATATTACCAAAAATTTACCCAATGTAAAATTTTATGTCCCTATTGTAAAGAAAAAGTTTATTTTTTCAAATGGAAGATATAAAAGTTACAAATAATATATTTAAAAAGTGTTCTCCATCAAAAGATGTTAAATCAACCTTTTAATGAATATTAGAGTATTTCATGCTTAAAATAGAATTCGTTCATATTTTAAGCATTTAAATTTATTGGATAAATGTAAAAACATTTGAAAAATCGTGTAATCATAATGTTGTTAGTTATTTTCATTCCCACCAAAGAAATGACTATGCATTAACTAACATTTAAATTAATAATATTATTCTATTTTTTTGATATAACTCAAAGTTTTGTTTCACATAAGATTTCAATGAAACTAATTTTTGTTTGTTCAGTATGATATTGAAAAAGGATTCCTATTTGACATAAAATAAATATCTTATTCATAAATATTAATAGATATAAAATGGTATTATTTTATAAATAGCTGGGTTGTCACATTTAGAGCCCCTATATTCATTAAATCACTACCCAAATGTATTCATTTATTCAACTCCCACATCATATATTCCTTAATTTTATCATATATACATCATATGAAGACTTTTGGTTCTAACATATAGAACTATTCCAAAGAAGTGGTATCATGATTAACTGAGTGTCATTATTTTATATATTGGTCCAAATCCATCAAATATTATTCAATTAATTATATATAAAATATAATCTACAATATAATTAGTTTTTATTATGATCATTGTACAACCAGAATCCATATCCACTTCCATCAAATGGGATACCAATTATTCTTTCTTGTCTACGATGCACTATTGCCTCCAGAATCGATGTCCTTAATTTTCCATCATCACTTCTAATGGATTGTTATAATGATTATGTTAAAAAATTTATCTAATATATGTAATATATTTTTACTTATGGAGGTTTTAAAAAACATATAAATTCTTAATTTATATTTCATTTTGGTATATGATAACATCACTCATGTGTTTGAATAAGTACCTCCTTGTGATGCGATGCGATTAAATTTTCACTAATGATTTGCAAGGTAATAAATAAGGATAAGTTTAATTAATATATGTGATATTAATAAAGTAATAATTATATTCATGGGATATTTATAATTAGGGTAATATAATATATCACTTTTATTTTTACACTGATAAATTATAACATTGTTCATGGATGTGTGGACTACCGCCTCTACGAAGTGATGTAATTATTTTTTCATCACTAAATCACATAGTTGATATATGTAATTATATTTTCTGAAATAATATTATATTTATGATATTATAATATTTATTAATAGATGTGATAATACATAATTTCTTTCCATAATGACCATTGAAAAAATTGATGATTTTATAATATATAAAGATGACCTATCGTCTCCATGATCATAGAGTAGTTCATTTTTCATAACCATATTTCTGGTTTGTTAATATATAATTGATGTATAAATATTATAATCATTTCATGATTATTATTTTTCAATTATTCAAATAATTACCACTTTGACCATGGTTAACACATTGAAATAGTTTGGAAATAATGATTGGAATGTTTGGAAGACCCCAATAGCCAACTTAACTGAATATATATATTTTAATATGAAACTGAATATTAATAACCTACATTATTGATGTATAAGGTATTAAAAAATAAAATGGTTCTTAAAAAATCATGTAATTAATAAAATCATTTTATAAAGGATTTATATTCACAGAGGGAAAATATGGACTCAAGGAAAGGGGTTTATCATCTCTTTTTTTATATTTTTGATAAATATGACATATTAGTGACCTTATTTTTTTATATTATATTGAAATACCATTTTACATGTAATAACATTAATCCTTCATATATAATGTTATTTTATGTTTATATTTTATATTTTATTTCTATGGGAAATGAAATGAAATTTACCTTTTGTAATGAATTTCTTAACTAAGTTTAATTTCATTGGGTAATAATACCTATTAGTTGAAATTATTATATAAAGATTGTGTATTTAATGACTTTTAATTATCTTTTGATATATCTACAATTCAATTATATTTTTTAAATTTCATAGAAAAAGTAGATTCATTGATCAATTCTTGAATTCAATGGTATGATTTTTGTAAGGTCTATTCATCCCAAATTATCCATTATTCAAAAATACATGTATGATATGCACTCATTTTAATTAGTGAGGTGTACATTCTTCCCATTGAAATGTTATATTGTGAAAACCATTATGTTTATGATATTTAATATAATATTTTATGTTATTATTTAATAAGAGATATAATTGAAGAGTTACCAAAGGGGTAAAGGATTAATGTTACGATCTTCTTTCATTAGATATTATTTATTATTAGCATTATTTTAGTGGAAATAATGTGATATTTTTTTTTGAGCCACATATATTATATTATTTTATTTTATTTTTATTAATGTAGTTCACCTGTTTAATTTAAATTTTCACATTATTCATTAAATAAATATCAATGATTTCATTTATATGTGATATCGATGTGTTATTTTATTTTAGATCAGGTATCATTCTATTCTATAACTATGCTTTCTAAAATGATTTCAGATGATTTATTCTAAAAATATTATTTCATAAATCTATTTCCAAAATATTTTTCATTACTTTTAATCTGTGAAAAAAATAACTTTTCAAATGTTTTCGGAATGGGTAACTTTTAAATCCCTTAATATTTTTTTAAAAGGGTGAATATTTTTAACATTTTTAACACGAATATATTTTACCACCACTATTTAAATTATTTTAATTGATGTTGTATTTATTTTATTCCATCGATTTTTTCCAAAAAAATACATTTTTCATTACTTTTTGAATATAGTGAATTTAAATTTCATTTTCAAAACAGAAATCTTATTTTCGTAAAAAAAACATTTTAATGCTACTTTAATGGTTTTTCCATTGGTCAACATCTAGAACACTTTTTTTTCTAATTTGTATCTGAAGGGGAAATTATTCAATGATACCATCATTTTTACTTTTATGGATTGGTTATAATTGTTTCAAATATTTTTTATGGAAAACCATTCTTTTTAACGGGTTAATAATATTTCAATGAGATTTTTATGGAACCAATTTATTTTCCATGATTCATTATTGTTTTAGAGATATTTTAATTAATTAATGAATATTTATTTCAGAGACCTCATATTATGAATTTACCAGATGAATCTTTTTAAAACATACAACATGTATATATCTAAAACTACTGTGAGATCTTAAGCTATTGATTGATTAAATCTTGAGTGATCCTTCTGCACATCAAACATTCAACCAAACACACTCCATATGATAACATTAGTGACCACCCATTTTAATATTTATATGTTCATCATACAAATTATAAGACTACATGAGATGACCAAATGATTTGATAGAAAAATGGGAAAATTGACCATAAGCCATATACCACTTTGTAAAATAACACCTGTGGTCGGTTAATTAGATTATATCTTTTTTAAAAATCTTTATTTTTTAGAATATTCATTTTTCAATTATTTTTGATATATTAATTTATGAAATTCTTATATTATTTGTTTTCTGTGAATTATTTACTTCTGAAATACATAAATTTATATATAATTCTTGAAGATAAATTTTTAGTGGATTATAAATAAATTTAAATAGATTTCAATTTATTATTTATTTACACATACACATGCGACATATTTTTCATATATTTAAATTTTTATATTTTGTGTTGATTTCATATTATTTCATGAATTGATATTTTTTGACATAAAAATATTTAAAACTTATTTTTTATTATTAATTATAATATAATTAAATTTTATAATGATAATTCACTTCATGGAATTAAAATTTATTTTGAAATATGAAATATAACTATCAATTTGAAATATGATTTTTATTGGATTTATTTGAAAATATATTATGGAAGCTATTTGGATTTTTAACAGGTAATTCATATTATATTGGGTTACTCTTTATTTTTTAAATTGAAATGATTTTTTAGTATTAATTGAAAATAAAAGTATTCTCTCTCTTGAAAAATTCTAAATATTGAATTTAAATTTCATTACCTTGATAGAGTTTATAATTTTACTTATATATTAAATATATAATGAATTTTTGATAATTTCAAACTAAACAAATTTATGTGAAAATGAATTTATAAGAATATATTGATATTTACTTTTAACATTGAAGTGCCATTAAAATATGGACATATAGATCATGTTTTCATTTTCTAAATGATTTAAATGTGATAAATAACAACATATACTAAATATATTTCTATCATGGATAAATGTAATGGTACATTACTCCAAAACTAGTACTAATGATTCTTTTTTCAATCTTCTATATTTTCATGGTCACTTATGTCTTTAATAATCTTCACATACCTCACATGTGATATCACATTCTCTATTTTTTTACATTAAAAATATATCTTTCTATTTATTCATGTTGTGAATCCATGATTATAATATTTAGAACATTTGGGTTGTGACAACCATTGTCTAAATCTAGTGTTATAATTGGTTTGTGACTACCCATACAAAAGGAACGTGTCTTGGGTATATTTCATCAAGAAAAGTAGGATATAATATAGTTATGAATCCCTTTCAAAAAACATTTTAGTAAATAATGTATCTATCATAGAGTAGTGATGAATAAGAGTGGACTAGGACAACTTTGGGCCAAACCCTTAAAAAAATCACTATGTTATTTCATTTATTTTTCACTAGTAAATAAGTTTGATTAAAATTTTATCTAGTTATAATTCGAATTTTTTTCTATTCACCCCTATCTTGTAGACCATCTACCATCAAATTTTATAACATAATAACTTGTGTCAATGGGTTACCCTATTTGGATTTACTGATTTACATATATTACCTTTTTATGATTCCAATAATTGGTATCAAGATTTGACATTGTAAATGATATACTAGTTATTAGAATTATATTTATAATATCAAACACAAGGTATCATGAACTCATTACTATGTGTTATAGAGTGTATGTTTATATTTTATTATGAATAAACTTTCCAATAATTTATAGTCTAATGGAATGATATTTAAAATTGAAGGGAAGAACATAAATGATGAATGGATTCCGCAGAAGACACCAAAAATTGATGTAAATTATTATGGTTGTTGATAATATAAAATAATGGAATTTCATTGGAATTTGTGAATAAAACTACGCTCAATCAGGGTAAAACCCAAAAAACTACTAGAAGCTAACATGTACACAAGAAAAATAAATGATACTATTAAGTATGACATTAATTATAATGTAGTAAATATTATATATTAAGATACTCACGAAACATTATTTAATATTCTTCAACATGTAAGACATCACATGATATTTGGAATATTAAACATGTAAATCACCTTATCCCTGAAAAAATGATCCAAACTAAGAAGGATACAGAATGATCTATGTACCAGGTCTTCAAGATAGGTGAAGATGAAACAATAAACCATATTTTCCACAGACTCACAGGAATTGTTAATAGATTGACTTCTCTTAGATGAATATTGAAAAATATAGTAATTTTTTAATAGTTTCTAGGTGTGCTACCAAATAAAATACAATCTATGAAGGAAAACATCAATGAAAACAAGAATTTCAATGAGTACACTCTTGACTATTTGATTAGATCAGTAATTCAGTATGAATTGGAGATAAATAAAAGTGATTAGAGTAATAAAAGGAAATGAAAATATGTATCTTTCAAATAAATAAATGTTTTTTTCAACAGACATTTTTATTAAAAAATGAATGGTTGGGAAAAAGAATATATGACTCATATTAGGAATTGAATCTACAAAACAATGAATACATAAAGGATCTGTGTACTAATTTAGAAGAAAATGATAAATTTGAAATTGAATGGGTGATAAGAAAGGTGGAAATAATTATAATACCTCATACATTACTTGTTTTTAGTTAATAATTAAATGGAATATCTAGTGTGAATTCCAAATTCTAAATAATAAATAAAATTAAAAATTAAAAATACGTTTTACAACAATTTGGTGTTGTACCAATGAATCTAATTATAATGAAGATTCTAGAATTGGGATAGAAATTGTTTACCTATTCTTCAGGGAATCTCTGAGTGAGGTTAGTGATTATTTATTTTTATTCTGCATTTTCATATTAGGATTATGATCTTAAAATTTTGAATTTTTTTATGTTAAATTAATTAATTTAATGATTGAGATAATATTTTTTCCATGCCACTGATTTATAAAACATACATTAGAAAAAATGAAAAAAATATTTCTAAAATTAAGGTGATTTTACATGATAATTAAAAAATATTGAACACCACGTATACATATCTTTATATAGTGTTTAACATTTTTAAATTCTATGAGGATTCGACTAGAAAATTGAATTATTAATTTGAAATTCTAAGGAAATGTTTTTATTAATTTATTCAATGTCATGAAAAGTTTCATTTTATGATTTATTGTGTAAAATTAAAAATTAAATATGGTATCATCTATGATAGTATATTACCTGATATTTATTGAAATCAATTTGTGAAAAGTAAAAAAAAAGTGAATAACTTTTAATGATACACATTTAAAATACAGAATGAAAGGACACTCTGAAAATTATTATTCCTTAAGATTTATAAAAAATTTACGACATATAAAGACTCATATTTTTATGTAATTAATATCTAGGGTATCCTAAAATAACTACTTAATTTTTTTTGTGGATGGATGAAATTTTATCACTTATTTGACTGGACCCATATTAGCTTTGCTTCCAAAATTTTCATGTAATTTCTTTTGTGGGGAAAATATATTTAATGTCTCAATAATGACATATATGGTATTCTATAGACATCTAATGGGAGACCGATAAATTATTAGAACATAAAATGAATTTGATAGAGGAACTATTATATTTAGAGATAATTTTAAAGGAAATGTAAAATGTTTTTAGCAATGTTGGTTTTTATAAATCTATATTTATTTATAAGGTTTTACATGTGTAATGGTTTATACATAAATTAATTAGTATAAATTAATTATGTAATGACGTTATGTAAGTTAAATTTAAAAAATTTATATGTTTAGTTTTTGGGATTAATTCATTATTGTTTTTTACTTATTAAAATGATGTAATTAATTTTATTACTTTTCTAAATTACATATTAAACATGGTAAGTATTTGATTGATGTGTAGAGTGAAAGAATTATTTGGATTCGATGAAGAAGTCCAATTAATTTACAAAAGTTATATAAGATATATATTAATGTGTATTCTATATAGTTACCTACAATTAATAATGAAAACGTTCATGTTTGTGTAGTGTCTATGAAGGGGAAAGACACAAGGTTTCATTTAAAAAAATTAATCATATAAGAACTAATAGAACATTATAGATTTCAAACCATGATTTATATGCTATTACCCAAATTTCTAGAATTTATTAAACAATTATAATTTAGTTATTTTTGATGATTATAGTATATTTATGTCGTTTTTCTTTCTTGATAAAAAATAATAATTTAGAATGATTTAGTTATTTTTGTAATTTAGTTCCAAATTAAAATGGATTTTTATTTTATTTCAATAAATATTGAGAATTTATTTGAAATTTATTATCCATAATGTGAAAAAAATTATGAAGATAATATTTATTTTTATTATTTCTTCAATACCAAAACACCATAAAAAATGCTGTCGTATAACTGAATAGAAGATCCCGTATTTAAATTGATAGAACTTTGTTAGGGGAATTTAATTCAGCTAGTTCTTTTATGGTTGAAGTTACTTTTTTATTTTTATATTTCAAATATAATTATTCTAAAACCTATGTATATGAATACAAATTATCAACTGATTGAAGTTAATAAAACAGAACATTTATTATTTTAGAGTGTCTACTAATAGTGTTTTTATTTTTGAAATGTAAGTATAATTTAGAAATATTTGATTTAAAATGATTGAAGTTGTATTTAATAATTATAATAATAATAATAAATAATATATATTTTTTAATAAAAAATCATTAAATTAAAATCTGTTCATGTTATGTTTGATTAGAATCTTGTTAAATATTTTTTTTTTCTTATTCTTGTTATGATGAGTTTAGATATTTCCAATTTAGTGAAGACAAAACTTATGAAAATGATGAATATATTTAGTGAATGCATAATTCTTATCGACCTGATTCTAGATCATGGAATATTCACTGATATCATCATGTTTAGAATGTTATTTATAATATTGACTCTAGTATTAAATGAAAAAGTTTTGTTTTAAAATTTTATGATAATACATTATTTATTTATAATATTGTTCATAATACTGTTATGAATTGATTAAATTATTATAATAAATTTTTTTCTATTATTGAGAAGCTAGCCAAATTTTTAATAATAATTATTTGTCTTTAGTGGATCCCTATTTAGATAATTATATTATTGTAACTAAGTGTATTTTTTTGAAATATAATGGTTGAGTAAATAAAATTTTTAATAATAAATATAGATTTGATGCTCAAGGATATTTTCATGAATAAGGTATAAATTTACAAGACTATTTTTCACATGTTTCAAGATTTTAAACTATTATATATTTTTAAACTTTTCTTCCTTTCAATGTTTTAAGTTATTTTTAATTGTTTTGAATATTCTATTTCTAAATGTTTTTATTTATGTATAATTTCATTCTTATCAATCCCATGGTTATGGAAATGAAAAATTTCAAAACCATGTTTTATGTTATCAAATTATGCGTATGATAATAATCAATAACCTTATACTTGTTAGGATTTATTTATTGTGTTTTAATTGAAAATTTATTTTTCTAAAGGTAATTTTAATTTTTAAATATTAATTTATATGATTAGAAATTTTATTATAATTATACAAATTTATGTTGATAATAATTTTTTATATCATCAACTGATTTGATATGAAAATGGTTTTTGAAAATATTGAAAATGTTAGTTTGAAATGAACATTATCGGAGAATTTAAATTACTTTTGGGACTTCAAAGGGTTTTAAATTAATGATTTAATATTTTTGAATCAATATAAATGTGCTAAATATTTGATCAATCATTTTGTTCTTAATTACCAAAAATGTTTAAAAACCCTAGGAGTATTAGTTGTAAATTAAATTCTTATTGTTCTAGAAGATCTGTTGATTCAAAAATATTTATAGGCATCATATTATGTTTATTGTATTTAACAACATATATAATAGATATAACATTTACTATTTGTTTGTGTTCAAGATTCCAATAAGATCCTATGGAATCTCACATAAATAATGTAAAAAACCATACAAAATATCTAAAAGGAATTTGTAATTGTAGATTATTTTATGCTAGAATTTTTTATTTTATTTTATTAACTATATGAATTCTATTTGGGAGAATTTAAAATTGATAGAAAAATACATGCATTTATTTGTAACATAGTAGGTAAAAAATTAGTTTCTTGTAGTTCAAGAAAACAAAACTCTATATCATCGTAAACTATTGGATGTGAGTATATCACTATTGAAATTATTTTCTCCCAATATTTATCGATAAAATAATATTTTTATAATTATAATTATAATTTTTAGAATATAATAATTAATTATAGTAATTATCTAGAAATTTCTGTTTTAATGAACACATTAATGCATTTTAGAAATCAAAGTATTTACATGATATTTGATTTTATATAATATATTGTTAATAAATATTTGTATTATTCATGACTATATTCAATAAAAAAGCCAACATACAAGAATATTTACCAAACTGTTGGATTTTTAAAAGTTTGAGAAAATTAAATTTCGGCTTTATATATTATAAATTTATATTTGAAATCGTATTTAAAATTATTAACTTAAATTATCATATATATATTAATCTAAGTTTTTTAAACATATTTTTGTATTTATAAATATTTTTTTCAATTTCAAAATATGGAATATATATATATATATTATTTCTTTGTATTCTAATTTTAAAAAGGTGGAGTTGATTAGATGTTTTTTATATTTATTTTATTTTATGATTTGTATATTTAAATCCCTTATAATATTTTATTTTTATATGTTAATCATAGTTTCTACAAATATGCTTTAGTATATTAGTTTTATGTAAATATTTTAATTATAATATTAAATTATAATTTCAGTTATGTAGATTTGTTTTGAATGAAACATAATATGATGTAATTCAAATACATTTATCCAAATTTAAGAAAACCGGACAAAATTATGAATCTATTGTAAAAATGGTATAAAAAATTAAAACATATGATACCATGTGACTAAATAATAGTTTTTTAAGTGATCGTATGTCTTAGTTTTAGTGACTATTGATTTTCTAATTTTCCACATGTGTATTTAATTAAATGATTACATGATATGATGAATTTCATATATGAATATTCTTTAAAAATAAAAAGAAATTTATATATAAACCATCCATGATAATATAATCTATCACATGTTGAAATATTATATAAACCAACCACACATAGAACTATAATCCACCCATAATCCTAATGGTTTCTAAGGTGAAAACACATTATAATATTGTGAAGATATTATACAGCATGCAAGACTACTTGATCCAAGTACGTTCATTGATGGAACGATATGTTAGCCAACCGTAATTAATATACCTCATTTTCATTCAAACCCCATGATCATTTCATTATTATTTTTAAATCTATACATTTTAATGTTCGTTTTCTTCATTATTTTTGATAATATAAGTTATTTATTTCTTATATTAATTATATTAGTGAATTTATTGGTTTCTAAAATAAATATATCATAAGGAATCCTCATGAATAACTTTTTGAGTTTATTGTAAATATATAAAAAGGATGTTTAAATTATTCATTATTTACTCATATACATACATCTTATTTTTCAAATATTTAAATTTTTATATTTTGAGATGATTTCATTATATTTTAAAAATTAATATTTCCTAGGATACTAATTCTTCTAAATTATTTGTCAGTATTTCAAATGGTATAATTAAATTATTAATAATTACACACTGTAAGAAATTAATATTTATTTTGATGTCATAATTATAGTTTTTAATTTGTCATATAATTTTTATGTAGTTTATTTGACCTATTATTTTGGAGAATAATTGAACTATTTAATTAGTAATACAAATTAATTTTTATTACACATTGTTTTATAATTTTAACTGATTTTAATTTTAACCATTCTAGAATGATCATTTTCTCTCTCTGGGATAATTTTGATATTTAAATTTAAATTACATTACCCAGTTGGGGATTGGACTGTTAGTTTTTTATATGATGTTCAATGGTTTTAAGTGTCATTTAAGGTACACACATTTATGATAACATGAATGATTTAGAACCAAATGTGACATTCTTTGATTATTTATATTTTTATAAAACAATTCATAGTCCATTATCCTTCTGTCTTATTTAATGATTTTCATGTGATAATTAAAAATATCTACAGCATCTATTACTACCGTAGAGATTCATCAATATACATTAATCCTGAACTTGTACAATTAATTCTTTTACATATATTTTATTTCATTTTAGCCTCTTACATCTGTAACACACCTTCCTGTCTCTTACATGTGTTCCAAAATTTTTATATGTGTTTTCCTTCAAAATAATTTGATTCCTTTTTGTAGATTGTGACTTATAAATTATGAATCTAGAAACTTTCAGGATGTGACTTCCACAATCTAATGTTAGTTTTGTAATTTTTTTGTGGCTCCTCATATAAAATTTATATTTCTTAGTTATACTTTATGTAGAAAATGTATTTTTTAATCTTGTTATAATTTTGCTTCAAAAATCATGTTTTTACACAGTGTATCTCCCATATATTAGAGAGGTGTAAGAGTGGACTATGTTCAATTTATAATAAACCACTTTAAATATTATCTAATTTCATTAATTTATTTACCTCTTCCAATTAACATTGTTAATTAAAATCGATAATAATTATATTTGGTTAAATTTTTTCATATATTTTATTCATCCCATCTAAAATATCTATCATAACCATTTCTAACCCAATACAACTTCATATCCATAGAAAATAGGGGTGAGACATTGGATTTAAAATGGTATACATGTTAAATTAAAAAACTCCAATAATAAAATAAGGATTACAACTGATAAAAAAATACCTTAAGGGAACCAATGAATTAACAATAAATTATTAGGGATAATTATTATTTATTTTTCCTTAAAAACTACTATAACATCACATAAACATTATTTATAAATACCAAAATCAACTATTATCAATGTAGGACTAATTTTTTTAAAAAAAATAATTAAATAATGATGAATGATCTAAAGAAAATATAAAAAACCTTGTAAAGATTTCTATCTAATTTTTTTTATCACAAATAGTTAGTGTGTGACATTACAAGACCCAATTGAGCATCACCAGATCCTATAGTGATCCAAATGCTCCTCCCCAACCCACCTATAATACTACGTAAATTATTTTTTATCAGTTATCCTAAAGAATATTTTTAGTGATAAAAAACATATAAATGTTAAAGGATGATAATGGTAGTAGCCTTGGAAACACTAGATATATTCATAAGTTTTACATTACATAATAAACTGAAAAAATACTACGACAACATAATGTCTCCATTGTCCACACTATTATCCCCTCATAATATCCCTGCAGGTCATTCATAACGTACTTCTTCACATCCGGGGAAAAATAAAACATAGAAAAGGGGTGATCTCAAATGCCCAGTAAGGATAACAATATAGCGGAACATTCAAAAATAAGCATAAACATTTAAGGCAAAGCATTACTAAAGCAAAAGCCTTTTAAACTTGAACTTCAACATAGTATGGAAAAAGTAAAATGAAATAATGCCATTTACTTATTCACATGGATATTCTACTAATCTAATAATCAAATGAAATATCGATAACCACATTCATAATGTCGGAATGCATAATGCTGAACTTTAATTTCTTTGTCAAGGCCTCGTCCCAAGACCTAGGGGCTAACTGTAACCGGAACCCAACCCGGAGTGCCTCTAATAACCGGACACCAACCTAGAGTGCCTTTAATAACCGGACACCAACCCAGAGTGCCTCTAATAACTATAGACCAAACCGGAGTACCTCTAATAACCGGAGACCAAACCGGAGGGCTTACTTTTAACGGTCCCCAACCAGGAACATACTTTTCTAACACATTCATCTGAATGAAAGGATGAAATATGACATAAACATTAAGATTAAAAATAACTTATGAAATGTCAATACTTTAATAAAAACCCATGAGTGACATAAGAATAAATTATCCACAGTCTAAAATATCACAAAATCTTCAATAAAATATGGATGTTTTGTATAATAACTCAACTTCAAATAAGCTTAAAATCCATCAAAGGATGTTGACATAAATGAAATAAAAACTATTTTAGAGAAATATCTCTTTTTTTGAAATCATTTTAAAAGTAACATAATTATAAAATAATACATTCAATTTGAAAATATTCTTATAAGCTTGTAAGGGAATATTTGACGATTTTATAATGGCGGTAAATAGCTGCACCCACCGTATAAGTTAAAAAAACATTCTTACCTTAAATTTGTCGAAAAGGTTAAAAGTGCCTTGTATGGAAAACGACGGAAAGATTACTTTAGAAACACATAAGGGTATAAATGACTTTAACCCATATTCTTTTAAATAGTAAAAATGTTTTGAAATACATTATTAAGAAACATGGATGTGGATGATAAAGAGATCCCAGTAGATTATTACGTATAAACAACCTCGGATAATGAAGAGATTGTGAAATAACCCTTACCAATTTGGTAACTTATGAAACATACAACCCAAGAAAGAGGTATCATACAATGAATATTTAAATACACATAAATTAGAGTGTATTACACAAAGAATATAATTATGGGGAGTACATACACCACACAAAAGGTAATGGTGGCAATATGGCATGAATCTCACGGGAATAAGAAGTGAGATGAAAACCCCTTACCTTGTACTTTTCCTTGGTTGGGGTAGGTTAACCTCCTGTATAATGGTGAAATAATTGTTATTAAATTATTCAAAAATCATATATATTAATATGATATCATATATGATCTTTTAACATTGATTTGTTAATAATATCTTTTAATTATCGTCGTTTCGGGTGTTAACTTACTCATTTTCTTTTATATGTTTTGTTACATAAGTCGTGTTTGTTATCGATAGGTTGCATCTTATTCATATCTAGAATGATATCAAGTCCTTAAACATCATTTTTAAATCATCAAATGATAATTATACTTTAATGGATACGATGGAGAATGAATCTCATCGCGTTCGTGGAGACGGTAGTCCGTACGTACGCACGAGCGACAATATCATTCTTTTGATATTAAAATAATATATAAATGGATGGTATATCATATATACAGAATAATTAACATGTTATATTTATTATTTACATGAGTTACACATCATTATTATACCCATCCAAATAATAATATATTGAATAACAATTACACCACGATGTGGAGACGGTAAGCCGTATGTACGCACGTATGGTGACATGTTATTCAAAGGGTGGATAGAATACTGAATATGGTTGTACCATATTTATAATAACATCACAGTATATATAAGATACTGGAGTTATTATTTTATAATGGTAATTACAAATAAAGAAGAAGTGGAAAAAGAAAGGAACTTGAAAAGGGGTGGTGAAAACATTACCTCTTCTTCAGGTTCTTCCTTTTGATTTGATGAAAAGAGATCCTTAATATGGCTTTCTGATCAAACTAAGGCCTCTAGGTTGTAGTGAGGGATGTTGGGAGAGTATTTGGGCAGTGTTTTTCTGATCCAAAAGGCTTTTAAGGTGTGAAGAAATAAGAAGGAAGAGTGCCCTTTTATAAGAGGGGTGAGTGGCACCTTTGGGAAAGCTAGAATTATTAGTTTATATTAAATTCATATTCGGTTTATAATGGCTTAAAAGTTATTTATTCAAAGGTTAAGGTGGGGATAGGTCGAAAAAAACTCAACCAATAGAATTTAGACAGGTTTGGGTACTTATATTAACCTTATCTTTAAGTATTAACTCTATGTTAATTAGTTTCACTTTTACAATGTCTCTTTGTATTTTAATATTATATGGTTAATAAACTTACCTTATACATCCAAGCGACCCCCAAGTGGTCCATTAACGATACACCTATCATGATATAAGTCTCTTGGCCGAACCTTAGATTTTTAGAAATTTAATATCAATTAATAATATAATATTTGTTTTAAAAACTCTTTTATGTCAATTTTGACACTATTCAATAGTTGATTTTTGTGAAACTCATAAAAGAATGATTACTTCAAAAAAAGTTAATTAAATAAATAATAATATGTCATATTATCCTATAAAATTAGTTTAATTAATTAAAAGTTTCATATTATATTTATTTGGGTATTTATAATATCAATTATTTTGATTTTTCACTATTATAGTAATTACTGCATCATCACTGTGTCATAAATAAATTAAATTATTTAATGTCTAAAAATTATAAATAAAATATCATTATGTATTAAATCTTATTATCTTTCTAATGAATATTTATAATATAAAATCCAACATATATAACCCTATTTAAAAATTGTTTTTCTAAAAGATATATGCTTGTGTCATTTTTGTATTCATTTGAACTTAATTAAAATAAAGTGTCCCTATCACCTACATGTGGCACCATGGGGTCCCAAAATCGACCCAAAGATTCCTATGGTCGAACATGTATCAACCAATAAGGCTAGGACACGTTTTAGGGTAATTTAGTATTATTATAATATTATTTTTTTAACCCTTATTTACTGGATTTACCCTTAACCATGGTAAATAAAATATTTACCGCAGTAATTATTCAAAATGTCTAAAAACAAAAGTTACCTATTTACACAATTTGAACATCCTGATTTCAAATATGGAATCCATTTTTCTAAATTCAAAACACAGAAGTGGCAGAAATTAATTTAAAATTAATTCCCGCTGTCAAAACAAAAAGCGTGTTTTTAAGAGATAGTAACTATCAAAAGATTGCCACTTGTTTATGTTCGGTTTAATTGTAAAATTATATCTAATGACCAACATTATATTAAATGGTAAAAATATATTCTAAATATACTTTAAAACCAATCAAATTCATAATTTATCACTATTAATTATTTTGATTAAAAAAGTTGTTTTTAATTAAAATTCAGTAATTTTCACAATTCATCAAAATATGAAAGTTATCCGAAAAGTACCAAAATTTCACCTTAGGATAAATTAGATACTCTGAATCCAAAAATGAAGTCCATTTTGAGAGATAAAATTTCTAAAATTTTCAAAGGTAGGTATTACTATTCATAACGGCTAGTTTGATTGGTTGTGGTGTGTGTTAGAACTCGAAGTTGCGTACAACACACGCTACTGTATTATTCAATGGAAAGCGTACCGTTGAAGCCTGGGATGTTTAATTTTTTTTTTGATGTCCCCATTTAGTAAAAAATATTAAAATATTTTATTTAAAAAGGGTTCACCATTAAAAGTTGGTAAAAGTGCAATACTGAAAATGAATTTGTTCTTACATTATGTCTAAGAAACTCATAATATTGATTCTAAAATTATAAGGATTATATAAAGTTTAAAATTTAGTTAATACTATTCATAACCTCTTTTGAATGGCTTGTTTGGTAAGTCATGGTGTAATTGAACTCGGTGTTGCATGTAGTGCAAGTTATTGAATTATTTTGAAGAAATAACACACTATGAAATCTTGGGATGTTACAGTAAATATCTAAAACCGTTAAATTAAGAGAAGTGTGTTTAGTCATATTTCTCTGTTTAAGATAGATCATGGGATTTGGAAGATTCTACAGGCTGTAGAACTTGGATCTGAAAAATTTATTTGAACAAATCTTTGGATAATTTGAGTTGAGTACTAATAATTAATTATGGGTGATGATAAAACTATAAATGATACATTATACCAATTAACATGAATTTTATAATGTAATGGAATATATTGTTAAACAATTGAAAACACAATAGTAGTTGAATGATTCCTAAGATCACTAAAAATATATGGATTTCAAAAATGGAAACTCTAGATGAATAAAATAAATTCAAATAGTACAGTATTGATGAAATTATTATAGAACACTTTAATATGAATGATAACTGATTTACATATCATATGAAAAGACCATGAAATACAAATATACATATTTTAAATATGGAAATTTTTTTTCTACTTAATTATGTAATTTTAAACTATAGGATTGTGAAAATGATTACATGACTCATATTATGATTGGATACCAAAAAATTATTATTAATAAAGGATTCAAAAAATGATTTATGAGATTCTCCCAAATGAAAAAATATATGAAGGATAACATAGGTGAAAGACGTTATTATAACACATATGATACTTATTTTGAGTGATGAAATAAAGGTCATATCAGGCATAAATTCCATAAAATAAATATTATAGAAAAATAATAAAACCATGAGAAAAATAATTTGACAAAAATTTGGATTTTTCTATAGAATATAATTTTATTGAAGAATATATAATTGATAAATATGTTTCGAACACATACATCATGGAATCTCTAAAGGTGGTTAGTGAATCTATATTTCCATAAAGAAGAAATCCCTAGTGGTCCAGAGCTGGCAACTTACTTTGTTACATTCTTATCATTACAAGGAATTTGAGTCCCAAAGGACCAAATAGTTAAGTATTTTTGGAAAAATAGATATAATCAGATGTTTTAAATTACCAAATTGAAAGGAATCAAAATATAGAGATTACATGTAAAACATCCATAATTAATAAATTATTTTTATAAGTGATTCATATTATTCATCTTAACATCCTAGAGAATAATAAAACATAAGAAAGGAGTGGGTTAAGATGATCAGTAAGGGTAGTTAACACGGTAGAAGTTATCATAAACACAGACATTAGGCATGGTGAGTAGCTAAAAACACCTTCCATTAAAAAAACACTTCTTCATAATATATAAAGAATTAATGATGAGTAAATAATTTCATAATAAAACATTACCATGGATATTATACTAGTTTAATAATAACATGGACTATCAATTAATAGTTTCATAATGATGGAATCTGTAATGCACGACAACATAACCATACTGTCAAGTCCTCATGCCAAGACCATACATAAATAGGTAAAAACCCTAACTATTTTGTCTTATTAGACATATCTAAGAATTGAGGGGATATAGAGGGCCTCAAACTTCACTCTTTAAGTCTAAAATAATATGAAAATGATAAAACATAGTCAACAGAAACATTTATATTGAGAAACTATCATATAAAATTTGAATACATTAACTATAACCCATGAATGCTATAAAATTATAACCTTCACAGTAAAACTGATCATAAACACATCAACAAAATCTGGTAGATATTATCAGAAGAGATAAACCTCATTGAAGTTCAACGTTAATCAAAGGATGTCGACATAAGTTCAGATACCATTGAAATATTATCATGTAAATTAATCTTTAAACATTCTTAATTGTCCCATAAAACATTGAAACAATCAATTCATAATACTTTCATATAACATGAGAATAAAGAGACTCTTGATAACATATATCAAAGGGTAGTAGATACACCCCAAAAAAAGAATAAGTGGTGAAAAAGGCATATATCTCAGAAAAGTAAAAGTGAGAAGAGAAACCCAGTGCATACATTTGAAAGAAGAGTTATTTTCAAAAATTCTTTTTCATTATCATCAAATCAGATTGTAAGCATGTATATCCAAAAAAATAAAATGTAAGGAAAATTAAATTATCTTTGAGGCGTAAATGATGTCTCATTAATGTGAATTCATTTTGAAATGATTTTTAAAAGACATTAGAAATAAAATATTTTAGTGTATTTTAAGAAAAATATTAAAGATATTTTAAAGAAGAAAGGTTTGTTTTTTCTCATAAAACTATAAATTAAATAATATAACTTTTCATGGTAAAATGTGTGATTTTAGAAAAATAATGATGTCTTAAAGAATATTATATAGTATAATACCCCAAAGATTTATAAATAAATTTACTATCAAATTTATTCAATACTGAGTCTATGTAAAAAAACACTTTTATATTTATAGATAATAATTATAACTTCTTTGTTGGGCATATTTTTTCAGCTTCTGTGATTTGAATTTCAAAAAACTGACATTCCCGGCTACGATAAGTAAGATATTTAGAGTTTGATAGGATCAACTTCTATTTATGGTGAATAGTGACTTACCATTATGAATAGTTACTTACCCCCATGAATAGTACTATAACCTTTCAAATAGTAACCTTACCCATGTGGGAATAAATAAAATCTATGAAGCATGTAAATGAGACTGAATATTTTAAAAATTAAAAATTATATGTTAATTTTTTTGTGAGTAATATATATTTATATACAATTTTCAATTCACAAGTTTATTTAAAATAAAATTAATTTTCATAAAATATATTCTTCAATAAATATTTTCTTTTCCTATGAATTTAGTACAGTTTTATGAGACCACAGTTAATTTTTTAAAGTATTATAAAATCATTTTTAAATATAAAAGATGTATTTTTCAAGTAAATACTGATTTTTTCTAAAACAAATTCTATTATTTCGAAAATTATTTTTGATAAAATGGAGTTCATTTATTAATTATATACATCTATAAATGTATAGGGTGAATTTTTGGTATTTTTCAACAATACATGATTTTTTTCTAAATAGTGAAATTCGATTATTTAAGAAATTTTCAAAATAAATAAATTTCTACATCATGCTCGAGTAAGGGATGATGTAAATTCAAATTCATTCCAACTCTCATGCACTCATTTATATTTATAGTTACAAATATACTATTCATAGTCTTGATCGAATGTAACAAAATAATGATTAAAATAATGGAAAACCCTCCTCTCCTAAACTATAAAAAACCACCACTAACACCCTCTTTTATTCAGTCATCAAAAGCCTCGTGCATTACCAAAATTCTTCTCAATTATCCTCATAATATCCTCCCCATATCATGTATCCATTGGTCTCTTCAAAATTCTGAGTCCTCTCCCCCAAAGAGGTTCTTAAGGAAGGTAAAATTCAAGAGGTAAGTTCATCTTTTCATTTATTTTATTTTCATTCATGTTCTTTTATTTATTTTTATTTCATTAACTTCATTCTTTTAAATGTCATGATAACTATAGTACCTTCAATGTACTATAATTTTGTTATGATAATGGATTAATTCATCATCATCTTTTTTTTCCACTTCTTTTATACAAGAAATGAAACAACCATCTGAGATGTGTTAATTTATCACATTCAAGGATGACAGGTTTTCAACTTTTATTATATTCTTAAATTCGGGCCATGAAACCATTTTAATGGTTAAAGAATATCATAATATATGTAATATATCTTATGCAATGTTCTATAATAATTTTGTACATGTGGTATTAATTTATAATAAAAATGAGTTCTTGGTGATCGAAAAACTACCAAATTAATCCAAGATTTTATCATTAAAATTTCATCTAATGATTCAACCTTACCTAAATTAACCAAATGACTAATATTATCATTTATCCTTATGTATAGAAATTAATAAAATATCACAAAAATTCTTGAAATAAATTCTCATTTTACATTAACATACATATAAGCGAACTAATCATGAAAACTAATGAAATGAGAACTCAAAAATGTTGAAATTGAATATCTTAACATATAAATAACCATAAATAAACATAATAAAATTAAAATTAATCAAATACATATCTAATAGGTTTTGAATTATGTTATTAAGAAGTCTAATTTTATATTCTATGACCTTTAGTTCAAGAATTGAACATATTCATACATTAGGTAAGGGTTTTCTACTGGACAATCCATTATCATTCTGATTACTCATCATCATTATTAATCCCAATAAAATAATTATTTATTCCTATGTAATAATCATAAATTATATTTTAATGTTTTATATATGTCTTACAATTATAATTCGTCTTTCTTTTATGGAGAGACACATGATTTAAAAGGATTATTCAAAAAAATAAACCATTATTATTATAAAATAAATCATTTTATTATGAGAAAAATATATTATTTCACCTCTGATTTTATTAAAAAATACAAAAGAACTCTTCTTTTGAATGCAAAGGGAACTTATATTAAGAATTACTCAATGATTTTATTAGAGTAATTTTCCTCTTTCAACATTATTGTTGAATGTTATTTATATTTGGGAAAAATATTTTATGATACCATCTACCATACTATATTGAATTGTATATTATTATTTTTACTATGGATGTTCAATCTTGAATCAATACACCATATTAATCTTAATAGTTAGTGTTTATATTTGGGGATTGTGATTTACATTTCATTTGTTATTTTTATTATGAATTTATCAATTGTTTAAGTTTATCCCCCTTCATAAGAGGAATGTATTGGACTTATCATGAAATGGATGGAGCCTGCTATAACCTCTTTATTCATTAGCATTTATCATGAGACAAAATAGATTTGGACTTGGACGAGCCCTTCCCATTTTCAGATATGGTTTTGGCTAACACCTTAAAAATTTTCAGTTGTCTTTGATGAGGCCTTGATGATATTTTTAGAATGTGTGCAATTATGAATTCCCTCATTATGAATCTATATATTGATAGAACATGTGATTTTTTTACTAGTAGAATATCGATGGTTATGTTTTATGGAATTATTTAATCAGTTTTATTACATCCATTGTATCATAATATCTATTTTAAAAGGCATGATTTTTTAGTTATTCATTAATCCTATTGGGAGTATTTTCTTCCACTATATTAATTACCCTTACTGACCATCTGAATGGTAATAAATCAACACTTTATTTCATCTATGGATCTTGATTTTGGATGTTTTTTAGGAAAAATGATGTATTTGGAATTTTTCAGAGTACACATTGTGTACTCTTGAGTACACTCTGTGTACCATGTTTCCATGAGTAACCATGTACTGGACATGTAACGACCAACTACATGGCCATGTGGACCACCTAAAGTGGGGACCTATTGAGGCTAGTACACAACATGTACATTAAATGAACACAATATGTACTATTATTTTTATTTGATTAATCAGAATGGGGTTGCCTCTCATATCTAGAACACATCTCTTCTCATTGTTTCTCGTATAGAGGAGCGATGTACGTCTACGAATCTTCTATCCCCTACCGTACCTCCATCCTATATCTGATTGAGACACCAATAGGTGTGTTGGATTCCGACTGGTGAGTTCTCTCTTCCCCTAGAGCATGTCTTTCGGATTTCTCATCTCTATTGAGTTATTCAAGGTTGACTGTTTTCACCTTTTTGTAGATCTACAACATTCTAGGCCTATTCAAGGGCTGATGTTCAATTGTGTTCTTCATAAAATGTCATGGTAGGTGGTTTGTGACTTTTATTGATGGTCTATGGATTATATAGGCTTAAAGTAATGAACATACATGTTTAGGGTATTGCGTGTTTTGGAATTTGACCCTGTTTAATGCATGTTATAGTTTTCTTTTTTGAGAAAGGGTTATTTATTTTGAATAAAGATTATTATCATTATTATGGATGGGTTTCCCATGTTTTATTGATTATGGATATTAGGTCTAGGATTCATGTAAATCTTTTGGTTCCACGAATAGGTTTTTTATGATTTTGTTGTTGTTTATATGAGACGCATGTGTTTTGGAATTAAGAATGTATGACCAAGGTAAATTTACTGGGAGGGATTCATGAAGTAGGGTCTTGTAATTTTTTATTGTTGTTATGATTGACAAGAGGCATTGATTGTGAGAGCTTCCATGGGATCATTGACTAGTGGTGTTAGACCATGAGAGCTACCTGGAGTGTCATTATTATCCATACATTGGACATTATGGAATTGACTATGAGATCTTCCATAGGGTCATTAAAATTATTATCACTATGAAGAACAAGGGGTATTGACTTTGACTGCTACCGAGGTGGTCGTTTTTATCTGATTGTTTCTATGTGGAACCAAAGGGGTTATACTCTGAAATCATTGCCATAGGGTCACTATTATTTATTGAATTAGTGATATGTTGAACAAGAGGAGTTAGACTATGAGAACATTCCCAGAGGGTTTCTTGTGAATGATTGATTAATTGGGGTGAGCCTGCCAAGCCAGAGCACAAGCATGGACCCAGTATTACCTGTTTAGATGGTCTTTTGTGACATCTTCTATTATAGTTATCCAAGGGGATATAGATCATAGTCTATATATTAAGGTTACATTGTTCAAAGGTTTGAATAAAAAATAAATATAAATGAATGTAATTTAAAACTGTAGGATTGTTTAATTTTGATTACATCCAAGTTTATTGCCTAATTTTTCATATTTTCTGCTCTATATATATATTTCACTGAAAGTTAGGTACATATCTTATGGTGGCTGACTATTGGTATTCATCTCAAAACCTGTTTGGGTCATGATTTCAGACCCAAAAAGATTAAATGGGTTTAGGTTTATATAAGTGAAAAAAACCTTTATCATTAGGTACTTGATTGTTGTGGATCAGGAGAGTATGGGGCCAAGCTGAGGTTTGAGATGTTGTTGGAATTTACTTACTTTTTAGTACTTTGGTTTTAGTATTTTATTTCTAGAATTGTAACTTCTTTTCTTGTTTTCCTAGATACATGTGACATGCATAATTTATTTATATATATTATGAAGTAGTTTATATTATTAGTCTTTTACTATTTACTTCTTTTGTATGGTATTGATGCTTCTGCTATTGTGTACTATTAGTTTTCACTGTGACACTCCACAAATGAAAGAATAATATCTACACTGTTACACACAAGGCCCATTCTTTTAGTTGAGAGACTCTCATATCAAGGGGAATTTGTTTGAGGACATGTGACCCACTACGTACGGGGCACCTTTGGGAAGAACCTGAACCTAGGATATTACAATGTTGTATCACAGGAAGGTTATTTTCATTTTGTCTTACTATTTGAGAATATATATAATGATATGAAGGAATGTGTAGTTGTCAAGAAGTTGTCCCCAAGAGTAGCTAATTTGTGTATAAGGAAAATCCAATTTACCTCTATTATTGAAATTTTTATGGTTTTGGAATTGTTACAGTTGATTTGATTTCACTGTTGGGTGACACACTGGTTTTATCCATTTTTATATAATTTTGCTTCTATTTCTATTGAAACCCATTGAGATGAGGGTATGACATCTCATGCATCATATAATCACTTCCTTGAGATCACATGTCATGCATTCCTATCATGACATTTAGGATGCATTACTGATTTCATGCGGTTACGATAGATTTAGTTCTATATATGCATGCTATTGTGATATATAAATTGATATAATACCTTCTATTCTGACTGGTTATTGGAAATTTTAAAGTTTCATTTGGAAAGGTTTCCAAACATTAGTCTCTGAGGTGTTATGGTCCCTCTTTGATCTGAATTTGGTGGATCATGTTTGAAGTTAAAATGAATTTTTTCAAGTTATGATTTGAATAATGATTCAGAACATTGATTTGTGAGAGTATGGGCTCTCACTGGTCAGAATTTTTCTTAACATGGATAAAATTTTATATTTTTTGGCATTTCATTGAATTATTAGAGGCATGCTGTCTGAAAACCCAGACAACAGAGCGTGTGGTGTTATTAACACACACCATGTGTTCTTCTATTATGGAAGGAAGAAATTTTCTTAAGTACATTCATTGTACTATATGTACATGCCATGTAGTCATTAACCGTGTTAAAAACTATGTTAGTAGATACAAGGTGTTGGGAAACTTTGGTAGATCATGCCCTGTTTCCGGAGTTCATGTCATGTCATACGGACCATTTGTTTGGATTTGTGACTCAAGACACAGGGGGATAAAACATAGGATGTTCAATTTTTGCCCAGTTATTTAATGAAATGTATATTTGACAGTGTATCTGAAATTGTGACAAAAGACACATGCAGTTAGAAATTAAATATAACACACTGTGTTTGGGGTGAACACACCGTGTAGTTTTTCCTAGGAGAGAACCGTCTGGTTAATCCATATAGAAGAACTTGGGCAAGACTGAAACATCAAGTACATGTCATTTCTCATGAGGTACCTATCATGTGTATGGTTGTTACAGTCCGAGGCTGGGCAGAGTTACATTCCATGTTTAATGTATAAGGGAAAAAGCTGTGTAGGGGTTATACATGCCATGTAACTCTTTTTTTGTAAAACATGAATGTTCATATCCCATTCCTTTATTGCACTTCTATGTTTTGGACCATGATAAGATTTTATTGAGGTGTGTGCTTGACCTTTCATATTCATGCCACCGAGACATCCTTTGGTTGTACATTAGGGGAAACGTGATGAACAAACACCGGAAAGGATAGATCAGGGACTAAAGGAATATCCTCTTGTAGTGCCCGTCATGGCACCAACTATTATACTAGTAAAAGATGCTGAGACAATGTTCAGTAAAGGTATTTTGAGGATATTAAAGAAATTATAGGGTTCACTATATCTTGACACATCAATGAAATTGTTAACAAAAGTGTTTCAGTAGTAGCATCCTCCTACTTTTTTAGGGGATGGAGGACCACATGCTTTAGAGTATTGGATGGAGGCCATGCACTCTATCTTTGAGCAACTGGAGATGCATCCAGAGCGGTGGGTGAATTTTCTACATTCAATCTACGATATTCCTCCAAGAGGTAGTGCGATGTTATCTCATAGGAAGGATGTCATCGGGATATATCTTGGGAAGAATTTTACAGGACCTTCTATGAGTACTTATATTACAAGACATTGAGGGAAAATTGATCTTGGGAGTTCATGAATTTAGAGAAGGTATCTCTTTCAGTGATGAATTACTCACCCCGTTTAACATAGCTTCAGTGCTTCACAGATATTATGGGTGGTGACGAGTTATGTTTGCCTAGGTGATTTGATGATGGTGTCAGGTATGACATCAAATCGCAAGTGATTGTTTTTATGATATATTCTGTGAAATCCATTGTAAACTAGGAGCTAATTAATGAGTTTAATCTGAGGGAGTTAGGAACTGTGAGCCTGGGTGGTTCGAAATCAATGAATGGTACACCTTCGATAGATAGAATGAAGCGTCGCATGGAGCCTTCATGTGATGTTTCTTCAGGTGGACAGGTGGTATGATACCAGTGTGGGAAGAGAGGGAATATAGGACCTCAGTGCCCAAGAGACCTAGTCGAGTGCCGATTTTGTGGCAATATGGGCCATCTTCAGAGTTTTTATCAGTTTTTCTCACCCACAACTAGTCATCGGGGATCCTCTATGATTCCACATTTAGTAGAAGGACTAGTAATTTCTAATTAGTCAAGAAACTGGATTTTTCCAGACCATTTAGGTAGAGGATGAGGTTGTGGACATTGTAGATATATAGGATGTTTTTAGTGACAAAACAGAAAATCAGCTCAGGGTAGTCATCCATGGTCGTAGGGCCGCAATATAGTTTAGACATTTGTAGTGGAGCAGACCCAGCATGAGTAGGATCCCAGACACTCTATGGTAAGAGGTATGATTCTAGTTTCCATAGCTATAGATTCTACTATATCTGATACAGATGCTTCCCATTGTTTCATATCTATTGCTGTTGTGGAGGGAATCAAGATATATATCATTACTTTTGAGTATTTTATGATACTGGACACTCATTTGGGGATTAGGATGGGTAGTGTACATCAGTGTAAGGAGTTTCATCTTAAGATTGGTTAGTGTCAGTTCTTAATGGACCTATATATCTTAGAGATGGCAATTTCAATTTCATTCTTTTAATGGACTAGTTAGTCTATTTCCATGCCTCTTTTGACTGTTATTGTTGTAGGGGGATTTTTATATCACCAGAGGAAAGGTCTTTTCTACACAAGGTTTAATGAGATGTCCAGGAGAGTAGATATGGACTAGAGAATCATGGGTTTGGAGGAGTTATAACCTACATTGCTAGTTTATATCTTGATGACCAGGTGACTTCACAGATGGACGTTCCTCCAGTGGTAGATTGTTTCAGAGATATCTTTCTAGATGAAATTTCAAGTTTACCTCTATAAAGTGAGGTATATTTCACTATTGATCTTCTTCCAAGAGGGGCACTACTGTCCATTCCTACATATTGGATGGCACCACCAATGTTATAGGAGATCAAGTAGAAATTAGCGGAGTTTTAGGAAAAGGGTTTCATCTGACCTCGTACTTCTCATTGGTGATCGTCTGTCCTTTTTTCAAAGAAGGTAGATGATTCTATCAAACATTGGGTTGATTATCGGAAGCTAAACCAGTTTACGATCGAGAAATGATATCCAATATTGAGGATTGATGATCTCATTGATCATCCTTGAGAGCCCGAGTGTTCTCGAAGACAGACATAAGAGCCGATTATCATCATTTTCATGTTAGACCATCAAATATACCTCTTACAACATTTTTAGTAGGTTTGGTTTATATGAGTATTTAGTTATGCTATTTGGTCTCACAAATGTGACTATAGTTTTCATGGAACTGATGAACTGAGTGGTCCATCATCACTTGGATTCTTTTTTCGAATTATTTGTGGAGGATATATTGGTGTACTCTCACACTCGACACGACAATGCCACCATTCTTGAGATTATTTTGAGCACACTGAGAGAGAATCTGTTATATGTTATGCTCTCAGAATAAATCTTTTGGATGACCTAAATTCACTTCATGGGTCATTTTATCACAGAGAAAAAAATTCTACTAGGACTAGATAAAGTGAGAGTAGTAGTTTACTGGGAGAAACTGAATAAATTTTTGGAGGTACGATGTTGTTTGGGGATGGATAGTTAGTACATATACTTTATACAAGACTTGTCATGCTTAGTAGCACCACTAATGGGCCTGACTAAGAAGGGTAAAAAGTATTGGTTGACAAATTCCTATGATTCTACCATTCATGAGAGGACAGGGAGATTGAAATCAGCACCAATACTGATTTTGTTGGATTTTGGAAAGAGTTACTCTATTTACTACATCGCATCAGGTATCAAGCTGGAAGAAGTTCTTATGCAAGGGGAATGAGTCATTTCAAATGGGTCTTGGAATTTGAGTCCACATGAGATGAATTTCTCTATGCATGATCTTGAGTTAGCAAAAATTGTTCATGGTTTACGTTGTTGGATACATTATCTTTTGGGTGACCATTTTGGGGTGTACACTAACCAAAAATGTCTCAAGTAAATATTTACTCCACATGACCTGAATTTGAGATAGTGATGGTGTGTTTTTTTATCTTCATTATTTTTACATTGATCATGCTTACGTGCTTGGGGGTGGCAACACATTGGCTGGTGCATTGAATAGGAGGACCCAAATACAGGTGGTTTAAAAGGCTATAAGTGAGTGGAAACTCATGTCTATGTTAACTGAAATGAATTTAGTTGTTCATGAATGACAGAGGTAGACATTTCATTCTCATATAGCTATTACCTCTACTCTAATGGATCATGTTTGAATGAGGGAACTATCATATTCTGAAGGCCTAGTCCTATGGGAGAGTGTATTAAGAGAGGACACTACTCCTGGGTGGACCATAGGAGATGATGAGATATTTTATTTTTATGGGATCTTATGGGTGTGAATAGACATATGTGAGGAGTTGTAGAGAGATTTCTATTCCATAGTTTTGTTATTTCATCCTGGTGTCACAAAGATGTATCAAGATCTACACCATCAGAATTTGTGGCCATGTATGAAGAGGGATGTTTCTAGTTTTCTTATGAGATGTTCCACCTACCATTAGGTGATTGTAGATCAATATCGACTAGTAGGAATTTTACATTAGTTAACTATTCTTTAGTGGAAGTGGAATGATGGAACAATGGATTTTTGGATGGGGATATTGAGGTCCCCATGAGGGAATGATGTAGATTGGGTTGTTGTTGACATACTAACAAGGGTTACACATATCATTCTTATCATGGAAAACATTAGTGTTGATCATCTAGGAAGGATGTACATTTGAGAGATTATACGTTTTCATGGGGTTTCACTCTCTATCATTTCAGACAGAAATGATCATTCTACATCTTGTTTCTAGTAGGGACTACCGAGTTCTATGTGTAAATAGGTACTTCTGAGTACAACTTTAAATCCCCAAACACATGTCAAGTTCAAGAACATGACTTAGTTTTTGGAGGACATGTTTCGAGCATGCATCATGGATTTTGAGGGTTCATGGGAGACTCATATAACCCTAGTGGATTTTTCCTTCAATAATTTTTTTCAGGCGAGGATACAGATGGAACTTTATGAAGAATTGTATAGTGGTCCATACTTATCACCCCTTTGTTGGTTAGAAGAAGGAGAAGGAACTATGTTGGAAACTCCTCTTATCCAGGAGACCACTGAGGACGTGTAATTGATTCTGAAGAGGATGCCTAATGCACAGTCTCGATAGGAATATTACACTTTTCGATGGAGACGTGAAGATAAGGTTTTCTTAAATGTCACACCACGGTTGGGAAACATGAGTATTAGGAGATAGAGGAAGCTTTCACTAAGATATGTTGGTCCATTTGAGGTTTTGAAGAGATTCAGGATGATTCCCAATCGGTTGTAGTTACCTTAGAGGTACCGGGCTATGTACGATGTCTTCCATGTTTCTCAGCTACAACATTTCTTTTCAGTCCCTTACCATGTTTTTCAACACTATGAAGTTGATTTTGAGGTGGATTCATCCTTCTAGGATCACCATATTTAGATTTTGGATCACCACATGAAGGTTCTTTGTGGCCGGTCTGTTCCTCTGGTATGGGTTCTATGGAAGAATAGGTGAGTACAAGATGAGACTTGGGAGAGGGAGGCCGACATACGTTCCTAGTGGAAAGAGTTGTTTGAATTTTCTTCTTCACCACCCTTAGAATGGAAATTCGGGGATGAATTGTTTTGAGGGGGGATTTTTTAAGAACATGATATCCATGTCTGGTATGGATCTTGATTTCGGGTGTTTTTAAGGAAAAAGTTAGAAATATGAATTTTTCTATGTACACACTGGGTACCTAGTTTCCATGTGTAGGTGTGTAATGGCCACGTAACAACTGAGTACATGGCCATGTGGACCACAAAAAGTGGGGAATAGTTGAGGCTAGTACACCACATCTACATTAAATAAACATGTCGTTTACTTTTCTTTTTATTCTATTAAGTGGATCGGGGTCACCACTCATCTTCAGAACACATCTCTTCTTTTTGTGTTTCATACAGGACAAAAACATACGACCAGGAATATTAAAAACCCTAACATTCCTCCATCTAAGCTCCAACTAAGATGCCACTTTGTGTGTTGGATTCCTAGTAGTGAGTTATCTCCTCCCCTAGAACCCCTCATCTTTATTTATCCTCTATCTTGATTTATTCAAGTTTTAATGTTTTGAATTTTTGTAGCACTAAAATGTTCTATACTTATTCAAGGGATGACATTTAAGATTGTTTATCGTACAACATCGAGGAAGGTGGTTTATGCCTTTATTTGATTGTATGTGAATTATACTAGCTTAATTTGATGAATACCCACGTTTATGGTGTTCCATTTTTTGGAATTTAACCATGTTTAATGTTTGATATGATTTATTTTTTTGAGAAATTGTTTTTGATTGTGAATAAGTTTAATTGCATTGATTATTAATGTGCTTCCCATGATTGATTGTGGTCGTTGGGTCTAGGAAGAATCTTAGGCTTCTTTGTTTTATATTGCTATGGTTGTTAGGATGGGGTTTCTATTAATATGAGATGCATGTGTTTTCACATTATGAAAGTGTGGACAAGATGAATTTACTGTGTGAGCTTCTATAAGTAAGGTCATATATTTAATGTATTATTTTTATGATTGACTAGAGGAATTGACTGTGAGAGCTTCCATGGGGTCACTGACCAGAGGGGTTATAGCGTGAGAGCTACCGAGTGGGTTGTTATTAAACGAACATTGGGCCATAGGGAATTGACTGTGAGAGCTTCCAGATGGCCATTATAATTATTAATGCAATGAGGAACAAGGGGTATTAACATTGAAAGCTACCCAGTTAGTAATTTGTTTTTTATTTTTTCCATGTGGGAACAATTGGGTTAGACTACGTGAGCTTTCCCAGAGGGTAACTATAATTTTTTGGAAATATTGATATGTTGAACTAGAGGGGTTATTCTATGAGAAAATTACTATATGATTTCTTGTGAATTATTGAATGATTATGAAGATCGTGCCCTACCAAAGTACAAGCTTTGATTTGGTATTACATGTTGAGATGGAATTTTGAGACGTCTGATGTTATTGTTATATAGGGGGATTTACAGCTTAAGATAGATCCAATGGTTACATAATTAAAATGATTGAATTAGTAATAAATATAAATGAATGTAATTGAAAACTATAGGATTGTTTACTTTTGAGTACTTCTTAGTTTGTTTCTCATTTTTTCATATTGCATGATATATATATATATATATATATATATATTTCACTGATAGTTACAAAAATAATTTTTAGTGGCTTCCAACTAGCATTCATCTCACATCTTTTTTGGGTTAAGCTTTTGGACCCAAACAGATTATACGGATATAGGTATAGATAAGGGAAAGATCCCTTTATCATCATGTACTTGATTATTGTGATGTGAGAGAGCATGGGACAATGATTAGGCTTGCGATGCTGTTGGAGTTTACTAACATTTAATTAATTTGGTTATAGTAGTGTATTTACCGAATTATGACTTGTTTGGATGCTTTCCAAGATACATGTGATGTGCATCATTTATTTATATATATGTTGCAGTTTTTTGTACTATTAGTCTTCCACTATTTACTTATGTTGTATGGTATTGCTAGATTCGCTAATGTTTACATTATGATTCGATAGGTTTACTTTTCCAATATGGGAATAGATTCCCCACTATCCCAACCCACGGCCCTCAATGCTAGTCGGAAGCCTCTAGTGTTTGGGGAAATTCACTTGAGGTCATGTGACCCACCGGGTATGGGTCACCTTTGGGCAGCACCCAAACCCGGGACGTTACATGAACTCACCCATTTCACATGTTTTATTTTCCCCAGGTTGTGAATAATTATATTTTGAATGATGTGGATGTATAATCTTCGAGATTATGTATTATTCATGAAAATATGAAATGATGTAATTCCTTTCAAGTTACAATGCTGAAATTAAGTATGTTTCTGGATTTCCAAAAATACCAAACTTTTTAGTCATTCAGGATTTGTATTCCTTTCTTATATTCCAATGTAACAAATTAAGGAACTGAATCTGGGCAACTGTGTTTGGGTCCTTATAGTTGGTATCAGAGGAAGTTTAGTAGAAAACATGAAAAATAAATAGAGAAAACATAGATTAGGGAACACAACCTGAAGATAGTCTTTGAGGATAAAAATTTAAGTACCTCCAAGAGTTTTGGTAAGGAATAGATCATTTAAATTGTTAAATAAAATACATCTCAATCTAGATACTACATGTTGATATGGTTCTGGAACATATGTACCTTGGAGTAACAACTCTGAGAAAGAGTTTTGGGCTTCACCCAGGGTATCATGGTACGTGAAAATGGGCCTTACTATGGACCTAGTTTGACTATCTTTGGGTATATGCTTAAGATAATTCACAATTTCTTCAAAAACCATTATAAAGTATGTTGAAGTTAATATTTTCTCAATGAAACCATGGTTATAAGATTAGATGTAGATCGGATTCTAATTTATGAAAATTATTTTTCTATGTTGTGACTATACATTATGATTCATAACATAATCTAGGGTATGTCATTATTTAAAATAGCACATATTGATGGAATGAAAACCGCATGAACATGCATATCCAAAGTAGTGATTTCCCTAATATGCTAGATAAAGTTGTTGGATCAGGATTAATGACCTATGTTGAGAATCTTATAACTACACTGGGAAAACATACTATGGTTATGAAATATAACCTTCCCTATATGGAGTATACAAATCCACAATTAGGAAGAGAATTGTTAGATAGAATAATGTAATAAGAGACTCGATCATTCAATGGGACTAAAAACTCATTCGTAATAGAGCAGTTGATATGTTCTTTAGAGAATATATTCATTCTATAGGATGTAACAAATGAGAAAAAGTTTTCATGGTAGTTTATCTTATATTGAAAGATGTAGATCAACGGTGATCATTAATTCAAAACACAAAGGAGGGGGAAGAAATAGAAGAATTATAATGGAGAGATTTCAATGAAATTTTCCATGAAAAATATTTCTCGTGTGAACAGAGGGAAGATATGGAGTAGAATATTCTGAATCTAAGGAAGAAAGAGGATTATAATGTTGAAAAGTATGATGATAACATCTTATGTTTATCGAGCCATTCCACATAAAACATATGTAATATAAGGATAATGATTTATAGGTTATTTTGTGGTTTACAACCATTCTGTTGAATGCACTCATCTCCCAAAGATTGCCATCATATGATGATTTCGTCTCATGTGCTATCAAGATAGAGAAATAATTATCTATGTCTTATGAATTTATTGGAAATAAATATAATAGGAGGGTGGAAAAGGAAATAATCATAAAGGGAAGAACACAAATGGGGAGTTTTCAAGCATGTGATACTTGTTGAAGGAAACCCCCCGGATCCTGCTTAAAAGGAAAAGGATTTTGTTAAAAGTGTGGAGAGAAGGGCCCCCATATCATTATTTCTTCTGAAAAAAGGAAGCAATCAATATTTATTTCTATAAATTTGGGGAGATGGGACCCTATGATAAGGAATGTCTAAAGCTTTAAAAAACATGCCTTAGAAAATTCCAGGGGAGAAAGGCCAAGCTTATGCTGTCGAAACTGCTGAGGTTGAAGTTTATAATGATGTGGTTGTAGGTACATTTTTTCCTCATACATAAATTTTTTTTATTTGATTTGTTATGATCGAATTATTTTATAACAACCCAGTTTTCCAAAAATAATAGATATTTATTATATGATTTAATAAAGGTGTTTTCAGTCAAAACTGATGAGGGAAGTATCATTGAAAAAAATATGTATCGATCAATCCCCCCTTATGACACATAAATGTGCATTTTTTTCAAACCTTATCATGATACCCATGATTAAAGTTTATATAATCCTTGTTAGGGATTAGATTCAATATGATGATGCAAAAATATATTGCAAGAAGAAGGAAGTTATAATTTTTTAGAACAGTGCTGAATCCCTTACCTATAGATAAGAAACATCACCATATGATTCTCATCTAGATCCACCCCCTGTAGCTCTACTAAATTCAATTATTTGGGAGTAAGAGAATGCAATGTCGATGGGTGAGGGAAATAATATTCAAATAGAGGACATACTTATTGTTAAAAAATATGTTTATGTGTTTCCATAGGATTTACATGTATATCCACCATAGTGGAATGATGAGTTATCTATCAAAATAATTCATAGTTCAAGGCCTATATCAAATATTACTTTTAGAATTTTCCCTATGGAGTTAATATAACTGAAGAAAAAACTAGTGGAATTGAGTGATGAAAGAATTTTTCCACCCTAATGTTTCTCCATGGGGAGCCCATGTTATTTTTTCCAAAAAAAGGATGGATGAATAAGGTTGTTATTGAAAATATGGAGGCCAATGCTATTATTATAAAGAAAAAGTATCCCCTGCCTCTCATTATAGATTTTTTTGATCAAATTCAAAGAGCCATGTTTTTTTCGATGATTGAACTTCGATCTAGATAGTCTCAGTTGTGTGTGAGGAAGGAAGATATTATAAAGACAACATTTCATACCATGTATGGGCAATATGTGTTTACCGTAATGCCTTTTGTACTGAATAATTAACATTATATCTTCCTGGGTATAATGAATAGAGTTTTTAAAGAATATTATGATTCCTTAGTTGTGGTATTTCTTGATGATGTCTTGGTATACTAACAATTCTAGAAAGAACATGAAAATAACTTGGGAATTATTTTCAAGACTCTTAGAATAAATGAATTATATGGGATGGTTATAAATTTTTAAATTTAGATTAAATTAGTTTCTTTTCATGGGAATATTGTATCTAATGATGAAATATCTGTTGATCTTGTTAAAACAATATCTCTTCAAGAATTTCCTACACCAACGAACATAACTGTGGTACATAGTATTATTATTTTAGCAATTTATTATCAGAGTTTCATGTAGAAATTCTCTTGATTACCCAACTCTTTTTCCATGATCACTTGTAAAGGGTTTAATTTCGTATGGAAGAAATAATTTGACGAATGTTTTGAAGAATTAATGAGGACATTATTTAATTCTCTTATCTTAACTCTACATTTAGGTAATAATGGGATTGTGATCTATATTGATGCATCAATTGAAGGAAATGGTTGTTTCCTTATGTAAAATGATAGAGTTATTGCCTATGTATCATTTTAGTTAAAAATTTATGAACAAAACAATCCTTCTCATTATCTTGAGTTAGGGGCTGTAATTTTTGTTCTGAAGATATGGAGACATTATCACATTGGTGAAAGGTGTGACATATATACAGATCATAATAGCATGTAATATATCTTCTCATAGAATGAAATGAAAATGAGGCAAATTAAATGGTTCATAATACTCGAGGATTATGATTGTTCCACGTACTACCACCTAAGAAAGGAAAATAAGGCAGCCGAATAATTGAGCCGAAGAGATCATGGAGTTTTAAAAAAACAAGGATTTAACGGGATTTGGTATTCATTGATATTCTATGAATGGACAAGGTATTCATTAGAGAAGGTTAATCATCATTAATTTCTCAATAGGTTTCCCAACCATCTATATTAAAATGGTTTAAATGTTTTTAGCCTGATGATTAGAATCTTCAAAAGAAAATTTATTTGGTTAATGATGGGATGTTGCAAGACATCGTATATAGAGATTGAATTTTGAAATTTGGTAAAAGGATTTGTCTTCCAGCTATAACTAATCTAAAAAGAGAGTTATTGGATGATTCAAATAGTTTTAATATCTTTATAAATCCTGGTATAACTATGATTTATAGATATTTGAAAGAATATTTCTTGGGGGATAACATGAAGAGGGAAATTGCTGACTTTGTATCAAGATGTTTAGTCTATCAATAGGTAAAGGCTGAAATAAAACATCCAAGAGGAGTCATGAATCCTATAACTATTTGTACATACAAATGGGATGACATCACAATGGTTTTTTTCACGGTATTACCCAAAACACCCAGAAGGAATGATGAAATATGGGTAATTGTTGATCGATATATGAAATATTCACATTTCCCCGCTATAAGGGAGGATTTTACACTATAGATCCCTACATGAATCTAAATCAATGGTGTTCTGAGACCTCATGGAGAAACTCCCTCAATTGTTCCTAATATTGTTCCATGATTTACCTTGATATTTTAGATAAGTCTTTAGAATGATTTGGACATTGAGATTTGTTAGGGTACTTCTTATCACCCCCAAACAGATGAGCAGTTAGAAAATATGATCCAAAATTTAGAAGACATGTTGAGATGACTCTTTCTCCAATTTCATAGTATATGGGGTCATTATTTACTATTTATGGAGTTTATCTAAAATAACAGTTTCCATTCGTGTAATCAAACAACACCATATTAAGCATTGTATGGAAATAGATATCATAAACCAATATATTGGGATAAAGTTGGTGAAAGGATGATTGTGGGCCCAGAGCATATGGAGGAAACAATAGTAAAAGTAAAAACTATTCAAACTCTTATCAAAGAATACTAATGTAGGAAAAAGGGAAATGATGATAATAGATGAATGGATTTGGAATTTCAAGAGGGAGATTGGGTTTTCCAGAAAGTACCTCTATGGAAGGACATTATAAGATTTGGAAAGAAAGGGAAATTGATCCCTAGGTACATAGCCCATTTTGAAATTCTAGATTGAATTGGAGTTTTGGATTACCTTTTTGGAAATTCATCCTTGTCTTTCTTAGGTACCCAATTTGTTCCCTGTCTCATTATTTAGAAAGTACACGCTACACCCAAGGCATGTCCTCAATTATGAAGGTATAGAGTCGATCTTGAATTATCTTACTATGGAGAGCCTATCCAGATTCTAAACACTAAAAAATAGGTTTTGAGGAACCATTAGACTCTACTAGTAATGGTACATTGTAAAAATTATAAAATTTAAGGGAAAACATGGGATTTTGAAGAACTTATGATAAAGACCTACCCGAATCTTTTTATGAGGTAACATTTTGGTAATGTCAAGGAAGAAATTTTTGTAAGGGGAATGAATATAACACCACAATATTTTAAAAATAAATTTATTATTGATGGAATTAAATAATAAGTCTATGAGAAATAGACACATTTATATTTAGTGGAGATAATTACGACCTGGCTACTAGATATAATTTTTTTCTATTGTGATTTGAATTTCCAAAAAATCGAAATCATATTTGCGATCAGTAAGATATTTAGAGTCTTATAGGATCAACTTATGTTTTTGGGGAATAGTAACTTACCCTTATGAATAGTCACTTACCCGTATGATTATTAATGTATCCTTTAGAATATTAACTTCACCCATATGAGTATAAATATAATCTAGGTACCATATAAATAAGAGTTATTATTTAAAAAATTAAAAATTAAATGAGGATATTTTTTTGAGTAATAAATATTTAATTATAATTTTAAATTAATAAATTAATTTAAAATGAAATTCATTTTAGTAAAATGTATTCTTAAATAAATATTTTTTCTAATGAATTTAGGATATTTTTATTAGACATGAGTTAATATTTGAAAGTATTATAAAATTAGATTTAAATTTAAATATGTATTTTTCATGTAAATAATGATTTTATTAAAAATTATATATCTATTATTTATATAATTATTTTGATAAAATGGATCTAATTTTTTAATTATATACATTTAAAATAATTTAGGAATAATTTTCTTTATTTTTCTCAAATACTTGATTTCTTTGGTGAATAATGAAATTCTATAATTTACAAAATTTGCTAAATAAATGTATTTATGGATCATGCTTGAGTCATGGATGATGTAAATGACCATTGGTTTGAAATCAAATGAACTTTTTAATATTTTTATTCAAATAAATTAATATTATTCATTTTCTTGTTCAAAAATAACAAAATAATGAATAAAATAATGAAAAAATGATCATCTCCTCTGCTATAAAAACCACCCCTCCCTCCCTATTCTCATCGCACCTCTCAAGCCTTGTTCCTAGTATAAATTATACTAAAATATCGTTCCAAGGTACACCCCACATCCATAATCCCTTGGTATCTTCAAAATACCAAATACCCTCACCTAAAGAGGCTCTCAATTAAGATAAATTCAAGAGGAAAATTCCTCTTTTCATTTCTTTTATTTTCTTTCAAGTTCCTTTAATTATTGTTATTTCCTCAACTCCTTTTTAAAAAATTAAAAGATAAATCCAGTAAAATAAATTTACTATAATTTTGTTATGATAATTTAATAATTCATCATCATCTCTCTTTTCCCCTCCATTTATACAAGAAATGAAAATACCATCTGACATGGGTTAATATATAATTATTCAAGAACGATGTGTTTTAGACTACTATTAACATCTTCAATTATGGTCATAAAATTTATTTATGGTTGAACAAGATAATAATATTTTTAATATATCCTCTTTAAAGTTTTGGAATCATTTTTTCCACATGTTACTAATATATAGATCAAAATGAGTTTGTCGTGATTGAAAAACCACCAAATTAATCCATGCGTCTATCATTAAAACATCAGGTAATTATTTATCCACAACCTATGTAACCAAATGACTTATATTTATACATAACCATATTTATTAAAAATAATATCATATAAAATCAACTACATAATTCAATTCTCATTATACTTTAACTACCATACAAGGGAACCAACCGCGAAAACAAATAAAACGAGCACTCACAAACAATGATATTGAATCTCTTAACCCATTAAAACAACAATAAATGAACTTAATAAAATTACACTAAATAAAATAAATGTCTAATTGGTTCTAAAATTAGTTTTTAATAATAAATATTTCATATTCTAGGACCATATGATCATGAGTTTACATATTCAGACAAAACTTAAGGTGTTTTTAACCGAACCACCATTTTCTTTTGGGGTACTCATTGTCTTTCTTAATCCCAATTAAATTTTAATTTATTAACATGTACTCATGATAAATCCTATTTTAATATTTTATATATGTTTACCAACATTAATCCTTTTTTCTTTTATAGAGAGACATGTGTTTTAAAAGGATATTTCAAATAAATCCCCAAAATACAATCCAAATTAAAGGGAACTTCTCGAAGTCATACATATTTTCAAGGGAACATTATATTCTATCTTTAGAAAAAAAAAATTTTATAAAATAAATTATTCTATTATGAGAATAATATATTATTTACATTATAGATTTATACAAATATTTTTCCAAAAGAACGCTTGTTTTCAAAGTAAATGATTATTTATATCAAGAATTACTCAATGATTTTATAAGAGAAATTTTTCCTATTTCAAAAATCTTGTTTAATATTATGTATAATTGGGACTAATATTTAATGATATCATCTAATATATTTTATTGAATTGTTTATGACTATTTTTACTATATATGTTCTATATTGAAACAATTCACCATATTATTCTGAATGGTTTGAGTTCATGTTTGGGAAAGTCATTTACATTTCATATGTTACTTCAAATATAAGTTTATATTATCTTTAAATTTATCCCAATTAATATGAGGAATGAATTGGACTCAGTTTGTAAGGGGTGGGCCTTATATAAGCCATTGATACATCATTAGGTCTCATGAGAAAAAATAGACATGCACACGGCTGAGCCCTTACCCATCTTAAGATATGGTTTTGGATGAGGCCTTAATCAATTTCAACTATATTGGCCGAGGCCGTGAATGTATTTTATGAATACTTGATATTATGAATTACCCCATTAGGAAACATGATATTGATAGTCGATGTGAGTATTTTATTAATATAATATCCATGGTTATGTTTTCTGTTATTTTTTAATCATATTTTATTCCATCTATATTATGCACATTTATATTTTTAAAGGTATGAATTTTTAGTTATTCATCATGCCTGGTGTTGATATTTTCTTCTACTGTATCATTTTCCGTTAATTTCCACATGATATAACACCTTTAAAATGTTTGTTTTTCCCTGGGTTTTGAAGATGTATATTGCGAATGACTTCAAGGATAATCTAAGAGATTATCTGTGATAAAAAAGAAGTTGTTATGTTATATTTCCTTTCAAGTTGTAATGTTGAACAAATGTATTTATATGGATTTAAGAAAATAATAAACTATTTTGTACTTTGGAATGCGTATTACTTGTATATATTACAATGTAAAAAATTAAGGCACTGACCATCTGAAACTAGGGATAAGACCTTACATATAATTACCCTGAAAAAGAGTATGAATTTTTGAAATTCACTTGAATCAAGATTGTTTATCAGTAAGAATTTAGAAAGGAACCACTTTTAAAATGAATATATGCACGAAAGAAAGATGATATGATATAGATATAATAATTTGGAACATATATAGTTCATTTATAATAAATAAAAAAAATTCAAGAAGCATTACATTTGAATAAAGGTAGTGAAGGAGTAACCTGAAAGAAAAAAGGGGGTTTGGGTAGAGCCCCTTAACATTTTGTATTCAATTGAATCCTATGACAAAATATTACTAATACAAAAATGAAACATTAAATAACAATAAAAAAATATATATTAATGATATGATACATCAATGGGATTTATACGTACATTATAACGAATAGATAGTGGTGAATAAGGATTATATCAAAAAAATGAAAGTGACATGAGAAAACCCTTACCTTATGTCTGAATGTGACCTATATATGGCCTTTGTATAATATTTATTCAAATAGAATCCATTTATTAATTAATTTATAACCATTTAATCATGTAATTTAATAGGTATAATTTAGTTAAGCTCATTTATGGTCTTTTTGATGAGTTATAAGATACAATTGTATCATCTATGAGTGTTTGTTTCCTTGGTTTCGATGATCGGTATACTTGTATATGGGTGCAGAAGTTTAGGTGGAATGGGTATAATTCTATTGAAATAAATTTGAATGATATTAATGAATATAAAAATGTGTAAATGGATATATATATATATATATAATTTTTTTATGGAATGAGGATGACTCATTAGACAATATATTTAGTGATAATCTTTTTCAATATTACAATAGTTTTAGATCATAACAAACTCAATTGCATTTATATTTTTGTAAGATAGAAATCTGTTACTTCCAGAAAAAAAAATATTAAATACATATATTATCGTCTGGTTTAACGAATTAATTTTTTTCATTAACATACATTATGGAGGATTTTATGAATGAAAATTTATTGTTCATGATGATTGAAAATCGGTATCTCTCGGACAATGATTTCATTTTAAAAATAAAATAAATGAGAGAGGGGGGGGGAATGGAGTTTGAGTAATGATATTCCAGTAACATGAGATAATTCTGGAATATAGGTGATAATGGTGTTATCATTCTTATTTTGGATAGAGTAATGAGGGGAGGAGAATAAAATAAAATAAATTGATAAGAAATAAAAAGAAAAAGGAAGAGGGTTTACCTCATGATATATCCTCTTTGAGAACATCCTTAGGGAAAGTAGTTTTGGTAATTTTATAAGACCACGATATCCTTAAAGTGGGGTGATACTAGGGAAGAGTATTTGGGAATATCTTTGACAAAATTCAGGGCATATAGGTGTGATTATAAGAGGGAATGATGGGTGGTATTTATAGTGTAGCTGAGAAGTGATTTTTGAATATCTTATTAATTATTTTATTATTTCTCTGAAGAAAAGTATTATGGTTGATTTGTGTGACTAAATATAGTAATAATGGCATGAAATCATGAAACAATGGTTATTACATCATCCAAACATCACATATGACTAAAAAAACCAGGTACTTAAAATTTATCATAAATCAACATAATTTACTATTCACAAAAATTCACGTATTTTAGAAAAATAAAATAAAAGTCACCCTAAACTTTTTTTAAATGTATATAATTCAATAATTAAATTAATTTTATGAAAATAATTTTCTAAATATATGAAATTTAATTTTTAATTAAATACATCATTTACTCAAAAAATATAGATTTAAAATGTTATAACTAATATTATAAAACATTAAAAAATTAACTAATGTCTCATAAAATTAACCAAAAATAAAAATACAATAAAATAGTAATAAATGAAAGCATTTTATATGAATATATTTTTAATTTAAATCATATTTCTAATAAAAAAATTGTAATTAAATATTTATTACTTTAAAAAAAAACCAACACCTAATTTTACAATGTTTCAAATATTCATTTATATATACAATGATAAAATTACGTGATACATTAATTTATAAGGTTCATAAATTTTTTTTATACTTTAATGGGTGGTGTTACTATTCATTATGTTTGTTTACTATTCATAAGGGCCATATTAATATTTATAATTGTAACGTTACAATTCGCCAAATAATTAAGTTGATCCTATCTTACATTAAATATCTTACTGATCACAACCGTCTAAGATAGTTTTAAAAAATTCAATTCAAAGAAGTGTAAAAATTATGTTTAATACTTATGTTATAAATATATTGTTTAAATAATTATAAAAATGAGGTGTTTCATTGATACATAGTGTTGTGTTTAATACATTCAATATTAATTTTTCTTATAAAACCATGAGGTGTTTCATTATCCATTCCTCCAAAAAATTTATTCAACATAATTTGATATTACACATTTAATAAAATAGGTTGTTTTTTAAAATATCTTTGTGGAAAACCCACATCAGAAATAGGTTTAACTAAACATTATCTTAATTATAGAAAAAGTGAAAATGAAAAGGCCTCTACACTATTAGTTTTTTTGAAAAAGAGAACATTATTGGGAAGTGAAATCACGAAGATGAATTAAAAATATAACATCAATTTATAATGGAGTACGATAGAGTAAATGGTAATTATAAAAGTAATCATCACTAATCCATAAATATTTTTACTGGTTAAAATACCACAGATATCATAGTGGAAAAAATAAACATATAATTCATTGTTCCGAAATAATTTTCATAGAGTTATCATATTACATTAATATTTCAATAATTACTTGATAAATTACACTTACATGATTACATTCTATGTCATAATAGTAATGTCATCATTTGGTTGTGCTTTGATCTATTTTCACTTAATTCCTTATAGATGGAAATGAATTTTCAAGATGAATTTTCCATTACTAAAGAATATGAATCAAATTCTAGGGATTAGAGATCCCATAAAAGTAAAATTATCTATTCCATTTTCCATTTTACATTTACAATACCAAATTGATAATGATAATATAAGATAATTATATTATGTCTGAATGGATACAGTGATGACACAATAGGGGGTGGATTGTTTTATTTTAAAAATTCCACAATTCTGATGAATCATTTCAACAGTAGATAGATATGGTGATGTTTTTGTGTGAGATTATATGCAACGGATATGAATATAGAACAAATCACAACAATTTATAGTGTTTTGGGGCACGAAGATCCCCCCGTCCACTACACAAATCACCATAGCTGTAGGATTGGTGAATTTCACTAGTATGGTCCTTGTATCAGAAGAATAATCCAAAACTAATTGAATAATGTTTTTATCTTTAAAAAAGGCTTATCAAATAGATCCTTGAGTTATTTACAGGGAACCGATAAAACCACAGCTTAGTGCGAGAAGCTAATACTCCATAACAACATAATACGAACAACTGAAACTCTAGATAGATGTCAGAAAAAATCCCTCAAGGTAACATTACATCATTTTTTGGGTTGGTTTTGGGTGAAAAAGGCATGAGTTTCATGAATACGGGTTTCATGAATTTAATTTTTCAAATACATTAATCATGATGACAATGTTCTTTGTGATTATGATGTGATTCTCGAAAAACATAGGTGAAGGGAATTTTAGTAAAGCATTGAGGCGACGACATAAATAAACTGAATGAATTCTTAGTGATTATAGTGAGCTCCATGATCTGAATATTTTCGTGGTTCTTCATTATATAGAGAGAATTTCGGTGGGAATTTTGGATCATTGCAATTTTATATGACATTGTGATGACTTTGTGTAGAAGGTTCTCATGTCGGTGGAATCGTTTGTAAATTGGCCTCTACCCACTCGACAGAAGTAAGGAGTTTTCCATGAAAATTTTTAGCTCTCGAATTGCATAGGAAATTCATGGAGCATGATGCTTCACTTAAGGAATGGGAATTTACAGAGTTAGTTCTGTTCATTGAAAGAAAGGTGTGTCACGAAGGCTTGATCAATTTTGTGGAGAAGGTGCTCTTCACAAAGCCTTCTTTAGCATTGAAAAATCAGAAAGACCACTATGAGATCTGTGAAGCAGAGTTCTCTATGATCTAGATAGATGTGAAATCTAGTGAGATTGGAGAAATTATGAGCTCTATGAAACTGTGTGCTTCCCAAAGAGGTTGGATCAATGAAAAGGCTTGTTTCAGATTTGAAAAATTTGGAGCTTCACTAAGGAAGAGTTCTTAGTGAAAGAGTTTAAAAAATAATTTCCCAGTGTTTTAGAGGAAAAGAGTTATTCATCTATGTAAGAAACATTGAATTTAATAGTGCATCTACATACAGTGAAGGATGCATTAATTAGTGATAATTAATAGACCTACAAGTCCATAAACTGTGATTGGATCCCTTCTAAGTAAAGTGAGCAATGGAAGAAGAAGAAGGCTATCCTTTCTACTATTAGTGATCTAGATAGAGGGAAATATGGAGTGAACCTTGGGAAAGTAGTGATATTACCCTTAACTTTGTAAAGGTAGCGAGCCTATGAAAATAAGTGATCTATCCCAAACCTTGAGGTTTAATGTATTTGGTACATTAGCACATTGTCGTTGTATTCTCATTGGATGTAGGCCACTGAGGGTGAACCATGTAAAAATCCTTGTGTCTCTTGATTGTTTCCCTACATTTCATACAAAGCATAATCATTAGATAAAAAATAAAATAAGTGATCATAATAAACACATAAGTGAAAACAAAGTTACCCATGTGATAAAGAGTACATGATCTAGAGGGGCAAGAAAATTTTAAAAAAAATAATATCCATACCTTCATTAAACCCCCATTTTAGGGTATATCGTCCCCTATTGGTCCTATCAAATGGTATTAGAGGGAAGGTTTCTTTTATGTGATTTGTTTTCTCTAAGATTGTTCAGTTTATTGGTGAAATTAACACTATAGTATTTTCATACATTGGTGTTCCAAGTAAAAGGGTATAACATTAAAGAAGAAGCATAAGTCAAGTGAAATTACTCAGATAGAAAGTGTCTATGGAAAGAGTTTTATTCAGTTAATGAAATCAAGTAGCGAATAGAATAATGATTTGGATAAATCATATAGGGAAAATACTCAGTCATTCAATGATGTATAACGAATGAGCGAAGAACCTAATATTCCAAGTGATGTTGGAACTAATGATGATGAAGAAACTCTCTAAAAAATTTATGTGGAAGTTTTCATGAATCAAAGGAATTAAATTTGATGTTGGACGAAGAGATTAAATCAAAAGATTTCCAGATCACAACAACGGAAATTGAGGTTAAAATTAATAGAGGACTAAACCAAATCCTTATTGACATGGCCACTGATCCGAGGGAGAATAATGATTCTAAAAATGATGAATGGAAAATGTTGTCTAGAAAGAGAAAAAATTTCAAGGTTGATGTCAAGGGAAAGAATCTGGACTGAGATGGAATTTAGAATATGAAAGGCAAAAATGAATATCTTACTACATAGCTATCTTAACTAGTTCAGAATAATCAAATACTACTACAAGAGAATGCATGCTCTTCTGATTCAGTTTCTTAAGAAAACATAAATGTAAAGGAGAAAAGTGACATGGTGGATTAGATCACACGTGAATTAGAAGATGAGATATTTAGGGGGAATGATCTAAAGAATGAACTCAATTCTTAAATTGAATCAAGGGATATTAATATTGAACAACTGGGAGAAGATATTGAATTGGAAAAGAAAGTAGTGAAGAAATCTATTTCTAAAGGAAATAGCAAGTTAAAGGATGAATTAAACATACTATTTGATTATCATTAGGTTGATGACGATGAATTGAAAAGAAAATATGCTATTTTTGATGATAAAAAAGAACATATTTTCTCATCTCAATGGCCACAATGTTTGGGAAACACAAGCAATGGATTTGATGAATCCCCTACCATGCATGATAGGAAGAGAGTTGTGAATAGTTCAACAAATAGAAAATTTCCTACAGTTTCTATAGATAGACCTAAAAAGTATTCTACAAGAATAAATGATCTCATGTGCTATTTCTGTGGGATTCATGGTCATACAACACGATTTTGTTTAGAGGATCAATAATACATTTGATACATTGAAGATAAAAACATTAATAAATTGGAAAATAAGTAGAATCATCATGAGAAATATAGAAGAAGAGTCTCTCAGAAGAGAGTATTCATGAAGTGCTTCTATTGTTGAGGAATGGGACACACCATGAATATGTGTCAGGAAGATTAGTAGATTAATGTCAGATGAACAACTCAAACTGCATCAATATCACAACTATGAAATAATGAAATGAGGTATGAACTCTATGAAACATGTTTTATATGTTTTAATCACGGTAAATTTTCAAGAAAATGCAGCCAGAAGAAAGAGGGAGAAGTAAAAGGAACCCAAAAGGAGATCCCTAACACAGTCAATGTACAATGAAAAAGCCAATACTGGAATACAACATGGTAATATGAAAAAAAGGTTTACAGTCTTAGGTAAATCACAAGGATCTCAATGAAATGTGTATCAATCACCTCGTCTGTTATAGTCACAATAGCTCTCCTGGAGATAATGTGAACAAACCTGGAAGAATAATGGAATATAACGTCTAGATTTGTGTAATAATAATGTTAAATTATTTGGAGATTCAAACCCAAAAAGAAAGGGTGGAATGAATCCAACAATTGAAAAAATAAAAATGAATTATGGATGTGATGCAATGTTCACATGTTATTTCACACAATAGGTAGTTATGGAGAAATCAATTTCTGTCCAATGAAGGAATAAGAAAGATAAGATGAATATTTTAGAGATTCCCGCTCAGAGAAAGAATCACTAGAAATATAATTTGGGTAGAACCTCAAAGGAGTAAATTCTTACTAGTGGTAATAAACCCCAAATTATAAAGAGGGCCAAAACCATAGAACATAAATATCTATGAAAGACATAAAATGTGGGTAAAGAATTCCTAGTCATATGGGTAGACAAATTTAATTTTTCTAGGTAACTAGATAAGGCAAGAGTTGAGAGAAATTCTTTACAAGAAAGAATCAATGGGTTGACACATCATGATCAACCACAATCCTCTTCTTAGTGATTCCATAATATCATCCCTCCCTATCTATATAAATGTTGTTAACTGATGATTCAAGTCTTTCATGTGGTAGGTAGATACAATCCCTGGGAAAGTTTCATGAAAAGACTAAATGTAATGATGTGATGTGATCTATAATGTGAACATATTCAAACCAGTTACGAGAGATGAAGAAGGAATTTGGTATAAAACCATAAATGGATTTAATTTTATATGGATATTTGAGGTAGGATAAAGAGAATTATTGTCGGTAAAAACATTGGTCTCATCAAAAATAAGAGTTTCACAACAAAGGGGGAGATCCCTATATCCTAATAATATGGAAGATCTCAGTTGAATATAATAGATGAATGATTACGTTAAAGAAGTATGATTGGGGGACAAGCATCAACACTCACCTCTAAGAGAATATCAATAATGTTTCAATGAGCAGCTCGGAAAAGTAGTTGAAATAATTTATTCCACTGAAAAATGACGGAGTAAAGAAATTTCTATTGAAATTAATGAAGTTTTAAGTGAATCCGTGGGAGTTGAAGTGGAAAATGATAATTCAAAAGTCGATCCAGATAATGGCTACGAGGAAGCCAAGTCAATATCAGCATGAATGTCTAAGAGATGAACTAAAATTTACTGGAAAGGGATGATTGGTAATCATACAGTGCTAGTGTAGACATGGAATATGAGGATTCTAAAACAAGCATCAAACATAACATAGGTAGAGTCTAATTGGTTTAGTGAAGCTATTGAAGATGAGAATTGGGTTCAAGATATGAATAATGAGATTGAAAAAATTGAGAATTATTAGAGGTGGGAGATTATTTCGAGGCCAGAAGATAAGACTGCCATTAAGAGTAAATGAGTTTCTTTTAACAATATGAATGAAGATGGAACAGTGATTGTCGATTGAAGAAAGTACTATATGAGATGAAACAAGCACCAAGAGCATGGTACTAATGGATTTATCATTATTTGAAAAAGCTTGATTTTTAGTGTAGTGAATTTGATTACAATCTCTATTATAACAACGACATTAATCAAAATATGATGATGGGAAGGAAGTTAATAAAATAGAATACAGACAGATTATTGGTAGTTTTCAATACCTAACAGTGACAAGACCTGATATTTTTTCCCCAAATACCAAGCATCTCGATATCAAATCAATCAAAAGTAAATCCACATGTATGTAGTGAAAATAATACATCAGTATATTAAGTGAAATGTGGATTTTAGTTTGATGTATAATGATACATCTTAGCCATTTCTTTTGGGATATAAAGATGTAGATTGGGCCAGTACAATAGATGAAATGAAATCAATGTTAGTTGGTTAATTCTATCTTGGAGGATTGAGTATTTATTGGATAATAAAGAAACAAGATTTCATTTCATTGATTACTTCAGAAGCTGAGTATATTGCTGCCACTCAATTATTCACAAAATTATTGTGGATGAAGTAGAAGCTTGATGATATTGGAGTCGAAGTGAAGTCTACGATCAGAATCCAGTGCGTTAACTCAAGTGCTATAAATCTTAGTAAACATCCCATCTATCACTCGAGGAAGATAAACATTGAATTAATTTATCCATTTATCTAGTAGATGGTTGAGCAGTGGATCATGAATTTGGATTATGTGACTAATGAACAATAGGTTTAAGAGATTTTGAAAAAGTCCTAACCCAAGGAATATTTTGAGATGCATCGACTAGCTCTGGGAGTTCAGTATACTCCCCGCACATAAAAAAGTGGGGATTTTGGACCCCCCCTCTCATAAGTATTTCATGTTATTCCTGAGGGTGATGATATGTGTTTTCTAATCTGTTGGAGACCACAAACAAGTGACCTTTGGGTTCATTGACAAAGGGGGAGAAATAGTTTCTTAAGAGGGAGAAAATGTCTTATTCAAAGACATGGGGAGATGTTGATAGGTGGATCAATGATATAGGGGGAGAGCAACAAGATAGGGTGAATACAAGTTTTAATTATGACAATTCTAGAAGTGATTGATCAATGAAATAGATATCAGGAAATTTGAGGATCATGATAAAAATAGAATATTTTTGTTGGAATGGTGTCATAATATTTCCAGCAATATACAATTGGTATCGGTTTGGAATTAAAAAATTGGTGTCAAAAATTAAGTGATTCATTTGATGAAATTTTCATTTAATCTTGTTTCTTATGACCATCATTTCTCATGTGGGGTTAGAGTATGTGGTGACTGAATCCTTGATCGTTATCAAAATCACAAGAGGTGAATCATGGAAGAACAATTAACATAGAGAATTGTTTTGAGAAGAGTTATCAATAAATCCAAAGGGGGGAGATTGTTGGACATAAATCCCTCAAGGTAACATTGCATCATTCTTTTGGTTGGTTGTATTTATTGACAATGAAGGATTCCATGTTAATTTTTCTGGTTCCAAAAATGTTGTTGAAAATCCATGTTGAAAAAGAACAATGACAATGGAATAGAAGATATAGAAGTCGTACAAAAGAACATTAAAATTGGATATCCTTGAAGATCTGATAAAAATATGGCAAGGTGATGAGTTTTGTAAATTCATGCTTCATGAATTGGATTTCATGAGGAATTGAAATATGTTGATGGTGTTCTTCTCAATTAGGACGAGCTTTGTGAACAACACAGATAAAAAGCATTGTAGTGAATCTTTCTGGAATAATTGCGATGTAATTGATGAAACTCTTAACAATTACAATGAGATCCGCAATCTGAAAATTTTCATGGTGCATTGTGATATAAATAGAATTTCGGCGGGAATTTAGGAGATTTTCTATTTGTGTTGACATGGTGCTTACTTCATGTATAAGGTTCTCGTATCGGTGGAATCACTTATAAATTGGCCTTGAAACCTTTTAGGAATGAATTGAGTATTCCATGAAATATTTATAGCTCTCGAATTGTGAAGGATATTTGCAGAGTAGGATGCTTCGTGAAAGGAAAGGGAATATGCAGTGTCAATTGAGCTCTGCAAAAATTATGTTGCCCTGTGAAGGATACTTTGGCTTAGTAGAGGATGTGAGATTCAAAAAGGATTATTTAAATTTGGGAAATTGAAATGACCAGTGTCATCTTTGCGAAGTAGTGACCTCTGCGATATAGAGAGCTCTACATTCTAAGGAGCTCTACGATATAGTGAGCTTTGGGAAATTGTGAGCTCGACGAACTTGTGAGCTTCGTGGAGAGGTTAGATCTTTGAAAATTCTTGTTTGAGCTTTGAAAAAGTTATATCTTCACGAAGCTAGAGTTCATTGAAAATGTGTTTCAAAAGTAATTGCCAAGTTTTTCAGAGGCCAGGTGGTATTCATGTGTGGATGAAATTTGGACTTCAATGGAGAATCTACAGACTATGAAGGATGAATTCATAAGTGATAATGAATGAACATACAAGTCCATAAACTGTGAGTTGAACCCTTCCAAGTGCAGTGAGAAAAGGAAGAGGAAGAAGGTTATCCTTTATATTGGTAGTGATCCAGAATGAGAGAAATAGGGAGTGAACCATGGAAAAGTAGTTATCTGACCATAAACAATGTAAAATAAGTGAGACATGGCATAGAACTGATCTAGCCCAAACCTTGAGAATTATTTGATCTGATAAATCATCACATTGTTGTTTTATTCTCTTTAGAAGTAGCCCAGTAAGGGTAAACCAAGCAAAAATCTCTAGGTCACCTACTTTCTTCCCTGCATTTCATACAAATAATTATCACCAGATAAAGAAAAAAATAAGTGATCATAATAAATACACAAATCAAAACAATGTAACACTTGGGATAAAGAGGTCAAGATCTAGTGGGGCAAGAAGAATTTCGAAAAATAATATACATATCACCATTCACCCCTCATAGGGTATTTAGGCCCATTTTGGTCCAAACAATAGATAAGAAGTAGTTTGTTGAGAAATAGATATATCTGGCAGTTGCAGTAGCACATAACTAATAAAAGATGGATCGTAGTCTTAAGAGTAATAATGATCTTGAAATATATTCGAAGAGATCTGGTAGCACAAGGGATCTTCTATTTAAATAACAACAACAAAAACAGAGCATCGTGTTTCCATATTTGAACATATATATATATTTAAAATGTAGTCCTTGTTTCCGAGATGCATGATCATTGTAGAAATGAAAATAAATTTCATAGTAAAAATTCAACATATAATATTTACACAAATATCATTGAAGTATTCAAAAATCTAGGTTTTTATCAGATGATACTCATATAGATATATAGGGATAAATGTCCAGTATAATTTCAGATCTCCAAAAGATTCTTAATAAACTATGTTAATTCAAATTAAATAATATATCATAGAGTGGTCGTAACATCCCTTAAGAATAAGAGAAAAAATATACACTATAAACTACTCTTTAAATATTTTAAGATGATATTTAAATCATTCAATATTGATCATTTAATCAGACCGATATTCTGAAATGACTATTTCAAAAAGCACCAATAAAGGTGTAAATTTCAATGTCCAACATTGAAAAGTCAAACGTAAGGTTCCATTACAAAACAAAAAAATAAAAAATATAGGGTTCAAAATTATAATTTAGGGTTATTGATCTATACATTTATCCATGTCAGTATATATCTCTGATCAAAACATTTATTATCCATTCATTCAATTTTCTCAAATGTAAGATTGAAAAGGTAAGGTTGACTCTAAATGTACAGTTGATGATCCATACGTTTGTGTAGTTACATACTTACGTAGGGTTATTTAACCATAAATTTTATTTCTAAAAGATTTAAGGTTCTTATCTAAACATATTGTTCCTTTACCATTATTTTCTTCAAAGGTAAATTTGATTAAATATACGTGCATATACATCAACATAAATGTAGGGTTTGTTCAATATGATACTTTCATTGATGTACTAAAAGAATAGAATTTCCAGTAAATGACAATCAATGAAAATTGTTTCCAGAATACTCTTAAGAGCTTCCAGACACATTAAAAAATATATATTGCAAATACATATTTGAATATTATTTCCAGATAATCATTAAAAAGAAAATAAATTTCTTAAAATACACTCAAAATACAATAATTATAAAAAAGGGTATTTCTGAGCATCAAAATCAATAATACTTATAGAGTATTGTTGAGACAATAAACTCCCAACAATCTACCCCCTTTTATGATCACAAAACACATAAATTTAAACTATATTCTTATAAAAATAATTTAGAATTTTTCAATCATTAAAAAAATTAAAAAATTATTTGAATGAATTATTTCGATAAAGATGAAATATTTGAATTTCTCACCCAACGATAAATTTCAAATAAATGTGTATTCTTATAAAAAAATTTAAAATTAAAGGAATGTTCAGTTAACTAAATTTCTCCCCCATTTTTTGATAGAAAAAAGAATGTATTAACATAGATTAAAACATATTTAATATTGAATATATTGATAATTAAACGTTATAAGTAAATGTAATAAATAAATTTAATTGAATTTTTGGTTATCAGACAAAAAAAAAGAAACTAAAAAAAATAAAATGTAACATATAGATAGTAAACATGTTTATTGATCCATAAAGTCGTTAATAAAAAAATGTTTGTGACTAGGAAATGAAAACTGTCATTGCCATGGTTCAAAGTAGGAAAAATTCTAAGGATTGGCTGGGTTTGAATTTTGAATGGATTCAAACATATCCTTCAGAACATCCATCTACAATATTAGTTTCTTCATCAAACTATTTCTGAGATTAATTATAAACATCTTGGAGTCATTATTGACATGCAGATTATCCACTATGTTTTCTTTCAGAAACTCATGAAGACTTTCCTATTACTTCTTAGATAGCTCCAACATCTCTAAAGACTGACTCAATGTCAATCTAATGTTCGGATTTCTTGGAGTAAACTAATCAACATGAAAATTATGATTTCCCAAAAGTAATGACAGAGGAGTGATGTTTCATTAAAGTTCTTAAAGAGGAGTATTCATGTATTCTATAATAGATGCAATGGCCTAAAATATTCTAGTCATTTGGACTTGTAGCAGATGTAGGAGTAGATGTATAGACCTGATTCACTAAACCTTTTACTAATTCAACCTCACTTCCTAGATACCACTTCTAATATAAAAAATCTGTCATTGAAATTGCTTCAGATCTAAATTTCATAATCTCATTTAGCATGTCTATATTGAAGGCATGAAAATCAATTCTAGAAATAGTATTTTCATTATGTTCCTGAATATATTTCTTTGCAATTTAATGCTCCCACCGCAGAGTGGCATTCACTTCCTGATACTTGTTGAATTTAATCACAATTTCCTTATATTCATAAGATAATGAATCATATTTCCCCTCATATGCATTCATATCCTGATTTGTACCATAACTTGGAAAAGTTTCTACCACTATTTTCATTATTGAATCTTGACAAGAAAAAGACTGATTATCTAAAACTTCAGTTTGAGAACCAGAAATATGATTTAACTATTACACAGTCTAATCTACAATCAAGGGTTAAATTTTTGTATCTAATTACTATAAAATAAACCCTTATTTAATAATTCCTTGTTCAGTAACTTCTTCTCAAATAATCATTGATTTAATATTTTTATTTTGACTATTCTTATCGTGATCTTCTTCTATCAGAAGGATCTCATGCACCTCTCATTCACCAGAGGTAAAATAGAAATTTCACTATCTTGATTATCCAATGGTAATTCCACTTTAATAAAAATTTATTCTAAATTAGTTGAGCATGTTGCTTCTCCAAAAGACAATATTTTCTCTTCAATTTGAGGATCATCTCTGTTTCGTGGGTTCATAACAAGTATCTCTTGACATTGTTCTTCCTTATATTTTTCTTATTCAGTGTTAAATCTAAGTCGTCTCTTAGATGTTTGTGAAACTATATCTCTTCATGTTTTAGCTACACCCTCCTTTTGAACACCTGCTTGCCCCACATGATCAAAATCTCTTGAGCTTTGTTGTTCCTCAGCTCCAAGATGAATTTTTTTCTTTTCACAGTGCTCTAGAGAAATCCAAGATTTCATAAAATTATAGCATTCAAAACATTACTATTATGACATTTAAATAATCCATCTATGATTATGATCATGTCATTCTTAAATAAAATCCTTCAAATTATCTGCCTATATGGATAAAAATCCATTCTTGTAACTGCTGAACAATAGTAATGATGATTTTGAAATAAATACAGCAAAAAATTCAATTTTTTCTCCCTTAGAAAAGGAAACATGATATACATATCTGGGTAATGATTTTTCTATATCTCATCCACCCTTGGTGCTTTTAGAGTATAAATAAACTTCACCAAAATATTATGGTCTACCTCTAAACCCTTATCAAACATATTTCTGATATGCATCCAATTAAATAGAAAAGACATGATGTATTTAGAAGAATGTTCCTTATCACCAGTAGATTTATGATAGAAAGGGAAAAATTCATCATTTGGGAAGTTCAAAATTTTTTTATCTTCAATAGAAGAAATAGATAAATCTCTATATTCATTAATAGAAAAAAATTATCCTCAAAATATATGTAAATAAAATTAACACTCTTATAAAAATAGTTTATCTATAACTGGTAATAAATTTTTTAGTAGATTTCCATGATAGTTGTCTTGAGACCTTGAAATCCCAATTCAGGTTTCATAAGTATCCTCATATGATATAATCTTTCAAGATCAATTACTTTTCTCGGACTAATTTTCTTCTTTTAACTCTTTGTCATTTTTGGATTCTTACTTCTCCTTCTTCGACTATCTTGGTTTTCATCATTTCTAAAGATTTAGAAATTTGAGGTTTTTGACATCCATGGTTTGGAAGGATGAATAGATAATGATTTTTAGGTAAAATGATTTTTTGGGTAAACAAAGGGTTTGAGAGGAGAAGGGTTTCTGACAGATGAGAGTTTTCCTTATTTCTCGTGTTGCAGATACTTATGAAAAACATATAATAATTACATGACAAACATTTATTTAAGATAAGAAATATTAACTAAAATATGATAAAATCAAAATAAGAAATGAAAATAATATTTAAAAAAATTAATTAGGAGTAAAATAAAATAAAATAAAATAAAAGTAAAAAAAAATAATAAATAATATTTAGTTAAAATTAAATAAACCAAAACCCCCTTAATAAAATAAAAACAAGAAATAGAAAGTGATTTAATAAAAATATCAGCTAATATTTATTTATTGTTAAAATATTTAAAATATGTAACCTTTTTGAGAACATGATCTCTTAAAAACTGATGTCCAATATCAATATTCTTAGTTCTAGAATGACTTATGGGATTTTTGAAAAGTTAATATCACTTGTATTATCAAATAAAATAGGTGTATTATCAATATTAATTCCAATGTAAGTTAGAATTTTTTTGATTCACATAACATGTTCACAACAATTGCATGTAGATACATACACTACCTTCGTTGTTGATATTGTAATTGAGAGTTTCTTCTTACTTGACCATGACACAAATGATTTGACAAAAAATTGAAAGGTTATTGAAGTTATTTTTATATCTAACATACATTATCCAGAACCTTCATTAGAATTTGATAATAAATTTATATCATAAGTCTTTGGATAAAGAAGATATTGATCAACTTTTCATTTTAAATATATAAGAATTCTTTTTACAACAGTAAGATGAGATTCTTTAGGATTTTTTTGCAATCTGGCACATAAATATACTGAAAACATAATATCAGGTATTCTAGTAGTGAGATATAGTAAAATTCTAATCATTACTCCATAACTTTTTGTCAACTAGTTTTCCAGCTTCATCCAAGTCAAGTTTAATATTAGTACACATGGGGGTTTAATATGTCTTTCTATTGTCAAGACCAAATTTTTTAAACAGATCAATAATGTACTTACAATGAAATAAAAAAATTACATAATCATTTTGATAAATTTGAATCCCAAAAAAGAAATTTAATTCTCCCATCATACTTATTGGAAATTAAATTTGTATAAGTTATGAGAAATCATTTCATTTTTTTTTATTTGTTGATCCAAAAATAACATCACAAACATAGATTTTAACTTATAATAAATTAGAACAAACTATTTTCTTAAAGAGGGTAGGTTCTTCTAAACCAATAGGGAAACCAATTTTCAAAATAAATGAATTTAATCATTCATTCCAAGCTTTAGGGGCTTGTACAAGGCTATAGAGAGCCTTAGTAAGTTTAAAAATAATATCTGGTTTTTGAGAACTTTCAAAACCAGGAGGTCGCTCATCATAAAATTACTCCATTAATTTTGCATTTTAAAAGGAATATTTTACATCCATCTGCTATAATTTAAAATTCTTAGGAGATATGTAGACCAAAATAATTCTAATTTCTTCTAGGCTATCTAAATGAGCAAAGGCTTCATCATAATCTATCACTTATTCTTGATTATATCCTTTGGCTACTAGTCTATCTCTGTTTCTAGTTATAAAACAAATTTCATCTTGTCTGTTCCTAAATAACCATTATTTTCTATAAATTGATAATTTGATGTTCTTTCCAATAATTTTCATAGTTTGTTTCTTCTAAAGTAATTTATCTCTTATTGTATTGCTAACATCCAACTTTCATCGTCTATGTCTTCTTCAAAATACATTGTCGCAAACTGAGATATAAATGTATAAAATTCTACTATGTTTCCTACACTTCTTCTATTTTTAATTCCTATTACTATATCTCCTTTAACAGTCTCTACCAGGTGATTCTTTAGGATTATAGACATTCTAGATATAAAAATTTTCGGTTTATTAGTATCAAGTTCATATGAACTAGACTGAATTTTCATTATATTATCAAAATAAATTTTCAAGTTATAATGTGTTATGTTGTCAGATGAATCATCAACCTCGTCTCTTTGAACATTATCATTATTAAAAGGATCAGTATCATCTAACTTCACATAAACAGAATCTTCAATAATCCTTGATTTTTTTTAAATACTATATATGGTATAGAAGTTGCAGAATATCTTAAGAATATTCCTTCATCCACTTTTGGATTGAACATTCCAAGATTATCATTGGTGTTTAAGTTATATAACATTCATCCAAAAACCGTAAAATATTTTACCTTAGGATTTATATTATTCAAAATTTTATAATGTGTATTTTTTAAAATAGCTCTAGTTAAAACTCAATTTATTATATATCATATCGTGCTTACAACTTCTACCAAAATATACGTTGGAAGACTAAATTAATTTATCGTACTTCTAACCATCTCATTAATAGTTATTTTTCATCTGTCAAGAATTTCAATTTTTCTGGTGTTCTTGGTGTAGATAAGGTGTGTTTAATACCCATATATGAGAAAAAAGAATAAAATCCTTGATTCTCAAATTCTCCACCATGATAAATTCTTAATGAAATTAGCTTAAAGACATTTAAATTTTAAACATTATTAAAAAAAAATTCAAAAACAAATCAAGATTCATTTTTGATGTTTAAAAAATAAATCCATTTAAATATAGAATAATCATAAACTATAACATATACATATTATTTACCATCCAAACATGATACTCTGGATGGTCCAAACAAATCCATACGAATAAGTTCTAGGGGATTTGAAGTAGGAATTATTTAACATTTTTGAAGGAACATTTTTGTTTCTTTTATATCTGAAATGAATCAGAGAATCTATTATTATCAAATTTGAGAATAGGTAAATTTAAAACAAATTGATTTTTAGATAACATATGTAATGAAAAAATGTAACAATGACCAAGTATTTTCTGAAAAATCCATGAATCATTTATATTATTAGTTAAACAGTTCACTTTCTATTTACACAGGGAATTTAAACCTAATGTGTATAAATTATCTGTTCTAGGAGCTTTAAATGTACATAAATTATCTTTCAAAAATGAACATGAATTATTAGAAAAATCAACACAATAACCATCATCACAGAGTTTAGATATACTTATCCTATTTTTCTTTAATCCTTGTACATATAGTACTATATTAATTGATACAGTATCTGAATCTCCAATTGTTCTGAAACCAGTATAATTTCCTTTAGAATTGTCATCGAAGGTGACTAAGCCTCCATGTATTTTCGTTAGAGTACATAAATTTGATGAATTTGTAATCATATGTATTGAACAACCACTATATATATACCATATATCATTTACACTTCTGTGGCCTATTTCCTTCAAGGTCAAATTAAAAATAATGTTTTGGTACACATATATTTTTGGGTCCAGTAGTGTTAGGTATCAATGATTTAGGAATCCAAAATGTATTATTTTGATCAACACTGTCATAATTAAAACTAGATAAATCTTTTCAAAAATTAAAAATTTAAACACCACTTAATTGAAGGTTTCATAAATAGTAGATATTAGAATTATGTCCATTAATATCATTATAAAAACATTTAATAGTAGACATGCATTTGTGGTTGAAACCAGGATAAAAAATAGATTTTATACAGTTTGGGTTTTCACCATTAGTACCTATACCAAATTCTCCTTTTTAATTAAATTTTTACAAACAATTTCAGTTCATATATTTTATCATTTTATAAGCATAAGACCATCACTTTTATAAGTTTCTAATTCATCCTGAAATTTTTAATGTTATTTTAATGGTCAGTACAGTTTGTAGTAGATACAATAAATTTCTCAAAAAACTCCTCATGTTGTTTTATTAATGTATCCATTTTTCCTAAAATATCATTTTGAATATTATTTAAATATTTCTGTTTCATTAATAGGGATTCATATCATTCTTCTAGAATAGTACAACATGCATCTATTTTTTTATTTGAGTAACAAGATTCAGAATCAGATGAATAGTACTGTTGTACCTTATCTTCATCAACCATAAAGAACATATTAGATTTTAGATTTGATTTTTCCTTCTCCGAATAAGAGATTGAAGAGATATTGGAGTCTTCAAAAACACTCTTTGTAGCCTTCATATCTCTTTTTTCTTTTTTCTCATAATCAGTATTCTTCAAATGTTTCTTTTTTGAATTTCTCTTCTCTCATTTTAATTGGGGACAATTATGATTTATTTGACCCATTATTTTTCATTCATAAAACATACATCCCTATAGTCTTTCTCATACATTTTTGAAGTTTATAATGTATCCTTTATTGTTTCTATATAATTAACTAAATTTTATAGCTAATTGAGCCAGCTCAATAATGGAATTAGATGAGTGTGAAATTCATTAATATTGTTTTATTTTTCGGTTCTGCTATTGGGATATAACTTTTAAAGTAGTGTTCTCCTTTTTCACTTGAACTCTATGATTTTCAAATTCATCTCTAATTTCAGCTTCATACATCATTAATGTTCCAATCAATTATCTCATTTTCATATTCTTAACAGGTGACGATTGGATGACTACAGAAGAAATTCCATTCCACATCATAGGTAGAACTCTCAGAACATTAAAAGCATGATATGATTGGATGAGAGTCTCACCTAAAGATGTTTTATTATTAATAATTTACGTCACCCTTCCATTCATATATGTGATTCTCTCCTTATAAAAAATTTAGAAAGTATAATACATTAATTTTTCTGTAGCATATCTAATTTTTCTAACATCATCTGTAATTTCATAGGCTACTACAATTGTCTATCACATTTCATATGTTGCTGGTAATTGTGATACATGGTTGAATTAATCTAGTCCAAGTCCTAAAATAATTGAATTCATTTCATTCGAATTCATATAATACTTTCCCTCTGTAGTAGTAGACCATGTTTCATGTTTTTTAGGAATTGTGTAAGGAGTAACAATCATTCAGTATATTATAAATCGATGATTTTTTCTGTAGATTATCATTGATGACTTCCAACATCCAAAATCGTGACCATTGAAATATGGAGCATGATCCATTGACATTCCTTCCTTGATATTCTCCATTTTCAACACTAACATATATCTTATGAATTTTTCTTGTTACAACTATGTTGAAAGGCTCGTAATCTGATACCAAATGTTAGGTTGGAATGGATATTGTGACGATATAAGAGGGGGTGATTTGTGTATTTTTAAAAATATCACAATTGTTTTGAACCGCATAAATAATATATAGAGTTGGAGACATTTAAATACGAGATTATATGAATTAGTTATGAAAAGAGAATAATGAACAACAATTAATAGTGGTTAAGGGAACAAAGATCCCCGAGTCCACTCCACCAATCACCCTCTCTACAGGATTGGTTAATTTTACTAGTATGGTAATTATATCATAATAATTATCCACAAATGATTGGAATAATTTAACACCATTACAAGAAAGTATTATAAAACAGACCATTCTGGTTATTTTACATGGAAACAACAAAACCACTTCATAGTGTGAGAAGCAGAAACATTATCATGACTGAATACAAGCAGCTAAATCTCAAGATAGATAAGATGTTGTTTATTGAGAAATAGATATATCTTGTAGTTGAAACAACACAAAACTAATGAAATATGGATATTCGTATTCAAAAGAATAAAAATATTGAAATATATTTGAAGAGATTTGTTTGCACAAGAAAATATTGATTAAATGAAAAAAACAAAAACAGAGTATCATGTTTCTATATTTGAACATATATATCTTTAAAATTTATTCCATGTTTCCGAGATGCTTGATCGTGATAGCATTGAAAACAATTTCATAGGAATAATTCAACATATAATATTTACAGAAACATATGATAAGTATTCACAGATCCATGTTTTGTCTAGATGATACTTAGAGAAATATATAATGATAAATCTCCAACAAAGATTCAAATATGAAAAATATTCCCAATAAATTCAGTGAATTCAAATTAAAAAATACAACTCAGAGTAGTCGTAACATCACATAAGATTAGGATAGAAAATATCTATTGTAAACATATCATTAAATATTTTAATATGAGATTTTAATCAGTAAAAATTGATCATGAAATTTCCCTGATATTCTGCAAATAATATTTCTAAAAGCTATGATAAATATGTAAATTCAAATTTCTGTCATTGAAATGTCAAACATAAGGTTCCTTCACAAAATGAAAAAAATAAAAAATGTAGTGTCCAACTTCATTACAGAGGGCTGATGATCTATACGTTTATCCATGTCTGCATAGATATCTGAACATAACAATGATTATCCATTCGTTCACTTTCCCCAAATGTGTGGATGAAAATGTAATGTTGATTAGAAAAGTAAGGTATATGATCCATAAATTTGTAACGTTCCATACTTACGGTGGGTTCTTTAACAATACATTTTCTTCCTGAAAAATTTATTGTTCTAATACAAACATAATGATCTGTAATCATATTTCCCTTCAAACATATGGTTTAATGACCATACACACTAAGACATCAACTTAAACATATGGTTGATTCTATACGTTAATTTCTTCGACGTGTTGAATGAATAGTATTTCTAGTAGACAAAAAACAGTGAACAATGTTTCTAGATTATGCTTAATGGAGTTTCGAACACATTAATGAATATTTCTCGCAAATAAATAGTTGAATATTATTTCAAGATAAGAATTATAAAGAATATAAATTTCTTGAAATACAATCGAAATAAAATCATTAATAAAAAACAATGGTACTTTTGTGCATCAAAATCAATAATATTTATTGAGTATTGTTGATTCAATACATGCCCAATAAATTCCCCAATAATAATAAACATTTATATGATAAAAAACAAATTTATTCTTTAAAATTAAAATGTAAAACTAAATGTTCAATGTAGATCATTTTTCAAATTATTATCATTCCACAAAAAAATTATTGTAGACTATGACCTCAAAATTAGAAGGTTTGGCTCATATAGTTTTCCAAATGACATCAATTACTCTTATTGTATTATACTAAATATATAATTACCCCTGCACATATTCCACAATATATTATAGAAATTTTTTATAAATAACCTGAATGACCATTAATCTACAAAAAATAAATACAATTTTACTCCAAAATACAATTCATCATTTATTCTTCTAGATATTATATTAACAAAACTCTTATTAGATTCCAAAAAATGAATTTTCCTTCCAAAGTAACATTAATATCTTAATCATTAAATCTTTTTCCAATCCCAAACTTATCTACTTGATAAAAATGTCCATAAAATAAAAATAAAAATTATCCAATAGATTTTTTAAACTAAAATGTCAAGATGGCGATGACTTCGTATCGACTAGTCGTATGTGTTACACCCTTGTATCCCTTTAGATGATGGTTGAAACCCCACAGCCTTGTCAGGTGTAGAAAATTGTCTCCCAAAATGTGGTTTTTCTATTATCTAAAACCAAATATCTTCTAAAATAAATAGGATGGACATTCCCAAAAATAAGGTCGCTCACAAAAAATTCTTTAAAGTAAGATTTTAAATATAACCTCCATATATAAATAAATCATACATTTAATTCCACATATCACCTTCCTTGATCAATAAATTATCTTATATAATAATTCATTTACTATGGTAATTCCTAGGTCCAATAAATTTTTAAAAAAATAACTACAAATAGATTCTCATGATCACTTTTATCTCTTCCCATTGTACTCTTCATTTTTCCAGGGAAATTCTTTTCATCATACCCATATTTCCAACACATAACTAATATGGTCATTAATTTGAGACACATTCTATGGTGTATCCTTAAAAATTTCTATCATGATGAGAATCAATCATTATTTTCAATATTGTCTCCATGACTGGTGCTCTTAGAAAACTCTAGTCTTCTCATCTTGCGTGGGTTCAAAAGATCGTTAAAGTATATATTGTTAATAATATTTTGAGAAAACTGAATAGTCTTGAACATGATATTTTTAACTCATATAAACGCCCAATTTTACTAAACACAACAACCTTATCAATATTTTTCAATTTTAATGTGATTCCATTAGGTTCCATCCATTGACTTAAACTAGAAAGCATAGTGTGAGTAACAATAGTCATAGTGAGAAAAACATAAAATCATTTATATAATATAATGAAAACTTATTTTTAACAAAGGTTATTAATTTTAATTATATATTGAAATGCCTAATCATTTTTGGTATGAAAAATTTGAATTATGCTAAGTATATCCCACGACAGTGTCAAACCAGGTGCACAGAAAAGCTTATTATCATGTACCACGTTATCCCGAGTAAGGCTCGGGACACCATGTTATAGTTGTTACTCATAGGTACATCTATTATAGAAAAAATGAAACTTTTATTATCCATATAGGTAATAATTTCCTAAAATTATCCATAGTATATATACCTTAATAAAATTATATGATGTTCTATTATTCTTATCTTCAAAGTGTATTTTAGGGTTTTGTACACAAATCTACATTTTTTATATCTAGATTCCAAGGATTATACTAACACTCAATTAATGGAAAATGTAAATACACTAACCCTAGTATCTATAAGTTGGTTCCATAATTTATTATTTTGGTATGATTAAAAGTAATTCATATCCTGAAGGAATGAGTAGTTTTGTAGTTTAGGAAAACTAGACACAAACAAATGGTTTACATTACAACTTTGAAAGAAAAAATAATATATAGATTCCATTGGAAAAATACATAACTCAAATATTATACCTACAAGTCATTCATAATAATAATATTCTTATTCTAGGGAAAAATAAATCATTAGAATGGAGTGAGCTCAGATGCTCAGTAAGGGTAAGTAAAATAGAGGAAGTTATCATAAGAATAAACATTTATCATGTTGAATAGATCAAAACACATGCCTTTAAAACTAAACATGAATATATTTTTAAAGGAATGAAATATGAGTAAATAATTTCATATTAAAACATAACCATGGATATTATAATACCTGAATAATTTTGTGAACTATGAATTACTAGTTTCATAATGTGGGAATTCATAATGCAGGACATCAAAACCTTATTATCAAGGCCTCATGCTAAGACCATACATAAACGGGTAAAAACCCCAAAATGGTTTGTCTTATGAGAAATAAAAAGAATCAAGGGATTATATAGATCCCCAAACATCACTTACTATGTTGAATTCATTCCTCATATGAAAACGGTAAAACATAAAAAACATAAACATTTATATTGAAACACTAGAAAAGGAAATGTGAATACTTTAACTATATCCCAAGAATGGTATGAAATTATCACATGCATAGTAAAACTAATAATAAACACTTCAACATAATGGGGTATATAGTATCATAAGTGATAAACCTCAATTAAGTATCTTATTAAACAAAATAATTCAACATAGATGGAGATACAATTTAAAAATTCACATAGAAAATATACTTTTAACATTCCAATGTGTCTTATAAAACTTTAAAATATTTAAATAATAATACATTAGAATATTATGAAAATAAGTAGACTAGTTATATAATATAAAAAATTTAATTTTATACATCACACATTAGTAATAAGTACTGAACTATTCATATATCTCACAGAAGTAAAAGTTAGACAAGAAAAATCGTTTTTACCTTTGGAAGAAGAGCTCGGTTGTAAAATCATTTTTATTTTCATGAAATCAAATTGTAAATATGTATATCCATTAAAATAAAATTTAGGGACATTTATAATATATTTTACTTTTAAATTATGTCCCATTAATGTGAAATCATGTAAAAAGAGTATTTAAAAATCATTAGAAATAAAAATGTTTAGTGCACTTTAAGAGAAATATTAAAGAGATTTTAAAGTAGAAATGCATTGTTTGTTTCATAAAACCCTATATTAAACAAGATATTTTTTCATGTCAAAATGTTTTTATTTTATAAAAATAATTATTTCATAAATTTTTCATATTTTGCATTAAAAAATGAGTAATAATTAGAGAAATTACCTTGAATTAAGGTTGTATATCATGAAGAATTGAGAGGGGGACCAATTTAAAACATGTATATCCCCAAAAAAAGAATGATGATATTATTTGGATATATGATATTTGAATTATGTACACCAAATTTTGAATTAATTTACAAAAGAAAATAATAATTACATTTGAGTAAAGGTAGTGAAAGAGTATCCTGAAATAGAAATGGGGGTTCAAGTAGAATAACTTACCAGTTTGTAATAAATAGAATCATATGACCCCAAATTAATAATCATAAAATTATAAATATTGTACCCTAAAAATAAATACATTCATGATATGATACATTAATTTTCCATATAATTACATCATACACAATTAATAGTGTTGAATAAGTAATAACTCACAAAAATGGATGCGAGATGCAGAAACCCATACTTATGTTTGAATGTGTTCTAAAAATGACATTACTGTCTTGGATAATCAATGTTAATCCACTAATTATTTAATTAATATCCTTTTATACATTTAAATGAACTTTATTAGTTTTATTAGGTTCATTTATAGTCGTTTTGAGGAAATATAAGATAAAAGTTTATCATCAGGAGCATTTGTTTCCACGGCTTCCAGGATCGGTATACTTGTTTTTGAGTATATATGTTCATGTGGAATGAGTATATTTTAAAAGAATTTAATCTTTATGATATTAATGAGAATAAATAAGTATAAATGGTTATATATATCATTTTTTAATGGGATTAGGATGAATCATTTGATAATAAATTTAGTGATAATCATTTGCATTATGATGACAGTTATTGATAATTACAAACTCATTTTTTTAAAATATACTATTATGGAATTTTTTTAATTCAAGAACATTTTAAAGGTTTTAATAAATATATTATAGCCTTGATTAAGAATAGAAATGGTTTCATTACTAGCCTAGAAGGAGAACAAGAAAAATGAAAATTTGTCATCTGTGAAGGTTGTAAATGAGCAGCTCTTAGACAATGATTTTTTTAAAAAAAATAGTGAGAGAAAAGATTTTGATTAAAGATATTGCATTAAAATTATATCATATAAAGATATATATGAGTTTGAACCATGTGTACTTACATCATGAAAACATCACATATGACTCATTAAATCACGTATTTATCATTTATCGTAAATTATCATATTTTTCTATTCATGAAAAAATTACCCCTAACCATTTTTTGATATATTGAATTCAAAAATTAATTACATTTTATTAATATAATTTTATAAATATAAGAACATTAATTTTTTAGTAAACCCAGCATTTACTTGACAAATACAGATTTTTAAAACTATAACAGATAATATAACACTTTCAAAAATTTAATAAGGCCTCATAAAATTATCCTAAAATAATAAGAGAATAAATTTTTTTTTTATCAGTAAATTTTATATGAATATATTTTCATTTAAATCATTTTATTAATTATAAAATTTTAAGAAAATAATTATGACAAACAAAAGTACGAATACCTAAATTAAAAATTTTAAAATATACATTTTATTATATTATGACATAATTACATAATAATTTATTTTATAAGGTGCCTAAATTTTATTTATGCTTTCATGGGTGGTGTTACTATTCATTCAGCTAGTTTACTATTCATTAGTGAAACATTCATATTTATAAGTGTAATGTTACTCTTCATATGTGTCATGTTACAATTCAAAAAAAAAATTAAGCTGATCCTATCCAAATTTGGATATTCTACTGATCACAACCATGATTTTCCATTTTTAGAAATTAAATTCACATAAAAAAAATATGTTTAATGGTTATGTTATGACTATCTTGGTTAAATAATTATAAAAAGCATGTTGTTTCGCAAAGACACATTTTTTGTGTATTACATTCTATATTTAATTTTTTTGCAAGTCATTGGGATTTTATAATTTCATTATGGAGATTCAAATACTGATTATGATTAATAAAATACAATGTTTCAGAATTAAATGTATAAATTTAATGATTAGAAAAATAAGTTTTCAAATATATTGATTTATTTACCATACTTTAATAAAATAAAGAAAAAAATGTTTATAAAAATATACATTTTTTTACAATAGAATGAAGAACTAACGAACACTGCTTCTTCTTATCATTCTAATGTTTATGAAGATATGAAATCTTCTTAGGATCTGAATGAAAAAATATCAAAGGATTATGAATTTCTTAAAAAAATATTTTATTATTCGATTCATGGTTTTGAAAGGTATCCAAAATATTTCTCTTTGTATAAAAAATATGAATTTGAAATGATATGAGATTACATTAAATTTAAAGATATCATTTGGTGAAATGTAAAAATGGTTTTAATTATATTGCTCCATGTTTTCAAAATGGCATGAAATGACCCAATGAAAATGAATGATCTCTATAATTCATGAATTCATTGCGAGTAATAAAGACATATATTTATAAATAATTTTTAACTGCAATACTATAAAATAATTGATTAATTTCTATTTGAGTACCTAAATTTTATTTGACTAATGAAGTTGGTCCCAAATTATATTCGATACCAAAATTTTCATTAAATTTTTTTTATATAAAAAATGTCATGGATTCCATAATAATGAAATATAGTTATTTATCTAGACATATGATGGGAGAACCATTGAAAATGTTTACTCATAATAAATTTTATGGAGTCCCTAATAAATTTATAGATAATTATAAAGGAAATTTCAGTGGTTTTCATGAGGCTGGTATTTATAATTTTACATTTATTTATATGGTCTTATATATTGACGGTTTAAAACATTATTTAACAAGTTTATCTCAATTATGTGATGATGTTATGGGCATTAAATTTCAAAATGAAATGTGATTAGTTTTTAAGAATGATTAATTATTATTTTCTACTAATGAAAAGGATATTATTTACATTATTAATATTTATAAACTTAGTGTTTAACATGAAATGTGTTTGATTGGTATGAAAAGAAGTAGAATTATTTGGAATCATTTATTAGCTCACGTTAATTTACTAATTGTAGTAAATATCTAAATAAATGAAAACATGCTATAGTTACTTACAATGGATAAAGAACAACATTCTATTTGTGACATATGCATGAAATGTAAACAACATAATGATTAGTTCAATCATATCTATAATAATAGTACTCAAAGATATTTATAATTAGTATATCTTCATTTATTTGGTCCAGATCAAATTTCCAACCTTGGAGGAAATAAATGTACATTATTAATTGTTGATGATTGTTGTTGACATACATGGTTTTATTTTCTGGAATATAAAAATTATAATTTTTCTAGATTTATTTATTTAATAAATTTAGTTCAAAATGAAAATGGTTTTATGATTTTTTTCAATTCATAGTTATAATGTAGGTGAATTTAATTATATAAAATTTTATATTGTTTCTGAATAGAATACCAATTTCATTATTTTTTCATTCCAATTACTCCTTAGAAAAATGTGGTTGCTAAAAAAATAGATCTCCAATTAAAATTTCTAGAACAATGTAAACTGAGAAAAATTTAACAAGATATTTTGATAGAAGTAAATTTTCCTTCTTGTAATGGATTATTTAAAGGTACAAATCCAAAATTTGGGTTATTAAATGTTTGTTTGGGATGTTTTGATTTTAAATTAAAAGTATAATTTAGAAATATTTGATGCTAAAATCGATGTGGATATATTCCATGGTTGATCTAATAATTGTAAGGATTATAGAATCCCAAAAAAATAACTATGGTAATTTTTTTTAACTTTTTTCATGTTTTTAATGAATATAATGTGAAATTGAATTCTATTTCCCATTCTTGTTATGACGAGTTTAGATATTTTCATTTTGGTGATAAAAACCTCCTGATATATATGAATCAATTGAGATGCATTGTACTTCTTCTCAAAGAGATCCTAGATCAGGATGAATCATAAAGATATTCTTATTTAAAATTTTTTGGAAATATTTACTATGGTATTAAAATAAAAGATTTTGTTTTTAATTTTAATGATATTTCTTCTTTTATTTTTAATTTTGTTCATAATAATGTTTTTATGATTTAAATAATTCTATATAGGTTGTTTTTATGCATTATTATATTAATAAATTTTCAAATAATAATGGTTGGTCATTAGTTGAACCCTCTTTAGATAAGCGTGTAATCGGTAAAATATTTATTTTTAGAAATAATATGGATGAATACAAAAAAAAATTTAAGAATAAATATATATATATATACCTCAATTCTATTTTCAATATTAAGGAATTTATTTTGATTAATAATTTTAATATGTTTCTATAATTTAAACTATTCAATTTCAGTTATAATATTTATTTTTTCAATGTTTTATGTCATTTCAAATGAATGTGAAAAGTGCGTTTCTAAATAGATTTATATCTAAAAATATATATTTTTTCAATTCCCATGGTTTTGAAATGAGAAGTTTCATATTAATTATGTTATGTTATCATAATATTTGTATTATCTTATGAAATAAAATCATTCTTGTTATGATGGAATTACAATGTTTTATTGAAAAATGATTTTTCAATTGGTAAATTTTATTGTACTTTATTCATTAAAATAATTTAAAATTATATTTTAATTATTCAAATTTATATTGATAATATTATTTTTTATCCTCAAATGATTTTCTTTTCAAATAGTTTTTATATTTTATGGTATGTGAGATTGATTCAGGCCTTATTAGACATCAAATGTTTCAAGTAAATGATGGAATAATTTTGAATCAATCTAAATATGTTATAGGTGTGATCAGATGAGTATGTCTTGAGTAATTAAAATATTTTAAAACCCTTAGGATAACAATTTTAAATTATATTCCATGGATTCTAGAAAAAATGTTTATTATTAAATATCAAAGGGCTTGATTGGATGTTTGTTGTGTTTAACTACTTCTATATCTGATATAATGTTAATTTTTGTGTGTGTGCAACATTCCAATAATACCACAAGGAATATAAATTAATGAATATCCAATATATTATTATATATGTGAATGTAACATCAAATTTTATAATATTTTATTCAATAAAAAAATATTTTTATTTTGTTAGTTGCTAGGAATTTAATTTTTAAGGATGTAGTAATGTTAGAAAATGCACCATAGGCATCTGTCACATTCTTGGTGAAAATTTATTCTCTTTGATTTTGATGAAAATAGAAATTTATCACTTTTTTAACTACTAAATGTGAGAATATAATTTCTGTATCTTGGTTATAACAATCCATATTGATTAATAAATTTTCTTCCAATTGTGGTCTTAATTTTAAGAATATACTTATTTTATGTGAAAAATATTTCATCTATTTTTATTTTAAATAACCCTTTAATGAATTATAGAACTATTAAAATAGATATGTGTTTTAGTTTTATTTGATATAATATTAGTAGTTTATATATTATTCATGAATATATTTCAACAAAAACTAAAATTACAATTATTTTTACAAAAAAAATGATTTTTGAAACTTTTGATAAAATTGAATTTTATATTTGTATATCAGAAATATAGCATTAAAATATTATTTTAAATTTTTTACATAACATTATATGAATTTATTAAAGAGTTTTCTTTTTGATTTGTTTTATATTTATTAATATTTTATTTTTTCAAAATTTTAAAAAGGGGTAGAATAATATAAAATCATGTTTCATTTTTTTAAATTTGAAATGTGGGATTTAGATGGGATTTTATTATTCATTGTTTATTTTATTTTTTGAGAAAAAATTACTCAAAAATTTTAATTTTGATAAGTTAATTAAAATTTCATGAAATCTATTTTACTAGATCGGTGTTTAGTTAGTAATTTTCCAATTTTATTAAATTATAATTTTAGTTATGGTGTTCTGTTTTTCATCAATCGTAATGAGACTAAAAGATAATAAAATTACCTAAATTTATGTAAACCTGAAAAAGTTATGAATCTACTATTTTGATAGTAAAAAAATTACAGATTCTTATGATATCAGGTTACTAAAGGAAGGCTTCTTAAGTAAACATATATATGATTTTAAGATACCACATATAAATTTATTTAGGAATATTATATTTTCAAGTAATCATGTAAATATTTTTCATTCCAACTATGAGTTTATATCTAAACTTAATGAGGTATAGAAATATAATGTATCAATTAATATTAAGTGAACCTAACACACATTGAACTTTCATCTGGTTGTACTATTTATGTAGATAAAGTGAAAGTATATTATAATACTCACACGGGCAATATAACAACTATAATACTACATTAATGGACCACATGATTTTATAGTGTCGTATGTTACCCAAAATAAACAAATATACATCACTATCACTTGACACTAATTTTCAATTAATTAATGAATTTAAATTTATAAAATCAATATTTTCCATCATGCTCTATTTATCATTATTTTGGATAATTTAATTTATTTCATTATTATATTAATTATTTTAAGATATTTATTGATTTCTAAAATACACACAGACACAAATATATTTTATATATGCCTTATGAAAAATATTTTCAGTATGTTCTAAATATATTTAAATGATGTTTAGGTTATCATTTATTTACACATATACACATCTTAAAATTTGAATTTTTGAATTTTTATATTTTTAGTTTATTTAGTTTTATTTTTTAATTTTATGTTTTTAAACATAGATGTTGTTGAATATTATTTTTTTGATATTTAATATGGTATAATGAGAATTTGAAAAATTATGAACTCCAATAAATTAGTATGTATTTGGAAATTTTACTTATAGATGTCGATTTATTGTTTGCTAATTATGTGATTTATTTGACCTATTGTTTTTTACACTTTTGAAATATTTATGGGTACTTCATATTAGAATGAATTAGACTTTATGTTTTGAATTAATATGTTTTTTATGATTATTCATGACTAATAATTTTCAATCTCTAGTATATTATTTATGTTTGAATTTAAATCACTGTACATTATTAAAGATTGAATATAAATTATTTAATAGCTTTAGTACGAGATAAAATTACACACAATTATGAGAAGATTAATTTTTAAGAACAAAGAACGATTTACTCTAAACATGGGAGTCTTGAACAATTCAAATTATGAACCAATAATTTTTCATTTACTAAAGAGATTTAGAAGTATCGAATGAAAAATTATATGACTTTTTTTACTTACTTTAGAGGTATCATGATATATTACTCAAGAAATGTTCATATTCTTATTTCATTTATCATTTATTTCAATTTTCATATTTTATGTCTGTAATAGTACTTCACATATATCCAATGATTCTCTTTTTCTATTCATGATTTTACATAAAAAATATCTTCCTCCCTTTTTTGGTTTTTCATATTGGATTCTGATGTCAATAATGTCTGGTTTTTGACTCATATAGTCTAACATATGTATTGAAATTAGTTTGGGAGTCATAAAAAATTTTAGTATTCTTATTCTTACATCCACAATAAAAATTAGGTTGTAATATATTTATAGTTATTATTCAAAAATAATATTTTTGCATAAAATAGTTATCACAGAGTAGGGAGGTATTAGACTGTACTAGGTTCAATTTATACTGAACCAATAAAACCTTTTCAAGATTATTTCATTTAATTTCCTCATCTAATTAACATTTTTGATAAAATTTGATAAAAAAATTATCTGGATAAAATTTTTATTCTAGTCTATTCACCCACTAAATACGATATGTCATTGCCCATTCTTACCAGTCAACTTTTATCAAGAACTACTAAAATTGTATAATCCTTGGATTAAAAAGATTTTAAATTGAAAAATTCAATAAAAAATAAAATATATAAACCACTCAAAAAATCATTTAGGGGCACCCATGAATAGGAAATTTATTTTCAAAGACAATAATAATTCACATTTCCAAAAAATAATACTATAATATCTCATTAAATTATTTTATAATGAAAAAATTATATTTATATATAAATTAGAAATAAAATTGACTCAAAATAAGAAAAACTTTAATGATTCTTAGTCAACGTAACAAACCTTTTGAAACATTATTTTTACGATTTATAGATTGGAACATTTAGTGTGTGACAAGATAAGACCCATCAGAGCCCCAACATGGTTATTAGTATGCCAAGAGTCTCACCCAAAACACGCCTGCACTACTAAAAGAATTCCTTTTATCAACTGACATAAAGTGATTTTTCATCACTAAAAAAGTGTTGGAATGTTAAACAGTATAATGGTGGTCTATTATATCAGTGAATAAAATCATTAAGAAAGTGGAACATCAATATATTTTTCATTATATAGTGCCACCCTTTATATTTGAAAAAGAAGAGGTTATAAATGGGTTATTTTTATGAGTGAATAATGATTTTTAGAGCTAATAAAAGGTATATTTCATAAAAAGTTATATATATCATAAAAAATATTATATTAATATATTAATACATTTATTCTTATATACATATATAATATTTTATATTTTATGTAATTTTATATCTATATCAAAAAAATATTTAATCATAGTTAATATAGAAAATAATATTTGTAATATTGTATATAAAATAACTAAAAAATATCATTATTGAATATTTTATAATTATCAATTATTAATAATAAATTACTAAAAAATTAATGATTCAAAAGTTCAATAAATTATCAAATGGTAAAAAATAATTTGAAATCATGGCTCAAATATGAATAAGCCATAGCATTTGATCCAAGTGTTCATTTGAACTCTACAACATATCTAATCAAAGCATCTGAAAATATATACATCTTGGTGACCCATGGGTCCCTGAGTATCAATTTGTGGGGGTCATAAATGTTTGATAAGTCCTAAAAAATAATTATTTATTCCAGCGTACCACCATTTTTATACAGTTGAAGAAATTTTATACTCGTTTAATGGAGGCTTATTTTCTTGTTTCGAGGGAGACCTTATTTATTCTCAACGATTTCACTCATTTGTATATTATAACATTAAAAGTTTATTATTTTCCATATCTTATTTTTATTTAATACTTTATATATATATATATATACATATTTTTATATATACATAGAAAAAAATTTAATTTTATAAATAAATATTTAATCATATTTAAAAATAAAATATCTATCCAAATATATAAACTATATGTAAAAGAAAAAATATATACTTTATTTAAAATAAAATTGTACATATAATGTTTATATATATAAATATATTTGTTTGTGTTAATTAAAAATAATATATTTATTTTTATATATTATTATATATGTATATATATAATAACATATTATAAGGACATAGCCTTAGGAAACACATATTCTAGTTTTTTGAACTATGATACAATTTCTAAAAAAAATTATAATATTTTCAGTGAGTAATATTATATAATTTGGAAAAAATATTATATAGTAAAACCATAAATTAAAAATATAATCTTATACTCAGTATTAATTTTCCCAACATTTTTTAAAAAAAATCATGATTTTTTACCATTGTAATTAATCAAATTTTTTAACTTCATCATTTTCCCTAAAAATCTATAAAAAATGAGAAAAAATATTTACAAAATGTGGTATGAGAATAAAAATATCTGTAAGGGACATAAATATAATGAAAGAAACCATTATTCCATGAAAAGTTGAAAAATTTTCTTTTTCAAAATAATATTTGGGTTCAAAATAATCATTTTATTCATCAATAAATCACCATATATGCCGAAGTAATTTCACACCACATTTCATAATAATTATTAAATGACAAATAAACTCAAATATATTTCTCTCCAAACATATAGATCACATTATTTTCTTTCAATAAAGTTATAATTTTCCCAATTATATACAGAATAACCATCATAGTTAATTTTAGATTAACCTTCATAGATACTCATGGAATAGATTTGTAGTTAGATTACGGAAATTTCCATAGAGTAACCATTATTGAAAATCTAATATTAAACAAAATAGTTAATATTTTAATAAATATCACGGTCAACAAACAAACATTTCCCATTGCGTTGGAGGTTATAATGTAAACATCTATTCTTGGATTATCACACAACCACCCATAATTGGTTAATAACATAACCACCCTTCCACGATTTATCCAAACACCACATGAAATTCATTTATAACATTACCACCAACCATTGTAACCAAATCCCATGAAACGTATCAAAATCAGAAGACATGAATTATTTCATTAGGTTATAAAAAAAATCCTTTTCATATTTAAATTGCATATTTTCTGAAACAAATAAAGCACATACAACATAATATAAATCATTAAAAAAATAAAAAAAATTGAATATACAAATAATTATTGTTTTAGGACATCTATAAAATCCCCCCATGTTTTGACGTAAAATAAATATTCATTTTTAACATTTAAAAATATGAAATCGGATCTTTAAATGGGAATTTGATTAAAATAAAGTCCATTACATTGAGTATTTCACACCATGTAGGTCAATTATTGTCAAGAATAAGAAACATATGTTAATTATTTACTTTTTTTATATCATTTTTCATGTTTAATATTTCTCTTATATCAATTATTACCATTTTATAAATAAATAATTAATTATTTAAGTTCATGTTTGATGTTTTAATTATATTAGGTAGAGAATTCCAAAATGAATTTGGTATGTTGACTACGAGAAAATATTTCATCGTTTCATAATTAACAGAATAATAATCATGAAATTAAAACCATTATTAAATAAAATATACTTTTAAATTCAAATATTACATATAATTATGAAAAAAGAACTTTGTTTCAACCCTTGAGATGGCAGGTCGTAAATACTAATAAGAAACTTTTCTATTTTTCAATGATAATTCTGAAAAGAATGTAACTATTATTTTTTATTTAAATAATGAACAGAATATCATATATTTAATATTTATTCTTAAAATATACCTATATATATATTCCATGTTATTTGGTGATGAAAAATGAATAACATTTCATCATTGTGTTGACGGTTCAGACATACACACGAATGATGTTTTCATTTTTATGCAAGGAAAGGTAAGAATATAATAGATATATTATCTTTCATGAATGATAAATATTTCATTAATATAATACATAATCATTAATTCAATCATTACACCAAGTATTTAGAGACGGTGATGGGAGACAAAATACATCATGTCACAGGGTGGTAGTCCATCGTACACATGAACGACGAATTATTTTCCCATATGATGGAAGTGGAGGTTGATATAATTCATGAAACTGACATCATATCATATAAGAATATTTATTATTCATTGTTTTTTATTTTATCATCGGTAATTATGGTTATAGGTATGTTTAAAAATAAAATAAGAAATGGTCAATTAAAAATGATACAACTTCTTCAGATTATCACTTTTTCATAATACCTTAAGTCCACTAAAGAAGGGTTTGTCTTTAAATAACTCCCCCATAATGAGTTTTAGGATGATAATATGATATTTTTTAAGGTATTTTATAATATAAAATTGTTTTACGTTTGTGGGAATTAGAATAAGGGGTTACCTTTTAAAAGAGAGTGATGGTCACTCCTGATTCTTCTATAAATAATAAATTAATATAAAATTATATTCAAATAAAAATGGATGAAAATGAGTAATGTGGAAGAAAATATGATCAGGGAAACATCTTACATCAACATATGGATATGTTTTATCTATATTTTTTAACATAACTTTTGGTTTTAATCCTGATTTAACCTCTTTAACACTTGTCGTGACAATATGGTTTGTTAAATTTTGAGGGATAATATAGATTCTATAAAATATAAATTGATTCATTGTTATAACATGGTTGATATTTTATATGTTATAAAAATAAAATTTCTAAAATTATGTTTTTTCTGGAATTTTATATCTTTATCTAAATAATTATTTATTATAAAATATCGATAATTTAAATTTCTAAAACTATTCATTACTTTGACGTTAATAATATCATGATAACAGTTATAAATAGAAATAAAATTATTATATAACTAACATGTAATATTAATATATAATTATTTTTATCATATTAATTATATCTTATTATATTTATTTTAATAATTTTAATATCATTTATTTGATATTTCTAATAATTAAAATATTACTACATCAATATTGTGAAATCATTTAATTTAATAATTTAATTACTAAAAATTTAAAATAAATTAACATGATGAAATAAAATTTTTTTCATTTTTACATAAAATTTATACTCTAAAATGTTCAATATATAATTCCTTATTAATTATATTATACTTACACAAAATAAGAGTGTGTCATATTTTAATTTTCAACAAATAAAATTATAAAAACGTTTTAATCATAGTAATGTGGACCTAAAAGGTCATAAATCATAAATTTTAATGACTATGGTAATAGAAACCATTCCAATAATATTTGGGTCATCTTTGGGTCATTTTAGGGTTTGTATCATTTAATTGTTAACCTATATTTTGTAATTTACCCTTTATTTTGGTAGACAAAAATTATTAATGTGATTTTTCATATTGAAAAAAATGAACTTTTAACACAATTTGGACTAAAAAATCAATATATGGAATCCATTTTAAAAAACTCAATGAAAAACTATTATAGAATATAATATAAAATTATAATATAAAAAAAATTAAATACCATTTTTCTCGAAAAAGTACATTTTTTAAATATAATTTTTATATATTAAACTCATTTTTAAAATTGATTCCAATTAACCTAGGAGTATTATTCATAATATAATTAAATTAATTTTACATTGAATGAATGTTAAATTAATTGGAACATTAAAAATAGTACATAAAAATGGTGTTTTTTATAAAAATCATTATTTTTTTATAATTAAATTGGAATGTAAATCCTTCAAAAAAGCAAAAAAAATATCCCTAATATCTATTTTGTATTATGATTTATAATATGATATTATTTTTATAAAAAAAAATTAATGATGTTACAAAAATTAAATATAATGTTTATATATAAAATGAAAGAAAAAATATTTTTTAAAGAGAACATATAAAATGACTTTGGAAAACAAGTCTTTCCAGAAGCAACAACTTATGACTATTTATTAGAAAAATAGTGTAAAAGGAGAGAGGGAGAGGCCAAACAAAATAATATTTCCCCCATCCAACATACTATAAAATTAATATTCATAATGTTAATTTTAATGTTTATATTTTATGTCTTTAGTGGTTTCCCATTCATATTGAGAATTAGGTTGATTAAAAATTATGAGGATCTCAGAATTATCCATTCCTGATAAATTCAAGGAATAACTATTTTAAATAGTCCATGTAATGTTGGAGTAGTCAATCAATGGTTTTCTTTTCATGGGAGAATGTGAAAAACCTTCGATATCAACTATATTTTCTCCCTCACAATAATCGTTTCTCTTCATAATTTAAACTAGGCCTTGGAAAAATGTTTCGACTTTCAAAATATCTTTCTTGAAATAACGAATTGTATAATTTAGTAATAAAATATCCTAGTACTAGATGAGAAAAATGAATTATGAATTCCATATAGAGTGACACATAAAAGGTTTCTAGTAGAAGGAAATAAGCGGGATATGATAATATGGATATGGAAGAGAAATATATCTTCTAAATAATAATAGAGAGTGATAAGAAAAATTTTCATGCGAAGGATAACCATCAATAAACTATAAATTTGTGATGTGTTAAAGGGAAATTAAATTCTCGTGAATAAAATTAAACAAAAAATAATTTTTTATTTAAGATCATTTTAATATGTTTGATGAATTATTTTAAAAACAATAGTATGAAAATAAAGATAGCTAATTTCATGAAATCAATAATTTCATTTCTGTTTCGAACACTTTCGTTGGGGCGCGAGCATCCGTCCGTCCGTAGAGGAGGACGCGCTGCACTGTTTCCCCGCATTCCCGCTTTCTAAAGGCGGGCGGCATTCGATCCTTATTCAGGGACGTCTGCTCCTTGATCGAAACAGGATGATGGGATGTCGGTTATTCCTTCTGTGGATTCCTCCTCAGAACTCGTCACCTAGTCCGGGTCTCCCTCATAGATTTAATACGTTGTTCGTGAAACTCTTCCCAGTACCATGTTTCTATGGATGCCGTTTAATTACACTGCTTCTGTCGGGACATTCCAAAGGGTCCGGTCAGGGCAGCAACCTTCAGTCGGGGGAGTAGTCACGTCGAGGCATCAGAAGCATGTTTGGATGCTGGGGACCTGGCATGTCTGTCTATTATCCCTGGTCACAGGGCTTCTGAAGGGCGTGGAAGCCTGAGGCATCCCACATCGAGTGCGGGGAATTATGTGCCACAGACATATGTCTGAGGTTTTCCTCAGCTTCCTGGGTTTAAAACAGGGTATGCCGCGTGTTTAACATCCAATGGAGACGGATCACCTCGATCAGAGCATTAGCTAGAATAGATCGGATTGAGGAACTTCCCTTGAAGAGGTGCCGATACTGGGACCAGCCCATGGGCGGCTGTGAAGAGGATTGGACCGACATGGTCTCACTGGGATATGACAGTCTGGGTGAGAATCAGGGTGGATGATGGATGGATGGATGGAGTGGTGGGGGGAATGGCAAGGGACCATCGCGAGGGAGACAGTGAAGTTTGTCTTGAGCCTCGAAGAGACCTCCTACGTATCCTCGTGGCAGGGAATAAAAGTCTACGTAGTTTGGGATGGTGTTAGTGAACCGGCATGAAGGTGGACCTTGGTCCGATGGATGTCGTCAGCGAACCAAAGAGAAGGTGGGCCTTGGTCCAATGTGTCAGGGAACCAACACGAAGGTGGACCTTGGTTCAAATGGTGTGGGGCTTGCACACAACACTGCCCGGGTGTGGATGAACCGATGTGAAGAATGTCGGAGTGACCAACAGGTGGTGGGCTTGAACCTCTGAGAGGATTCCTATGTACCATGTCGTGACATGGATCAAAGACCATGTAGTTTAGGTTGGATATCAGAAGGCCGACATGAATGAGGAGGACCATGAGGGTCCTAGTGGTTGTGGGATTGGACCTTGTGGAGGCTTCCTACGTACCATGCCATGACATTGATCAAAGACCACGTAGTTCAGAGGGGCTTTTTCGGTGAACCGATGTGAAGGTGGACCTTGGTACGATGGGTGGTGGGATTGAACCTCTAGAAGGCTTCATACGTACCATGCCTTGACATGGATCAAAGACCTCGTAGTTAAAATGATGGAATTCGTTAGCGAACCGACATGAAGGTGGACCTTGGTCCAATGAAAGATGGGCTTGAACCTTGGGGAGGCTTCCTACATACCATGCCTTGACATGGATCAAAGGCCTCGTAGTTCAAATGATGGAATTCGTCAGCGAACCGACGTGAAGGTGGACCTTGGTGCAATGAGAGATGGTCTTGAACCTCGGGGAGGCTTCCTACGTACCATGCCTTGACATGGATCAAATATCGCGTAGTTCAAAGGGTTTCATCGGTGAACCGACGTGAAAGTAGACCCAGGGGTCCACTAGTGGTGGGCTTGAACCTCGTGAAGGCTTCCTATATACCATGCCTTGACATGGATCAAAGTCCTTCTAGTTTAGATGGTGGGTGTCAGCGAACTGATGTGAAGAAGGAGGGACCTTGGTCCAAAGGGGGATGGGCTTGAACCTCAGAGAGGCTTCCTACGTACCATGCCTTGACATGGATCAATGTCCTCGCAGTTTGGGTGGTGACAACAGCTTTCCGTCAGACTGGAATGCAGTTTAAAGTCATGTTGGACGAAGGTAGAACTCTATGTGAATTGGATTACAGGTGGGCTTGATCCTCATAGAGGCTTCCTATGTACCATGCCTTGACATGGATCAATGACCTTGTAGTTCAAATGGGTGTGCGGTTTAATGTCATGCGGGACAAGAGCATACAGTTTAACGTCATGCTGGACGAGATCATGCAATTTAACATCGTGCTAGACGAGGTATTGTCATGGACAATGCCAACTCTAAGCCCACGTGAGTCATTCTCGGTGTGAGAAACAAGAGACAGCATGGACCTGACGATCACACCGCGAAGGGTGCGTCCGTGAGAAGCGAAGAGGGGATTATGTGTTAGGTGGCCCATTAGTGCTGGGACTTACTCTAGGATGGAGGCCTAAAGTTCGGAAAAGCGCAGGGAAAGAGGGATTTGGGACCAATGATGGGAGGTGCCTCGTTCCCTATCACTCCCTCCACTGACCTTGGTAGTGGGGAAGTATGGAGATGCAGGGGTGCAGCCATTCGATGGGGAACTAGGGTAACCCTTCTCTTGAGAAAATACGTCACTCCAATAAATAAGATATCATCCCTTGTGTAGGGGTGATTCCACTCCCATGGAGATGAGTGGCGTAAAAAATGTTTGAGCTGGGGGGACCCTTCGTGCGAGGCACGAGGTTGGGTCACAGTTTAACGTCATGTGTTGAGGACATGGTTCTTGGCAGTTTAACGTCCTGCAGCTCGGACGAGGTGGGTTCACTCCACACCCCTAGGACTTACATAACTGGTACCCTTTTCTCCTTGGAGGAGGGAAGTACCAGTAAGGTCGTAGTCAAGGTGGTTGTAGATCGAACCATCAAGGGGTCCACGTTTGTGTGGCTATGCGAAGAAGCAATAGCTGTTAGCGTGCCTATGCGAAGAACCATTAAGCGAAGCAATGCTATGAGTAGTATTGTCCGTGGGACTTTGAAATCACATCGTTCATACCTTGAGGGTCGAACGGGAAGCAGAATTTCCAAGAAAAGGAGTGTGCTTCACGAAGCGGAGTGTCGTGGCCTTAGCATGGGGCATAGGTGTGAGTGGAAGGTGCTTCGCGAAGTAGAACAGTATTTACGGAGCACTGCCTCATGAAGAAGAGGTTGCTCGCGAAGCAGGGTGCTGCGAAGAAGCGTGCTTCGCGATGTGTAGTGATCCTGCCTTAGCATAGGGATCACTAGTATAGGTTGGGTGTTTCGCGAAGCATAAACGCTCCACAGCTGCCCGGGATCCCTTGGGAATCCCCCTCCTTCGTGAATGCCCTTGACCTTCACGAAGGGCATCCCTCTCGGAAGTGGGGCTCAAAACGACACAACACGAAGGTGTCACGTGAAGTAGAAGTACCTCACAGAGCTCATGATTCACAGGGGAAAAGGGTGCTTCGAGATTCGGGAGAGGAGAATCTGAAAGGTCGGATTGTCCATGCTCAGGACTCAGGGGGAGCCCAGTATTTATAGGCGAGGGGCGCCGCGAAGCAGAACTCCAGCGCCGCCTCAGTTGCTTCGTGGCGCACTCACGAACGTCAAATTCTTTTGTGGAGAGGTATCGCCTTCAGAGATTCGGGGCGGGCTCGCGAACGTCAAATTTGGTCGCAGAGAGGTACCGCCTCTGGAGCTTCGTGGCGGGCTCACGAACATCAAATTCGGTCATGGAGAGGTACCACCTTCGGAGCTTCGCGGTGGGCTTGCGAATGTCAAATTCGCTCACGGAGAGGTACCGCCTCAGGTGCTTCGCGGTGGGCTCGTGAACGTCAAATTCATTGGCGGAGAGGTACCGCCTCTGGAGCATCGCGGCGGGCTTGCAAACGTCAAATTCGGTCGCGGAGAGGTACTGCCTCCGGAGCTTCGCGGGACCGCGATGCTTGGGTGCTTTGCATTGGTGCTTCGTGAGGCAGCGTACGAGACATCTTTTTCGTCCCTTCCTTTTGTGAAATATTTTGGCGCCAACAAATTCCCCCCCTCAGACTTGGAGCCGCAAAGGATGAAAGGTCGAAGTCTGAGGGAAAATCACCAAAATTGTCGGTGGTTCGCGATGCGACTTCGCGAAGATGGCCCGCCTTGCTGACCGGGGCCACGGATCTGGATGCGCCGCAATGCTCCGCGCGGGTGAGGCGCACCGCGATGCTCCGGGTTTACCGCCTATAAATAGGGGGGTCAACCTCTTTTTGTCTTCATGCGATTTCCTTGTCTTTTTGTGCTCTCGATTTCGCGAAGCTCCACGTACTTTGCGCTTGGTCTCCGCGAATTAAGCTTCACGGCGAACCGCGGGTCTCTGACTCCGTGACCGTGGCAAGAGAACTCCTGTTTGCCGGCCAAGGCCAGAATCTACGACTTGGTCTCGTGACCGACCTTTGCGAGCCGTCTTCGCGATCCAGCTTCGCGATCCGTTCTGAAAATATTATTTTCTATGTTCCAGAATGGAAATGGCCCATCGAGAAGCTTTATTGGGGGTACTTCCAGATGCCGCCCATCGGGATGAGATGGACAACTGTCCAGGCCTTGGGGAGATGGTCCGAAGCCACTCGGACCATGCTTCTTTGAGATATCTTCTATCGGAGGGTCAGAAGAATTATCTACAGTGTAAGAAGCTGCCATTTTACGGCTTCGGGTTGAGGTATGATGTCTTCATCCCTGAGGCGAGTAGGGACGAACCAGTTTGCTGGTTTAGGATCACGCCATGTCAGCACCAATGGTTCAGGGCGGCCGATGGTCATGCCCAAGAGGACTTCACACCCGTTACCGATGAATGTCTCTACAACCACGTGAACAATATTGATGGGAATCCACTGCTACCGGAGACGTCCCCTCCTCTTTATCGCACCATACTGAAGTCGTCTTTGCAGGATTCGAAGAAAGGATGGTCCGATGAGTGGGACCTGCACCAGGGCGGCAACTTTACTGATGATTGGGCCTGGGCCTACTAGGTAGGCGCCTCATGCGAGGAGGTTGGGGCCGATCTGAGGAGAGTGGGGTTATATGAGGCATCATGGGCCTCCTAATTCCACATTTACCAAATGAAACAACGGATGCCATAATTACTGAGCATATGGTTGTCTAGGACCAATACCTTTCACCTGAATCACGGGGAGGTGGGCATCAGCCTGTGGGATGTCCACCAGATTTCTGGGGTTCCAATCTTGGGGGCCATGTCTGATGAGTTCCTCCTCGTCATGAGCATGTGGGAGGATACAGAGAAAATTCCACAACTAGAGTCAGTGCTGATAGAACTCGTCCCTAGAGAGGACAAGGAGGCAGTTAGGGATGTCCATTTTAAGAAGTGGTTCATGTGCTTCCTAAATTTCCAAGAGAATCGAGAGTTCCCTCCAAGGCCTCAAACTTGTCTGAGGGCAACCCAATGGGGTAAGTAGCACTTGTATTGGTGGGTCTTGGAGGACAGCCAATGGAAGACTTGGGGTTTCAGTGTCAGCACTGAACAACAGCCGATAGTCAGGCCGGCGGCGTTCATCGCGGCTCTCATCTGCGGTTGGATTCTACCGGTGAGAGATACAAGCATGGGGGTGCGGCCCAGCTCATTTATTATGGCATCCATGTTGGCCATGGGGCAACGGGTCAATCTAGGGATTCCAATTCTCTCCAAACTATACAGAATGCTGCGGCACATTAGCGAGGGCAAGAAGCCACCAAGGATATGCAGGCCCTTCTACCTACTGTATGGGTGGATTGCGGCACACATCAGGGGGATATATGAGTATCCAAACCATATATCACTGTTGGGATCAAACTTCAGCCCCTCCATCTTGAATGCGGTCGGGAGATTCCCGTTCAAACTAACCATGCCGACGGTGCTGAATCGGGTGTGGAGGGCGGATGATTTTAATTTCCACCCCTTCCCATTGCCGATGGGGATACTTACTGACGACGGGGGGGGGGGGGGGGAACGGAAGAAAATCCGGCCTACCTCTTGGCCTTTAGAGGTGGAGTTTTGGTGGCACGAGTAGATCGTGAGCCACTCTGCGAACCGTACACCCTACATCGGTTTGCGAGGAAGTTTTGATGCCTCCATCGGCTGACCCAACAGGTTTATTGGGAGGTGCGCCATGAGGAGCACCCGTTTTTGATGAGGCAGCTGTGGCTCATGTTCACACTGGAAGATGGGAAGAAGTGAATTGCATTGCCTCCATACATCGCCGCTTTCGGATTGGTGAGGGTGTATGCCATTAGTTGGGAAACTGCTTACCCAGGGGAGATGCTGAAGCAGAAAAATATTCGGGTCGGTGATAGTGGGCCTCCTCTCTCTCGAGTTCGGGGTCGGAGGGCAGCTAGGGCCTCTCGCGGTGGCTGGGATGCCATGGTGGAGAGACCCATACCGGCCGAGGGTGTGGCAGCAGCAGCAGATCCGGTGATTCTGGAAGAGTAAGGCCATCCGGAGGGGCGGCCACCGAGGGGATTTCCTAGGATATCCACTCAGGCCCCAGGGAAGCGGATGCGTCATATCGACATGGCAGAGGATGCGGTCTTCCCGGATGCCTAGGACATTTGGGATGTCAACCGGCAATTCCTCAGCCCACCCGAGATATGGGCCCACCTAAATCACCTCGGGATGGAATTATCGGGCATAGGCCCAGTCCGGGCTGGTTTCATGGCATCTCTGGAGGAGGAAGAGCAATACTTGGACGAGTTGGAGGATTACGTTCACTCCAGTGGTGTCCCTCGCCCAATGACAGACCGGGTGAGGGTACTGCTAAATCGAACGGTCCCCCCACAGTTGTCAGCCGCCGATCTGAAGGAGCACTTCCCCCTACTGGAAGATTCAGAGGACTCATCTTGGGAGGATGAGGCTGGAGGAGGGTGCCCATTGGAGGAGGGAGAGGTCGGAGATCACAACTCAGATTTTGATGATTTTGCAGAGGCTCTTGAGGTAGCATTCTGAAATTCTTTCCTTATGGTCCGTTCTTGGGTCATTATGGACTTCTCACCGATGTTTAATCCATGCAGGAGGAACTTTTTCTCAGGCCTTGTTCTCACCCCTCGGCGGGTGATGATGTGGGACCTTCAGAACTAGCGCCTATGGCTACATCCAGTTCCGCGTCTGGTGGGACCAGAGCACCCGAGGTGGCTCCTCCGGAATCTCCAGACCTTTAAATAGTATACGGAGGGCCTCGCCTCAGGGTCCCGTCAGTACCGGATCAAGAGAATCACCAGGAGGTCGATCTCCTTATGTTTCCTCTACTGGTTTCCTTGTTGTCATATGTAGACTATGACAACTAACATTTATGTCCCTCTCTGTCGTACAGTTATTCAACTGGCGTGGGCTACTGTGGAAAGACTAGTCGGGATGTCTGGTGGCATCCCTCCTAGGGGCATGCCGGTGATTGTGGCGATAGTCCCCCCATCTCCCCAAGCTGCAACACACATCATCACTGGAGGGACCACCAGCAGGGTCGTGCCTGAGGTCATCGAGGTGGACTCCTATGAAGAGGATCGGTCTGCCGGTCCTAGTCCTGTCGTGCCTCCTTCAGCAACAGATGTCGCGCCAGATTCAACGCCAGATGCACATCCCGCCGAGGACTTCCTACAGGCGTATCCTGCGTACAAGCCTGCCAATCGCGTGGACTGGGACTAAACGGCCTCCGATGAGGAAGACAGCAGCATAGTCTACCGCCGATCGTGGAAGATGATCACACGCTTCATCAAAGACACCCCCAAGCGATGTGTCTAGACGAAATTGATAGACTTCGCTCGCGGCTGTGCGAACTGTGCACTGGGGGAGTGGATGCCCAACTTCCTCACATGCTTATCCGAGATCTTATGGCTGAGAAGATCCAGGATCATGATCGTGGGCTCAGCGTGGGCTGGCAGCGGAGGAAGGCGAAAAGCATCACGAAGCTCCAGGAGGCTGAAAGCGAGGTCCAACAACTGCAGACCCGGGAAGATGAGCACTCAGCCTCTCTTAATGCGTAATCTGAGCTGATCTCCCGGTTGAAGGCCCAGCTAGAGGAGGCAGAGGAGCTTATGAGGCAGGCTTCTGGAAAGATGGTTGTCATTCAGGCTGAGGTAGAGAGGGCCAGAGCCAAGGCTGACAAACTGCGCTCCGCCGCTGCTATGGAGGAGCGGGAGCTGAGTCAGCGGTATCAAGCCTTGGACGCCACAATCCAACGGGTGGTGGAGCTTCAACGCTCTTTTGACGGGGTCAACCCGTCCGTGGGGGGAGTCGACCCCTGGGTATTGTAACATACCAAAAACCTTTTATTGGTACTTTCGTTCTTCAATTTCTTCCTTCTTTTTTTTAATGTCGTAGCGCGCATGATTTCCACTGTTTGAATCACCTCATTACATCCCTACAATGTTTGCAGGATGTTCGGCGATAATTCCCCAAGCCCACGTGGGTCGAGCCCGATGTGAGAAAAATGAGATAGTTTCCTTCTCGTCCCACCTAACATAAGAGTGGAGACCATGCTCCGAGAATCCAGGATTTGGATTACCAGTCTGGATTTCCGAAAGATGGGAGAGGCTTGACCGGAGAAGGAACTTTTCAGAACATCCAAATTACCATTTCTGCAGCGTGCCCTCATGTACGAACGGTGCAACACCAGGGGCACTGGAATTAGTCCGAACAGACAGAAACGAGAAGCATGAATTACGATGCCCAAGATTTGGAGAACTGTGGGGATTCCGTGACAATAAGGGACAACCGTTAACCATGGAGGGGAAGCAGTATCCTTACTGTGTTAGCCTGTAATGGGGAAAAAATGAGGGTCATCCATTGACCATGTTTGAAACACGGGACCATGTCAAAAATATTATCCGTCAATATTTTGGGACATTGACCGAGGACAGTTGGTGGACCATTGGTCAAACATCCATACTATTATGGGGTCCTTACAAACATGACCAGAATTCAGGAACGTTGGCCCAGGATGGTAGGTGAGATGATGCGGCATGAGACCAGGCCGTGAGGGGGTCCCGTCAGACATGAAAGGGGACGATGGTCCAAATAAGGGGCACGCAAAGTGTGGAATATGGAGTGATGTTTTGTCCGAACAGAATCCAACACTTATGTAGTTACACCACCGTGGTGGGAGTATTCCAGATGGGTGCATTGTCTTGGACATGGATCCTTCCTTATTTGGGACAGGGTCTCTTTAGCGAGGGGTCCGACCTGGGGGCCAGATAGGGGAAGGATGGGATTAATGATTTCTATGGGCTGGACCCTAGGCAAAATACAAGGGTGTATCTACGTATCCTATGAGGATTGGAATAAAGCCATACGTAGTTCTGGAAGAATAGTTTAACGTCATGCGGGACGATGAGAAGCCTTGCCGTGTTGGTACACATCCCGCCAAAACTACTAAGCCCACGTGAGTCATTCTCGGTGTGGGAAACAAGAATTAGTGGTGGGACTTTCCCAACACAGAAAAGGGGTAGGTTAGGGAAAAGGGACGCTCGGTGAATACCGGCCCAATGACACTAACACGATCATGTAGTTCACCTAGATTCGTGAAGAGAAAGAGACGAGTATGATGGAATGCCACTTGAACTTGAGGAAGTGGAAATGTGTGAATCATGGCGCTCGAGATTTAGATCACGATGATGGCAGTGTGACGATGGAGGAAAACTGTTGACCATGGCAGAAACCTAGCATCCATATCATGTTAGCCTAGAATGGGGATAGATAAATGATGGACGACCATTGACCATATTCAAAACACGTGGCCATGTCACAAATGTTGTCAGAGATCAGTAGGGACGTTGGCCCGAAACGATTGGAGGGCCCTTAGGTCTAGCATTCATGGAGCACCCTTAAGCCTTGTATTCAAGTCGTCCGAGGGTCCTTTTGGATGTGGAAGAGGATGAGGATCCAAATAGCGAGCTCACGAAGCTTGGTCATGGGATGAGGGGAATGTCCCCAACAAAATCCCACACTTCGGGCTCTTTGTCAAAACACATATGAATACGACAAAAAGACATATTAGATAGAAGGAGCAGAGTCCTTTCCCATATGGATATCTTAGTTTAGGGTTGTATAATTCGGACCAAAGGGCGAGAGGAAACATAAGAGGCACATGGTGGAGTAACTCAAACACCTGGCTTGAATGGGGATAGGGGGTGTGTACGGTGTGGTGAACAACCCGACGTGGATGAGGACATAATCCCATATCACACCACACGACCCCCTTGGCAGAGGTTTTAGGTTAAGGGACCAAAAGCGAAAGTTAGACTGGGCCCGCGGGGAAGTTCCCGGGCGCTCCTACGTATCTCATGAGGATGAGAATCAAGCCGTACATAGTTCTTGAAAACGTCTTAGTATAAGGTCTTAGAGCTTGGACCATGAGTGGGTAAGGGGAGAAAGGGACACATGGAAAGGTGGTTTCAAAACCTGACGTGAATGTGGACCTAAGCCCTACTTACCATGTGTTCTCTGGGGAAATGCTTGAGTCGAGGGACCGAACACGAAGGTTAGGATGGGCCCACGGGGAAGTTCCCGGGCGCTCCTACGTATCTCATGAGGATGATAATCAATCCATACATAGTTCTGCAAGGTGGCACGGTAAGGTACCAGTGCCAGGGAAAAAGGGGAGTGCAGGTGTGGTCCTTGCACTAAAAGAAGTGGAATTTGATAAATCTTGTTTTTCCTCTAAGGTGAGTGTTTTTTTGTAGTGACAAGCCTAGAGTAGTAGGCCGTGGGGTCGCCAAAAGAATCAAGCTGTGATAGGCATTGACAAATGGCATGGCACGTGACCAATACCCAACGTGATGTCCTCTATAAAGAGGTCATCAAAATGCAGTGTTGTTTTTCATCGTGCGGCCAGGACGATAATATCACAGTTTAGGGTCGTGTGACAGGACCAAGTGTGCATTTTATCATCATGCAGCACAGACGTAGGAGAGGCGATGCTAGGAGGGGAATGTGCACAGTGTTTTAAAACAAAATTTATGGAGACATGATCCCACATCACATTGTACGCCACTCGGAGAGGGAGACCTTAGGCCGAGGGGCCTATATAGAGGTAAGAGGTGAAACAGGGGGGAGATACTAGCTCCCTAAATGAGCTGGACCCGAAGACAAGGCATCCGGGAGGTCCTACGTATCCCGTAGTTCTAGATGGATCTTAGTTTATGGTCTTAGAGCTCAGACCATGAATAGTAACAACTTCCCAAGTTAGCGCAGACATCAACTCGATCCCAAAGCCCACATGAGTTCAACATGGTGAGGGAAACAAGGGGGGGAGGGGAATACTTATCGCAATAATTGGGGCGCCCATCAGAGGGGAGTTGGTAGAGAGCCCCGAAGGACACCTTTGACGTGGCTTGTTTCCCCAACGTGCAGATGTGCATGAAGGAAAAGTACCAAGAGTTCCGAGACTCTACTTCGAAACAATGAAGTGATGAAGGGTTTGAATTGTGTACCCAACATTTTGGGATTAATGTGTTGTCATGGAGATAGAGGAAAACTGTTAACCATGGTGGAAACGCAGCGTCCATAACGCGTTAGCCTGAGGTGGGAACAACAAATGAGCATCGACCACTGAATATATTCTCAACGCGGGATTTTATCGATTTGTTGTCCGAAACCCTCGGGGGATTTGGCCCGTAACGGTAGGTGAGCCATTGGGCGTAGTATCCAGGCTGTTCCTGGGGGTCCCTCTTGGTGTGAAAGATGATGGAAGCCCTGATGCAGGGATACACAAAGCTTGGAAAGCGGGTGCGGACGTGTCCGAGTAAATATTGGCATTCCAGGTAATAGACCAGACTCCCCTTGGTCACATTGGTGAACCGATGAAAAGGGGTCGACGAAACAGCTCAGGAGAGAGAGGTACATGGCGTGGTCATTACTAGACCGATGTGAATGAGGACATAATCCCACACCACACCATATAATCCTCTCATGGAGGAAGGGTAGACTAAGGGGCCAAGGTGGGATGAAGATTCCAGACAGATGGGGCTGGACCCGAATCCTAGACATTCAGCTGGTCCTGCGTATCTCATGAGGATGGGAATCAATCCACATGTAGTTCTCTAGATTTAGTTTAACGTCATACGGGACGAGGGGGGATTAATATACCCCCAAACAAGGGAGGTGTACGGTACTGTGAATAAACCGACGTGAATGAGAAAATAATCTCACACCACACCATACACTCCTATAAGAGAGGACCTGGGCCGAGGCCCGAAAAGGCCAAGGGGCCTGATGGTTAGGCATTGGTCAAGAAGGCCTGACCTACTTGTAGTTTAACGTCTTGCAGTGAGGATGAGGGTTGGGGACCCGAGGAGGCCAAAGGGCCTGAGGCTGGGCCTCGTAAGGGAAGGCGTACGACATGGTACATGATCCCGACGTGAATGAGGACATAGTCCAACCCCACACCGTACACCCCGGGTAAGAGGTTGGGCGGAGGGGCCCGAAAAGGCCAAGGGGCCTAAGGTCAGGCATCAGTCAGGAAGGCCTGACTGGTTTGCAGTTTAACATCTTACATTAGGACGGGGAAAGAGATAATTGTATCGAATCTGGGGGTGTGTATGGTATGGAATATAACCTATCGTGAATGAGGATGTAATCCTACACCACGCCGTAAATTCCTTATAGGGGAATCAGGGTCGTGTGCCTGACCGCTAGCACCACCTGGAGGGAAGTTTTTTCACTTCGGGATGGTGTAGAACGAATCACTACACTCGATGTTTGGGACATCTCGGGGTGGACCCAAAGATCCAGGACACAATTGACCATGTTGGAAACACAACGTTCCTATGGTGACCTGATATGGGAGAAACAAATGAGCATCGACCGTTGACAAAATTCGCAAAGCGGGACTTGTATCGGATTTTTCTTGAAAACCCTCGGGGGTGTTGGCCTGTATCGGTAGGAGAGCCCTTGGGCGTAGTATCTAGGCCGTTATTGGGGGTCCCTCCGGGTGTGAAAAAATAATGGAATCCCAGTCAAGGAGTGGGTGAAGCATAGCTGTATCCATCCATGAAATAGGAAAACATCTCCAGGGGGGATGTGCAGCTGGGTCAAGGCTTGCTCGATGTGAGTTAGGGAAAAACTATGCACCCTGCCATATATCTTGACCTGAGGGGAAGATTTTGGCTTTTGGGCTGGGCCAACGGATGAAATCCCCGGGCATTCCTAGGTATCCCATTAGGATGCGAATCAAGCAATACATAGTTCTTGAAGGCCATGCAGTTTAGCGTCATGCGGTGAGGACGTGGGAGGATAGAAGAACGGGAGTGGGCACATGGTGGAACACTTACAATCCTTGTATGAGCGGGGTTGTATGAGTGGGGCTAAGAAAGCCTACTCCTCGCTACACATGGATCCTCAAAGGAAACTATTCCCAGGGGGGATAGTGGAAAAGAAAAGCTTGGGGCTGGGCTGAAGACGAGGCGTCTGAGCGTTCCTTTGTATCCCATTAAAATGGGAATCAAGAGACACGTAGTTCTTGAGGCGCTGTTTAGCGTTGTTCTGGACGAGAAATGTGTCTCAACTGGGTATATGTACTGTACGTCGGGTAACCCGACGTGGATGAGGATGTAATCCCAAAACACACCGTACAATCCCATTAGAGAGCTAGATTCGACGCAGGCCATGGGGCAAGAGGCCAAGCCTCGGTCAGGAAGGCCTGACTGGCATGCAGTTTAACATCTTACAGTAAGGACAGGGGCCGGGGGCCCAAGGAGGCCAAGGGGCCTGAGGCTGAGCCTCGGTCAGGAAGGCATGACTGACTTATAGTTTAACGTCTTACAGTAAGGACGGGGGATGGGGGTCTGAGGAGGCCAAGGGGACTGATGCAGAGCCTCGGTCAAGAAGGCCTGACTGGCTTGCAGTTTAACGTCTTACAGTAAGGACGAGGGCTGGGGGCCCGAGGAGGCCAAGGAGCCTAAGGATGAGCCTCAGTCAGGAAGGCCTGACTGGCTTGCAGTTTAATGTCTTATAGTAAGGATAGTGGCTGGGGGCCCGAGGAGGCCAAGGGGCCTGAGGCTGAGCCTCGATCAGGAAGGCCTGACTGGCTTTCAGTTTAACATCTTACAGTATGGACGGAGGGAGATCTTAGATTTAAGTCATAGAGCTCGGACCATTTTTCAGTTTATCATCTTGCAGGATGAAGATGCAGTTTAAGGTCGTGCAGGACCCTTTTTCCCTAGGCAAAGTATTGCTTGAGTAACTTGGCGTTGGTGGGAGGGGTTATGCGCTCTCCATCCGTGGTCACCAATGAGTATGCTCCATTGGGGTAAAACTTATGGATGATATAAGGCCCTTCCCATTTGGGTACTAACTTGGGCGGTTTCCTACTGGGGATCATTGGTGCTCGAAGGGCCAGTACTAGGTCGCCCTGTAGAAAAGAATGGAGACGAACCTTCTTGTTGAAGGCCCTCGCTATCTTATCCTGATGCCTTTCCAGATTGTGCATGGCAGGAAGCCGGTTCTCGTCCAGTGCTTCTAATTCAGCTAGACGAATTTCGGCTACCTCATCTGATGTCTGGTGAGCATATACTGCAGTGCGTAACGATGGAAGCTGGATCTCAATGGGTAGGATGACCTCAGCTCCATACACCAGGGAATATGGGGTCACCTGGGTAGAGTTGCGAGTCGTCGTCCGATAAGCCCAGAGGGCGTTGGGGAGCTTGTCCGGCCAACATTTCTTGATCTGACCAACTGTCTTATGCTGAATGTTAGAGCAGGTTTTTTTGAACGCCTCGATCTGTCTGTTTTCCTGTGCGTGGTAGCGGGAGGTATGGTTCGAACGGATGTCGTACTTGGCATACAATTTCTTCCATTCAGCCGCTCGAAAGTTGGGGCCGTTATAGGTGAGGACGGCGTGAGGGACCCCAAATCGGTGGATTATATTAGAGGTCACAAAGTCGATGATGGAATGGGCCTTGACCTCTTTGAGTGGGACTGCCTCTGCCCACTTGTAAAAGAAATCTATTGCAGTAAGGATGAACCTTTATGCGCGTGCTGTTGCTGGTGGATATGGTCCCACTACATCAAGTCCGCATACCGCAAATGGCCAAGAGTACATGGTGGGGTGGAGGGGCTCCAGTGGCCGATACAGAAAGTTAGCGTGAACTTGGCACACATGGCATCTCTTGGCATACCCAATACAATCGTGGATCATAGAGGGCCAGAAGTACCCCAACCTACGGATTTGATGGGATAGCTTCGGCCCAGCTTGATGGGCACCACAAGAACCGGTGTGAACCTCTTGTATAACATGAGGAATCTCTACTCCTTGAATGCAACGGATGAGGACGCCATCAAAGAACTGCTTATAATGTATCTGTTCAAGACAAGGGCCACTCTGGAGGGTAAATTGCAGCACGCGGCGTCGGATTCGCTCGCACTCGGCCCGGTCGTCCGGGAGGCGACCATTTTGGAGATACTCAACAAAAGGTTCCCTCTAGTCGGGAGTGGCTTCAACCACTATGTCTGACGAACCCGGGACCCCTGAAGTAGAGGGTCTGGCGGTGAGATGACTTACCCGCATGCCATCATTGTCCTCTTGGGTGACGGGGGCCATGACTCTCCGGTGTGCCACATGTATTATCAAATCATCTTGCTCGGGTTCTGTGAGCAACGCGACTAATCCAGCCAAGGCGTCTAGTTGACCGTTCTGTGACCATGGGACTTGGGTAATCTCTGGTCGAGAAGAGAACTGGGCCATTAGGCGGAGGGTGTGCTCTAGAAACAATACAAGATTTGGATTCCTGACGACGTAGTCACCATTAACCTGCTTTATTACCAGCTCAGAATCTCTTTTCACATGTAGATGGGGCACATTGATCTCAAGGGCCAACTCGAGGCCGGAGATGAGAGCCTGGTACTCTGCCTCGTTGTTCGTACAGCCTTCTGACAACAGATACAAGTATGGCAAGACGGTTTACACCGATGTAATGAAGACAATACCCAGGCCCTTTCTGTTGAGCTTAGGATTGTTGAGCCTCCTACCGATGGGGCTCCGGGAGGCACCATCGAAATGCATTTTCCAACACGGGATGACTTGATCGACTGAGAGGATCGTCTCATTATGAAAATCTAGGTCCATGGATTGATCCATGGATGTTGGATGGGAAGATAAAAAGTATGCCAACGCCTGTCCCTTAATGGCCTTATGAGGTACGAACCTGATATCAAACTGCTAGAGAATCACCGCCCACCGTGCTAGTCGGCTAGTCAGCATGGGGAGGTTCAGGATGTACATCAGTGGGTCTACCCGGGATACCAATTGTACTTTATGGTGCTGCAGGTAATGCTGTAACTTCTGTACGGCGAAGACGAGCGCAAGGCAGCTCTTTTCGATATGGGAGTATATGACCTCCATATCGAGAAGCATGAGGCTGATATAGTAGAGACTGTTCTCGGTACCCTTGTTATTATTCTGGGCGAGCAGTGCATCGAGGGATCTTTACAGGGAGGTCATGTAAAGGACCACTGGCTTTCCGGAGACGGGTGGCATCGAAACCGGAGGTTGGAGCAGATACTGCTTTATTTCCTCGAATGCGGTCCGACACTCCCTATCCCATTCGTAGGCGGCACCCTTCTTCATGAGCTGGGAAAAGGTCTTACACTTTCCGGTCAGATTCACGATGAATCGGCGTATATAGTCTAAGTGGCCTTGGAGGTCTCGAAGTTCCCAAATGTTGCTCGGGGGAGGCATTTGGATGATGGACTTGATCTTCTCTAGGTCGATCTCAATACCTCGGTATCTAACAACAAATCTCAGAAAATTCCCAGAGGTGACCCCGAAGGCACACTTCAAAGTGTCTATCTTCAGGTGACGGGAACGGAGGAAACCAAACACCTTCTGATGGACTTTGAGATGGTCCTGGCGCTTACATGATTTGACCACTAGGTCATCTACGTAGCATTCCACCAACATCCCGAGAATCAGCTTGAATATGCGATGCATGACCCTCTGATAAGTGGCACTGCATTTTTCAAGCCGAAGGGCATAACCTGGAAGAAAAAAGTACCTCGGGGAGCCCTGAAGGCAGTGGACTCATCATCCTCGGGGGCCATCCGGATCTGGTTGTACCCGGAATACCCATACATGAAAGAGAGATCTTGGAACCCAGCCATGGAATCAATCAATAACTCCATCACCGGGAGTGGGAAGTCATCCTTTGGGCAGTGGTGATTAAGGTCCCGGAAGTCAATGCAGACTCTGATCTGCCCATTCTTCGTCCTAACTGGCACAATGATGGAAAGCCACTTGGGGTACTAGACTTCGTTAACGATGTTGGCTTTGATAAGATTGTCAACTTCGGCCTCAACCATAGCACCATGAGAAGGGTGAATCTTCTTGGGAGGCTGCTTAAACCCACGATGGTTTACCGGGAGGCCCAGACGGTGAATGGCTACCTGGGGATCTATTCCTGGAATCTCGTTGTAACTCCAGGAAAACACGTCACGATGTTGTTTGAGGATGTCTACGTACTGCTGCCGCTCCTCGGGGGACATGGATTCGGTCTTGGCCCTTTGGGTCTATTCCTTCGCTGCCGTCACTGAACCCCATGACAAATTCAGAGTCACACCATGAACATTTCAATCCCAGTTGACAAACTTTTGCAGAGAAGTTCATGGAACACTTTTCATGGTGTCTATAAAATCCCCTATTAGAATTTGATTCATTCAGAATGGAAATAATCTATTTCTTTGTCAAATGTCATGAAATTTGACGCATTCCAACATCTTTTGGTTTTTTTGAGCTATGTTATGTATGGAAGGATGCTATGATTTTTTCATAAGCCACAGGGCCTAGCACACATAGTTTGATTTTAGCCAGGGTCATATTGATAAACCAATAAACATTGTATGTTTTTTCTTTTCATTTATCAATATTACCTAAATCATAAAAAATGTACTTTTAGTGAGCTAGGACCCATATTTTGTTCAGAATTATCTTCACGGGTTCTCAATATAGAGAGTACCACATCTATTATAAGTTTAGAGTCATGTATGTTAAACTATTAAGGGATAATGTTTAAGGTCGAAATAGAATTGACAATAAATATTGAAACTATATCCCAAACAAGACTCAGTGGTTTTTAATTTCTTTAGTATTCTTTAAATATTTACAAGGGGAATCTCGCACCATGATATTTATTATCACCAAATTAAAAACATGTATCAACATAAAAAGAGTGATTTTGAAGAACAAAGTTACCGTTATTTGAAAAACTCATTACAAGAGTTGTGTTATATAGGGTAAACTAAGGCATATGCACCATAGCCAAATAGTGGCATCTTTTGACTAGTAGGCCCGTTATGTACGAAAATTATGTAAGGCCACCTAATGGCACATACTGCATAGTGAAGAAAAAGAGATCTTAGTAATTTAACATTTTACCTCTGATAGGCAAGAGAAAATAATTTTTGGGCGACTCATGACAATAGTGGGTGGTTTCTCCAAGGATATTGGTTTTTAGAATGAAAATGATATTTTATGTCGACATATTTAATGTATAGGAAAACCACTTATATACAAATATTGTGCATGAAGAATGGTTTAAATTTATCAAAAATTGTAATTTTTTATATTATACTGTGTATTTTTATGTCATGAAGTGATGACATTATACTGTGTAGTTTTAAGTCATGCAATGGGGAAATTATACTATGCAGTTTTAAGTCCTATTGTGAGGACATTATACTGTGCAGTTTTAAGTCATACAGTGAATACATTATACATTGCATCCACAAATCATGTAGTGAGTACATTATACTATGAAGTTTTAATTCATGTAGTGAGGACATTATACTACACATTTTTAAGTCATGTAGTGAGGACATTGTGTGGATTTAATTTAAGGACTTTGTCTTTTATCAAAGGTATGATACTCTATCAATTTCATGATAATTTTTTTGGAAACATACTACAATATTTAGGTATGTAAGGGAAAATTGTAAACATTTATTTGTGAATTTCTTGATCTGATGAGTGACTTGGAAAAGTGATAAAGGCCTTAGAGGAAGTATTTTCAAGAACCAAGTTACCATTATATGACAAACCCATTATAGGGGTTGTATTATAGAGGGCCAACTAAGGAATATTCTTCATATCCAAAAAATTTAATCTTTGTACTGACATTCCAGTTAAGTAGGGAACTTATGCAAGGCCACTTGAGGGCATGTGCTGCCTAGTAAGGAAAAAGAGATCTTAGGAATTTTGTTATTCTATTTATAAAAGCCCAAGAATGTTTATGGAGATTAATATTTTATGAAGCACATAGTTTAATTTATATGGGATGGTACATGAATATGGAGAAGGTATTTCCAACCAATATTTCTAAAGAATCAGAGCAATAGGATATTTAAGAAGGTCTGATACAAACATAAGAGTTGTGGTGTCTGATGTTTAAGGTCATATAACTATGACCAGAAATGGAAACAATATACGATATGTGGAAAAGTGATTCTATGGTTATTTTATATTACATTGAACACATGGATATGGAAATGTGTTAACCATAGTTTTGAAGACTTTCATATTGATATAAAGATAATAGGAAAAATATATAATAATGACTATTTTAGAATATAGATTCTTTTATATTTTTTTCAATGTTTGAAGGGGAAAAAATACTAGTACCAAAAACGAAATTACCATTATTTGACAAACTGATTATTGGAGTAGTGTTATGCAGGGCCAATTGGGGCATATGCTGCATAGCCAAATAGTTGTATCTTTTTACTAACAGACCTATTATGTAAGAAACTTATGCCATGCCACTTAGCGACACTTACTACATAGTCCAGAAAAATATCTATCAAGTATTATAAATTCTATCAACAGAAACCATAAGAAATATTATGAATATATAGAAAACATTCAAGATTAAGATTGTAAAATATAAAAGGGGTTATTATTAGTAAACATAAGAAATATTTTAATCAATATTTGCCATGAATTTTATTTCCTTTACATAGATCTATCTCATATGTAAACTGGATAATTTCTTTGTTTCCTTTTCATTTGGCCTTCTATCATACAGTTTAAAGTCATACAGTGAGGAAAATTTATTGTGCAGTTTGAATTCATGTAGAGAAGGAATTGATAAACACAGAAGAAATTGAGAAACATTATTTATATAAATAATCCTTTTACCCAATTCTTAATCGTACTTGAGTTATTCTCGTGGTGAGAAACAAGGATCGGGAAGGGTATCTTCTATTACACAAAGGTGACACAAGTGAATAATAAGAGTGTTAGATTTCCATGCTGTTTAACATTTTGTGGTACAGATGAAGATGAACTGAATTGAAATGAATGACATGTTATAACTAGAATAATGATAAATCCCAACTATCTCTATGTGTCTTGGTAAGGGAAAGCATAAATCCATACGTAGTTATTTTAAAATTTCCTATGTATGAATGATTCTTATATAAGGAATAAATGGGTTTTTTCATATATCATTTCTATGACTAATATTGATGATATAGGCATCTCTATGTATCTCATTTAGATGAGAATCAAGCTGTACATAGTTCTTTAAACAATAATTTCCCACACCAATACAATTTGACATGAGAGATCGAGGGATTGAACATATCTTAGAATAATGATTAAACATAAGACATAAGATAGTATGAAAATAAAATCATGTTTCGTAAAAGTGAATTCTGTATAGATCAAGTTCATATATAGGATAAGTAATAAAAAGGAAAAAAACACTATGATTGCGGTTGGGCCCAAGATTATAGATCGAGGGATCTCTACATATCTCAAATAAATGAGAATCAAGCCACACAAGGTTCTTGAAACAAGGTCCCTATACAGATTAAACTCAGACATAGGGAAAAGAGGGACACATGTGCCACTAAGGAGTAACAATTATGTCCATGATACTTGCATATGGAAACTCATAATGAGAAATAAAGAATACATTATCTGTATAGCTTAATGTCATATATGGATGAAATATGGTTTCATGTAGTTTAATGTCTTGCAACTAAGGATTTTTACTATGCAGTTTTAAGTCTTGTAGAAAGGACATGGGTGGATATGCATTTTGTGTCTTAAAGCAAGGAAAAATGTATGTAACTACAATAAGTATTTCTTCAAGAATATCTCATTGGATGGAGCTGTAATGAGCTCCCCAACCATTGAGATTAAGGAAAATTCTCAATTTGAGTAGTCCTTATGAATAAAATAAAGTCCATCCCACTTTGGCTCATGATTTGGAGGTTTCTTCCATGATATCGTAAGAGTACTCGGGACCAATACCAATTATCCATGATGAAATGAACAGATGTGAACTTTCTTGTTAAAATATCGTGCTATACTATTCTGATAGAATTATTGATGATGAAAATTATGAAATATTTTCTCATCTAACTGATCCATCTCATTAATAATTTTTGAGACCAATCATCTATAGACTGTTGATCATAGATTGGAAATATATGTGAAGGAAATTTCATTTCAATTAGAAAGACTAGTTCTGTTCTATATACCAATGAATAAAGAGTTTGTCATCCGATTAATCCTCGTGTTTGCGTCGAATTGGATGCCTCTAGGGCCCCATTTGACTTTTTTTGGATTACAATTGGAGAGTATTATAGGTGTAAACAAAAGGTTATCCATGAGAGTTGGCCTGATTTTTGTTCGAATTGTAATCGTTTTGGACACAATTCTGGGAGATGTCAGCGTGCCTCATCTACCCAGGAGGTGAAGTCTCGAATTCATGAGTTCCAGACCTTGTCTCGAAGGAGGTCTCTTATTCTTGTGGAGAAGAGTTTAAAGGGGAAGGATAAGGAGGCTCAATCTGCAGTGGTGGCCAATATCCTGGACGATGCTGGAAAGACGCTGGATGCGGATGGTCAAGGTAGTAAGATAGTAAATGATAGGGTGAGGGCTAGGGAAGGGCCTACTTTGGTTTACTCAGTGGGGGTTATGGAAGCCATTTCATCTCAGAACTGTACAGAGGAGAATAGAGGATTGGATCCAAAGGCCAGACCCTTTGTTTCTTTAAGGAATAGGTTTGATTGCCTTGGTAATGTTAGTTTTGATCCTGTTTTAAGTGTTGTTTCAGGAGATGAGGGTGATAGTATGGGGGCCTCCAGGAGTGTGCAGGTTGATGGTGGTGTGAAAGAGGTTCCTGCGGTGTCTATGGATGAGGAGATTGAAGAGGTTGTGTCCCTCACTTTGTTGATGAATGATACACATGCGGTGGAGGAGGATGTGGCATTCGTAGAAGGTTTTCCCCTGCCTTTGCTGGTGGATGATACTACTATGGGGGTGTGACCCCAGAAAGGGAGCTTTCTGTAGGTTCTCCTATTTTGGACTCGGGAGAGTAGGCCGGTAAATGAGGGGAGAAGCGCTCTTTCAGTGAAGTGGTTCAAAGTGGGAAACAGAGAACTACATCAGTTCAAGGACCTATTTCTTCCAATTATAGACGTCGGCCAAGGAGGGATTACTCGTCTCTCGCATAGCCGATGCGGACTCGCTCCGCCTCCAAGAGAAATAAAGAGGTTACTGTGACCTGGGAAAAGAATAGTAAGATCAAGAGGACAACACTAGATTACCATGTTTTAGATCAGCTCAGGAACCGTGCCTATAGTGCTCACTACTGGAGGACTCCAGGATGGGAAACAACCACAACTAACAGAGATGATGAGTCAAGAAGGGGAAGCAGAGATGAGTTTGGCTTGGATGATATGTAAATCTGTGTTGATATGTTGTTTGATCCTTGTATGGTTGTGATCGGATTGAGTTTTTGGTTGTATCCTGGGGTTCCGGTTCCCCTTTAACCGGATTTTGAAAATAAAAAAAATGATTGGTGGAATAAAAAGTTTCCTATGTGGTAGTATGGGTAGTAGCCTGATAAGCCCATAAAGAATGCAAAATTTTATCAAGAAATTATTTCTTATCTTTATCCACCATTTTATGTAGTATATTTGATAGGTTATTATTGAAGGCCTCTATCTATCCATTGGTCTCTGCATGATAGCGGGATGAATGATTGGATTTGATATTATGTTCCTGATATAACCTTTTTACCTCGTCAGAATAAAAATTGGTTCCATTATCTGTCAAAATAGTATGAGGGACACAAAATCTGGCGATGATGTTATATTTAAATAAACTAACAATGCTTTTGGATCTGGCATCTTTGATAGGTATTTCCTATTCCAAATTGGAGAAGTTAGCAGCAGTAAGGATATAATTAAATAGATTAGTAGTTGCTAGAGGATAAGTTCATACTATATCCATTTCGCATGTGGAAAATGGGAATGACTATTTAGCTGTGTGTAGAAACTTTGGGGGTTGGTGAATGATGTTTGAATTCCCTTGGATGGGATGAAATTTCTTAGTGAAATATGTAAAATCCTGCGTCATTGAAGGCCAACAGTATTCATGCCTTCGAATTTGATCAGTGGGTTTGTCCACAGACTGATGGGCACTACAAGATCCTAAATGAACTTCTTTCATCATAGCCGCAATATATTCTCCATCAATAAATATGAGAAGTATTCCATCAAAACATCATTTGTAAAGGATCTCTTAATAGTCTGGACAATCATAATGATTAAAATTGGCCACTCATCGACGGACATGTTCTTTCTCAGCCATATCTATTCGATGTACCAAATTATGATGATATTCAAACATGGGTATTTTCCATCCCGTGGTATGACGATATGGATTAAAAATATGCCTAATCTAATAATTTTTTCCATTCTGGTTTGAAAAAATGTGATACCACATGATGATGGGCTATGTTAATGATTTTATCAACCTAATTTAGAAATTCTAGAGCTTTAGCAGCATTATCCAGTGTATCATCTTTGGTGTTTTTTGATCGAGTGAAATAAGACAATGTCAAATTTGTGGGAAATTCATCCATTAACCCTATGACATAGTCACACTAAGGGATTAACTATTCCTTTCAAATAGAATAATGCCCATTGATTTTCATGATTACAAATTCTGAATCACCTTTCACCATTAAGTGCTTCACTTTCACCTGAAGGCCCAATTCTAAACATGGGATGAGATCTTGATATTTTGATTCATTTTTGGTACTAACTTCTGATAACATGTAGGAATAAATAAATACTGCCTTTTCTGGGTAAATAAGGATAATTACTAATAAAACTTGGTTGAGATTATGGTTTTCCATTATCTTCCCTGTTAGACTTCTGGAGGCACCATCAAAGTACATCTCCCTTGTTTGTGAATTATCATGAATATAGAAGACCTATTCATCATGATGTTCAGTATTTAATGATGTATCTTCTGCATATGGGTGTTAAAAAAGGATTTCATCTAGGGATTGGAATTTTATTGACTTTTGAGGCACAAACTAGATATCAAATTGTTGTAGAATAACATTCCACCGTGCTTGACACCTGGTAAGAATAGGATGACTATAGATAAATATTAGTGGGTTATTAAGAGAGACCAATTAGACCTCATGATATTGCAATTAGTGACTCAATATTTGAACTATAAAGATTAATGACAGACACAACTTTTCAATACTAGAATATCGAGTTTCTTTTTCAAGCATAATGTGAATAACATAGTAAGGACTTTTCACATTCCTAGCATTGTTCTTTTAGGAAAAGAATGCGACTAGTGATTGCTCTAAAGCTGTCACATATAAAATAAGTTGTCTTCCTTAAACAAGAGAAACTAATAGTAGTGGACTGAAGAGATATTTCATGAGGGTATTGTATGCTTCTTGAATGCCTTCATTCCATTGATAGGTGATTCATGTCTTCATTAATCAGGTTAAGGGAAAACACTTTCCTATCATATTGGTTGAAAAGCACTGAATATTGGTCGAGTTTCATTAAAGTCCCCATAATTCATTCATATTTTGAAGAGGTGATATACCAAATATTTAATTTGTTTTCTCATGATCAACTTTAAAACCAAAATGGCATACAATGAATATAAGTAACATTCCTAAGGTTAACCCAAAATCATATTTCAAGGGGTTCAGCTTCAAATTGTGTTGCCTAATTTTATTCAATATAATCTATAGATTAGAGATGTTATAGGAATGTTGTCTAGATATTACCTCTAAATCATTCACATTACATTAAACCAATTTCCCTATGAAGGGTTTAATGATATAGTGTGTAACACATTGATATGTTTCATCTGCATTCTTTAAGACTAGGGGAATTACCTAATAGAAAAACACACCTTGAGGGGCTCTGAAGGCTATAGATTATTCATCATCTTGGGTCATAAGGATTTGATTACATCCATAGTATCCATCCATTAAAGTAATTGTGTCATTGACAATGGTTTCATCAATTAAAACTCCCTGATTGGAAATGTAAAATCATCTATAGGACAATTCCTGTTAAGATCTGTAAAATCATTGAAAAATATGATCTTCCCATTCTTCTATTTCATTGGGAAAATATTGGCCAGTCATTTGGGATTTTGAACCTCCCAGAAAAAGTTGCCCTTTATAATCTTATCACCTTCATATTCAATTTTAGAGGCATGAGTTAGGTGTGTTCTTCTCAGTGCCTGCTTGAATCCATGATGTTCTTATGGAAAACCCAAATGATGAGTGGATACATCGGGATTAAGACATGTAATTTATGTATAATTCAATGAAAATATATCTCGATGTTTCTTTTGAAATAACTTATACAACTATTTCTCATTAGAGGTCACGCCGACACTAATTACAGTGGGGCGTGGATCATCTTTTATACACAGATTTTTTTCTATGATCTCATACATAGTGGTGGAGATTCCTTCCTCAAATGCTATTGGATCATCCCTAAGATCTTCCTCTTCTTATTCATTATGTGTTACCTCCTTTGTTTATACTTTCATAGTAGATGATGAGGAAAAAATCCAGATTTAATGAAGGAGTCAGTACATGAATATCCTACAGAAGAGGACACCACATCTGACCCTATTGATAATGAAGGGTATTCTTGTTGTAATAAAGAGGAGATGATGGATTGGGAATCAACATATTTGTTTTCATATAACATTGCTACAATTTCATATAATGTTATGGAAAAAGTAGAGTGTTTTAGTAGTTAAGTGCAAGAAATAAAGACATATCCATTTAAGATTCCATCACTGCTTGGTTAATCAACAATTTCTATCATGTTGTCAGGATAACTTTCAATAATTGTCATTATGGAAGTCACCAGAAGAGTTATTGAATTTAATTTTACCCTTTAAATTTGATTGTTGGGTAGAACATAATCTGTATTCAAATGTATGAATGGATTTGATGGAATTTTTTCCGAACCATTTGGAGCTTTAACTCTGGTTATCTCATTTTTCATGGACCCCGTTCCATTTTACTAATAAAACTCTACCTCAATGTATTGAAATTTACATGCTTTAAACATTTCCATGTCACCATAAAACATCCCGATTTGGCCATTAAAATAGAACATAAGAAATTGGAGTTATGAAGAAGTTATGGTTGTAAGATGATGTAGCCAAGGCCTTCCAACAAGAATAATGATGGCTGTGTCCTAATGAAAAATGGTGAAATATGAATTAGACACAAGACTTCCAAATTGAGTTCTGAGTGTAATCTCGCCCAGAGTTTCGTGGAAATTCTTGTTATATCCTTGCAACATTAAAGTGGAATGAGATAATTCATATTCAGTCAAGCCTAGTTGAGTAAGTGTAGGAACATGAATGAGGGTGAATTCAGAGCCACTATTAATGAAGGATCAATGGATGTATATGTCATTGACCATGCTAGATAAATTCAAGGGTCTGATATTTCCATGTACAACAACATCTTTATCTTCATATGTAAAAGTTATGACTGCCCAAAATTCTATATGATAATTCTTTATACAGTAAACCTAGGTTCCAAGAAATTTGGTTTCAAACACATGAGGACATGAAAAAGCCTTAATAAGTTCTTCTCGGAGATCTTTTGAAAGATTCAAGACATCCATAATTGATATCGTGGAAAGTACTTGGGCCAGTTTTTCAAAAACATCATACTTTTGATCCAAATGTCTACATTTACCAGCATGGAAATGTGGTTTTTCATTTTTATTAGAAGTTGAGTATTCTGATGTAGATATACCCTGTTTTGGAGAAGAAGCTGGAAATACTCATGTCATGGGTAGATTATAGTGACTAGGATTATCTAATATTTAAGAGGAATATGGTGTCACTTAAAATCAGTCCTCCAAAATAATCATGTTAGAACCAAACCTGTCTTGCATGGAAGAAACTCCATGTTCTTATTGAGCATGCTGAAAATCTCTTCCAGAAGTTTCTACAACATAAATGGTTTGAGGTGGGGTAAGGTTAAAACAGAGGTTTCTATAATTCTCACATATTCCCCTATACCCTAGACCTCGACATCTTCCTCTGGTTCCCCAATTAGGTAAATGAAACACTGGCTCATTATAATTAAAATCCCCATTGGAATAAGGATTTGTTATTTGGATTACCATGACAGAAATAATAAACCAATTCTTTATCTGATGATGATTCTGCCTCACAGGTTGGTTCTGGTGATGCCTTATAGTTGGATGGTGCCCTTGATTTTGAAGCAGATGGCATGAAATCTTCCAGTGTGAAGGACTACTATTGCCTTAACATGAGCTCTTCTTTTTCTGACAGCTCTTTTTTCTTTCTATTTATCATGTTTCATTGAGGATTTACCTTCTAATGAATGTGGTTTTACTATGTCTGGAGTGGAGGAAGAAACAATAGGTTGCTTCAAATGGATTTGTAGAATGGCATGAATTTGGTTTATCATTTTCATGATCATCCAATCATCATATTTTTGAACATTTTTACTTTCTAATTATTTCTAGTTTCCTTCTTCCTCTGGATCAGTAGAAGTAACACATGATACATGAGATGATGAAATTTTCAGTTTTAATTTTCCATATTTTACCATTTTTTTCAGGAGGTCCTTGAAAATAAAACACTCCTTAATGGGATTCCCTAACATTTGGTGAAATGGAAAATAATTTTAAAGATCTTAATATACTTTATTGTTTAGTTTTTTCAGCCTTGGAAACTATACCATATTATTTTCCAGAGCTGATATGAAGTAACCAGAAACATTTTCATGCTAGATGGAATAAACATTACTTTTTAATTCCTCATACTATTTCTGGGTTTGATCTATTTGACCATCTTGATCAGGCAGTCATTTCTACTAATTCTCTAGAGGTGGCTCAATTTGACATGATGAAGGTTTTTCAGTGGATGCAAGTATAGGTGCTTGATTGAGTGTAACAGTAGCAGCCTATGCTTTCCCTATTCTCCCTAATTGAGCTGATGGAATTACATGAGTTTTAGCCTTAGTTTCTATAATATAATCTTGTATCATTTATGAAATTGAAGTATGGTCTTGAAACCCTCTTCTTTATTTCACGGGGATTAATTTTGTGCGTAACTCATCACACATATTTTCCATACAAATTGGTAGAAACTCATCTTGAGGTATTTTCAGACATAAGGAATATGTTAATACTTTATATCGCGCAATTAAATCTGAATCACTTTCATTCTCCCATTTTTTTTACAATTGTTACGATCAAAAAATGACATCTTTTATAGAGTTGAGTTTAATTGAAGATGGAATTTCAGGCAGATATCTTCCCATCCAGTAATTGATCATGAGTATAAAATTTTATACCAGACAAAAGATGGTCCATGTAGTGACTGCACAAAACACCTGAGATTTAACACTTTTTGTTGTGGAGGAGTTCCAATCATGGGATGAAAATGAGAAACAAAATATGTTATGTGTTGTTAGAGATCTCCAAAACCATTAAATATTGGGAATGTGGTATTCACAAAATATGGTGACAGAGGAATCAAATCAACCCATTCAGGGTAAGCATTCATTTCCGGCTGAACTGGCGCACGTTGTTCCTCCACAACTTCTAATCGATTCGTTAATGTATCAATTGTGTTCATAAAAATTTAAGGAATATTCAATTGAGCTGGAAATTGTGAAGGTATAAAAAAAGAGCTTGATCTGGTGAAAATACCTATAAAACCACTGGTTATGGGGCGGGTATTTTCCGTGGATAGTCCATAGTAACATGACTGTAAAGATGTGTTTGATCCTACCTTGGTTGTGTACCCAATGGAGGGAATTGATTATCGGAATCTATAGTTATTAAAAATACTATTTTATGAGGAGATCCTATAGGATGTTCATGTTTAAAATCCTACTAAGAAGTACGTCTAGCAGAAATAATGGTTTGAAGTAACTCTGTATTGAGTCTTTTAAACTCATTTATTTCCACTTATTTCTATACAAATCTCTCTTCAAACGAATGATATTGATCTTATCTAGTGAAGAAATGAGATGCAATCTGACTTTTAACTTCCCCCCCCTGTTAGATTCCTTTCAACGTGGTCGAATTTGGTTATTTGAAGGCATACCTAGATTCTGGGTAATCCCTTAATTTATGGTACATAATCCTTCTTCATTTGCCTCAGTATGTACCGTATTATAGATTAGAACATCATCCTCTGATTCCCCCGAACTAAAATCATTTTTTGGAGGATCTTATGATATGGTGTTAATGACATTTACTAATGAATAATTGATTCATGAAATTTTGTCAGTATCATTGTGAGATTTTCTCTCTTTTTATCTTCCATGAGTCTTTTTTCCCTGGTATAATGAATTCCCAAGAAATGTTTGGCGGATAGTAACCTGAAGGGAATCCTTGAATAGTTCATTTTTGGTATCTTTGTGTCCTTTTCCCTATTCTAGAAAAAACCTGATTTCGCTGAGGAGGGGATTGTAGATGTGAAACAACCCCCATCCCTATAGGTTAGGGTTATTCCTATTCTTATTCTTCAAATATATAAACATTGTTTGATGAATTTGATGGTAGAATTAACAGAGTCCCCACCCATGTGTGATGGGGTTATTACTAAACTACTATGGCTGAAATTTGTCCAACTTCCATTCTGATTTTGTGAAATTTGGTTCGAACACTTGTTGGGTGCATCAACTAACAACCACTCAAATCACCTATTTTAGATGATCGCTGTTCTATTTCAAACATTTTCATTCTCTAATGACTGACATCCTCTAAGCGGGATGTCTTCTCAAGATTCTCAGATGCTTGATTTAAAAGTAACTCAAAAACTTCTTTTCATTTGGAATAACTCTAATGAGAGCTGGTTGAGGAATTTTCTTGAACGTACATTCGATTACATACAAAATCTATGGATTGTGGCTACCCTTGGGAAATAAAATTTCTTGAATCCACTTTTGGTGGACATTGCTGATTTTAGAGTACACTAAAATGAAATTTTCCTTGTTTTCCGCATCCTATGATATGAACCCCATATGGGATGTGAGAAATTAACTGGTGTAGCCTCTTTAGGGCACTGAGTCAAGAACTTTGAATGGTTCTCTACTATTTTTCAGCCATTGGATAATGTGAAATTGAGAGAGATGCCAAGTCAATTTGGCTTTGAAACCCATTTATTACCTTTACATGATTTTGATATTGATCATATGTTAATACATTGGTTTTCAAATGAATAGAATTCTTCCATATGTTGAGGTGGATATCCGGAATTCATTCCTCTACCATCAATTCTTGAATGTTATACTCAAAATTTTCAAAAGGAAAGAAAATGATTGGTATTTCTCATTTAGCCAATTGTTTTCTCATGTTTAACATATCATAAAAGTGTTTTACTAGAGATTTATCCACTTGGCCTGACAAAAGGGGATGCTCTGTATTAGAGGAATAATGACCCAAGGGAGGTTCAGAGCGTGACTGTTTCACTTAAGATGGCTTCTGATAGTGGATGTGTTTCACCCATCAACGACAAGGCATTCAACATGAATGGACTTGTGTTTGCAGGTGACTAAAGATAAGAGGTCTTTCTCATCGATACATTATAAATTATAGAATTATCATGAAAATGAAAAATACTAATGTGGATAAGACTTTTTCTGAATATGCCATCATGGGGAGGACCACCATTGGGGATTACAGCAAGGTATGAATCCTCTTGTTCCTTGGTCTTCTAGCCACATAGAGGGTTGTTGTGGATCTCATCCCGACATAATTTCTATATATTGACCAAATTTTTATGAAGCAAGCATTCATGATAAAGTTTCCACTGAGGAACATAAGAATTACCTCTACCACTCCCATAATTTAGTAATAAGAGTATAGGATCTTGAGTAGGAATAACTAAATGTTTGAGGGCTTCAAGAAGTCCAGTATTATGGGGAGCCAAATCGTAGTGTGACTCTTGATTTTACAACAGTTCTTGGAGAGATTTTTTCATGGATGTTCTCTTATCATTAGTTGGGGCCATATAATGGGAAATGTGGTTATCATGGGTAGTTGTTTGTTCCTGACCTGGATTGGTTATTGGAACAGACTGATTACCTCCAATTAGAAAGTGTGTAGGTTCCTGATCTTCTTGTCTGTATGATATGGGAGAGTATTCCCCATGACCCTCTTGGACTGGAACAGATATGTGTATCTTCTCTAGGATGGCATGAAGATGTGTCATACTATATTTGGGGATATATTTATGTGTTTTTGCCACTGTTAATGCTGAAGTAGTTGTTATAATATCATGTAATGCTTCTAGAATATGAGCAAGGATTTGCATATGAACTTTCACCCTTGATAAGATGTGTTTGGGGACTTTAGTGGACAGAACGAGAATATAAATCCATTATGTATTGAGAGTAGATGTATATACCTAATACGTTCCTCCTTTCCTATTAATGGGTATTGGCAGTACTCATGCCTGGGTGTAGAGAGTTGGGTCTGACCCAGATTTGTCATCAGAGATTTTTGACTGACTTTTCCGAGTGCTACCAAATGAGACTGTTGGTGAGCCTAATGAACTCTAGAGGGTGTATGTGACTTCTGACTATTTTCTTTCACATATAGTCGAAGAACATCTTTCAATACTGGTAGGAGAGACTGCTGGGAGAATTGGTGATTGTGAGTAGGTGTGTGTTCTTGTTTACCATTTTCCACCACATTGGATTGGAAGGCTTATTTAAATGAATTAGGAGAGCCTGCTGACTGCCTAATAATTTGTAAGAAAGTGTATGTTCCTATTCAGAGTACACTAATGGGTTTTTCTAGTGGGATTTTTGGGATGCTTCTAGAGGAGTCTACTGGGTAGCAAAATTAAGATGAACTAGTTTTTGTGCCTGCTCGTTGTTCTCCATCAAGATAGGATTATGGACTTATATGGAGGGGAATAGGTAAGAACCTCCTCCTGGTTGACCATATGTTGCCACTGGATATTTGTATAGCGTTCTCGGGTCTGAGAGACCTAGAACGAACGTCCAGAGAAAACATCCCCATCATGTTGGGGGTTCACTACCACACGATTCTGCAGGTGGTGATTGTCGGTGGGAGTCCTCACAAAGGATCCTTGTACTCTTGAATTTAATCCCTCAGTGACCTCTTGATATACCTCCCTATAGAATGTGAGGGATTTGTTATGGAATTCCAAGGATAAGTACCCACAATGGTTGAATATGGTGGTGGGAACCATTTTCTTCTTAATCATCGGTCATTGTTGGCCAGATGATCGAGGATTGTTTTTTACCTGGAGGGCTCTATGGGAAGCCTCCAAAGTAGAGATTATGTCATGCAGACTGCACTTCTTTACCAGCACATTAGTGACCTATTATTAAAGACACTAGGATGGTGATAACGACCTTCCCATGGATGAATATCCATCTTGAGTATCAGTTTGGATGTTCAAAGATGTTATCTTGAAGAAATCCATTTTCGACTCAAGGTAGTTATTAGAAAATCATGAAAACAACAATAAACTCAATTAGAGAAATATATTTTAGCTTGATATAAGCATGATTGTTTGAATTTTTTGGCCTTCTTTTATCAAATTATAGGGGCCTAATAGGCGTGTAACATTATTAACATTTTTAGGGATATACATTGGGTTCACCATTTTTGTTTTGTATTACCTTGAAACGTGTTTTCTAGTTTTCAAAATCACTACTTATAGGTGGTTTCCATTGGATTTATTCATGGAACCAGAAACATCCAATATTTCCTCATCCAAATGGTACCTTCTTTCAAAAGGTAGTTGTTTGTTATGTTTGATCATTAAGATACTTATGAACATACATTAGTCGAGATAATGGGAGGTCCGACTCATCACACCCTTTTGGGGGGAATTATTTTCTACTTCGGGACTGTCTTTTTAAATTTAAAACATTTTAATGAATCCTTTTTAATTAACCAAGCATAAGATAAGTTTCCCTTGTAATTTACAATTACTTATAAACATGTGGAAAATTTAGAATCATCAGTATGCATTCAAGGTTGTTCATTAATGGAGGTATTCAATTGTCTTTGAGGTTCTCCATCAATGGTATCCTCTAATATCTTATTTCAAGATACATTTAATCGTCATTATAATGATACTGGTTTTAATCCACTTAGCAGGGCACTATGGAATTTATTATCATCATAGGTGATGAAGGATTGTTTTGATATTGGGATCATAACCATAAAATGGGCTGCAAATGTATCCTTGTGAAATGAATTATAACCCTCATAGATTAGAGTCGTTTAATGGGACACATCATACCTTTTAAGGACATGTGATAGGGACCTAACCATACAGTTTATTGTCATGTTCTATTGACATATAAGAAAATGGTTATTATCTGAGGTTTGGTATGGGACTTATGCTGAAGCATCCCAATAAACATGGAACGGATATGTGTTTCCAAGTAAGATTAGACCCTGTTGGTAATATTGACCAAAAGGAACATAGTGGATTTGAAGTGTTGGGTTTGAACAAAAAGGAGGCTTCCTATGTATCCCATGTGAATGGGAATCAAATCCCACGTAGTTTGATAAGTCTAATAGGATAATATAGTCTTTTGAGAAAAATGAGTTTGGGTTACTTCCTTAAAAAGGTTCCTTGATAAATTAGAGGTTTAATCTGGGGCTCATTCCTAAGGAGGATTCCCCAATTAAAGAAAATTATAGGTGAATTTCTGAACATGATATCTTCTGAGCAAGGGGCCTAAGAGGGCTTCATGCAAATCCCAATTATGATGGCAATAAGATTTATTGTAGATCATTCAAACATGAGCGTTTCTGTACATTTTGTAATCATAACTAATATCTAATCCCATGCGAGTCATGCTCGGTTTGATAAATAAGGGGATGTGAAAGATTCATTAATGAAACATGAACTTTTCATCATCCACTGGTGTAAGAGGGCAAACCTATAGATACGAGAGTGTACAAGGCCTGAGTCAACCCGAGTAGAGGGTGAGGCGACGAACCTTCTATTTATTCACTTTAAATTAGGGAAGATTCCACTGAATAGAAGAATGGATGAATGTTTGGGGATTAGACCTGAATGGATTCCCATGGTGAAAAATCTCAACAGGAGAGGGAATGGGTAATGAAAGTCTTCATTCCCATCTCCCTTCCAGTCTTTGGCGTTGAAGAAGATAGGAGGAGCAATGATTCTACAACCTACAAGAAAATCTAGGGTCTTACACCAAGATGGTTTCCCTAAAATTGATCCGGTAGGGGAGGGAGACTTCTCCTTGATCAAAAGAATGAAGTTGGGGTGAATCATCCCTTCCCTAAAAAAGACCTGACGATCCAGGTCTTCTCTTTGAGAAGGGATGCTTTATGAACCAAACCCTCCTCTAAAACAGGAACTTACCATCACTATTCTTTGGAGAACAGTCCATGTGACTGGGGATATATGAACCCATAGACACTACATTAATACTAACTCCCTTATAAAACAAATGTGGGAATCATCTAACTGTGGAAATACAAACCCAAATAAGAGACACACTAATGTGCCATTCCCAATGATTTGATATACTTGAGGGTTTTGGTGGATTTCTGAACAAAATCCCTTTCAGACAAGGGAGGTAAGGAGGAAGAATCCTTACCATGAATGGATCTGAGGAAGGCACGATGAATTCTAGACTTAGGACAGTAAGTTAATCAATGTGGTGTGGTCAGGTAGGTAAAGGCTCGCAAGTATGGGTGTGCAGGAGAACATTGGTGACCTAATATTCACTTAAACGACGAACAAACTATATTGTATTACATGGGGGAGACTTGGATCAAGATTTTAGGAGCATTCATATGTGGTCTAAGAAGTGGGGTGCTCATGTTCTTATGGAAGGAATATGCGGCACACAAGTATTTCTGGTTAGGGGAGGTTGGGAGATTTAGGAGCGCAAGTGTTATGGTTTTCAAACATTAAAAGTACATTAATCCTATGATCCTCCCTTAAAACCTCTACTCAAGGTTTTGAATAACTACCTTTAATGTAATAGAAAACTGAGAGGGATGTAATAGGGTGACCAGAGTAGTAATTGGGCTTAATGAAAATTAACAAGTAAAAATCAAGGCCTCATGAGTCTATTTATAGGAAAATATGCGACCCTGGATGAATGGAGATTGTTTTCACAAGTGGGTTGTGTTTCAAATATGGGGCACAGGAGTGGCTAGATTCCGGATGGGTATCAGTGATTTTTCATAACTAGGGCTCCACTTTTAAGACCTAGCAAAAATAAATTCTTAATCCAACTTCAACACGGTGGCACATAGGTGTTTTCACACATGTACATTGGGCATCGCATTAGGGACTTAGCCAAATTTATTTCTTCATACTACGAGGGATGTGCCCCCACACCAATGCTTGGGCTTAGTGTTGGGATTCTGTCCGAGCCATTTGGTCCAGTTCCTTCGCTACCATCACTGAACCTCATGAAAAATAAAGAGTTGCATCGCGAAATTTTCAAGCATAGTTGATGATATTTTGTGGAGAAGTTCATGGAACACATTTCATGGTTTCTATAATGACAAAACAAATATTCAACAAAACGAAATTATCATTTATCCATCAAATTGATTAAACAATGAACAATTATTTCATTCAAAATAGGATATCATGTAGGCCAGTGGTAGGTGATCCACCATTGTCGCCCATTGGTTGTGGTTTCAATCCCCACGGCCTTTCTGGTCATAACGGGTTATCACCCATCCTACTAGTTTTCTTTATCCTAAAACAATAATTCTTATAACATTGCATGAAAATTGAGAAAAATAATTCAAAATAATCATTATATATTATAAAAACTAGTTATTTTTTTGATGTTATTGGTCAACTCATACATTTATTTTATCATATAGAATATGTAAAACACTATAATTACCTCAAAAATAAATGTATTTAAAAAACCATTAGTCAGTTGAAATTTTCATAATAAATTAAATCAAAATTTTGTTTCTAATAAAATTTCTTATGATAAAACATAAAATAATATTCCCATGATGATATCCACAACTCATAAGAAAAAAATATAAATCTACAAAGTTTCCTATATCATATTCGAATACCAACTGTAAGAAAATTGACTTAATAATTACATATTATTGTGTTTTTTAATTAGAAATCACATTATTAATATTAAAAGGTTATTTTTGGGTTATATTTTTATATAATTTGGAAGAAATATTATATTTTTTACCCATAAATTACAAGTGGAAATTTATACTCAGGATCCATTTTGTCACCAAACAAAAAAAATTCAAATAAAATATGATTTTTTGTCAGCATAAATCTTCACAATTTTTAAATTATCCAAAAAATTGTCCCAATTATTCGTCAAAACCTATAAAAACATTTTAAAAATGTGGTATGACTATATAAATCTCAATTATGGATATATAAATAATGAAATAAATACCTAACACATATACACTTATAAGAATTTTCTTTTATGATAATAATATTTTAGTTCAAAATAACCATTTTATCATCTAATAAATCACTATCTATGAAAAAATATATCTATAAAACATTTCATATATGAAATATTATTTATAAAATAATGTCATAAATATTTTATTGAAAACATGAAAATAAAATGAATTTGTTTCACAATGTTATACATTTCATACTAATATATGAAATAGTCATCATCATTAATGTTGGAGGAACCATCATAGATACTCTGGGAAGACATTCATGGTTAGCTTCCAATCATTTCCTTTGAGTAAACATCTTTTCTAATCAGGGATTAACCATCATAATTAATATTTTAATAACCATCTTGTTCAACTTCCAACCATTACATAATGCATTTTGAGTTATAACATAACAACACATTGTTGTTTTATCATAGAACCACCCATCATTGTATTATAATGTAACCAACTCTCACCATAAATTGTTCACAAGAATCATATCATTATCATAAAACATTAATAAAATAAATATATAAGTATTATTAAGGAAAATAACCTTTTAATTTAAAACTAACATATTTTTATGAAAAATTGTTCACATAAAAAGGAAAAAAATTCAATGAAAATAACCATGTAAACATGTAATGGATTTAATAAGATTACTTAGTCAATGTATTTGGAGCATTTTATAATTTTTTATAAGTTAAAAAAATTTCTTTTTTAAAATCAAAAAATCTAATGAAGAAGTTTAAAGGTTGAATTCATTAAAAAAGTCTGTTCCCTTAATTATATAAAACCATATAAATTATTTATCTTCATATATAATAAAATAATGTAAATTACTTACATTCATTATAACCATTACGATGTTCATTATTTCATTTATATCAATTATTACGATGTTTCAAAAAATTACTTAATCATTATGTTCTTGTCGGACATTTTAATGATATTCAACAAGTCCAAAATTAATTTTGTTTGTTGAATATGGTGATTTTTTTCATTATTACATCATATAAAGAAGACATATTTTTCATTTTTATACATCAATTATGTATTTAAATTTAACCACAATATGTGCTTATGAAAAATGAACTACTTTTAAATCATGTAGAAGGTAGGTCGTATATACGTATGAGTAACATTTTCAGTTTTCAATGATGATTATGGAAAAAGGTAAATATTATTATTTTCATTAAAAATTTATAATGATAATTGATATATGATATTACTTCACTAAATATACATATATACACCATCCAAGTTATTTGGTGATGGAAACACAATCACATCACTTTTTCGAGGTGATTTTCACACGTACTGGTGAACGATGATATCATTATTTTATGCATGGAAATGTAATAATGTAAATGATATATTATCATTTTAGAATGAAAAATAATTCATAAATATATTATATAAAAGTTAAATGCATCATTATTACCTATCTTGGGAGACATGGATGAAAATGAATTATATCAGTTTCAGAGGTGGTAGTCCGCCGTACTAACGAATGCGGAATTGTATTCCAATTTGACAGAAGATGAGATAGATAATGGTCATGCCACTAACATAATAATATATAAATATTTTTATGACAATTTATTTATTATTTTATCATCTTTTAATAAGGTTCTTTGTATTTGGAATATTATACAATATTGAAATGCTCTGTTATAGAGATACCTCTTCTACAGACAAACTCACATACATAACACCTTAAAACCACAATGGATGATGTTATATCACAAATAAAGACTCTAAAATGAGGTTAATGATTCTAGGAAGGTATTTGGATAGTTATGGTCTTGCCCAAATTTTTTTTTATTTGTGAATAAATGAGAATAATAGGTGACCTTTTATAAGATAGGGGAGGGGAACTCTTGAATCTTTACAAAATAATAAATTAATAAAAAATAATTATCAAATCTAAGTTGATAAAAAGTTATTTATTAAAAATATAAGACTTTTATATGTAAAAATTCTCCTATATAATAATAATTTGATATTTTTTTTGATACTCTTAGACTTATCAATTGGTTTTGATCATAATTTAACCCGTTTAACTCTTACCGGGAAAACATGATTTTTTTTATGTTTGACGGTTAATATATTAACTATAAATATAAAAAAGATTCATAAAAGCAATATGGATTAAACATTCATCCTTATAATAATAAATAGAAAAATTTTAAAATTTTATGGAATTTTAGGTCATTATATAAAAATAATATTTATTATAAAATACAAATAATGACAATTTTATGAACTATTAAATATTTCTAGTTTAACAATATCAATATAACACTTATAATTAGAATAAACTATATTATTATATCCAAAAAATGTAAAATTATTATATAATATTATTTTTCAATATTAATTATCAAATATTATATTTTTTTAATATTTTAATATCATTTATTTGTTTTTTCGAGTAATTGAATAATAACTCTATCGGTGGTGTGAAAGAATTTATGTTAATTATTTCTATACTAAAAATTAAAATTAAATTAACATGATTAATATAAAAAAATTACAATTCAAAATAATATTTTTATTTGAAGATGCCTTCTCGATTTTACCTTTATTAAAATTAAAATACTTATTAAAAAAAGATTACATCATGTTTGACTTTTTTTAATAAAATATTAGAAAAGGTAAAAGCTTATTCAAGCTGCTCAAAATGGTCATAATCATGACCATTTAATGATTATGGTTGAGATAAACTAATCCAATAATATTAATTAATATTTTGGTTCATTTGATGGTTATTAACATTATATTTTTATCCATGATTACTTGATTTATGCTTTACTATGTTAAATAAAATTATTAATGTAAATACTGATATTTATGAAAAATAAAAGGTAACTATTTAAAAAATTTGGACCCAATGATTAAAAATATTTAATAAATTTTTGAAATTCTATAATACAATATTTGAATAGTAGAATTTAGAAATAAACTAGAAAAAGGAAACAATTTTTTTCACAAAAAATGTTCTCTTTAAATATAATTTTTTTATAATAAAATCAATTATAAATATGATTCTAGTAAAAATTATATAATTTATAATAATATAAGAGAAATATTTTTCTATTTTAAACTATTTTAAAATAATATGTTACTTTACAAAAGGTTGAAACAGAAATATTTTTTTCAATAAAAATATTTATTTTTCACTATCGACTTGTAAAATCAATCATTTATCATAAAGATAAACATTTCTACATAATATAATTTTTGTAAGATAATATACAAAATTATATTTTTTTAAAAAAATAATGTTTATAGAAATTCAAAAAAAAATTGACTATAATATTTTATTATAGAAATAGTGATAACAATTTGTTTAAAGAAAATGTATAAAATTACATTATTACAAATTGTGTGATTATGTTTTAATAAAATTCCAATAAATTAATATTTATTTGGAATTTATATTTATTCCATAAATAATTTTTTTATATTCATACCTGTTAATTTATTTTCTTGGTTATAACAGTCACTTTTAAATAATATTTAGTTGTTCATTTATGCTCTGTGTGGCATATTTTATATGATATAGAACATATTGGTTATATTTAAAAAACTCATGATGTTACATAAATAATTGATATAAATAAATTGAAATATTAATAAAATATTTATATACTGAAACATATATATTAATATTTTTATGCCTTTATATATGTATTTATTAATATATGAACACACATTATATTTTTTAAATGAATTTAAAAAATATATATATAAATGTGGACACAACATTTAACAAAAAATATATAAATAAATAGATATATCAAAGAAATTGAGAAATTAAAAATATATAGAATTGGAAATTCCATATATCTATATAGGGGATGTCTTAAGTTAAAATCAAACCAAATGAAATATGTTCTCTAGCTATAATAAAAGGATGTAGGGGCCTCTAGTGCTCATGAAAGTGTGTGTGTGGGGAGTGATAATAGAGTGACAATTAAAGGGGGGTGGTTCCCCCTATGAATTTACATATTTTTTTTTGACTTTTATCAACACATTCATTAGCATTGATAAATACCCCTTTTATTAGCAGTTCTTTTAGCAATGATAAAATGGGTTTTTATCAGCGATGATATAAGGGACCCCTTTTTAATTGTTCTTAGAATAATAATGTATTTTTATAACTACAATAATCATTTATATATATATTTTAAAACACAAGTTTATTGTATTATATGCTTTTATGATAATTAAAAGAGTATATATTTCTAGAAAATAAAATTTAATTAAATTTTTTACATCACCCAAGGATGGTATTTAAAAATGCAAAAAACCGTTGATAATGATAGTTATTTATCAGTTTTTTTCACTGATAAATATGTATGGTTGAACAGACTTGTTTTTATAAAAGTGATCCAATATTTCATAGGAAGATGATTAATACTAATAATATATAATACTCATGAGTGTCCATAAGCTATATAAGCACGTGACAAAAATGGATATCCAAAAAAAATTACAACTAGAAAAAAATCCATATAAATATATAAAATTGTGTGCTTGATTGGATATACTCAACATCTTTTTAGCATTGGAAGAGTAATCCCAAAGGAATAAAATTTATTTATAATATTATAAAGGGTGAAAACCTTCCTAGCATTCCTTTTATGAACGCATAATGACTCGTACCTTTGATGTAGTTCCAAACCAAAATCATTACACTATATTTAATTGACCCATTTTCATCATATTTTAAAATAAATAATTAAAATAAAACTAAAATTTACCCCATATTCAACCTACATAACACTCGGAAGACACCTCTACTAGAAATTCTATTTTTATAATTATCAATTTACCTAATCCATCACATTGTATCTATAATATATCATGAAACTTATTATATTAATTGTATCTAGGTGGAGTGTTTTAGTTAGGGGGGGTATGTGAAGACATGGGAGAGTTTTAACATCCTGACCGAGGAACCCCACAATGTAGTCCCAAGCCTACACACTACGTGACCTCAAGAGTGCCTCCCCATATGCCAGAGGCTTCCAACTAGTGGTGAGGGTCTGGTTAATCATTCATTTGGAACCTATTCCATGAATTATTAGAGTAAAAAACTGGAAAAAAATAAACGAATGTGGAAGCATATATAACTAGAATAATAATCATGTCACATGATAACCAAACATGAAATACAATACTCAACTAAAAGGGAAAACATTCTATGTGAAGATATGTATCAAGTGTATATAATGAAACTGAAAGTGAAGACACTGAGACTCCCCATGTGGTTTCCGAACCATGTCATATCCCCTTATCCATAATCCATCCTAAATCAGTAATCCATCATAGGGACCATGTCCTTATCCTATACAGTAACAATATAATTTATTTGGGTACCGATCAGGCATCCCGAGTATGGTGTGAGTACAACTCATTAGGCCACCGCCAACAGTGCCTAAAACAATTTCATTCAAAATATAGTGCATGAAGTTTTATAATAAATAAGAAAAATACATAAATAACCATTTATTATGTTATAATTTATTCTTATCTAACTAAATTAACTTTAGGGTTCCCCAGGAGACTAATACCTAAATACTTTCTTCATATCATACCAGAGCTCAAAGTGTTCCCTATGTAATACCATATCATAATATATTCTTCTTTCCCGAGATTTAAGAATTAAAATTTTATTTGATTTCTGATTACCTGATTCAACTCATGATGAAGTTCGAATAATCTATTGTGAGACCTTTACTTGGTGTTCCATTATTTCCATTCTTTAATTTCACTTTTAAAAACCATATTTCAAAAGTTACCATATAAAATCACATAATCTGGAAAACCATGTTACCATGCTTACTCCAAAATAGAATTACCATTTTTCAATTCTATTACTCATACTTATAATGACAATGTTACTATGTATACTTTTCATTATAATTACAATGTTACCATTCACATACTTATAAGTATTATAACCTTATTACCAATTTTACTTCTAAAATTTTAATTACCATGTTCACATTCATTCACACATAAATATATCATAATTAATTATACAAATCAATCCCATTACTAACTCAAAAAATAGTTAAATATAAAAAATCATTTACTTAAATTACAAAATAACTAAATATTTCAATAATTATTTATTAATTAAATCTCTTTATTATTCAATGTCACAATTCATAACCCAATAATTTAATTTTCAAGAACTATTAATCCCATTCTCAAGCTCAAATCATCATAATTAATTCTATAATTAATTATCTTGATAATGATATGAGAGAAAAAAATAAATTCACAATTAATTATGTCAACCTAAGAAATTCTATATCACATACTTAATATGATTATTAATTATCTAGATTAAAGTCCCTAAATCCCATAATCAATTTCCTAAATTATTTATCTAATAGAGAATCCCCTTAGTATAGTGATTGATTACTCAACTAACCTTTCATTCAACAATCTTTTGATAAATCAAGTGGTCAACCAAGTTGAACTAATATAAGAAAAGAAACTCTAAAGGATTTAAAATTATACTATTTTTTATATACATATCAAACACAAGACTAAGGGAATTATATTTTAGACATCCTACCTCGATTTGTTGATGATCATTATTTTAATGGAAATCCCCAAAATCAAAGAAGCACAATGACATAGATACGAGTTCCGAATTTAAATCACTAAATCAAGACCAATAATATCAAGATCTAATCCACTAGATCTAGATCAAAAATCGTATATCTGGATCTCACCAAATAGGTTTTGATCTAAATAAGTAGAGGTTCTCTTCGAACTAAAGATCATTGAATGAGAGAGGATATGCATCTGGATAATATCCACTCACCGAGAGAAGAGAAAATCATCAAATTGGGATTTGGATCTTGAATAATAGAGTTTATATAGCCTTGGAACCCCTCGAAAATCTTTGGGATCACCCAAAATCAAAAATTCACATGAGAAGGTCGAATAAGAGGTTTTTTCGGGATTCAAGGGATTTAGAAAAAAAATTTATGGGTGAAATGAAAATGTATGCACAGTTTCCTGGGTAGGGGCACATGGTTAAGAAAAACTGTGCACCCACCATGCAGACCTCACTACCTTGGGTTACATGGATTCATGGGTCTGGGAATTCTGTTTCAAACCATTCACTAACCACGTGAACCTATATGCCTGAGTTCACATGGTTAGCTAGGATAGTTGCACAGTTTACCCTAACAGTGTTCCAATCATGTAGAGACCCATTTTCTCAAATTCTCTTAAAAACTCCTCTCAAACATAACCCATGTCATAACTCCTATCAATGGTATATAAATAAAAACAAAAATTACATGAAATTCCACCATAGATTACCCCAAAAAAGGTCGATATCATTCAATATTCCCACCTTATAACAGTTCATCCTCAAGCTCCACTTTGATACCTTTATACGATTACGAGAAAAAAAGATCAGGCCATTGAGCCTTAATATCTATTTTTTTACCATGATTTTTCTTGTACACTTCAATGTTACAATAACATACAAACTATCAGCACAGACTACACTTGCAATGATTTCTTAGTAAAATTTAATACATGCATCAGATACTTCTCAAAGGACACATCTATCTCAAGGTCAACCACATCCACATCGTTCACATGAGGAGGGTCAAGATTATACATCCATAGTTGTGTCACATTAAAGACATCATGCACTGTTATGCAAACCTATGGGAGAGGAAATTGGTACACTACTAGCCCAATTCTCTCCACTATCTCAATCGGTCCAACAAACGTGGGCACCAACTTGCCCTACGTTATTATCCTATGGTGACCCATATTAGGCGACACCCAAAGGAATAAATGATTACCCTTTGTAATCTCTAGGAGTGATCTTCATTTATCATCATACATAATCTATCTACTCTGAGCCATATCCAGGAATTTCTAAATCAACTTTACCTGCTCTGATGTCTCCTAAATGAGACTCAATCCCAACAAAACTAACTCGCCAACCTCCATCCATCATATTAGTAATATACATGGCCTACCAAAAAGAACATCGTATGGTGAGATATTTATAGTCCCTTGATAAATATTTTTATAGGAAAACTCAACTAAATACAATTGCATCTCATAAGTTCAACTGAAGTCTAGCATAGATGCTTGTACCATATCCTCGAGAACCTATATTATAAATTCCAACATCCCATGTGTCCTTGGGTGAAAAAACATAGTCTATAATACCCATATTCTAAGATATTTCTACAATATCTTCCAGACGCGTGATGTAAAATGTGAATCACGATCTGAAAATATAGTCTATGGAATTCCATGCAGATATACTATCTCCCAAAAGTACAGTTATCCAAAATGTTCTATTGTAATGGTTTCTCTTATAGGTAGGAAATTACCTACCTTTCTCAGTCAATATACAGTAACACAAATAAATTCATTCTTCATAAGAATTATCAGGAGACGCACCACAAAATCCATGGTCACAAAATCCCACTTGCATTATGCGATGGGAAATGTCTGTATCAAACTTCCATTTGATTGATTCTCCTCCATCACTAGTTTTTAGGTGAAGAATATTATCAAAAACCCGATTATCTATGTTTTTATTCTTGGACACCAAAACTATATTCATAGGTCATGGTGCATTTTGGGTACACTTGGAGGATCCACCCACTTTAAGTCATGAAATTTTGGTATCATCTGCCCTCACATGCTCTTAGGTCAAACAAATCGATTCCTCTCATAGATGATCCCATATTAATTTATCAACCAGTCTAAATATGTCTCTCCACATTTAAAAATTTCCATCATGGATAAAAATTCTAGATCTCATACCATCTAACCCAGATCAACCTCAAAAGTATAGACTCTCCCACAACTGAAACCAAACTCATATACTCCTGACACTCATGAACCTCTACATGCATTGTAGAGACACGAAGCTTGACATACATAGACATTACATTACTTTTGCGGAATAATTTGTACATAACAAAAGTAGACACACAAGGACCATAATAGTTTAGTGTCTTTGAAAAATCGGAATATAATCTTCTAATCGTGGTGAAAGATCTTAAACATCTCTCAAAAAGATCTTCCTTTTTTTTCTACCGAAAACCATTCTTTATATCCTGGGGAAAATACAACATAAATGGGTGAGTTAAAATTCTCAGTAAGGGTAAAAAAAAGAAATATCAATCACGTCATATACATAAGAACATAACTTTTGGAAATCTTAACCTGCAAAGGAGATCATAATATCATAACATGGGATAAATCATAGTAGTGAAATGTAATCTCAATAATCATAACATAAAACATGAAACATTGTGACATACACAAATAATCATTGAGAATCATTTCTTGTTAGTCAAGACTCATTGCCAATACTATATTAGTGGACAATGTCCACTTCTGAACCGAGTTCACTCCTCGTTTGAGTCCTGTTTCACTGAACCAGTTTAACTTTCTGTTCCAGCCATGTCTATCTCATGAGATATAAAATCTTTACCCAATGCAATGGAGGGAGATATAGGTCCCACCCATATCATAGTGATACAATTTTTATGTGTGCCACAAAATCATAAATCATACATAATTGCATAACCCATGTAATAAAAATGGGAATCGTGACATCATAAGGTGGTGGTCGAAAATAGATTACACCATGGCGTGGAGATGGTATTCCGTACGTACGCACGCACAATGATTTCATTTTCCGTAGGATGGATAGATGGTGAAATAGGGTTGTTTCATACTTATAATAACATATCATTATATGAGTGATACTGATTTTATTACTTCATAATGAAACAAATAAAGAATAATAAGTGGATGAAGAAATAAATTTGAAAGAATTGGTAACAGACATTACCTCTTCTTTGAAACTCCTCTTTGAGATCTCCTTTTAGGGCACTAAACATGGTCTTTGAAGAAGACCAGGACCTCTAGGATGTTTCTAGGGAAGTAGAGAGGAGAAGTTGTTAGGTTTTGGCCAAGATTGAAGGCTCAAAGTGGTGTGAGGAAGTGGGGGATAAAGTTTCCTTTTATAAGGGAGGAGAGGGGAACCTTTTGAATAACTAAAAATATTATTTTATTATAAAGTCAAATTCGGTTTTAAATAGCTCCAAATTGATTTATTTTGAAGCTAAGGTGGGGATGGGTCGCAATACTCTCATAAAATAGAATTTAGACAAGTTTAGGTTCCTATTTTAACCTTATCATTTAGATTTAACATTAAGTTAAATAATTTTACTTTTACCGTGTCTTTTTGTGTTCTTATACTATAAGGTTATTAAAATTACTATAAGCAGAAAAAAAACCCCAAGTTGTTTATTATTAATATATATAGCATTATATATGTAACATCCCAGGTAATTAAAGAATAAATAATTTTCATATTTATTAATATTAGAGAATTAAATATGAATTTTAATTAAAAGGGGTTGCTATGTTCGATAGCGTACCCGATACGCAACGATGAGTTTCTTTGAAACTTACGTAGCACACTAGTAATATAATAATATTATGTTAGTTAACAAGTAGCCGTTGTACTGGCGGGAATGAATAGAAATAACTAAAATATGAATAGATATGTTTTTAGATGTTTTTACATTTACCCAATAAAAGATAAAGGCTTAAAATACGGAAAGAGTTCAATTTTAGGCTTTTATACTCTAATTTTCACTAAAGGTTCACTTATCACCTTTTAATGGTGAACCGTCATTAAATATAGTTTTGATCACTCTTATACATTCTTTTGGACCAAATAAAACTTTTATTAAGAATCGGGACATCAAATTTTACATTGTGTAATTTTTGGTACCTTTCTGATGAAGTTCATTTTTTTTATGAATAGTGTAAAATGTTGTATTTTACATCAAAACTGCTTTTTAATCTGATTTATTTATACAATTAGATTATGTTTTGAATTGGTTTTAAAGTGAAATTAGAATATATTTTTACCATTTTATCCAATGGTGGTCATTGGAATCAATTTCTATTTGAAATTAGACTTAAACTGGTGTCAATCTTTTGATACTTATTGTTTTGTAAAAACACGCTATTTGCTCTGGCAGCGGGAATTAATTATTAAATTAATTAATGTGACTTATATGATTTGAATTTTGTAAAATGGACTTCATTTTTGAATTCGGAATATCAAATATAGCTTAGGGTGAATTTTTGGTAAATTTCTGAAAAACATCAATTTTTGATGAATAGTGAAACCACTAAGTGGTAATCAAGAAAACTGATTTTTCAGTTAAATGACAGTTTACCACTAATGTGTATTGAATTTTGAAAATCCGACATACATGGTTGTCATTAAGAAGTAAAATGTGGTTCAATAAGATTAAAATAATTTTTTGGTGAATAGTAACTTATTAAGTTTTTAATCGCGATTAGTGGTAATTAGTGTAGTTTAAGGTATAATTAATACTTTAACAATATGAAACGACCTAGACACATGTCCCAATCTCATTGGTTGTGTCATGGCCGACCAAGACAAGCCATGGCCTAACTTGGGGACCCCATGGATCCACTTTTGTTGGGAAATAACATAAATTACTTTTTATTTAATGTTAAAGTGAAAATGACACTAACATAAATTGTTTTACTAAAACAATTTTTAAGTGGGGTTATACAAGTCCAAATTTAGATTATAAATAGTCATTGGAAAGCTAAAAATATTTCCTATATCATAGTATTTGTTTTATAATTTTTAGAAATTAAATAAATTAAAGTATTTATGACATAATAATGATGCAGCGATGACATCATTATTTGGCGATTTAAATAAAACAGAAAGATAATGTAAAATCTAAAACCTACACATGGCCAAAACCAATTGGATGAGTGGATTGCTAAGCCTTATCACCTTATCCACGAATTCTATCAATGTGGGACCTTTTAAAACCGAAACACATTTTCAAATAATGTAATATTTCTTTACTTTCCAAAAGTGCCCCTCCTCTCCTCTTATAAAAGGCCCCCACCTCCACCTTATTTCACACACTCTTCAAGCCTTTGGCTCGGCCAACCCCTGCCCATTTGCTCTCTCCACATCCCTCTCCTCATCCTAGAGGATTCCCTTTGGGCAGAATCCTTTCAAAGGAAGCCTTTAGGCTCAAACCAAAAGAAGTTACACTTTTTAAGGTATTTCATTCTCTCATGTTCATTTGTTTTATTTTGCTTCTCCGACCCCCTAAACTCTTTTTATTTACTTCTTTTGTAACAACACCAGTATCTTCAATATACTAGGATGTTGTTATAAGATTTATTTGAGCTACACTCTCACAAAACTACATCAAATGGTTAAAGAACATACGGTTTCCGTGGATGGCGAAATTCTGCCTCCCGAAACGATGATTGTTCAATACTCATTTAACACCTTCAAAGGTGGCCATTATGATGTCACTATTTTTATATATGATATGTAATATGTTTAAGTTTAACTTATGCTTCTGTATTTTTCATTTGTGTCTTACCTTTATGGCTTCCATTATGGGTATACGCGATATCTTCATTTAAGGAAGTGCGGACTACCGCCCCCTCAAAGTGATGTGATTCGTTAATACCATATGTGGGATGTGTAAAGGATAAAGTTAATGATATTATACATGATGTTATACTGGAATTATAATATACCTATATATATCATTATCATTTATTTCCATTAAAGTATGAGATAGAAATGAAAGTAGCGTTCATGCGTACGTACGGACTACCGTCTCCATGAACTGTGCATTTCATTTCTTATCCCCAAATGTAATGTACTATTAAAAGTACATGTATATAATGGATATATAAAATTAATGATATATCTAAATGATGAATATAATTCTGGAATTAAAATATACATAAGTCTCATTTAGTTTTAATTCCGTTAATATGACAAAGAAATGAAAGTAGCGTTCATGCGTACGTACGGCTTACCGTCTCCATGAACGGTGCATTTCATTTCTTACCTCTAAATGATTATGTAATATTTTAAATACATGTATGTACTGGATATATATGAAATATATGATATCTACATCATGAATACCATTCTGGATATAATGAAACATTGACCAAATTAACAACATGTAAGTGTAAGAAGTCTATTTTTGACTTAAGAACCAAATACCGACAAAATGAACATTGTTAACTTAAATGATTACATGATGTTCATAACATGGTTTAAAAGGAATAATGAACTTGAAAAAGATTCATAAGCAAGTAGAGATTAATTCAAGTTTATTATTCAGGAGTTTAAAGAACGGTCGGGTCAAGTCAGATACGAGGTATGGGAACTTCTTAACCCAATTTCCATTCTTTGGGTTAATCTCCTACTTTCAAATTATGTCATTATATTATTATGTCGTATCTTGTATTTGTACTTTATTTATGTGTACTTATAGTGAATACACATAATGTATCTATTTTATTTTAAAAATTATCTTTGTATGGGACTTCGTCTCAATCTCCTTTCGTTGAGGCATATTTTATTTTATACACAACTTTCTTTTATACGGTGTATAAACCCCTTTGACTTTTACGTTTACTCAAAAGGAATCTTTTTATACGAAGCGTTTACTAAACGACAAAAGGGAATGTTTTTGTCGTACGTATGCGGCGACAACGACTTCTCCGCCGTCGTAACCGTTATTTGAGTTTTGGCTTCCTCTACAAGCCATACCTTTTTTTTAAAAGAAAAATAAATACCATGTTTTACTTTGGTATTGAAAATGGTTTTCATAATGTTTTTATTATATCAATGTGTTGTATTGATATCTCGTGATTGAAATGTGGAAATGTTATGTTTCCTTTATGCATGTTTTATGTGATATGATTATGTTATGGTTCTTGGGCATTATTATGAAGACGGGTGGTTCCGTGATAAACTAAGGGCGGGTGAGCCCGTTATAGCTCTCCAATGCATTGGGTAACGCGAAGGAGTGAAACGTTAAGGTTTCTCCGAAGAGATTTTAGGGAATATACTGTGATGGGTATTCCAAACGTAACCAAGAGGGTTACCCCCTATGTAAGAATGTTATGAATGCCTCAAGTTACCTTTACGTATTATGATTTATATGATTTATTCATGTTTTTATGAGGTATGTTAAAGTGCCTATGTTTTATGGGTAAAGTATGATTTCATTCTTATGTATATATGAACTCATGATTCCTTTCCATGTTTTTATAACCCATACTGAGTTTTTATGCTCATCCCAAGTTTTTGAAATGTTTTTCACAGGTCAAGGGAAAGGTACATGATAAGATGATAGGGTCAAGGATGTGTCAAAAAGAATCCATGTTTTATTTCAAATGTGTTTCCATTGATGGGAATGAAGAATACTATCTTTATGTAACCACTTTGTTTATATGTGGAATGTAACCCAAGATTTATGATCTAATTCTCTAAAACTCTAAACCCGAAAAGATCCTCAACGTGTAATCTTGTAATAACTCAAGATTAAGTAAGGTTTAAGGCTGGGGCCTTATAGTTGGTATCAAAGGTCGGTTTAGACAACTTTAGGAGTTAGAAAAGTGTTAAATTATAATATGATTTAAATGATATAGCATTTACAGATTACCATGTTGCTTCGCCTAAGATATTTCGGTGTTCAGAATGGTTTTCCGCAGAGGAAACAGGGAAGGAGTGCTAGGAAGGCATACAGAAGGAAATAACCTTCCGAATCAGCATCCAGAAATGGTCGGGATTGGAACTGAACAGTTTGTTGCAGTAATGGCGCAGTTGACTCAGGCGATAAATGGTGGTGGTATCCATGCACGAGATCAGCCAGAACAACCGCAGAGGAACATGTCAGTGGTGGAACATTTCATGAGGCAACATCCCCCATCATTCAGAGGATCATCTGACCCTGTGCTAGCTGAAGGGTGGATTAAAGCACTGGAGAAGATTTTTGATGTCATGGGGTGTTCAGACAATCAAAAGGTTAGTCTTGCTATTTACCGTTTGGAGGGTGAAGCAGATCAGTGGTGGTCTATGGTTAAAAATATCAGGGAAGCCGATTAGATTGATGCTCTTGACTGGGATGATTTCAAAGGTATGTTTCTTGAGAAGTATTTTCCTAAGGCTGTTCGACTTAGGATGGAAAAGCAATTCTTGGAATTGAGGCAAGAGGAAGACTCAGTGGCTGCCTATGAAGAAAAGTTCACTCGTTTGGCAAGGTATGCTCCAAATTTTATCCGGGACCTTGATAGTAAAATCAATCGTTTTTACTCAGGATTAAAGCCAAAGTATCGAAGGGCATTATCTTCTCGTGAGTTTAAAAGTTATGAAAAGCTTGTTCGATGTGCTGAGAAGGTGGAAATGGAGTTTGCCGATGACCAAGTGTCCTATAACAACCAGCAGAAGAAGAGACCGAGGTTGCAGGAGAATGGTAAGAATTCTTCAAAAAGGTCTGATGGTAAGATAACTAAGTTTCCAATTTGTGATAAATGTGGCAAAAGGCATGCTGGGGAATGTCTTTTGAATTCTGGGAAGTGCTACCGATGTGGTAAGATGGGACATAAGGCTCGTGATTGCACTGAAAAGGATCAAGGTGAAGGTAAGAATAAATTTGATTTACAGTTAGTGAAATGTTATAAGTGCAATGAGATGGGTCACTATGCAAACGAGTGTCCGACAAAGAGCTTGAGTGATGGGAAGCAGATTGACTACAAGCAGAAAGGGGTGGTGAAATCCTTTGCAACTACTTCAGCAGATGTTGGGCCATCGAATGACGTGGTGTCATCTCCAGGGAGCTCAGTATTTTTCGAAGATTGACTTGAGGTCGGGGTACCATCAGTTGAAAGTAAAAGAAGCAGACGACTGCGTTCCGTACTAGATATGGCCATTATGAATTTGTAGTTATGCCTTTGGGGTTAACCAATGCACCTGCTGTATTCATGGACCTTATGAAAAAAATTTCCATGAGTTCTTGGATAAGTTTGTGTTTGTGTTTTAAGGTTTGTGAAGACGTTATGTGTGCCTTGTGATTCACAGTTGAAGAATGAGTTGTTTTTTCATCCTGGCAGTACTAAGATGTATGGAGATCTGCGGGAGTATTACTGGTGGGATGGAATGAAAAGTGATATTGCTGATTTTACTATGAAGTGTTTGACTTGTTAGCAGGTTAAAGCAGAGCGGCAGTTACCGAAAGGGATGCTTCAGCCTTTACCAGTTCCAGAGTGGAAATGGGAGAATATATCCATGGACTTTGTTGTTGGATTACCAAAGACATCTTGAGGTAATAATGCAATCTGGGTTATTGTTGATCGCTTGACCAAATCTGCTCATTTCCTTGCTATACGAGATACTTTCTCTCTTGGTCAACTTTCCCGTTTGTATCTTAAAGAGATAGTCAGGTTACATGGAGTTCCTCTCTCCATTGTATCGGATCGTGATCCCAGGTTTACTTCTAACTTTTGGAAAGGCCTTCAGAAGTCGTTGGGTACTGAATTAAATTTTAGTACAGCTTTTCATCCTCAATCAGATGGGCAGTCAGAACGAACAATTCAGACATTGGAGGATATGCTACGAGCTTGTTCTATGGATTATCAGGGAAGTTGGGACCAACATCTTTCTTTGGTTGAGTTTTCATATAATAACAGTTTTCATTCCAGTATACAGATGGCACCATTTCAGGCATTATATGGGAAGCGGTGTCGAACTCCAGCTTTCTGGGATGAAGTGGGTGAAAGGAAGTTGATGGGACCAGAATTGGTAGAAGAGATGGCAGAAAAAGTTCAGCTGATTCAGAAACACATGAGAACAGCTCAGAGCAGGCAGAAGAGTTATGCGGATAACCGGAGGAAGGATCTATCTTTCGAGGTAGGTGATCATGTTTTTCTCAAGGTTTCTCCTTGGAAAAGTGTGATGAGATTTGGTAAGAAAGGAAAGTTGAGTCCAAGGTTTATTGGACCATACGAAGTTCTAGAGAGAGTTGGATCAGTTGCATACCGAGTGGGTTTACCTCCGAGTTTATCTCAGGTACACAATGTTTTTCACGTTTCGATGTTGAGAAAGTATATGCCAGATCCATCTCATGTTTTGAGTCCAGAGGTAGTTCAGCTGGAAGAAAACCTATCTTATGAGGAACAACCGGTCTAGATTCTTGACCACATGGAGCAAGTGTTACGGAATAAAGTGATTCACCAGGTAAAGTTTTTGTGGAAAAACCACATGATTGAAGAGGCAACGTGGGAATCTGAAAATGCTATGAGGGATAAATACCCCCCACTTATTTTGATAAGTGAATAAAATTGCGAGGACGCAATTCCCAAAAGGGGGGAAGGATGTAACATCCCAGGTAATTAAAGAATAAATAATTTTCATATTTATTAATATTAGAGAATTAAATATGAATTTTAATTAAAAGGGGTTGCTATGTTCGATAGCGTACCCGATACGCAACGATGAGTTTCTTTGAAACTTACGTAGCACACTAGTAATATAATAATATTATGTTAGTTAACAAGTAGCCGTTGTACTGGCGGGAATGAATAGAAATAACTAAAATATGAATAGATATGTTTTTAGATGTTTTTACATTTACCCAATAAAAGATAAAGGCTTAAAATACGGAAAGAGTTCAATTTTAGGCTTTTATACTCTAATTTTCACTAAAGGTTCACTTATCACCTTTTAATGGTGAACCGTCATTAAATATAGTTTTGATCACTCTTATACATTCTTTTGGACCAAATAAAACTTTTATTAAGAATCGGGACATCAAATTTTACATTGTGTAATTTTTGGTACCTTTCTGATGAAGTTCATTTTTTTTATGAATAGTGTAAAATGTTGTATTTTACATCAAAACTGCTTTTTAATCTGATTTATTTATACAATTAGATTATGTTTTGAATTGGTTTTAAAGTGAAATTAGAATATATTTTTACCATTTTATCCAATGGTGGTCATTGGAATCAATTTCTATTTGAAATTAGACTCAAACTGGTGTCAATCTTTTGATACTTATTGTTTTGTAAAAACACGCTATTTGCTCTGGCAGCGGGAATTAATTATTAAATTAATTAATGTGACTTATATGATTTGAATTTTGTAAAATGGACTTCATTTTTGAATTCGGAATATCAAATATAGCTTAGGGTGAATTTTTGGTAAATTTCTGAAAAACATCAATTTTTGATGAATAGTGAAACCACTAAGTGGTAATCAAGAAAACTGATTTTTCAGTTAAATGACAGTTTACCACTAATGTGTATTGAATTTTGAAAATCCGACATACATGGTTGTCATTAAGAAGTAAAATGTGGTTCAATAAGATTAAAATAATTTTTTGGTGAATAGTAACTTATTAAGTTTTTAATCGCGATTAGTGGTAATTAGTGTAGTTTAAGGTATAATTAATACTTTAACAATATGAAACGACCTAGACACATGTCCCAATCTCATTGGTTGTGTCATGGCCGACCAAGACAAGCCATGGCCTAACTTGGGGACCCCATGGATCCACTTTTGTTGGGAAATAACATAAATTACTTTTTATTTAATGTTAAAGTGAAAATGACACTAACATAAATTGTTTTACTAAAACAATTTTTAAGTGGGGTTATACAAGTCCAAATTTAGATTATAAATAGTCATTGGAAAGCTAAAAATATTTCCTATATCATAGTATTTGTTTTATAATTTTTAGAAATTAAATAAATTAAAGTATTTATGACATAATAATGATGCAGCGATGACATCATTATTTGGCGATTTAAATAAAACAGAAAGATAATGTAAAATCTAAAACCTACACATGGCCAAAACCAATTGGATGAGTGGATTGCTAAGACTTATCACCTTATCCACGAATTCTATCAATGTGGGACCTTTTAAAACCGAAACACATTTTCAAATAATGTAATATTTCTTTACTTTCCAAAAGTGCCCCTCCTCTCCTCTTATAAAAGGCCCCCACCTCCACCTTATTTCACACACTCTTCAAGCCTTTGGCTCGGCCAACCCCTGCCCATTTGCTCTCTCCACATCCCTCTCCTCATCCTAGAGGATTCCCTTTGGGCAGAATCCTTTCAAAGGAAGCCTTTAGGCTCAAACCAAAAGAAGTTACACTTTTTAAGGTATTTCATTCTCTCATGTTCATTTGTTTTATTTTGCTTCTCCGACCCCCTAAACTCTTTTTATTTACTTCTTTTGTAACAACACCAGTATCTTCAATATACTAGGATGTTGTTATAAGATTTATTTGAGCTACACTCTCACACAACTACATCAAATGGTTAAAGAACATACGGTTTCCGTGGATGGCGAAATTCTGCCTCCCGAAACGATGATTGTTCAATACTCATTTAACACCTTCAAAGGTGGCCATTATGATGTCACTATTTTTATATATGATATGTAATATGTTTAAGTTTAACTTATGCTTCTGTATTTTTCATTTGTGTCTTACCTTTATGGCTTCCATTATGGGTATACGCGATATCTTCATTTAAGGAAGTGCGGACTACCGCCCCCTCAAAGTGATGTGATTCGTTAATACCATATGTGGGATGTGTAAAGGATAAAGTTAATGATATTATACATGATGTTATACTGGAATTATAATATACCTATATATATCATTATCATTTATTTCCATTAAAGTATGAGATAGAAATGAAAGTAGCGTTCATGCGTACGTACGGACTACCGTCTCCATGAACTGTGCATTTCATTTCTTATCCCCAAATGTAATGTACTATTAAAAGTTCATGTATATAATGGATATATAAAATTAATGATATATCTAAATGATGAATATAATTCTGGAATTAAAATATACATAAGTCTCATTTAGTTTTAATTCCGTTAATATGACAAAGAAATGAAAGTAGCGTTCATGCGTACGTACGGCTTACCGTCTCCATGAACGGTGCATTTCATTTCTTACCTCTAAATGATTATGTAATATTTTAAATACATGTATGTACTGGATATATATGAAATATATGATATCTACATCATGAATACCATTCTGGATATAATGAAACATTGACCAAATTAACAACATGTAAGTGTAAGAAGTCTATTTTTGACTTAAGAACCAAATACCGACAAAATGAACATTGTTAACTTAAATGATTACATGATGTTCATAACATGGTTTAAAAGGAATAATGAACTTGAAAAAGATTCATAAGCAAGTAGAGATTAATTCAAGTTTATTATTCAGGAGTTTAAAGAACGGTCGGGTCAAGTCAGATACGAGGTATGGGAACTTCTTAACCCAATTTCCATTCTTTGGGTTAATCTCCTACTTTCAAATTATGTCATTATATTATTATGTCGTATCTTGTATTTGTACTTTATTTATGTGTACTTATAGTGAATACACATAATGTATCTATTTTATTTTAAAAATTATCTTTGTATGGGACTTCGTCTCAATCTCCTTTCGTTGAGGCATATTTTATTTTATACACAACTTTCTTTTATACGGTGTATAAACCCCTTTGACTTTTACGTTTACTCAAAAGGAATCTTTTTATACGAAGCGTTTACTAAACGACAAAAGGGAATGTTTTTGTCGTACGTATGCGGCGACAACGACTTCTCCGCCGTCGTAACCGTTATTTGAGTTTTGGCTTCCTCTACAAGCCATACCTTTTTTTTAAAAGAAAAATAAATACCATGTTTTACTTTGGTATTGAAAATGGTTTTCATAATGTTTTTATTATATCAATGTGTTGTATTGATATCTCGTGATTGAAATGTGGAAATGCTATGTTTCCTTTATGCATGTTTTATGTGATATGATTATGTTATGGTTCTTGGGCATTATTATGAAGACGGGTGGTTCCGTGATAAACTAAGGGCGGGTGAGCCCGTTATAGCTCTCCAATGCATTGGGTAACGCGAAGGAGTAAAACGTTAAGGTTTCTCCGAAGAGATTTTAGGGAATATACTGTGATGGGTATTCCAAACGTAACCAAGAGGGTTACCCCCTATGTAAGAATGTTATGAATGCCTCAAGTTACCTTTACGTATTATGATTTATATGATTTATTCATGTTTTTATGAGGTATGTTAAAGTGCCTATGTTTTATGGGTAAAGTATGATTTCATTCTTATGTATATATGAACTCATGATTCCTTTCCATGTTTTTATAACCCATACTGAGTTTTTATGCTCATCCCAAGTTTTTGAAATGTTTTTCACAGGTCAAGGGAAAGGTACATGATAAGATGATAGGGTCAAGGATGTGTCAAAAAGAATCCATGTTTTATTTCAAATGTGTTTCCATTGATGGGAATGAAGAATACTATCTTTATGTAACCACTTTGTTTATATGTGGAATGTAACCCAAGTTTTATGATCTAATTCTCTAAAACTCTAAACCCGAAAAGATCCTCAACGTGTAATCTTGTAATAACTCAAGATTAAGTAAGGTTTAAGGCTGGGGCCTTATAATATAAGTCATTTGGCTGAACATTAGATTTTTAAGAATAAAATAACAATTAATAATATAATATTTGTTTTAAAAACTATTTTATGTCAATTTTGACACTATTTACTAATTGATTTTTGTGAAAATCATAACAGAATGATTAGTTCGAATAACGATAATTAAATTAATAATAACATGTCATATTATCCTTGAATATTATTATAATTCATTAAAAGTCTCAAATTACATTTATTTGGGTATTTATAACATCAATTATGTCAATATTTCATTAATAAGATAATTATTGCATCATCTTTGTGTGATAAATAAATTAACTTATTTAAATTCTAAAAATTAAAAATAAAATATCATTATGTAGGAAAGACTTTTAGATTTCTAATGAATATTTATAGTCGAATCTATCTTATGTATAACCCTATATTAAAAATGATATACTTATTAAACATTGATTTTAACTATTTTAACCCTTCTTTAAATAAATTAATAATAAATGTCCTAATATAATCCAAGTGGGCCTAAATGGTCATATTTTATTCCTAAGGTTGTTTTTGGTCGAATTAAACTTATCCAATAGAATTAAGACATGTTTTAGGGTAATAATAATATCATATTTACCCTTAATTACCCTATTTACTTTAAACCGTGGTAAAAAAAAGTAATAAGTTACTATTCACCAAAAATCATTTTCATCTCATTGAACCAAATTTTAGTCCTTGATATTAACCGTGTCTCTCGGATTTTCGAAATTCTACTCACAGAAGCGGTAAAATTATGTTTTATGAAAAAATCAGTTTTTTTAACTACCACTTAGTTGTTTCACAATTCATCAAAAATGAAAGTTTCAAGAAAAATACAAAAAATTAGGCCTAATCTATATTTGATATTATGAATTAAAAAATGATGTTTATTTTACCAAATTCAAAACATATCAGTTACATTAACTAATTTAAAAATTAATTCCCGTCATCAAAACAAATAGCGTGTTTTTAAAAGATAATAACAATCAAAAGATTGACACTTGTTTATGTCTGGTTTAAATGTGAAATTACATCCAATGAACAAAATTGTATTAAATTGTAAAAATATATTCTAAATATAATTTAAAACCACTCAAATCAATAATTTATCACTATTAATTATTTCGATTAAAAAAGATGTTTTAATTAAAATTTAATAATTTTCACTATTCATCAGAATATGAAAGTTATCCGAAATGTACCAAAATTTCACCCTAAGATAATTTCGATATTCCAAATCCAAAAATGAAGTCCATTTTGAAAAATAAAATCTAAAAAATTTTAAAATGTGGTTATAACTATTCATAACGGCTGGTTTTAATAATATTTTAATTGCATATCGTTGTTTAGGGAAACTCTGTATTGCGTACTACACACGCTATCGAGGAAGGTCATGATTTCGTGTAATTCAAGGAAAGTCAAGGATGTGTGTTGTGCAGGCTCTTTTTGGTGTAGCATAAAACACAAGACATGAATGAAATTAAAAAAAATATTTTTCAAAAAATCTCTGGGTGTTACATTCTACCCCACTTAAAATGAATTTCGCCCTCTAAATTTGTCGGGGTTATAAATGGTTTACTACTCGAAAGTTTTTTTAATAGAAACCCACATCATAAAAATGAATACCAAAACCAAACTTTAAAAACAATGTATGAAACGTAATGGTTACCCAAATAAACTAATCACTGGGTTTCCACAAAGGTGAAAATATGGATATGGAAGAGAAATCTAACCATCATGTTCTGATGGAGAGTGGTAGAGAACATTGCTATGGAAAAGCCAGCAATCACAAAGCCATAAATTTGTGAAAATCTAAGGTACCATATGATTCATCAGATATAAGAGCACTAGGACAACATTTTTGGTTTTCAAGATCATTTCCCTAAAGTTGATGAAATTGGAATTAGAAGAAATAATTTCGTGATTTTGGTATAGTCTCACTGTTGGTTGTTCTTTGGACAATTTCAACTTTATCTCTTAAAGAAATGAAGTTGAATATTTAATTCATGATGTGTTAGCAGATCATGTGATAGAATGATGGGTCATTCCATCTGTCTCAAACAAAAGGATAAAAAAGTTATCAAAAAATACATTAGTCCATCTATAGTGAGATTAATCATATATGGTTCCTAAAATGGACTTAATCTTCATATATCATACTTATTAATATAATAAAACAAGTTTATACTAAAAAGGGACTTCCTGTCGGCTAGTGGTAAGAGATAAAGGCCAGTCGCACTTTGGTTGTGGGTTCGATTCGCACAGCCTTGTCCGACGCAATGGGCTGTCGCCCGTCCTGCAGGTTGTCCTTTTTCTAAAAATATATTACTATAACATCCCATCAATAATATCAAAAAAAAGTTCTATCCTAACTTATGTCCAACATAATACATTACAATCTTTAGGCTTATCCATAATATTGCAGTCCATTGTCATATTATAGTTAAAACAACTACCAGAGATTTCATATAACAAGCATGTTAATAACATCATTGATCCCCATATTTCATAAGATATTTCTTGTTGGTCACATTCCAAACGTTCGAAGGCCTTAATCATGTATTCTCTTGAAAAAATGAATACCCATTGAACCTTAGTGAAAACATGAGTGCTGTCAAAAGTTAACTCTTTCCACATACCAAAACCCCAAAATTCAATATACTCAAACCATGATATAACTATTTCCTTATAGCAGTCATGAGCTCATGAATACTATCAAATATTTAATTTTCTCCTTATCCCTTCATTATGCGCATATCATCTACTTTCCAAAAATATCTGAATAACCTTTCATGGTTACTGGTACCATTCATCATACAGTTTCAAAACATAAGGAAGCAAAACAATGTAACAATCCTTAGATGTCTCTTTATTCCATTGTAACATGATATTTCTTATACAACATTACACTTGATAAACATGGAATCATTCCACTACCTTCTTAAACCATTGATCGAGCTTCAAAAATTATTTCAACTCACATATCATTAGTAGTCTCTTCATCATCAACAACATAAATACTACCCATACGACCATACTGATTCTATTCATGAGACTTTCCCTTAGGGAATTGGTTTTCATAATGCCCGTACATTCCACATTTAAAACATTTTACCATTATTTATGTCTTAGAAATACCATTATCCTCATCCCTGGTGTTAACTGAACCTTTTATTTTGCACTTACTGGCTTTGTGTCTTTCTTTTCCACACCCAAAGAATCTTCCAATTCCATTGAAACATTCTCCATGATTCCTCTTCCCACATGATTTACATGAGGGAAATTGAACTTTCTTTCCTCTATGATCATCATGAAACTCCATATTTATCTTATTAGCTGAGACAGGAAACTTACCAAACTTGATATTATTGATCATATTATGAGATTTCTGATTAGGCATATTAAATATGTTTGGACTTCCAAATCCCGTTTCATTTGGTTTCTCATGAAGACTATCATTCCATTGTCTGTCATATACTCCATTATCATGAATCTTCCTGTTTCCATACATTTTCGAAAACCCAAAAAGAATAGTGTGAGAGGTAAAAATCATGATAGGGAAAAAACATAATAAAGGGGTTGTACCTTCAATATCTAATATCTTAGGTTTAATTCTAATATCGTTAGCATAATTCTAGGACTATAATCTATACATATACTTAACCTTAGGGAAATCCCTAGACATACCTTAGAAATATCTCTAGGGATCTCACTAAACTTCACGCATCCTAGTTTCCAAAGGTTGACTAAACCTTTCCTCTGATACCAACTATAGCGACACGGTGCTTGACGTACATAGACATTACATTACTTTTGCAGAATACATTGAACATAACAAAAACAAACACACAAGGACCGTAATAGTTTAGTGTCTTTGGAAACTCAGAATATAATCTTCTAATCGTGGTGAATGATCTTCAACATCTCCCAAAATGATCTTCCTTTTTTTTTCTACCTAAAACCATTATTTATATCCTGGGGAAAATAAAACATAAAAGCGTGAGCTCAAATGCTCAGTAAGGGTAAACAAAAGAAATATCAATCACATCATATACATAAGAAGATAACTTTTGGAAATATTAACCTACAAAAGAAATCATAATTTCATAACATGGGATAAATCATAGTAGTGAAATGTAATCCCAATAATGAAAAATTAAAACATGAAACTTTGTGGCATACACACATAAACATAGAGAATCATTTCTCATTAGTCAAGACTCAATGCCCAGACTATCTTAGTGGACAAAGTCCATTTCTGAACCGAGTTCATTCCTCGTTTCAGTCCTATTTCACTGAACCGGTTTAACCTGCCATTCTAGCCAGGTCTATCTCATGAGATATAAAATCTTTACACAATGCATTGGAGGGAGATATAGGTCCCACCCAACTCATAATAATACCATTCTTATGTGTGCCCCAAAATCATAAACCATACATCATCGCATAACCCATGTAATAAAAATGGGATTCTCAAACATCATGAAATCATAAAACAATTCATATAAGATAAAGGAATTCATACAAATAATTCCATCACAATATAATCAAATCAATTTAATAATAGGGACAGAAACAGAACCCTTTATTATCCTAGATGGAAAATAACTTTGATAAAATACTTGAACTCCATTCTTGAGGAAAATATCCTTTCTACGTCAAAAACACTTTTCCTTTCATAACATGTCATAAAATTCTAAACTAAAAGAATTTGATTTAAAATAAACTTGAAAACTTGTAAAGGAAGCTTCTTGGAAATAATGTTTTAAAAATCCATTCATGCTCTATAAGTTAAAAAAACATTCTTCTCGTACTTTTGTCGGAAAAGTCAAAAAGTACCTAATATGAAAAACGACAAAAGATTCCATTCATATCTTTTACTAAAAACTCACCGAAGGGTAAAATTGGATTTAAACAATTGTATTTGGATGGAAATAATATTACATATTGATGAAACATGTATGTGGATGATAAAATACACCCCAGTAAATACCGAAGTATAAACAATCTCGAATAAAAATGAGATTGTGATATTTTCCCTTATATTAGGTCTGATATGCTTCGTACGTATACGAACCTCCTGTATAATGATTTAAATAATGTCATTGACTTATTACAAAATCATATTCATTGTTATGATATCACTTATGACTTTATATTAACCGTTCTTTTGTAAATTCCATGTTAAAGAGCATTTTGGGTAAAATCGTTTCATTTGTCGTTCGTGTTTTGACTTGTAATTATTCATATGATTTCATAGATCAAGATCAATTAATTCCATAATATAAAACATGATTTATATATAATATATATTTAGAATATACATATATATAATAGATCAGTAAATGTAAAGAAATACACCGTTCATGGAGACGGTAGGCCATACGTACGCATGAACGCTGTTTTCGTTTCCTTATTGAGTTGAATGGAATTAAGTAGATGAAATACATATATATACACATAAATCCAGTATCATTATTATGCCATATATTTCATGATTACTTATTATATATACTTTATAATCATTCATGAATGGTTAACGTGGAGGCTGAATCTCATCGCGTCGTGGAGACGGTAGTCTGTACGTACGCACGAGTGATGATATCGTTCTCATGATCGTGGAATTGTATTGGAGTGTATGTATACTATTTAAGAATAAATATCACTTTAAAATAATCATATATATTCATTCTTTACACCATTATACCCATCCAAGTATGGTGTTGGTGGAAAATAGATTACACCACGACATGGAGACGGTATTCCGTACGTATGCACGCGCGGTGATTTCATTTTCCGTAGGATGGATAGATGGTGAAATAGGATTGTTTCATAATTATAATAACAAATCAGTATATGAGTGATAATTATGTTATTACTTCATAATGAAACAACTAAAGAAGAATAAGTGGAAGAAGAAATAATGTTGAAAGAATTTGTAACGAACATTACCTCTTCTTTGAAACGTCTCTTTGAGATCTCTTTTTAGGGCACTAAAATTAGTCTTTGAAGAAGACCAGGACCTCTAAGATGTTTATAAGGAAGTGGTGAGGATAAATTTCTAGGGTTTGGCCGAGCGTGAAGTCACAAAGTGGTGTGAGGAAGAGGGGGAGGGGGTTCCCTTTTATGAGGGAGGATAGGGGCACCTTTGGAATAACTAAAAATATTATTTTATTATAAAGTCAAATTCGGTTTTAAATAGCTTCAAATTGATTAATTTAGAAGCTAAGGTGGGTATGGGTCGAAATACTATAATACAATAGAATTTGGACAAGTTTAGGTTCCTATTTTAACCTTATCATTTAGATTTAACATTAAGTTAAATAATTTAACTTTTACCGTGTCTTTTTGTGTTCTTATACTATAAGGTTAATAAACAAACTATAAGCAGACAAACGAACCCCAAGTTGTTTATTATTAACATATATAACCTTTTATAAGTCATTTTTTCGATCCTTAGATTTTTATGAATAAAATAACAATTAATAATATAATATTTTTTTAAAAAACTATTTTATGTCAATTTCGACACTATTTAGTAATTGATTTTTTTGAAACTCATAACAGAATGATTAGTTCTCAAAAAGTTAATTAAATCAATACTAACACGTCATATTAACCTATAAAATTCTTGTAATTCATAAAAAGTCTCAAATTACATTTATTTGGGTATTTATAATATCAATTATGTCAATATTTCATTTATAAGATAATTACTGCATCATCTTTGTGTCATAAATAAATTAACTTATTTAAATTCTAAAAATTACAAATAAAATATCATTATGTATGAAATATTTATAGATTTATAATGAATATTTTTAGTTGAATTTATCTTATGTATAATCTTATATTAAAAATGATATACTTATTAAACATTGATTTTAACTATTTTAACCCTTCTTGAAATAAATTAATAATAAATGTCCTAATCTAATCCATGTGGGCCTTAATGGTCATATTTTATTCCTAAGGTTGTTTTTGGTATAATTAAACTTATCCAATAGAATTAGGACATATGTTAGGGTAATAATAATATCATATTTACCCTTAATTACGCTATTTACTTTTAACCGGGGTAAAAAAAAGTAAAAATTTACTATTCACCAAAAATTATTTTCATCTCATTGAACCAAATTTTAGTCCTTGATATTAACCATGTCTCTCAGATTTTTGAAATTCTACTCATAGAAGCGGTAAAATTAAGTTTTATGAAAAATTCAGTTTTTTTAACTACCACTTAGTGGTTTCACTATTCCTCAAAAATGATAGTTTCCAGAAAAATACCAAAAATTAGGCCTAAGCTATATTTGATATTATGAATTCAAAAATGATGTTTATTTTACCAAATTAAAAACATATCAGTTACATTAAATAATTTAAAAATTAATTTGTGTCGTCAAAACAAATAGCGTGTTTTTAAATGATAATAACTATCAAAAGATTGACACTTGTTTATATCTGGTTTAAATGTGAAATTAAATCCAATGAACAACATTGTATTAAATTGTAAAAATATATTCTAAATATACTTTAAATACACTAAAATAAATAATTTATCACTATTAATTATTTCGATTAAAAAAGTTGTTTTTAATTAAAATTTAGTAATTTTCACTATTCATCAGAATATGAAAGTTATCTGAAAAGTACCAAAATTTCACCCTAAGCTAATTTCGATATTCCAAATCCAAAAATGATGTCCATTTTGAAAAATAAAATTTACAAAATTTCAAAAAGTGGTTATTACTATTCATAACGGCTAGTTTTAATAATATTTGAATAGCATATCATTGTTTAGTGAAACTCGGTATGGCGTACTACACACACAATCGAGGAAGGTCGAGATTTCATGTAATTCAAGGAAATTCATGGATGCGTGTTCTGAAAGCTCCTTTTGGTGTAGCATACAACACAAGACATTAATGAAATTAAAAAGAATATTTTTCATAAAATTTCGGGGTGTTACATGCATTCCAGCCATTATGGTCATCATCTTCCAATATTCATTAGACTCAAGAACCATCATAGTCTATGTTTTCTTCTCAAGGAATTATCCACATCGTTTCCTTTCATGAGTGTATATGCCAGCTCGAAACCAATATAAATCATATACTCAACCAATATATTCTACTGAAGATTCAAGACCCATTGTGAAAATATATACATCAAGATCATGTGACCTTTATAAACTGTAAAAATTTCTCCCAAAATATATTGCCCCCAAAAAAATAAGAGCATAAACCACTACTACTAAATCGAGGTCGCACGTTGAGTAATTACATTCATGAGGCCTCAACTAACAAGACCCATACACCACAACCTGATTTCCCTAGATCAGCACAACTCCATGTGTGATCCCAGAAGTGTCACAATAAACCGTATAATCCAAACATGACATATGTAGGATCAAAATTTTTCTGATGTTAAATGCTTCTGTAACTCCCAAAAATCCATCTCACAGGAAAATAACCATTCAAATTGTATTCCATTTTTGGTCAACCCTGAATGTGGTGCTTCCAAGTGGGAAAAGTCTTAGATGAATCTTCTATAATATACAGCTAATCCCAAAAATCTTCAGATATCAAAAAAATTATTTGGATTTTCCAAAGAAACCGCTTCTTGTACCTTCTCTTGGTCTACTGACACACCATTTTCCAAGATGATGTTCCCAATTAGTATACCTAGTCAATCCAAAACTAAAACATAGATAACATGGAATGAAGTCGATTCTCTCTTACTGTATGTACGGTGATGTTAAGAGGTTTGGCATGATTTTCCTGTGAATTGGATTATGCCAATATGTCATCCACAAAAACCACTAATATATGATATAGATATGGATGAAGGATCATATTCATCCAATCCATAAACACTGCTGGTGAATTTTTCAACTCAAATAGAATTATGAAAAACTTGTAAAGGATATACCTTCTCTTAAAAGCAGTCCTTAATAAATCAAAAGTCCAAACTATCAAATGTTGATACCTTGATCTCAGGTCAATCAATGAGAACACAGAAGCTCCATTCAACTGGTCGAATTTATCACCAATATGTGGAAAAGGGTGTCACCTCTTCACATTCATTTTTTCAAATATTGTAAATCAAAACATATGTGTAAAGTCCTATTAAACTTCTTTGTGAACAAAATTGGTGATCCCCATTCAGACGTACATGGATGGATAACTACCCTATCCTATAACTCCTCCAACTGATTCTTATGTTCTTGAAGCTTATTCAGTAACCTTCTGTATGGTGGAATAAATATTTTTTATGCCCCCAACATCAGCTCATTAGTGAAATCCACATCACTCTCAGGTGGTAGCCCTAAGAAGTCTTCAAGAAAGACATCTTGAAATAGTTACACTACTGGTCAAAGAAAATATTTTCCAATAACCTTATCATCCAACAATATACTAGAAAATTGAGAAATGAGCTCCCCCAGTTGATGAGTAATTGAACCTACTCAGCCTACCTGACTATTCCACTCTCCATGAAGAATATACCGTGTGCCCATAAAATACACAAAGGCCACTCTCCTATAAAAATATTGACATGGTATTAGTTGGTGACAAGTTATTCTATAACTATAATCAGGTTAAATACCATCATATTTAGAACATAGAGATCCCATAGAAAACAATATTCCCTGATCTCCAGTGAACATCCCTTGCATAGATAAATATCTCTAGATTGCTCTCCCAATGATGTATCTATAATCGTTACCCTGCTCACAAACTCCACCATTAGACTCAAAGATTTAAGAGATTTTGTAGGTATAATGGAATGATTAGGGAAAATATAAAACAAGGAAATAGCTAAATTAGAAGATATTAAAATAATATATCTAACAATAAATGGTCCTTCATATGTATCCACAAGTTTATATTGTCCTCCAGGTATCTATACTTCCCCACTTCTCTATGATGTCGTCTAAATCCTCATAGTAGAACCACTCAACTGCTTCATGTAATCCTTCCCAAAATTACTAGGTCCAATACCTCTATCGCCTCGTCCAGTAGAACTCCAATTACAATCCTAATATGGTGTAGACGATCCTCTTCCCATACTATAACTGTGCCCAACTACTAATTCAATACAAGCATATCACTACGACCTGAAAACTTCTATATATTACCTATATTTCAGTAATATCAACACTCTAAGGGTGGCCAGGAACAGTGTTGATGATAGTGTTCCATCCTTCCCTGATGATGAAAGATCACCATAATAAGGTCATGTCCAACCAACCCTTCTATATGTGTACTCTGATTCCCACTTACTTGGCTAAAGTTGTCATAACGTTTCTTCCTACTCTTCGAAGTCCCATCTCTTAATCGTCAAGGAAAAACAACCAATAAAGCACTGAAAGCCTCTCCTAGGATCCCTTAAACATTACTTTCCCGATACACTACATTTGTAAAATTCATAATCCTGAAGATATTCATGTGGGACATAATCTCACACTTATGTCCATTCTAAAAATGTTTCATCATAGCTGCCTCATCTCTTGCTAATGTTGGAGAAACATATTTATGATCTACGTAGCATCCATTATAGTCCATCGTCAACATGAACCCTTGTCTCAGATTCATGAAATCAAAATCCTTCTCTTATCTCTGATTATCTGGAAAAAAGTTCTCCTAGATCCTCTTTAACATGTCCTTACATAACATAGTGTTACTGTGTCCAGTTCATGCATGAATGTTCCAGTAGCACTTCACTAATCCCATAGAATGTAATCATACAACATAACCATCCTCTCAGCCATTGTCTCCAAATGTTAAAATACTTTCTCTATGGACTCAACCCATAATTCATCTACCTTAGTTTCACACACTCTAGTAAAAGTATGAGTGTGTTGTAATAGAAAATACCTTTTTAACTTAGATATTCTTTCCCAAACTCACCATATTTATCATTCCATGACATATATGAAGCAGGAAATGTTCTTTTGAAACACTTCCCCTTCATATTTCGGTGGCCTGATCGGTTCCTCATGTTCCCTACTAGAAAATCATACCTTGGCACTTCCCTCAGTCATCTACTCAACAAACATTGTTGAGGAAAACACTCTACAATTCCTAGAACATGTATTAGGTTAATAACAGAACCATATAAAATTTAAATAATAGGAATAATCAAAACATGTATTCCCCCCAACCTCACCACACAGTCAAAACCGAGGCGCTATCACTACACTTAACCATATTTTTCTTAGGATTTGGTTAACAAGGGTAAACACAATATCATAATCATGTTTCTCATTTACACACACAATTATTTTCATTCGGAAGCAGTTTTTTTACAAGCATTTTCAATTCATTTTATTTACTATTTTTCATTTTAATCTCACAAACAAGGTAAAATGTTCATGTTTAACAACTTACTAATAACTTCTTTTCCAGTGCATTCCTAAGATGATGAATGTCAAAAAAATAATCTTGTGTGCCTAGAATGATGCAGGAAAACAATACTCTCATTCCATTACTGGACACAAATTAATATTCAACAATTTTGATAAATAATAATAACATCACACAACATGTGCATCGGCCAAGGTAAAAGAGTATTCAAATGTAACAACAAACATAAATAACGACAGTACCACCCGGAGTACCTGAGTTTTACCATGTACATGGGTCTGTAACTCCCATCCATGAACTAATTACCAATATCCTAATCTTCCTAGCCTCATGTATAAATTTCCCAAAAAAATAAAAAAATAGGAGATAAAATCGGTGCTTTGATACCACTTGTACAACCTAACTGGGAAACCACGCCACGGTGTTCCGAGCAGATTTAGTACATGACCTCAAGCACGCCTCACCATATTCTAGAGATTTCCAACTATCAATGAGGGTATGTAATGTTATTAATGGGGATACTATAAACTAATTTATCATATTAAAACACCATTAAAAATTAATAATCAAACATGATATCATATAAAACCAAAACAATACTCATGTCACAAGATATCTAAACAGAAAATACAATACTCATCTGAAAGGGAACACATGTAATGCTAAGATAAGTGTCAAGTGCCTACAATGAAATTGAATTTATAAACACTAAGACTCCTCAAGAAGGTTCCAAACCATGTTTTTTACCCTAATCCAAGCTCAATCAAAAATCATAAATCCATCCGAGATCCCTTTCATATATTTTGTCCTACAACAGTATAATCTATTTGTGTACAGATCAGGCAGCCCGAGTAGGGGGTGAGTATAGCTTAGTAGGCCACCACAAATGGTGTCTAAAAGTATTCTAGTCAAAATATATTGTATGAAGTTATTTGTGAATTAATCACAATACATAAATAACTAGTTATTACATTATCATTTATTCTTGTCTAACTACATAACTCCACAGTTCCCATGGAGTCCCATACACCCATACTAGTTTTGTCTCATGATAGAGACCTAATTGGTCCATATATAAAATCATTACATAATAAATGATTCATTTAAGAGATTTATGTATTAATAGGTGTTATGATATCTTAGTAACTGATTCATCTAATTTCAGAGTTTGGATAATCCCTTGTGGGGACAATACTCAGTGTGCCATTTTTTCCATTCATTATTGTCACTTTTAAAATCATCATTTTCAAAGTTACCCATATAAAATAAAAAATTTAAGATAAAAAAGATACCATATATACTATACAATATAATTAACATGTTCCCATTCTCTTAATCTTAAGTTTAATAAACATGTTACCATGAAATAATATAATAAGAATGACCATGTTCACATCAATTACTGATATGTTTGATGACCATGGTACTTTTTGTAATTTTCAATTATTAATTACCATGTTGTCTTTCATTATAACATAAGTACTTCATTATTAATTATCCTAATCAATCCCATTAATAATTCAACAATTATTTGAATAAAAAAATCCATTAGTTATATCAACAATTAAATAAACATTTCAATAATAATTATTTAATTCAATCAACCAATTAATCAATATCACAATTAATATTCCAATAATTAATTTTTTAAAAATTAAATACCCCATAATATGTATCAACTCATCATAATTAATTTTACAATTAATTTTTTAGAACAAAATATCCAAGAACATAATGACTTCACAACTAATTATCTCAACTTAACAAATTCGATATATCTTACTTAATAAATTCATTAATTATCTAGATTAAATTAACTAAATATCATAATCAATTAACCAAATTATGTATTAAATAAGGAAGACCCTTAGCCTCATGATTAATTCCCCAAATAATCTTTTAATTATAAAATTACTTAATAAATCAGTTGGTCGATGTAATTATCCCAATTTAAGAAAATCAATTGTTAAAGGATGAAAATTTATATAATTTTGTTTATATGTATAAAATCCATGAATATTTAAATTATATTTTAGACAAACTACCTCAATTTTTGGATAAACTCTTACTGAACGGAAATCCCCAAAACTCGAGCAGCATAATGACATAGGTAAGTCTTCAATATCTAAATTACTAAATCCAGATAATGATTATCATGATCCATCAACAATATCTAGATATACAATATTAGATATTGATCTCAACAAATAGATTAAGATATAAAGAAATTGAGGATATATTCCACCAAAATATCAATGAAAGAGAGAGGAAATGCATCAGGATGTGATCCAATTACCATGAGAAGATTGAATCATTGATTTGGGATTTAGATCTTGAAGTATAGAGGAAATACACCCTTAAAACCCCTCTACAAGTATCTGGGATCACCCAAAACCATACAGTCCTTATAAAAGGTTAAATATTAGGTTTTTAAGGGGTTTAAGTTATTTTAAAACTAAATTTCGTGTGAAATGAAAATGCACACATAATTTCCTAGGTAGGGGTATGTGGTTATGAAAAACCATGCACCATCCATGGGGAACTCACTCTCTAGGTTTTTAATTTTTATTTGGATTATGGTAATGGATTTTATAACTATGTGCCTACCATGGAAACTGCTCCTCCTGGGTTCACACAGTTATCTTGGTTGGGTGCACGGTTTACCCAAACCGTGTCCCAACCATGCTCATTCCCATTTTCTCAAATACTCTAGAAAACTCCACCCATAAACCCCAAATTCATAACTATAATCAAATGTACTTAAATAAAAAACATTACCTGAAAACATGCCTATGAAAACACAAAATAAATTCAGTATATTAATGGCTGTTATCATATATGGAGAATCACGAAAAGTATTGTAGAATTATAAAATACTCAGTGGTCTAGTAATGGGTACCTGATGGATGAAAGAAACGTGAATAGACTTATTCAACCCCATTGGGTACTCAGTGGACCTATAATAGGCACAAATTATGTTGTATAATTTTCCAAAAAATATTAAGGGAAAATAATTTTTTTACCCAAAAACATCAACCGTTAATTCAGAACACACATATTAATTTCATTAATTTTCCTTAAATAATATACCTTAATATATTTATCTTACACATATTTATCTACCATAACACTAGGACTCAATATATATCTATATATTCAATTTTTTTTATGGAGATCAATTTTTCTCTAACATAAGTTGACTTCCCCTTTTCAAATAATTGTTTTTTGGTTTACATTGGTTCTATAAATCCCTAAACATCTATTTTGTTCTAGGGTTTATATTTATGATCCTACATTCCATATTATTTCACATAGTTATAGGAATAGGTTATAATAATATTTATAATGGTAATACTACTTTTAAAATATTTTTATTTTTTTTCTAAATAACGAAGTCACTTAAAACTTTTTTTTATTTAACCTTTGTATGTTGAATCCATCAGGGGAGGCATACTTATCCTTTTGGGGATAAGGATTCCCTATTTGGTGGGTGATCCTATTTTCATTATTTTATAGTATCATTGTATAACTATTTTAGGTTTGTGGGACATGTTATTGGATATTTAAATTTTTTTTTTCATCAACACACTTTAATAAATATTTTATTTTACTTAAACATTAAGATAAATGGGTTATCCCCTATGTTTTGAGAAATACCAATTAATTGGTTTATATTCTTTGGATTCACCCATGTATGTTAGAGATGAGTAGTGAATGTTATGACCCACTTTTAATGTATTCTATTTTATTATACCATGTTTATGATTTTTTGAATTATAAATTCTTTATTATGGTATAAATGGTTGTCACTTTAGAAAAATTAATCTTAATACATCCCAATGACTTTGGTGTTACATTCTTTAGTATTAAAGTATGTGGAAATTAATATTCCTTTTTAGCAATAATATACAATTATTTCGAAAATAAATAGGGAAAATGACAAATGTAAACATGATTATGCCCATTAATGAAAAATTAAATGCCTCATAATAAAATTTTAGGGATACCTTTATTTATTTTCAATTTACATTTTCCTTTATAAATATAAATGTAAAATTTTACATGGTTATTTTTTAGTTGATACTTTGGTGTATATTTTCTAGAATATTATTTTGATAATTCCATGCTTTTTATTTATGTAATTATTCTAATAGGAATGTAGTGTTTTGATAATAATTTTTAATAATGCATATATATAATCTCGTTTTTTATGAATTACATAAGAAGGTTTAATCTGTTGTTTTTTAGGTCCCGAGAAAGGATATATGTGATTGATACAAATGAGAATCATGTTCATATATATGAAATATTCTTCCGTAAGATAAGTGTTGAATCATATCAATGAGGTACTATATATAAGATTATATTTATAAGTGTATATACATGTAACTTCTTATGAAATGTGGGGAAAATTAGGTATGGATAATTTACAAACAATATATCCCTATGAGGGGATAGGTGAATTCCCATTTCTGTGTGATTTTAATAGAGATAATCCATATATATATATATATATGTATTTGTTTTGTCTCCTATAGAGGATGGATTCAGTGATATATTTAAGATTGAGAGGGTCTTTATGGTGGACTGATACCCTATTGGTATTCTGAGAATATCTCAATGTAGGTTAGGGTAATCCATATGAAAATATTAAAAGGATCATAAGAAAATTCTAGATATTTATTTAATTGTCTATAGATTAATGATTAGTTTTTGTTAATATAATTCCATTTGTTAAACTATTATGAAATTTTTTACATATCTACTTTAGTATCATTCAATGTATAGATAACATTTAAAAAAATGGTTTAATATGGGTGGTAAATTACAATTGGTATGATCATTTATACCCAACACATGTTTCTATGTGATATGTATGGACCACATTTTGTGAGACTAGATAAAGGAAAAGAATCTACATGTAAGGGCTTCTAGTACTATAAATTTTTTTGAGTTTTCACATGGTATCTAAGGGGAATATGTGTATTCTATAGATACTCACTTGTAGTGTTCCACATGTGGGAATTACATTTTTTTCCAACTATAATTTTTGGTTTACTAACATTGAATATATCCACTATGTACCTAGTTATACCCGAATAGTGATGCATGATAAATTTTTTGGATTTTTTATGCAAGGAATTTTTATTCATATTGATAACAAGTTGTGTATTTTAATAGTACATTTGTTGAATATGTATTAACATTGAATAATAGTTTTGGTGTTTTTCCACATTAACTGTTCAATCATGTTGAAATATTTGTGTCAGTGTCTTGGTATTCTGACATGAATTTTATAATTTTGAAACATATCCAACATGATTGAAACTTACCCCCTAGTGTATATCCTAACATCTATTGATCTAAAGGTGGTCCAGTGATCCTACGATAATATATTTTAGGGGAATTATATAACATCCCTACTTGAGAGACATTAAAAATAGTGCCTTGAGCCGGTTCACCACATAGCCTCTAGTACGCCTCCCCAGAAGCACGAGGATACCAAATAACAGAGTGTATAAAAGTGGTATAGTGGGGATAATATAACCTCTATATCATAAATAGATATAGAGGAATAAATAATACACAACGGTAGCAGAATATTATAATAATATAAATCAATAAATAAACTATCAACTAGGCTAATGGAAAATAAATTTGTAGGCATAATCATGATAAACCATAATTACTAAGAAAAAAAAATGAAATGAAATAACCAAGGATATAAAAAAGGAATAACTAATCCAAATAATCAAACCCCAGATGATATCCTATCTAAATTATCATTAATAACACCCAAGATTCCATTTTTAATACATATTGAAAATCAACATGATACACAATCTCGATCCTGAACTGAATCCAATAGAGTTGTTCGGGTACCAATCGGTTGTTCCAACAAGGTGTGGGATAAAATCAGAAGGACATCACCAATTAAATTTAATGAAATCTTTTCCATGAGTATATAAGAAATTATTTTATAGGGATATTAAATTAAACAAATGAATAATAAATAAAATCAAGATGGCTGAGGACACTTATACAACACCTAGCAGACCATACACACTTTGTCCTAAGTTAGAATGTCTCTAAATATTTTAGATCTGATATATATTCATATATATATATAACAATATATTATGATATATATATATACGAATTAGTGAATATTTAAGGTGTAGGGCCAAGGAATCCACATAATAATAATATATTTTGGTTCTCATATATTACATACGAGATATCATTCCCAATAATATCAATTAAATGATAAGGGATTCCATGCCTAATTACTATTAGAGAAAAAATGAGGGATTCCATTAACAAGTATTGCTAGTGAAATGATAAAGGATTTCATGCCCAAAAAGCTCTATCTATATAATGAGAGGCGCCATGCCCTATTTTTACAAGATGAAATGATAATGGTCACCACTCCCAATAAGTACTATGGAAATAATAGGGAATGTCTTTCCAAATGTACTCTAACAAATGATAAGGGATTCCATGAAAAATTATTTCCATTTCAATATTTATATTTTGAAATTTATTATAGTAGAATTGGTTTCTTCACCCACATCCGAATACATTTAAAATATTTACTTATAATGAAATAAATGAAACACACATTAGCCTGTGGTTGGGTCACATTTTAATAGCCAAGGGAAATGTTACATTCTCCCACCATTAATATATAAACTATTTAATTTAGACGATCTATTTAAATTTAAAGAATAATACACCAAAAAAGGTCTTTCTTATGATAGGAATGATGTTCATAAATAAGTAATGCATATTTATTTTTTTATCATGGACCATGTAGTAATCCATTTTTACATAAAATTTACCATAATTAGTTTAACCAAAAAACTCCCAATTCCATTTTAATTTACAATATTTAGTAATTATTAAGTGATTTTTCTAATGGTGAAATTGATGAAATTATAGAATTTTTACATCATCCAATTCAATTACCAGTTCCACTGATTAGGTTGAAAACAAAATACTCCTTAATGGATGTTTAATTACATAAAAAAAATAATGTTCATGAAATTTATAAAAACCATTTAAATGGGTTTTCCATGTTATGATACACACCCCCAATAATAGAATTGGGTCTTAAGGACCTTAAATTCAAGTTATTTTCAATTTAATCAATTAATATCACATCATGGAGGTGACCCATGTAGAGTTTGTTATAGGGAATAAATACACAATATGTATATGATGTGAAATTAATGGAAATCATACAGACCACATAACTCATTCTTTGGACTATTCAGTCATCCATTATCAAGATTTTATTCGAGATGAAATGATTGAAATAAGAAGAATTTACAAAAATACCTTAAAATATGATATAAGAGATCATATGGAAATAACATACACAATGATAAATTAAATTTCAAAATAAATAATGAAGAATTATATTATAACTGATGGTGATCATATGTAATTGAAAAAGATATATTCCAAGTATGAATGATGTAGAACCATGAAATCAATGAGAAGCAGTAGAGGGAACTCAAGAAGGGATGTTGTTTCTGTGTAATGAGGGAAAACAGAGAGAAAATATATATAAGGATATACCGGGAAAAATAATTTCACCAATTACTAATAGGGTAAATTATTTTGTCACATGGTTAGATTAACATTTAGAAAACCATGCACCAACGCCATCCAAAGCCTCACAACCTCATATGGATCAGTTCATAGTATGAAAAGTTATACACAACCCTCGATACTATCCAATGACATCACCACCTCACAAGGACTGGAAAATAGTTAGATTATCCTTGCCCAACCCAACTGGTTAACCACTACAATCCTCTATAGTTTCTAACATGCATATTAGACCTCCCTTTCATAATTTGAAAGTACATGTGACACCACTACATAGACACACAATTGAGGAGAATTATAGCGACCCGAGACTTTTAAATAAAACATTTCATGATTTAAAGCATAATTAATCATCAGAGTACACACTAAGGATCGTTAAGTCTAGTGTCTTGGAAGACTAGGTACATATAACATACAACATGGGGATAAAAACACTTCTTTATTTAATATCCATAAAGATCTTATAACTTCCTTTGAGATCTTACATCTGCATAGGGTACCATAGGGAACACATAAACAATGGGATGAGCTAAAAATCCCAGAAAGGGAATGAACATAAGGAAAAATCTCAAGAAAAAGAGTTTGGAGGCATGACATAACGATATCCAAAGCATGAAACTTATACAATCATTTAATATAAGCATGGGATCATATAAAAATGGAATCATATAAATGTGGAAGAATCATAAAACATTTCTTTAGTACCAGTCAAGGCTAACCGCCAATCCCGTTTCCCATTTTAGTATGTGTCAAGGCTAACCTCCAATCCCATTTCACATCGCATCTCATGAGACTTAACCTTACCCAATGAATTGGATAAGGTTAAGTCTCATGAGATGCGATGTGAAAAAGGATTGGTGGGAATCCTTGACCAGTACTAAAATGGGAAATGGGATTGGATGTTAGCCTTGACCTGTACTAATGAAATGTTTTATTATTCTTCCATATTTATATGATTCCATGTTTATATGATCCCATGCTTATATTAAATGATTTTATAAGTTTCATGCTTTGGATATCATTATGTCATGTCTTTTAACTCTTGTTCTTGAAATGTTTCCTTATGTTCATTCCCTTACAGGGATTTTTAGCTCATCCCTTTGTTAATGTGTTCCCCAGGGTACCCTACGCAGATGTAAGAGATAAAAGGAAGTTAGAAGATCCTTATAGAGATTAAATAAAGATGTTTTTAGCCCCATGTTTTATGTTATTTTTACCTAGTATTCCAAGAAACTAGAATTAACATTCCTTGGCTTGTGCTATGATGATTAATATCATGAAATGTTTTATTTAAAAGGCTCGAGTCGCTATAGTTGGTATCAGAGGATGTTTTATTTATTTTGGGATATTATGAATAGATAACCTTAATGAGAACCTTAAGTATGAGACTATGTATAAGATAGTAGTCCTAAATTTTTTTGAGTATAGAGTAAGTGGTTTATCAAGAAAATAAATCCATGTATGGATAAAAGAAGGTAGAGGTGGCCCTAGTATAGATGTATCTAGGGGTAAAACCCAAAAACACCAATTTGAGCTAGACTCGGACGAGAACTGGTTCATGATAACGGGCCATGCTGCACTCTTGGTTATGAAACTTTTGGGGTATATTATTTGGAAGATTCCTGAACTTAGTACAAACCATTATTAAGGGACAAGAAAGAGCCCATAATAATATAAGTTAATAAATATATCGAGGATAACCTAGATATAAACCTAAGGAATAACAAGTGAGGATACACTTATTCTTTATAATTTCATAATTTAATGTTAAAAGTTTCTTTTTTTATGCTCAATATCTAAGTACTCAAGACCTATAATTATACATTCTTTTTCTTAGATAATTGTGGGAAATAGAAGAACATGTTCCAACAACCAATGTGATAGGCATTGTGATGATTTCCCCAATGACATGCCTTATGTGATGGAAGCGGGTACTCAAAACTTCATGGCAGTACTTTCTCAGCTGGCTCGAGTTATGAATATTAACTTGAATCTGGTGGAACATACCCCTCCTCCATGGAATGAGCAAGTGGCCATAGAATCCTTCATGTGGCAAAGGCCTCCCTGTTTAGTGGGTCTTCTGATCCCCTCCACACAGAACAATGGATTAACACCATTGAAAAGATTTTCCATATCCTTCAGTGCTCAGATGAAGAGAAATTTGTATTAGATGTCTATCATTTTGATGGGGGAAGATGATCAGTGGTGGAAACTGATCAAGAATACAAATTCCCAAGAGAAAATTAATTCCATAGAATGAGAGGAATTCAAGAGGATGTTTTTCAACAAATATTTTACTTGAACCATCCATATCAAAGTTGAAAGAGAATTCCATGGTCTCAAGAAGAAGGAAGATAAGTCCATCAGGTCATAAGAAGAAAAATTTTGAGGTCTTGCAAGGTACACCTCTGGGTTTTTCATTAACACAGAAAGCAAAGTAGATCGCTTCTTTAGCGGACTAAAGCCGAGTCTATGAAAAGTGTTGGAGATTCGAGACTTCGACAGCTATGAGGACATTGTTAGTTGCGCCCTTAAGGTAGAAATTGAGATTGGAGACTATCATTTGTCTCATGGGCCCAGGGAAAAAGAAGAGGAATATGGAAAACAACATGGGTGTTCCATCAAAAAAATACCATGATATAATGAAGCCTAACATCCTCTTTTGCAGAAATTGTGGGAAGAAGAATCCTGGTAACTGCCTGAAGGGAACCAACAATTGTTTCAAATATAGAAATTTTAGTCATCTGGCCAAGAACTGCCGAAGGGATATGAAAAATCCCACTAATGAAGAAGAAGAAAGGAAGGTTCAGATCAACACTCAGCCTGAATTACAGGGTTACAACCATAAGGTGCTTGGGCATTATGCAAACAATTTCCCTAAGCCGAGAGTTGTCGGAGGCAATCAGCAACAACATCCAAGGTAATAATGAAGAGCTTATGCTATCACTACTAATAAGGTGGAGTCGGAAAATGATATGGTGATAAGTACACTTGTTATTTATTCAAGAATAGCGAACGTACTATTTGATTATAGTTCTAGGCATTCATTCATATATTGAAAGTTTAGTATAACTATTCAAACACCACCTAAAAATTTTAAGGAAAGGTTATCTGTGAGAACATATAATGTGGAAATTATTGAATCCATGGTTCATAACTCCTCCCCGATTAATTTTTGTGGACTGAACCTCCCAGTAAATATTTTTATACTTCCTTTAGTGGTGTTGGACACTATCTTGGGCATGGATTGTCTATCTTTGTACAAGGACAACATCAATTTTCGGGAAAGGGAGATCACTTTTCACATTTCAAAGCATCCTCTGATTCATTACATGTGTAAGGAAGAAGATGGGTCTCCTTTAGAATCATCGTGTCAAGTTTGGATACTTATTCTTTGTGAGAAAGCATATCTAGCTCAAATGATTGGGACAAAGGATAGAATCATTCTTGAAGACATGCCCATCAGGATGGATTACATTGATGTATTCCCAGAAGAGTTTCCTGGTCTTCCTCTTGATTGAGATGTTGAGTTATCAATTGAACTTATCCCTAGATCTCTACCAATATCAAAGACACCTTACAGAATGGCCAATATAGAGCTCGAAGAGCTAAAGAACCAGTTACATGAGAATATGGAGAAAGGTTTTATACGCCCTAGCGCTTCACCATGGGTTGCTCCAGTCCTCATTGTAAAGGAGAAAGATGGATCAATGCGCCTCTGCATTGATTATCACGAGCTCAATAAAATCTTGATAAAGAACATGTATCCCTTTCCAAGGATATATGACTTCTTCGATCAGCTTTTTGGGGCCAGTTATTTCTTTAAGGTGGACCTTCAGTCGGGATATCACCAACTAAAGGTGTGGAGGGAAGATATTCCCAGGACATCCTTTTGAATGATGTATGAACACTATGAGTTCATAGTTATTCCCTTCAGACTCACTAATGCTCCAAAAATTTTCATGGATTTAATGAATAGTGTCTTTAGAGATTTCATCGACAAATTTGTGGTGGTATTTATTGATGATATTCTGATATACTCTAAGAGCATGGTGGAACATCAGGAGAATTTGGAAAATATGTTAAAGACTTTGTGAAGGGATATTTTGTATGAAAGGTAAAAAAATGTGAGTTCTAGATGGAGGAAGTATCATTCTCAGGGCATGTTATCACAAGGAAAGGAATATCTATGGACCCTTCCATGACGAAGGCAATTGAAGAGTGGCCGATGCCAACATATGTAATGAATATGTGAATATTTTTAGGTCATTATGGGTATTATCGATGATTCATGAATAACTTTTAACGATTCTCAACCCAAATGGCCATGCTGACGCGGAAGAGAATAAAGTTCGTTTGGACATAGGAATGTGAAGACTGTTTAATTGAGTTGAAAAAGAGGCTTATCGTTGCACCGATACACACACTCCCTTCAAGTGGAGAACTCTTTGTGGTGTATAGTTATGAATCTAATAAAGTCATAGGCTATGTGCTAATGAAAAATTATAATGTGATAGCCTATGCCTCAAAAAAACTGAAAATACATGAGAAAAACTATCCCATGCATGATCTAGAGCTAGAAGTTGTGATTTTTTCCTTGAAAATTGGGTGGCACTACCTTTAGGGCGAGAGGTGTGACATAGAGACCGACCAAAAGAGCCTAACGTATATATTCACACAAACGGTGCTCAACATGCATTAAAGGAGATGGTTAGAGATAATCAAGGATTACAATTACTCTATTCACTATCATCTTGGAAAGGCGAACAAGGTAGCTGATGCTCTAAGCAGAAAATAAACCACTACTATATCCATGTTACAGATTGATAAAGACCATATCTTCCTAGATATGAAAATAATATATTTGGATATCATAAAGGAATGGGATACATCCTACCTTGCCCAAATTATTGTGCAACCATCTATATAAGAGAAGATTAAGGAAGCTCAAAGGGATGATGTGGAGATACAAAAGAGGGTGAATGCAGTAATGGAAGGGAAGCTACAAGAGTTCTATATCGACGAGGATGGTGTGATTCAGTTTGGAATGCGGATTTGTGTGCCTTCATCACCTGGGATAAAGAAGGAGCTATTGGATAATTCACATATCTCAACATTCTCTATCCATCATGGGAGTACCAAAATGTACCGTGATCTCTGAGAACACTTCTTGTGGGATAACATGAAGAAGAATATTGCGGAATATATATCAAGGTGCTTGGTATGTCTTCATGTTAAAGCTGAGTGACAAAAGTCCAAATGTATGATGAATCCATTTCCTATACCCATGTGGAAATGGGAAAATGTCACTATATACATTGTCAAGGGTCTCCCAAAGACATTGAAGGGAAGTAATGTGATATGGGTTGTAGATGACCGAATCACCAAGACTTCCCATTTTATCACTATTTGGGAAGATCTCTCACTTGAATTACATGAAAAGATATATGTGATGAAAGTGGTGATACTGCACGGTCGTCCACTCTCAATTGTCTCTGACCATGATCCAAGGTACACATCTAAATTCTGGAGGAGCCTTCAACATTATTGGAGTACAGAATTAAATTTCAGCGCGACCTATCTCCCCCAAACTGATTGCTAGTCTAAATGAAATATTCACAAGCTTGAAGATATGCTTAGAGCCTACTCTCTAGAATTCAAAAGTATATGGGATCAGCACCTCCCACTGGTTGAGTTCAAATTCAATAATAGCTTCACTCGAGTATTTAGATGGCTCCATATAAAGATATTTATGGAAAGTGACGTATAACTCCAACTTGTTGGGATGAAGTTGGAGAATGAAAGCTACATGGACCTGATCTTGTTCAAAAGATGACAGAAGAGGTTCAAGTCATCCAGAAACACATCAAAGATGCTCAAAGTTGGAAAAAGAGCAATGCTGACAACCGTCAAAGGGACTTGGAGTTTGACATTGGAGATAAAGACATCCTTAGAATATCTCCATGGAAGAGAGTCATGCGATTCAGGATGAAAGGGCAGCTAAGCCCAAGGTATATTGGCCACTTTGAGATCCTTGACCATATAGGAGCCATGGACTATCAACATGCTATTAAACCAAATATGGCTCGAGTTCATGATTTTTTTCACGTATCACTATTAAGAATGTACATACCAAACCCTTCACATGTACTCTCTTCAGAGGTGGTACAGTTGGAGGATAATATCTCTTACGAGGAGCAGCTAGTGATGATTTTGGATCTAAAAGAAAAAGTTCTATGCAACAAGACTAATCATTTGTTCAAAGTAATATGGAGAAACCATATGTACAAAGAGGCAACATGGGAGTTGGAGGTTGTAATGAAGGAAAAGTACCCACACCTGTTTTTGGATTAGAATGTAACAAGAAAGTTCGAGGGTTAAATTTCATAAGGGGAGAAGAATGTAACGACCCAATGTTTTTCAATGGAAATTACCTTCTCTTAAGTATGTAATAAAATCACATGAAAACAAAACATAATGATCTACTAAATTATAAGTGACATTTAAACGTAAGTTTTTCACTTCTTTGTTTGGAATTTCAAAAATCTGGTATACACGGTTGTAATCAGTAAGTTATTTGGAGTCTCATAAAGAAAACATAAATTTTGGTGAATAGTAACCTACCCTAATAAATAGTAACATACCATTATGAATATTTATATAACCCAATGAATATTAACCTCACCTATGGTGGTAAAAAATAATAATCATGTTGGAAGTACGATATACCTATATTTTAGAATAAGTTAATGAATGTTTTAAAACTGGTTTTGATAATAAATTTTTATTTTAATTAAATATCAAAATAATCATATTTAGAAAATTATTTTTGAAAAATGGACATCATTTATGGATTCTAAATGTCGAAAAATGGTCAGGGTGAAATTTTTGGATTTTTCTGAAATTCTTGAAATTTTGATGAATAGTAAAATATGGTAATTTACCGTATATATAAATTAGAAGCAAAATAGACTATTCCTAGAATCATGGATTATGTAACCACCCATGGTTAGAATTAAAATATCCCATTTACTATTCTTGGTCGTGGAATAATTAATATTTATTTTCTTGGGAAGAAATAATAAATTAATGATTATAATTTTATGAAATCCCTCCTCTCCTCCACTATAAAAACCCCCATTCACTCCCTCTTCTGTCCACTCCTCTCAGAACCTGTGTCTTGCCATTATTATACCCAAATATCTCCTTAAGGACATCCCCCATGTCCAAAACCTCTCAGACTCCTCAAAATACAAAAACCTATCCCCTTAATTGGTTCTCAAAGGAGGAAGTCTCAAGAGGTAAATTCCACTTCCCAATTTCTTCTTTTCTTTTAAGTTATTTTCCTTTTTATTTCTTTCCTCACATCCCTTAACCATAATAATATCATAAATACAGTAACATAAATTTACATTAATGTCTTCATTATAGTATTATATTTAATTATCTTCTCTCCTTTCCCAGCCCTTTTATTTGAATGAAATGAAAGCACTGTTTGAGATGTGCTAATTTATCACATTCAAGGACAACCGTTTATCAATTTCTATTATTATCATTAATTCTGGTCATGAAACCATTTGTGTTATGGTTGCACTAGATTATTGTATATGTAATATAACCTATTTTATGTTTTTCAATCCATTGGTACAAATGGAATCAAGTTATAAATCAAAACACATTCTTTGAAATAACATCAACCGATTATCAAAAACAGTTATCACTATGGTTATATATATAACAATTCGACTTCACTGTAAGTATCCTAATTAAAAATAAAACCCGGTAATATTTTATAGATTTAATAAATAATATAACTTCAATTCTAGGCAACCACTTTCATCTTTCATATAATCCCAACTTAAATATATGTGATCAGATCTTTTAAAGCCAAGTAAACAAATGAGCCCGAACAATGAAATTGAACCTTGTAACTAATCAAAAACAGGTTTGAATAAACTAAAAAGGGTTATAATAAATAAATTGAATATAGAATAGTTTATTTAATTATTAATTAATAATCCTAATTTGTTTATTCATGTTGTTAATAACAATTTGAGAACACCAACAAATTTAAAGTAAGGGATCCTCTCATTTTTACTCTTAATCAAGACTCTTCTGTATCATATGTATTTTTGTGTAATAAAAAGTGATGGGGTAAATTTATAAACCTTCCCCATAATACCCTAATGATTTATAAGTGATTAGAAACATCTTATCTCTCTCATAAATCTCTCTTAGATACACCTGATACCATGCCAATAAATCATGATGGATTTTACCCGAACTTCTTTTATTCCTTCAGGTTTCTATATCTTTCTTTTTATCAAAATTTTGTTGTCTTTTCTTTTATGTAGAACATCAAAATTCTGTTTATATGTTCCAAACTAATGTTCCATGATCCATCTCTCATTATCTTTTGGGTATTTACAATCTTTTAAGTGAATCTCTCTTCGATACTTCCCAATAAGCACACTCATTTTAATGGAACTTCCCAAACATTTAACCAATTTCATGTGCACTTTATCTTCTGTTTTAAGACACCATTATATTTTTAAATTATTTATTTTTATTTTGAAAACTTTCTTGGTTCAAATTTGGTTCTATATAATAGAATGTCTTCTTTACTATTTAAAAATATCTATAGTATTTTCGTTAAAATCGCACAAAAATGTTTTAATGCTAATGCTTCTAAAATACATATCTCATATGTTGTCACTTATGTTTGACACCACATACCATGTTATATGCCTTTATTACCCTATTAAAATCCATGCATTTTCTAATTATTTCCTTCCATGGAAACTTTCATGATACGCCCACTGGTTATGATTTATGTCATGATTTTGGTACCCAAATTCTTTCCATGGGTACCCTTATGTTTGTGTAAGGATGATTATGTATGACTGTATATGTGGTAAGATTATTTATGTGGTAAGAATATTCATGAAAATTTTGAGATGGGTGCACCTAGATAGTGCTCCAATTCATTGGGTAAGGTTAAGTCTCATGAGATTTGATGTGAAATGGGATTGGTGGTTAGCCTTGACCCGTACTAAAATGGGAAACGATATTGGCGGTTATCCTTGACCCATACTAAAGAAATGTTTTATGATTTTTCCACATTTATATGATTCCATGTTTATATGATCCCATGCTTATATTAAATGATTTTTTATGTTCCATGCTTTGGATATCATTATGTCATGCCTCCTAACTCTTGTGCTTGAGATGTTTCTTTATGTTCATTCCCTTACTGGGCTTTTTGGCTCATCCCTTTGTTCATGTGTTCCCTAGGGAACCCTTTTTAGATGAAGAGCTCAAAAGAAGTTAGAAGATCCTTATAAAGATTAAATAAAGAAGTTCTTTTCAGCCCCATGTTGTATTTTATATGTAACTATGCTTCCAAGACACTGGACTTAAGGATCCTTGGCTTGTACTCTAATGATTAATTATGCTTAAAATCATGAAATGTTTTATGTAAAAGGATCGTGTCTCTATAAGAATGTTTGGAAATAATTATGCGCTAACTAAGAGCCACCCTGTACCATTCAGAAACCTTGGATTCCATATACGATTCTTTCAAAACACATAAAAATACCAAAGACACTTCATGGACCATAAAACTTATACAAAAACTACATTTCTAATTTACCTAACTCTCTGAATTCATTCCTAATGTTTGTTCTAAAAAATAAACATAATAACATATTGGAAAAATTACATTAGAAATTTCAGTTAAATCCAAAAAAATGATCTTACAACAACCCTATTGTTGAACATATTATCAACATAATGTATTGGGGAAAAAATAAAAACATCACATGAACTAAATGGGTCCTGAAGATCCATTTGAATGACTATGTTGATTTATTGAACGCCCAATGTGACTCGGAAATCACATTAAACATATAATACATAACCCATTGAAACTTGAAACAACTATCATAATCATCAATGAGAATCTACGACGGTTCCTACCAAATTATATAGAACCCAAGACATGACCAATTTATCATCTCTCGGTGCATGTATCCTATAGATCTTCTACCGAAGGTCCAATGTTCTAGATGAAATATATGAACCATGGTACTCCCACCATGATAATTTATTATTGAAGAATCATCCTAATGTCTTAATAACCCTCCTGAAACATTTAAGTGATCATGTACAAGGAAACTACTATATATCCTTGATTTTATTAGAACAGTAGTACCCAGATTGACCAAACTAACCTTGTCATGTAAGATTTTCACTGAAAAGCCTCAACTGGAATGGTTTTTGACCTTGTCTAATCATAGAAGAATTACTTATGTAGTTCCTAACTAAACCAAACAACTGAAAGAAGAAACTCAATTCTAAAAACCTCTCATCAAATGACATCATATATTCTCATCTTTAGTAGTTGACACATCACTAAAACTACATTCCAAAGCCTTTTATCCCATGGTGTACTAATATTATAATGTGCCTAATCACTAAAGACTATACAAATTTTTTGATGATTTATCCTAGTTAATATATACCTTATTCAAAACCATTAATCTCTTATAAATCAAGAATTGAAAAATACCCTAACCAATCACATAGATATTCTAAAACAATTATTGGGCCAATGCCTATACTGAGGCTCCACCATGTTTGTACTCAAACCCATATTTGTAATTTGTAAATAAATATAGTTTTATAAATTTTTATTTGTCCAATTACATAAATGTCAATAAATTACTATCATATAATTGGTCTCAAGTTCCTATGACCCTTCCCACATGTGGTTCTCCCTCTAAATATCAATGTTCCATTCCCCGCCTATAAAAAATTCGCATTCATTGCACCATAGAGAAAATTTTCTAATTATGAAATAACTTGCACCATCTGTCCCTATACATAATGAATTTTATGGAAAAGAATACAATCACTACCGAGTACTAATATAAGAATCACCCATCACCTATTCACTCTTCTCAAGATTATTTTTCTTGTAATTCATAATTTATCTAACTTTTCAACCTAGTTCACCACCATCAAAGATACAATGGGTTACCCCACAAAGTATTAATTTTGTTAAACCCTACACAAGAAAAACTCTTTAATAGTCCAAACATTAAACTAGATAATAAACCTAGAAATATTAGTGTACAGAAGAAACTTAATGAATGTACTTAATATTATATCAAGATATTGGGATTGATCACCTCTAAAATATGAGTATTCTAAGATCACATCTATAGGTGTTTATTTATATCCCTGATCTTCAGTCACATCAAGGATGGCGTACATTCCTTTTAATCATTCCTAACACCATGGCTCTGGAAAATTCCTATATAATATAAATGATAGGTTAAATGAATCATGAAACACCATTTAAATGTATATACACCCTACACATTGGGAAAAATATTTTATTATTTTGATGTCCTAGGTCACCAATTATGAAAGAGTTATAATGAAAATTCTAAATCCATATACTGTATCGGGCTTCACAATGATGCTCTACATCAAAGTATCATACTTTCTACAACCATGGATTAAAAATTCATAGAAAGAGGGTGTACATCTTGGTTTAACTAATTCAATACCCAAGTCATTCCCATTTGGGTTGTTCATCAATAAGTCTGGCTAACCATGATTATTGATATTTTATAATTCACAGATTAGAATCTCCCTTGGAATGCCAATTCAAAATCATCAACTCAGATAGACACATTATTTATCGAATGACCACATTTCTCATGGTTTCATTTGATAAATTAATCAATCAACATGAAACCACTAGTCCACATGGACAAAAAAATGAATATTCATACCCATAAAAACCCGTCATGATAACTAAGAACCAAAGTTTCTTCCTTAAAAAGTGCTGGTATCACTATGAATAAAAGAAAAAACATTAGCAATTACTACTCATTAGTATCATAAAAATCATAGTACTATTATAATTACCACTAAATTCATCATAAATTACTAATACAACCTCTATATAAGGTTTACCATAATCATATCAAGTATCATTGACCTAATATCTTAGAATAAAAAACTAGGGGTCTTTAGGGATTTCACCTAGTCCTACTAAATAAATATCAAAATAGGTCCACTTGGTCCATCCACCTACACATAAGGTCTTACAACAATGAACCAAACCCCACCAAAGGCCTTAGTTACATGACATCTGAAAAACCTATAATATATTCATAAATAGGTACAAATGAGGTCTAGTAAGGATATTTAGGACATACAGGGGTCAAAATATCCAACATAGGCATAACGACATCACCTACCAAGCATTGGGATATGAGGACTCAATCATATCCATGAATATTCACAAGGGAGTGATCCTTGGAATGTCAACATATTAAAATAATGATATTTAGGGACTAAATTGACTCGGTACCTAAAAAACAAAATATCCACATGAGTCACAACTTACAAGATGTCAACCCACCACATGGGGTGTCACTTTATTGAATATGAATCCTACTAGGCACAAAGGATCAAATTGAAATTGATTAACATTAACATAGAGTTAGTCAAATAATTTACTAATTTTTTATATTCATTGGAGCTACCTTGATTGGATAATCCCTATGTTATAGAATAATGTTTTTAATGTTAAACAAGAGTCATCACTAAAAGTCCACTGAATCTTATAAGCAATGTTGACATCCCCTTTAGAAAATATCTTAGGGAAATATTTAAAACTAAAACCTACATGAGGTTCCAAGATATTAAAACCTCTACATTTTATTATTTTAATTTATTTAGATTATGATTATATATTTTCACGTGGCAATCAACTCATATATACATAATATCATGAACTGGTTATAGGGGAAAATGGTTTTCCAAATTTAATTACACTTTATTTAGTTTTCTCCATGTATTTTAATCAACAAATTATCTATTAACATTATTTTTAAAACAATTGATTTATCCATATTCATTAGTATATTTCTTACCTAATGAAAATATCAACTACATGATATAGTTGGAACACCCTTTGGGATTAATTTCTATTTTAATTAATGGGCTCCTCAAAATAACAATTCTCAAAAGAGGATATAAATACTTTTATCATATTGATGTGAATTATTTTCAATAAGATGAAACTATTAATTTATATATAATGTCATATGAGTATCTATTGTACCATTATGTAACCCTCTCATATGGCATTATTATACCACCAGAGCCATGCACCCTGGAATGAATTGTTAATGGTGACCTATAAGGGTACCATCATTCAATCACAAGTCCATTTGAGTGAAAACCAATTTTGTGGATTTATTAATGATTAATTACACAATTAGTGGGTTAATATAGAAATAATATCATGTACTTGGGTTATGTAAATCCTAGTACATAAGGAACAATTTTAATCTATTAATTAAACCAATCATTATTTAATATAATGTTCTCCTCGATGAGTCAATATTTTGATAATTATTTTATTTGTGTGACCGTCCAGTGAGATAAAATACCATACCCATGTTATAAATATAATTTCCATTGTAAGATCCAATAAAAATTCTTGCAATAGAATCATGTTTTCACCTTCTACATAAAAATTTAACATGTGTATATGTGATGTATAAATTATGTGGGTCACCATTCATAATTTATAATGTAATATACTCTTTCAAAATATATATTGGTAATGATTTAATCATGACCAAAAATGTGTCAACTCATTATAACAATTTTCCTTGGATCAAACATGTAAACATTATTTAACTAATGTTACACCATCATTCTCTGAGGATAAAAACCATTCAGGTTGATGAAGAAACATTACTCAACTGATTAATTATGTTAGTCATCTTATAGAAACATTGTTCACATCACTAATATGTTACTCTAGACATATAGATCATGTATCATGAAATCATGAAATGAAACCTACCCGTAATGACATACACATGGAATGTGTTTCTTCGTGTGTCTAAAATGAATCACGTAACAATACTTCCCTAACATAATAGGACAAGGGTAAAATATTATAAATCAATAGCCAGTGGAAATACAATAATATCCCAATGTGAAATATTAATAAACTATAACATCAAACAACGATGAACAATAATCCCATCATAGAAAAAATAATTTATCATCCATGTGTGGGTTGGATGGACCCAAACATGAGCTATTTACAAAGTGCCGACATATTCTTAGTATACTTTATATAATCCCGAAACTGTAAAATAAATGACAAAAATTCTTTTTTAGGACATTATAACCTCTTGAATGTGGATCCACTAAAAATAGAACATTAAAACATTTCAAAAATCATAATCACACATAACTCCCCATATTCTAGAGGCTTCCAACAATAAATGAGGCTTTAAAGGTAGTAAATTTGTGAGTCATTACACTATTGATAAAAAATAAATACCAGGAAAGAAAAAATAAATGAATGAAATAGAATATAATAATAAAAGAATATAAATAAATAAAATTATAACTAGTCCAATAATAAATAATCACCCATGCATGAAAATTCTAATTCCAAATTAAAATTAATTCTATATATATCAAATGATACAATAACTGGGGCCTAGTAGACAAAATGAATAAATAATTCAAAGACTCCAACTATGGAATACAACTCTACTACTATCTCATTCATGACTCCCAAGATCCCATGTGTATTCCAAAATATAATACATCACAAAACATAGTCCGAATCAAATCCTGAATCTAAAAAATTGTATCTAGGTACCATTTGATCGGCTGAATAGGGTGTGAGATAATCTTTGTACACCACCACCAACATCTTCTATAGAAATATAATCTGTGAGTATAAAATAATTTAGTGTGTAAGTGCAATAAATAGAATAGTTAATAATAAATATAATCAATTCATATCATGTTCTATAAAGGTCACCTGATTGACCATAAATTCTACACCCTAAGACATAATGTCTCTAAACATGTGAAATCATTTATGAATAGTCATATATGAAATCAAATATATATATATATATATATATTTATATATTTTTAGAGATATACAAGAACTAATAATGATATAAATTGTAGGGAAAAAATAGTAGACATAATAATTATAATATTGTAAGGGTTTCATATATTAAATATTCAATTTCATGAATAATTACCTCAAATGAATAATAAGGGATGTCATTACATATGAGTTTAAATGAAGTAGTGAGGGATTTCATATCCAATTATTTCCATATAAATGATATGTCGCACTATTACCAGTAAGCACATATAAAATAATGAGGAATTGTATTCCAAATTATTAATAGGTTAAATGATAAGGTATTCCATTCCCTATAAGTAGAAATGATGTAATGAGAGATTTTAGGACCAATGATACATAATAAATGATAATGGAATCCATGATCAGTAATTAACATATCTACAAGTATAATTCATTATTTAATATGGAACCAATTGGGTTTTCACCAATATCACATTTCAATTAAATCATTATCATATAATGAAATAATCCTAATCCACATTAGAATGTTGTTTGATCACATAGGTATAACTAAGGGAAATGTGATATGGTCCCACCATTCACGTCATACCTATTTCAAATTAACATTCCACTGAAATGAGAAATTTAACATGCCTAAAAATATGGATCATTTGATCGGGAAGGATATTCATAAATAAGATAACCAATTGTATTGTTAATTAAGGTACAAGTATAAATCAATGCTATAAATAATTCAACATGATTCATTTAATAAAAAAATTCCAAATCCATTTCAATTTTCACAATTAAAAAATTCTCATGTTATTTTCCTAAAGGGTAAATTGATGAAATTTTACTATTTTAGAGTTCATAAAATTCAATTATGAGTTCCACTATCTTGATGAAAACCTAAAATTCCTTAATTGTAGTTTAATTAAAAAATAAGGTTTTAGTGTTATATGAATTTATAACAACATAACTAAATGTATGTTTTTTGTTGAGAAACACAACCTCTAATGATGTAATTGGGTCTCAAGGAAATCCAACAGAAGGTATTATAAATTTAATCAATTAATTTTTTTTAATTTGGATGTGATGAATAGATATCCTAGTGCACAGTAAAATGGCACATTTTATAAAAGATGAAACATTAAAGGAAAAGTAGGTAGACCACCTACCTCATGAATGGGAGAATTTATTTATTAATTATAGGGATTTTATTTGATTTGAAATGAGACAAATCAAATGAATAGAAAACCCCCCTAAAAATATGTGGTATGTTCTCACATTAAAAATGAATCTAATATATAAAGGTAAACAAAGAAAAGATTAAAGGGGAATTATAGTCTTTATTTGGGTCATCAAATGTGACCAACACTGTTCAATTTCAAATCAAAACAAATGACAACCAGGTAAGACTATACGAAGAGTAGATGGTTCTCGAGTGGGGATACTATGCATGCAAAATGTTGGATAAAATAGGAGAAATATACATAAAAATGTGTTGCGAAAACATTCATTTAAAAAATTTTATATTTGTAAAATGGATTGGTCACCTTGTTAAATTAACAATGATCCAACAATGTTATAAGAATATCTAAAGGCAGATATCCTCAAATGATTAGGGTAATAGTTTTAAAAATTGTAACAAACTCGTCCAAAGCTACTGTCTAAGGTCCTCAACCCCTTGCATATCTTGGCACACATTTAGAAAACCCATGTGAAGCTCATTTGGTATAACTTTACAATACTCTATCATTTATTACAAATTAATTTAGCCTTGATTGTCTAGTTTTAATAACCATGTTAAAATAAAATAGGGCGGCATGTTGGAGTTTCATTTTTTGTAGTATTAATAAATAGTCATGCACCACCTTCAACCATTCAAAAAATCAGGCTTTAAGATCCCATCACTTATGTAATCCATATGAACTATCAAGAAAATTATCTAACATTAATCCTCTTCTAGATAAAAACATATTTACATATCGGAAGACACCAAGTTTCTTTCATATGGTTGGTCTAAAAAATGAACAATCACCAAAAATAAAAAAGCATTAATCTATTAAGAAATTTAAACAGACGCTAAACTGAAGATCATAAACATTTAGGCTTCCAGGTCGAAAAATTTCAATGTGGTATCATTGAAATTATATAGCTATAGTGTATGTGATCGTGGCTAGTCAGGGGATGTGATTTTTAGAGATAAGGAACTAACCCATTAATATTCACATCCAATATTATTATGGTAGAATATGGATATACCAAGCATAGGCTTGGTTCTATTTCTACTTTCTCTATCATTGAATTATATGTTTTTTCTCTCGTGTATCATGGAAAGTAATGAGAGGATAAAATAAGTATTATTCCAACGAGTCATGAAATCCTTAATGATATTTCATACATTATCATTAGCATCAATTTAATTATTTAATTAAATAAACCCTCTATAATATGTAAATGGTGTTTCCCATTTATTTATTAGTAGTGATTGTGTTAGTATAATTCATTTAAAAAAATTTATTACATTAAAATTATTTTGGTTATAATTTATATGTTTATATTTGTAGTTTTATTTTCTTGATTCCTTTAAATCCCAATAATTTAAAATGCGGAATCAGGGATGAAGAAGGTGTATGCGGGATAGGATCAGGTTATGAGTTTATTAACACTATGTAGACAAAAGAACTAAATTACCAGATTGTATAAAGTGAATACTATGTGATTATATTTGTTAATATTGAATATACCACGTCATCAACCTCCCTATGTTCCAAAGGAGGGAAATGAGGGTCACCGTATGATCAAAAAAGGCCTCACATTGATCCATATATCCTTTTATTTCTTCGCAACATATTTATGTGGTGAGTAATAATTCCCCATAATGAGTACCCTCAAATGCTAATGTAATGCAAGATTTATAGTTACATCACAATCATACCTTCATGGGTGAATTTTCTACTACGTATTTGATAGAGTGGGTTAAATATATTCATTTTATCTTCGAGAGTATTGAGTCTCCAAAGAAGTATAATGATAATGTGACATCCCCTAGTTCATTGGAATGAATTTAATTTTATTATAATATTTATTTATTTATTTTATCATTTTTGTTATTTGTACCTCAATAATATATGAAAATAGTGAAATATGGTAGGGTGCATGATTATCACATGAATATTGTAAACCATGCACCTGAATAGTTCAATGAGGGGAGAAAAATTCAATGTGTATATACATGGTTACTATATGGTTCTCCAAAATGTGTATCTATACAGGCTATATAATGTCATTGATCATTATTATTTCATGGTTTGTTCATATCTAGGTGTAACCATGTAGTTTAGAATAACATAGGGTGAGTTCTATCCCATTGGCTAATATACAATTGACCCATGGTTTCCCAATCCATTTATCAAAACCATGTGACTAACAAATAAAATATATGATTTTAAAAAATTTATTTTTACTACTAAAAATATAACCATAAAATAGTTTCTCCATGCCTATTTCGATATACAAGATTCTTATCCAAACCATAGATCTCATCCTATATGATCTCTTAGTGGTATTCAGTGTTATTGTGAATCTTGTCAAGGTAACACTTCATTCCTCTTTACTTCATTCTTCTCTATTATTCTTAATTTTTATTCTATAATTTCTCCTTTACTTATTTCCGTACTTGTTCATGGTGGAAATGTCATTTCCCAGGGATTTCTGTAGAGACCCTATGCTTGACGTACATGGACATTACATTACTTTTGCAGAATACTTAATACATAGCAAAAACAGACATACAAGGACTGTAATAGTTTAGTGTCTTTGGAAACTCAGAATATAAACAACTAATCATGTTGAAAGATCTTCAACATATCTCATAACTATATTCCCCTTTTTGATTCCTTACCTAAAACCTTTCTTTATTTACGGGGGAAAATAAAACATAAAAAAAGGGTGAGCTCAATTGCTCAGTAAGGGAAAACATAGAGAACATAAAACAATCCATAAACATTTGAAAGAAAAAACATTAACATGAAATCTAAACATTAAAACCTTGAGAAAAGATATAAATGTTGGAAGTAAATAAGGTATAAATAATAAAGGAACATCAATCACGATAAAATATCATGAGAATAAATAATGTAATTGTGACATCCATTAAGCACATGTAATGATTAACATAGTAGCCATGGCATTGCTGCCAAGACCATCTTAGTGGACAAAGTTCTATTCTGAATCAAGTTCACTCCTCGTTTCAGTCCTATAACACTGAAATGGATTAACTTACCATTCCAGCCATGTCTATATCATGAGATATAAAATCTTTACCCAATGCATTGGAGGGAGATATAGGTCCCACCCATCTCATAATGAAATCATTCTTACTTGTGCAACAAAATAAACATACATCATTCATAAAAGACCCAATAAATAAAATGGGTTTCATAAACATCATCCCATCATCACATAATCCATATAAAAGAAATGGATATCATTTCATAATAAGAAAAGTGAAACCATGTAAATCATAGAGACATTATACTTGAAACATACACATATGAAATAATGTCATCTTAGATGGAAAATGGTTTTGATAAAACACTTTAAAGGAATTCTTGAGGAAAATATCCTTTCTTCTTAAAAATCAATTTATTTTCACAAAACATCATGAAATTTTAAAAGAAAAATATTTTGTTTAAAATAGTCATGAAATATTTTGGATGAAGCTTGATGAAAATAAGGCTTTATAAAACCATAAAAATCCGTTCGTGCCGTATAAGTTAAAAAAAACATTCTTTTCGTACGTTTGCCTGAAAAGTCAAAAAGTAACTCGTAACATAAACAGAAGAAAGATTCCTTACATACCATGTAGTAAAAGTCAAAAATGGGTAAAAAGGACTTTAAACATACATGAAAACACTTTTATAAAACATGGACATGGATGATAGATATAACCCCAGTAAATACTTACGAATAAGCAATCTCGGATAAAAATGAGATTTGCAAAATTATCCCTTACCTTAGGTTCAATATGCTTCATACATATCTGAACCTCCTGTATAATGATTTAAATAATGTTATTTAATTATTAAAGAATCATATTAATTGTTATGATATCATATATGGTTCACTTATGACTTTATATTACCCGTTCTTTTGTAAATTCCATGTTAAAGAGCGTTTTGGGTAAAATCGTTTCATTTGTCGTCCGTGTTTTGACTTGTAATTATTCATATGATTACTTAGATCATGAATAATTACATTTGGAATGTAAAACATAATTTATATATAATATATATTCATAATATACATATATATAATAAATCGATAAATGGAAAGAAATACACCATTCATGGAGATGATAGGTCGTACGTACGCATGAACGTTGTTTTTGTTTCCTCATTGAATTGAATAGAATTAATTGGATGAAATAAATATATATATATAAATAAATCCAGTATAATTATTATGTCATATATGTCATTATTACTTATTATATATACTTTATAATCATTTATGAATGGTTAATCATTGAGAATGAATCTCATCGCGTCGTGGAGACGGTATTCCGTACGTACCCACGAGCGATGATATCATTCCCATGATCGTGGAATTTTATTGGAGTGTATGTATACTATTACAGAATCAATATAACTTTACAATAATCATATATAGTTATTATTTACACCATTATACCCATCCAAATAAGGTGGTGGTGGAAAATAGATTACACCACGTCGTGGAGACGGTATTCCGTACGTACGCACGCGCGGTGATTTCTTTTTCCATAGGATGGATATATGGAGAAATAGGGTTGTTTTATACATATAATAACATATAAGTATATGAGTGACACTTCTGTTATTACTTCATAAGGAAACAACCTACGAAGATGTAGTGGAAGAAGAAATAAAGGTGAAAGAATCGGTAATGGAAATTTCCTCTTCTTTTAAGAGCCTCTTTGAGAACTCCTCTTAGGGCACTAAAATTGGTCTTTGAAGAAGACCAGGACCTCCAGGATGTTTCTAGGTAAGTGGAGAAGAAAATTGGGCAGAGGTTGGCTGTTCATGAAGGCTCAAAGTGGTGTGTGGAAGAGAGGGAGGATGTTCCCTTTTATAAGGGTGGAGAGGGGCACCATTGGAATTCTTAAAAATATTAATTTATAATAAATCTAACCCCACTTAAAAACCGCCAAAAATGACTCATATTCTAAGATTAGATGAGATATGGTTGTAATATCATCAAACAATAATATTTATACATGTTTGGATCTTATTTTAAACCCTATCATTTTGATTTATCCTTGTTTAACCTATTTAAGTTTATTTGTGGTAATATAATTCTAAATATTAAATTATAACAAATAATTAATTATTTGTTGTGAAAATTCCATAATTGTTTACTTTATAACATTATATACCATATAAATTTAAATTTATAATTTTTAAATATTTTTGTGATTTTTAAACAATTTTATAATATGTTATTTTTATAAAATAACAATAGTGTCAATTTTGACACTATTCATTTATTTGAATTTAAATAAAATATATACAGAAGATATGTTCTAAATAAAACCTTTAATATATTCATAAAAGGTCATATGTATCTATAAAATTAGTGGATCACATTAAATAGTTCTTATAATATTTATTTTATTATTTTTGAAACCATTTATTTGTTTTATCTCTTAATAAAATAAATACTACAACATTGTTTTATAATTATTTAATATATTGATTTGTTGCATAAAAATTAAAAATAAAATCCTATGTTGAAGATAAATGTATGAAATTTCGCAATAATACTTTTATTAGAATTTATCATCTTAAAATAACAATATTTAAATTGTTATATGTATTAAATTATGAAGGTGACAACTTTGGCATCATTTAAAATAAAATAATATAAGTCTTATAATCACTTTTATAAGGGTAAAAACGGTTATATATTAGGTAATTGGATGATTAGGTTGTATATATACACTAAAAATAAGTTTTGGTCAGGTTTGTGGGCCTTTTAATCGGTATTATTATTTCAATAAAAACTATATTACTTATTTTCCACTTAATAAATAATTTATGTATCATTAATGAATCACCATTAATGACAATTATTTAATCCCTAAAAATTATAAATAAATTATCATGATGTAGATAAATATATTATATTTCTTGAGACTATTCATGTTCGATGTTTTATGATGTTTATCACTAAATTAAAATTATTATACTTATAAGATTTAAGAGAGTGACATGTTGTCACTTTCTTTGGTTTTAATAATAATTAAATTATTTTCATGGTCAAAAGCCCATAAAATGAATCTAATCCGACCCTAAGGTTATATGGGTCTACCTTTATACATCCAATAGAATTTTATAATGTGTTAGGGTAATTTTAGAATATTATATGTACCCTTAATTACCCGATTTACCTTTAACTATGGTAAATAAAATTTACCATAGTTACGATTCATAATTCCCAAAAATAAAAAGTATCTTATTAACATAATTTGTACCCACTGATTCCAAATATGGAATCCATTTTTCAAAATTAAAATACACAATAGTTTCATAAATTAAATTAAAATTAATCCCGTTGTCGAAAGAAAACGGGTTTTTCTTTAAAACATTGCAAAAGATTAAATTGATTTAACCTACGAATTTAATGTAAAATCAATGTTAATGACATACATTATATTAAATGGTAAAAATATATTCTATTTATACTTTAAAACCATTAAATATTATAATTTAACCATATAAATTATTGCGATGAAAAAAGTTGTTTTTAATTAAAATATAGCATGTTTTTACTATTCATCAAAATATGAAAGTGAGAAGAATAATATGAAAAATTTATCCAAAGTAAATTCTTATTTCTTGATTCCAAATAAGAATTTTATTTTTTCAAATTGAACTTATAAACATGTCAAAAACTAGGTTTAAAGTGGGTGCTTCATCAAAAGGCCGCAAAATTGTTTTTTTTTTAAAAAATTCTTATTTTACCCGAAAATTTATTTTGTTCTTATACCATGTTCTTGAAAATGTGTAAGATAAATAATAATGTTATAAAATTCAACATTTATTTAATACTATTCATAGCGGCTAGTTAATAATAATATTATAATAATATATCGTTGTTTAGTAAAACACGGTATTACGTACAACACACGCTATCGAGGAAGGTCGTGATTGCGTGTAATGCAAGCCAAGTCAGGGTTGCGTGTTGTGCAAGAATCCTTCATTGTTTCGTATAACATAATCCAACCATATTTCATTTATACATAGAATATATATATATATATACTCAATGTTGTGTAGAATAAGTATTATCAAAATTGTGTGTAACACAATCCAAGAATAGTGTCCCGTATACTGCAAGCTAATACGGTGTTGTGTATAGCGCAAGGTAATCTTGGTGTAGCATACAACATAAGAAATTAATGAAATGAAAAGAATATTTTTCATAAAATATTGGGTTGTTACATTCTACCCCCCTTAAAATTAATTTCCCCTCAAAATTCGTCGGGGATATAAATGGTTTACTACACGAATGTTTGTTTAATAGAAACCCATATCGTAAAAAGGAATACCAAAACATGGAATTAAAAAATAAAGTATGAAATGTAACGGTTACCCAAATTAAATTATCACCGAGTTTCCACTTAGGAGAACATAGGTGAAAATATGGATATGGAAGAAAAATCTAACCATCAAGTTCTGATGGAGAGTGGTAGAGAACATGCCTATGAAAAAGCCAACAATCACAAAGCTGTTGATTTGTGATGATCTAAGGTACCATCTGATTCATCAGATATAAGGGAACTAGACAAAATTTTTGGTTTTCAAGATCATTTCCCTAAGGTTGATGAATTAAAAGAAATACTTGCATGATTTTGGTACAATCTCACTGTTGTTCGTGAATTGAACAATTTCAACTTCATCCCTTAAAGAAATGAAGTTGAATTTGATATTCATGATGTTTTAGCAGATCATGTGATAGAATGATGGGTCATTCCATCTCTTTCGAACAAAAGGTTAGGAAAAGTTATAAGTCCATCTTATGGTTAGATTAATCATATATGGTTCCAAAAATGAACTTATACTTCATATATCATACCGCTTAATAAAATAAAACTACTTTCTACTAACTAGGGACTTCCTGTAGGCTAGTGGTAGGCGATAAAGGCCAGCCGCACTACGGTTGTGGGTTCGATTCCCACATCATTGTCCGATGTGATGGGCTGTCGCCCATCCTGCAGGTTATCATTTTTCTAAAACTATATTACTATAACATCCCATCAATAATATCGAAAAAAATTCTATCCTTAAACAATACAAACTTATGTACAACATAATACATTCCAATCATTAGGCTTATCCATAATACTGCAGTCCACTCTCATAATATAGTGGAAACGATTACTAGAGATTTAATACCATCATTGATCCCCATATATCATAAGATATGTCTTGTTGGTCACATTCAAAACATTCGAAGGCCTTAATCATGTATTTTCTTGAAAAATTATTTCCCATTAAACCTTAGTGAAAACATGAATGCAGTTAAAAGTTAACACTATCCTTATACCAAAATCCTAAAAATTCTATATACTCAAACCATGATATCACTTAGTCCTTATATCAATCATGATCTCATGAATACAATCAAACATCTCATTATCTTCTTATTCATTCATTATGTGCATATCATCAACTTTACAAAAATATCTGAATAACCTTCCATGGTTTCTGGTACCATTAAACATATACTTTCAAGTACTTTTAGGAAAAACAATAGTGTAACAATCCTTAGATTACTCTTTATTCCATAGTACCATTAACTATACAACATAACTCTCGATAAACATACAATTATTCCACTACCTTCTAAAACAACTGACTGAGCTTCAACACTTCTTTCAGCTCATATATCATTTGTAGTCTCCTCATCATCATCCACATTAATACTAACCATATGACCATACTAATTCCCTTCATGAGATTTTCCATTAGGGCATTGGTTTTCATAATGCCCGTACATTCTACATTTAAAACATCTAATCATTGTTGATGTCGTAGCAATACCATTATCCTTGTCCATGGTGTTAACTGAACCTATTCCTTTGCACTTACTGGATTTGTGTCCTTATTTTCCACACCCAAAGCATCTTCTAGTTCCCTTGAAACAATCTCCCTGATGCCTCTTCCCACATGATTTACATGAGGGAAATTGAACTTTCTTTCCTCTATGATCATCATGAAACTCCATCTTTCTATTATTATATGAGTCGGGAAACTTACCAAAGTTGAGATTATTGATCATATTATGAGATTACTGATTAGGCATAATAACGATGTTTGGACTTCCAGATCCTGTTTCATTTGGTTTCTCATGAAGAAAATCATTCCATTGTATATCATATCCTCCATTATTGTGAATCTTCATGTTTCCAGCCATTTTCTAAAACCTAAAAAGAATAGCGTGAGAGGAAATAATCATGCTAGGGAAAACAACATAGTAAAGGGGGAGTATCCTCAATATCTAACATCTTAGGTTAAATTAAATGATCGTTATCATAGTTCTAGGACTGTATCATATACGTATACTTATACATAGGGTCATCCCTAGAAAAACCATAGAACTATCTCTAGGGATCTCACAAACATTTTTTCATCCTAGTTTCCAAAGGTTGACTAAACCTTTCCTCTGATACCAACTGTAGAGACCCTAAGCCTGATGTACATGAACATTACATTACTTTTGAGAAATACTTAATATATAGCAAAAAGATACACACAAGGACTGTAATAGTTTAGTGTCTTTGGAAACTCGGAATATAAACAACTAATCATGTTGAAAGAACTTCAACATCTCCCATAACGATCTTCCCCTTTTTGTTTCCTTACCTAACCTTTCTTTATTTCCTGGGGAAAATAAATCATAAAAAAAGGGTGATCTCAATTGCTCAGTAAGGGAAAACATAGAGAACATAAAACAATCAATAAATATTTGAAAGAAAAAACATGAACATGAAATCTAAACATTAAAACCTTGATCAAAGATATAAATCTTGGAAGTACGTAAGGCATATATTATAAAGGAACATAAATCATGATAAAATAGCATGGGAATAAAACATGTAATTGTGGAATCCATTAATCACAAGTAATGATTTCCATAGTAGCCAAGGCATTGCTGCCAAGACCATCTTAGTGGACAAAGTCCCATTCTGAATCGAGTTCACTCCTCGTTTCAGTCCTGTAACACTGAATCAGATTAACTTACCGTTCCAGCCATGTCTATATCATGAGATATAAAATCTTTACCCAATGCATTGGAGGGAGATATACGTCCCACCCATCTCATAATGAAATCATTCTTACTTGTGCCACAAAATAAACATACATCATTCATAAAGAACCTAATAAATAAAATGGGTTTCATAAACATCATCCCATCATCACATAATCCATATAAAAGAAATGGATATAATTTCATAATAAGAAAAGTTAAACCATGTAAATCATAGATACATTATACTTGAAACATACACATATGAAATAATGTCTTCTTAGACGGAAAATGGTTTTGATAAACACTTGAAATGAATTCTTGAGGAAAATATCCTTTCTTCTTCAAAATCAATTTCTTTTCACAAAACGTCATGAAATTTTAAGAGAAAAATATTTTGTTTAAAATAGTCATGAAATTTTTTGGAGGAAGCTTCATGAATATAAGGCTTTATAAAACAGTAAAAATCTGTTCGTGCCATATCTGTTAAAAAAACATTCTTTTCGTACTTTTCCCAGAAAAGTCAAAAAGTACCTCATAACGTAAACAAAAGAGAGATTACTTACATACCATGTAGTAAAAGTAAAAAATGGGTAAAAAGGACTTTAAACATACATGAAAAAACTTTTATAAAACATGGACATGGATGATAGAAATAACCCCAGTAAATACTTACGAATAAGCAATCTCGGATAAAAATGAGATTTGCAAAATTATCCCTTACCTTATGTTCGATATGCTTCGTACGTATCCGAACCTCCTGTATAATGATTTAAATAATGTTATTGACTTATTACAGAATCATATTAATTGTTATCATATCATATATGGTTCACTTATGACTTTATATTACCCTTTCTTTTGTAAATTCCATGATAATGAGCGTTTTGGGTAAAATCGTTTCATTTGTCGTCCGTGTTTTGACTTGTAATTATTCATATGATTACATAGATCATGATTTATTACATCTGGAATGTAAAACATGATTTATATATATAATATATATTCAGAATATACATATATAAAATAGATCGATAAATGGAAAGAAATACACCGTTCATGGAGACGATAGGCCGTACGTACGCATGAACATTGTTTTCATTTCCTCATTGAATTGAATGGAATTAATTGGATGAAATACATACATATATATATATATACATAAATCCAGTATAATTATTATGTCATATATTTCATGTTTACTTATTATATATACTTTATAATCATTTATGAATTGTTAATCATTGAGAATTAATCTCATCACGTCGTGGAGACGGTATTCCGTACGTACGCACGAGCGATGATATCGTTCCCATGATCGTGGAATTTTATTAGTGTATGTATACTATTAAAGAATCAATATAACTTTACAATAATCATATATAGTTATTATTTACACCATTATACCCATCCATGTAAGGTGATGGTGGAAAATAGATTACACCACGGCGTGGAGACGGTATTTCGTACATACGCATGCGCGGTGATTTCGTTTTCCGTAGGATGGATAGATGGTGAAATTGAGTTGTTTAATAATTATAATAACATATAAGTATATGAGTGATACTGATGTTATTACTTCATAATGAAACAACCTAAGAAGAAGAAGTGGAAGAAGAAATAATGGTGAAAGAATTGGTAACATAAATTACCTCTTCTTTGAAGCGCCTCTTTGAGACCTCCTCTTAGGGCACTAAAGTTGGTCTTTGAAGATGACCAGGACCTATAGGATGTTTATAGGGAAGTGGAGAAGATAATTGGGCAGGGTTTGGCCGAGCTTGAAGGCTCAAAGTGGTGTGTGGAAGAGAGGGAGGATGTGCCCTTTTATAAGGGTAGAGAGGGGCACCTTTGGAATTCTTAAAAATATTAATTTATAATAAATCTAACCCCGCATTAAAACCTCCAAAAATGACTCATATTCAAATAATATATGATATATGGTTGTAATATCATAAAAAAATAAAATTTTGACACGTTTGGATCTTATTTTAAACCTTATAATTTTGATTTATCCTTATTTAATCTATTTAAGTTTATTTGTGGTAATAAAATTGTAAATTTTAAATTATAACAAATAATTACTTATTTGTTGTCAACTTTCCATAATTGTTTACTTTATAACATTATAGACCATATAAATTTAAATTTATTATTTTTAAATATTTTTGTGATTTTTAAACAATTTTATAATATGTTATTTTTATAAAATAACAATAGTGTCAATTTTGACACTATTAATTTATTTGAATTTAAATAAAATATATATAGAAGTTATGTTCTAACTAAAAGAATTAATAGATTCAAAAAAAGTCATATGTAGATATAAAATTAGTGGATCACATTAAATAGTTAATATAATATTTATTTTATTATTTTTAAAACCATTTATTTGGTTTATCTCTTAATAAAATAAATACTACAACATTGTAGTATAATTATTTAATATACTGATGTGTTGCATAAAAATTAAAAATAAAATCCTATGATAAAGATAAATCTATTTACTTTCACAATAATACTTTCATTAGAATTTATCATCTTAAAATCACAATATTTAAATTGTTATATTTATTAAATTATGAAGGTGACAACTTTGGAATCATTTAAAATAAAATAATATAAGTGTCATAATCACTTTTATAAGGCTCAAAACGGTTATATATTAGGTAATTGGATGATTAAGGTGTATATATACACTACCAATAAGTTTTTTTCAGGTTTAAGGGCCTTTTAATCGGTATTATTATTTCAATAAAAACTATATTACTTATTTTCCACATAATAAATAATTTATGTATCATTAATGTATCACCATTAATGATAATTATTTAATCCCTAAAAATACTAAATAAATTATAATGATGTAGATAATTTTGTTATATTTCTGGAGACTATTCATGTTCGATGTTTTATTATGTTTATCACTAAATTAAAATTATTATACTTATAATATTTAAGAGAGTGACATGTTGTCACTTTCTTTGGTTTTAATAATAATTAAATTATTTTCATGGTCAAAAGTCCATAAAATGAATCTAATCCGGCCCTTAGGTTATATGGGTCTACCTTTAGCCATCCAATAGAATTTTGATATGTGTTAGGCTAATTTTATAATATTATATTTACCCTTAATTACCTGATTTACCTTTAACTATAGTAAATAAAATTTACCGTAGTTACTTTTGATAATCCCAAAAAAAAGTAGCTTATTAACTTAATTTGGACCCATTGATTCCAAATATGGAATCCATTTTTCCAAATTCAATACACAAAAGTTGCAGAAATAAAATTAAAATTAATTCCATTGTCGAAAGAAAACAGGTTTTTCATTAAAACATTGCAAAAGATTGAAATGATTTAACCTCTGCATTTGTTGTAAAATTAATGCTAATGACATACATTATATTAAATGGTAAAAATCTATTATATTTATACTTTAAAACCATTAAATATTATAATATAACCATATAAATTATTGTGATGAAAAATGTTATTTTTAATTAAAATATAGCGTGTTTTTACTATTCATCAAAATATGAAAGATACCAGAATAATATGAAAAATTTATCTAAAGTAAATTTTTATTTCTTGATTCAAAATAAGAATTTTATTTTGTCAAATTGAACTTATAAACATGTCAAAAACCAGATTTAATGTTGGTGCTCCATCAAAAGGCGACAAAACTACATTTTTTTAAAAATTCTTATTTTACCCGAAAATTTATTTTGTTCTTATACCATGTTCTAGAAAATTTGTAAGATGAATAATAATGTTATAAAATTCAACATTTATTTAATAATATTCAGAATGGATAGTTTATAATAATATTATAATAATATATCGTTGTTTATTAAAACCCGGTATTGCATACAACACACGCTATCGAGGAAGGTCGTAATTGTGTGTAATGCAAGCCAAGTCAGGGTTGCGTGTTGTGAAAGAATCCTTCATTGTTTCGTATAACATAATCCAACCATATTTCATTTATACATTGAATATATATATATAAATATATACTCAATGTTGCGTAGAATAACTATTATCAAAATTGTGTGTAACACGATCCAAGAATAGTGTCACGTATACTGCAAGTTAATACGGTGTTGCGTATAGCACAAGGTAATCTTGGTGTACAATACAACACAAGACATTAATGAAATTAAAAGAATATTTTTCATAAAATCTCGGGGTGTTACAATTTCACTATCCATGAATCACTTGTATCATAGATTTTGTGAGGGGAACTATTTATCTAAACACATTGTATTTTAAGATGGTGATAATTATTCAATTTAATTTATGAAGATGTATCTACATAATTTCTCTTAACTATTCTTGTTATTCATTCTTTGGTATTATAATAGAATTTCCATTTATATTTTTATTTGAATAAATTATCAATGGATATTTTATTATTTTTATTAATTTTCAAAAAAATTTATTGATTAAATGAGGGGTTTCCTTGATTTTAATATGATGTTCACTACAAAGATATTTTATTACTATAAGGTGATAGATAAAATGTTTTAGTTGGTATTTTTGTGCTAATTTTATTTTCAAAAATAAATTTCATTGGGAATTTCAATGTGAATAATTATTCAATGAATTAATAGACATCATTTTGAATAAAGGATTATTTTGGTACGTAGTTTTCTATTGTAGATGTTTTATATAATGTTGAGAAAATAAATTTTTTAATGTACTAATTGATATTAAAATATTTGTTTTTTTCTTTGTTATGTGATTTGGTTTTTGTTGATTTATGCATAGGAAACCTTGATTTCATACAGGTGTAATTGGGATTAGTGCAATAGAAGCAAAGATTATGAACAATCTTATACGTATAGTGAAAATCATGACCAAACAAGAGGAAATGATTTCATGTTCAAAATTATCTCACAATGAACAATAATCATATCATGGGAGACAGTTCCTTATGTGAACCTCACCATATTAAATAGGGCGTTGACATATAGTTAGGGTTTAGGGTAATACAATGGGAAAACTATACACCCCATATTTGAGTGATTGAAAGTAATATAAATAAGTAAAACAATAAATATACATAATAATCATTTAGGTACAAAGAAAGAATATTGAAAACAATCAATAATAAATGACACATAAGCATATAGACATTCATATAGACTCATTGGTTTTCAACTGGCCTAAACAAATTAAAAAAAACAAATTGAAGAATAAAATTAATATACAATGGTCTCCACAACATTCTAACGCCCCACCTCATCCCAATCTCGAGTCATATATGTGAAACCATACTTGACCATGAAACTCTGAGCCTTTACCTATCATGAACCTATGAAAGTATGGGATTCTCAGGTACCCAATTTTCATGGTTTCCCAAGTAGTTTCTGAGTAAAACATAGTAACAGAACAAAAGATTGGACTTATACATGAATGGTAATTGATATACATATGTAAAAGACGTTCCCATAAAAATATATAATCTAATGATTATGAATAAATATATTTGTGTTGACCCTTGGGTTCAATGGTGACACCTAAAGTCGGTAATATTAGGTTCAACTGGTTTCAAGGTATCTATGACCACATCCCATAATGGTTTCCAATGTGAATGGAGTTTTTTACATTTATGCTACTATCAAATTGGGATTTTTAATCACAACCAACATTCAAAAATTGGATATCAATTAACTGGGTATTATATGATGGAGGTAATGGGAAATGATAGACATCCTTCGGTGATGAATATTCATTCATTCTACTTCAATAGTGTCATAGTAATTGGTGGTGAATGTAGGTTATAAGGAGTTGGATCATGTGGAGTTTTTTTGGAACCCATTTATGTTTTTTTATATTAGGGTTTATTATGTATATAAAATTTCAATAATTACTTTATTTCATACATTCATTAACATATTATGTTTTGGGTTCCATTTTAAATTATGTTTAAGATTTTATGTTTAGATATTTAGTTATTTACATTAAATAATCCCCTATTTGGATTGGATTTTATTATTATATTTTTGTTTATGAGAATGGTTATCCAATGCATGGATATATCATGTCAAATTACTTAGTGGGGTAAATTATATTCTCTATTTAATTATTATTGTCAAATAATTCCTTAAATTATATTTGATACCCTCAACACATTTCACCAATATATGGAAATAAATAACGTTCTTTATGATTCATTGTGGTATTAGATAGGTTATGTGTAAGGATGTACCGATATGGTTAATGGTACTTTATATTCCCTCATTTATAATATTATATTTTTTTTCCAATTTTGTGGGGTCTTGGTTGAGGAAAATAATGATTATATTCTTGACAATCAGGGATTGCTATTCTTCAAGAAGTTCATTCTCGGTGCCCTACAATTAGTGAAATATAAAAATATCATAGTTATTATTCAATGATATATTTTTATAATGGACTATGATAATAAATTTACCAAAATTATCTACTTGGATCCTTATATGAGCACAAATAAAGAGACCAAAACTATATGGAATTAGATGAGAATGATAGAAGTATTACAAAATCATGTTTTGATATTTAACCTATAGAATTTATCAAATATGGTAAAATTTAAAGTGATGTTAGAGACCATTTACCATTTTATTATGGTATCTAATAGTTTTATCCCATGTCTAGATGTACTATAAGGAAGAAGAGGTTTGAAGTGGATATAGGGAGGGTAGTCAAGTTGGGAGTGATTCCTCCCCCAGTTTTAGTGTATTCTAGGCTCAGTTCTTATAGTGTATATGTATAGGGAATATTAGACCATATTATACATATGATATAAAGTATTCCATTTGTATTAAATGTATATCCACCTAAAAAGTATTTATGCCTACTCCTTTAGGGATTATTTTTCATCAAACTCTGTAGAGTTGTACTTCATAAATTTAGAGTAGTTGGAAAATAATCACCTGTTGGATGGTCTAAATAGGGAAACAAGGATATAGGGAAGAACAAATGGAAGTTGGAGACTCTAAAAATGTAGGGATTTAAACCATTATGAATTTCATTATTTATTAGGGATGTATTTTTATATGAGAATTCAATGAATGTTGTTGAGGATTTCATTCAATGATGAGATTTATTATCATTGTATCTTTTATGCTGTCAGTTTCATTTTTATGGAGGGTAGAAATGTAAGATCACAAGAATGGGAAAATTTTATGATATTATTCATGATGGATTCCAAATGATGAGGCATAAATGGATGGATTTCAGTTCATTAGAAGATATTGGCTGGTGTATTAGGAGTTAGGCCCTCAAAATATCACTCATTATAATATATACATGATTTTTTTCATTAATATATATTTAAGGAGAAAATTATACCATCTAAGAATATTTAGGTGGAATCTTTCCTTGACCTGGTGGAGGGATTCTTTATGAATCTCATAGGTTGTAGAAATGATCTTGTTTAGATAGAATGATGACAGTGAATAGAATAATAAAAATAAATGTACTGTAAAATATAGGTAGATCACTTTTTTGACACATTTACTATGAGTTACTTTATAATTGTAATCATGATATTGAAACTTGAACAATGTGAAGTAGTATTATAGTGCATATTCCCATGACAAATTGAATTTAAAAATTTAATAACCTAATATCTATTAAAAAAGTTCCATGTAGGGTCGAACCACAACGAGAATGTGTGTAGACTCTAAGAGTAACCTCTTGGAAGATTGTTCTTGTAGATGAGTTTTAAATGTTATTAACAACTAAAAATTTTAAAATTTATTTTGAAACTTATTATTCAAAATTAAGTAAAACTATATTGGTGAAATAAATTAACATATAGAGGATATACTTTTAAATGGATGTGTCAGAGTTATTATGTCCATTTAGGTTCATGAAATGTCAATAATTTAATTCGCACACTTAAATATTTATATATTTAATTATCCCTGATTCTAAATTTCATCAAAATAATACCATGTGTCATTATATAATGTTATATTGTATTAAATGTTTTCACTAAAATCACATACTCTTTTATTATTTGATTCTATGAATATTTTTTTTGTTATTTTTGTATCAAATCACTTGTGGAATTCAATGACCCATTTCTCACAATGCGGAAGAATCTTTCTATGTTTATCTCTCTCACATGTTATCACATATTTAGGTATCACTCAATAATGTTTTAATTTAATATCTTGAAAAATATTAATTTTTAATGAATATATTTATTAATTTGAAATTTAATCATGGGAGTTTTTTGATTCACTCATGCATGTGACTGACTTCTGGATAACTAAATTCTCCGATGATCTCTTAAAAATGGTTGCGTAAAAAAGGATTTAATTGATTCCTATAAGAAAATTATTTGCGAAAAAAATTAATTAAATAATTAAATATAAAAATAATATAAAAATAATTTAAATAAAATGTGGGAAAAAATTAATTCCATGATAGTTCTTTTACATTCATCGAAAACTTCAATAGTAAAGAATTGGTATCACATCACAGAAACATGGAATGAAATATAATGCATACAAGTCAACAGGTTAATATCTATGTAAATATCACCAGTATTCATGGTCAATGATATAATAATGAAATCCATTTTCCCACCTATTTATGAAAAAATTAATAAAATTAATGAAATTTGAAGTACAAAAAAGTGTTGCATGATGATAAGGATGCAGAAAATGGAGGAAACATGTTTGGTCTTGTAGTGGAGTTCTTTGGAATGGGGGGAATGGAAATTTTGATGCATTGTAAGAGGAGGGTTGCGTGGTTTACTTTTACGCAAGGTGATTCTGTTATAATGTATGTAATCTATTCAACATTATATAACAAAACCACCTACATGGGTTTTTTATCCATGTTGGTCAAAGGCCCATGTATATTTCTTGTGTCACACAATAGGGTGGGATGTATAGATAGTGTTTCACTACTATAGATGATATATGTGTTGGTGTTCACTACTACGTACGAGAGGATGGTGGGAGGCACCTACATTATGGTCTTCTGGTGTTGTTGGTGGTTTTCATGACCCAGTTGGCTCACGAGTTGGGAGGACATGGCATGGTGTTGTAGGTCATCTATGGAAGGAGAGCAGTGGTGCTGGTCTCCTGAATATGGAGATGGTACTACTTCTATAGGGTATGAAAAAACTCCCATATTAGGATATGATCTCCAACTATTGTGTGTATCATTCTCCTTAAATGAATATCCACCTTCATAAAAAAGAGGATAAAGAAAAAAATCAAACTAAAAATTTGATATTTTAAACAACTAATTATATATGAGTTAAATAATAAAAATAATAAGGTCTATAAACAAATAATAAAACTAATTTATATGATGATAATAATTAAATATATAAAAATAATTGTTAGATGAAATTTGATATAAATATATATATTAACATATAATTATATATAGTAATTAACAACATAAAATAAATTTGTTAGTTAGATAAAATTATAGTAATACAATAGTTAAATGTTAATGTAGTTACAAAATGTTACACCCCTATCTTCCACGGTAAACTTATCTTTGAATTATACAATAGTGTGCATTGTACACAACACTGAGTTCAAGCACACCACAACCTATCAAACTAGATATTTTGAAAGCGGTTATGATTAGTAATAACCACATTTTTTATTTTCTGTATACCACATATAGTTTTAATATTCATCTTTTGTGTTTATTAGCCATAATATAAAGAAAAATTGAAGATAAAAGAAGTATTTTAAAAAAAAGTTGTTTTTCCGCCTTTTAATGGAGAACCCTTTCTAAATACAATATTTTAAGCTTTTATATATAAAAATTTATGATATTAAATTCTTCTTTATAAATTGGACAAATTATTTTTTTTGAATTATTTTTCGGTGTTTTTCTGATAACTTTCATATTCTGATGAATTGTGAAAGTTACTAAATTTTAATTGAATTTTTTTTTTAATAAAAATAATTAATTTTTTAAAATTATACATTTTAATGGTTTTGAAGTATAATTAAATTATATTTTTATCATTTAATAACTTTTTTATTATTGGATGAGATTTCACATTTAAACCGGACACAAACAAATATCAATCATTTCATAGTTTTTTTCTTCTCAAAAACCAACTTTCTAGATTTGACAAAAAGAATTAAATTTAAATTAATTAATTAAACTTATATGTATTTAAATTGTTAAAATAAACATCATTTTTGGATTATGAATATCAAAATTATCTTATGGTGAATTTTTGGTATTTTTCTGAAAACTTTCAATTTTTTGATGAATAGTGAGAAACACTACATTATTGAATAAAAACATACTTTTTATTTAAAATATTATTTATTTTATTTAAATTAATTTTATTTAAAATTTGATACATAATACCTATATTAGTTTAATTTAATTCATTTGATTCATTTTATAATAAAATAATATGTATAATTTTTTTTGAATTTTGTAAATGTTTTTACCCATCTTTAGGGAACGTTAGAAAATTTGCATAAAATGTAATTTTACAGCTTCTTTAAATTGAATTTCTAAACCATGAATGACATGGTTGAAATCTGTAAGAGAAATGCATTTCAATAATATGAAAATAATTTTTAGTGAATCGTAACTTATGAATTTTATTTACCACAGTTAAAAGTAAAAAGGGTAATTTAAGGTTAAATTTATATTATAAATAAACAAACACATGTCCTAATTTTATTGGATAAGTGTTTTTCAACAAAAATCAACAATTGGAATAAAATATGATCCTCTTTTTTCCACATGAATTAGATTAGGATATTTATTAATATTTTACTTAAAGAAGAGTTAAAATTGTTAAATTCAATTTTTCATAACTAAATTTTTTTAATATATGTTTATACATAAGATAAATTCAACTATAAATATTTATTATAAATAAAAAAATAATTCTTTCCTAATTCTATTTTATTTATAATTTTTAGACATTAAGAATTTATAATTATTTACGACACAATGATGGTGAAGTAATTACCTTATTAATGAATGGTTAAATTAATTGATATTATAAAAATCAAAATAAATGTAAATTGATAGTTTTGATGAATTCCATGAATTTTATAAATTAATATTACATTTTAGTGTTGATTAATTGTTTTATGAAATCAATTTTAAATGACTTTCACAAAAACCAAATACTAAATAATGTTAAAAATGACATAAATGAGTTTTTAAAACAAATAATATATTATTAAATGATATAATTATTCTAAATATCTATGGTTTGGTAAAAAGAATTTTATAATAATATATATGTCAGTAATGAACCATTTGGGGTTCTGTTGACATTTTTTAGAAGTTTTATTAACCATATAATATAAAAATACAATGACACATGGTAACATTAAACTATTTAAGGAAGAGTTAAATCTAAAATATATGGTGAATATAGTGATGTAAACATATCTAAAACCTATTAATTGAGAGGTTTTCAAACCATCCCCACCATATCCAAAAAAAATCCCTTTTTAGAAATTATAAATACAATATGATTGAATAATAAAATAATATATCATGGTTTTCCTAAAGTGGCCCTCACCTCTCTTATAAAATGGTACTTCCCCTTCTCCCAAAATGACACATTAAATCCATTTGGATCAGCCAAAACCTACTCAAATATCATCCCATATACCCTTAACTCTATCTAGAGACTTTAATTTGATCATAAATCCCACTTAAGGAGAAGTTTTGATCAAATCAAAATGAAGAACCTGAAGAAGAGGTAATTATCTCATTAGCTCTTTTAGTGTTCTTTTCCTCTTCCACTTCCACTTTCTCTGATGTTTCCATGCCAATATAATAACTCCAGTACCTTATACATATTGTGATGTTATTTTAAATATGGTAAAACTATATTAATTATTTTATCCATCCTATGAATGACAAAGTCACCATACGTGAATACGTATGACTTACCGTCTCCACGCCGGGGTGTAGTTTTTTATTCAACATATAATTTTTGGTATGGGTATGATAATGAGTATAAGTGATGTAAATAATAAACATAACATGTTAATTATTATTTATATATGAAATAAAGTCCATTTACATATGATTTCATCATCATCAATAAATTGGTATTGTCACATGTGCAAACGTACGGATTACCGTCTCCATGAATGCAATGAGATTTATTCCCCATCACAAACATTATTGAGTAAATAACATTTTATTATTAATAAATCACGTTTAATAACATAATATAATTGTTTATATGAATCAAATACATCTCATACATAACAAACATGACTTACATAACAAAACATATAAAGAAAAATTAATTTGTTAACACCCGAAACAATGATAGTACTGAAGTATTGTTAACAAAGCAATATTAGGCAATCATATATGATATAATATTTATGTATATGGTTATTATATAATTTAATAACAATTATTTAACCATTATAATGGAGTATAACGTACACTCAAATAAATAAAAGTAAATGGATAGGGGTTTTCATCTAACTTTGTTTTCTGGTAATATTTATGAAATATTGTCCACTATTTCCTTTTGAGTGGTGTGTGTACTACCCATGATTGTATTCTTGGTGTAATATAGTTTAATTTATGGGTATTTACATATTCATTATATGATATTTCATTCATGGGGTGTATGTTTCTTGAGTAACCAAATCGGTAAGGTAATTTCAAATTTCAAATTCAACACATTTGGCTTTATGCATACTTCATTGATTATTTTACTCCAAGATTATGTGTGGAATAAATATTTATTATTTATGTAATAATTTCCACTCCCATTTGCATGGATATACTTTTTATACACATAATCACTAAATTGATAAATTTTCATGCCAGTTATATTAACATGTTATGGGTAATCATAACTCAATTTCATTTGATTGTGTTAAACATTCAAATCATTTGTATAGATTTTACAAGAATATGTGTGAATTTCGTTTTATTGATTTACACTAAATATCCAATTATATTTAGTGTATTTATATTTTTCATAAATAATTATTTCATTGATTTATCCTTAATCTAAAGATATGTTCTTTATAAGGAATTTCATCTTTTTTTACATTCCATTGAGACCTATATGTCTTTAAGCCCCAATTCACTTTTAAATGGTGTATATATTGTTGTTTTACATATTATATTATGAATCCTATTATTATCATTATATTATAATATTTTTATTAATTTATTTCATCAATAACTTTTATTAAATCATCTGTCATTTGGTTAGAAACTCGTTAACTAAAATATCATTTTAAATGTTTTAAAGATTTATTTTTTTAAATCCTTCTCATTAATGTACATTTTTAAAAAATATTTAAAGGATTTATTTATATGGATATGAATGTTTTAAAAATTAAAATATCCTTAAAATGATTCAATATGGTATGTGTACACTTTGATTCAACTTTATATTTTAAACGACATCGTGATAAATAGCGAGACTTTTAAATGTTTTGAAAAAAAGGGTGAAATATCTATCAAATAGTTTTGATTATTATTTTAATAAATGTAAGTATCCTTAATTACACTTAATTGAGGTTAATTTATTATAAAACAATCATCCATATTGTATTTGATGTTTTATGATTGACAGTGGAAGTGCTATTTTATACCATTCATGGTTTGTGGTTAAAATGTGGACCTTTCGTATCATAGTTTTAATACAAATGATTAGATTATGTGTCAAATATTTCATATTCGGAATGGATTGGACTTAGTAAGTGACGGGTGGAGCCTGCTATAGATTCTCGATGCGTTAGTAGTTATGATGATACAAACTAGTATCTTGGCACAAGGCCTTTGCAAAATCTTTGTTTTTAGTCTTGGAATAAGGCATTGACTATGTGGTTTTGATGACCGACATTATGAATTCCATCATTATAAAATTTACTATTGATATTACATGCGACTTATAGACTAGTATAATATCAATGTGATTAAGTAAAATGAATTATTTGATTTATATTTTTCATATTATGCTTATGTTTATCTTTAAAAGTCTTGTGTTTTAGTCTTATACATTGCCTTAAACATTTATGATTATTTACGATAGTTTCGTCTATATTGTTGTCCTTACTGAGCATCTGAGATAACCACATTATTATGTTTTATTTCTCCTAGGATGTGAAGAAGTATATTATGAATTACTTGCAAGAATTGCATATGGGATATAAGAGTGTTCAAAGGAGACACAAATGCTATTGTTTTTCATTTGACAATGTAATGTAAAACATATATTTGTATCTAGTATTTCTATGGCTACTAAACTTTTAGGTATTTCAAGACTTGATCTATTGTGATAATTCCAATGTTAAGTAATAATTCACTGACTCTTGGTAACTAGGGTAAGGGTGTTACAGTTGGTTTTAGAGTAAAAATAGTAAAAACCTTGGAATCTAGATTTAGAAAAACTCTGATTAGAAAACAATACCCTATGATATACATTGTGGATTAGTATAGAAGAACATCAAAAAATCTTGGTAATGTAAATATTATGTGGGTTTTCCATGCAATACATCCATGTCTGGATATGAGTAGGTAGAGGCGGATCTGGCACAGATGTACCTAGGAGTGAAAACTTTGATTAGGAGTTTTGGGTTTGACCCTAGGTATCCTAATACACAACAATGATCCTTGCTTAATTCATGGTTATGAGACTCCCGAGGGATATTTTTATTATAATTCACATTTTCTTTATAAAAGTATTTGAAGGATTTTAATATAAGATGAGAATAAATTACCATGATTAATCCTAAGGTGTTTTAGTTTAAAATTAAGGTTTCATGATATTCTCTAAATAATTTTATGTCTCACAATAATATTTCATGTGTTAGTCAATGGCATGATTCTATGTATGTAATAGTAAAATTGACCGTGATGTACACGGTGGTCCTGATAATGGAAATGAGAAACTAAATGGAATGTTAATGGGATTAAAAAATATCGTGTTCATTCCGAATCATGTTTCCAAACACATGATCTTCAAAATATATATTAACTAACTCCCAGACTCAACAATGAAGGGAAATATGGTGAATTATATGATCTCCACCAATAGATACCATGGAGAAATTAAAGATAAATTTCCATCATGCAGGAAATGTGGAAGGAGACACCTAGGAAAATTTCTCAATGAAATAATTAAATTCATTATGTGTGAGATATAATGACATAATTTAAAGAGTTTCTTGAGGAAAAATGAAGACTCCTATTGAAGAAAATAAAATAATCTTAAAAATCTAATTAGAGTCATTTTCTATAAAGGTAAGGGACCTTGGCATTACTCGAGTCAATTCCCTACTCTAAATGATAACCTCTAGGTTAAGGAAGAACATATGTGGAAGTAAATGGATTGAGAAATCATTGATTGTATTAATGATATTTTTATGGGATTGTATTAGAATACTATTTTCTTATATGTTTACCCATGAGGTTTGTTATGTGAAAATTCTATTTGAGGAAGAATTGTAACGCCCTGACCCCAGCTACCCAGAGTCGGTGCATTACTTCGTAACATTGGCATGATCACAAAAGATCAAGTCTCGAAAGACCGATTAGTTTAGTAGCCTTGGAAACACTAGATACATTTGTAAACGTTACATTACATCATAAAGTAAACCAAAACAACAACAACATATTGTCTTCATATCCCCTCAGACTATCCCTGCTAGTCATTCATAATATACTTCTTCAAATCCTGGAAAACATTAAAACATTGAAAGGGGTGAGCTCAGATGCTCAGTAAGGATAACAATATTGCGGAAGCTTTCATAAATAAACATTATCATTTAAGGCAATGTATAACTAAAACAAAAGCCTTTTAAACTTGAACTTCAACATAATATGGAAAAAGTAAAATGAGAGAATGCCATTCACTTCTTCACATGGATATTCTACTGGCCGAATAATCACATGCAATATCAATAACCACTTTCATAATGAGGGAATGTATAATGCCGGACATTCTGAAACATTTTGTCAAGGCCTCGGCCAAGACATCTAAAATGATTAAGGCCTCGGCCAAAACCATAAATCAAAATGGGAAAGGGCCTCGGCCAATTCCACGTCTAGTTGTCTCATGAGAGCTACCGATGCATCGAGGAGCTATAGCGGGCTCCACCCGTCACTTATTAAGTCCAATACATTCCTCATATGAATAGGTTTAAACATATCATAAACCATAACATAATCATATCACATAAAACATGCATAAAGGAAACGTAACATTTCCATATTTCAATCACAAGATATCAATACAACACATTGATATAATAAAAATTCTTTCAAAACCATTTTCAATACCAAAATAAAAGAAAGTTAATACTTTGTATTTATTTTTCATTAATAAAAATGATGGCTTGTAGAGGAAGCCGAAACCCAAATAATGGTCACGGCGGCGGAGAAGTCGTTGTCGCCGCATACGTACGACAAAAACATTCCCTTTTGTCGTTTAGTAAACGCTTCGTATAAAAAATATTCTTTTTGAATAAGCGTAAAAGTCAATGTGGTTTATACACCGTATAAAAGGAATTTGTGTATAAAACCAAATATGCCTCAATGAAAGGAGATTGAGACGAAGTCCTTAGAAAGATCATTTTTAAAATAAAATAGATATATTATGTTTATTCACTATAGGTACACATAAAGAATACAAAATAAGACATAATAATATCATGACATATTTTGAAAGTAGGAGATTAACCCAAAGAATGGAAGTTGGGTTAAGAAGTTCCCTTACCTCATGTCTGACATTACTCAACCATTCTTTAACCTCCTGAATAATAAACTAGAGTTAATATATACCTTATTAAGAACCATTTTTAATTTCATTATCTTTATTATATCACTTATTACAATGATATGAACATTATGTAATTATTTAAGTTAATAACGGTCGTTTTGTCAATCTTTGGTACTTGAGTCAACAATAAGCTTCTTATAATTACAAGTTGTTTATGTGGTGAAATATCCATTATATCCAGAATTATATTCATGATTTATATGTCATATATATCTTATATATCCAGTATATACATTCATTTATAATATTACATAACATTTAGAGGTAAGAAATGAAATTCACCGTTCATGGAGACGGTAAGCCGTACGTACGCATGAACACTACTTTCATTTCAATTTCTTATTTAATGGAACTAAATCATAATGATATAAATGTATAATATAATTCCAGTATAATATAGTGTATAATACCATTTACTCCATCCTTTATACATCCCACATATGGCATTAACGATTCAAATCACTTTGAGGGGGCGGTAGTCCGCACTTCCTAAAATGAAAATACCGCGTTTTACCCATAATGGAAATCATAAAGTAAGCCATAAATGAGAAATACAGAAGCATAAGTAAAACATAAACACATTATATATTATATATAAATATAGTGACATCTTAATGGCCACCTTTGAAGGTGTTATATGAGTGTTGAACAATCATCGTTTCGTGAGGCAGAAATTATCCATCCACAGAAACCGTATGTTCTTTAACCATTAGATGTAGGTGTGTGTAAGTGTAGCTCGAATCATTCTTATAACAACATCCTAGTATATTGAAGATACTGGTGTTGTTACAAAAGAAATGAATAAAAAGAGTTTAGGGGGTTGGAGAAGAAAAATGAAACAAAACAACATTAGAAAATACATTACCTCAAAATCGGGTAACTCTTTTTGATTTGAGCCAAAGGCTTCCTTGGGAAGAGTTCGGCCCAATGTGAGGATTCTAGGAGTAAGAGGGGGAAGTTGGGAGAGTATTTGGGCAGAGTTTGGCCGAGCCAAATGGTTTGATAGTGTAAATTAGGTGGGAGAGGTGGGGGCCTTTTATAAGTGGAGAGGAGGGGCACTTTTGGAATGATTGAAATGTTACATTATTTCACAATGCTTTTCGGATTCTAAAGGTCCCACACTTATATAATTCGAGGCTATGGTGATAAGGGTTGGAAATCTCCTCATCCAATTGGCTTTGGACAAGTGTAAGCCTTGGATTTTGCATTATCTTCCCATTTTATATAAATCGTTAAATAATGAGGTCATCACTACATCATCATGATGTCATAAATAATTTAATTTATTTAATGTCTAAAAATTATAAAAAAAATACTATGATGTAGGAAATCTTTTTATCTTTCTAATGAATATTTATAATCAAAATTTGGACTTGTGTAACCCCACTTAAAAACTGTTTTAGTAAAACAACTCATGTTTGTGTCAATTTAATTTCAACATTAAATAAATATATATTAATGTCATTTTCCAACTAAAGTGGCTCCATGGGGTCCCCAAGTTGACCCATTGGTTGTCTTGGTAGGCCATGACTCATCCAATAGGAGTAGGACAAGTGTCAAGCTCATATCATATTAATAAAACATTGTTTTTACCTTAAACTACACTAATTACCTCTAATCGCGATTAAGAACTTAAAAGTTACTATTCACCAAAAAATTATTTTGATCTCATTGAACCACATTTTACTTCTTAATGACAACCATGTATGTCGGATTTTTGAAAATCAAATCACAGAAGTGGTAATATTTCATTTAAACGAAAAATCAGTTATTTAACTACCACTTAGTGGTTTCACTATTCATCAAAAATTGAAGTTTTTCAGAATAAGGCCAAAATTTCACCCTAAGCTATAATTGATATTACGAATTCAAAAATGATGTCTATTTTACAAAATTCCAAACATATTAGTTGCATTAATTAATTTTATAATTAATTCCCGCTGTCACAACAAATAGCGTGTTTTTAAGAAACAATTTATATCAAAAGATTGGCAATTGTTTATGTCCAATTTCAATGTTAAATTAATTCTAATGACCACCATTGGATAAAATGGTAAAAATATATTCTAATTATACTCTAAAACCCCTCAATAGTATAATTTATCACTATGAATTATTTTGATTAAAAAAGTTGTTTTAAGTATTTTTCACTATTCATAAAAATTTTGAAGTTCTCAGAAAATTACAAAAAATTCAACATAGGCTAATTTCAATATTAGGAATATAAAAATGAAGTCCATTTTGAAATATAAAATTTATATAATTTTAAAAAGTGGTTATTACTATTCATAACGGCTACTTTGATTTGTCGCGATGTTTTAGAACTCGAAGTTGCGTACAATGCAAGCTATTGTATTATTGAATGAGAAGCGTATCGTGGAAGCTCGGGGTGTTACATTCTCCCCTCCTTCAATAAATTGCGTCCTCGCAATTTGATATTTTTCTTTAAAAATAAGAGGATGAAAATAGAAAATACCTTTGTGGAAAACCCACATCGGAAATAAGGTTAATAAAATTTAGCCTTAATAAGAGGGAAAATGGAAATAAGAAAGTCACCACCAAATTATGATCTCGATAAGGAGAACATTGGTGGCAATTAAAGACATATAATTGGAGGAAAAACGTAAATATTTGTAGGGAGTGATTGAGGTCATCAATCACAATCAACTGTCAAATTGAGGGCCTCAAAGCCTTCAATCTATGTTGATTTAAAATATCATCAGTTCAACAAGACATAAGGTATTAGGATAACACATTTTTTGTTTTAATATCCCTTTACTAAAGTTTAAGAATTAATTTATTCATTGAATAAGAGATAGGTATATATATATTTATGCTTGACAATTAGTGTTTCAACCTTCAACTCATCATTCACTCAAAAAGATAATAGAACTCAAAAATATTATTATTATCCTAATTATATAAGGTTCCAAATGTTAACACATACAATTTAGATTAGTAAAATTATATTGTAATAACCAGGGAATTCCTGTAGGCTAGTGGTAGGAAATAAAGGCCTGTCGCACTATGATTGTGGGTTCGATTCCTCCAGCTTTGTCCGACGCGACGGGTTATCCCCCACCCTGCAGGTTGTCCTATAGTATCATAATATTCCAAAAATAATCTTCATAAATTTTTTAGCCTTAAACAATACTATCCAAAGTTCAACTTAATCCATTCCAACCTTAATAGTTATCCAAAATACCTCCGTCCAGACTTTCTCTAAAAGGTCTCTAAATTCCAAAATCAATTTATCAGATTCCCAAAACAAAGAATAGTTTCTCTTATTGTCACATACTAAAAATATGATTACCTTAATCATATTAAAACCTTACTGAAATCAAAAAGTACTGCAGTACAATCCATATATATATATTACATTATTCTTATAACCAGAATATAATCCTTGAGTCCAAAAGCACCAATACATTAGTTATTCTGCTTCAACTGTAGTAACAGCATAAGATTGTCCTTGATCCCTTGGCCTTTTCTGAGGTAAGTTTCCCTGACGCTTAGGACATTCATTTGCATAATGACGCATTTCTCTACAATTGTAGCATTCAACTTTGACAGCCTCTTTCTTTCCCTTGCAATCACGAGCCTGGTGACCCTTTTCTCCTCATTTATAACAAACTCTCATTCCTTTTAGGCAAGTACCAGGGTGATTCTTTCCATAATTATCACATAATGGAAAATCCTTCTTTCCCTTTTTCCCTTTATCTATCTCTTGTTCCACCGTTCTCTTCTTCTCTTGCTTTACTTTGTTGTCATAAGACTTAGAGAATTCCTTTTCTGTCTTGATAGCACACGAGACAATATCTTCGTATGATGAAAAGGATTGTGATACCAAAGCTCGACGGAGAAATGGTTTTAACCCATCAAAGAAACGATCAATCTTACTCCTTGGGTTACGTATGTAATCTGCAGCATACCTTGCTAACCTTGTAAAGTTAGCCTCATACTTTGCGACATTCTCATCCTCCTTCTGCCTCAGACTCAGAAATTGCCTTTCCATATCTGCTCGATGGTCACGAGGAATGTATTTTTCTAAGAAAAGCTCTTTGAACTCCCTCCATTCCATATTCGATACGTCATCATCTTCCTTTGTGTTTCGAATCAGCGACCACCACTGATCGGCATCTCCAGTGAGGCGGTAAACTGCCATGACAACCTTCTCTCTTTCACTACTCCCCAAAGCCTGAAATATTTTCTCTAGGGAATTTATCCATTGCTCGGCTACTAAGGGATTTGTACTCCCATTAAAGGTTGGTGGTTGTTGCCTCATGAAACGATCTAGCATTGATCCTCCACGTTGCAGATCAGGGTGCTCCATACGAGTAAGGTCATTATTCATAACCTGAGTGAGTTGTCCCAGTATGGTAATAAGTTGATCAGCACCAGTTGTATCTCCAGATCCACAATAATTATCTTGATCAGGAGGGCAATCCCTACACGGAGTTCGTGCATTGATACGGTTTCCATTCCTTCCACTAGGCGCCATTTCTAAACAATGGCATAAACTAGATTAGTTTATGAATCAAAATACATAATTCCATACTTATAAAACACTTAACATAAATTGAACTATTTATGGATATAATCCATAATCATAAAAAGAAATGTTTTCTTTGAGAAAGTATATACTCATAACCCTTCATAGTGGTTTGTAAATAAAATGAGAATTATTTTAAGCATATCCCCTGGGAGTGTCGTAACCAAGAGTGCAGCAAGGCCCGTTTTCGTGCACCAGTTCCCGTTCGAGTCTAGCTCAAAGCGGTGTTTTCGGGTTTTACCCCTAGGTACATCTGTGCCAGAGCCGCCTCTACCTGCTCGTATCCAGACAGGGATGTATTGCTCGGAAAAGTCATAACATCTCTATAATACCAAAATTCTAGGAAGTTCTTCTATACTAATCCTCAAAGTCTATCTTTGGGCTATGTGCTCTAATCAGAGTTTATCTAAATCTAGCATCCAAGGTTAGTACTAAACTGCCTCTGATACCAACTGTAATGCCCCGACCCCAGCTACCCAGAGTCGGTGCATTACTTCGTAACATTGGCATGATCACCAAAGATCAAGTCTCGAAAGACCGATTAGTTTAGTAGCCTTGGAAACACTAGATACATTTGTAAACGTTACATTACATCATAAAGTAAACCAAAACAACAACAACATATTGTCTTCATATCCCCTCAGACTATCCCTACAGGTCATTCATAATATACATCTTCAAATCCTGGAAAACATTAAAACATTGAAAGGGGTGAGCTCAGATGCTCAGTAAGGATAACAATATTGCGGAAGCTTTCATAAATAAACATTAGCATTTAAGGCAATGTATAACTAAAACAAAAGCCTTTTAAACTTGAACTTCAACATAATATGGAAAAAGTAAAATGAGATAATGCCATTCACTTCTTCACATGGATATTCTACTGGCCGAATAATCACATGCAATATCAATAACCACTTTCATAATGAGGGAATGTATAATGCCGGACATTCTGAAACATTTTGTCAAGGCCTCGGCCAAGACATCTAAAATGATTAAGGCCTCAGCCAAAACCATAAATCAAATTGGGAAAGGGCCTCGGCCAATTCCACGTCTAGTTGTCTCATGAGACCTACCGATGCATCGAGGAGCTATAGCGGGCTCCACCCGTCACTTATTAAGTCCAATACATTCCTCATATGAATAGGTTTAAACATATCATAAACCATAACATAATCATATCACATAAAACATGCATAAAGGAAACGTAACATTTCCATATTTCAATCACAAGATATCAATACAACACATTGATATAATAAAAATTCTTTCAAAACCATTTTCAATACCAAAATAAAAGAAAGTTAAAACTTTGTATTTATTTTTCATTAATAAAAATGATGGCTTGTAGAGGAAGCTGAAACTCAAATAATGGTCACGGTGGCGGAGAAGTCGTTGTCGCCGCATACGTATGACAAAAACATTCCCTTTTGTCGTTTAGTAAACGCTTCGTATAAAAAATATTCCTTTTGAATAAGCGTAAAAGTCAATGTGGTTTATACACCGTATAAAAGGAATTTGTGTATAAAACCAAATATGCCTCAATGAAAGGAGATTGAGACGAAGTCCTTAGAAAGATCATTTTTAAAATAAAATAGATATATTATGTTTATTCACTATAGGTACACATAAAGAAAGTAAAAATACAAAATAAGACATAATAATATCATGACATAATTTGAAAGTAGGAGATTAACCCAAAGAATGGAAGTTGGGTTAAGAAGTTCCCTTACCTCGTGTCTGACTTGACTCAACCGTTCTTTAACCTCCTGAATAATAAACTAGAGTTAATATATACCTTATTAAGAACCATTTTTAACTTCATTATCCTTATTATATCACTTATTACAATGATATGAACATTATGTAATTATTTAAGTTAATAACGGTCGTTTTGTCGATCTTTGGTACTTGAGTCAACAATAAGCTTCTTATAATTACAAGTTGTTTATGTGGTGAAATATCCATTATATCCAGAATTATATTCATTATTTATATGTCATATATATCTTATATATCCAGTATATACATTCATTTATAATATTACATAACATTTAGAGGTAAGAAATGAAATGCACCGTAATGGAGACGGTAAGCTGTACGTACGCATGAACGCTACTTTCATTTCAATTTCATATTTAATGGAACTAAATCATAATGATATAAATGTATAATATAATTCCAGTATAATATAGTGTATAATACCATTTACTCCATCCTTTATACATCCCACATATGGCATTAACGATTCAAATCACTTTGAGGGGGCGGTAGTCCGCACTTCCTAAAATGAAATTATCGCGTTTTACCCATAATGGAAATCATAAAGTAAGACATAAATGAGAAATACAGAAGCATAAGTAAAACATAAACACATTATATATCATATATAAATATAGTGACATCTTAATGGCCACCATTTAAGGTGTCATATGAGTGTTGAACAATCATCGTTTCGTGAGGCCGAAATTCGCCATCCACAGAAACCGTATGTTCTTTAACCATTAGATGTAGGTGTGTGTAAGTGTAGCTCGAATCCTTCTTATAACAACATCCTAGTATATTTAGGATACTGGTGTTGTTACAAAAGAAATGAATAAAAAGAGTTTAGGGGGTTGGAGAAGAAAAATAAAACAAAACAACATTAGAAAATACATTACCTCAAAATCGGGTAACTCTTTTTGATTTGAGACAAAGGCTTCCTTGGGAAGAGTTATGCCCAAATTGAGGATTCTAGGAGTAAGAGGGGGAAGTTGGGAGAGTATTTGGGCCGAGGTTGGCCGAGCCAAATGGCTTGAAAGTGTAAATTAGGTGGGAGAGGTGGGGGCCTTTTATAAGTGGAGAGGAGGGGCACTTTTGGAAAGATTGAAATGTTACATTATTTCACAATGCTTTTCGGATTCTAAAGGTCCCACACTTATATAATTCGAGGATAAGGTGATAAGGGTTCGAAATATCCTCATCCATTTGGCTTTGGACAAGTGTAAGCCTTGGATTTTGCATTATCTTCCCATTTTATTTAAATCGTTAAATAATGAGGTCATCACTACATCATCATGATGTCATAAATAATTTAATTTATTTAATGTCTAAAAATTATAAAAAAAATACTATGATGTAGGAAATCTTTTTAGCTTTCTAATGAATATTTATAATCAAAATTTGGACTTGTGTAAGCCCACTTAAAAACTGTTTTAGTAAAATAACTCATGTTTGTGTCAATTTAATTTCAACATTAAATAAATATATATTAATGTCATTTTCCAACTAAAGTGGCTCCATGGGGTCCCCAAGTTGACCCATGGGTTGTCTTGGTCGGCCATGACTCATAAAATAGGAGTAGGACAAGTTTCAAGCTCATATCATATTAATAAAACATTGTTTTTACCTTAAACTACACTAATTACCTCTAATCGCGATTAAGAACTTAAAAGTTACTATTCACCAAAAAATTATTTTGATCTCATTGAACCACATTTTACTTCTTAATGACAACCATGTATGTCGGATTTTTGAAAATCAAATCACAGAAGTGGTAATATTTCATTTAAACGAAAAATCAGTTATTTAACTACCACTTAGTGGTTTCACTATTCATCAAAAATTGAAGTTTTTCAGAATAAGGCCAAAATTTCACCCTAAGCTATAATTGATATTACGAATTCAAAAATGATATCTATTTTACAAAATTCCAAACATATTAGTTGCATTAATTAATTTTATAATTAATTCCCGCTGTCACAACAAATAGCGTGTTTTTAAGAAACAATTTATATCAAAAGATTGGCAATTGTTTATGTCCAATTTCAATGTTAAATTAATTTAATGACCACCATTGGATAAAATGGTAAAAATATATTCTAATTATACTCTAAAACCCCTCAATAGTATAATTTATCACTATGAATTATTTTGATTAAAAAAGTTGTTTTAAGTATTTTTCACTATTCATAAAAATTTTGAAGTTCTCAGAAAATTACAAAAAATTCAACATAGGCTAATTTCAATATTAGGAATACAAAAATGAAGTCCATTTTGAAATATAAAATTTATATAATTTTAAAAAGTGGTTATTACTATTCATAACGGCTACTTTGATTTGTCGCGATGTTTTAGAACTCGAAGTTGCGTACAATGCAAGCTATTGTATTATTGAATGAGAAGCGTATCGTGGAAGCTCGGGGTGTTACAAGAATTATCTTTTCTTTTGTGGATATAGTTATAAAGAATAATTTGGGGTTATATGATCCTTGAATTTAAGGAAATTAATGGTTATTAATTTTTTGGGATGAAAATGAGAGATATGAAAAAAAATTTGTGGTTAAATAATAATATTTTTTAGGAATTTATCTGATTTTGGGAATGTTAAAAAAAATAGTTTATGAAAAAGGAAAAAATGCATACCATTTGAGAACTCTCCACGTTGGAAAAAGCTGCAGGAATTAATCCCACAACTAGAGTGAGATTGTGATTTATCACTAACAAATGAACTATGTGATTTCCATGGTTAGTGTGGCTAATTATTTATAGTTGACTGATTTTGATGATGAATATTAAGTTGATTTGGTATATTTTGTTTTATCAGATTGATATCCATAGAATATGAAATGATTTGGTGATTAAGTGTTAAATGTTATTTTAGAAGATGTACGGTCTGTTTAGAACACTATATGCCTGAGAAAAATAGGATACTATGGAATTTAATTTGAGGAGTAATGGTTGATTTTTTTATTTGGGATGAATCTATATTTTTTTTTCGAGATTTAGGTTATTTATGGAAATGATTAACCTATCACAGGGAATATGTGATTTGGTTAATTACACATTTTTTGAGTGTTTAAGTGTAGTTGATGTTATTTGGGGATATATTTTAATGTTTTCTATGGAATAATATTCAATTAAAAAATCATGAGTTTTATGTTTCAATTTTAGTTTGAATTATATCGAATGATTTTAAGGAAAATTATTTATTGAATAGTCTTTATTGAACTTTGAGTATATTTTGATCAATTTTGGAAATAAATATTAGTATTTATTTCTATAAATGATTATTAATTTTGGGAAACATATGATCTTGTACTAACCATTTTTTTTGTTAATCTTTATAGACAAGGGAAATATATTTTTGATCCCTTGTGTATTATGTGATTCTATAGAAGTTAATTCTAGCGCTTCAGGTGTGACCAAGCCATCTTAAATTTTCGTCGTTTGGAGAAAACATGAGTTAATGGTAGAAATATATTAATGGATAATACTCTATATAAAAATTAAGTATATTTCTTTATGTTGTTAGTCAATCTCGAAAATAAATTCCTCAACATTAGGAAATGGAACATAAAACAAAAAAATGTTTCCTATTTACTTTTCCTACAAGGAAACTAATGGCCATTTAACCTATAACATGTTTTTAGTTTTCATGTTGTCATGTTTCTTCTAATCATGTATTCTATCACTATCCATCATAACTTGACACTTAGTTTATCTTTTATGTCCATGTTTTCCTACATGGAACCCTAGTTTGTATTTTCTCGAGTGACCTTTGTAATTCTTTTTCATTATTTTAAATTGATAGTTTTATTGACTCTTTTTCCAATTTGGGTCTTTCAATGATGTTCCCAAGACCAAATATAAAATTGTTATGATGAAATTTCGAAAAATGGGGATGAATGTAACACCCCAAGCTTCCACGATATGCTTCTCTTTGAATAAAACAATAGCGTGCAATGTACGCTACACCGAGTTCCAGCACATCACAACCTATGAAACTAGCCTTTCAGAAAGATGTTATGAATAGTAATAATCAAATTAGGAATTTTATATATATCCCATATAATTTTAACATTCATATTTTATGTTTATTAGACATAATATAAGGAAAAATTCAACTTTTAAAAAAAAAAGGAGTAGTTTTCCATAAAATCAATTTTTCCACCTTTTAATGGATAAGCCATTCTAAATATATTATTTGGAACTATTATATATTAACATTTATGAAATAATATTCTTATATAAAATCGTGAAATAAAAATTTAGTTTGGACTATTTTTTGTTGTTTTTGTGATAAATTTCATGTTTTGATGAATAGTGAAAGATAGTAAATTTTAATTGAAAACAAATTTTTTAATCAAAATAATTTATAATGTTAAATTATAAATTTTAATGGTTTCTATGTATAATATGATTTTATTTATATCATTTAATACAATGTTTGTCATTGGCAGTAATTTCACTTTTAAACCGGATACAAACACATATCAATCATTTGATTATTATTACTTCTCAAAAGTCAGCTTTCTAGTTTTGACAACGAGAATTAATTTTAAATTAATAAATTCAACAAATATGTTTTTAATTTGGTAAAATAGACATATTTTTTGGATTCAGAATATCAAAATTATCTTAGGGAGATTTTTTGTTATTTTTCTGAAAACATTCAATTTTTGATGAAAAGTAAAAAACACTACGTTATTGTTTAAAACAAGTTTTATTTAAATAATTATTTAATTTATTTAAATTAATTTTATCTCAAACTAGATATATAATATTTATATTTTTTTCAATTTAATTAATTGGAGTCATTTTATAATAAAAGAAGATATATAGAAGTTTATTGAATTATTTTAATGTTTTTACCCACCTTCTAGGGACGTTTGCAAATTTTCATAAAACATAATTATAAAGATTTGTTGAATTAACATTCAAAAATCTAAGATACACTGTTGATATAATTATTTAAAATTCATTTCAATAATATGTAAATAGTCTATGGTGAATAGTAACTTTTTACTTTTATTTACCACGGTTCAAAGTAAATAGGGTAATTAAAGGTAAACATGATATAATAATTACCCTAATACATGTTGCAATTCTATTGGATAAGTTTTTTAGACCAAAATCAACTTTAGTAATTAAATATGACCCAATTTGGTCCAATTTTATTAGATTATGTCATTTATTATTATTTTATTTAAAGAAGAGTTAAAAGTGTGAAATTCAAATTTTCATGAATTAAACATTATTAATATAGGGTTATACATAAGATAAATTGAACTATAAAAATTAATTATAAATATAAAAATATTTCTTACATCATGGTTTTTTATTTAAATTTTTTATAAATTAAATAAATAAATTTATTTATGACCCAATAATGATGCAGTAATTATATTTTTAACGAATGATTAAAATAATTTATATTATAAATATCAAAATAAATTTAAATTGATACTTTTGATGAATTCAACTAATTTTCTAGTTTAATAAGATATGTTAGGGCTTTTTAATTTTTTTTGACGAAATCATATTGATATGACTTTCACAAAAACCAAATACTAAAAATTGTAAAATTTGTCATAAATGATTTTTTAAAACAAATACTATATTATTAAATGTTATAATAGTCCTAAAATTATAATTTTCATCCAAATGACTTATATAATAATATATATTTCATTAAATATCCAATCAGGGTTCTCTTTTCAATTTAGAGTATGTTTATTAACCAGATAATAAAATAATTCAAGGAGACATGGTGAATGATAAACTATTTAACGAAGGGTCAAATTGAAATGATATGGTTAGTATGGAGAACAAAATTTTTCTAAAACCTATTGGTTGATATTTTTTCGACCCATCCCACCTTAGAATCAAAATAAATTCTTTTAGAGCCATTATAAACCGAATATGATTGTATAATAAAATAATATTTCAAGGTTTCCCTAATGTTACCCTCACCTATCTTATAAAAGGGTACACCCCCTTCTCAAAAAATCACACATCCAAAACCATTTGGATCCACCAAAACTGGCTCCAATATCATCCCAACTACCCTCAATTCAACCTAGACTCCTCACATTTTTCAGAATTGTAACCTATGGAGCCCTTTTGATCAAATCAAAAGGAAGAGCCCGAAGAAGAGGTAATTTTTTCATCACCTCTTTCAATTTTGTTTTCTTCTTCCACTTCCTATTTATTTGTTTTTTCCATACAAAAATAATAAATCTAGTACTTTCTAAATACTCTGATTCTAATATAAATATGGTACAACCATATTCATTATTCTAACAATCCTATGAATGTCAAAGTCAACATATGTGCATACATACGACATACCGTCTCCCCATCGTGGTGTAGTTTGTTATTGAAAAATTAATTATTTAGATGGGTAAGATAATGAATATAATTGATGTAAATAATTAATATAACATGTTACTGATTCTGTTTATATGATATAACATCTAATTACATACGATTTCATCGTCAATATAATGGTATTGTCGCTAATGCATACGTACGGATTACTGTCTCCACCAACACGATGAGATTAATTCCCCATTGTAACCATTAATGAAAAAATATCATTTTATGATTGAAAAATAACAATTAATAACATAATATAATTCTTGATATGAATCAAATGCATCATATCCATAACATACATGACTTACACAAAAATACATATGAATTAAAATGAATTAGTTAACACCCAAAATAATAATACTACTGATGTATTATTAATAAGGAAATGTTAAAGGATCATATATGATATAATATTAAGGTATATGGTTCCTATATAATTTAATAACAATTATTTCACCATTATATATAAGGTTAACATACCTTCAATTGAGGAAAAGTACAAGGTAAGGGGTTTTCATCCCACTTTTTAATCCCATGAGATTCATGCAATATTTGGGACTATTTTATTTTCAGTGGTGTATGTACTACCCATGATTATATTCATGGTGTAATATAATTCAATTAATGGGTATTTACATCTTTATTTTATGATCCTTCATTCATGGGTATATGTTTCATGAGTCACCAAATATACAAGGGAATATCAAATTTCAATTTCCACACATTGGGCTTCACGCATACATCATTGATTATTTTACTCCATGACTATGTCTGCAATAACTATGTATTATTTATGTAGTAATCTCTACTCCCATTTTTTTGATATACTTTTGATAGACATAATCACTCCAATGATAAATTCACATGCCATTAATATGAAATTGTTAATGGTATTCTTAACTCAATTTCCATTCAATGAGTTAAACATCCAATTCATTGGTATTTCTATTACAATAATATGTTTGAATGACCTATGATTGATTTAAACTAAATATCAAATTATATTGAGTGAATTTATATATTTCATAGATAATTATTTCATTGATTTATCCTCAATAAAAGGATACAATCTTTATAATGAATTTCATCTAAATTTACATTCCATTGAAAATTATTTTTCATTATGAACCAATTTAGTTTTATATAGTGGATATACAATCCTTTGAAATATTATATCATGAATCCCTTTATTCTCTTGATATTATAACGTTTTGATTAATTTTCAGAATAAATTACTTTTATTCAAGCGTCTCTCTTTTGGTTAGGAACTCTGTAACTAACATGTAGTTTTAAATGTTTTAAAGATTTATTCTTATAAATCATTCTCATTAATGTACATTTTCTAAAAAAAATTTTAAGGATTTATTTATATGGACATGAATGTTTTAAAAATTCAAATTTATTCCAAATGATTCAAAGGGGTATGAGACACTTTGATTCAAAAATCTATTTTAAATGGCTTGTTGATAAATAGTGATACTTTTAAATGTTTTCAAGAAAAAAGGGGATATATATCTCAAATAAATTTGATGATTATATTAATCTATGTAAATATCCTTCTTTATTATCAATTAAAGTTAATTTATTATAATAAAATCTTCCATATTGTAATTTATGAGTTATGTTTGACTGTAGATGTGTTATTTTATACCATTCATGTATTGTGATTAAAATATTGACATTTCGTATGATAGTTTTAATATGAATGTTTATATTATGTTTCCAACTATTAATATAAGGAATGAATTGGATATAGTAAGTGATGGGTGGAGACTGATATAGAACCTTGATGTATCGGTAGGTCTTATGAGACAAACTATTGTCTTTGCTCAAGGCCATGAAAAAATATGTATTTGTCATCTTGGAATGAGGCCATGACTATGTGGTCATGATGTATGGGATTATGAATTCAGTCATTATTAAATTTTATATTGATATTACAAGCGATTATTCTACTAGTAGAATATCCATGTGAATAAGTAAATGGTATTATCTGATTTATAATTTCCATATATTCTAAATTTAATGTTTAAAAATCTTGTGTTTTAGTTTTATATATTCCCTTAAATGTTTATGATTATTTACAATAGTTTTAGCTATATTGTGGTCCTTATAAAACATCTGAGCTCACTCATTTGTTATGTTCTTTTCCAGAATGAGAAAAAGTATATTATGAATGACCTGAAGAAAAATGGTATGGGATATAAGAGGGATCAAATGAGACACAATGTTGTTGTTTTCCCTTTGATAGTCTATTGTAAAACTTATTTATGTACCTAGTGCTTACATGGTTACTATACTAATCGGCATTTCAGGACATGATATATTATGATCATGCCAATGTTTTGTAATAATGCACCAAATCTGTGTAACTAGGGTCAGGGCATTACACAAATAATAATAATAAACTAATAATTTTAATACTACTATTATTGATAGTAATAATATTTATAACGATATACAAAAATATATAATACTAATATAAAAAAATAATATATATACTATTAAGTTTTATTAAATTTATAAGAATATTAAATTGTGAAACTACCAATAGATACAGTGAAAAATATTTCATATAAAAATAATCTAAAAAGAGATTATAATTATTTATTAATAATAAATTATAATTTAACTAAGAATTATAAAATATATAAAATACAACAAAATTAGAAAAATAAATTATAAACACAAAAAATAGTTAAGAATATTTATATAAACTAAATTAAAAAATTATTAAAAATATTGTAAATTTAATACGAATCAATTCCCCCACACTTAATCTTTTTCACATTTAGGAAAAAAATCTGACTAGATACTAAACACGACCAGTATTGAAATTTAAAAATAAAAATTACATAGTCAAAATTTCTCAAACCGGATGACCTTCAAAATATCATGCTTGATCTAAAATTGCAATTTTTAAAAATTGTTTCCCTTATAATAAGATTCTTTTTAAAACAAGTACATCGTGTTCATGAATTAATGTGATATAATTCTCTATCACTCATAACACTCAGGATTGTTCATTGATGATGTTATGCTCAACTCATTTACACATGTATTTTTACCATATCATTCCTGGAATTTCAAAGCTGTACTAGTGGGAAAAAATAATTAACAAATATTAAGGACCCTTACATTGGGTTCAAATGTCTCTAAGCCTCTATAATATTAATCTATAAAAATTAATTTTTTTTGAAAAAATTATATTTCAATAATGGAATAAATTCATGATAAATGTCCATCAAATTGTATCCCTAAATATTGAATTACCCCACACATAAACTGATGCATATCCCAAATCATATTATAATCCAATTATTCTCTCAAATATTTGATACTTTATTTTTTTCTCTCTTTGGTTTTTTATATTTATCTTTTAAGGATACAACTCACTCAAGTACAATGTATTGGTAAACAAGTGAGTATTATCTCTCGACACCCATGAAATATATATGAATATATCCCCACAAGTGTATATAATTATCTCATAATTTATAGAGTATCTTTTAAAATAGGTCATATAGAATAATCTATAGATCTTAGAGTAGTAGGTTATCACTTTTATTGTTATATCCAATTGATAGGTTTACTGTATACTAAAAAAATGTACTCATTATTTGAATAAAAAATATTATATATTCCCATATCAAAATATATGTAAAATATGTGGCTATTGTGAATTATAACATATATTAACATGAAAGAATATTTGCAATATATCTGTATGAAACTATGTATTTCCCACAAATAACCAAATTTATGAATAAATATTCTTTATCCCACACTTATATTTAACAACATCATGATTTGTTTATAAAGGTAGGTAAGGGTTTTGCTATTGGGATCATTCAAAAAAGGATAAATTAGGGATTATAATGCCTATATTATTGAGTAAATGGAAGTGTGTATCCATGGTCCAATGGGGCTAAATAACTCATAAACTATATCTACCATTTTAATGAAATGCCACAAATTTTTATCTCATTGATTAATAATCATGGAAGGTTCTATAAGACATAGGATGGAAAACATTACCTCACAAAAAATAGAAACATGGAATGATGCAAATTTGGTCCAAAATCATTATAGGTATGGACATAGAATGTTAGACCATACAATTGATCATGAGTGAATGTAAGTGTCTAAATAATAGATAAGTTCCCGAAAAAATATATAAAATCTTTGAATCATATCCTCAATCATAAAAAAAGGGTATCAAGAATCAAATCATGTCAAATAAGAATCATGAATTTATAATAACCAACAATACAAGTATAATTCTCTTGCATGTGTAAATATCAAAAATATTCTATATTCATGTGGGTTTAATGATGAAAAATGTTAGTTTTTTAGTTACTTTACATGATGATTTTGTGAGCATTAAATATGAATGAAAATAAAACAATTCCATATGTAATCACAAATAAGGAAAGAATGGTTTCATGTTTTTGATTAAACTCAAGAAATGATGTTCCTAGAGAATATACACAAGTACTACACATAGCCGCATCAAATCATTAATAATTCATCACAAAATCAAAATATTTTGGATGTTAAAAAATATTTATGATGACTTCATCTCAAGTGTATTTCCTGAAGAAAAAATATTATGATAAATTCATGACATTTTGTTACATAGAAACTATATTAATTGAAACAAAATATAGAAAAATAAAAACAAACTAATGATGGGTCACCACCCAATGTGCCCTAATTATAATTCATCATCATCCAGACATTGATAAAACTCCACAAAGATAAAATAGGAATGTATAACATTTATATTTTTTTTTTCTAATTGTAGTGTAGAATCAATTTTTAAAAAATAAAATTAATCTTAAATAACTACAATATTTCAATTGAATCGAGTTAATAAAATATACGTGTTTAATTAAATGAAAATTGACGAAATCAAAATGAAATATATACACCTCATATTAAGAAAAAATAATAAAATAATTTATCTTCGTGAAAAGTGAATCATCATTATAATTTAGAACATTTCCTTTTAGAATTTTCAAAAGTTAAGAAATTACCATACCTAACTCGTCTAGTAGATGGAATATATCAAAAATATCCTTGCATGGTAGGCTATACATACACATTAATATGGTTTCCATTTTATTTTTGTACTAAGTGAATGAAAAGTAAATGAAATATATATATATATATATATATTATCATTTAAGTATAATTAATATGTTATATATATCAAAGAAATCTATTGAATCCATATTTAATAATTTTTTGGTAAATAGTGACCAAATCACATCATATCGCGAGGCAGTAGTTTACTGTACCTCGGAAAAAAAGTTACAGTATTATAAAAAAATAGAGATCATGAAGGAATGTTTTTATAACATAAATATAGAAGAAAAAAAATCATAGATATCGGATATATCATATACAAAAATTATTTCATTCATTATTCTCAACCTTTGGCGGTGGTAATGGAAGAAATGAATGACATTGTTTCGCAATACAGTAATCCTCTGTACACACGAACAATGATTTCATAACCCATTTGATATAAATGTGTTTGGTTGTATGTATTATCCATAACATAAAAAAATTATATTTATGAAAATTATATTATTATATAATAATTATATAAATATAATTGAAGGAATTGGGGATGAAATAAAACCAAACTGTTGGTTGATGAATGTTACCTCCTCTTCGGGTCCCTCATTTTTGTTTAAATTAAATCAATTATAATTTTTTGATTTATGAAGAAAGTAAAGATTATAGGATAAATTTATGGAACATTATAAGTGATTCAGCTATATGTTGGTCGATCAAATTTGTTTTTAGGGTGTCAAGGGTGGAGGAGATGTGGTTGTGTTTTATAAGGGAGGGAGATGAAAAACATGAAATCCTTGGTATGGATTTTAGGTCTACCAATGTTATTACCTAATAAAAGACATAAATAATTCATCAAATTATCGAAACTAATGGGTAATGTTAAAATATGTCCATAAAATGTGGACTTTGAATGTTTCAAAGGATTTTATCGATATGTTTAATTTTTTTTCCCTTGGAAAATCATTTTTTTCTTAATTATCAGGATGAATTTTAATCTCTTTCCGTAATAAATTTGCTAAAAAATATGATGAAGCTATCAGAAACTATAAATTATAATGATCCAAAAATGGGTATCATGTTTTTAAAATTATATAAGTGTCAGAATTTATATTAAATTTAATCCCTAAAATGTTAGATGAATGCGGGGTTTAAATAAGATATTTTCAAAATATTGAAATGTTTTAGTATCCAATTTCATTGTGAAATTTATTATAATTACCTAAATTGGATTAATTTATTTATAAACAATCTAATTAAACTTTAAAACTAATTTATTATTGAATATAACTATATTAAAAATTTATAATAAATAAATGTTTTTTAAAAAAATTCTGTAATTTATAGTATTAATTAAAAAATATTTTTTTTAGAAACAATCCAAAATATTCACCCTGATATAATATTGACTTTACAATTTTAAAAATAAAATTTATTTTTCAAAATAAAATTTCTAAAAGTGTCAATAATTATAATTAAAATATGTATTTCATTAAATGGAAGTAAAACAACTTTTACGATAAATAAAATATTTTATGCATAATATTAGGTTTATTATTATATCATTTTAGGAAACATATACGATGAATATTAAAAAGTTTATTGAATATATTATATATAAGTTTAAATTAAATAATTCATAGAAAGTGTTTTATAATATATTTTTTTATTAATTTGTATTTTCCTAGATAAATAGTTATTCATAAAAGGATTTTCTTTATTTTAAAAGATTTCTTACATACATTTTGAATTACTTTGATACCAAAAAATTCATTAATAAAAAATATTTTCATAATTTATTAAATCTTTATCATACCAACTAATTTAAATATAATTTGATAAAAAAACAGTATTTTAATAATAAGTCACATTTCTTTTAAAATCATTGTTGTGCATAACAAAACCTAATATTGGGTTTGCATGTAATGTAATGTAAACATTGTATTGCATGTAACAAAATCCAAAATTAGTGTTTAATATACTAAAATCTAAAATAAATTTATCATATAGTTCATGATTAATCTTATTGTTCATTACAAAGAATATTTAACTTTGTGTATCTTACAATGAAAGCCATTAATGAATTTTACATCACTCAAAATATAATAATTCATAAAAACTCATGGTGTTATATTCTAAAACCATTAAAAAGAATTTATCCCATGGATTTATCTGGATGATAAATTCTTTGAAATTTTAAAATTCTTTCCCGCAAACCCACATCATATTAGATGAATAATAAAACATCCAAAAAAAGAAATTTTGAAAAATAAGAGTTACACAAAGTAACAGAAAACATGGTTTCCACATAAGAGAAAAAAGGTATGAAGTGAATATTTGGACATGAAATAAAAAAATAATTAATTATAAATAGTGGAAACTACAACTAATAACAAGAATATAGGTGATCAATGGAAGGTTATTTACTATTAATACATAACCCAATTTGGAATGAAGAGGTCATTCATATCATGAAAAATGATGATAACATGACAAAATAATATTTCATAATCTTCTTAATAATGGTTAATAATTTTGAAAAAGGATTATAATTACATTATTACAAACCATTTCATATGAAAAACCTCACCCTTTGGTTGTGAAGTTACTAATTTGTACTTCATCTATTACTCCAAAAATGATGGTAAATTTTTACATTCTAAAGTAATAATGGATCATAATATCCATAAAGATAAATATCAATCAGTTTATATATCAATCATTATTATCAAAATAAATTAGTTATCTTATGTTACCAAATATTCAAAAATACTACAATGGATAAATAAAACATTAATATGATAACCAAAATTTTATTTCCCAAATTAACCATTTAATAATTTTTTTCCCTATAAAATTTTGAAAAGATAAAAAATATAAAAAATGAGAAATAATGTGAATAAATTTCTCAAAATGAGAATAACATTGAACCCATATATCATAAAGTATATCTTTATTGTCAAACAATAATCATGTGAGCATAATCATCATGTATTCCCTTGAAACATGGAAATAGCATGAATTAATATAAAATCTTATTGAAAGTTTACATTCTATCTTATTCTTTGAATAAATACACATGTGAACATATTACATAAATCCAATAATGATGTAAACTTTATAAACTAATTTTTCATCATTCAATTAATAATTTCCCATGAAAAAATTACATTCTAATTTACTTATTCATATCCAAAATCTCTTTATCCAAAATAAACATAATTTCCTCAACATCTGGATCATATTAATTATTTTCTTTCTTTATTAAAAAAATTCCATTTCCATTACATAACATTCTCAATCCATCTACATCAATCAAAATATTCTTTGAAATCCATAATGAAAATATTATATTGAACCCTCCTAATATATTAACAATTAATAATTAATTAATCAAAGTTTACAAATACATAAATACTTATAGTGAAATGATTACAATGGAATAGGTACTTCCATGGAATTGAAGTTAAATCTTGGGATATGGAATTGATTTGGTAAATTTACATCTTCTTTACAAATACGAAATTAATGTACTCAACAATAACTCACATTATGACAATTTTTTCCACATAAATTACATATTCCCCTATATTTAAGATATTTATTATGTTTTTTAATCTAGCCCACCAGAAATATAGGATGGAGATTCTCATTGTTGTCTTTGTTAATAACTATATTAAATTTTATAAAAGTAAATATTCATTTTTTTATGGGAAATGAATGTAACTAGAATTTTTTTGTAAATCATATATATTGATACATGATTAAGCATAATGAAAATATCTTTTTATCCATTTATCATCCAATTTGGCTCATGATTGTAAATTAATTTCACATAAGATTTAATGTTAACATTATTCTTAATCGTTGCAACAATTCACATAAAAATATTAGTGTGAGAAACACTAAAAATTGTAGGGAACCATAAAAATCCTGAAAAATAACATATAGGATATATAAATCCTGTCACATTCTTATTTAATCTATAACAAAATATTTTTATCATAATATAATCACATTTATATTCTATTTAAATGATTTATTATGGGTTTGTAAAGATTCTATGAATTTATAAAGAATATATCCAATGAGTATCAAAGAAGCTGTAAAATAAGGCCAATTTCCACTAAATAGTTTCTCATCAAATATATCCTAAATTTTGTTATTGAGGTTTTATCCCCAAGTTATATATGTTATAGAGAAACATCAACTTTTAATATCGCTATATGGATGTGTTACTAGGAAACCAATTGACCCATCCATCATGAAAATTCAAGGATATGTTCTTATAAATTGAATAATTCTTAGAAGTATCCTTAGAAATATCCTAATGAATCTAACTAATGATTTATCATACTTATTTCCAATAGTAGACAAACAATTCCCATTTATAACAACTATATTGACCCCTAATTAACAAATATAGGAATTAAATAAATTTCTATGAATATTTATCACATTATAAAAGTACATGCATGAGGACCATAATAGTTTTTTGTCTCTTAAATATTGAAACAGAATATTCTATAATAGTAAAATATATTTAATAGTTTACTAGATGATAATGTCACTTACTATTCATACATAAAACCATTCATCAAATCTTCTGGAAAGGGAACCTAAGAAATGGTGAGCTTAGATGCACAACTAGGGTAAATAAATGATATATGTAAGAATATATTGAACATTATGGTATGGAAAAATGAGTATATAGTTTTATTTTCATAGCCTTCATATCAGATATCATACACATTAGTCATGGAAAAATGATTGGTAGTTCATAAGAAATGATTCATAGTAAAATCCAAGGGCATGATTCATTAGAGAATAAGACATGGAATTATGGGCATATATATAATCATATAATTTCTTATATCAAGGATACCAACCAAGATGTTCATAATATGTTAGGATTTGGAAAACCACATATGAACCAAAATTGGGATTATGATGACCACTAATGAACACTCATTTTTCTGGCCTGGGTTGACCACCCATGCACCCTTTTTTTGGGGTTAGGCTGTACACTTGTGCAACCTCTGTTTGTCGATTGGGATGACCAACCATGAATGCTCCATTTGTTGATTAGTATAACCACCATTGTACCCCATTTTTGGTTTTTGGATGGCCATTCTTGCACCCTAATTTATATTCTTTGGTTGAACACCTGTATACCCCCATCTTTGGGCTTCAGCTAAACACATGTGTACAATCATATTTAGTCTTGGGATAATCACCCAAGTTCCAACATATTATTTCTTGGGATATCACCCTAATGTACTCTCTATGATCATATGTAATTCATCATTACTCGTTAAATTGAAGGTATATATTGGTGGACCTATCATTTAGGAAATAACGGGATCACTGGGAACTATCTAGGCCACCAAATCTTACATGCTTTAATGGGAATACCAATCACTATCTTGGATGAACCATCATAAAAGCTATTCCTATGAACTAAAATGTGAATAAATTAAAAAAAATCCTATTTTTCCAAATATAATAAGATAAAATAAATCATTATTCATTAATAACCACATTAACCCATTAAAAATATATCGCCTTTGTATCAATCTTGTAACTCCATAATATTTTGAAATGCGAATATCATATTGAATAGTGTGTATGACATGTAACACTAATTACACAAAGGAATATAAAACCCTATGAAAAATATGATATATTTTATATTTTAAAAAATTTAGATACATTCTATATAATTAATTTCACAAAAAAAATGAGTCAAACTCTCATTAAATACAATAATTACTTTTATCAATGGGTTGTGTAACACTCATGATCTAGTTTTACTAAATACTATTAATATAATTAATTATGATGAATATTATATCCTATAAATTAAATGGGAGTTATTAATTATAATTATGAACATTTAATAATTTATGGTTTAATAATCATAAAAATAATTCATTGGTTAAAAAATAATTATAAATTAAAATAAAAACCAATTGATCATAATGGAAATGTTGATATAAAAAACGTGTCTATGCTCATGTGGGTGATTTGTTATAAAAATTTAAATTCACTAGTATGAGTGAATAATATTAATTAAATTTATTAATTTTATATCGAAAAATTTTCTTTTATGTTCATCAAATAGACTAGATAGAGATAAGACAATAACAATTTCAAATTTATACGTAAATAGATTTAAATTTTCTAAAGAGAGTTTTAAACCATTTTGCAGTGCATTTGTTTTAAAATTAAAATTTGAAAATTTTATATAGTTTATATAAAAACTGAACATAATTTTTCAATTTGTAATATCAAAAATTATTTACTATGATTTTTTTATTTCCATGAGTTGTTTTATTTTTTTTGAATAATTAAATTACGGAATTTTAATTGAAAATATACTTTTCATCTAAATAATTTAGATTGATAAATGATATTTTAATTTTATTTAAATTGAAAATAGTTAAATAATAAATATTATAATCTAATATTGGTCAATTTAATTAATTTTATATTTTACGTTGATATAAAACATAGTACACTTTGAAACATTTTTACTCTAATACTACGATTTATCATCCCTTTAGAAAGATTAAATTTAACTTTATTTTTTCCACATATGTGGATTGAAATTATAATAATGGATTTTATTTTTTGAACAAGAATTATTTATAGTATATAAAAATTTAAAATTAATTTCTATCCATTCTGATCATTGGAACCTCCTAAAATTATTTATACCAGGTAAGAGAAAATTACTTTACCAAGGGAGTACACATTAATCTTAAAGGTCCATATAACATATAAACTATTCCAAAACGCATATAATGGGAGTATTTCAACCTTATAACTTCTATTATTGATATTGGTATTTTATTTAATCTATATTACATGGATAAAAAGTGTGTACAATTCCATCTTTCAAAAAATGGAAAGAGTGCTACTAAACCCACTTATAAAGGGGGACTAACTTTACAACTTCTTAATACATATCAATCTATTAAATCAGCCAAAAAACTAATCAAATTAATCCCCAATATATTTCCCCACATACTACGGTTCTCATATTTGAAATAAAAACAATTTATGATGTAATTAGTTCAAGAACATGAAGGATACCCGATGAAGAGGTAATGATTTTCTAAATGAATTTTTATTTAATCTCCACATCCACAACCTTAATTTATTATTATATAATTATTATATAATAAAAACATTATTATAAATATTGTGAGTTTTTTATGATACTTTTATGACCAAAAACCACACACAAATCCATCAAATAGGATATATAATCATCATTTGTGTTTACAGCAGACTAATGACTCATGAACATATATCGTTTGTTCACCCATTATAATATTTCATGATTTGGAATAATGGTGGATTTATAGTTTATATATGATATTTATAGTTTATTCATGCTTCTAAAAGTATTAAATAACATTTAAATTCATATATTTAATTTTGTGGGAATACGATGATGTCATTCTTGTGTACGACAGACTACTACCTCACGAAGCCAGGTGACATGTTCACACGTAACATGGATTTAATCAAGGATATATTCAATAAAAATGTGTGTTATATATGAAATAAATATGAATATTTAATTATAATTTAAATATATATTGATTAATTTTATTACCTATAATATGAAAAGAAAATGGAAGTAGTGTTTATGCAAACATATAGCCTACCATCATTAGAAACATCGCATTTCAATTCCTATTACTAAATCCTATGGATTAATATAACTAAACATATAATAAATATTTATGATATCTTCATCATGGATAAAATTATCAATATGATGAGATTATAATATAAGTAATAAGAAAACAATTACAACTCAAATCATACTAAGAAAACAGTGCAGTGTTTCCTCGAAATAAATATAATAATAAAATATTATTAATAAAAATGTAATCATATGTTTTAAAGGATTTTCAATATATAATAAATAATAATATGATTTTTAATATGATAAAAACATGTCTAAACCACTATAAATGTGGTTAAATAATTTATGTCCAAATGAAAAGCATGAGGTAAGTGATTCATCTAAAATTATATTCCATTGTGAATTATTCCAATTTAGTGGATTTTAATTAAATGTTACCACATGAAATGTAATTTCCCAACAAAATTAATTTTAATTAACTTATATTACATCCTAATTTTCCTCAGTATTATAAGATTATATGTTTAATTAAATTTCATGATATATTTTTTCATTTAAACTTATTTTATGTGTATTTACATTTAAGAATATCATGTAATAGTCGATAAAGTCTAAAATAAATTTTATGTTCTTCGTAAGGGTCTACTTCATAATTTCATTTTATTCGGTAGTATTTACACTCAAATTTCCATTGAAGAGAATTATTTAATAATTTACTAAAAATTCCTTTCATTTTCATCTACTATGTCAATTTATCATTATTTTCATGTAATAGTTTTGTTTTGACACTCTTTGGTACATAGTATTATTTATAAAATGTTTATGAGAAATTTTGTCATCATTTCACTATTTAGATGTAAATATATTTTCATAAAAACCATGTTTAAAAAAAAGTAATTTTTTATTAACCTTGTAAAAAGTATTTATTAATATGAAATTTTAACAATTTTCTTTTTTATAAAATTATTTCCAAGAATTAATCTTATCTCTTTTCAAACAACTCAATTTTCAATCATTTTTACAATAAAAAATTAATGTTATCTTTAATTTTTAAGGAATTTATGAAATTACAAATCATCATTTCATCAAAACTACATTTTAATTTTTATGGAGACATTATTAATTACAAAACTTTCAAAAGTGATTTTCAGAAAAACATATTTTCATAAATAATTCAAAATGAAAAAGATATTTATCACATTAAATTTTTAAAAATATTTTTATTTCATTAATAAAAAACACTTTATCCATACTATAATGGGTATATTTCATTTTTATTCAATAATTATAATTAATCTTCATGGGATGTGATCATTTTTTATAGGGAATGTATTGACTTTAACTTCCTTGATCTATTTCTGCTGTCAATAGCATTAGTATAATATTTTAACCATCAGATTATCATTTGACCTTAAATTTCTCATAACTGTCCATATTCCTTTCAGGAATATGACTATTTCCATAAATATATACTATTTCTACATATATTGTTCAGTTTTCATGTAATTTTATTATCTAGAGAAATATTGATAAGTATAAATCATTTTACCAATAGAAATATTTTTATTAAAGAACATTTATTATGAATTAAATTTTTTGTTAGAATTATGAGTAATAATTTTAATTGGTATTAAGTGGGTTCGGAACCATTTAATATAAACCCTTATTAATAGGTAGTCACATAATACAAAATAAGTTGGGAAAAACCATTTGATTTTTTATCCAAGAATGTTCTAAACAGTCTTGTGAAATTTCTTGATAGTATTATGTTAATCCATCTTATCAATGGTCTATATGGTATATGTACCATGTTACTAGAAAAATTTGTGTCCAATAATAAAACATTCCCTCAACTCATATTGATTTATTATTTTCAATTATATTTTTACAATGAAAAAAATTAATTGATTCATTACATTCTCAATTTATTGATTAAATTAAGTGTTTTTTCAGTTACTTAAATTTCTAATTATTCCTTATCTTGTTATATTAGTCATGATATTGATTAAATTGAATTTATTTTAAATTATTTAATTTTTATATTTATTTTTAGTCCTTTATTTGTTTATTTATTAAATGTTATGTGTGATCAATTATTTACCATTCCACATTATTTTTTTAAAAAATTTATTCGTTTCTTATCCCAACCATGTTTTTATTCCTTTACCAAAGAATGTATTAATTTTACAATGAATATAAGGTTGGGGTACTCTAGAAGGAATATTGTTATTATCTAATAATAAAATTTAAAAAATAATGTGTAATTTTCTTATTCATATTTAATGTAAGAGTTGTGTATGTATGCAGTTTACTAAGACTATTAAAATTTTCGATACTTTGGGATGTGATTCCTTGTATCTCATGCCAATATAATGGTAGTTTTCACCATCCCTCGGATTCTAGGGTTGAGATCTCTATTTTTTTAATCAAATAATGTTTAGTATAAACCTTGTAAACTAGATTTAGGGAATCATAGATTAGGTGACATGATCATATGATATATATTTATGATAGGTATAGAAATTAATCCTAATTTTTTTGTTAGATACTGATTATGTGGGTATTAATTAAAATAAATCCCCTATTGGATACTACATTTGGATGTAGTTATAGTATTGATGTCCCTAGGGGTAATTTCTCAAAAAATGGAGCATCATGATTTACGTGAGTGTAACCTGGTATGATATAGTAGGCCTTACTATGCTTATAGTTTGAAAATCATAGGGGATATGAGTGGGATCATTCAAATTTTATATAAAAAATATTTTGAAGAAGTTGACTAAATGATTAAAATGAATAAGCTAAGTTAAACCTATGGTGTTTTATATTGAAAAAATGGTTTCATGATTTAAGCATCCTATAACTAATTATTATTTTTTCTCTGGAATTATTATTTCTCACAATTTCAATGGTTAAAACCTAAAAGAATAATTTTAACAGTTAACAAGAAGAAAATGGTAGATAAAATTGAAAATCAAATGGTAAATGTATAGTATTAAAAGTTATAATGTTTATGCCTAATCATTTATCCATAAATATGATTTACATAAGAATTATCCAACTCCCAGACTCTATAATGAAGAGAAGGATGGTGTTTTCTAAGAGCTCAAGTGGTGGAGATCATAGAGAAAATATTCCTCAATTTCTATTATCAAATAAATATTGATGGAGACACCTAAGAAATTATATCAATTGAATGGAGAAACTATTTTTCTGTTTAAAATATGTTAATAATGAAAATATTTTCTATGTAAAATGAAGAGTTTGATGTTGGAAAAGAAATATACTCCTCAGTTTCCATTTAACATTTTTTGTCTCAAATTTGGGGAGCCTAGTATTTTTCCCGATTCAATTCCTTGTTAAAAAGAGTAACCCATAAACCATGGTAGGACTAATGTGTAAATAGTATCGATGATTTTTTATGTTCTATGATTCAAGAAATAAATTGTTAAACAATTTTACCAATAGTATTTGGGTTATAAAAATGATGAAATATATAAGGATTATATTAACTATTAGAGAAATTGTTTATTAATTATCATTATATATTTTGTATACCATAATATTTTATCATTTTAATCATTAAAACGCCACTTTAGGAATTTAAATGATTGGATTCCACCATGATTATAGAGACTTTCAAATAAATTTAGTGCATGTTTATGTTTTGGTAGAAATTTTAATTAAGGAATATTGAGTTTACATTTTATAAACATATGTTTGAATTGTTTTGACACCCTATACGGTTAATTTTATATTCTATGAAATTGTTATAGTATTAAAATAATATATTTTGAAAAAAATATTTTTTATTAATAATGGTTTTAAAAAATAATAATTAATAATTAATTTTATTTCAAGAATGACCATCACATTGTTTTGTGGACATTATATTAATTATATTAATATGTTTTTATAAAAGAATAACCCACATTTAGGGTGATGAAACATCACTTTTAGTATGGAGGTAGGGATTTATCCCATGACCAAATGATTATATGGGATTCACACCTTGCATTGGCCAATGTGATCTATTTGTTAATGTGTCATTATTTTCTGCTAAACAAATTGATGAATAAATTTTATTTGATGAACTATTTGTATTTCATTGTAGTTTTATATATTAATATATTAAACCTACCAGTTTTGGAAAATACTTAGTGATAGAAAGAATAACATATCATTCTTTTATCGAATATATGTTCTGTTAAAAAGGAATTTTAGTGCTTCGGGACTAAAAACATGTATTTTTATATATTTATTTATTAAAGTATGTAATGAAATGAAAATATGTCGATGAAAGATGAAAGGATGAAATTGTTCTCATTATATAAAAATCTATCAATAAATTATATAACATTATATTCTTAGATAGTTAATTAATTCCTGAACTCCATAAAAAGGATCCTGAAATAAAATTCCATCTTATTACCATTATTTATGATGATATCAATATCCTCTTCGAACCTATTATATTTATAGGGTTTTAGGCCCTCGAAATTCCATTGATCGTTAAACTTTTTGTGATAAATTTCCACTATCACTCTCTATAATTATTAATTCTTTTCCTCCATTTTCATATCTTTATTTGTAATTAATTTTCTAATATTTGTGAACGCATTTACGTGTTAATCCATATAACTTTCGTAATTACCATTCAATCGTATTAGGAATGATTTTTACTAATCCTTCTCTTGATTGGGGGTATTTTAATAAATTAATTTTTAAAAATCAAACACAAGTTTACTCAGACCATGTTTAAATTGAGAGAAAACTATATATTTATGGAGAGAACAATGCAACACCATGAAATTTTAAAATTCTAATATCATATTCAATAATGTGAATGACATGAAAAACCACATATAAAATATAATATAACCTTTAGATACATTATTATGTATTTAATATTTAAAATAATTTCAATATATTTTATAGATTTAAATTCATTATAAATTTATTTTATCTTTCATTACTCACAATAATTACTTTCATTTGTGGCTTTTGTCACATAAATGATAGTGTTTTAATGAATACAGTTAATATTATTATTTAAAATGAAAATTATATGATATCCGTTAAATTTTAATAAATTAATAATATTAATTAATATTTAAATATATATGGTTTACATAAATATAAATATAATTTATTAGTAACTAATTAATTATATATTAGAATAAAAATAAAAGAATATAATGGAAATGTTTTTATAAAAATACTTTTTGTTCCTAAAGGTTATTTAACAAAAAAATTAATTAACTATTATTGGTGAATAATATTAAATAAATTTATATATTACATATTCAGTCAGGTTTTTTAAATAATCCATTAGATATGATGTGCATAAGATAAGACAAAAAATCCAATTTTATGGCTAATAATCTGTATTTTTATAAAGGCAGGTTTTTTTCCTTTTAATGGAATATTTTTTTCAAACTAAAAGGTAAATGTTTTATAATATATATATTGAAAATTAGACAATTTTTTAATTACATTTTCAAAAATATCTTAGGATGAATATTTTTCATTTTTCTCATTTTTTGTTGAATTGTGAAAAAAAAATTAATTTTAATTTAAAACTGACATTTCATAAATATAATTTATAATGTTAAATTATATTTTGACTTAGATTTTATGAATTAATTATTAAATTATGAATATATTAATCTAAATTATTTCATTTGAGTCATTTTTCAATTTAATTTAGTTATAAAAACATCTTATGCTTTAAAACATTTTTACATTAAGAACAAACATTCTCAAACCGCCTACAGGATTAATTTTAAAATAATTGTTTATATTAAATTGATTGTATTTTAAAAAATTATTCCATATTTTTAATAATAATAATTTATATAGTATAATTAGTTCATATTAATTTTTTAAAAATGTGACTTGTGAAAAATGTAAAATTTAATTACAGTGATTAATAGAAAAATGAGTTTAGCAAAGGGATATCTTTAAACATAAGGGTCCAAATGACCTAAAAATGTATCCAAAACCCATTATATGGGCATATTTAGAACATATCATCTCAAAAATATATATTTTTAAATAATTTTATCCAATTAAAAATGAAAAATTATTAGTGTAATAGCCTCTTTTAAGAAATTACAAGAGTCCCACATACCCCACTTATAAATGGGAAGTCACACTCCACATTTACTCACAACTATAAAACATTTTATCAGATAATAACTGAAAACATAACACCCAAAATTATGAAAAATCATTCTACAAATCTTCAACTGGGAAAAAATATGACTTAGGAAGGCATTAGTGCAATCCTAAGGAGGATACTTGAAGAAGAGGTAATGTTAATCTAAGAGTTTTTATGTTATAAAATTCTCCAACTCCTATGATTATTATTATATTGTGGTTATATAATGGCCTTATTATATTAAAAATACATTTATTATTATATTTTATGGTTAGGACCTAAATTCACACACACTTCCACCAAATGGGTTATGCAGTCATGGTTTATGTGTACGGTGGAAAGCCTCATTGCAAAATTATGTTGTTCATTCATTCATTCAAACATTTAATGTTTGGGAATAATGATGGATTTATAGTTTATAAATTATATTTTTAATTTTATTAGAGTTTTGTAATAATTATATAACACATGACTTCCTGATTTCCGATTTGTGGGAATATTATAACGTCATTCTTGTGTATAGATAACTACCACTTCATGAAGTTCTATGGTTTATTTACATGTCACATGGAATGTATAATGGATGGGTTTAGTAGAAATATGTATTATATATAACATAAAATTGATTCATTAATGATAAAATACATATATATCACTTAATTTTCATTCATTTTATATGAAAAGAAAATGGAAGTAGTGTTTATGCATACACACGAAATACCATATCCCCGTATGGTCCATTCCATTTCGTATCACAAATTTTTTTGGATTAATATAAAAATATATATAATAAATATATATTATATATAAATAATGTTTTAGATTATGATTATGATGAAATCATGATTTATAATGGAGGGATAAAATAACAAGTTAAAACATTCTCAAAATTCAAAATAGTTATTTCCAGATTAGATTAATATAATGAATAATTATTAAAAAAAAAATATATTGGTATATTAGGATAATATAAAATATCATAAATATTATAATATTTTAGGTATAAGTATATAAATTCTTAATACCATAATAGTAGTGGTTATGGAATGTATGACCGAAATGAATTTTTAATGTAAGATATTTCATCTCAATGTACATTCCCTCATGTCATATTTATAACTATTTATGAATTAAAATTAATTTGGTATATATACTACCCCTTTGAAATTTTATTTCAGGAATAATTTACTATTCTTGGTAATTTATTTTTGAATTTTAATACTTTTCAGTTAATGTTATTTGATTTAAAAGTTACCATGTGCTAAACAATTTTATAATAAAATTCCTTTTAATAGGGTTATATTATTTCCTTGTTGTGATCAAAATTAGAAGATTACATGGGTACTAAAATTTGGCTGTCTATTTGTTTTATTTGCACTTATTTAATGTGGAATTATAATTGATACACATGATTTATTCATTTATTAATTATCAATCAATGATATGATCTTTTATAGTTGTCACATCATAATCTCATTTTATTTGGGATTTTTTACACCATAATTTACATTGAAGTATATTACATTATAAATGATTAATAAAACCTTTAATTTTATTCTAATATTTTTTATTTCTGATTTTTTTCATGTAATTCTACCAATTTACAATTTTTGTTACATAAACTGTTTTGTATATTTTTTTATAATAACATGAAAACATTTATCTCATTGGTGAGAAATCTATTTTACTATAAATACATGTTTTCAAAAATGTTTCAAAAAATGTATTATTTAACTATTTAAAAATGATTTTTAAAATATATTTTTACTTATATCTACTTTATAAAAATGGTGTTAAAATAAATATTTTTGTCTATTTCCAAACAAGGGACATATCAAATAATTTTAAAATTAAAATGTAATCTTATTTTTACCATGTAAAAAATGTACTAAATTTCCCATCATCATTTATTTTATTCATCTATTGAATATTTATGAATGATATTTTTAATTAAAATTTTTCAAAAGATATTTTCAATTATAAAGATTTTAATTATTTTTATCAAAATGGAAATGATATCTTCTATATGAATTATTTTTTGGATATTTTTATTTCATCATTTAAAACAATAACACTATTCTAACTCTAATGAATATATGTAATAATGATACCATCTATATCAACCCTCAATATGGTTAATGACAACATTGACTAGGGAAATTAATAAAATTCACTTCCCTGAAAAAGTATTGTAGACAATTACATTACATTGAAATGTTTACTTTTTTGACCATTAGAAATTAAATTTTTGATAAAATATTCACATTATTTATCATGATATGACAATTTCCTAAAATATAACCCCATTTAATGTAAAATGTTCACTTTAAAAATTCTTTTATTATATGGGAAAATATCATTAATTTTTATCCTTTATTAAATACATATAAATTTTAAAAACAAACATTTTTTACGAATTAAATTATTTATTTGATAAATGAAGAATTATATGGCCTGGTACGACATGGTTCGGGTACCATTTAATGAAATTACAAAATCAATTGATCATATAATGATTTGAAATAAGTTGTTCACAAACCCATAGCGTTTCCAACCAAGAAAATTCAAAAATATCGTCTGAAGGTATAGATAGTAGTATACTAAACATTATTGTGGAATTGATAGTAATAGTACAATATATATGGAAAACAGAGGATCCAATAATTAACAATTCCCTTTATTAATATTCTATATATTATTATAACTAGAATTTTCTCTATGAAATATATATATATATATATATATATATATATATATGAATTTCATTCTATGTTTATTGATTTAATGGATTTTGTTTTCATATATTTAACTACCCACATTGATTATTCCTTATCATGTTATGATAGACATTTTACTAATTAAATATTATTTATTTAGCGTAATTAACCTTTACATCTGTTTTATTCACTCCCATATTGGTTTATTGATTACATTGAATGGTTGATTAGTTATTTAGCATGGCATATTAATTATTTAAATTCGCTCATTATTTTTTGCATTTCACCGAGCCCTAATTGATAATTTGAGCTCCCACAATATTGTTTTCCCTGACCAAGGATTCCATGATATTTAATATGACTTATATGTATGAATACTCTATGAAAATATATTTATTATTGATAAATAAAAGAAAATAATAATATGTTGTAATTTTTGTATTCAAATGTAATGTAATAATAATTTATATATCTAGTTTACCAGGACTACTAAACACTTAATTAATTTGTGATGATATACCTTTGAAAATATGAAAATATAATAATAATAGAACCATTATTGGGATTATAAGGTCTGACTGTATAAAATAATTTTGGATGATTTTTAACCCATGGAAAATAAATAAGTTTCATAAACATCACCCCTCAAAACATTAAACATATTGAGATAATATTATAAATGGTATTCTTAGATAATTTTCACCTTAGTGACAAGTAACTCAAATGTATGTAATCTTATATGGAAAATAATTTTTAAATGATCATTGTACACATTTCATTTGGATAATTTCCATTCATTTTTAAAAAAAATTCTGTTTAAACTAAGAACATTTTCAAAAACATTTCCCTTCAAAAGAACCTTGAAAACAAATAAAGGATACTTAGATGATATTTTAAAACACATTTGAAAGAATAAATAATTTTTCAAATAATTTTAGTTTCAAAATAACTCATAAAATCATTTAGAAACATCATTAAAAATATTTTCCTAAAAAACATTTTGATGAAAATAAATTTCTTAATAAAGAAATAAATAAAGTCGAATTTTTATAAAAAATATTTTATTAATTATATTGAGCACAAAAAGGGTGTAAAATGGTAAAATTAATGTATGATAACATGAATAACCAATGATTAATAAAAAACTAGATTATTTATTTGAATAATATAATGATACTTCAACATTGGATTTTTGATTATAATCATACTTGATAAACAGAGAGATTCTATCATGAAACTCTTACCAATGTGGAAGCCTTGAACCTTAATCCCAATGATGGTATAACATAAAACAAAAAAAATAATCATTACTAATTAATTCATGATATTACATGGAAATAGGTTTATATATACACCTCATGAAATAATATAGGTTCATAAAATAACATACATCTAAAATAAGGGAAATTGACACAAAAATATCATACCAATTCGATAACATTTAAAGCATAAACCCCATGAAAGAGAATGACATAAATATATATTTAAATAAATATTATATTATATATAATAATCATTAAATAATTTTTTGGATGTATATACACCATATAAGAGAAGTACGTGGTAACTATGCGAAATGTCTCATGGATGTAAAATTTGAAATAAAAATCCCATACTATTAAAAAAAACATCTGAATAATGATATCTGTGATAGAATAAAAATATATGAAAGTTTTAATATCATGAAATAAATTAAATTGATGATATAATAAGTCATAATTAAGTATATACAACAGATAAAAAATACGAGTGGTGAATATGGCATAAGACTTGTAGAGAAAAATGTGAGATAAGAAATCACATACCATAAGTCTTTATTTTCCATCACACATCTTAAAAATTTCTATACACTCAATATAATTTTATTATAAATATATATAATAACCATAATTCTGTATATCATAACATATATTATTTTATGATGAATTTATATTTCCCATTTGTTAACATTTCTCTATTAATTTTACGTTTCAAGTAATAATCACTTTGTTTTTTGTATATGTTTAACATGTTATTTTTTCAATATTACATTGATTATGATTTAAATTTTTTATAGTTAAAACCATAATATTATTATCATATATATTTATTATATAATTATGTATAAAAATATATAAAATATATAAATAGGAAATGAAATACATCATTCATGGAGATAGTTGGGCGTATGGACGAATAATAATTGTTTCCATTTTCTGATCATATTAGAATAATTAAAAGTAAGTTGTATATATATTATCATTATAGTAAAAATTTTATGTTATATATTTTACATATGTATATTAAACTAAAATTCAATATTTCCATGTAATGGGTGAACAAATCGCATTGCTTCGTGAGGCTATGGTTTTTCCCACACATAAACAACATTATTGTATTCCCAAAAATGGAAAGCATGAAGGTATGCATTAAAGAATAATAATATAAGAGTTAGAAAATAATAAATTTCATATATATAATGTATAAAAAAATAATTACATCCTTAATCCATCCTTAAGAGGTGGAAATGGAAAAACAAATGACATAAATTCATGTGGTGGTAGTCTATCATATACATGAACGATGATTCCATAACCCATTTGATGTATGTGTGAGAGATTATAGGTAATATACATAACAAAAAATATATAAGTATACCTGAGAAACTTATTTTATGGTGTATTCATTATTTTAAAATAATTTAAGTTTTTTTAGAAGAAGAAAATCATTCATTGATTATTGTTACCCCTTCTCTGGATATCTCATTTTTTTCACCAAAGAACTTCCTTGGATGCATTAATGGACAAATAAAGGGCTATAAAATGAATTTTTTAAATTTTTTAGTTTTTCTATTTTGTTATTGGATGAACCAATTATTTTTATGGTGTTAAGGGTAGAGGATAGGTGTTTACCTCTTATAAGTGAGGAAGAGGACACACTGTGGATTGTTGAATAAAAAGATAGGTGTACCAGCATTTGTAGCAAAATATTGATTAAATAATGAACAAAATTACATAAATTTATGTATAAAGAGTAAATATTTCCAAAAAAATTATTTTGGATAAATTTCTTGGTCATTTTCCGTTTATGTCTAATATTTATTTCTTTTGTTAACTCATTTTCTCTTCATGACCATGATAATTTTAATCGATTTCACTAATAAATTAGGAAAAATGTCACTAAAAATTATTATCAATATTAAATTACGATGATTCAAAATATTTATAACATTTTTATGATTTTAATTCATATAATTTTATTTAAAAATAATTTATCAACTAAGGAACAATGAGAAATTGATGTTTTAATGAGAAAATATTTTAGAATTTAAAATGTTTTATATCCAATTCGGATGTGAAATAAATTAAAATTACATATATATATATTTATTGTTGTATAATTGAACTATTTATACTTTTAAACAATTTTAAAATATTATCTACCTATATAAATAATTTATACATAAAAACATTTTTAAATTGAAATTCAGTATTTTCCACTATTTATCAAAAAAATATTTTTTCAGATATATAATAAAAATTTACCATAAGATAATTTGTCCTTAAAATTTCAAAAATTAATATTTTTTTTAAATATGTTTTTTAAATCTGTAAAAAATTAGTTTTAAAATTATTTCTTGTAAAGACCCAGAATTTCAATGTAAATATTCTATTAAATGAAAATATTTCGAGACCGCGAAAATTGACGGTGCATGATTCCAAGGCCTGGTGTGCCCGAAATCAATTTATGAAGTTTTTTTCAGGTATGTTCAGTAAACGTTAAGCAGGTTTTTTTTAACTTTTTAACCAGTGCTTGGAATTGAAATCTTAGAGAACAGTTGAACTCGTAGCACTAGTATTCGACTAAGAAGACTTTCATCTCAAAGGTAGTTGTACGGTGGTGAATGTATGTTTCTGGATTTTTTTGTGGAAAAAATAAAATAAAATAAACGCATGTTTTATTTTATTTTATCTATAATAACCACCCAAGTGGATGTTGGAGGTGGGGACCACTACACCTTAACCTTTAATGAGAGGTTATGGTGGTGGGGGCCACCCAAACCTAACCTCCCATGAGAAGATACGGTGTGGGGACCACCTGGGTGAAAACCCCCAAATTAGTTGGGGAAAACCTCTTAACTCCCTCATAAATGACGGAGAGTCTCTTGACCGCCCTTAACTTAATGTTGCAAACACCCCCTCTTTTAATGGTGTCAACCCACCCCCATTAATTAATTAAGCAATATCATTTAATTAAATTCTACAATTTGAATTTTAAACCCATCAAAATAAATAATAGATAATCTAATATTTGGAGGGGCTATCTATTCATTTATTGGAAAAAGCTTAGAATAGGAGGATTAGAGATCTTGAGAAAAAAATCTCCATCGAACAATTCTTCCTCCAGGAAGAATGCTCCACCGACAAAGATCGTCGACCCTGACATCGGCCTTCTTCCTCGGGACTTCCTCCGACGTAGGACGTCTTCGTGTACGAAGATCCGGAGCACAAACTGACGATAGAGGAAAATGCTGATGACATCGATGTATGCCTTTTCCCAACGACCTGTCTTCTTCCCCGTAACCCCGTCGAAATTCAATGAACAAATTAGAGGTTTAATTTTATTTTTATACGATTTATTCCCCTGTTCTTCCATTCTTTGAAAATTTATAACGAGGATGTTTTCCATTTTCTAGAGGGTTGTTGTGCTTCGTTCATGTGGGCCAATTTCTATCACCCTAAACATGGATGGTGTGGGCCAACACAATGTGGACGGAGCCCTCGGCCGATATCCTTTATGGTGTTCTTCTAAATGAAGTAAAGTGGTGTCAAAGGCGATGCAGGAGATGAAGGCAATGGCCTTGCTACCAGCGGCTTCTACGGCCCGCGCGGCCCGCCGGCTAGGCCGCCCTCGCTGGCAGTGCCGTACCACAACTGCACCCTCGTGGCTTGCCAACCGAACTTCTCCGGCGACTCTGATCGAACTGCCCTCATGGAAGCTCCAGGCTGAGCTGCCCACATAGCGCCCTGTGGGCTGAACCACCCTTGCCCCGACCTGTGCCTGGTCTGCACCATCGCAGCCCTCCGTGACCCCGCGCGGCCCGCTGGGCTGGGCCCAGTAGTCCAGGCCGAACCAACTGGGATGGCCCACCTAATGGGTCAGTCTAGACTAAATGGGTTAGGCCAGGTCGACCAAAACTGGGTTAGTCTCGGTCGGTCTGACCAGGTCGGGCTGCACCTAGGCCCACTACGACCCTTTAATTTCTTTTGGTTATATCGTTGGCACTATAAGTTCATTTGATGAACCACCATCATTTCTGGTAATCTTGGAGCATGGAGGTCCCTTTTATTATACAATAGTAGTGGTTGGATTATAGTTGAGATACGTTAAGGTTGACTCGTGCACGAATCCAACCGGGCCTTCGGGACTAAGTGGCTAATAACTCATGGAGCGGGCATCCTATTGACACTCCATGAGTTGCGTAAAGACCCCTATGATGTGGAAGACCTTTGATACACTTCTTAATGGGAATTAATTGAATTTTGAGCATTGAACAATAGATTATTGATCTGATCTTTTGGAGATGAGTGAGAATTTGTGCGGGAACCTAGTAGCTAGCTGAGACTTAAGAACTGTTGACCGATTGAATTGGAGTGACTCGAGTAGCCCAGTGGGGAGTTCCTTGTTGGGGTGGTAGACCCATAATAGAGGAGCACCTAGTTTGGGCGGTAGACCCATGGTGGGGAGAGCCTCTGTGTGATGCAGTAGACCCATGATACTCAACAAGAGGAGTACCCCAGATGTCCAAGGTTAGTTGGAAGCTCCTGATTGTGGTGGCAGGCCCACTTTACTTGATAGAGAAGAAGTTCGCCAGCAAAAAAGGGTTTAAAATATTTCAACCCCTATTATAAAATTCGGGTTGAGCCGAGTCATATTTTTTATGTTTTCTTCATGATTGAGATGGATCACATGAAAACTTAGGTATATGTATGGGCATATACCTAATTATGGTTATATGTTGATTTAATAATTTATGGTTGTTCTTTGATTTTTGTGAGACTTTATGGGTCTCAGGGTCCCTACTAAGTATCTTTATACTCTCCTGTACATAGGCTATGCCTGCACCTTGTTGTGTTAGATACAGACGACAGACAATGTTGAGAGAGGCTGACTGTACTAGAATTGGACGGTACCCAGAGGTGGTCCATACAGTGTGTCAGTACATAAAAAAGACAGATGGACATGGAGTTCTGAGGAGGAGATATGTTCTTACCCTTTAGGTAGGAACCTTTGAGGATTACCTAGTAGCTATTTTTCTTATTTCCTCATTTGTACTTGTACTTTCAATTTCATGTACTTTCCAGTCCGTCTTGTATTCTATCCCCTTTTTACTAATTGTACACACTTGTTGGTTATACAGTTTACTCGTGTTCATATTTGCAGGGTGTGTTTATAAGTTATAAATTAAATTCCTTCCCAGTATTATGGAATTATGCCTTTGGTGCGAGTTGTCAGCCCCTGACCTATGGAAGGCGGGCGTGGGGTAGTCACGACATGGGCCCCGGGGGACGGGTTGTGACAAATTGGTATTAGTGGAGTTGGTTCTACCATATAACATAAGACTCTGATATTTTATATGAACCAATGGAGTTAAGGGTAGTGACTATGTTTTTCAGTTTAAGGAGTCCAGTATTTGTTTGTTGGCCGATGGATCCATACCTTAGGACCCTGACTTCTGATTTTCGACTCAGTGCATGAAAAAACTTATTGTGTGTGTGTTTTCAAAAGTTTTCCTTATGTCCACTCAACCATGTCAACTCACTATGTATAATATTTATCAATGTCGCATCTGTTTCTATCTGGATTCCTCCACATGGATAACCGGCTAGAGTTCCAAGAGTCATACACACTAATATCCAACCGAGTAATGAGGCCTCAGTGCAGGGCCCTCTTCCAGTAGAGGTACCAGCAGTACCATTACCCATTGGGCCACCGATTCCACCAGCCCCAACAGCAGACATTTCACACCGCTTAAGCACATTTCATGAGTTCTAGCACTAGAGGCCACCCATGTTCCGGGGAGAGACAGACCCACAGGTGTCAGAGGATTGGCCGGAGGCTGTGGTTAGAGTCTTCCGACTAGTAGGGACAACATCCGACCTTATGGTGATACTTACTACCAGCCTTCTACAGGTACAAATAACCAGATGGTGGAGCTTGATGCTCTAGGTTCATGACGAGATTATTCTTTTCTGCGCAGACTTCCAGAGCCTGTTTCGGACAGAGTTTGTCCTAGTGACTCTTCGCACAGTGTGCATACAAGAGATACTTCATCTTCAGCAGGGCAACATGACTGTAGCTCAGTACTCAGTGTGGTTCACAGACCTCTCACGCTACTCCACCGATATGGTGTAGGACCCATTCTTCAGGGCCCAAACCTTTGAGTAGGTACTTAAAAGGGAGATCCGGGAATCAATGATCTCAATCACCATCCCAAATTAGGCGATGGTGTTAGAGAGAGCCCTTTTTGTGGAGAGTTTACTTACTGAGCAGTCTCCAGTAGTGAGATCCACCACCAATCGACACATAAAAGAGTCTTATACATCTTGCAGTAGACAGATATATCAGAGGTCCAAGAGGACCAGACCTACAGGTGGATGACTGCATGACTCGAGATCGGTTGTGTAGGGAATCTGAAGCAGAGACAAACATTCCATGAGCGTGTAGTGTTACACATGGAGCGGGTAGGGTGACATGGATCATGACTACCAGAACAACTTTTTAGATGGTCAGCAGATGGTCGAAGGACTACCTAGGAAGAGAAAAATATTTGATTGAGGCGGTCCGTAGGGAGTATGTTGATGTGGTAGAGGAGCTGGCCATACAGCTGGCAGTGGATGATGATTGGAGGAGTTACCACCACCACCACTAGGAGGTCCACCCTGACAACAAAGAGTAGGTGGAAAGGGAAGAGATCAGCTCTAGACAGCTGAGGCTTATGATCCTTGCGCACTTGGGATGATTCAAGGTACGATATGTGTCTAATCCACCGTATCTGCAGTACTTATAGACACATGTTCCAGTCACTCTTTCATTGCAACTACCCTCATTCATAGCTTGAAGATTCTGACGGAGCCATTGGCTCAATCCTTAGAGCTATAGAAGCCTACAGGAGCATATTCAATGATTACACATTGGTTACAGTAGTGTTAGCTTACTATCAGAGGTGAGAACTTCGTTTGGGATCTCGAAGTAGCACTGTAGAGGCCTTACGACATCATCTTGGGTAATGGACTGGTTATCTACAGTCCATGATCAGATCGAATTTATTAGGCGCAAAGTGTGGTGTGTCTGCACGGATGGGACTAGGTTTACCATCACCGGAGATAATTGAGCCTATACATCCCATGATGTAGTTACTCAATGGAGAGTGCGGCTGATCACTCATCAGTTGGCTAACATTACCCTCAAAGCTGTTGATGTGGAGAGTCTGTGCTATCTTGTAGTGGTGGACCAGTATGCAGATTTCTTCCCTGATGATGTTCCAGGTGTACCTCTTCATCGATAGGTATACTTTTACATTTACTTGTACACCGGGATGACACCAATATCTACAACACTGTATCGGAAGGCTCCCACAGAGCTTTTTGAGCGGTGGGTATAACTAGAGGACTTGTAGGGGATGGGATTCATCTAACCTAGTGTTTCTCTATGGGAATTCCTAATTCTATTTTCCAAGAAGGTGGATGGGAGCATGAGGCTTTGTGTCAACTACCATCTCCTGAACTAGGTGACCATGAAGAGAAAGTACCCACTCTTAAGTATTGACAAACTCTTTGATCAGTTAAAGGGAGCATGGTGGTTCTCGATGATAGACCTCAGATCAAGTTCTCACCAGCTCAGAGTTCGAGACAAGGATGTGTAGAAGACAACTTTCAAATGTCATTATGGCCACTACAAGTTCTTGGTTATGACTTTCGGAATAACCAATGCTCCAGCAGTGTTCATGGGACTCATGAATATGATCTTCCAGAGATACCCTAATCACGTAATCATAGTCTTCATCGACGACATTCTGATATACTCAACTACTGAGGAGGAGCATGCCTATTATTTTCGAGTAGTACTAGACAGACTCTGAGGGCACTATATTTATGGTAAGCCCCCAAAGTGCTAGTTTTGGATCTGAGAGGATCAATTTCTAGGAAATGTCATCTCAGAGGCTGGAGTTGCAGTACATCCAATGAATATTGAGGTGGTACTTGCTTGGGAGCCACCCAGGAGTGTGACAGAGGAGCGAAATTTCCTGGATTTGGATGGATACAACAGATTTTTTTTTTCCAAACTTCTATAGAGTGGCAACACCACTATCAGACTTGAAGAAGAAGGTCAAACCCTTCGTTTGGTCAGAGAAATGCTAGCGGAGTTTTTTTGAAGCTGAGGTAGTGGCTGAAAAATACCCCATATTGAGGCTTCTAGAGGAAGGTGTAGGGTTCATAGGTTACTATGACGCATCAAGGAACAGACTCAGATATGTCCTGATGCAAGAGCAAGGAGTGATCTCATATGGTTCTTGAAAGTTGAGAAAACACGAGCAAAACATCCCTACCCATGACCTAGATTTAGAAGTAGTGGTCTTTGCCTTGAAGATGTGGTGACAATATCTGATGTGTGAGCACTTTACAGTGTACTATGATCACAAGAGTATCAGTTATATCTTCTCCCAGAATGACTTTAACCTGAGTTAGTGACGTTGGTTTGAGTTCTTCCCAGACTATGACTTTGAGATAATATATAATTCTAGGAAGGGGAACATTGTTGCAGATGCACTCAGTAAGAGATCTTGTATACAGCTCCTAGGTGAGGCGACATAGCAGTTGGACACTTTGCAGATATCCTTTGTGGATAGATATGTAGTAGATTTCCTTCATACTCTTATAGTCACTCCCGAACTCCTTCAGTGAGTCAGGGAGGCACAGCGTGGTGACGCTGACTGTGTGTCACTACATGCTCAGATATCCAAAGGGAATGCACCAAAGGGATTTTCTGAAGGCGGGGAGCATGTATTCCTCCTCAATGGACATACCATGGTATTCGTGTCACTTTAGAAGGATGTGTTGAGGTATTTCCACACATCCTCTCTTGTGTTACATCTAGGAGTGGAGAAGTTTTACTAGGACCTCCGACGACAACGCTGGTGGCTGGGAATGAAGAAGGAATAACAGAGTTTATCTCTAGGTGCCTCACTTGAATGAAAGTGAAGGCAGAGTATCAGGTACTAGTAGGCTTGGTTCATACTCTAGAGGTTCCAGAGTGGAAGTGGGAGGGATATCCAAGGACTTCATGATAGGACTACCACATACTTGTTGGGGACATGACTCCATTTGGGTGATCGTCGACTGACTCAACAAGTCAGCCCACTTACTACCGATCAGAGAGAAGGATTCAGTAGTGATCTTGGAACACATTTATGTACATGATATTGTGAAGCTATATGGATTACCTTCTACTATTGTCTCCGATCTTGATCCACGTTTCACTTCTCGGCTATGGAAGGGGTTGCAGGAGGCTTTCAGAACGTAGCTTCGTTTGAGGACCGCCTTCCATCTTCAGACGGATGGCTAGACTGTTCAAACCGTTCAGACCCATGAGGACATGCTACGTGATTGTGTCCTCGATTTAGGTCACAACAGGGAGGTTCACTATCCTTTGTTGGAGTTTTCATACAACAAAAACTGTCACTCCACCATTGGGATGATACCTTTTGAGGCATTATACATGCGACCTTGTAGATCACCACTGTGCTAGACTGACCAAGGGGAGTTAGCACTAGTTGGACAGAGATGGTATTGGATACCACATATAAGGTGAATATCATCCAATAGTAGATGAAGACTGCACAGAGCTGGTAGAAGTCATATGATGATAGGAGACAGGGACCTCTAGAGTTCGAGGATGGCGACCACGTCTTTCTACGAGTCTCAAACCGACGAGGTCTATGGAGATTTGGATGAGGTGGAAAATTATTTTTGAGGTTCATCGAACCATTTCAGGTCCTCATAAGTGTTGGCGAGGTGGCATACCGCTTAGCTCTACCACCTCAGTTGCACCGGGTGCACGACCTCTTCCACGTATCCTTGTTGAGGAGATACGTGCACGACCCTTCTCACAATATCGATCATGGAGAGCTAGACATCGATTGTGGGGAGAGTTTTATGGAGTTTCAAGTAGAGATTGGGTATTGACAAGAGTGGGTCCTTTATGGATAGTCGATACCTCTGGTGCGCATTTTATGGCAGTACAGGAACCTCTAAGAGAGCACAAGGGAGCGGGAGGCTCATATGTGTGATTAGTACCCCCACTTGTTCTTGTAGTTTTGAGTTGTAGCTTATCGGGACGTATAGCCCAGAGATGGGGAGAATTTAAAGACCTGAAATTTTCATGTAATTTTTTTTTATTAAATGGGAATTTTATGAGTCCACAAAAATTGACGGCGTGTGATTTAGAGGCTCAGTGTGCCTGAAATCAATTTCTGAAGTTTTGTTTGGGTACATTCATTAAACATATGTGTGGGTTTTTATCATTTGAACCAATGCACAGAATTGAAATCTGAGTGCACCGTTGAACGCACAACGTCAGTATTCACCTAAGAAGTCATTCTCCACGATGGAAGTTGGTCGAGGGTGAATGTTAGTTTTTGGGTTTTTTGTGGAAATTATAAAATAAAATAAATTCATGTTTTATTTTATTTTATATATTATAATCACCCAAGATGATATTAGAGGTGGGGACCACTACACCTTCACCTGCCATGAGAGGTTATAGTGGTGGGTCCCACCAGAACATGGCCGCGCATGAGAGGTTATGGTGTCTGACCACCTAGGTCTAAACCCCCCCCCCCAATTAATTGAGGAAAACCTCTCAACTCAATCATAAATGAGGGAGAGTCTCTTGACCTCCCTTTACATAACGTTGCCATAACCCCCCTATTTTATTTGGGTCAACCCTTCTGCATTAATTAATTAAGCAATCTCAATTAATTAAATGATACAATTTGAATTTTAAACACATCAAACTAAATAATAGATAATCTGTTATTCAGAGGGGTTATCTATTCCTTTCTTGGAAAAGGTTGGCAAAGGGGGATTAGAGCTATTGAGATAAATCTCTCCAACAAATAATGCTTTCTCCATGAAGAACGCTCCACCGATGAAGAACATAATCCCCGACATCAACCTTCTTCCTCAGTACTTCCACTGACCTAGGACGCCTTCCTCTATAATGAGCTGGAACACAAACCGATGGTCAAGGAAAATGCCGACGACACTGACGTCAGTCATTTCCCAATGATATTTCTTCTTCGTTGAGACTCCGTCGATGAGAAATGAATAAAGTAGGGGTTTAATTTTATTTACGTATGATTTATTCATATGTTCTACCGTTTTTTCAAAATGAAGAATGAATATGTTTTCAATTTACGAGAGGGTTGTTGTGCTTAATTCTTGTGATCCAGTTTTTATCACCCTAAATGTGGATGGTGTGGACCAAACCAACATGGTTCGACCCCTCTGACGATCTCCTTTGTGGTGTTCTTCAAAGCTGAGCAATGCGACATCAAAGGCGACAAAGGCAACAGTCGTGCTCCCTGTGGCCTCCGCGACCCGTGCTGCCCGCCAGATTCAATGACACCTTGGCCACGCCACTCACTGGCTGCGAAGCCCGTAGGCCAAACCGGCCCTCACCTAATCGCACCTTGGCCGCGCCGTGCCCCGGCCGCACCCCCCATGTCGCGCCACCCTCGCAGGTTGCACCGCCCTCGCCGGTCGCACCGCCCTCGCCGGTCGCGCCGCCCTCACCGGACGTGCCTCCATCACCGGCCATGCCCTCGCGACGCCCTGACCAATCTGGCCCCACGCACTAGACTGAACCGCCCTCATGGAGCCTCTTGGCTGAGCTGCCCTGGCGGCACCCTCTGGGATGAACCGACCTTGCAAGGACCCATGCCCATTTCACGCCCTAGCGGCCTGCTGGGCTGGGCCCTATTGGCCTGGCCGAACCTAACATGATGACCGGCCTAACGGGACGGGCCAAAACCAACGGGCTTGGCTGGGTCACCCTAAACTAGGTCAGGCCAGACGGGGTCGGGCCGGGTCGGTCCGACCAGGTTAGATCTGACCAGGGCCCGCTATGACCTTTTACATTCTTTTGGCCATATCATTGGCACTGGAGGTCCGTTTTAGGAACTGTTAGTGACATTGGTAATCTTGGAGCATGTTTTTCCCTTTGAGTATACCCCACTAGAGTTTCGACTATAGTTGAGATACAGGAAGGTTGGATCGTGAACGAATCCAACCAGGCCCCCAGAACTAAATGGATATTAACTCACAGATCTGGTATCTGATTGACGCGCTGTCATATGCATTGAGACCCCAATGACGTGACAAAACTATGGGATACTTTTTTCATGGCAGTACATAGAAATTGGAGGATCAAACAATAGATTTTGGAGCAGAACTTCTATATACAATCAAGAATTTATGTGGGAACCTATTAGATGGATGAGACATGACGACTACTAATTGATTGACTTGGAGTGACTCGACTAGCCCAGTGGGGAGCGTCTGTTTGTGGTGCAGGCACACAGTAGAGAAGCGCTTGGTTATGGAGGCAGACCCATAGTAATCGACTAGAGGAGTACGTCTGCAGGCTGTGAGTAGGATCGCCTAGTTGTGGCGGCAGACCAATGGTGGGGAGAGACTCTGTGTAACACAGCAGACCCACAATACCCGACAGAAGAAGTACCTCAGTAGTACAAGGTTAATGGGAAGCGCCTAGTTGTGGAGGGGGCCCCAATGTACTCGATAGAGGAATAGTTCTCCCACAGCTGAGTGTTTGAAATGTTTCAACCCCTATAATAAAATCCAAGTTGAGCAGAGTATGTTTTTCTGAGTTTTCTTCATGATTGAGATGGATCACTTGATTACTCTGGTATTTGTATGGGCGTATACCAAAGTAAGGTTATCTATTCATTTTATACATTGTGATTATCCTTGATGTATTTTTTTGAGACTATGAGGGTCTCGAGGTCCCTACTGAGTATTGTTAACTCACCCCTTCAAGGGATATGCCCTCACCTCATTGTGTTGGATGTAGATGACAGACTTCATTGACAGTGGGTGAGAGTACCAGGACTGGATGGTACCCAAAGGTGGACCATACGGCGTTTCGGTACACAAAGGATACAGATGGACGTGGAGTGCTGAAGAGGTGGTCTGTACCTACCTTTCAGGTAGGAACCTCGGAGGATGGACCAATAGTTATTTTTCAATTTTCCTCTGTTGTACTTCTACTTTCAGTTTCTTTTACTTTTAGTTCGGCTTGTATTTTGGCCCCTTTTTACTTAATACACTCACATGTTGGTTATACAGTTTACTCATGTTCATATCTGTTGTGTGTGTTTAGAGGTTATAAAGGAAACACCTTCCCAGTTTTAGGGAATTTTCACCATTGGTGCTAGTCGCCAGCCCCTGGCCTATGGAAGGCAGGCTTGGGGTAGTCACGGCATGGGCCTCGGGGGATGGTTCACGACAATTTACACATTAAATGGTTCTAAATATACCTTTTAGACCAATACATCGTATTATGCATAAAATTGGATTTATTTTTATCTTTTTTCTAGATATAAAATATGATGAATGATAAATAAGTTATTTGATATATAAAAAATAAATTCTATTAAAATCATTCATCAAAAATGGGGTTTTTCATTTATTGAGATAAGACATTTTTGTGCATAGAAACACAGTTTTTCATAATTTTTTTTTCAAATAGTTATTTGATTTTTTATAATTAATTTGTTACCATTTACTTCATGCATAAAAATATATTCTTAATTTGTATAATTATTATCATACCAACCACTCCAACATTTAGGTGAAATCTATGATAATATTTTAACAATATGTTATGTTTTGTTTAAACACAGTGTTGTTTATAATGAAAGTTAAGCTCAGTGTTACATGTAACACAACATAAACATGTTATTTCATGAAATAGATTCCAATATTAGTGTTTCATCTACTTCATGATAAACTAAGTGTTTTTTAGTGAAAAAATAATTTTGGTTTTGCATATAATGTTAGTTTGTTTAGTGTATCATATAGTTCAATCCATCAAATAATTTTAATTTATTCATAAAACAATTCTTAAAATAATGATTCCTTAAAAAAGTTTTCCCAATGATACAAAAAATTTGGGAGGTCAGGATGATATTAAATTTCATTTATTTTATTTTCCTGAATAAATAAAATGTAAGAATGGGAGTATTCATTGTTATCCATTAGTTTAAAAAAATTTCTAGGAAATATTAAAGTGATTCTAGATGAGTTTTTTTGAATGATTGATTTATTAAAATGTAGGTTTAAAAAAATTAGTGTTTTATGAGTGAATTTCTTTTATATGTAAAAGTGAGAAGTAATTTTTAATGCTTTTTGTATCTTCAATGAGTTGAATAAGTTCATAGAAACAAGATTGATAATATGAAATACATGTGGGTACTTTAGTAACATTATGTAGAGGTAGTATCCATGTTGTATATCTCATGATTGTTTTCAAAAAATATGGGTTACAAACCGTATTCATTCAATAATTAGTTATTTGTATGGAAGGAAAAAATGGAATCCTTTCATTCCATTTAATGATATTGAATTCTATGGGAGAAATTTTATTTTGTAAAATAATTAAATTCTCATGGAATTGAGTATGATGAATATTGTATGTAAAAGAAAAATAATATACCCATATGGATGCATAAAAATGAGAAGATATAAACAATACATAGTAGTTAGAAAAAAAGGTAAAGAAGAATCAAGAACCTGTAAATGTTATAACATTCATCTAATTATCTACTTTTTTCTAGGATCACTATGTCACATTAAATAGATGAATAGAATAAGACCAAAAAATGGAAATATGTTCATTTAGTTCAGAAATCGGAGATGTTCAGAGTTTAATCACTTGGTAGATTATGATCTGATGGTCATGGAGATAGGTTTTATTCTATTATCTATTTCTTTGTAGCTCAAAGAGGAGTTTGAAAAATCTATTTTTGAAGAAATTTTAATCCAAAATAATACTCCACAAATATCTATTACTTATTATTTTTCATTGGACCTATTATAAGATAGTGGAACCTATAGGAGTAGTGTATATGCAGGGAATAATGGGATATAGATAATAAATTTTCCAAAATACTTCATTCTATAAAAACATTTTAGTAATAATTATATATCCTATGAGAACAACCAACTATGGAAAACAATAGTCTCACACATTATGGAAAAACCATGTAAAAACCATTTTGTTCCATATTGTTCTTCACTTTCAAATTATTGGGGTGAGACTATGTTAATACCATTATAAAAAGGAAAATATAAAATAATAATTTAGGTTATTATCCAAGAACAAACATTCAGAAATCTAGAAACAGATATTCAATCCTCCTGAATCAATGTAATAATTATGTCATTTAAGCCTTTAAATGAACAATCTGGAATCTATTAAGATAACAATATTTAGGAACTCAATGAAATGTTAATTCATTCTACACTATGTTGGATGGTAATTGTATATTCATTATTTATTGTTCCTGACATAGTTTAGGAGATGATAGAAAAAGTGATGTCGATCAAAAAATTTACACAACCATGAAATGTAACCGAAAATATTATACTGGTTAAAGGTGATGTCCTTAATAATTATTTGTTGGAGGCCATTTTTTCTTAAGTGTCTCCTCATTTGGGTTATCGGTGTGTGGGGAATTATTTTAAATATTCTCATTGATACATTAAACACTTCATGATTTTAATGCTTGTTAGAGAATTAGATTATAAGTTTGTCATTCCTCTTTAGAATAGTTTAATTTATAATTTATTCCATGTCATATAGCTAGGGATGTATATTACGGACCCTAATCATGAATTTCAACACGATGATCTAATGTTGTAGTCTAATGTGTCATGTATGGAAAATCTTATTGTTATCGATGTTCAAAGAAATAATTTCTTCTGTGGAAATATTATTACCCTAGTAATGGAATGATGGAATCATTATTGAAACTTCTATAAGTCATGGGAATGTGAACTTGTGGATCAAATATAATAGGTACTCTTATTATCTCTGAAAACAACATAAATATTATCTCCAATGAGATGATTATATTGGGGTAGATTTAAATTCATGCATATTTCAGGTTAGTTATCTTCCTAAATATTAGATAGTTAAATTCTTTTTCAATGTTTTTTTGGGAGGAATAATTTGGGAAAATTTAATGGATGGATGAATGAGAGGTGAAGTACCGACGTTGTTGTAGAAGCATAGGGTGACCGATATTCTGGTACCATGTACTCAGTTAAAGAAGAAAGGGTGTTAGTCCTCTTTTATCCCCACGTGGTACATTCTAGACCTGTACATGGTACTAGGTAGATCAAAGTGTTTTTTTAAAAAATTTAATGTTAAATTTAATTTTAAACCTTAAATACCTACCTTTATACTCGTAGTACATAAAAGCATAAAAACACATACACATACATCAATAAAAAAAATTCATACACACCTACATAAATACATATATAAATACATGCATCCATCCATACATACATCCATACTGACATAATGATACAATGAACATAAGGTTTATTAGATGGTTAGACCCCTTATTGGGTAACGTACTCCTTACTGTGGTTGGATTCTCCCCCCAGCCACAGATTATTCACTATAATCAAAAAATATTACAATATTATAATGATTAAATAGAGTCACACTATGAATTCGCAAATTTATGCTTTAAAATTCAATTTCACACCAACTTCCTATAGAAGATTATCCAAGATGAGATTGATATTCTAGATGGATAAGTTGATTTAGTAACTATACTAGTATATATCTATAGACGAGCTTTCCAAAAATAAACATAAACAATTTTCCAATCTCAAGATGATAAGATGATGGAATCATTATCGGTTTCATATAATCATATAGATTCATCATGATCAACCATATGTTTATTTTGATCATATATATTTGGATTTATATTCAATCTCTTTTTACAGATAATGTTTCTCTCTAATTACTTTATATATAAGAATATGTACATTCACACTTCAAAAACCTCAATACAATGGAAAATAAAAATTATTAGAATTAATTTTAATTACCATTAAAAATTATACAACTCAAAACTCATTATTAATTTAAAAATGGAATCATATAACATGATTTACTTTATTTTAAAAATTATTTATGGTTACAAACATGCATCATGATCTTTTGAACATTCTTTACATTTAATAACATAATATCATACATGAAATACCACATATAACCTTCTTATTTAAATAAATTCAAATGATTTTTTTTCTAAAATATTCTCAAATCATGATAAAAAAATAACATTAAAATAATGAATTTTTGAATTCCTAGAATACTCATCACATTCTTCTTTATAATACCAATATCAAACTCTATCTTCTTATAGCTATTTATAATAAGAGATGTATATCAATATAATATAAAATTTCATATCATGATTAATATTGAATTTCTATGAAATCATCTATAAGAAATAAATATAGTTATTCTATTAATTATTTTATATGATGAACAAAAAAATATCACATTGATATTTCTCATTTAACAAGTAATTATTATTTATAAATAGACATTATTAAAGTTCCAAAACATGTTTTCAATAAATATGATCAGAACATGAAACATAAATTATAACTATTCTATGATATTTAAATCTCAAATGATGTAAATTGAATCCCACATTAAATATGATATTTTATGAATTATATATTAGTTTCAAAATAAATAGGTTTATTATTATAAAACACAATGTTTGGAAAGTCACATTTCATTCCCAAAAATACAATGAAAATTCATTAAATATTGGACATTCCATGTGAAGATACCACATCTTGGGATTGATCATGTGTATCAATCACATGTTTTGACTAACTATTCCCTTATACACCAGAAATTATAACTTATCAACCACATAAAGATTCTATAAATCACAAATCACAATAAGGATACTATATGATTATTATAATGACCATATTTTATAACAAAAAGATAATATAAAGTTCACACAGGCCAGACAATATAATAGTGTCGCTAAATGAAGTGCTTAAGTGATCACATGCACCATTCTCAATTTTTATTAATGTGTTAGATAATTTTTATAATCACAGTAACTGACTATGAATAGATTGACCACTTGAGTACCTGATTAATTACATGACAAAATGAGTGACCTCATGACAAATGTGATCAAACCCATGGTTATCTCATAGACTGTATGACTAAATTCAAAAAAAATATAAAACGATCGATCTACGTACCCAACTTGTTTAAAATAATAGCTAAATTACTATAATCTTATCAAAACCATTCATTAATCATAGAGATTAATTTTAAAATGTTTTGTACAAGTCATATAATAATAATGTCATCAATAATATGATATCCTTTATTTTTTTTACATATAAATTTGTGATTAATTTAAAATGAAAACACTTAATAATACCCAAAATATGAATAATACTACAATATTTGGGTAATTAGGTACACAAAACAACAACTATATAAAGGTTAATAAAATGATTGAAAATCATTATTAACACATTCTTAAAATTACAAAGCATTTAAAACTGCATGGGATGACCTAGGGACAAATATATATGGAAGTATGAACTATAAAACCTAGTAAAAGAATAAGAAATGAATAACATAAAGAATTTATTACATGTTATACAATAGGAACTTCAACTGGACATAAAATGGGTTAGAATCATTAAAATGAACAATGAGGAATGATATAGAATGATAACAGAATGGATGAATGGGAATGTCACAACAACATTAAACATGGAATCAGAAACATTGATAAATGATAACAACCATGAGATCATAATATAATGTTCCAAGTATAACCTCTCATGCACCATACATGGAATCCCATGAGATTTCAACAATACCTAATACATTGGAGAAATATATAATTCTTGGAACACTTGTCTCTTTCATATCATGTACATTAATAACTTTGAAAAATAAAACTTGTAAACAAAGAACATATTTCATCACATTTAATATTCAAATTAAATATTTTGGGTTAAATAAATGGATGTTCACAATAAAGGAATTATTGGAAAAATTAGTTGAATACCACATATTGTAAATGGGTATGGTTATACACCTCAAAAATGTTTGACATAAATAATCAGTGTGACATTTTGACAATGTAACTGTTGTACATAAATATTTATAAAATGGTTAAATTAAATTAAAAATAATTTCTCATTACATGTATGTCAAAATGATAGTATGAGAGATAATTGATAACCTAACACACAATTAAAATTTTGGAATTAAAAGGAATAATATAGGGAGGGTGGTTGGATAAAAAATTAGCATAGAAAAATCACAGGATACCTTCATTTGTGTATCATGGGTACATAATGTACCATGGGATATATTAATCAGATTGAAAGGGTAAAGTCATAATTTTTATGTCATAAGGTCTATAATAGGGTTGTTTATTAACATATCCCATCAATAGGAATTAGAATAAAAAGGGAATTACTTAAATATGGTTCTTGAATAAAGAGGAGAATGATTGGACCACTAACTAAATTTTGTAACAGTAATGAGAGAAAGAGGGTATCCCTTACTAAATGATGTATTTACATGGAATATATTATCAATAATTTTTAGGAATTTAGTTAGACATTATAATGATCTTTTTAAATTCATAAACACAAAACCAAACAATATTAAAAAGTCTAAAAAGGTACATCAATAGAAAATAAGAGAGATAAATACCATATTTAAATGGGATTACTGGTCTATCAATATTAAGAAATAATTTTAATGTATTTCGGTAATTATAAATTCATGGGAAAACTCAATTGATAATCAAATATAAAATTACTAACAAGTTTCATGAATTGAAAATATGTGAGGATAAACCTTTATTAAATTTCAGTAAAGTAACAAACTAGAAAAATGATGTAATAAGAGAGGATAAATTATCAATCACTATTAATAGATAGATTTTAATGATTAGGTATAATTATAAATTCATTAAAACAGAATGAGATGTGATTCACAAGGATAATTACAAAGGGGGTTCATGGATTGAAATAAGAGAGGGAAGTCTCGTTCCATGAGAGGGTGATTCCAAAATCATGGGTGGTGCTTATTGAGAGCTTTGGTGACCTAGGGAGGATTATAAAAAGTGAATGGAATAGTAAGTATGTTGTTTCATGTTTTTAATCAATGTGTATTGAGATCTTGGGTGGGTTTATATATGAATATAAATGGGAATTATTTTTCCAAAACATAGTTTTTGGATTCTAAATAATAAAATAATGAAAACAAAAAACCAACTCATGGATTTTTACATTTCCATATACCAAATAAGATTGATTATCATTACTTTATATGGCCATTTTCTTATCACATTAAAATATAACTCATTTTGATGTGGAAGTGAGTCATTTTAATAGTGAAATTATTTTGAAACTATATATATAATATATGTTTTAAATATTTTTCTAATATCTTTATAAAAACAATTAATTAACCTAAAATTTACATTATTTTAATTTTGAATCATATATTTGGGTTTGGATACAATTCATATCATTTATTATTTCATTTTTGGGTCATTAGGATGTTATAATACAAACCATCGATTTTAATCGTATAAAATTTCTAACTAGAAATTCAATATTCTCATAAAAATATGAAATGATTTATATTGGGTAATTTATAAATTATTATATCAAAAATTCTATTTATTTTATAATTTTATTTTATACATATTAGAAATTTCATTTATTATTATTATTTCATTTATTGAAGAATGATGGTTTCATCTACAACAACATTTTTCAAATCAATATAAATATAAAATGTGACATCATAAAAATTATATTATGAATTTTATTTAATAATGAATTTTTTATTTTTTATTTTAATAAAATATTCATTATTTTTAATGTTCATCAATTCATCATAATGTAACATCCTAATTGAAATTTCAGATTACAAAAACATAGAGTTTTTATATTATGGTATCAAAATCAATATTTAAAAAAATTATTCATTATTTATTAAATTATAGTAATTAATATATTGATATGAAAATAAAACTATTCTTACTTGTAAACTTAGTTTTATTTTTGTATTTCTCAAATAATTTACCCCTTAATTAACATACCATCCTTTTACCGTAGTAATAAATATTTTGTACAACTATTCGTATTTTCCAAAAAATAATTGGAATTTTTAATTAATAAATATTAACAATATTATAAAAATTAAATAAATTTTATGAAAATAAATTCACATATTTTTAATACTAAAATTTATAATAAAAACCACTAGCTCAATGGAGAGAGGTTTTTAAAAAAATCATTTTTGAAGGAAAAGATGATTTTACACTAACTCTATAACTAGAAATATTCATAATTTGAATTTAAATTCATAATGAGGGATATATTATTCAAAAATTTAATGTAAATTATTTATCCATTAGGTTATAATTTTTATTACCTAAAATATTGAACATTATGCATTTTAAAATAGTTTCCAGAAAATGAATTTTCAAGCACAAAAATAAAATTACAATAAAATTTGGTATAATGTTTATTTAAAAATATATATTTGAGTTATATATAATAAAACAGAACTTATTTTTCATTAAAATAATTTTTAAATAATAATTTTCCCTTTTAACTTCCTATTTTTCAAATAAAATTATTTTTTTACAAAATAAATATATATTCACTACTCACTAAAAAAAATATTTTCTTATAATTACATTAAAATAAACAAAAGCATATTTTTTTTTTGATAATTTCTAAACATATTATAGTTTTATAAAATTATTTTTTTAATCATTATATTGAATAATAGTATTATTTTATTCACACAATGAAAAAAAAAATTATTTTTTAAGAAAACATTGCATGAAGAATAAAATGATGTTACTAAAATTAAGAGATTATTTAATAATTTTTTTATAGATAAATTTTTATTATTCATAAATTTATATAATTTTCATAATGTTTTTAATAATTCTCTTGTAGAAAATTAAAATTTTTTGTTATAAAGGTCTTATTTAAATAATCATTATTTAGGTGCAATGATGAGGTCACATATGCTATTGAAAAAAATATTCTCTTTTAAATAATAGTTTTCTTATATTATTAAACACATTAATAAATTTTGTCCATGAAATTAGAAATTTTCAGTAATAAATGTTTTGATGCTTTAAAATGACTTTTTTGAAACCGACATAAAAAATATGTTAAATAATAAATCCACTTGAAAAGAGAAAAAATGGTTGTTTTAAGGTCGTCACATAACTTGGATTCCATGTATAAAATAATTTAAGGGAAGTGAAATTATTAACATGGTAAAAAAATAATTTCCAATAAATAATTGAGAGTTTTATAGACCACTTTTTGGTAAATGACAATATCCATAAAACCACAAATATATGATGGGTGAAAAGACCCTCAACTCATATGAAATAATCATAATATGAAAAAAAATATTGTTCCAAGTTTATTATATTAGATTTATAGAAATCCATTACCATGTAGAATATATACATAATGTGTATACTTTTTTGATAATAGTCAGTTAACCTTTTAACCAATTTCTACTACTATCAATTCATTTTATCCAAACGATGAGTAATCGAGATGATTTTTTATTGGTAAAGAAATAGAATAAGCATAAAATAGATCCCAAAATTCACTATAGAATTACAAGATATTCGTCATGTGCTTACTAAATCCAAAAATTTTGTATAAATAAATATAATAATAGAAATTGATAAACCATGATACATTAATCACTAAAATTCTACAAAATAATCACATGGATTTAAAAAGATATTTCCTTATAGAAATACCCATATATACAAAATAACACAAAAATCCTCAATATTAATGAATGTTTTAACCTCAATGGATGTCTCGTACCCATAAGTTTAAACCTCTAAAAACACAATATCATTTTTCTCAAATAATACTTTATATTAAACTTAATGGATATATATATATATATATGTGTGTACAGAAACCCAATAAAAAATATTCCAAAATATCATTATTCACCTCAAAATTAAAAATAATTTATCCTAAAATATGATACCAAAAATATCCATCGTCATGATTAAATTCTACCACATAAATCTATAAAAGTGATATCATTTATTTTGAACATAATATCAGACATAGAAATTTCATCCCAAGAATCTTTACGTTTGTCCAAACATCAAGCACATATTACTTGTTCTCAATTCATCAATCACTTGTCTTCTAAAGTATCTTCTTATCACTAAAACACATTAATAGGTTATTGTAACCATTCAAAATATGTTTCAAATCAATAAAATAAAATATATTATGGAAAACTCTATATATTTTTAATGATTCATATATAAATTTTTTTACTAATACACTTCTTATACAACATAATTATAATATAATAATACATAAAAACATTAATCCTTACCCATAAAAAATTTCCAAACCATAGGTCATTCCTTAGTCTAGGATTTAACAATTAAATTATGTAATTGATTCAAATAATTACCATAATGTAAAAACATTATAAATTGATGAAAAATGTGTTTTTATCATGTAATTCAATCCCTCCTATCATATTGTTCATTTTTTAGAAAACTATATAATTTTGTAATATTTGATCACACATGAAGAACCTTCGAGTTCCTTTACTTCATTTCCCATGGTTCCACTTTACATATTTTTAAATGCTAGAAATTGAATCATATTTTTATTATCGCTAATAATATATTACCTTCCTACTATTTGATGTAATTGAACATTAAAGTATGTGTTAGTTTTCAATTGTTATTTTTCATAGCTATTTTGGAATAATAAAATTCTATCATAATTCCACTCCTAATATGTTAGGTAACTCATTGAAAAATTCATCACATTGTACATCACATTTATTGTTTAAAATGTTCCTAATAATATATATCAATTTACTAAAATAAAGGCTAAATTATGTATGAGTAAATTTTAACTATTAAAAAACAAGTTTCAAATGACATTAATATGATAACCAAAAAATGAATTATAATTCCTCAAATTAAAAATTTATATAAATTAATCTCCTATAACTAGGATCTATTTTATAACATTGAACCCTAGAATAATTTTGTCCCTTAATAACAGTTCATAATGAGATTATGAATTTACCCAAGCATGTCATAAGATAGTTTCAACCAAGGTTCGTAAAAATTTCGAATTTCACTCATGAGTTCCCAAATTTGTCTAGTTAAATAAGGTGTTACTGTGGTTTTCACACCTAGGTTCATCAGTTCCAGAGCCACATCCATTTTTAGAATCCAGAAAAGATATATTTTCTTGGAAACCATGCAATTTATAATTTTTTAAAAAGTTGGGATGTTTTATTATGTTTAATCATATCCATAAATCCTTCTCTAGAGTTTCATAACCCTAATCACTAAGATAAATAGACATTACTATGATAAAAATATGACAAACATTATTGATGTTAAAAATTAATTAATGATATATTATATAATAGTGAACCTAATAAATCTTGAAAAAATAATAATCATCCTTTATTTAGTTAATTATTTATATAACACAACAATATGATACATTGATAGAAAAATATTATTGAAAACATCCTTAACAAGATACTAGAATTCCAATGCTTTTAAAACCTCAAGGGATAACTTGGGGACATACATAAAAAAGTGATGATCTATATAGCATATAATGATATTCAGTAAATAATTACTTGAATAAATTAATATATGATGGATAGTAAGTATTTTAATGGAATATAAAATTTCTAATAATCAAAAAAATTAATAAGGGGTCTTGATATAACGTGATTACAAAATATAATCAAGGGAATGTTGAAACATGTTTAAAGATGATATCATAAAAATAACCACGGTTAAATGCCAAGAATTTATATCATAGTGTTCTTAGGATAAATTCCCATGCACCATACATGAAATCTCATGATACATAAATATTACCCAATGAATTGTAGAACTATATAATTGTTGGATCACTCGTTGCTTTCATATCATGTACATAGATAAGTGTACCACACATATATAACACAAGATCATATTTAATCACACAAAATCCCATGATTAATAATGTTGGGTTATATAAATTAATTACTTAACGATTGATGTAAATGTTGAACTAGGTGAATGCCCTTTAGTGGAAATAGGTATGGGTATAAAGATAACATATGTTCAGCATGGAAAATCACAATAATAGTTTTACAACATAATGATAGTTGTTGATGAATTTTAAAAATTTTAAAAGAGAGAGAAATTGGTTTCTAATAACTAAGAAGAAAAAATTAATGTATGAGGTTATATACGAACATAAAAAAACATAAAAATTCATGAATTAATACTAATAAGGCATAGAGGTATATGAATAAAATAATTTCCTGAAAAAATAACAATCTAAATTCGACAGCATAACAAGAGTACATAATGAATCATGTGAGGTCTTAATGAATGTGAAAGGGGGAACTCATTAGTTTAACCTAATATGGTCAGTAAGAAGGATGTTAAAGATAATATCACATTAATAGGAATTGTATCAAAACAATGGATTACATAATTAAGGTTCTTTAAAAAATATGGTAAAGTTTTGATCCCTTACTAAATTTGGTAATAGTAACTCTTTATTTAAATAATATAATGAAAGTGGATAAATGATCACCCATTGTTAGTAAATCAATTAGATAGTGGATGGGTCCTTCTAAAGTCATGACATCATAACCAATTTATATTCCACATGGTAAACACAAAGAATGTGATTAAATGGATAATAAAAGAGTGAAATCCCATTGTGAGATGGGATAAGTTATATCTCATTATTATGAAATAAATTGTATATTAGAGGGATTTTTATGAAGTTTGGATAGCAAAAAATTGATATTGGAAATACTAATTATAATGAATGTGTGTGAATGGAAGATAAGAGAGGGAACTCCATTACTAAATCTCAACATAGTAATAACATAAGTGAATTGAATAATGAGTGGGGAGAAATTATATATCATTATAATGAAATAGATTGGGATGTATAGTTATCTTTATAAATTCACAAAAAAATATAAAATTGAGATTAAAAAGGATAATAAGAAAGAGGGTTCTTTAATGGAAATGAAGAGAGGGATTTACCTAGCCTAGATAAGGTGAATCTAATATCATCATTGGAGATTTTTGAGAGAATAGAGGAATATTTGGAGGAATCTAGAGAGGATAAGTAATATTAAATAAATATTCTATGATTTTATATATATGTATAATTTGTGATTTGGTGGGATTATATAGTAATAGAAGCGAAGTTTTTAATTATTTCTAAAACATAGGTTGTGGACTCTATATAATAACTAATCAAAATCAAAAACAGTTCTATGGTTTTTTCTATGGTTTAGGACAAAAAGGATTGGTTTTTATTATTTCATAAGTAAATGGGCTTAAATAATTAAAATATCACCCTTTGTGATGTGTAAGTGAGTCAAGTTCATAAAAATATGATTTTGAAACCTTATGATATCATATTGGTTTTGGAGGATTCAAAAAGGCTATATAAAAATAATTAAATAACCTCCAAATTACATTATTTTACAGGGGTAACATATTTTTGGTCATTTATACCATTTATATCATTTATTACATTACTTTTTTGCAATTATGATATCATAATGCACACTGTATATTTAAAATGAATTTATGTTTGTATATAAAACTATACTATCTCAGAAACATATGAAAAATTCCACGATGGATAATTTCAACATTATTATTAATAATATAATATTATATTTACAAAATTGTTTTATTAAAATGTTTATATTCACATTTATAACAACAATAATCATTTATTTTCAAATGTCGGTTTTTCGACATTAAAAGTTTTTGAATCATTATTAATGAAGATAAATTTGTCTTCTTAAAAAAATATATTATTATTTATACTTAATAAAAAATATTATTTGAATTATTTTATTAATTTTAATTATTTTTAAAATACATGAAATCATGAAAAAGGAATATCTTAATTGAAATTGAAAATTACAAACAAATATTTTTTTTATTTATTCTATCAAAATAAAATTTTTATCAAAAAAATTACGTAATTATTTATAATGAAAAATAATAATAACAATTAATATATTTAATTTAAAATATAATTATTCTAAAAAATGAGGATTTTTTTTCTAGTCCTTGTAAAAAATATTTATCCCTAAATAATCTACTTTCTTTTTACGATTGTAATAAAATTATTAATACAATTACTATTCATATTGTCCAAACATGAATTTGAAATTATTGACTAATATTAATTATTATATTTTCAAATATTATATATATTTTATCAAAATAAATTCATAAAGGTGGAATAATATAACTTAATATAAAACCCATTAGTGTTATTGAAAGTTGTTTTTAAAAATATGAATTTTTCATGGAAATTAAGATTTCACATTAACTCTATAACACCCTATCATAATTATAAGTAATTAAATTCATAATGATAAAAGTATTATTAATACATTTAACTTATATAATTAACCATCAGGATTTATTTTCAATTAATTACAATGGTAAACCCTTAGCATTATAGAATAGTTTTCAAAACAAATGTGTTTTCAAGCCTAAAAATAATCTTATACTAAAATTTCATATACATTTGATTTAAATTTTATTAATTGAATAAAATATAACTAAATAATACTTATGTTACTATAATATAAAATTATTATTATAATTTTACATTTATATTAATTGATTTATAAAAATAAATTGCAGTCTGACTAAATGATTTTTATTTTTCACTATTCAAATAAATATATATATTTTTTCACAATATCCTAAAAATTAAATTTATGTTAATTTTTATTTTAAAACTTCTAAAATGTTGTAAATTTTACAAAAAATATATTTTATAGAAATTAATTGTAATATTTTTCAGAAAAATAATTCATAATCATTTTTAAGAAAATGACTTTTTGTAGAATAATATGACATTATTAAAAATTGAGTGATTATTTACTACAAATTTATAAATATAATTAATTTGGGCCGGAATTTATATATATATATATATATCATTATTTAGTTAATATTATTCATATCATCAGATTTAATGGCTAGGATATAATGGTCATATTTAAAAATTCATTATCTGTCTGGGTTTGGTGATTCATATCTCATTCTTCATTGAACATAATGTAATATTTCAAAATATTATGGTGTCAAAAAAAGAGTAAGTACATAAATATAATACATCTTTATTTCTTGGCATCATATGCTAACTATTAAAAAATAATGCATAGATCTGTTCATACATCCCCAATACATATGAGAAAATTCACATCAAACCCTTTATCATTTGAGAAATATGTTATACAAAAAAAAATTTAGTTATGTTTTAGAAAGAATTACTTATCTCAATGTCTTGTAATTTTGTCCAACTGACATATATGAACTCCCCATCAAATCACTGATCAAATGTCAATGCAAAAAACTCTATCATTCAACATTATCCGAAGCAATTGATACTAAGACAATGATGAGGACTCCTATGATCATGAATTATTATGATCCTTTTATATAGATCAGTGAAACTATTTTCCACATTTTAAATTTAATATAAAAACCAATCATGGGGTTTGTTTTTTATTTTTTTCAAGTTAGAGGAGAGGGTTGAACATGTAGGTTCAGCCTAAATTATGTAAACCACTCTTTTAGCCAATGTTTTGGGGATGATATATTCCATGTAATTATGATTATGAATTTATTGAATATTAATATCTACATTTCCCATTATTTGATTAATTAAAACATGATGAAATTGTTTTTTTTTATTTAGAGTATTTTACATGGACCTTTAACAGATTTATTACACTATTATTATCATATAAATCCCTAATGGATTCTCAGTTCTAAATCTTAAGTATACTTATCTAATATGTATCCATAACACCTTTATATGTCCATGTGTAGCTAACAGATATTATTCATCATTTTTTATATATATCACAATGTTATTCTTCATACTATATCATCTCACACAATCATCACCATTGAATAATTCTACACCTATGATGGATTTTCTATCTATACAATATTTTACCTAGTGTAGATCAATGTATCAAAGAAAAAAAATTATCACCCTATTTGGAAACTAGTGTATAATTCATTGTAAAAGTTTTCAAATATTAGTGTCCTATTTATTTCAGGAATCCATAACTCATGTTGGTCAATTTTAAATTGAGTATTAAGTTTCATAGAAAAGTCTATATTTGTTCCTGATAGGATCCAATATAATAGAATTATAATGATTATTATATGTCACTTTTTTCCAACGTTGTTCATATTATCTTCTATATATTATATAGTTATAATTGTAGTATTTGGTTAAAAATCTCTTGATTTTCACTTTATAATTTTTTTCAAAACTCATTGTAATATTTTTATCTTTTGAAAAAAATATACTTTTGTTTCTTTAAAATCTTTAAACCATAAAAATAATTAATTTTACCATTACGGACAACTCAAACTATCATTTGATATTATCATAAAATTCCTCAAATAGATATTAATGGTCATTGGAGAACATTAAATCATCAATATAAAATATAAAACATATATTAACATTAGAAAAATATCTTATAAAAAAATTTATATTAACATTACCTATGATGAAACCCATTTATTTCATACACCTATCATGTTTTTAGTACCCAACTCTAGGATCTTATTTAAATACACATATGGAATTTCATAGTCAATATACCATGATTCCATCAAAATCAAGGATAAAACCATCTGGGTATTTAATAATTTTTTTCCTCATGGTAACCATTTAATAATTCCTCATTCAAATCATTTTTTTAATAATATTATTACATGTGTGAAACCATAGTTAAACAACTCCTAATTAATTCAAGAAAGTATATTAGAAGAAAATATTATTCAAAGTCACTACATTATATTTAATTATATCCTTTTTATAATAGACTATATTTATTTCATTTTCATTTCCCATTTCATATTATATTTATTTGGAAACACTTATCCTATATCGATGACATTGTTTTATTTTGGTATTAGAAAAAAAGGTATAATTTTTCTCAATTTGATTGAACTAATCAGTAAAATATTATAATCATTCAACATCCAATATAGCTTCTAATTATATTATTCATTTGACATGTGGTATGATTTCGGTGTAATTTCTGAATATCAACCATTTCCTTGTCTAAATAAGGGATTCTTAATCAATATTAATATGCTCAACAAAAATTTTCCTTTTTAACCTCTCTAAATACATCATTTCAATCCATAATCCTAATTGAGTTGGGTCCATATTACCAATGTATATGTACATTATGATACTGTGTATTATTAATTTTTAATATACACCAACTTCTTATCACGTCATGATTTTTGGTTTGTTTAATATAGTATGTGATAATGTCCTAAGAGTTGATGTCACCCAAAAATGGTCATAGATGTTACCCACTATGATGAGAACCCAGAAGTTCCTTGAAATTATTCATAAATATATGATATATATCTAGATGAAATCATCTGAGGGACACAAATGATATAGGATGTCATCGGTATAGATTCGTATGACATTTAGGCACCTTTTCAGGATGTAAACCTTTAGTGATATCCATTGCAGTGTATTATGGGAATGAGGCCCACTAATAGAAAATCAATATTTATATGTATCATTAGATGCTCTTAATTACAAAAATTGTGTACTCATCTTTATACTTTTATAATAAAATTAATTATTATTATAAGTCATTTAATTTTATGCATTGAAGAAAACTGTTACGACATATGCCTTTAGAGAGATTTGATATGTTCGGTTCACCATACATAATATTTCATTAATTAATAACGATAGAAATGATTTTACATTTATGTTATTTAAAGGAAGGTGATATGATTGTCCCTTTGAGGGAAATGGTATAGCCTACAAAATCATATATATATATAGTTATATATAAAGGTTTGATGTTCAAGAAGTTAATGAAAGAGACATAAAGCACATAGGTTAATGGAACCAGTATGCAACCCTAATGATTAAATATATTGTGGTAAAAGTATTATAATACACATTAACAATGCTTATTAGGAATTATTTTCTTGTGACTTTAACTTATTTTTTTATGGTTTCTTTGACATGTTGCTGGAGGATAACCTTATAATTTGGGATGCTTCACCTAAAGCCATTGAGATAGAGGTCTATATTTTAAAACATCAATTGTATCAACAATCATTGTTAAATAATATATTATTCATTATTATTAATCATGTTGAATACATATTATTCCAACTTCTATTTTAATAATTATTAATTTTTTCTTGACCACATATATCCCGTTATTAGTTATTGGGGAGAATATTTTATTGGTATAGATTTAATAAATATTCATTATTTATTTAATGAATATAATATTTATTTATTTTTTGGTGAATAGTGAAGTGATATTTATTTATTTAATAAATAGTCATTATTTAGGGATTGATAAATATTCTGTGGGAATGATGAATTGAGTTTAATAATTTGATGGAATATATATATAGATATATATTCAATATCATTTGAATAAATAATATATAGATTATTTTTGGAGGATAGAGCATTTCACGAAAAATAATATTATTAATATAATTATAGACATGGGGTTTCATTGAGGTTATAGAAATAATAATGGATCATGTTTAAATATTATATTATATTTTTAGAGGTATATAAACACACATATATTATTTCTCTATAAATCAACTCATTTGGGTTGTGGATAATGTGATCCATGGATAATCCTCTCAATTACTAAGAGATATCCCTCTATAAAACTCTTTTATAAATAGAGAGTGATCCTCTTCCACCACCACCCTCAAGTCTAGAGTGATATAAGATAACTCTTAAAGTGGTTTATGGGGTGATAATGGTGAATTTTTCTAGCATTATGATCTATTTTGAAGCATTTGGAGATTCATATGAAAATAATAAAATCTTTTTCGAACACATTTGGAGCACCATTGGAGGGAATGTACAATTTATTAATACAACACAATGAAAATAAAATTTAGAGATGATGGGATATTCATCAATAAAGAATTAAATCATTACAGTGTGATTTATTAATGGAATATATTAATTACAAAAAATATGTCATCATCCCAAACATTGGGTCTCGTGCTTATTTACTTTCTATATTATTTTATTCAATTACATTGATCACAACATTTATGATCTTCTTAATATATTATTAATTATATATCCTGAAAAAATCAGAGTTGGGTATGCCCTATCTCATGCTCCTACTACACAAAAAACCAATAAATGGAATCAAATCCGAGAAATTATTATTAATAAATAATTTTTTTTCAATGATAGATCTAAATAATTTTAATTATTTTTCCATATCGTTTTAATCATTCATTAATTCAGTTTGTGAGAATATATTTCTTACTATTTTCTCTATCTAATATAATAAAATCAAATAATCTTTTGAATGACATTATAGCATCACAAGACACATACTCCAAGATCTTTTTTTGAAATCATGAACATTACATTTAATTCTACGATGCTGATATTTGTGACCCATATTGTTTAACCAGAACATACAATATAGAAGGAATACATGGATAACATACATTATTTTGGATCTTTAATGTTTATAGTTTTATATAATAAGCACAAACTCCTACATAAAAGATCACTAGTCATATAATGAAAATTTCCGCCTTTTAAAAAACCATTTATCATTCTATATTAGTTTATAAATATCACCATTGTGAAATATTTTCTAGGCATATACCATTAATACTCATTTTATTATAACATGGGGAAAAGGAAAACATTAAAAGGATTGCCACAAATTTCCCGTCAAGGTATACATATGAATTAACAATTTAATGTCATTAATATTTATACAAGTGGATAAGGATATGATGACATAATAAAATCAGATGAGTGAATCATAAAATAAATAATTACCCACTAAATATTGATCATAAAATATAAAAACATGTAAAAGGAAAGAGTCATTAGGATCAATAACCACGATCCATGTGTTATCATAATCGATCATGGGAAGTAGTGGAAGCCCACAGTTAACATAAAAATGTACAAAAATTGTAAATAATATTAAATATACCCTTATAATCACTCCTAAAAATGGAATAAACATATTGTTGAATTTCATATCCAATTCATTAGAGGTCTATCAATGACGCACCTTTCTTTGGTTTATCATGAAACCATCCATCATTGGTTTATCATGGATCTATATGTCATTGGTTTATATCATTACCCTATTAAATGTCTAAGAACCATTACATATTTTTTTAAAATAAAATATTTCCCTTCATTATAAACTTATAGGATTAACCATTATACATTTTCATACATTTATTAACCCATATAAAATAGACATATTCAAGACCAATATCTTCAAAACATAATTAACCAAAAGAAAAAGAACAGGGTTCCATAACAATCTATTTAAAATAAAATGAATACATAATAAAAAATGATGATGGAATCAATAAAAAATATCCATAGTGGAGTATAATTAACATCAAGGGTTTTCAATTTAGAGGAATAAAAATAAAATTAAAAGATCATTAAAAACGTTCTTGAGGGCAATATAATATTTATCTTGGGAAACATTTTCAAAAGGTAAATAATTTTGAAAATAATTCTTCTTGAAAAAGAAATGTTTTGTAAAAGGCCTAAAAATATATAACACCCAAAGAAAATATATTCTTATCCTGTTAAAATATATTTAGATTTTAGTTAAGATTATTTATACACAAATATATTCTTACACTACACACTATAATGAGTTTTCTTGTGTTACACACAAGACGAAGTTTTATAACCTTTTAAGGGTGTATCAATTTATAATATATGATAGTTTTATAAGTTTTATTGTTCAAGATAGACTAATTTTTATAAAATTTAATGACAAAATTTGATTATGGTGAATTTTTTGTATTTTTCTAAGATGATTCATTTTTTGATGAGTAATGAAAAATACTACAATTTAATTAGAAAAATTATTTTTGACATAAGAATTATTAATGGTAAATTTAAATGTAAAACTGTTTTAATGTCATAAATGGTAAATTATATATCCATTATTATAATTTAGGTTATTGGAATAATATTTATTTTTTATTTATATATAAATACATAGTGATAATTTGAGAATGTTTACATTAATAACATGCATTCAGGCCACAAGTACATGATTATCATTATTTTATTTCCAATTATGTGTGTTTAAATTTAAAAAATAGACATAAAGGGTTGTAATTGGTATAATAGTTTTAGTCTATGAAGTGAAACAAATTTTTTAACCAAAAATATTAGTAAAAATAATTAAATTTTTTTAATATTATTATCAAAAAGTTAAGATTAACAATGAACTTAACCTTAACCATAAATCCAAAAATGACCTAGATTCCTATCCAAAATTCATTTCATACCTATATATAGACAATATACACTCATGGTTCTAATTTTTTGGCTTATAGGAATATTATTAAAATAATATTTTATATTTTATATGTTATGTAAGGAATAGGTCAAAAAGGATACTTTTCTTAAAATTAATATTTATAAAACATTAAGATATAAAAAAACATATTTTCAGGTTATAAATATACTTTTGAAACCTAAATGACTTTTTTGGTCAGAATTATTTATCATTCATTTTTTTCATATTAATTGGCTATATTGAATTCATAACAAATGTTTAGTCATTGAGTATTTACATAATAATAAATAAATTAAAATACACTAAAACAATAAAATTAAAGTAAGTATAATGAATTAATATGCTTAATTAATTTTTTTATTAATATATCAAGTTGAATATATTTTAATTAAAATTTTATAATTCAAATATGGTTTTTATCCTGTTAAATTGAAATGTAACAAATATTTTCAAAATTATAATTAATATTATTTTTTGATAAAATGTATTTTGTTAATGGATTTTAAATTAATATAAAAATATCAATATTCCAATTTATTTTTAAGTTCTAATTAATATAAAATATTCTCTATTAATGGACCAAATTATTTTTTATAATTAACATAAATATATCTAAAAAGTAAAAATATTGTTACTAGGGTGGAAGATAAAGTATTATTTTTATATGTTACAAGTAGATGTTTTAAAATTTATATTTTAAATAAGATGATTTTTTATTCTTAATTAGATGTCATATTTATATTCAGTGTGAATATATTTTAAAATAAATCAGAACATAATTTTTTTAATGGATAAATTATATATGTTCAAAAATTAGTCACATAAATGAAAAACCAAATGAAAAATAAAAAAAATAAAAAAACTAAGGATAAAAATTAAAAAAATGAACTTATTTTTTAGTGTTGGATATTTAGTTAGATAGTAAATTCACATTACACCATTTTTTTCATTTTTTTAAGAACAATATTTTAGGGGGACCTCTAGTTAGTTCTTACCTTTTGGTATTTACATTGAGACCACTCCACCTCTATAATAAAAAGGAACTCACCTCTCCCACTACCACACACCTCTCAATCCACAGTACATAGAAAAATGTCTTCCAAAAAACCCAGTCCCTCAAAAAACAAGACTCGTATTGTGCAATAAATTATCCAAAGAATTCGATTGGTTCGAACCAAAATTATTTACCCAAAAAAGAGGAAACATCTTTCCTCAAGATCTTTTATTTTATTTTCATCATACACCCCTCCATTTATAGTTATTCCATGATTAAATTATATATTAAGTATTCAAAAAGTACTAATATAATTTAATTCTAAGGATTGAACATAAACATATACACAATTACATATAATGGGCAACAAACTTATCATTTATGTGTATCATAAACTACCTCCTCGAAAATGATACCATTTTTTTCATTACAACCTCTCATGGATTGGAATTATGAGGGACAATATATTTTTATATCATAAAATTTATTTTTATAATTTATATAGTCTTATTTAATTCATTTATAAAAAATAATTTTATTTAGTTTTTTTATGGGAATAAAATAACATCATTTGTGGAAGTGTGGACTACCGCCCCCTCAAGGTAATGTGATTCATTGCTGTTATACGTTGAATATATAAAGGATTATTTTAATAAACCTATGTAAAATATAAGACATTTAAATGATACTCTATGTATAATATATATATATAAATATATATCATTTATTTTTATTTCTTTTAAAATACAGAAAGAAAATGAATGTAGTGTTAATGTGTACGCACAACCTACCGTCTCTAATAACAATGCATTTCATTTCCTATCTAAAATGTTATAGATTATTATAAATTATTTTATAATTAATTTATATGATATTTAATTCATGGTTAAAATTATTACGATGATGAAACTTTGATCTAATTAGTATGTACAATAATTAAGAAGTTAAAACACCCACCACTAACACGGCAACTAACACCAAAAATAGTGAAAATAATGTAAAATTGTTATGAAATGGGATATAATATATTACTAGAGGACAATATATTATATAATAAAGATGAATACAGTTAATTATTAATTTAGTACGATTATTAAAAACATAATACAAGAGGATAATGTTTGTTTACACATAATTAAATAAAATGTACGAGATTTCGTTTTAATTTACTATCTCTTGAGAGTTATTTGTTATAATGAACCTAGATTATTGTATATACTATATATAATGACCTTTGAAGTGAAATATCATGTATATCCTTTTTCACTGGATATTATAAGATATATTTTCTGTTATTCATTCATGGGTAATGTGATTTAGATGTTTCATAGTGGTATGAGATAATATAAATGGTTCTAATGATATTTCAATGGTATTTCCATTCATCAATTCAAAAAACCTATGTTATTACATATCCTAAATTGGGAAAATTTTTATATATTAGTATCATTTATTGATTATTTATATTTGAATATGAGTTAAGAAATTATTAATTAAATCATTTATTCAATACATGTGGAATTCCTTAGATAGAAAAGAAACATGTTGATGAATGGTTAATATAAGCTGTTAGGGTTCTAAATGAATTAACGTAATGACCTTGATGAATTAGTAATCTCAAGAGAAAAAATTATTTAGTGAAAACCTAATCGTATTTTCTTCCATGAATAATAGATGTGTTTATTCCATAGACATAAACCATCTTGTGAAAATTATTGATGGTTGTGTATTTATGTTAGATACATGACATCCAATAATTAAGTATTTTGTTCATTTTAGTTATTATTTATCATTGTGGATTTTTTTCAATTACATATCTATGGAATCATTCTAGTAATATTTTATTGATTATGTTTTATGTGTTTCTGTTTCTTACCTTCCCATATTATTATTCCATTATCTGGTTCTCTGAATGGAATATATAATTAGTTATTTATCGTTCCATGTTTATTATTCAAGTTAATTTATTATTTATAATAATTTACCTAAAATTACAATGAATTAAATCTCATCCTTATTGTATATCCTTTCCCCACTAGAAAATACTATTTCCATGAATAATATTTCAATGATGTTTTTTATTTTATTTTATTCTGTATATTTTTTTATGTCTTTTATCCCATTGTATTATGGGAATCGTGAATGTAACATTACATTAAAATAATACTAAACTAATTGGTCCTTTATGATTGTATTTTTTTAATCATTCCAATTTATTAAAATAATGAATCACAACTATGATTATAGGGTCAGATAATTAAAGTAACTATATAATATTTGAGTGGAATATTCAATGAAATGATGGTGGTAAATGTAAACATGTTTCAATAGTAAAAAATAACATTCATTTTGCACTGATATTTTCAAATTATTTTTTTTAAAAAATCATTAATAAATAATATTTATGATGATAAAAACAAAATACAGGACATGTTTAGAAAAAAAATTTGGATTAAAATATAATTCAGACTGATGGGAGAAATGATGTTCAATTTTATTAATAAAATATCATTAAATTATTTAAGCTCAAAAGATTTTTAAAATGGTATTATTACACAAATATTTCATTAATTACTATAGTATAAGATATTTCATGAGAATATTAACATTTCAACGTTGGAAAAATAATCATACACAATCGTGATAATCATTGACATTGTAATAAATTAGTCTTACCACTTTGTTAAAATTGATTCATAATCAACATGAGATAATAAAATCAAGTGAAACATATAAAAACATGAAAATAAGGATATCAATGAAATACAATTTTAATGGTGAACTGTATACACCTAATAAATTATTATATAATCATAACAAGACATTAGTCTTGAAGGCGAGAAATTTGATAAAAATCCCCTTACTAATTTTGTTACTTAGATACTCTAAACTATAAGAAAAATAGATCCTAAAATGGATATTTAAATCAAATTAAGTATACCAATAATATTTATAAAAAATTAATATTATTTATACACACCCTACAATAAAAATAAGTGGTGAATACGTCATATATCTCAAAAAAAAAATAAAAGATACATGAGAAAACCACTTATATTTAGTCTGACTTGTCATGTGCCTATTTATCATAATGAATATTAAAATTGTACTAATTATTTACATTATTAAGTATCTATTTTAATATTATTATTAATTTCATTTCACTTATTACAATGTTAAAAATATTACTTAATAAATTAAGTTCAAATTGGCTCTGTGGACTATATTAAGTGTGTGTGTACAAAAGACATTGGTTGGATAGAAATGATCAGAGTGATAACTCTTTATAAATTTATAGAATAATAATAATTAAATAGTTATCATATTTATATATAAATAATACTTTTAATTAAAATTATTAATGATATATATGATCAATTAACCAATATTACGATCATAAAGATAGTAAGTCGTCTGTACGCATTTGTAACATTTCCATTTTTTAATGATAATTATGAAAATAAGTAAATTAAAATTAACTTTTCTATAATGAGAAATTGGGAAAAAATAAAATAATGTTAAAATTTATATACATACATACATATATATATCATTATTTTTATGTATTTATGAAAAATTAATAATCCCATCACTTCTATGAGGCGGTAGTCCACACACCCATGAATGTCATTATCACATTTTACAGTGTGTGAAATTATAAAGAAAAAACATATATTATATATATAGTAAGAAGATTAAAAAATTTATATAATAATTATTTGTTTTTTTAAAATATTTATTCCTTATTTTTACTATGATTATCTTCCATGTAATAAATTAGTGAAAAACTCTTCACATTTCATCAGGAGGTGGTAGTTTTTCATACACAGAAGTGATGTTATTATATCCAATAAGATATGAAATCTAAGAATCTGGTATATGATATAATTAATTATTCGATATTTTTATTTTTTAAGAATAATATATATCATATATAATCAGTATTTACCTCATAATTCCATTATATGAGAGGTGGAAATGAAAAAATGAATGACATTATTTCACGAGGCAGTAGTCCACCATACACACAAGCGTCAATTTCGTAACCCATTTTATGGAATTATTTTTCAGTTATTATTACCCCAATAATAAAAAATGACATTACATTTATTAAATATAGGTTATTATATATTAATTTTATAATAAAAATGGAAGGGGTGGTGAATAAATAAAACAATTGTGCTCATTGATGAATGTTACCTCATTTTCTGGTTGCTCCTTTTGGTTTGTTATAAAATACCTACTTGGTTTTGATTATGGTAAATTTTTCTATAGGATAAATATAGGTAATTTTAATTTTTATTATTAAAGGTTTTTGGAAATTCAAAATACATGAGAGGTGTGTAAAACGGGAAAGAGTAAACTCCATTTTATAATTGAGGATGAGTAACAATCATGTAAATACCAAAAAGCACTATTGGGGGTTGTCCGTTAAATTATGTGCATCCAATATTGAAAAACAATATAGAGAATATGGGATATGGTTTAAATATGGATATTAAATGGGTTGTGGATAAGTATTTGTGTCATTTGGTCCCATAATATTGATGTTTAAGCACTAAGTAAACTCATTATCCCTTTAATAATAATAATAATATTTAAATGATTTCAATAAAAAATTTAGTGGGAAACGAATTTTATCATACTATAAATAATAAAATATTATTATTCTAAATAGGAAATACATTTTTTCAAAATTAGTTAACCGATTTGGATGAATTTAATTTCAAATAAATACCATAAAAAACAAGAAAGGATGCTTTTAAAGTGAAATTGTTAAAACATTTACTATGTTTTTATATCTAAATTCAACATAAAAATGATTCCAATGAGAATAACTGGATTAATAGATGTATAATTTATCTAATTTTACATAAAGAACATTTAATGTCTTAGATTTTTGATGTATTATTTTTAAATATTATATGGAATTATTACGAGACCAGGCATAGAGACGACACATCATTCAGAGGCCCGGTGATCCCAGAATGGTGGTTTGAACATTTTTAAGTGAAATTCGTCTTCACTTGTGCGCACTCGAGGTAGATTCCAAATAGATGCGTGGGTTAAAAATATGAGGGCACCATTGCGTTTTGGATGATGACATTACCTAAGAATGGGTTTAACCTCGACTGGTGCTCGTCGAGGGAAAAAGATAATTATTGGAAGTTTTCAGTAAAATAAAATAAAATAAAAGGAAAAGTTTATTTTATTTTGATTTGGAAAAATTCATTGTAGCACAAAGTTGGGGAGTCTTTTTAATAATTAATTCCTTATCATAATGACTCAAAAAAGGAAACTTGACTCATTAATGTTTTAGTGTGATGGAATTCCAAAATACATTTCCCTTTTTTGATTGGTTAATCGAACGATGGTCATTGAATTAAAACTTAGAGAAAAACCAGGAGAATTAGTTGATCCATGGAGAAAACACTCTAAGATGAACGATGACATATCAAAGATGAGAATCACTGTGCCAACGATTTGAAGGACCTCGATGAGAACAGCAACACGACCTCTTAGTCAGCGATCGATCCCTTTTGAGGAAGGGTTTTGTTATTAAAATTATATTTCCCATTTTTGATAAAATGATGAACGTAGATCAACCACAGACAATTTGATCTGTGGATTCGTGCGTTCATACATGAGGGTTTCTGTAGGGATATTTTGGTGGATTGATCCGTAATTATTTTTTATCATTTTGATCTTGATCCATTTCATGTTACTAATGAGATCAGATCGATGCCATGAAAATGACGGTGGAGGTTCGTTCCTCAATTTCGTTTCAATATTTCCTCCCCCTTTCTTATCTCTCGTGTTCTTGGTGTTCTTGGTGTTCATCGTGGTGCGATGAACAAAGAATCGTTACATGTCCATTTTTCGATTCAACGATCCCTAATTAGAGATCTGACATTGCGGAATCCTAGTAGAGGTGTGATGGAAACGACGATAGACGAATCAACACGGTTCATAAATTACTCTTATTTGACCGTTCTTCATACAAGTGGATCAAAAAAATGTTTTAAGGGCCGATCGTAGACCCAAAAACAATGGAAACGACTTCGGGACGTTGTGGGGGCCTGGATTCTAGATTATTGTGGAGATTAGATGGCCGGATCAACGAACGAGGCAACACAAGAAGCATTCTAGCGAACAACGTCGTTTCTGAAAAGTTTCGGGATACACAGCGTGTACTTCTGAAGAAAACATTGTGTAGTACCGGGGGCTATAGCTAAGGTTTTGGGGGTCAGAGAGGAATCACATCATGTGTGACCTTGGTCACAAAGCATGTGGTAATTTCCTTGAATATTGGCATGTATTTTGGAAATTACACAGACACGGGATAGACTACCCGACTTCAGAACACGTCGTGTACACTCTACACAGTGTGGCAGAGGAGGCTACGTAGGACTTGGCATGTATTCAAGGGATACATGGACATAGATTTTAGTACATAGTTGTGTAATACACTACATAGCTAGGTATGTCCGGTCGCATGGGTCACCCCATGTATTGATTACATAGACTGTAATACACGGGTTGAGGCCGTGTACAGGGACACAACCCGCGTACATGGAACCGAACCCAAATAGATGGACACAGAATGTAATCCATACCACACGCCGGGTACTAACCTCTTCTACATGACCAGCATTACAACACAGGCCGTTGTACCTGGGTAGTACCCAGGGTCAGAAGACACGGCGTGTTACTTTTTTACAAGCCGTGTACATTTTGGAAAATGGATTGGTCTTATTCTCTACTGTGTCTTAGACAGGTTTCGTTTGGGTTAGTTCAACTTTATCTTGTTCCCCTGATGGTCAGGCATAGTTTCCTTTTATAGGTGTATGTTCCCTTTAGCAGGACTTTCTGTGATAGAGTCTGGCATCCCTCTGAGAGGCCTGAAGTGAGATTCTCTATCTATTCCTGGTCCTATGTATACTTAGGCATCGACATGACCAACTTACCAAGCATTGATCCTCTACAAAGCTAGTGAATCTAGATGAGTCGCGGTATTGTCCATGGCCCTAGTAGTTATCCTCATCAATGTATCGTGATCGTTCCCACTCAAGTGTGTGTCTCCCTTAATGTATGTATCATTCTATCATGATCTTCCCACTCTAGAGTGTGTCTCCTTTAATGAGTATAACTACCTCTCATGAAATTTCCCAATAAATAGTAGTTCTCAGATGAACATCATCAGAGCTACCAGACTCATGAAATGTGTTCTCCTAGAATGAGTCCTTCGTGTAATCTTCGAACTGAATCTTTATACGGGGGTATGTGGTTGTGTGACATGTCCCTAGACTACGGGTCAGGGTTTTGAGTATATCAGGTTTTTGTTTCTTCGCTATATGTTCTATAGACATATATTGTGTAGAGATGAATGTAACTTTACTTCGTGTATTGCCTTTTGGTTTTTGGGGTCCTTTAATTTGAATTTTTATACTCACCCTTTCATGCGCTTAGCCTTCACGTGTCATGTCTTTTCCTGACGAGCAGCCTTTTGACAGGGTCCAGGCAGACCATGACAGGACCGAGCTTTCTGATTTACCAATAGGTTGAGGCATTCATACAGCTATGAGCAGTAGTACTAGTACCTTTTTGTGTTTACATGTTGGAAATTTCACTTTCCAGATTCTTGTTTTGGTGGGCTTGTATTCTTCCCCAGTTTATATTCAGCACATTACTTTCCATCGTGCTATGTTGGTTTGGTTTAGTTGTATGCAAGAATTTGGTTCCTTAGTGGTTTTTACATTTATATATATGTGGGTTTGGAGATGTGTTCCTGTGTACATGTTCTTAGGAAATGACATCCATGTTATTAATATGCCTACTCGGTGCTAGTCACCAGCCCCTGGCCTATTGGAGGCGGGCATGGGGAGTCGTGGCGTGGGCCCCTGTGGGACAGGTCATGAAAGAGTTCTATTAGAGCTGTTCGATTCAACATTAGGATCAAGATTCTATGATATTGGGTTTGGGGAATGGTGTTAAGTGTTTCGAGCTCGACATTCAAGCCAGAGACTCCAATGCTGGTGCGGGAGGCCAACGTATCCATATACCATGACTCTGATAACCTTCTTCTAGAATCAGTACAAGAAAACATTGGTTGCTGGGAAATAAAAGAAAGCAAAATGCATCACATAAGAATGGGTTTTGTTTTACATTTCCTTTGATTCATCTATCCATATATACTAATGGTACATCTTGTTTCTTTATAGGATGCCTCCGTGACGCATACTCGCTAGGATTCAGTAGCATGATCACAAAGATGATGCCCTCATGGATGAGGATTCAATACATGGACTAGTTCCCAAGGCATTGCCACCATGTGGTGCACCTTTTATGCCACCACTAGTGGAGCAGCCTGTGATACCTGCAGTACTGACCGACAAGGAGCGCAAGCTTAGTGTTCTCTATAAGTTCTAGAGATAGAGACCCCTTAGGATCTGAGGTGAGCCTGACTCTCAGGTGGTAGAGGACTGGCTTGATGCAGTGACTATAGTAGTCTGCATATTGAGGACACTAGTAGACCATATGGTGATCCTAGGAGTGATCCTTTTCAACCATAACTATCATACATATAGACACATGTTCTATTCATTCCATCATAGCCACATGTATTGTACGAATATTTGAGATTCTGGTAGAACTGTTTACTCAACCCTTATGCTTGGATACACCTACAGGAGGAGACTCGATGATCACACACCTTTGTAATTAGTGTGATATAAACCTTGGAGGTGAGAGTTTAGGATGGAACCTCTTGGTGTTAGAATCGAGGCCTAACGATGCCATTCTCATTTTGGATTGGTTATCTTCGGTCCATACCCAGATTGACGGTTAAAGGAAAGGAGTGAAGTGTGTTTGCATTGATGGGATGATGTTTTCCATTGTTAGAGAAAAGGAAACCCAGGAAGCACAGAATGGGATCATTCTTAGGGGGTGAAACTGGTCACTCACGAGTTAGCTAGCCTTACCCTCGGTGCAGCATATATGATGAGCTTCCAGTTCCCAGCAGTAGTGGCAGAGTATGTGGACGTCATTCACAAAGTTGTTCCAGGACCACCTCCCCACTGGGAAATCGACTTCTGCATCGACTTACACACCAGGAAGGCACCAATTTCTTCATCGTCATATCTGATGGCTCCCGCAGAGCTTCACAAGATAAGGTTGATGTTGGAGGATTTTGAGAACAAGTGTTTCGTGAGACCTAGCATTTTATCCTTGGCAGCCCCAGTCTTTTTTTCCCACAATGATGATGGGAGTTTGAGGTTGTTTGTGGATTACAGGTGCCCGAACTAGGTTCAGAGGAAGAACAGGTATCTACATCTGAGAATTTCGGACCTCTTCGATAAGTTATGTGGCGAACAATGGTTCTTGATGGTTGACCTTTGATCAGGTTATTACTAGGTATGAGTACGGGATGATGATATATCAAAGATGACTTCGAGATGCCTATACAGTCACTATAAGTACTTGGTGATGCCTTTCGGAATGACAAACGCCCCCGAAATGTTTACGGGACTGATGAAATCGATCTTACAGCTGTACTTGGACTGCTTCATATTGGTCTTCATCGATGACATCTCTGTGTACTAAGCGTCGGAGGAAGAGAACGCCAGACACCTATAGATGGTTCTAGATGTACTCCGAGAGAACCAGCTTTATGGGATGATCTCAAAGTTCTAGTTTTAGATTAAAGAGGTCCACTTTCTGGGATATTCCATATCATCATATGGAGTAGCTATGAACCCAGCCAAGGTGGAGGAAGTGTTAGCATGGGAGGTACCTCGGAGCATGAAGAAGTTGCGACTCTTCCTTGGGTTGGTAGGATATTACTGGAGAATAATTTTTGATTTCTCCCAAATATTAGCACTGATGACAGACTTTAACATGAAGGGGAAACCATTTATATGGATAGAGAAGTGAATGTAGGCTTTCAGGCATTTGAGACAGGGTTTGACGGGCACCCCAATCTTAAGATTTCCGGAGAAGGGTGTAGAGTACATAGTTTTCTGTGACGCATCCGGGACCGATCTTGGCTATGTATTGATGCAGAGGCAGGTAGTGATTATTTATCGTTCACACCAATATAGGCCACATGTGTAGAACTACGCAACACATGATCTCGATTTGGTTGTGGTAGTCTTCGCATTGATGATGTTGCGACACTACATTATGGGTGAGAGGTTCATTGTCAACTAGGACCACAAGAGCCTCAATTACATCATCTCACAGAAGGATTTGAATCTGCAGAAACGGAATTGGATAGAGTTCTCAAGGATTATGATTCTGAGAAAATCTATACTCCCGGGAAGGAGAACAAGGTATAAGATGCTCTTATCTGAAGGTCGAGCTTGCATCTGTTGAGTGATGCAACAAACTAGTTATCCATATTGGAGTTATCCTTCGTTGATGGAGAGGATATATGTTACCTGAATTCAATGGATGTCACCCCTTCACTCTTACACTGAGTTAGGGAAGTGAAACCTGGAGATGTCTATTGTGAGTATTTATATGCTCAGTTATCCACATGACATGCTCCTGATGCATATTCACAAGGCGGGGAGCCTTTAGTTTTTTTCAGAGAACACATTGTTGTACCAGCAACATTGCAGAAACGGGTCCTAAGGGAGTTTCATACATCCCCCTAGGTGGTACATCCTGGAGTGGAAAATATTTACCAGGATCTCCGATGATAGTTCTGTTTGTTAGGTATAAATAAAGAAGTAGCATAATTCATTTTCTGATGCCTCACATTCAATCATGTGAAGGCTAAGCACCAGGTTCCAACAGTATTAGTTCACCCCTTGGAAGTTCCATAGAGGAAGTGGGATTTAATATCGATGGACTTCATGATGGGCTTACCACGGGAGTCCAAGGGGAATGATACCATTTGGGTGATCATTGACTGTCTCACCAAGTCGGCCCAATTCCTTGCTATCAGGGAGCAGAGTTCCATAGAGAGCATGTAATGCCTCTACGTGCAGGAGATATTTCAACTTCATGGCAACCCTTCTAAGATAGTCTCGAACCGAGACACCAGATTTACATCCCGGTTGTGGAATGGATTTTTGGAGGATTTAGGGACTCATCTACACTTAAGCACCGCGTTCCATCCCTAGACCGATGGTCAGATGGAGAAGACCATTCAGGTTATGGAGGATATGTTGCGGGCCTATATCTTGGACCATGGTCGCAGTTGGGAGGAGCACCTATCATTTTAGAGTTTGGATACAACTACATCATCCACTATACCATTGGTATGGAACCTTTCATGGCTTTATATGGGAGACCATGCCAATCACCACTTTTCGGGACCGACCCCGGAGAGTCGGAACTCATAGGTCCAGAGTTGGTACGAGCTACCATAGAGAAGGTGTAGATCATCCGGGAGCATATGAAAACTGCACAGAGCCAGAAGAAGTCATATGAAGATAGGCGACGGATACCCCCAGTAGTTTGAGGCGGGATACCATGACTTTTTTCGTGTCTCTCCTCGATGAGGGTTATAGAGATTTGGCCAAGGCGGCAAGCTATCTCCAAGATTCATCAAAACTTTCCAGTTATTGCATAGAGTTGGAGAGGTGAAGTAATGCCTGGATCTACCTCCATAGTTGCATTGGGTGCATGATGTTTTCCATGTGTTGTAGCTGTGAAGGCACGTGCATGACCCATCACACATCATCGACTAGGGTGGGCTCGACATCGATGATGGAATGACCTTTACTGAGTACCCAGTGTAGATCGAGGGTCTACAAGAGGGAATGCTTCATGGGCGATCGATTTTGATGGTGCGAATTTGGTTGTAGCACGAGAATCTTTAGGAGAGAACGTGGGAGAAGGAGGCTCAAATCTGTGACCAATACCAACATCTTTTTGAGTAGTCTTGTTTTGGATTTTCGGGGAAGCAATGATCCCAGGTGACGAGAATGTAATATTTTAAATTTTCCGTGTTTTAGTTTTAAATATTATATGGAATTATTAAAATAGAAGGTGCAGAGACTGTACATCACCTTAGGGACCGGTGATCCTGGAATGGTGGTTTGAAATATATTAAGTGAAGTGAGTTGGCACTTTTGTGCGGTTTGGGAATTTTCTAAATGGATGCTCAGATTAAAAATATGGGAGCACCGTTAATTTCAGGACGATTACTTTACCTAAGAAAGGGTCAAACCTCGACCGGTGTGGGTTGAGGGAAAAAGATAATTTTCAGACCTTTTCAGTAAAATAAAATAAAATAAATGGAAAAGTTAATTTTTATTTTATTTTGAAACATTCATTGTAGCACAACAGTAGGGAAGCTTTTTAATAATTAATTCCATGTAATAATGACTCAAAAATAAAAACATGACTCATTAATGTTGCATCATGATGGAATTCCAAATGGATTTTCCCTTTTTTTAATTGTTTAATAAAACAATGGTCATTGATGGAAAAATGAGAGAAATCTCCAGAGAATCCATGGAGCCTTGGAGGAAAATAATGGCGATAAACGATGACGAATAAAAGCTAAGAATCTATATGACAATATGTTGAAGCATCTCAGTGATGATGGAAGCACGTCCTATTCTTCAGTGATTGTACCCTTTTGAGATAGGGGTTTGTTATTTATATTCTTTTTCCCTATGTTTTTTAAATTACGAACTTGGATCAACCATGAACAAGTTATCCATGGATTCATGCATTTTTTGGGAGGGTTTCTGTTGGGATGTTTTTAGGGATTGATCCATTATTATTGTTTATAGTTTTGATCCTGGTCTATTTGATCCTACTAATGGGAGAAGATTGAAACTGTGACAAACGACGATGTAGGTTTGTTCCTTAATTTCTTTTCTGGATTTCCTCCCCCTTTCTTATCTTGCATGTTCATCGCATTCTTCGCGTTCCTAATGGGGCGATGAATAAACAATATTTTTGTTTCCTTTTTTCAACGCAATGATCCCAAATTGGAGATCTGACATCGTGGCAACCTAGTGGAGGTGAGACGAAAACGACGACTGATGAATCGACATAGTTCGAGAATTACCATTCTTCTATCGTTATTCATGCAGGTGGATCAAAATGCATTTTTGGGGCTGATCAGAGACCCAAAAACAATGAAAATGACTTTAGAAAATTGGGGAAACCTAGGTTTTGGAGTTTTGTGGTGATCAGATGGATGGATCAATGAATGAGGCAGCATGGGATGCATTCTAGCGGAGAGGGTCGTTTCTGGAAAATTCTAGGATACAAGGCATGTACTTCCGAAGAACACACTGTGTTGTACCAACGGTGGCATATAGGGTTTTCGGCGGTTAGTGAGGAATCACACGGCATGTGAGCTTTGTCACATAGTGTGTTGAAATTGTCCCAAATCTCGATGTGTATTTTGGAATGTACACGGACACGGGATGGATGACATAGCTTTGGAACACTGCGTGAACTCTCTACGCTGTGTGGCAGAGGAGGTGACGTGGGACACGAAATGTATCTTGGGGATGCCGAGATATGGGGTGTAGTAGACGGTCATGTACTACACCACATAGACAGGTGAGGCCTGTTGCGCGGGTCACCCTGTGTACTGATTACACGGGTTGGAATACACGGGTTGAGGCCATGTACGGGCACACATACAGCATACACAGAAATGACCCCAGATACTCGGACATGACATGTAATCCATACCACACACCATGTACTGACCTTTTCAACATGACTATCCTTACGATGTTGGCCATTGTACATGGGCAGTACCCGGGGTCAGAAGACACGACATGTTACTTATCTACGCACCGTGTACTTTTTGGAAAATGGCTTGGTCCTCCTATATACTGTGTCTTGGACATGTTTCATTTGGGTTAGTGACCCTTCATCTTGTTCCCATAAAGGTCATGCATTGTTTTCCTTTGTAGGAGTATGATCACATTAGCAAGAAATTCTATTATAGCGTCAGGCATCCCTCTGAGAGACCCTGAGTGAGATCCTCTATCCATTCCTGACCCTAGGTAGAGTCAGGCATTGATTTGACCAAATCTACCGGTCGTTGATCCTCTACCTTGCTGGTGAATCCATATGTGTCGCGGTATCCACCATCACCCTGGATGTGATCCTCATCTGTGTATCTTAATCTTTTCCACTCAAAAGTGTGTCTCCCATAATGAGTGTATCTATTTATCCTAATATTCCCACTCAAGAGTGTGTCTCCTGTAATGTGTCTATCTAACAATTGTGATGTTTTCGATGAATAGTACTTCTCGAATGGACGTCATCAGAGCTACCAGACTTGTGTTGTGTGTTATCCCAAAATGAGTCCTTTGTAGAAACTTCAAACTGAATCCCTAGACTGAGGTATGAAGTTGTGTGACTTATATGTAGACTATGAGTCTGTGATTTAAGTATATCTGATTTGTGTTTCTCCGATATATGTTTGTTAGATGTATACTACGTAGAGATGACTGTAACTCAACTTCGTGTATTGATTTTTGATTTTTGTGGTCTTCCACTGAGTATTGTTATACTCACCCCTGCACGGGCTTTGTGCGCACGTGTCGTGTCTTGTGTAGATGAGCAACCTTTCCATAGGGTCTAGGGTGGACCAGGAAAATACCGAGCTTTCTGAGTTACCTACAAGCCAAGGTGATCCTACTGCTACAAGAAGCAGTCCCAATACCTCTTTGTGTTTACAGGTTGGACTTTGCACTTTTCAGACACTTGTATTGGTTGGATTGTATTTTGGCCTAGTTTACTTTAATCACTTTGATTTTTGTTCAACTCTGTTGGTTTGGTTTAGTTGTATCCATGAATTTTGTTCCTTAATGGTTTTTACAATTCCGTATTTGTTTGCTTAGTGATTTGTGCGTGTGTACAGGTTCTTAGGCAATGCCCTTCATGTTTGTAATATGCCTACTCGGTGCTTGTCACTAGCACCTGGCCTATTGGACGTTGGCTTGGGGAGTCGCAGCACGAGCCCAACTGGGAAGGATGGTGACAAAACAAATCAATATATCATTTAATGTCAAAATATATTTATATGAATAGACTGTTATCATTTAAAATTCAGTATTATTTATTATTAATATAAAATGAATCTTCTCAGAAAAATAAAAAAATTCACCCTAAGATTAGTTCAAAATGATTCTTTCAACAAATATGATTTTTTAAATAAAATTTTTAAATGGTTCATAATTTTCTTTCAAAATATGTCTTCCATTAAAATTTAGTAAAACATCCTTTTAAAAAAATACAATATTTTATTCTTAAAATTGTGATGGTTATTATTTTATTCCAATAAATAATATTTTATGATTTTCGAGACGTTTTATAGAATATGTAATATATACATTTCACTAATATCATTTACATATAATTATTAATTAAATTTATTACAATAAAAATACTTTTTTTCATAAATATTGTTTTTTAAAAAGCACATCCTTTTTATAGAGTTGGTTTTTATTTTCATCTATAATAGATTAGCCACCGTAGAACTCATTCTATAGACATCATTAACTTATATCCACTTAATTTAGTTTATCTTATTAATTATGACCATGCCAATGGTTAGGTGATAATAATCAAATAAGAGTTTTATATTTTTTTGTGGTATAACTCCACCATCTATGTAATAGAAGTAATCAATGAAACTCACTTTTATGTGCCACAGAATATAATTTTTTTTCCATATAATGAAATATTAAATAATAAATTATTGTAATTAATCCCACAAAAGAATTTAAATTTAATTGAAATAATATATATCATAAAATATCATAATGTTATATCTTACACCACGTGAAATCAATTTTTTCCTTGACATTCACTATGTCATTCAAAGAATTGAAATTTTTGTAAATAATTCATCGAAACCCACATCATACAAATGAAATAGAGAAAAAATAAAATAAAAATGGAATGTCGGAATCATTAAGGTTTCTATAAGATACACATAACTAGGATTGCACATATAGAGAACACTAGTGAGAAATTATAAGATTTATTTGGAAGGGAGAACAAATTCTCATGGACTAATAGAGAGTGACATAAAATGTTTCAAATTGTATGTTATAGAAAATATAACACAATTCCATATATATGTAAAAATGGTCACAAATATCATAAATTGTTTTCTAATATGATAACATTTTATTTGATGATACTTTTCTTAAACATGCAGTATTTTTTCCATTATCAAGATCGAAAAAATAAGGAAATTAACATTCATGGCAAGAAAAATATCTTCATTTAATAATTTTCTACCCCAATATCATATTTTAAACCAACTTATGAGTATTCTAGATGGATTTTTCTTGATTGAAATACTAAAATAAACTATTATTGAAAATAAAACCATAGGGAGGATAGTATAAAATTATTCATATGATTATAGATTAACCAAAATAAAAATGGTTATCACAAAGAAATATATTTCATAAAATTTAAAAACCTTCATATGACTCATCAATGATAAAAAATCCAACAAAAAAAACAATGTTCAAATTAAATAATTATGTAAACAACTATCTTTTGAAAATTTTGAAACAATTCTTATGTTTCAAACCTATGGAGTAAATTTATTTGATCATATATTATTATAAATAACATAAATCATTATTCCATAAGATAAATATCATATGTTCACAAAAAAATATAAACTCTAAATTTTTTAACTAACTAGGATTTCCGGTAAGCCAGTGGTAGGCACGAACCCTTTATCAGTCATTGTTCATGGGTTGAATCCAACTACCTCACAGGATGTGATGGGTTTTCACTGAGCATATGGGTTATGACCCTTTTTTCCAATAACAAAAAAATAATCCACCATATATAAACATTGTATGTATCCTAGGGGTTATAAATACAGAAGCCTAATAAAACCACTCTAAAACAATCATGAAACACTTAATGATCTCATCGCATAAAACAACAATTGGGTAACTAAGAATTTAAACTTTTGGACCTGGTTATTCTTATATACATATGAATGTATTCATAAATCTTAAGATAAACGAATATGAAAACAACATTATCAATATATTTACCAAAATTTTCTATTTATACCAACTATAACAGCCCATGAACAACACTCCTGGATCTTATGTTGTAATCATGAACTCTTCATTTCTAGTTATGATGCTGATATTGGTGATATAATTTTTCTAACCAGAACATACATTACACTTCATAGGTCTTTGATAAATTACATTTTCAAAGACCATTTAGGATTAGAGTTTAATTGAATTAGGACCAACTCTGACATTTTGATTTTGAAATTCATGAATTTAATATATCTCGCATTTAGATAAGCTTTACATATTTCACATAGGTTTATTAGAATCATCCTCATGAAATAATTTATCAACATAAATCACTCAACATCGTTATTTATAACACGAGGAAAGGGAATCAATGTAACGGTGATATGAAAATCTCAATATTGTAAAAATATAAGAATTAACAGTTGAATTTGGCAAGTATAATATTGCATAATAGTGTGATTTCATAATAAATAATCATGAGAAAATTATAAAATAAATCACACCAAAAAATATATGGATCATAAAATATTAAAACATTGAAAACAAATATTCATCATAAAAAATATCATGATCTATGTGATATCAATATCAAAAATTAGAATCATTATAAACCCATTTGAGGCATATGGAAAAGATGCAAATTATTTGGGATATCATTTTCACTATAAACATAGTACCACTATTTAATATAGAATAACGATATGGTCAAATTGCATACATAATGAATTTGATGAATGTCATTGATCCACCCATCCATGGGTTATCAATGAACCACCGATCACTTGTTTATCATAAAACCAATGGTCATGGATTTGTAATATAACCACCCATAAATTGCCATTATACCATTATATAATCATAACAATGAAAATATTGAATTGAAAAAAAACTTATAAGATCGACCAATATACTTTTTCATAACATGATTTACCCATGGAAAATAAATGGGTTCTATAACAATCACATTAAGACATGATTATCCTTGGGAATATAAATGCGTTCCATGACACTCACATTAAAATAATCAAACTCCATCTAGAAAATAATGATCATTGTATCAATATGACATTTACTGAATGGAGGATAAGTAAAAATAATGTATTTCGATGAGGATGAATGGAAATAACATTTAAGGATCATCAAATAAATTGTTTAGGAAAATATCTTTCTCATTATGATAAATAATTTTTATAACAAAAAAAAATTGAAAATTCTTTACTTCTTAACAAATTATATTTAAATTTTTTATAAAAATAATAATATAAAATTGAAAATGAATCTTCAACTAAGTGATGGTGTTAAATCTATACTTTTTTTACAAGACAAAACAAGATTATCCTATCATTGTAAAAAAATATAATGTTTTTTAAAATATAAAGAAGGATCGTTTCACATTTTTGTAAAATTTAAATGGTAATTAGTTTGAAAATTAAATTAGTTTAAATTTATTAATTTCTATGAAAAATCCTTTAATAAATCATTTTTATGAGGATAAAAACATTTTTCAAAACATATTTTGAAATAGTGGATTTGGAAGAATACAAATTTCTTACCAAATATTTAAATGATGTCAATTCTTATTAAAAACATTTTGTCAAATTATTTTAGTACCAAAGTGTGTAAATTTTTTTAAGATTACTTAAAAATGTCCTGAATAAATAGATGAGATTACATTGGATTATAATTTTAATCTGTAAATATCAAATTATTAATCATGCACAATAATGATAATCAATGAGACTTTAACAAAAGTAAATTACCACATAGGTATGTTATAATCATAACAAAAATGGAAGAATAATATAAAGTGAAACTTCTTATATCCTTAAAATAATGATATAAATGATATACATTTTATTATGGTTGTATATACACCTCATAAAATAAGATATTCAAATAACATAATAATACTCTAAAAGAAGTCAACTATTAAAAAAATCCATAACCGCTTCGGTATCTCTGAAACTATAGAGCCAAAGAAAGATATATCCTAAAATAGATCCATATATTCAAATAAATATAATTATAAGAATAATATACTAAATTCATGGAAATTATATACACAACATGATTATTGTAAGTGATGAATATATCATATATCATACAATAATAAATGTTATATGAGAAAAACAATTACCCTAAGTCTGAATTTTCATATGTGTTTTTATATTCTCGAAATATACACCTATCGTAATTATTTAGTTTTTTAGAATGATTATAATTTTTATGATTTTTTAATATCAGTTATTATGAATACTTTTTGAGTCTCTATTTTCAATTTTAATGTTATATTTTATTTCATATGATATCCATTTACATTTAATTATATCATTCATTTATTAATACGGGTTTAACTAATTGTTTTCTTGGTTCCAATTCACAATGGACCATAACACATCATGAATCATAATTTGGGTTCCATGTAATTCGTATTTATAAAAGTTCACTTGAAATTATTCCCATCAAAACGTGCACCTAATTTGTGTCAATAAGGGAGCATACACATTATGAACTAAAATTCAGTTTCACTTACCCAATGCAACACACAAAATAAATCAAAATAACATATATAGCTACCAAAATACTTATCCAAAAAGCATATAATGAGTAATTCATCTTCAATGTCATGGCATAATGCATGACATGTTATTCCAAACAAGATCCTATATGATTCATGAGATAGAATAATCTCATCTCATCAGGTTATCACATAATATAACCCATCATTCAAATTATTATCAACATCAACATTCATGTTCCTAACCCAATGGTAGAATCATATTGACTATAATAGAAAAAAATACAGAAAATAGAAATTTCATTGATAGAAATTTTTCATTTCCCTATACGTGGCATAGCTAGTCATGTGAAAATTTTATTACAAAACTCGTATTCGGTCATATCCACATACATTTTTTCCAAATAGTAAAACAACCATAAAATATCTGATTCTTCCTTGTGACGTCCCAGACCTAAATGTCACTCAATATTTCATCATGTCCATTGGGTCCTAAGGCCTCGATCACATCTCCACAAATTTCGTAGGATACTGACATTCAGTGAGGGACTAGGTTTGTTAGTGGGGAGACAATTCATCATCACTAGGTATAAACAGAGGAATATTAATAAAAAACTAGTTGGGGAAGAAGATACCACAATAATAAACTAATAAATTAACAAGACATGATTATAAAATATATTAAAGTGTATCATATAGAATTACGATGATGCTACATGTATGTAGAAAGCATCCAAATTATGTTCATGTAATTATAGAACAATCAAATTATAAAAAAGGAAAAAACACCAATATGTATCACTTTATCACCACAGGACTCATCATGGTCCCTTAATCTGCTTCTCCTAATATGTAATCAATAACCAATAATAGGGATCTTTACCTTATCAATACCTTGTACCATATAATCTATTTTCAACCACAGGGGAATCCTAAATAGGTCGTGAGATAACAACCTTGTAGGAAACCAACCAAAATCTATACAATCCCATTCTATTCAATATATATATTTAAATAGTCAAACAGTAATGCAAGTGAGCCTCAAGTAAATGTAAAATGATTATGGAACATCCACTACTAGTATACAGATACTAACGAAACACTGAAATCTCTTATAAAAATAATATTCAAGGTCATAGAAAGTCATTTACAATTAAAATGTAAAAACACAATGGTCTTTTTTTATACTCCATATCAATCATTGCCATTTCATACAACAAGAATAGTGGCAAACATCCATGAAGATTTCATTCAACCAAACATGTCATAATTCTCATGATCATGTCGTATATCAATGAGTCATTCCATGAAGGGCCTTGTCTAAGATCTCCATGACCATGGAATTATGTTTGAGTCTTGTTATCATCTCGATGAAAACTCAGTTTGGCATAGGTCGATGTCCTAGAATAATGTCATACCGAACATGTCCTACTTGAGTCAAGAAATGATGAATCTATGGGGTTGCATGGACAAATAAATCCCCGAGAATAAATAACCAAGGAGAATCAATATCCAAATAATCCACTACCATGTTCTAGATCAAAGTAATATATCTATGGCATCAATTCGTACATCTACCATTCATAACTTTTATCATTTCAATCCATATGATTAAACACACTCAAAAAACCAATTAAAATTAAATTAATCACTTGAGTATACCCAATCATAATCACACTATAACGTAATGTAAACAATTTGCTATTCACACTCCTTGTTTACAATCCACATTCAAATATAGAATAAGAATTTACTGACTAATTTTTACTTTTGATAATTTAAACATTTAATAAATCTCAAATCAACCATATAAGAATTTCCCATCATTTGAACTTTTGACATCCAAACCATTCAACCCATTCAAGAATGGAAAATAATCATGAAATTAGGAATTTAGGCAGTCTATCTCTCTAATAAATAATTAAATCCTATTTAAATGTCATTGGGCTTCTTATATCTAAGAAAACATGACAATTCAACCCTCAGGTGGTTCAACCAAGTTATAAAAAGGCAAAACCATAAGAAACACCCCATGGGTGGCCATGATTTTGGAAACATATACCAAATCATCATAAGAAACCTATGGGTATCTATAACATGTCTAATTATATCTAATTCAGTTTACTAGTTCAATTTCTTGGTCGCCCGGGTATGTCTGGTGGGTGCCTAATGAAAGGTATCCTAATAAAGAACTAAAACACAAAGAAATTTTATATAACACCTACCATAACCCGGTTGTGGAGTTCCCATCCATTATCTCCCCTTGAAACAATGTATATTGAGAGAAAAATTTATAATTTGTGTAGAACCAGAAAATATAGAAAATCATCTTTCACAGAAATAGAAAATATGATTCCCGTTAGAATTGAGAAAGACTTAAAATGAATCATGGTCTTATCATTATGAATCCAATGCAACATATAACATTTGAATATAGTATCAAATAGGTAATCTAATAAAATCAAATGGTAGTCAACTTTGAGTACTTTAATGATGAATAAGAATCTTTTTTCCATTGAGTGAAAACCAAATTAGGTTTATAATAGGATTTGATTTAATTTAAAATTATAAAAATAACACATAATTTGAGGCATAGAAGGGTTTAGTTGCATAATTGTAAATTATTCCCACAAAAACTCATGGTATGTTGTATAATTTTGATACTCATCATGGTATCGTCACTTAGTATGACTAAAAGTGTGTAAATCATTCAAAAAACCTCCGCAATATTTGGAGACACTGTTGCACGGTCTTGCAGCCCATTCTGAACGATTTATCTTAACAGTGTGTCCAATAGACCCACTCTAACTAGAATCACATTATTTTATCAAACCATTTTTCCTACCCAAAATAATATTTACTAATCATGACCTAAGCATAAATCTCACCAAAACATGGTTTTCGTGCTCTAAATGACCCTCAGACACCCCCGATACCTCTATGAACTCAAATGGCATCTATGTTAGGACATAGTGAAACATTAAAATAGTAATCCAGTGATCCATACCTCATAAAATAACTTGGTTTCATAAATTCATGTTTCTAGGTCATTTTAGACCATAATATTAATGTTTAACTACTAATTAATATCAATTACATTTATCGATGTAATTAACTTTGATTGCATTAACGTATATTTTTAGCTACAAAATATTTAACTTTTTAGAAATTATAAATAATAATAAATTCAAATATTGAATCCATTTTTACAAATTCCAACCACAATATTGAAATAATTTAATAAAAAATTTTCCTGTAAGGCATGATGGAAAGCGGGTTTTTAAAGTAAAAAAGTTCAAATGATTGAAATGGTTTTACATCAAATTTCCATTTAAAATTGACTACAATGAATTAAATTGGATTTATTTTTGTATAACGGAACTAATTATAGTTCAATAAAAATTTTATATATAATTTATTTAAATAATTATATATGATGAAACTGTAGTTTTCAATAAAAACTCAATATTATACTATATTCATCAAAATATCAATCTTTCAGAAAAAGACCAAAAAGTAAATAAAAGTAAAATTTTATATTACAATTTTAAAAATATGATTTATTTTATAAAATTGAAATTTTAACTGTTTGAAAATGTAGATTTAAAAACTTTCTTCTATTAAAAAGAAGCAAAATTGGCTTCTATGAAAATACAGTTTTATCATACATAAAATTGGATATATTATTATCTTCAACCTATAAAATATATTTTATTAATTTAAAAATATTTATTGAAAATATAACATTTTAATTACATTAATGTATATCACTAAAAATGATTAATTTTATTTATTAATATAATATGTGATACCTGTTCTAAAAATTATTCTTCACGAAAACACATCCATTATATTCAATTGGTCTTTATTATCATTTTGAATTAATTTTTATCCAATTAATTATTTTCTTAAAAATTTATAAACTCTATTTCAATATTTTTTTTAATATCATTCATTCCATCCATTTTTATGTATTAGTGATTACTATAATATTAAAAAATAATAATAATTTCATATTATTGGCTGGTAAGACTCGAATTTTTATGTAAAACAAAATAATGGAAAAATATATATTAAATGAAATAAAAAATAAAATGATTTTTAATATATCAGATGATAAATTATTCATTGGGGTAATGAAATATATTCAAAATTTTAAATTAATTTAGAATAATACATTTCTTAAAATATCAGGACGTTTCATTTTTTCCATTTATTATGATGTGCATCTACTAATCATTATATTTAAAATATGGTTCTTTCTTTTTAGGATTTTTAATTTAAAAGAGTAAAAATAAATTAATCTTTCAGCATCATAGATGATACTTTTCTTTATCCCTTATTAACTCCATTATAGAATCTATTTTAAATAAGAGAAGTCATTCTTATATAGTCTATATCATGCTATTCATTTTTCGAGTTAGAATAATATGTATTGTTATCATGTTATTTGACCTTAAAATTTATAATGTAATCGAAATAAATTTATATAATAACTTTTTCATAAAATATAAAATTTGTATCATTTAATAAGATATGAAAATTTTATATAAATAAATCATGGAATGATCCTCTCTCTCTATTATGCAATTGATATCTTTGAATCCATCATGTCTGGAAAATTATTTTTAATCTATTAAAAAATTATAGATTTTTAAATTTTTACAGTAAACCCATATATATCATAAATAAATTCATTTGTCCAATTTAAATGTTAATATATATGATCTCCCTTAAGAATTTCATTATCATTAATGTTACTTCTCCATATTTTTAATTTAGTCACATTAACTTTAAAGGTCCCTTTATAGATACTCTCTTACATACCTTATATTTATTTTTCCACTAAAGTCCTATAAAATTGGTGTACAAATTAATTCATATGAAGATAAGAGTATAATTGTTTTTACTTTCAATACTTCTCCTTATTTATTTTATCTTCTAGGTTCATTAATGAATTCACTTCAACTGGTGGAAGAATAAATACAGAAACATCTATAATTTAATGATAGGGGATATAATATATGGAAACATAAAACACTTACAACTATGATGATTTTTGAGATAAAAAGTAGTCATATCCCTACTATTCCCAGAATACATAATTTCTATTATAAGAACCTGGTTCAATCAAAGAGATGGACAAGGATATAATACCAATTGATGTTCCTAGGATTATATTTCTCTACAAAGAAGGGGTTCAGTGGGAAAATTAGTGGACTCCATTTATAAGATATATTCTTAATCATATCAACCCATATGACCTGGTAATATTGAATTCACCCATTTATATTGTCTGAACCCCACTAACATATGAAAAAATATACAATAAATATATAAATTTTTACAAGGTTTACCCCATCATTGGTAAACAATTCCTTAATATATTTTCTATCTCCCCCAACCATATATTATTCACTATATGAATAATAAATTACAGGAACAAATGGATTTTATAAAGTCAAAATATTACAATAAAGAGTCAAAATGTCCATATAATTTTTATACTACCTTTATATAGATCATTAATCCATGGAGATATATAAAATACAGAAAACCCAATTTCCTCAGTAAATATAGAAATATATCTCCCTTAAAGATACTTTAATAGTATTCCTACACAATTTTCTCACATTATATAGGTCTAATTTAAACATTATTTTAAATATTAAATCATCTCTTTATATGATCATGATCTCTCATAGGAATATGATGATCAAAACTCAATAGCTTTAGATTTTTTCAATTTTAAAACTATGTCTTCATCCTTTCATTGTAAATCATGAATCAATATCATTTGAAATCAAAACACCAAATATTAGGGATTCTAAGAATTATATTAATTCATCTAAATATTATAATTAAATTTCACATCTCAACATTCTTGATTCATTTCAAAATGGATTTTAAGAACCTGATATCATTTATTTACTCATTCAATTAGGATTATAAACATATAATTTGATCTCTAAAATATTAGTCACTTATAATAATTTCGTCTAAATAATTAAATAACACATATAATCATCTAATTATAGATCAATGAAAATAAATTTGAATATATTTCAAAATATTCCTAAAATTAATAATCTAGAAACAGTGGATTTTTTAATCCTAAGAATACACATCATCTTCATCTTTAAAACTTCAATGTCAATAAATATATTATTTTTCTTGTTCATGTAAGGAATAACAATATCTCAACATAATATGATATTTTTCAAAATCATGGGCATTAATTTTTAATAAAATCATCAAGAATACGTGAATGATATAATGTTATTAACTAAGTGTTAAGAGTAATAACACATCAATATCCCATTGAAATTCCAGATTTAACATCTACAGATTCATTATAATCATACATGCTTTATTTAAAATAATATAACTTCAATAATCCATAGTAGTACATGAGAATGATATAATCCTTATAAAACATTATCAAAATCTCAAATGAAACAAGTTAAATCATCTTACAAACATATTATTTTAAGCATTGGTGATCAGTTCTATTATTATTTTTTTTTTCTCCTCAAAACACAAAATCTGGAAAATCCCATTTTCACCCAAAAATCTCAAAAGAATATTCCATATGTATAAGTCCAACCATATGGAAAAGAAATAGTGTAAATATAAGTAATATTTGTATTTTCTGTTTTTATAAAACCGACATTTTTAAAGAATGTCCCTTATCAATTTCTTGTTGTAACTGAATGACTACATATAGAGTCTATGAAATACATGTAATAAATGAGAAACCACATGGAGAGGATATAAAATTTAATCTATAAATGGGCGAACACATGAAGATCCCATGAACCTAACCCCATAACTATGTGATCTCATAAAGAGCCTATTTTATGCATTTTATAACCGAAAAGCTACATGAAAAGGTCATGTGATCACATGAAGCATTATATATTTTTCTCAAAGAGTCAGATCAACCATATAAACATACATTCGAAAAGTGATTAGATAAACCGCATGAGTAACTGATCAACAAAATAACAGATTCAGTGAATTTATGAAGAATGTGATCTACAACTTGACTATATGATTTTATTCATAACCAACAGATTTATTGGATGATGTAATTCAAGTAAAATAATATATTAATCATTAAACACATAGAACTTCTTCATAATAATCATTAACTACACAGAATCATCTCCAAAAACATTCATTGGAAAAAAATCTTTAATAATATTAACTATAAATATAAAAATCTCACTTCATTAAAAAAAACTAATGGTACTTTATGATTCACCAGTTACCCCATATAGGTATGTATTTTAGTAGTGAAATTTTTTTTAATGATTTCATAATTGAATTTTCAAATAGGAGAAATTATTTTTGTTATAATATTGATGCCATAATTTCATCTCTAGTGAAGAATGACCTGGTAATCAACAAAACAATTTCATGTGAATGAAATTATAATTAAAAAACATTGATCTAATACCTCATTTTTATTGGTCTAATGCATTTTTTTCTCATCTCCAGCGATCAATGCTTGAAGGAAGAAAATTTGGAACCATCTAGATCATACACAATCACACAAAATTTGATATATTTCAGATGTATTGATCATAAATTTATATGTGAAATCATGGATAATATATGAATCCATCAATATATCGACAGTTATAGGAGTGTCGTTTAATAAATCTGGGAAGGAGATCTTGTATTGGGTTACTAGAAAAATTCCTTACTCTAGGATTTTATAGGGATGACAGTGGATCTGTAAAATTCATGGTATGAATAGTCTTGTTGAATATGAACTTCTCTAATCACAAATAGGTAAAAATTATCAAAATTTTACATTGAAGACCAAATAAGTATTACATTATAAATAGTTTATAAAATTACATATAACCAAAATCAAATATCAATTTTTTTATAATTATTATAACACATAATTTTAACATTAAAATAATTTTACATGATAAAATATAAGTGATGAACATTATTCATGCCACTAAAATATATTTAATGATTTCGCGAATAATGAATGATAAATCTGTGAAATGTTTTCCTTGTATTCAGTAATTAACATTACAATACATGAAGTAAAATAATTCAACTCTTATTAGTCTAAACTCAATAAATATTGAATCTATATATTCATTGTGATCATTCAAATTGGAATGTTACTCATCCCCCACCATGGGAACCAATATGTCATAAACACCAATTTGCTTGAATTGGATAAAATTATATATAAACATACTATGTAAACATGTTGGACATTATCTCTTTACTAATGACTAATACTCATTGAAAAGGAGTGATTTATATACACATAGAAAATCATAAGGATTTAGGGTCTAGTTATAGAAACAAAAACCTATGATATGAATAAACAGTCAATACTATCATCTGTTTTTCTTGTGATATCTCATAAATTTATAGTCAAACATCAGGTCACATTAATTACATGATTTTCATTACATTTAATTTACATATGAAATAATCTTACCTTATTCTACCATGGTTGTGTATTTAATAAATATTCTACCATCTTTGAAAAATTAGTCCAGATATGTATTCCTCTACCCTGAAGCATAAAATCCTATATTGATTATTCAATCAAATATAATCCACCAATGATGTACCCCACACAACCTACCTATAGGGAAATATAATTATTATGATGTATTTATTACAAAAATGTACACTAAAAAATGATGCACATCGATAGTGGACTAAATTCCAGAGACCAATATAAATTTTCATAGATTGTAACATCTAATGACATAAAAAATATATAGTATTCCTAATGGCTAGTTAATCCTCACAATATCAACTACTCATGATTTTTAAGTGAAAAATTATAGAGAATAAATCCACATTATAATATTCCCTTATCACATGATAGTCATATATCACTTGTGTCCCATCAGTATGAAATATCTTGACTAGATGACATGTGTTTAATATTTCAATCTTAATATCGTGTGGTTCCTTTTATAGTAGGGAAATTCTCCAAATATTTTATAAAAAAAATAGGTACTTTAAAATGTATATATTATATAAATATTTATTATCACAATTATAGTAATATGAAATCATGCATAACTATCAATATATATTATAATATAATTGAAAAGTACTGCTAATGTTGGTTGAAGGGAACAATCTATTATTATACTCCCAATTAAACAATATCCAACATTATTACATTCGACATATTATATCTCCCATAATTAGATCATTATTTTTATGAGTTAGGACTTTAAGAATTGTGAATTTCATGTTTTTATTACATGTCTTTTCTATTATCAATAACTTTACCTCATCGAGTAAAAACTCTCAATATATGTTATACTCGAGTAAATTTTTTAGTGAAATAATCATTAAATATATGACAATTCCACTAGCTTATGCTCAACAGAATTTATATTCTGATAATAATTCCCTTTTTAGGTTTAATTACATGATTTTGATTAAATAACTTCATATTTATACATCTTATTTAGTTGTGTTGGAGGCCAAAACACACTCTATATATATATATAAAACCACCAATAGTTTCAATGATCTTATATTAGAAATTTTATAATCATAATAATGATTCAAGATCATGAGATCTATCAGAAGAATCATTTTTTCCTTGATAACTATTGTTCATTCTATGTAATTATTTTATACATATCCCTGGTACATCCTTAAATATTATAAACTACTTCCAACTACTACTATGGAAACTCTCATGGATTTATTTTATGTTTTCCATCTATTATAGTTGTGTTTGAATTTTCATATCCCTTATATAACATGGAATATTTGATATATCTATCATCGAATCATATAGGGATTAACACAGTATTTTAAACTCCTCTTATGTATTACACATGAATTCATGGAGAGATTTATTCCTTGTTTAATTGGAGAAAACTATATCTTGAACTGTTCTAATTGATATTTCTCAAAAAAATATTACAACATAAAATTTTTCATGGTCCATGTAACATATTATATCTAACTTAGTAGATATTATTCCCTAAAACATGGGTTACTAAATTATGTAAATATTTAGAGGGTAAAATTTAATAGCACCTAAACAAAAAATAGGTAAAATATCTTTTTCCCATAGGTAAAAAATATATTTAACATTGAAAAATATGGTTGTTCCACTAACCTCTAATATAAAACCAGAATAGAATAATTGAAAAACAAGAATCTATGATCATGATAGTCAAATTAATCTATCAACGGATATATACTACTTATATTCCATATTATAATTTTATTATGTCATCAACCCTTTATATTTGTGTCATATAGACATCTTGCATGATTATTCCTCTAGGAAAGACAGTTTTGACACATAGTACAAAAATATAATGATCATAGAATGTTTATAATACAAGTATAATTCTATTGTATTGAAGCATTATGTCGTTGTATAACTAATTCATCTATATTGGTACCTATTTCGTACCACCCAGGTATGGTTTCTCAAGAATACCCAAAAATATATTTATATAAATTTGAAAAACTGTTAATCAAAATAACATGGAATTGGTACCTACAATACATCTCTGGATTCATATAAATTGTTAAATAATAGATAGTCACATCAAAATTGTCTATAGATAGTTCATTATTGTTATCTGATAATATTTCTCTTATATTGTGAATGTAAAACCACTACAATGGTTTAAACATTCCTATGTATCATGTTTCTCTAGATCATTTATTTTCCATGAGATATTTTAGAACATATTTCTTTGAAAACAACTTTTTACACTTGATCCTTATATTTATACATGTTAATATTTCACCCACAATATCAAATATATATGTGGAGATTGTTATAGAAATATATTATTTCACTTCAACATAAAATTTTCTATCTGAAGGGTTTATAATATATTTGTAGTATCATTAATAAGAATTAATTGAGATTTACTTATTGTTCTATTGATGCAAGGTTGTCGTTTAATACAAATATAACAAAAAAAAATTAGTGACAATTATTTTTATACAGAAATACTCTATCATATTTATTGAAAATTTATTGCATATAAATAATATCTATATCAAAACTATAATTGTTTATTGTCATTGGAATCAAACACAAATTAATAATAGGTAAATACAAAACCAAAATCATTTCTAATTATGTTCTTCTTAACTGACTCTCTAATAAGAAATATCATTCGTAGAACTATTATTTATAACAAGAGTAATGGAAACATAATGAAGGGACTTCAAATTATTTTAATAAGGGTAAAAATAATAGATAATAATAAATGAACATAAGTGACTTTAAGATAACTATAGGGGTATGATTACATGATCAGGAATTAAAAAAATCAAACCCAATATGTTAAAGATATATCAGAATGAATCATATCAAAATAAATAATGAATAATTAGGGTTTAGAATCATAAATTATCAATCATGATACATGATAAAATATCATAATAATAAGACATAAGTTTTTGGAACTTTCATATGCCTAATAAATTAATTTCCTATTCAAGGTTCACTGCTAATAATATCAATGTGTAAAAATTACCACAATGAAAATTCCAATATTATCATTTTGACAAGAAAATTATGGGAAACATCCAGATTGTTTACTTAATCATATCTTCTGATATTATTAATTCACTTATCTAATAATTATTTCCTATATTTCACGATTACCTAATTGATTGAAGGGGTATAATAAAACTACACATTATTGGTTTATAATATAACCACCTATACATGGTTTTTAATGGAACCATACATCACATGATCATAATCTATACATAAATATGTCATAATATCATGAAATTTGTTGTCAATAAATATAAATATTAACCCTCGAAATTAAAATTAGTTTCATAAAAAATTTATCGCTATAAAAATAAATGATATATTTAAAGAATAAACCTGGAAACATTAGACAATATCCCCAATAAATCATAAGAAATATCAATGGATTTTTTATAGATATAAATAAATTTTAAATATCACTATATCATTTCTTCAGACATTGAACATTTCATTTCAAAATCAAATATTTAAAATATATAATTGTCCAAACTATTAATGGAAGAAATTTATCTCTAAATACCTTGGAAAAAATTAAAATTAATATTCAAGTAAAATATATTCCCTGATGGTTGGTAAATCTACTCATGTGATGTATTTATGCTCAAAAAATCCTTTGAAAATTTTAAAAAATGAAAGAAGTACTATTTTTGTAAAATGATATTAAAATTCAGTTTAATCCTTGAAAAGAAGTGGAAATATAACAAATTGCCTTAAATAATCTGTAGAGAATTTTAAGAGAATTAATTTTTCAATGAAAATTTGTATATAAAATAAATGATTCTTGACCTAAAATACAAACAAGGTAAATTTTTATAAACATTCAATCATCCACTTGAGTACTTAAAGAGAGGAAAATGAAAACAAGACACATAATGTATTGAAATAATTAGAGGAGAATAAATGACTTATTTTTAGGAGATACGTATCTTATAATTTCATCATAATAATTTAATAATAATGAATCCAAATAAATATGAGATTTTGACATAAAATCATTACCTCGAGTCTTTCTTGCTTCATAAGCGTTTCAACCTCCTCTTCTTTGAGAGTCATCCTTTAGCTTAAACCATAATACCAGAATTATTGGATTTAGAAGAAAAAAACAATATATATGGAGAATTAAATGAATCTAGAAAGTCACATTATTAGGAATTGTATGGGATAAAAGGCTCAAATTTTGTGAATAATGGAGGATAAGACATGACGTTTTATAAGTGAGGAGAGGGAATGATATTTATTTTTTAAAAATATTCAATGATATAAGGATAATTTCATGGGAATTTTCCTTTAAATTCCATTTTATTAGAATTTAGGATAATATAATTTTCTAATATATCCATGAAATAAAAATGTGTCATGTGTGGGTGTAAATTTTACACATATTTCTTGGTTTAATCCCAGTTAATCCCATTTTAAACATAATCGTAGTTACATAATTTTTCTATTTTAGTTATAAATTATGATTGAAAATTAACTGTAACCTATTAAATTATTTTAATTTTTATGATTTAAAAATTCCAGTCTATTTTAATTGATCCATTTTATATTTTTAACATAATTATATTCTAAATTAACATGAAGACCTCATCAAATACCTGTTTTAGAAAAAGGATTTTATAATTATAAAACCAAATTTGCATCCATTACATTCCCTCAAAAATACATACAATCATTTTTTTAAAAATTATTTTACATGAAATATATAAATTTAATTAAACTATTAATCAATATATATTATTTTAATTTTTAAGATAATAACTTGTTGCGCGCATAAAAAAAATTTAAGAAAAAAATATTTTTAGGCCCGAAAGTAAACATGTACCAAAATCATTTATATTGATGATTATTATGAAATTAAATATAATATTCATTATTATTGTTCATTTTTGATAAATTATGATAAAATTAAAAAAATAATGTTAAATTTAATTGATTAAAAATAATAACTTTTACAAAAAAATCGGAATAATTTACTATTGACTAAAAATAAATTTTTTTATAAAAATATAAAAAATTACCCAACTATAATTTTGATTTAACTATTTTAAGAAATTTATACTCATTTTCTCAAATATAATTTTTCAAAATGTTATATATTAATTATAATTTCCACATGTGGAATATTTGTAAAAACTCCATTTTTAATAAACCATAATTAAAAGAACAAAATGAAATTAGGAAAAATTGATTATTATTTTATGATGAATTATTAAATAAATTATAATTATATAAAATAATTTGTACATAATATAGTTATTATTATTCATAAATTCTAATTTAACAGTTTTGTTATGAAGGATTACATTATCCTTGTTCATTTCGACTGAGGGTTGCATGTGAGGAAAGCATTCAAATACTTCATGTTTATTTAAAATATAATACATATAAAATCATATGGTGTTAATGTTTTCATCAATAAAATAATTTAATCAATAATAATCCCATCACAAGATATAAATAATGAGGTTATATTTGAATCATCACCTCTTAGAGTTCATAGGTAATTTCCAAAAAATTAGGATCCCTCCACAAAATGTTAACCATATAAGTATTATTGTTATGTAGAATCTTATCTATATTATTCACAGTTTCTAATTATTTTATTCATAGGAACGTTCATGATCCAATAATACATCCTCTGTTTTTAGTACATCTGAAGGATCATGTATGTACTTACTTAAGAGAGATACAAGGAACACACATTGAACATGAGATAGGTTTGGTGGGTATATCAAGTGGTATGAAATCATCTCAATATGATCAAGAATATAAAAATGACCAAAATACATATGTATCATCTCTCTAGTGTATCAAAATATCTTAAAATTCTTTCATAGATAAATTTTCAATAATACCTTTTCACCATCATTGAATTCTAAATATCTATGATGATTGTTCGAAGAAATTTTCTGTCATCTCTAAGCCACATTAATGTTCTAATGAATTGATATATACCTCTCCTATATTTATTTATATATCATAATTCTCAATATATTTCGCTCTATAAAATTAACTAGTATTTTGATGTTCTATTATTCATTATATAATGGGAATTACAATTATCCATCTGAATGCTCAAGTGATATCTATTTTCAAATAAAACATGACTAAAAAAGGTTTTGATCCCATACAATGTTGAAATATAGATATCATGGTTTAAAAATATAATCTATCTTTTTAATGGTCCACTTAGATAGACCATCAATCCAATGATTAGAGGTAGTAGTGAAACATTAATCCTTATCTAGAGCTTACATAAAAATTCTCTAGAACATCGAGGTAAACCCTATATATTAATCAGATATAACATAATGTGATACTCCATGAATCCTTACCATTTCCATAATTTATATCCATAAAATATGATTAGGATAGATATAATGTGTTCTAACTTTGTAAGGAGATCGAATATAGTGAAAATTGCAATATTTCATTATATTTTATATGAAGTATAATGAAAATATCAATGGTAATGTTTTACCATTTCTATCTTAGTATGGGTATGGTTTGTAACATCCAATTAGAGTCTGTCATACTTAAAATTATGATATAAAAATTTGTAATGGAAATACACGGTAAAATATATCTTCATGGTATCCCAATAGAAATAGTCTTTCAGATCTATGTACATCATCACACTTCTAGGATGAACAAATAATGATGATATATGATATTACAATAATAATTCCTTCTTCATGTTTTTCTAGGGATGAGACACATATACAATTTTGGAAACTTAACATTCCATCATTTTTATAGTTGATCCCGAGAATATTTCATAACCTATTTTGTAGATCCATGCCTTCTTTCTGTGCCTCTATAATAATCAAAATAATTTTTTTAACATTCATCTAATCATGATAGAATTTTAATAATTTCAATAATATTTTATTCTCTATCATTTGAAAATTAATATGTATTTGATAGTTTCGAATATTTTCCATTGATATTTAAGACCGATCCACTAGATTTAAATAGTCACCCACAATGTTATCTTTCCCTGTGGTGTAATATATTTAGTTGTAATAATATTTATAAAACACCAACCATATTATCTAGTGCATATTCAACTATATATGGTTAATATATACTTTATACTTTTATTATTGGTATATATTTGACAAAATTTTCTATAATTATTATGCCAATATATCATTAATAAAAATATTACCACTGATAACCCAAAATAATGAGTTGGGTAATTATTATCACGATTATTCATTTTTCATAAATCATAAGATATAACAATATTAATATATTTGACAAAACATCACAACCCTTTATTTTTTGATTCATTTTAAATTATGAATATTTGACCACTCTAAGGTAGTGTGAGCGTAGGTTGACTATCCTGACATCACATCAATTCCAGGAAAATTTCATCAGATTAATCTATACAATGGAATTTAACTCTATTCTATTTCAAAATGGTTAGTGGATTAGATATCCATGTGAAATAATCCAAAACAATTGTATGATATCGAAAAAAATACAAGAAAACTATGAATCTCATCCATAGTGGTTTCCTTGGGCCAATTTTCAATAACTTCCATTTTTTTGGAAGCATTGATATACCATTTCTTGAGATTATATGACCCAAAATTGAATAAATTAATATAAAAATAAAACTCTATGAATATTGTTCATACAACTTGTCTTTACTTAGTGTTTTGATTATAGTCCTGAATGAATATTCTTGATATTCCTTACTCAGGGTATATATAAGAATATCATATATAATGAATACCACAAACAGAAAATACAAATTTAAAATTAATCTAGGTTTTAATTCAATGAAGATAATGTGGAACAACATTAAGACCATATGATATCATTATAAATAAATTATTTCAATACCTTAAATGAATGGTTTTCATGGGTATGTCTTCAGTAAGAACTCATACACCATTATCTCAAGTATGTACCTTAGAGAATTAAATTGGTTCTAAGAACAAGATATTACATCACAAAGTACTCAATGGTTTAGTAGATTTGTAAAACTAGATACTGACATAATTTTTACATTACAACTTTGAATGGAAGAAACATAACAAGTACTTTAGAAAAACCAACAAAATGATTTTTTTTCTCTAAAATTCATTCTTAATATACATCATTGAATACTGTGGAAAATGAAATATAAGAATGAGGAGAGCTAAAATGCTCAGTAATGATAAAAATCATAGTGTAAACTATCATTAACATAAACAATAGGGCAATATGATTAACTAAAAACACATTCCATTAAAACACAATCTTGATCATAATATGGAAGGAATAAAAATTGATTTAACAGTACCATATAAATAGTCATAAGGGAATAAAACATACCCATGGATATTATACTAGTAAAATAATCATATATATTATCAATTACATATATCATAATGATGAAATTCATAATGTTGGTCATTTGAACATACTATTGAGGCCTCAACTAAGACATTTGAAAATATATGGGTAAAGACTCAGCCAAATCCAAATCTAGTTTGTCTCATGGGACCTATTGATGAATCGAGGGGATATACTAATACCCTACCATAACATTAATCATCCAGTTCATTCCTCATATAAATGATTTAAAAATAAACAAAATATACATATCAAATTAAAATAACAATCCCCAATCACTACACATAATCACTAACCATTTTGAGTAATAATGTGAATGGAATCAAGATTGTGCGACCACAATAAAACTTTTCATAAAATATTTAATAAATATGGTTTCTGATATCATAAATTATAAATCCTAATTATGAATAATATTCATTATAGGGTCTCGAAATATATGTAAATACTCTAATAAAATCAGAGGAATTCTTGAGAGACAGAAATTTTTCTTTGAAAAGAATAGTTATTTTAGAAAATCATTTGTATTTGTCATAAAATCAGATTATGACAACATATATTCCTGAAATTAAAATTGAGATACAATTATATTATGTTTTAGGAATAAATTTTTTCCACCAAAAGTGAAAAAATTTAAAAAATGTTCTATGAAACATTATAATTAGGTTACATTAATGGGGTTTAAGAGAAAATATAAAAGTTTATTTAAAGTGTAAATGGAATAAATGATTATATATAAAAGATCCAAGAAAATGTTTCATGATAAAAAAGTTATTTTAGAAAAATATTGGGTTCTTAAAAAAGGTGGTGGTATGTACAATTATATTGGAAAGAAATTTTAATGTTCCCTTTAATTGAGCTGGATTAATGAGAGGAATTGGGAAGAGAACTATATAAAAAAGGAATTTCCTATCCAAGATATATGAAATGATCTTGATAGATGATTTTAAAATATTTTTATATAATTTGGAAAAATTAAATAAAAATATGAATAATTTAACATGTGTAATTAGAGATAAATCATAACATGAATGAAAAATGGAGGTTTAGTGAGAATCCCTTACCTCATGTAAGAAAGTGTTATGAACATGTACATAATTACATAGGGAATGAAATTATATACATTAATAATTTAATTCATAAACTAAAAAAAACTATTTGATTTACTATAATTTTATTGACTTCATCTATTGACTTGTTTTGAGTTATATGATTCCATTTCGTCGTTCACGAGTGTTTGTTTCCCTGTTTTCATGATTGGTTCACATTTATACATGTATATAAGTTCATGTAAAATGGAAATAGTTATCCATAACTGAAATTACATGTTATTAATGAAATTAATGAATATTAAATGGTCTTATATATATATTTTTTACCATATATTTGGAAGGGTTATTAGATAAAATGTTAAATATAACCCTTTAGTTAGTTTTTTGTGAATTTTTGATCATCTTGAACTAGTTTGGTCTTATAAAATAGTAAAATGTGAATATTCTCCTTTAGAAACATTAAATAAGATTCATTAAATATATTAAATACTTTTAAACTAAAAAAATTGGATTATGACCATCATCTAATGATGAATTGGAAAAGTAAAACTCATCCTAAACAAAGGTCGAAAATCAGCTCCAAAAGGATCAAATTTTCAATTTTAGAATAAAAAGGATAAGAGAAGAGAATTAATGGTTGATATACCATTAAAAAAAATGAATTACAACATATAAATTATACTAAGGTTTTCATTTCATTTCGATAGGGGTGGTGAGGTAAGGATAACATAAGAAAACAAACTGAAATAGGGATAAAGAGAGAGAAGTGTCTACCTCTTGAGTGTCACCTCTGAGAGAACCATCTCAAGGGATATGTAAATGTTCTTTTTGTGTTTAAAGAAAGACCATACCATGGGTGGGGGTGGTCTTTGAGAGATAATTTTTAGAATACATTAATTATTCAAGTGTTTTATTGTTTGAGGTGGAGGGGTTGTGAGGTTCAGTATTTTTAGTGAAGGAGTGTGGTGTTTTTTTGATTATTTAATAGATTTGTATATTAATTTGGCTCAACTATATGAATAGTTTTGGTTATTTTGACTACATATTGTAAATAGTTTGTGCTATTCTGAAAAAATGGGTTCTTACCTCATCTATTCATCATAAATTACACAATAATTCATATATTTTCTTATAACGTTAAATACCATAAATTACTGTATTTCACTGTTCACCAAAAATTCAAACTGTATTTGAATAATCCTAGAAATTCAGCCTTAAAATTTTTAGATGTATTACATTAGAAAATGGTATCGATTTTCTGATTTTTTTAAATATGATAAATTTACTTTTTAATTAAAATCATCATTTATCAAAAAATATTTGTTTTAAAATTATAACTGATTTTATAAAAAAATTAAAAACATAATTAAGGTTTCATAAAATTATCTTCTAATCACATGGCCATGAATTTAATAATTTAAAAATAAATTTTATGAAAATAAATTTTCGTTTAAATTATTACTTTAATTATAAAATTGTAAAAAAACATTTTTGTTTCACAAAAATATTAATGCTGAATTTTATTATTCTAAAACATTTATTTACATATTCAATGAAATAATTATACTATATTTTAAATTTTAAGTTTTACACATTTTATTTATACTTTCATAGGTTAGGATACTAAACTATTAGATGGATTTTTATTCATAAGGGTCACATTTCTATTCTGATGGATATATTTAATTGTATATCAAATACTTAAACTCATTGTTTTGTGAATAATAAACTCTAAAAATGTTAAATTTTAATATAAAAATATGATAAAATCCTGGGGTGTTAAATTTAACCCTTTTTAAAAAAAATTAGTCCAAATTTCCAAAATCTCACCTCATAAATAGATTTGGCTAGTTTATCAACATAATTTCTAATGTTTTCCATGTCACCTCTTAAAATTCGTTATTTTCCCAAAGAACCATTACCAGCCAAGTCATCTGATTCCTCACCACCTATTCATTGGTGTCCAAATTCAGAATTGGCTCTTCAATGATAGATAAATTAGGTTTTAATTCTATTACATTATAAGTGAGGAAAGTCATTTGGTCTATAATACATTATTAAAAAAGAGATGTGGATCAAATTGAATAATTTAGAATATCTGGGTGGCATGGCTAAATGATATGAACCTCTCCGATTCATTCTATAATTTCAAAAGATCCATTGTATATAGGGCTTAATTTCACTTTAATTCCAAATCAAAAAACACTGATCCATGTAGATACCTATAAGAAGATATGATCTCACACATGAAAATCCAAATTATAAATTCTGTTAACAGCATAGATATTTTTAGGACACTGTGTGTCTTTGATATATGTTTGAATAATATTTTGCTTGTATTTTTTTTACCCAATATGTTATGGGCCTATAAGCCTCCTTTCATCAACTCCATCCAGGAATGTTGGTGTATGAAATCTATTTCCATATAAAACTTCATACTGTTCCATTTGAATACTTTCATGGAATGTTTTGTTGTAGGAAAAAATTCCAAAGGTAAATACTGGTCCCAAATTCCTTTAAATTTATGTGGTAATTGTGTCAACATATCTTCTAATTTATGAATTTTCCTTTATTATTGTCCAATGGTTTGGGGGTGATAATTAGTACTCAAATGAAGAAAAGTGTACTTATCTTTTTTATGATTATTTCATAACATAAATGAAATCATGGATCGTGATCAAACATAATTTAAATAGGTTTACCATGATGACTTAAAAAATCATTTATATATAGTCGTTCAAGGTGATCTATTAGAAAATCCTTACACATAGTGAGGAAATGTGAAAATTTTGAAATTTGATCAAAAATTACCCATATTGCATCATTATTTTGTGGAGTCCATGGAAATACATTAAAAAGATCCATATTAATGAAATCCCATATCCATGTAGTAATATGAAGTATTTTCCTGAATCCTCTAGAATGTTTTCTCTTTACATTCACCTTTTCATAGAATAAGAATCATGATACATAATCAGAAATTTCCCGCTTCATAATATCCCACCAAAAATGTTCCTCTAAATCTATCTACATATAAGTTCTACTAGGGTGTATAAATAAATCTAATATATGAGGATCATCAGATAATTCAATTTTTAGCTCAGGTATAGAAAGAACACAAAGTCACTTCCCAAATATTAAAATTCCATCATCGTATATATATTCTACCAATTTAACATCATTCAAAGCCTTAATTTTATTTTGAAGATTGAAATTATTAGAATTAGAACTCTTAATCCTAAATAATAAAGTATTTTTGGAAAACATTAAAAAAAATTAGTAATGTTTTACCTCCCTTGATAATTTATTTATCCATATTTACTAGATCCATGTACATAGGATCCTTTTCAATACACCTTTTGGTATGAAATCAACGATCCTTCCCACTGAAATCATCTTCTACCTTATTTTCTTTTCCCAGGAGGTAGTGTATTGATCAATCATAAAATTTGAGTACCTAGAGCCATATCATTTTCATCAATTTAATTTATTTCATCAGTGATTGTATATTTCAATCTCATGTGATCTATATATACCTCACATATTTCACCAAATAGATTTTGTCTATTTTTCATGAGAGAAAATATTATGAATGCGAACACAAGATCATGAGTTGGATTGTTCTATTCATGTATTTTTAACTACCATGATGTCTGGGAAATAACTTTTTCATTCAGCCTAGAGACATCCATTTTATTTATTGAATGGATAATTATAAATCACAAACCCCCCATTACCCCATGGTAGAGAAAAGATATGATCATTAACCAATAACATCTTTTATTCTTCAAAAAATTCTCTACAAAATTTTTTCCAAAAAAAACACAAAACTTTTTAGTGTAATCTTGGATAATATATTAGCTATTATGAAATTTTGTTTAATGAAACACCGATAGTAACCTTCAAAAACTAGTGAGAATATGTCGCTTGATTATATTTCATTATAAGTCAATTTTAAGTACCCTTTTCATTATATGATCATATATTATTACATCTATAGAGAAAATATGTTCAAAAAGGAATCTGTTTGAATCCAAAAGGTACACTATACAAACATCCTATATAACTACTTTCATCAAAAAGTCTTAAAAATCCACAAATGTTTCTCATGTTCTTCATATCTTTTGGATTATATCAAGATACCATTAATAAGTTCCAAAACTAATTCATCATGATATTCCTTGAATACATTTTTCATTATATTGATAAAAAAATATGGAGCATTAGTCATTCCAAATAAAATTACAATAAACTCAGAATGTCCATAACTTGTCTGAAATGGTATCATTTGAATAACATCCATCATTGCAAAAAATTGATGATATAAAAAATAAAGAAAAAACATTGATAAATATTTATCCTTCGGAAGCTGAATAAAGAAATAAAAATTTATAGGTATGGGATATTGTAATTTATTATAATGGAATGTATTTCTCTATAGTCAATTCACAACCTCATGGAACCATCATTCATTATAACAAAAACAACTGGGTCTCCCCATGGAGAAATAATATGGAAAATAAATCCCTTATTACTCAACTACACTATTTTTTTTTCATATCTACAACTTCTAATGTGGCCATTATATAGGGATTCATTGATATTGTCCTTACTATTGGGATTACATCAATAGAAAACACAACTTTTCGCTATAGAGGATGTCTGAGTAAATCCCATGGAAATACATCAATGTGTTCTTGTACAACAGATACATCTTCAAATTGTAGATTTCTTTACCCACCAATGTATTTTGTTTTCTCTTCCACACAAAGAATTTATTCTATTAGACATACTGGTAGTGGATCTAGATAAGAATCAGATGATGATTTTTATAAATTAATGATGATGGATTCTATAGCTTCTTCACACATCGTAAATTTATTCCTCTTGTAATATATTTTCACATCATTTTTTTAAATCCAAAGATATTGAGGATTATATCAATGTCCACAATAGGTATGGTTATAATTACATTAATTAAATAACCATAATGTGTCATAATGGGGACAAACCAATATATATATTACAATGAGACAACCCTTAGTGGATTTGACTGAAAATTCCCTTATTAAATACGAAGAGAAATGTATAATTTTATTGGAAAAATATGTAGATATTAATGATTGTGATGTTCTAAAATAAAATATATCATTGGATAAATTTTATGATAGTATTAATGTAACTTCTACCTCATCAATAATAAATTCGACCACATCAGTTTTTGTCACATAGTATTTTCCTTCTCACATGTACTTTTAGGTAAAAAAATTTCCTTGAATATTTTGACAATCATTTTCATAGTGTCCCTTATCCCAAAAATTACATAATTAAATATTCCTAACTTATTTATTTTCCTTTAAATCATGATCATGATTTCATTTCTCACCACTCCTGAATAAAATTCAATTTCCTTTTAATTAGAAAAAGGGTGTTTCCATCCATAAGTATTTCATGTCCTAAAAACACATTTTTATTGTTTGCATTATGCATTCATTTCTTTCTCAACTTCTTCTTCACTTATATTCCCTTTACATTTTAATACCTAGATAATTATTTCTCTACAATTATAGAACATGAGATGATATATTTATATCTTGAGAACATTTGGGAGACTAGTTCCATATTTTTACCAATTAATTAATCGATCTGTCTCTCTATTTTTATTGTTTATGTAATCCATGGAAAGATATGATAACATTGTAAAGTTATATTTATATTATAAAATGTTTCCATCCACTTTTTTGTCTCAGAATGAATAATTTCCTCACCGTATCAATTATCTATTCCCAATTGAAATATTTTTCCAAGAAAATATCATTAAAATCATTCCATTATATTTGTAAAATCATCATCATCCTTTTTGTTTTTAATCCGTAAACAACATTAATTCGTATATCACAAGAGATGAAAAAATTCGACCACATCCTTCTCTCATTAATTTATTCCTAATGTAATAAATATATGCTCTTTGTAAACTATCCATTTCTCAGCTACAAATAGATTTATATTCCCTTTGAATAATAGAGTTTGTTGTCACATGAAGCAGTATAACAGTGTTACGTCGCATTGAGGATCAGGTAGCTTAATGAGAGTAAGATTATTATTCATTAACTGATTTATTTTTCCCATTATAGTTATAAGTTCCTCATATCCAGTTGAAGCTCTTACTCCCACATTATCATATTTCATAGGAGGTAAATCCCTATAACAAAAATTTGTGATGATATATTTTTCATTTCTTCCACTAGTTTACAATTCTAAATAATGGAATACATTAAATTAACTTATTAATCATAATTATTAATTTTATACTAGAAATACACCGAACATATATTATAGATTTATACATAGATAATCTTATAATGATAGACATGGCTTCTTATGTGAAATTTTTACTTTTAAATACTTGAAAATGTTACTTAATGAATGTGTGAATTATTCAAAGAATATCCCATGGGATGTAAAGGTAGGTGCATATTAATGATCATTGTTTTATACTGGGTTATTTTGAGTCTATCTTGATTCACCACATTAGGGTTATTACACCTAGGTATAAATGTTCTAGAAGCACATCCACTTTGAGTATCCATACATGGATGTATATATAGGAAAACCCAAATAAAATCTACCATTCCAAAATTCTAGGATTTTGTTATATTATTATCCTCAAATTCCATCATAGGTTTATTTTACCTAACATTTTTTTCAAAATATATTTTCCATGTTTTCAACTAAACATCATCTCCTAACAACTTTAATGATCCTTTCCTTAGTAGACTAGATATGGTGCCTAAATTAAATACGTTGGTATGATAAACAAGAGAAATCATACCAAAGGACCAAATATTTTATTAAATTTATAGAAATAGTAACAAACATAATTGTTAAATTAATAATTTGGATGGAAAAAAACATAAAAACGTAATGGGAAACACTGATAAACTCATAGATTTTACCTGAAATTCATTCATTATATTCAGATTCACTTGGTGACAAAAAATAAAACATAATAAATAAGTGATATTGAATACCTAGTAAGGGTACATAATACAAGAGAATGTATCATAAACATAGAAAATAATGACTACTGATTTACTAAAAACATATTCCATTAATAAAAAACATCAAACATAATGTAGTTTGAAAAAATATGATTGAATGATACCATATAAAAAATTATTTGGGAATGAAACATAACCATAGATATTCTACTACTTTAATAACCACTTTGATTATAAATTCATAATATCAAAATTATGGAATGCATATTGTCAAACATCTAAAAAGACTGATGAGGCCTCGATAATGACCTCTAAAATTAAATGTGTATGGCCACAACCCACTCCCAATATGTTTAGTGCTAAGAGACCTACCAATGCATCAAGGAGATCTATCTAGCACCTACCATAACTTAATATATCCAATTTATTTCTCATATGGATGGGGTGAAACATAAAAAAAAATAAAAAATGGAAATAATATTCACCAATCAGTAAAACATAATCCCTAACCATTCTATGTAAAATAGTGAATGGTATCGAGATATCACATCCATAGTCAAATTGATCATAATAAATCTCATAAAATATGGATGATGATATCATAAAACATCATTCCAAATTATTAATAACATTCAACATAGGGTTTTATAATAGATGAAAATTCTATAATAAATTCATCGAGAAATTCTAGAGAGAAATACACTTTTTACATTCCAAATAGGGGTTCTTTTGGAAAATAATTTGTATTCATACTATAATCAAATTTTTAAAATTTATATCCCAAAAAAAGAAATTCAAAAACAATGAAATTATTTTTGAGGTATTAAATAATTATAGTTGACGTGAAATCATGTAAAAAGTGTTTTCTTGAATCTTTATAAATGAGTTACTTGAGTGCAGATTAAGTGAAAATATTAAAGTATATTAAATGACGGAAAAACATAATTATTTACCAAAATCCAGAAAAGTTATAAGATAGTTTTCATGATATATTGAGTGATTATAAAAAATAATTTTTAATTAAAACATATTATAGAGTGTATTTTAAAATGTATAATAAATTGGGATGTTCCCTTTAATCAAGATTTCATAACATGATGAATTTGAAGGAGAATGTTATAAAAAATGTATTGTAAAATATAATAAAGATGAACTGATTCAGATACATGATTCTAGAATATAAAAATATAATGTAGAAGAATTAAATAAAATTAATTATTATTTTCATTGGGGGTAAATAGAGATAAATCATAAATTGAATGAAAAGTCCAGGTTCAGGGATAATCCCATAACTTATATATGAATATGTTCAACACTATATATAATGTAATAGATAATGAAATTAGATTAAATAATAATTTAATTCAGATCCTATTAAAAATTTCTTTGATTTATTATAATTATATTGTGTTCATTTATGGACTTTTTGATAAGTTACCAAATTCAATTTCACCTTTCGAGAGTTTTGTTTCCTTGGTTTTCATGATTGGGTCATTTGTAAACCTGTACGAAAGGTCAAGTAAATTGAAATATATAACTATAATTTAAATTATATAATAAAAATTATTATTTATAATATTAAAAGGTCTTATAAATTTTTTTTGTTGATATTATGTTGACTCATTAGATAAAGAAATAATGACAACCATTTAGATTATATTTGAATTTTTCGATCGGTATGAAATAGTTTTATTTTAAGAATTGAAATTATGTTTATATACCTATTCTAGAACCTAAAAAAGTTATATTATATATAATAATGTTTACATTAACATTTTTTTATGAAAGACTTTGAAGGTGGAATTGAAAAAATAAAAATAATTATCCTTGAGGGTGGTAAATCGTCTCCTCAGGGACAATGTGTACATTTTTATAATAAAAAATGGAAGAAAAGAGATTTGATAGTTTCTATAAAATTAACATAATAATGTTCCAATATATATTATATACAATAGTTATCATGTCTCATTTTATATGGTAGTTCTAAGAAGTATTATAAATGAAAATATTTTCAAAGAGAGAGAGAGAGATAGAGAGAGAGAGAAGATTTTACCTCTTGAGTGTTGCCTTCTTGATAACCTCCATAAGAGACTCAGAAAAGGTATTTTGCTGAGAAAAAGATATCATAACATAGAGTAGATATATCAAAGTGTAAATGTATAGAATATAATAAAGATTATTTGTATTGGAGGTATTAGGTGAAGGTGTTGTGAGGAGTGTTTTTGATAGTGGAGGAGAGGGATGTTTGTTTATTTATTTCTTTTGTTTATTATTTTGGATAAAGATAATGAAAAATGTTTTTATTGTGAATAAATAAAATAAATTGTGAATTTTAGTTTAAAAAAATTGTTTCTTACCTCATCTATACATCATCTATGATTCAATATTTCATTTATTTACTTATAATGTTATATACTGTAAATTACATAATTTCAATATTTGCCAAAAATTCATATGTTTTAGAAGAATCCTAGAAACTCACCCGAACTATTTTTCAATGTTAAGAATTAAAAAATGTAATCCATTTTATGAAATTAATTTCTAAATATTATAACATTAATTTTATGTTAAAATGGTCATTTATTCAAAAAATATTAATTTTAAAATAAAATACTATTTTATATCCCCTTGAAAAAATAATTAATCATTATTAAATAAATATTTCAATCATGATAAAAAATATTAATTTGTAAATATATTTTAAGACAATAAATATTTTTTAAAATTATTAATTTAATTATTAAAATTGTAATTTAAAATTTATTTTTGACAAAAATACCAGCACTAAATTTATTAGTTTTAAAACATTTGTTTAATTATTCCATTATATAAATATACTATATTTTCATTTATAATTTACCAGAATATTATTTATACATTCATAGGTGGGGATACAATTCTATTGTTCAGATTAGTATTTTCAAGGGTCACATTACAATTTTGATGGTTATATTTAATAGTATAATACATTTTTTGCCGCAGTGTTGGGTGGAGAAAAAATAATAGAAAATGATAAATTTTAAATGATTCATAGAATAAAATCATGGGTGGTTACATCTATAAATTTAAACATAAATTGATGGTATATATATCGAATATAAATTTGAAAAAAATATAGATTCCCTCATAATAAATCAAAAAAATCATTAGTATAGGTAAGGTGATACATATTCTTGATCATGACTTGGTAAAAAATTTACAGTGAATTTAGAGTCACATTGATGTGTCTTTCTTATAATAAAAAGAATATATTCCCCCCAATGTAACATACTTGGTTCAATGAAATCATTATCTAGAATCTCTTGGAGTTGCTTCCTCAATTCCAGCAACTCAATAGGGCGTATTCTATACAATTTCACTAAAACATGTTGTGCAGAGTGTATGAGTTTTATTGAAAACAAAACATCCTGATTTAGAGTAAGTCTATGAAAATATTCAAAAAATACATCCACAAACTCCAATATAATAGTATTATCATTGATAATGAGGTTTCTCACAACTATATATGACAAATTAACCCATTTAATAAGAATCAATAACCATGAAATAGATGTAATTTGCATTTGAAGTTTATATTTATCTTTTCATTGATAAAAAAACATAGGTCTATTTAAAATATCAAATTTTACCTCCCTTCCAAAATAATTGATATGGTATTTATATAAAAAATCCAATCCATTACCAAAATAACATGAATTTTATCTATATGAATAATAATGTGTTTTCCATGAAGAATATTCCAACAAACATTTATTGGGGAGGAATCATAAACATTAGATGTGATCATCATATTAATATAAGTTTTCAATTATAATTAATTATAAAATAACAAAGGATAAAAAATATGATACCTTGAGAATTTTAATGATTTAATGGAATTCATATGAAAATATCTATTAGGGTACTTTAATATTTGAGATTACTTTTCACCAAATAAACTTCATTATTCTACCTTAAATACATTATTAATTTTTTTTCTAATAATGACCATTAAGTATAATTTATCAAATTGGATATTCTCAAAATTATATTATTATGACTGTAGGTTTAACCTATGCCATCCATTGCCATTATCTACTATAATCAATCATAAGGACTCTAAATGTGAATGTGAATTAACCCAATAAAATCCAAAAGATTGTAAAACTAGGTTAACTGTAAAGATCCATTAACCGCACACCATTATGATGGTTAAGATATAATCAACGAACTATTTTCTTGGTTATTACCCCAAGATATATGTACTAAAAACCACTCCCACATGTAATATCCAGATAGGTTTTTATTTCTTGAAATAAAAACTTATTTGTTTTGCATAAAATATTTTGTTCTTATATTCTGAAGTTGATCATTATGTTTCTCACCAAAAATTTTCTCATATTAGTTTTCAAAAATCAATACATTTTTCTTCGATACAAACTATATTAACCCACACTTTTCATAAATTAATAATATATAGTATTCACGGAATATTCATTAAATAACAATAATATCCTGATAAATAAATTAAGGGTATAATGTATTTTTAAATATGGATAGTTAAAATAATAGTAAATAAAATATTTGTACCATTTCCCATCATGATATTCAAAACTCACGCCATTCTTAGAAATATCTATCTTAAATCCTTCACATATAACATGAGAAAATAAAACATAACAATGATTGATCTCAGATTCATAGTAAAGGTAAATATAATATATAAAAATAAATGATCATAATTGAGAATAATATAATTTTATGTGTATGGGAACATGATAATGACATAAAATAATCATTTAAAATTTGTCAAATATCATTAAATTTGAATCATGATATATGGTCTTTCTAATCAAAAGACATATATTTTAACTATTACAAATCATTAATAATCAATCATGGGCCATGAAAACAAATCGTAATCATAAAAATTATATTTTTTGTACACACATATGTATATATGATCACTTATTTATTCAGGGTCCACTCCTATGATAATCAATGTTGAATAATTCCCATAATATAGATTCATACCCAACCTTTTCCAACATCCTCTTATGGGTAATTTACATCTATATATCTCCATCATCTCGTATTAGTTTGTTAAATCCATCATCTATTATGAGTTTTAAAAATTGTTTTTCATTATCCAATTATTGTTAGGTCTATAATGTACCTACCTATCATTTCCTTATAATGTATCCCTCGTGCATTACTGATAAAGAAACCACCAGTCATATAATCATAATCTATTCATATGTATTACACATGGTTATAAAAAGTTAATTACATCAATTAATAACCCATTGAATAAAAAAATGTCTCATAAATATTTCAACATTAGAAAAATAAACCATCTACATAAATAATATTGAAATTAACTTTGGATCATTTCCCTAAATATAGTGTAAAAACATCAAAGGTTGTTGTTATATATGAAAAATACTGTCAAATGAACACAAAAAAATTACTTAAGGAAAATACCATTTTCATTTTAAAATAAATTTTATAAAATTTAAAAATATCTGAAATATGACACAATGAGATTTCATTGAAATGAACCAAGGGAACATATAAAATAAGCCAAAATAAAACTAGTATTCACAATTTTGTTGAAGGTTGTAAGTGTTGTGTACATTAAAACAAAAATTCATTTTCACATTTTCATTATAAATTCAGAAGTAACACATATGGAATGTAAAAATATAATTCATTTTAAATCAAGTAAAATAAAGTTAAATATAGTTAAAAATGACGTCAAATTATCATGAGAGAACATTAAAACAATTTTTTTTATGAATTATTAACATAGAAGAAAAGATCCCTAACAGATGAGAAAGAAGAACTATTTTCCTTAAAATAATAATGTTAGTCTATTGTGTACATAAAGAGAGGTAAATAAAAAGAGGACATGTTATCAAAACAAATAACTAGTGGTAATAAAAAACTAAAAATATGGAGATAAATTTCATATAATATCATTATCCCAATTTTTAAATAAAATATTATGTTTAAATTGAGATTGTAATATAAATATAATAACACAAGTTAGTACATCTTTATAAGAACTCATATATCCACTTATTTGAGATACCAAATTTGTATAATTTCTTAATATTTGATGTATTATTCTTAAGAGAATACTAGATGCTACATTATGTATGGAATGAATCTTGGAAAATATTTGACGTGGGGATTGGGCATTGAAGAAGGATCAAATGGGGGTAAATAATGGTTTTGAATATTTTCCCTTTTATAAGATAGTGTCTGAAAGAAAACTAGTGGAAAACACCATAGAATTGGTTTTTTATCTTGCAACATCTGTTTTAAAGTGATGTTTATACAAGTGAAATTGAATGTTAGAAATTCATTGTTGGTTTTTATAAACTGATGTTGAAACCCCTCTTAAAGGTGAAATATAGAAGGTTGTAAGACTTTTGATTAGTAAACCTAACATTCAAATCCTTCATACTAGAATCTGAACATTTATTTATGGCAAAATTATGTCAAATGTTGATATTTTAAAAATGTACATAATAACAGAATCCAAAAAATGAAAACTCAAAATGAAGAACATGAATCACTAAAAATTGAATAAATAGACCAACAATACATAAACTCATTGATAATATTTACAACATTTTTTGAAAAATATATACCTAAATGAAACTGAAATCTAAATTAGTTAAACATAAAAAATATTCATCAAATAATTTTATTATTGGGTTTTTTTATATGTAGATACATCATTTTAATATATAAAATAATGTAAAAATAATCTAAAAAATTATTTTTCTTAATTATATGTGTTATAATTAAACTGTCATTTTCAAAATATATTATTGTTATATATGTGTTTATATCATAATTGAAACCTAAAAAATTATATCTACATTCAAAATTCTATTAATGATGATGGAACTGTGTATAATAAAAAATATTTAAAAAATAAAAATACTTGATGTGTAAAAAAACAATTATTCACTATTAAAAATGTATATATTTCAAATTTCACATAATTAATTTTTTTCAAGTTCCACAACTAAGTAGTAATCCATGTTGAACTCAATCTAAAACATACTATAATTTAAAATATAAATTATCAAAACTACTTTAAAATAAAAAATTATGATTAGAGAACAAAAATAGTAGAATAATATTTTTTCTTTTAAATATAGGTAAATCATATTTTAACCTAAACCAATATGATATAAAATATTTTGGAAAAAATAAAAACACATCAAATTACCCTAAAACATAAAAAATTCATAATTAAAAAATTTATAGGGGTTGGCGGTTCATAACTACATATTTGGTCATACTATCAAGGAAAAGAAAAAACTAACATGCAATCTATTAGTTTTTAAATACTTTAGATATATATTAAATTCTGACCACTACAAATACCCCTTTCATCAGTGATAAAAATGGCCTTTAACAGTGCAAGAAAAGCATTGTTAAAGCCGGTGAAGATATTGGGGGGGGGGGTGTCCCCTTTATGAGCACTCTAAAAAGAGCTGATAAAGACACCTTTTATCAGCACTTTTTTAGCGCTGATAAAAGTAAAAAAAATAGAAATTAATTATTTTTTAAAAAAATTCCTTTCAATCAGGGTGGCTTTTATAGAGCTTGAGTACCCCTTTGAACAGTGCTTTCCAGCCCTGCTAGCACCCACACACCCCCACCCTATATCAGCGCTACACCCACCCCCTTTATCAGCGCTAGACCCCCAAATCCACCCCCATGCACACGCCCTTGCCTCCAACAAGATTTGATCTCGAGTCCTCCCTCCTTTCACCCCTAAAGCCTTTACCACTATTCCATATTGATTTATTCTCCAGTTAATGACATATCTATTTATTTATATTTATATTTAGTTATATTTATTCACATAGTAATATATATTTATATTAATATATATAAATAGATATATTAATATATATATATATATTAATAGATATATTTTTAGTTATATAAAAATATATATAGTTATATTATTATATATATAGTTAGTTCGTTAGATTAATATATAGGTATATAAATATTTATATATTTTTATTTAAAATAAAATGGATATTAGTTATTATTTAGATAAAGCTGATAAACATTATAAGTAAATATGTTTAATTATTTGAGCGATGATTCTTACAAAAAATATTAAACATATTAATAATTTTATAAACATATTAAACATAATAATCATATTAATCATATTAATATTATTAATTAAACATATATTAAACATATTAATAATTTTCTAATTATTCTTTGAGCGATGATTCTTACAAAACATCTCCATATAAACCAGACCACCGCAATGGTGAAAATATTTTTGGATGATTGTTAGAGGAGGTATTTTAATGCTCTAACTGGCCGCACTGGTGGAAAACAAACATACTGGCCATGCGCACGTGCACCTACCTCCACTTGGTTTCAATCTCGAGACCTCCCCCCTGAATAGCAGTGCATTATAAATAGAAGTTAATTATTAAAACTATAAAATTTCAAATTAATAATATCAATATTAATTTAATAACTTGGAATAAATTTAGTCCCCACCAATAAGAGACAATAATACCCCCTTAAACGAGGCTAAAAATGCACAAAATGCTAAAAAATCAGGGTATCCCGACTAAAAACTCAGTTTTGGAGGCCTTCTGGGATTTTTTCTTCATCGAAAAATACATGACATAGGTAACTGCTAGGTCACAATGTTGTAGATCTCATCGCAGGCTTTTATTTGATATGTGGTAAAGCTCAAACAGACACCCGGATCAAAAGTTATGGTCGTTTGAAGTTCGAGTTACATTTTCAACATATTTTGGATCTTTTTTTAATTTATTTTATTTTTTAGTCTTAAAATTTTTATTAAATCACTATTACTCCATAATAATTAGAAAATTATAAATTAAAAATAGCTTTTTAATATTTTTATAATCCATTTTCACTAAATATTTTATATTTTAAGTGTAACTTTATATTTATACATATGTAAATTATATTTAAAATTATATTTAAAAAATATATATTATATTTATATCAGTATAACTATACCTATATATTTAAATATAAATATATTTTTATAATGAAATTTTTTGGAAGTATACCCTTTATCATCGCTTTTAAAAAAAGTGGTGATAAAGAATCCCCTTTATCGGCACTACTAAAAAAAGTAGTGATAAAGGGGTACACTTTAACAGCGCTAAAAATTAGCGAAGTTAAAGGGGGTACCTTTATCAGTGCAAAAAAAAAAGAACTGATAAATGGGTACTTTTATCAGCTCTTTTTTAGTACTGATAAAGGTACCCTTTATTAGTGTTTTTGTTGCGCTGATAAAGGTACCCCCATTATCAGTGCTTTTTCGTTAGCACTAATAAAGGGTGCTGCTGGCATTGACCCATTTTCTAGTAGTGTCTAGATTATTAATTTAAGTATATCACCTCTTTTGAAATGTTTTATTGTTCAATAAAACCCTTAATATGTATGAAATAATATTGGATGAAATTATTTTGGATATAAATGATAAGGAAATTAGTTAATTATTTTTAAATAACATATTCTTACATAAGTAAAATAAAGATATAATTGATATTTACATACAAGAAAAACAACTTCAACATTGGTAAACTGAGATGATAACCCTCTACAATATCCATGATGTATTTTTTTAAAAATTTATCATATAAAAAATTCCACATATATTAGAACTCATCCCCTAATATAATATTTATCAAATATTAAAACAACACAGGATATGTTTGTTAACCAAATATCATATTGAGGAATATATGAATGTGATATCAATTTACACTTTCCTTTCACTTATAGTGATTCATATATTTATTATACTCTTATATATGTTTAATATAAGGAAATAGTAGATGTTATTTTTATTTTATTGACCGACCAAAGAATTAAATACAATGAATACCTTATATGTCATCCAACAATAGTGATTAGTGGTCAAACGTAAAAAATGACCAGTAGTCTTTTCAACTATGGAAAATTCATCAATAGACAAAAAAATGGTGGTTTTAGAATGGTAATATCATGGACCACTACTCTTACCTAACCCTACTATAGAAAATGATGATGTAAATAATTTCCAAGAGTACGTAAAATTTCATATTATAAAATAAGTACATGAGGATCCCCAATAAGTAACTAATTGTACATGGACATGATTAAATGAGAAGGAGGAAGATATGTGTATTCCAGTTATGTAAAGACCCAAATTTTCCACTGAATTGTTTTAAATACATTGGAATTTTACGAGTCCACAGTTTCTGACGGCGCTTGATTCTGAGACCCGGTGTGTCTGGAATCAATTTCAGAAGTTTTGTTCGGTTACGTTAAGTAAACGTACGAGCGGGATTTTAAAAATTTTGGTCTGGTGCTCGGAATTAAAATCTGAGGGAACCATTGAACTCACTACGTCGGTTTTTGATTAATAATACTTTCACCTCAAAGACAGATGGTCAAGAATAAAAGTTAGTTTTTGGGTTTTTTAAAAAAATAATAAAATAATGTGTAGCCACACGTTATATTATTCCAGCCACCATGTTAGTGAGGGTAGTGGGAACCTCCACTTGGGATTTGGGGGTGGGACTGCCAAGACCTAACCTCCCATGAGTGGTTATGGTGGTGGGGCCTACCCAAACCCAACCCCCCATGTGATGTTAAATGTGGTGGGGAGCACACGAGGCCACCCAACCCCTCATTAATTAGAGGAGACCTTATCCTCTCAAATCTCCCTCATTAATGAGGGAGAGCCTCTTCACCTTTCCACCATTTAATATTTTACGCCTCACCACAAACATTAATTTGTAGTGTTTTCCCATTTTATTAACCAACCTATGAAATCTTTCGAATTTTTGCCAAATCCCCAATTAATATGCCAACACACATGTTTTAATTGGGTGGAGTCTAGTTATTAATTAACCCTTTTTAATTATGTACCAACACTTAAAATAATTGGAAAACTATTATTTTATTTGGTTTGGAGTTCTCTTCTGGTGGTATTTTTGGAATATTCTCTCAACGGAGAACCGTTCTTCCAAAGAAAACCGCAAAGAACATGAAGAACAGGAAGAACGCTGGCGATTCTCTTCTTCTACGACCTTCTTCCTCGGACCCCTTTAATGCGGGATGTGATCACCTAACACAGATTTATGTCTGTCCTTCAGCGACGATAACGAATGACTATGCCTTTTTCTCACAACTTCATCATCGACACCTGACTTTTCAGATAGGGAGTTTTGTGTTGTTTTTCTAAAATTTGTTTATGAACCTCATTCTTAATCGAACAAAGATATGGTATGAGAATCTCCAATTTCTATCACCATAATGAGGAGGGATCGTGCCGCACGAGCACAGTCCGACCCTCCCCTTGTTTATTATTGTACGATGACGGCCGCTGGAAAAGAGGCGACAACGATGAAGACGACGAACACGGGTCGTGCTACCCATGGCCCCTACGAACCGTGACACCCCTACGGTGCCCCGGAAAGCTTCCCATTCCCTAGGGCGCTGCACTGCGCACCCTCACCCCACCGGTGCACTGCGGGGCACCCCTCGCCACGCCGGAGCCCTGCCCGGTGCCCCTGCGACCTGCCGGCGCGCTGCCCTGCAACGTCGCGCCCTACCGGCGGCCTGCCCGATGCCCCTGCGCCGCGCCGGTGGCCCGCCTGGGGCCCCCGCGCCCCTCCAGTGCCTTCTCTGGTTCCCCTAAGACCTACTAGAAGCCTGCCCTTCTCCTACTGGTGGCCTGCCCGGTACCCCGACGCCCTTCCCGGCACCCCGACGCCCAGCCTGGTGCACCTACGGTCTGCCGGTGACCAACCGGCCGGCCCCCACCCCGCGCGACCTTCCTGTTGGCTTCTCGGCCACCGACCTCTCGAGCCGACCCGCAGAGTCCTCCGTGGTGACGCTGGCCAAAATGGCCTGGTCTCTCGGGCCGAGTTACTAAGTTGCCTACGTGGCGACTGTTAGGCTGAACCGCCCTCATGGTCTGCTGGCCCGGGCCGAGGGGACCGGGTCATAACAGAGTGGGATGACCTGTCCAATGGGTTGGGTCAGACCCATCAAGTCCAAATTGGTTGACCCAGACTGGGTCGCCCCAAACGGGGTTGGGCCGAGTCGGTCCGACCGGGTCGGACTAGACCCGATCCCATTACTGACCCATTACCTTCTTCTGCTATATCTTTGGCACCGGACGTACGTTTGAAAAACCATTAGATGCGCCAGTATTCGTGGAGTATAGTCGTCCCTTTGAGTATACCACACTGGAGTTTGGGGTATAGTCAAGTCATGGTCAGGTTGGTTCGTACACAAATCCAACCGGGCCCCCAGGACTAAAATGCTAATAACTCATAGACATGGCATCTGATTGACACGCAGTCTGCTGTGTTCAGACCCCTATGATGTGGCGGTCCACGACATAATTCTACGTGAGACTTCATGATACATAGACTACTGAACAGTAGCTCATGGATTGGATCCTTCCGTTGACGATCAGATAGAGAGCGTGACCTAATAGCTGTACACCTGATTACAGGTTGACTGATTCAACTTATAGAGAGTTGACTAGCCCGGTGGGGAGCGCCCGTTTTTTTTTGCGGTAGACCCATGGAGAATGGATTACATGTTAGTTGGCAGTAGATCTGCGGTACTCGACAGGAGGAGTACCTTTGTAGGCTATAGGGGGAGTGCCGTGTATTTGGCACCAGATCCATTGTGGACAGAGAGCCTGGTAGTTGGCAGCAGACCCGCGATACTCGATAAGAGGAGTACCTTAGCAGTCCAAGGTTAGTGAGAAGCGCTTCAGAGTCATGGTAGGCCCACTATACTCAACAGAGGATGAGTTCTCCAGCAGCCGTGGTTTCAATAATGAAAAATCCTGGTTTGATCTGAGTCAATGACCTTTGTGTTTTCGTCATGATTGAGATTGGTTACTTGATAACATAGGTATATATATCGCCATATACCTATGTAATGGTTATCCATTGAAATCATACTTTGTGGTTTATCCTTGTTTGATTTTGTGAGACCTTGAGGGTCTCAGGGTCCCTAATTAGTACCGATATACTCACCCCTACATAGGCGATGCCCGCAGCTCGTTGTGTTGGATGCAGATGACGAACAATGCTGACGGAGGCCGAGAGCGCCAGGACTGGATGATACCCGGAGGAGGACCTTACAACGTATCAGTACATGGTGGTGTCTGATGGATGTGGAGTGATGAGGAGACCATATGAACCTACCCTTTAGGTAGGAACCCCAGAGGATGATCAAGGAGCTTCTTTCACCTTTCAGCTGTTTTTCCCTTTTTCAGTTGTACTTGTTTTCAGTTGTATTTGTACTTTACAGTTGGGATTGTATTTTGGCCCCCCTTTACTTTATGTACTCCTGTTATACAAATTTTACATTGTGTTTTCTTCCACTTGTACTCTGGTTGGGTGTGTTTATGTTTTATAAAGGCAATTCCTTCTCAGTTTTTGAGATTTAAACCTTTGGTGCTAGTCGCCAACCCATGGCCTATGGAAGGTGAGGTTTGGGTAGTCAGTATATGGGCCCTGTGGGACGGGTCGTGGAAAATTGGTATTATAGGATGTAGGTTTGACTGCAGAACTTAGGAATCTGATATTTATTTTCTATGAAGCAATAATGTTAAGGGTACTAAGTGTGGTTTTCAGTTCAGGGAGTCCAGTGTTGGTGGAGGCAGCCGACATAAGCATACACATGGACCCTAACATTTGATTTCCGACTAAGTTCATGAAAAAACTGTATGCATGTGTGTTTTCAAAAGTTTTCTTTATGTCAGCTCAAACCATGTTAACTCTCTAGGTTTAGTCTTTTAGTTGTGTCGCATTTGTTCTTTCAGGATGCCTCCCCACAGATGTCCAGTTAGAGCCCCAAGAGTTGTATATACTGATATCCCTCTAAACGATGAAGCCTCAGCACAGGGACCTCTTCCAGTTGAGGCACCAGTGGAGGCACCAGCGTTACTACTCCTCATGGGGCCACAGATGCCACCAGCCCCAGCAAAAGAGATTGCATGCTGCTTGAGAACGCTTCATGAGTTTTAGGTCCAGAGGCAACCCAGGTTCAGGCGAGAGATGTACCCACGGACGGCTGAGGATTTCCTGGAGGCTGTGGTGAGAGTCTTCAGACTGGTAAGGACACCAGCCGACTTCATGGTGATTCTTGCAGCCAGCCTCCTTCTTGTAGAAACAGGAAGATGGTGGAGCCTAATGCTCCATATGCATGATTAGGTGTCACTTCTATGGGAAGACTTTGAGAGACTGTTCCGTGCGGAGTTTTTACCATCCACCCTTCGAGTGGTGTGGATACAGGAGAGACTTCATTTACAACAGGGTAGCATGACGGTGGCGCAGTACTCATCGAGGATCACTGACCTCTCGCGCTACTCCACTGATATTTTACAAGACCCATTCTTCAGGGCCCGGACCTTCGAGTAGGGACTCTGGCAAGAGATTAATGCTTCATTTATCTCCCACATCATCCTGACGAAGACGGTGGTGTGGGAGAGAGCCCTCCTGGTGGAGAGTTTTCATACTAAGCAGTCCCCATCAATGAGACCCACCACTATCTGACTGTTGGATCGAATAGTAGATATAAAAGTCTATTAGATGGAACAATACAAGAGGGGGGGTGAATTGTAGGTTTAAAAACTTTTGAGTTTTAGTAACAAAGAGATTAGTTTAAATGATCTTAAACTAATACAAATACAAACACCCACAATTGTATTGAATGTAAAAGGTATGATGTATTGTAATACTATTGTAAAGTAAAACAATTGTATTCAAGATGAACACAATAATCAGAGTAATACAGATATAAATGATTCTATCTTAAAGCGTATAGAACCAATCAATACAATATGTAATAGAATGATTGTAATTGAAACAATTACAATTGAATATGTAAAGAAGAAAGGAAACAATACAAAACCCTTTCTAATACAAGTAACAGCGGAAATGTAAAAGTAATACAATTCTTTTAACCCAAATAGAAGGGTTATCCTTTTACCTAGGATAAAAGGTCTGTCTCACCAACACCTTTGTGAGCCCTCGATACGATGATCGGCACGTCTGTCTGCCTATCCCCGGCAGCCCTCGATACGATGATCGGCACGTCTGTCTGCCTATCCCCGGCAGCCCTCGATTTTGCAGGTAATCGGCACCTCTGTCTTTCAATTACTTGAAAGCCCTCGATACGATGATCGGACGCACAAAGCTGATGAGAGAAGTCACAGTGTCTCTCTCTAGAATCTTCGTAGTTCACAGAGTCTCTTCATTTGTTCTCTTTGTTCATCGTTGTGTTCTCAGCTTCAATTGACCTCCTATTTATAGGCCTCGGGTTCCAACGGTCATATTGCCTCCAACGGTCATATTGAAACAGAAAGCACGAAATCGTTTTGATTAGTTTGTAACTAACTCAACGACATCGTTTTGTTAGGACAAGAGATATATAGAAATGTAAAACATGAGTACGATTCATATGCAGAGAGAGTTTTTGACAAAGTACCAAAACAAATAATGATCATCTGAATAGCAGAGTCAGTACGATAGGATTGACAGAGTCAGTACGATACGATTGACAGAGTCAATACGATACGATTCATAGAGTCAGTACGATACGTTTGACAGAGTCAGTACGATACGATTTGGTCGGTACGATCAACATCGTACGATACGATAAATATGATAAAAGACAATTGTAATTTACAAACATATGATAGAATACACTTGTGATTTCCAAAACATGATATAGAAGTCAAAAGAAGACTTTTGACTTAACAATCTCCCCCTTTTTGGAAAGCACAAACACACAAAGTAAATGAAACAAGAAATACTTATCTCCCCCTGAGTTTAAAAACTCTTCTGAATAAGAAAATCGAATACAACTAACTCCCCCTTAGGTATTGACTTTCCTAAGGATTGTATTCGTAGATTTTCCTTAAGAGCATTGTAATGCATTCTCCCCCTTTGTAAAACAATCTTTGCTTTGTAAATATTCTCCCCCTTTGTGATTTACAAAAAGAAAGGAGTAATCTCGAATTGTCTGAAAGAGTTAGTGAAGTAATACAAGACAATTGATAAAAGAGAAAGGATTATAAGAGTTATTACAAAACAAACAAGTTCCAAAAGAAACAAATACAACAATCATTTGTTTTCTCTTTCCTTATCTTTCTTTATAAGCTCATGAAGCACAGCTTTCATCTTCTTGATCTCCTTCTTGTCTTCAGAAATTGATTCACCCTGAGTTTTGAGAAGCTCTTGTTGATCCACAAAAATCTGATCTTGATTTCTGATGGTCTCCTCCTGAACTCTGATTACTTCTTCAAGGGTATCAATTCTGTTTTGCAGAGTCTTGTTATCCTTGGACAACACAGAATTTTGATTCTTCAGTAAATCCATTTCATCTTTGAAAGATGAAACTTTCGAGAATTCAGATTGGAAAACATTCATCCTATCTTGCAAGTCTTTTACTGAAGGAACATCGGCTCTTTGAGAAGATAAAAGGTTCAGCCTTTCAACCGTTTCTTTATCAAGCTTGTTGAAAGAAATTGCTAGCTCATTTGATAACCTCCTTATATCTTCAATAGCTATTTCATGATCATTGATTGAGCTCTCTGTTTTGTAGGACCACTTGGTCATCTTATTGCAAGCTTTCTTATGGGCAACCGAGCTTTTTGAAAGAACTTTCAAATCGGATTCTACAGACAAAACATTCTTCCTCAACTCTTTTACAGAGCCAAACTTTTTCCTTTGATTTTCTGTAATAAAATCAATCTTCCCTTCCAGCCTCGGAAAATAAGGAATTGTTTTCTCCACCCTTCTCAAAACATGAACAATGTAATCACTCTTCTTGAGAGAGATTGTATGCTCTGAATCGGTATCTTCATCGTACGATGCTAGTTCATACGATCTGCTTGAATCAACAACTGGTTGTTTCCCTTTTTCTTTTTCTTTCTGCTTTCTTTCTTCTTCTACTTTGTCACTAATGACAACAACTTTATCAGACTGAGAAGATTGAGCATCTTGCTTTTCTCGAGATGACAACCTGTCCGGAGATCTTTCCTGATCGACATGAGGAGTTTGTTGAACACCTTCGCTCAGCTTTTGAAGCGATTCCTCTCTACTTTTCTTTGAACTTTGAAGAAATTCTAAAAGAAAATCTCCTTCTTCTACTTCCACTTCTTCTATCACGTGTTTTCCTTTTTCTTTCTCAGGCAGACTCTGTACGATGGGCTCTTGGTGCACTTCCACAGTTAGTTGAGCACTAGCATCTTCAACTGCTTTCAAGACTTTAGAGATATCAAAGTCCTGAGCCTTTCTTTTCAAAAGAGTCTTCTTTTTCTTTTGAGCTTGAAGAGTTTCTTCTACCCTTATTCTTTCTGCAAAGGCCTCAGCAGGGTCAAGACCAAACTTTGGATCACCTTCCTTTCTCTGTTCCTTGTCCTTTCTCTATTTGGCTACAACTTACTTACTGTACCTCGGCTTCTTCTTTGGTTTTGAACTAGTTTGAGGATCAGACTTTCGAGTAACACCAGTGGATTGATTGTCCTTGGCTGGCATAGGTGCCGATTGATTTTGAGCCAATTCAGCTTCTACATCTCTGACAAAATGTTTTGAATTTGAATCAAAACAAACATTCAGCTTTTTCATCGTACTCTTATTAATCAAAGATGGCCTCAAATCCATAGGTTCTCCTTTCAAAGGAATGTTACAAAACTTCATACTCTCAAGAATGAATTTCGTAAGGATGGCTGGATACATTATTATCTGGGATTTAATCCCTCCTTTCTTGACATTCTTGATGGTTTCAAAAACATATCCCATGAGATTTACTTTCCTCATATTCACAAGATAGTCGAGCATAAATACATCGGAAACTTTAAGGGTTTCTCTATCCCCTTTCCTTGGGATAAGAAAACCTTGCATCCATAAAGTGACAAAACGATTGTCCGGTGAAAGATGAGAAACTTTCCTCTTTTCCTCATTAATAACAAACAAAGTTTTTTCAGCACTTTCTCTATTAAACGTACCAACTTCCTCTGGTAGTTTGTGAGATGGACAGAATGCATCGCCTTCTATAGAAACATTCAGAAAATGTGCCGCTTGTTTCACAGAAATAGATAATTTTCTATCGTACACAGCGAAGTTTATAGTCATACCTTTGTCGAAAGAAACGGTTTTGTAAAATTGACAAACTTCATCAAAAAGAACTGGATCTTGAATATCAGGCTTTTCCACACAGAGATGTTCCCATCCTTGAAACAAAATGATCCTCCTGATGGTAGAATCGTATGTATCGAAAAAGTCTCGGGATACTAACCTTTCTCTGTGAAAGTCTTTCTCTGTAAAAGTCTTTGAAGACATTTCGGCAGGAGTATTAGCAGAAGATTGAGACATAAAGGTTTTGCCGATGAGAAGATCGTACGATTGTTTATAGCTGGTGGAGCAGAGCTGCGCCTCAAATCCGGAAACTTCAATGTGGGTTTGGGGAGGGGAGGGGGGTTTTTATAGGCGATAAAGAGATGAACGTTGATATTCTACGGTCAAGATTAGATAATACCAGATCAATGGTTAGGATTAAAGCAAAAAAAAATTAAAAAAAATGAGAAGAGTGAAAAGAAACATGTCGGAGAACATAAGGTGATTGCTGGTTTTGGTATGAATCAAAAGTAAACACAATCGTAAGGAAAAAAAATCATGATGCCGATGGAAAACAAAGTCATTACTGTGATCGGACCGTTCGATAGAAAACAATCTTGTTATCATATACTGACAGTACGATGGAAAACAATCTCAATACTATCATCGGTCAACAAAAAAAATGAATGGTACGATGGAAAAGAATTTTAATACTATCATCGGTCGGGAAAAAAAAATTTGAACGATACGATGGAAAAGAATTTCAATACTATCATCGGTCGATACAAAAAATTTGAATGATACGATGGAAAAGAATTTCAATACTATCATCGGTCGATACAAAAAATTTGAATGATACGATGGAAAAGAATTTCAATACTATCATCGGTCGATACAAAAAATTTGAATGATACGATGGAACTGTCAAAATAATAAACAGAAAACTAAAAAAAAATGTCAATATTATAAACAGAAAACCAAAATTTTCAATACGATAAACAGAAAACTAAAATTGTCAATACGATAACCAGAAAACTAAAACAATCCAAAGAGTAAATAGTTAAAGAAAATAAGATAAAATAAACATAAAGTCAGAAAGAAATGTCCTCCCCCTTTCTACGAGGAGTTTCTTACTATTAGGAGAGATGTAAAATAGGAAGTAGATATGAATGATTATTTTAATGTAATCATTCCTAGTTTCTGTTTTATAAATTCAAATTTATCGGAAGGTAAAGGTTTTGTAAAAATGTCAGCAAGTTGTTCTTGCGTTCCGATGAATTGTAAAACAATATCTCCTTTTTGTGTGTGATCCTTAAGAAAGTGATGCCTAACATCTATGTGTTTTGCACGAGAGTGATGTGCTGGGTTTTTACTAAGAGCTATGGCACTTGTATTATCACACAGAATTTGAGTTTTGGAGAAACTCAAACCATAGTCAGTGAGTGTGTGCTGCATCCACAATACTTGAGCACAGCAACTTCCAGCTGCTACATATTCAGCTTCAGCAGTGGAGAGTGCTACTGAGTGTTGTTTCTTGCAGGACCAAGAAACCAAAGAGTCTCCTAAGAAATGACATGTTCCAGATGTACTTTTTCTATCCATTCTACAACCACCAAAGTCAGCATCTGAAAAACTTTTTAAAACAAAATCATTTCCAGAAGAGTAGAAAAGTCCTAAATCCATAGTGTCTTTTAAATACCGAAAGATTCTCTTTACGGATTTTAAGTGAGACTCTTTTGGATTAGATTGATATCTTGCACATAAGCATACAGAAAACATCAAGTCGGGTCGAATAGCTGTGAAGTATAGCAAACTCCCTATCATACCTCTAAAAATTGTTTGATCTACTGGTTTCCCAGTTTCATCAAGATCAACAGTATTTGAGGTACCAATTGGGGTGCTAATACTTTTAGTTTTGTCAAATCCATACTTTTTGAGTAAGTCTTTAATATACTTATGTTGAGATATATAAGTTCCTTCTGGTTTTTGAGATATTTGAAAACCTAGAAAGAATGTTAACTCACCCATCATACTCATTTCAAACTCAGATTTCATTAAATTTGCAAAAGAATCGGTTAAAGATTTCTGAGTTGATCCAAATATGATGTCATCAACATAGATTTGGACAACCAAAACATTTTTGTTTTCCATTTTGATAAAAAGAGTTGGATCAGCTGTACCTTTTCTATAATTGTTTTGTAAAAGAAATCCTGTAAGTCTATCATACCATGCTCTAGGAGCTTGTTTAAGACCATATAGAGCCTTGGTAAGTTTAAAGACATGATCAGGATGTTTTGGGTCTTGAAAACCAGGAGGCTGTTCGACAAAAACTTCTTCTTGAACAAAACCATTTAAAAAAGCACATTTGACATCCATTTGAAATAGTTTGAAATTGAAATATGCTGCGAAGGCTAATAGAATACGAATAGATTCTAGTCTAGCTACAGGGGCATGTGTTTCTTCATAGTCTATTCCCTCTTGTTGATTATAGCCTTTAGCAACAAGTCTTGCTTTATTTCTTACAATGATTCCATTTTCATCACACTTGTTTCTGAAAACCCATTTTACACAAATTACAGTTGTTTCTTTAGGTCTTTCAACTAAAGTCCAGACTTGATTCCTTTCAAAATCATTTAGTTCATCCTGCATTGCTTTGATCCAATCATCATCACCTAAGGCCTCACTTGGACTTTTAGGTTCAAATTGGGAATGAAAAGCAAGATGTTCTATTTCATTTCTTAAGGAATTTCTGGTCCTTACAGGTTGATTTATATCACCAATGATGTTATCACTGGGATGATTCCTAAGAAACAATTGATTTGGGTTTTGTAAAACCTGTTCATCAACATATGGTAGAAAATCTTCTGTGGTAAATGTTTCAGGATTACTTTCTTGAACATTTTACTTATCAGAATGTTCTTCTAATAAAGGTTGATAAACATTTTTGGAAAACACATCCGAGGATGTAGGATTGGGTTGGTTGAAAACAAAAGGGTTAGTTTCATCAAATTTTACATGTACTGTTTCTTCAACAGTACAAGTGTTTTTATTGAAAACTCTATAAGCCTTAGAGGTTGTAGAATAGCCTAGAAATATTCCTTCATCAGATTTGGGTGCAAATTTGTGTAAATTATCTTTTGTATTCAGAATGAATACTTTGCATCCAAAAACTATGAAGTAAGAAACTTTAGGTTTTCGGCCAGTCCATAACTCGTAAGGAGTTTTATTAAGAAATGGTCTAGTTAAAACACGATTTATAGTATAACAGGCAGTACTTACAGCTTCAGCCCAAAAGTGCTTAGCAATTGAGTATTCACTCAACATGGTTCGAGTCATTTCCTGAAGAATACGATTTCTTATTTCAACAACCCCATTTTGCTGAGGAGTTCTTGAAGCTGAGAAATTGTGAGTAATACCTTTCTTACTACAAAAAGTTTCAAAATCTGAATTTTGGAATTCACCACCATGATCACTATGAATAGTTATCAATGGTAGGTTTTTCTCATTTTTAACTTGGGCTCTAAAAGTTTTGAAATAGTAAAAGGCTTCAGATTTCTTTGTGAGAAAGTAGACCCATGTAAATCTAGTAAAGTCATCAACTAAAACAAATACATAGTATTTGCCTCCAATGCTTCCAGATTGTGAAGGACCAAACAGATCCATATGCACAAGCTGTAATGCATTAGAATTTGAAACATCATTAATTGGTTTAAAGCTAGTTTTATGTTGCTTGCCAAATTGACAAGGATCACAGACTTTTGAAGAATCATATCTAAGATCCGGTAGCCCTTTTACAAGTCCTTTCTTTGAGAGTTTTCTTAGGTTTCTCAAATTACAGTGTCCTAGTCTCCTATGCCATAGCCACGATTGGTCTTCTATTACACTTAAACAAGGTAAGTTTTGGTTCCTAAGGTCTTCTAAGTTAATAGTGTAAACATTCTCTTGCCTATGGGCAGATAGAATGAATTCATCCTTGGAATTGTGAACTAGACACTTATCATTTCTAAAATTCACAAGGTAACCTTCATCACATAATTGACTTATGATGATGAGATTGTGCCTAAGACCTTTTACAAATAAAACATTTGAAATAAGAACTTTTCCAAGAAAAACGATATTACCTATACCAACAATCTTTCCTTGAGCATTATCTCCGAAGGTAACTTTTCCACCTTTTGTTTTGATAACCTTTTCAAAGAAATCCTTGTTTCCATTCATATGTCGAGAAGAACCATTATCCATGTACCAAATGTTCTTATTGATACACTTCTCGTTTCCCTGAAAAAGAAACAATTAGATTTTTGGAATCCAAACTTGTTTGGATCCAGAAGGGTTAGATAAAAGAATTTTAGGAATCCACATTTGTTTAGAAAAATGAGCTTTATGAAATCCTAAGTATTGAGTTTTGTTTAGAGAACAATCTCTTCTCCAATGTCCACCACATTGACACTTGGAACAGAAAATGGTTTTTTGAGGAACAAAATAGTTATTACTAAAAACAGGTTTGGAATAAGTATAACCAAGACCAGAACGATTTCTCAACGGTCTAATTTGCGAATACATCCTATCAAAGTTTTCTTTTCCATGAGTAAAGTTTGAAAAACACTTTTTCAAGGATAAAATCTATGACTTTAGTTTTAAAACCAAATTCTTGTTTTCTAAAACATTTGAATTTGAACTAGAGTTAGACTCTAAAATATTTTTCTTTGAAATAGCAGTTTCAAGATCCTTAGAAAGTTTATCCTTTTCAGATTTGACTTTCTCAAGGGTTTTCAAAATGCTTTCAAAATCAGAAGTTTTCCCATCAAGATCTTTAGAAAGATCTGATACTTCTTTAGTCAAAATAGAAATTCTAGAATTTGCTTTTTCAAATTCTTTTTGAGTTTAGAATTTTCATTTTCAAGTAACTTAGCAAATCTAGAAACTTCTTCAAAAGAAGGTAATGTATCATCTTCTGATGATGAGGGTTCATCATTTGAAGATTCATAATATCTATTATCAATATAATTTGCATTTAAAGAGACATTTGTAACATCTTCAGCATTATGTACCTTAGCCATGAGACAATGATCTTCAATTGGTAGTCTGGCTAGAAGTCCAATATTCCTTTGTCCTGACGTCTCATATTCTGAAGAATCATCTGAGGAATCACTACCACCTGCACTCCATGTATCATTTGCTTTCAAGACTTTCTTTGTCTTATAAAACCTTTTCTTGTTTCTTTCAGAGTGTTTCTCTTTTCTATCTTTCCTCTTCAGTAAAGGACAATCAGGACTTATATGTCCTGCTTTCTTGCATTCATAACAAGTTACCTCTGAATCTTTCCTATCTTTCCTGTCTTTCTTTTTGAATCTATATTGAAAATCTTTCTTTCCTACAATCTTGTTCATCCTTCGAGCAAGATTAGCTAACTCATTATCTGAAAGATTACAATCACTTGAATCAGATATAGCAACTTTCTTGGATTTAGAACTTGTAACCCTTTCAGGTGTTTTAGCTTTAGATGCAAAAGCTACACTTCCATTCCCATTCTTCTTCTTATTGAAATCAGCATCTCTCCTCATTCTTGTCTCGTGCTGTAGAAGAGTTCCAAAGAGTTCATCAAGAGTAATCTGGGAAACTTTTCTATTTTCATCAATAGCTGTTCTTTTTGACTCCCATTCATTTGGAATAATATCTATAATCTTGTCAACAAGAGCTTCATCATCAAGACCTTTTTCTCCCATAGATTGTAAGCTGTTGACAATTGTCATAAACCTTTGTTGCACTTTACATACTGGCTCTCCATAAGGAAAAACAAATCCATGATACTCTGCTCGAAGCATTGCTCTCCTTGTTTCTATAACCTTGGATGTACCAAAATGAGTGACTTCTAATTTCTTCCAAATACAGTTGGCTGCTTCACAAGAAGATATCTAACTATATATATTCCTGGTCATAGAACATAATAAAGTATTGCGTACCTTGTAATTCAGTTGATATTCTTGCTTCTCTTGGTTGGTAAAAGTGCTAACTTCTTTGTCAGGAATTTTGTAACCCCCAGTAAGCATAATAAAATTGTCTACACCAGTATTGATGACGAAAGTCTTCATACGATCTCTCCAATACTCATAATCATTCCCATCGAAAATTGGTGGTCTAGAAGGATTCAAATTATCTATTGATCCGATATTCATTCCTGCCATCTAATATAACAAAAACAACATTTCCACTCCACACGTTAGTGTAGTAAGTATTCAAGATAGTAATAAGAAGTAAAGCTAGTAATACAAGTCAGTGGAAAACCGCCTCTGATACCAATTGTTGGATCGAATAGTAGATATAAAAGTCTATTAGATGGAACAATACAAGAGGGGGGGTGAATTGTAGGTTTAAAAACTTTTGAGTTTTAGTAACAAAGAGATTAGTTTAAATGATCTTAAACTAATACAAATACAAACACCCACAATTTTATTGAATGTAAAAGGTATGATGTATTGTAATACTATTGTAAAGTAAAACAATTGTATTCAAGATGAACACAATAATCAGAGTAATACAGATATAAATGATTCTACCATAAAGCGTATATAACCAATCAATACAATATGTAATAGAATGATTGTAATTGAAACAATTACAATTGAATATGTAAAGAAGAAAGGAAACAATACAAATCCCTTTCTAATACAAGTAACAGCGGAAATGTAAAAGTAATACAATTCTTTTAACCCAAAGAGAAGGGTTATCCTTTTACCTAGGATAAAAGGTCTGTCTCACCAACACCTTGGTGAGCCCTCGATACGATGATCGGCACGTCTGTCTGCCTATCCCCGACAGCCCTCGATACGATGATCGGCACGTCTGTCTGCCTATCCCCGGCAGCCCTCGATACGATGATCGGCACGTCTGTCTGCCTATCCCCGGCAGCCCTCGATTTTGCAGGTAATCGGCACCTCTGTCTTTCAATTACTTGAAAGCCCTCGATACGATGATCGGACGCACAAAGCTGATGAGAGAAGTCACAGTTTCTCTCTCTAGAATCTTCGTAGTTCACAGAGTCTCTTCATTTGTTCTCTTTGTTCATCGTTGTGTTCTCAGCTTCAAATGACCTCCTATTTATAGGCCTCGGGTTCCAACGGTCATATTGCCTCCAACGGTCATATTGAAACAGAAAGCACGACATCATTTTGATTAGTTTGTAACTAACTCAACGACATCGTTTTGTTAGGACAAGAGATATATAGAAATGTAAAACATGAGTACGATTCATATGCAGAGAGAGTTTTTGACAAAGTACCAAAACAAATAATGATCATCTGAATAGCAGAGTCATTACGATACGATTGACAGAGTCAGTACGATACGATTGACAGAGTCAATACAATACGATTGACAGAGTCAGTACGATACGTTTGACAGAGTCAGTACGATACGATTTGGTCGGTACGATCAACATCGTATGATACGATAAATATGATAAAAGACAATTGTAATTTACAAACATATGATAGAATACATTTGTGATTTCCAAAACATGATATAGAAGTCAAAAGAAGACTTTTGACTTAACACTGACTTGCAGCGAAGTCCCCTGCAGCTGGTAGTACACATATGACGTAGATTTCCAAGAGGACCAAACCCACAGGTGGTCGACTGCATGACTCAGGAATGGTTGTGTGGGGCACCCAGAGTGGAGACAGAGCCAGTGATGCTAGGGGCGGACGGTGTTACTCCTTCGAAGGGCTTGGTCACATGGATCGTGTTTGTCCGACCTGCCGTTATGACGATCAGAAGTCAGTTGAGGGACCTCCCAAGCTGAGGCAGAGGTTCGATCGTGGCGGTCCGCAGGGTGCATGCGGACGTGGCAGAGGAGCTGTTCATGCAGCTGGCGGTGGATAACGATACGAGGTGTTACCGCCACAACCACCTGGAGGTCCACCACGACCGTAGCGAGTGGGTGGATAAGAGAGAGCTCAACATCATGAAGCTGAAGCCAATGACCATGGCACTCCGGAGATGATTTGAGATATGATATGTTTCTACTCCACCTGATCTACATTTCTTAAAGACACATGTTCCAGTCAATCATTCAATGCCACTGCCCTTGTTTAGAGCTCAGAGATTCTGACGGAGCCATTGTCTCAATCAATACGGCTAGAGACTCCAATGAGAGCAGATTCAATGATTACACACTGATGTAAGTAATGTGAGCTTAGTCTAGGAGGCGAGAGCTTCAGCTGAGATCTCCTTGAAGTGGCGTGGAGTCCTTACGATGTCATCTTGGGTATGGACTGGTTATCTATAGTCTATGCTCAAATCGACTGTATTAGGGAAAAAGTGTGGTGTGTCCACATGGATGGGACCAGTTTCACCTTCACCATCATGAAGGGAACCTTTTAAGAGAAGGATGGACTTACTCAGAGGAGTGTGCAACAAATCACTCACCTGTTGACTTGCCTTACCATCAGAGTAGTTAATGTGGAGAGTCCGACATATCCTATAGTGGTGGACCAGTACTCAGATGTTTTCCCTGCTGATGTTCCAAGAATACCTCCTCACAGAGAGGTGGACTTCAATGTTGACTTTTACCCTGGGAGGACACCGATATATACTCCATCATATCGTATGGCTCCCGCTATGCATCGCGGGATGCGGGTACAGCTAGAGGAATTGCAGCGAAAGGGATTCATTCGGCCCAGTGTTTCTCCCTATGTAGACCTGATTCTGTTCACCAAGAAGGAGGACAAGAGCTTGAGGCTCTGTGTCAACTACCGTCACCTGAACCAGGTGACCGTAAAGAATAAGTATCCACTCTTGAGGATTGAAAAACTCTTCGACCAGCTCAAATGAGCATGGTGGTTCTCGAAGATAGACCTCAGATCAGGCTATCAGCAGCTCACAGTTCGAGAAGAGGACGTGTATTAGATGTCATTCAGGTGTCGTTATGGCCACTATGAGTTCTTGGTTATGCCCTTTTTCATAACCAACCCTCCATCATTGTTCATGAGTCTCATGAATAGGATCCTCTAGCCTTACCTTGATCACTTTGTCATAGTTTTCATCGATGACATACTGATCTACTCGACTACTGAGGAGGAGCATGCCTACCATTTGCAGGTAGTACTGGACACACTCCGAGAGCACCAGGACATCTGAAATGCTTCTTGGATCAGGACATGTGATGAATCTAGAATATACTTCATGAACATCGAAACACTGAAAAAATTGTGTATATGAGAAAAAATCAGAGGCCACGTTACTCAGTATGAAACTGGTCAAATTTTATATAGTATTTTAAAATGACCGATGAACCACAGACATTGATTTCCTTTCATACCAAAATGGATCAAACATTTCTAGAGAGATATTTTATAGAACACATGGTCACCTACCTTGAAAGATATGTCTTTCTTATTGTTGTCTGTATAAATTTTCTGCTTGCTCTGAGCAGTCCTCATGTGCTAATAGATCATCTTTACTTTCTCATACACTTCCTCTACTAATTCTAGCCCCATTAACATTCTTTCACTAACTTCATCCCAAAATGCTGCAGTTGGACAACCCTTTTCATACAATTCTTCAAGAGTTTTTATCTGAATAAAAAAATGGAAAATATTATTATATGAAAGTTAACTACTGAAATGTGTTGATCCCAACATCCCTGGTAGTTCATCGAACAAACTCGAATAATACCCTCCAATTTCTGAATTGTTCGCTCCGACTTCCCATCTGTTTGAGGGTGAAAAGATGTACTAAAATTTAATTGTGTTCCCAAGGACATCAGATGTCCACTACAAAAGTTAAAAGTGAACCTGGAATCCCTATTAGATACAATGGAAAGTGTAAATCTAGGTAACCTGACAATATCCTTGAGGTATAGTCGAGAACAATGATCCAATGAAATTTTATCTCGAATAGAAAGAAAATATGCATGTTTTTTTAGCCGATCAACAATTATCAAAATTTCATTTTTTACATCAGGATTTCGTTGGTTGTCTCACCAAAATGTCTATGGATACATTCTCGCCCATCGATTCTTACACCAGAATAGGCTAAAGTATCCCTTTCAGTAATTACTTCTCTGCTTTAACCAGTTGACATGTCAAACATTTCTAAGTAAAATCAATAATATCTCTTTTCATTCCATCCCAAAAATAATACACCTAAAGGTATCTATACATATTAGTACTTCTAGAATGAAATGAAATAAGAGAACAATTAGCATCATATAATAATTATTTCTTCAACTGTGAATCCCAAGGAACACACAACCTTTTAAGAAATAGTAAAAAACAACATTTATCAAGGATAGATTTTGGAAACTTACCCTTTTATCCATTTCTACCTTTTTTGTACATCATGGTCTTCCTTTTCCTCTTTCTTAATTCTATCTAATAAAAACGAATTCACTGAAACATGAGAAAAATAGAGGTATTTCTTGCACCAATGAAATATAATCCAAAATTAATCAAATAATTAATCAAGGAATAATGTTCCAAATGTAACATGGTTAATGATGCATTATGTATTCGACTCAATGCATCTGCCACTTTGTTTTCTTTTCTGAGATGGAAATTAATCGTGAAATAATAATCCTTTTTGAGTTCAAGCCTTCTTCTTTGACTCATGTTTAATCCCACAGAGGGAATATATTCTTCAGACATTTATAGTCTGTATATATTTGACATTTGGCTCCCTATAAATGATTTCTCAAAATTTTCAAATGAAAAACCACAACTTCCAATTCCAAATCTTGTATGGGATAATTTAACTGATGATGTTTCAGTTTTCTTGAAGCCTATGAAATTTCCTAATCACTCTGCATGAATACAAAACCAAGCCCCTTTAAATAATCATCACTTAGATTACAAACTCACAATTTTGGGATGGCATGGACAAAACTGGAGCAATAACCAATCTCTTCTTTAGTTCTTATAAATAAACATCACATTATTCTGTCCAAACAAATTTAACCCCTTTTTGTGTAAACTTATTTATCGGGATAGATAACTATGCAATGTTCTTAACAAACTGTTGGTAGTAACCTCTAACCCAAAAAAACTATGAATCTCTATAACATATGTACTTCTTGGACATTCATCAACCACTTTTGTTTTCATAGGATGAATTTTTATTCCATCCTTATTTACAATGTTCCCAAGAAATGATATCTATTGTAACCAAAAATCACACTTGCTGAACTTTCCATATAGTTTCTTTACCTTCAAGGATTGTAAAACAACCCTTAGATTTTTTTCCTGATCCTATTTATTTTAAAAAAAACCAGAATATCATCAATATGGATAACCAAAATCTTATCCAAGAATCCATGAAATATTCTATTCAAATTATTTATGAATACATCAGGTATATTAGTTAATCCAAAAGTTATAACTACAAAATCATGGTGCCCATATCAAGTACGAAAGGTTTTTTTCCGGATCTCATCGACTTTCACCATCAGTTAATGTGACCCAAATCTGAATTCAATCATGGAGATTACTGAGCTCCATAGAGATGATCAAACAATAAATCGATCTGAGGAAATTGATACATGTTTTTTATAGTGATGTTATTCATACCTCTATAAGCAATGTAAAGACTCCTGGAACTATCATTATTTTTCATGAATAAAACATGATCTCCCCATGGTAAAGTGCTTGTATAAATAAATTCTTTATCAGTAAAATCCCTACAACTGATTTTCAATTCATGAAGTTCTATTTGAGCTATACGATATGGAGGTTTTGAAATTGGATTAGCATCAAGAACTATGTCAATTATGAATTCAAATTCTCGATCAGGTATGACACTAGGAAACTCATAAAAAAACATCAAGGTGTTCATTTACGACAGGAACATCATCAATCTGAACAGTTCCATTTTTATCAACAATATGAGTAAGATAACTTTTATTTCCACCTTTCAATAGTGTATCAGCTTCTTGATATGTTATCAATTGTATTGGTTTTTTCTTATTTACAAACTGAAACTCTTTCAAAAAAAACTACTTTAAGTCTACAGTCAATCTTAACATGATAAACAAAAAGCTAATTCATTCCCTGAATGACATCAAACTCAACGAAGGGTAAAACAACAGGGTTTTTAGGTAATGTATATCCACATACCACAGTATAAATATTCTTATAATTCCTCTTGGATATAATATTTCATTTGGTGTATTAACTACAAATTCATATGTCATTTGTTGAGTTCATATTTCCAATTTATAAAATATTTGTCATAGATGAAGGTATTTTTCGACCTCATATCAATCAAAACATTAAAAAAATATGAGTAAACAAAAAAAGTACATAATACAACTTCATTAGATGGCTCGACATCTGCTGAAGTAGTCAAAAAAGATCTCACTATAGCTTTCTTCTTATAGTCTGGCTTCTATGAAGCATTTGGATTTCTCTTTCGTAAGGTATTTTCATTGTGACCCATCTCACCACATTTAATACACATTATATTTTGGCTATCATGATTATTGTAGGATCATTTTCATTACAATCTCGGGCCATATGTACAAAAATATAACCCATAAAACAGTTTTCCATCGTGTTTCTTGCCACAATATTCACAAATTGGAAACCTGATTTTTTTACCATCACATTTATTTTTTTGATTCTTACCCATTTCTTTCAACATGGGCCTCTTCCTCTCTTTATTTCAAAAATTCACATTATCATCAGCATACTCCATCTCCACCCACTCATCACATCAGACAAGTTTTCTATAAATTTTGAATTTATGGGAGGCCAATTCCCTTCGATGCCTTGGGTTTAGTCCTAAAAAAAGCGGTTGATTTTGATTTCAACATCTACAATAAGATCTGGATCATACCTCTAGTATAGTGACGATCACTTCATAAACACCCACTAAATCTTTCTCATTCTATTTCAATTCAAGGAATTGATTCTCCATTCATGTCACACCACCTTAGGAAAATATTTTTCAAGGAAAATACTATTAAATTCAACCCATTATATGGCATCAAAATCCTTTATATCCTTGATATAACCTACCATTGACCACTACTAATTAGCTTCACCTTCAAAACAATAAATTCCAAGACTTACCTTTTGATTGTCTGAACAACCCATAATATCGAATATCATTTCAAGGGACATAATCCATCATTCAGCCGCTACTAGATCAGAAGATCTATTGAAAGAAAGAGGGTGTTGTCTCATAAAATGTTTCACTATTTTCATGATTAGTTATTGTAACTCTAGTAATTCTCTTCCATGGATTCCACCACCATTTATTTCTTGTGTTAGATAATCCATTACTCTCACAAACTACTAGGTTCCTATCCCTAACATTCCAGGGTGTAGATTCAGAAGGATTTCATTCTTTTGGTGACTCTCCTCTACAGCATCACTATTTATTCGGCAGAAAACCATTCTGAACAAACATATCTTATTCAAATAAAAATGGAAATGTTTAAATACTATATAATATCAAATTGACCCTAGAGTAAACTAATATTTATTTTAATATATTAACTTCATCCTACACCTATAGTTATCTAAAAAATCCTCTGATACAAATGATTATGACACCACCTTATTACATTACATAATCATGAATTCAATAAATAATTAACATCCTTCAACATTGAAGATCTTTTCTTGTTTAGAGATCTAGATAATTATGAAATAATACATTCATAAAATTACACATTATTGTAGAGTGGATACCATAAAAATAATAATTTTTTATTTCAAAATATAAAACTTATCACATAAAACATGATTTATTTGAATGATCATAAAATATTTAACTTGCCTTCCTTATTTATATTACAAATACTTATAACCATTGAAAATTATTTTAAAACATGGGATGAGCACAAAATCTCAGTAAGGGATATAAAAATAAGGAAAGAAAACATTATTCCCAGTACACTTGTAACGTAAGAAATTATTTTCAAAAGACATACTTGTCATCCACATATATATTTACTTTGAGAAACATGAGGTTTAAAAATGATCAATAAAAAAAAGAACATAAATAGAATCATAAAGGTGTCTTGGGGAATTACATACATAATATGGTATACCTCATGGCTACGTTATAATTTTTAACTCTCATAACTACCTTAAAATTTGTGTAACCATCGATGTTACATGTGTAGTAACCACACGACCGGCCTCCAACATACAATTCCCAATGCATTGGAGGGAAATAAATGTCACACCCTTAACCAAAATAAATTTCCATGATCCTAAACATAATCATACAACATTAATATTATCATAAAAACATTTTTTTTAAGTATATAAAATGTAATTTTAAAAGAATATTTTAAAAGAAAAGACCCTTTTAAATATCATATAATTCATGCGAGACTTAATAGAGTTGATGGAATATGTATATACTCTATAAATAAACTTTATTCAACAAAATATACTAATAATTCATCACATAAAAAATTTGAAAACCACATAAATATTGAAGTATTTGGTCCACCCAAAGAATATAAATTGGGTTTAAAATCCCCTTACTTTGTGGAAGTTATAATTCCAACTCATTTAAACCTCATTTATAATGGTTAATATAGTGTTATTAAAATCATACAGAAACATATCCTTCTTTATAATAACTTATATGTCACATACATTGAATATTTTAAATGTATTTTTATTTTATGCTCCATTAACAATTTGTTTTGTGGGTTTCCAAAGGTTTTAAGTAGAATAGGTGAGTTTTTAGGAATTTGGAAGAACTGTGAGTCCAATTCCATATTTAAAAATAATTTTTGTTTCTTTTATAAAATTGTTATTTTTTAATAGTTTTCACTCATTCTAACTACAAAATGTCATGCCCTGATATATTGTAACACCTAATACTTTTATAAGAAATATTTTGTGTTTATTTTATATAAATCATAAAAGGAATATTTCACTACACAAAACACTAGCTTGGCTCTCTTTACACGCAATCGCGACCTTCTTTGATAGCTTGTGTCGTATGCAATACCGAGTTTCACAAAACAACGATATGCTAATAAAATATTATTAAAACAAGCCGTTATGAATATTAATAACCACCTTTTGAAATTTTGTAAATTTTATTTTTCAAAATTGACTTCATTTTTGGATTCGGAATATCAAAATTAGCCTAGGGTGAAATTTTGGTATTTTTATGGAAACTTTCAATTTTTGATGATTAGTGAAAACACTGGGTTGTTATTTAAAAAACGACTTTTTATTTAAGTAATTATTTATTTTAGGTCAAAATTGATATATAATACCTATATAAGTTCAATTTAATTCTTTGGAGTAATTTTATAATAATTTTAGATATATAAAAATTTTATTGAACTTTTCACCGTCTTTTATCCACCACCTAGGAGAATTTGAAAATTTACATAAAACATAATTTTACCACTTCGGTGAGTGGAATTTCAAAAAACTGTGAGACACGGTTGATGTCAGTAAGTGAAATTTGGTTCAATGAGATGAAAATAATTTTTCATGAATAGTAACTTTTTACTTTTATTTACCACGATTAAAAGTAAATACAGTAATTAAGGGTAAAAATAATATTATTATTACCCTAACACATGTCATAAGTCTATTGGATAAGTGTAATTCGACCAAAAAAACCTTAGGAATATCATATGACCATTTAGGTCCACTTGGATTAGATTAGGACATTTATTGTTAATTTATTTAAAGAAGGGTTAAAATAGTTAAAATCAAAGTTTAATAAGTAAATAATATTAATATATGGTTATACATACGATAAATTTTAATATAAATATTAATTAGAAAGATAAAACGATTTCCTACATAATGATATTTTATTTTTAATTTTTAGACATTAAATAATTTAATTTATTTATGACACAAACATTATGAAGTAATTATCTTATTAATGAAATATTGACATATTTGATGTTATAAATACCCAAATATATGTAATTTGAGACTTTTTATAAATTACACTAATTTTATAGGTTAATATTAAATTTTATTAATGATTAAATTAACTTTTTTCGAATTAATCATTCTGTTATGATTTTCACAAATATCAATTACTAAATAGTGTGAAAATTGACATAAAATAGTATTGAAAACAAATATTATATTATTAATTGTTAGTTTATTCCTAAATAACTAATGTTCGGAAAAATGACTTATTTAAGTTTATATATAATAATAATAAACAACTTGGGGTTCGTTTGGCTTGGTATAGTATGTTTATTATCGTTATAGTGTAAGAACACAAAAAGACACAGTAAAAGGAAAATTATTTAACATAAAGTTAAATCTAAATGATAAGGTCAAAATAGAAACCTAAACTTGTCTAAATTCTATTTTATGAGAGTATTTAGACCCATATATACCTCATCTTAGAAATAAATCAATTTGGAGCTATTTAATACCGAATATGACTTTATAATAAAATAATATTTTTAGTTTTTCCAAAGGTTCCCCTCTCCTCCCTTATAAAAGGCCACCTCCTCCATCTCTTCCTCACACCACATTGAGCCTTCAAGATAGTACAACCCCTGCCAAATTCTCTTCTCCACTTCCCTAGAAACATCCTAGAGGTTCTGGTCTTCTTCAAAGACCAATTTTAGTGCCCTAAAAGGAGGTCTCAAAGAGGCACTTCAAAAAAGAGGTAATGTCCGTTACCGATTCATTCAAATTTATTTCTTCTTCCACTTCTTCTTATTTAGTTTTTTAAATAAGAATTAATAACATCAGTATCACTAATATACTGATATTTTATTATAATTATGAAACATCCCTATTTCACCATCTATCCATCCTACGAAAAACGAAATCACCGCGCATGCGTACGTACGGAATACCGTCTCCACGCCGTGGTGTAATCTATTTTCCACCACCACCTTACTTGGATGGGTATAATGGTGTAAATAATGAATATATATGATTATTTTAAAGTTATATTGATTCTTAAATAGTATACATACAATCTAATACAATTCCACGATCATGGGAACGATATCATCCCTCGTGCGTACGTACGGAATACCGTCTCCACAATGTGATGCGACTCGTTCTACATGATTTTCATTGCATAATGATTACATAAATGAATTGAGTGAATAAATATGATATATATTACACTAATACCATTCTGGAAATTATGTATCTATAACCTAAAAAGAATAATAAGAATTTATTCGACAAAACACGCATAAGAACAAAATGTAATAAACACCCGAATAACATGTAGCAGTGAAATATTACTAATAATAAGCTAAGAATATGACCATATATGATATCTTAACAATGAGTATGATTCTGGAATAAGTAAATGACATTATTTTAATCATTATACAGGAGGTTCGGACACTTACGAAGCAAATCGGACCTAAGGTAAAGGAAATATCACAATCTCATTTTTATCCGAGATTGTTTATACTTTGGAATTTACCGGGGTGTATTTTATCATCCAAATCCATGTTTCCTCAATATTTAATATTATTTCCATCCGCATAAAATTTTTTAAATCCAATTTTTACCCTTCGATGAGTTTTTAGTAAAATATATGAAAGGAATCTTTTATCGTTTTTCGGACGAGGTACTTTTTGACTTTTCCGACAAAAGTACGAGAAGAATGTTTTTCTTAACTTATACAGCATGAATGGAATTTTAAAACATTACTTCCAAGAAGCTTCCTTTACATGTTTTGATGTTTATTTTTAATCAAATTCTTTTAGTTTAGAATTGTATGACACGTTAAGAAAGGAAAAGTGTTTTTGAAGTAGAAAGGATATTTTCCTCAAAAATGGAGTTCAAGTGTATTATCAAAATTATTTTCCATCTAAGATAATAAAGGGTTCTGTTTCTATCGCTATTATTACATTGAATTGATTATGTTTATATGGAATTATTTTTATGAATTCCTTTATCTTATATGAATTTTTTTATGATGTCCCGATGTTTAAGAATCCCATTTTTATTACATAGGTTATGCTATGATGTATGGTTTATGATTTTGTCGAACACATAAGAATGGTATCATTATGAGATGGGTGGGACCTATATCTCCCTCCAATTCATTGGGTAAGGATTTTATATCTCATGAGATAGAAATGGCTGGAACGGCATGTTAAACCGGTTTAGTGAAACAGGACTGAAACAAGGAATGAACTTGGTTCAGAAATAGACGTTGTCTACTAAGATAGTCTTGGCAATGAGTCTTGAATAATAATAAATGATTCTCTATGATTATGTGTGTATACCACAAAGCATCATGCTTTATGTCTTGATTATTGTGATTACATTTCACTGCCATGATTTATCTGCTGTTATGAAATTATGATCTCTTTTGTAGGGTATGATTTCCAAAATTTTATGTTCTTATGAATATGATGTGATTGATATTTCTTTTGTTTACACTTACTGAGCATTTGAGCTCACCCTTTTGTATGTTTTCTTTATCCAGGTCAGGATGAAGGGTATTAAGTAAGATATGCCCAAAAGGGACTATAGATATGATGAAATAAATGGGAGATAGTGTAGATGCTTTATGAACCAGTTGTTTATGTTTCTTAGTTTCTAAAGACACTATACCTATATGGTCATTTCCTAGTTTTTTTATATGTTGTAATAAGTGTACTTCAATTTTTATGTACTAACATTGTATGTAATGTATGGGTCGTTATAATTGGTATCAGAGGAAAGGTATAGTCAACCTTTGGAAACTAGGATGTGAAATCCTTAGTAAGAACCCTAAGGATATGTCTAAGAATATAACACAATATTAGTGTTTTAGAAATGGCCATGAATTACCTATGATAAGACATTAAGTGTGAAATTTTATTCTTGATTATGTGTTTTTACTATTATAATTAGTGTTTCTCACACTATTCTTCTTGGTTTTAGTCAATGGCTGGAACCCGAATGAACCGTGTTAATGCGGAATACGACAGGCAATGCAATGATTGTCCCCCTGAGCAACCAAATGTTATGGGTGCTGGAATGCAAAATCATGTAGCCATGCTCACACCACTTTCTCAAGCTATGAATCGTGTTGTACTTCCAAACGAGCAAAGGAAGGATCAACATTCTGTTGAATCATTCATGAGACAACGTCCACCTTCATTCAACGGGTCTACTGATCTATTAGTTGCTGAACAATGGATCGGTACTACTGAAAAGATATTTTGAGTTCTTCAATGTTCTGAACATGATAAAGTAATCTTAGTACTGTATCGTTTGGAAGGTGATGCTGATCAATGGTGGAATCTTATTAAGAATACGAGGCAAAGGGATGAAATTGAGTCCATGTAACGGGATGAGTTCAAGAGCTTATTTTTCAATAAGTACTTCCCTCGTATTCCTCGAACAAAGATAGAGAAGGAGTTTCTTGAACTAAAGCAAAAGGATGATGAATATGTTGGTACCTATGAATAAAATTTTACAAGACTTGCAAGGTACGTTTCTGGTATTATTATCCAACCTGAGAGTAAGATTGATCGATTCTTTAGTGGCTTAAAACCAAGTCTTCGAAGGGCATTAGCCATAAGGGACTTCAATAGCTACGATGAAATCATTCGATGTGCTCTCAAAGTTGATATGGAGATTGGAGTAACCCATCAGTCATATGGGTTTGATAAGAAGAGGAAAATGGAATTCAAAGGCAAATCTAAAGAGCACACTGAAAAGAAGATGAGTTTTCCCTTATGCTGAAAGTGTTGAAAGAAACATGGAGGGGGTTGTCTTAAAGGGACAAGTAAATGATTCAAATATGGAAAGGAAGGTCATCGGGCATTTGAATGCCGCAATGATGGGAAGAAGATGTCTAGTGATGCGAATAATGAAAAGGCTACACAGAGTGCACCTCCTACAATTCAATGATACAAGTGCAAGGAAATGGTGAATTATACCAATCAATGCCCTAATCCAAGGATTGTTGATGATGATCGATGTCAATAAACTCTTAAGGATAAAGACAAAGGAAAGTCACATGCAATTTCTATTAGCGATGTGGAGTACGATAACGAAGTGGTGAAAGGTACACTTACCATCCACTCTAAAGTAGCAAATGTTTTATTTGATTCTGGATCCACCCACTCTTTTATTTCTGAAAAATTTTCTAAGGGTATCACTGTATTACCTCAACAATTATATGTTGAGTTAGCTGTGACAACCCATAATGGCACAACAGTCACATCAAAAGTTTATAATTCTTCTCTGATTGATGTTTGTGGGAAAGTGCATCTTGAAAATCTTGTGATCCTTCCTATAGTGGAATTTGATGTGATTCTTGGCAGGGATTGGCTTTCATTATATAGAGCTCATATCAATTTCCAAAAAAGGGAAGTCACATTTCATATTCCAGATCAATCTATGATCATCTATCGATGCAAGGATGAACATAACCTTCCAGTGGAAGTTTCTTCCATCTTATGGGTCTTGATTCCACTAAATGAAAGTTATTTATCTCAAATGGTTGGAGAGAAACTCAGAATTAAAAATATTCCCATTGTACGGGAATTTGATGATGTCTTTCTAGAGGAATTTCCAGTTCTTCCACCAAATCGTGAAGTTGAGTTTTCAATAGAACTCGTACCAGGTGGTTTAACTATTTCAAAAACACCTTATAAAATGGCCCCAACTGAGTTGCAAGAATTAAATAAGCAACTCCAATAGAATCTTGATAAAGGATTCATACGCCCTAGTGCGTCACCTTGGGGAGCACATGTTCTGTTTGTTAAAAAGAAATATGGATCAATGAGACTCTGCATTGATTATCGAGAACTTAACAAGATCACTATCAAGAACAAATATCATCTCCCACGCATTGATGACCTATTTGACCAACAACGCGGAGCTCAATTCTTTTCCAAGATTGATCTTCGTATAGGGTATCATCAATTAAGGGTCAAAAGGGAGGATATACCAAAGACAACTTTTCGTACAAGGTATGGACACTATGAATTTATAGTGATGCCATTTGGTCTTACTAATGCCCCTCCTATCTTCACGGATCTAATGAAAAGAGTATTTAGAGACTATCTTTATCAGTTTGTGGTAGTCTTTATAGACGATATTCTTTTATATTCAAAGAGAAAGGAAGAACAAGAATATCATTTGAGAATTATATTGAATACCATGAGAAAGGAAAATCTTTATTCCAAATTTACCAAGTGTGAATTTTGGCTTCAAAAAGTTTCATTTTTGGGTCACATAATCTCAAAAGAGGGGATATCTGTGGATCCAGCAAAAACAGAGGTTATCGAAAGATGGTCGAGACCAACAACAGTAACTGAGATCCGATGTTTTCTTGGTTTGGGTGGATATTACCAACGTCTTGTGAGAGATTTTTCAAGGTTATATAACCCACTCACCAAGTTGACTCGAAAAGGAGTTAAGTTTATTTGGACAGAGGAATGTGAAGAAAATTTCAAAGAGATAAAAAGAAGGTTAACCAGTGCACCTGTGCTCACACTACCTTGCAGTGGAAAAAGGTCTGTGATCTATAGTTATGCATCCAAGAAGGGACTGGGATGTTTTCTCATGCAAAATGATATGGTGATAGCTTATGCCTCACGCCAGTTCAAAATCCATGAGCAAAATTACCCAACTCATGATTTGGAGTTAGCTGCGGTAATCTTTTCATTAAAGATTTGGAGGCAGTACCTTTATGGTAAAAGGTGTGATATTTATAATGATCATAAATGTTTAAAGTATATTTTCACACAAAAGGAGCTAAATATGCATCCAAGAAGATGGTTTGAGCTGATTAAGGATTACGACAGCTTAATCCATTACCACCCTGGGAAAGCAAACAAGGTAACAGACGCATTAAGTCGACAAGACCATGCTAGCTTATCCATGATGAGGATCACAAAATATCCAATATTTATGGATTTAAAAAGGATGGATAATGGAATTATAATGGAAGGGGAGAAATCTTATCTTTCTCAAATGAAATTTCAACCATCTATACATGTGAAGATTCAAGAGGCACAGAAAGAAGATGTAGAGTTACAAAAGAAGGTGAGAAATACTCCTGAATTCAACCTTGATTGTGATGGGATAATAATGTTCATGAATCGGGTTTGTGTTCCTCTCATCCCCGAATTAAAGAAGGAGAAGCTGGATGAGGCTCATAGTTCTTCATTCTCTATTCATCCTGGAAACACGAATATGTATAGGGACCTGAAAGAGTACTTCTGGTGGGATGGCATGAAAAGAGATGTTGCTGAATATGTCTCTCGATTCTTGGTTTGTCAGTAAGTTAAAGCGGAGAGGCAAAAGCCTAAGGGGACGTTACAACCATTACCCATACTAGAATGGAAATGGGAAAAAATCACTATGGAATTTGTCACTGGACTTCCTAAAACATCCAAAGGCAATAATGCTATCTGGGTCATAGTTGATCGTCTTACAAAGTCTGCACACTTCATTCCTATTAAAGAGGATTTATATCTAGATTAGCTTGCCAGGATATATGTAAAGGAAGTGTTAAGATTGCATGGAGTACCACATTATATTATATCTGATCAGGATCCAAGGTTTACCTCAATGTTCTGGCGAAGTCTTCAACATACTCTGGATACAGAGTTGAGTTTCAGCACTGCTTATCATCCTCAGACAGACGGTCAGTCTGAGAGGACAATTCAAACACTAGAAGATATGTTGAGAGCTTTCTCTATATATTTCAAAGTTGGTTGGGATCAACACCTACCTTTGGTGGAATTTTCTTATAATAATAGCTTTCACTCTAGAATTCAGATGGCTCCTTATGAAGCTCTCTATAGATAGAAATGAAATGCTCCAACTTGCTTGGACGAAGTTGGGGAATGAAAGCTATTAGGACCTGATCTCATTGATGAAATGGAAGAAAAGGTCAGATCTATTCAACAAACACATAAGAGCAGCTCAGAGTCGACAAAAAAGTTATGCCGGCAACCGAAGAAAAGACTTAGAGTTTGAAGTGGGTGATAAAGTGTTCTTACGAATATCTCCTTGGAATAGAGTAATGAGATTTGGGAAGAAGGGAAAGTTGAGGCCTAGGTATATCGGTCCTTTCGAAATACTAGATCATGTTGGTAAGGTAGATTATCGATTGGTGCTTCCACCGTATCTCTCTCAAGTTCACGATGTGTTCCATGTATCTCTCCTGAGAAAGTACATACCTGATCCTTCACATGTACTCAGCTCAGAAGTTGTACCGCTAAAACAAGATCTTTCTTATAAAGAACAGCTGATAGAGATTCTCGATTGTAGTGAAAAATCCCTACGGAACAATACCACTCTCTTGGTGAATGTTTTATGGAGGAACCACCAATTAGTAGAATCTACATGGGAGCTTGGGGATATGATGAGGGAGAGGTATCCTCATCTGTTTGTTACAAGTGATGAATTTCGAAGGAAAAATTCATTTTTAGGGAGGTAAAATGTAACACCCGAGACTTTTATAAGAAATATTTTGTTTTTATTTTAATTAAATCATAAAATTAATATTTCACTACACACAACACTAGCTTGGCTTTCTTTAGACACAATCACGACCTTCCTTGATAGCTTGCATCGTACGCAATACCGAGTTTCACTAAACAACGACATGCTAATAAAATTTTATTAAAACTAGCCGTTATGAATAGTAATAACCACTTTTTGAAATTTTGTAAATTTTATTTTTCAAAATTGACTTTATTTTTGGATTCAGAATATCGAAATTAGACTATGGTGAAATTTTGGTATTTTTCTAGAAACTTTCAATTTTTGATGAATAGTGAAAACACTGGGATACTATTTAAAACCCAACTTTTTATTTAAATAATTATTTATTTTTGGTAAAAATTGATACATAATACCTATATAAGTTTAATTTCATTCATTAGAGTAATTTTATAATAATTTTAGATATATAAAAATTTTATTGAACTTTTCACCGACTTTTTCCCACCTCCTACGAGAATTTGCAAATTTACATAAAACATAATTTTACCGCTTCTGTGAGTGGAATCTCAAAAATCCGAGAGACACAGTTGATGTCATTAAGTAAAATGTGGTTCAATGAGATGAAAATAATGTTTGGTGAATAGTAACTTTTTAATTTTATTTACCACGGTTAAAACTAAATAGGGTAATAAAGGGTAAATATGATATTATTATTACCCTAAAACATGTCATAATTCTATTGGATAAGTTTAATTCGACCAAAAACAACCCTAGGAATAAAATATGACCATTTAGGCCCACTTGGATTGGATTACAACATTTATTATTAATTTATTTAAAGAAGGGTGAAAATAGTTAAAATCAATGTTTAATAAGTAAATAATTTTTAATATGGGGTTATACATAAGATAAATTCGACTATAAATATTAATTGGAAATCTAAAAAGATTTCCTAAATAATGATATTTTATTTGTAATTTTTTGAGATTAAGTAATATAATTTATTTATGACACAAAGATGTTGCAGTAATTATCTTATTAATGAAATATTGACATAATTGATGTTATAAATACCAAAATAAATGTAATTTGACACTTTTAATTAATTAAAATAATTTTATAGGTTAATATTACATGTTAGTATTGATTTAATTAACTTTTTTATAATTAATCATTCTGTTATGATTTTCTCAAAAATCAATTACTGAATAGTGTCAAAATTGACATAAAATAGTTTTTAAAACAAATATTATATTATTAATTGTTATTTTATTTCTAAAAATCTAAATATAGGACAAATAACTTAGATAAGGTCATATATATTAATAATAAACAACTTGGGGTTATTTTGGCTTGTTATAGTATGTTTATTAACCTTATAGTGTAAGAACACAAAAATACACGGTAAAAGTAAAATTATTTAACTTAAAGTTAAATCTAAATGATATGGTTAAAATAGGACCCTGAACATGTATACATTATATTGTATGAAATGATTTCGAGCCATACCCACCTTAGCTTCTAAATAAATCAATTTGGAGCTATTTATAACCGAATATGACTTTATAATAAAATAATATTTTTAGTTTTTCCAAGGGTTCCCCTCTCCTCCCTTATAAAAGTGCACCTCCTACCTCTCTTCGTCACACCACTTTGAGCCTTATTTCTAGTCCAAACCCTTCCAAATTCTCTTCTACACTTCCCTAGAATCATCTTAGAGGTCCTGGTATTCTTCAAAGACCAATTTTATTGCCCTAAAAGGAGGTATTAAAGAGGCGCTTCAAAGAAGAGGTAATGTTCGTTACCGATTCTTTCAACATTATTTCTTCTTCCACTTATTCTTCTTTAGTTGTTTCATTATGAATTAATAACATAAGTATCAATTATATAATTATATGTTATTATAAGTATGAAACAACCTTATTTCACCATCTATCCATCCTACAAAAAATGAAATCATCGTGTGTGCGAACGTACAGAATACCGTCTCCACGCCGTGGTGTAATCTATTTTCCACCACCACCTTAATTGGATGGGTATAATGGTGTAAAGAATGAATATATATGATTATTGTAAAGTGATATTGATTCTTAAATATTATACATACACCCCAATACAATTCCACGATCATGGGAACGATATCATCGCTCATGCGTACGTACGGAATACCGTCTCCACGATGTGATGCGACCCATTCTACATGATTTTCATCACATAACGATTACATAAATGAATTGAGTGAATAAATATGATATATATTACACTAATACCATTATGGAAATGATGTATCTAAAACCTAAAAATAAGAATAAGAATTTATTCGAAAAAACACGCATAAGAACAAAAAGTAATAAACTCCCAAATAACAAGTAGCAATGCAATATTACTAATAATAATCTAAGAATATGACCATATATGATATCATAAAAATGATTATAATTCTGTAATAAGTCAACGACATTATTTAAATCATTATACAGGAGGTTCAGACACTTACGAAGAAAATCGGACCTGAGGTAAGGGAAATATCACAATCTCATATTTATCCGAGATTGTTTATACTTTGGAATTTACTGGGGTGTATTTTATCATCCACATCCATGTTTCCTCAATATGTAATATTATTTACATCCACCTACAATTGTTTAAATCCAATTTTACCCTTCGTTGAGTTTTTAGTAAAAGATATGAACAGAATATTTTATCATTTTTCGGAAGAGGTACTTTTTGACTTTTCTGACAAAAGTACGAGAAGCATGTTTTTTTAACTTATACTGCATGAATGGATTTTTAAAACAGTATTTCCAAGGAGATTACTTTAAAATATTTCATGTATTTTTAATCATCTTCTTTTAGTTTAGAATAGTATGCCATGTTATGAAAGGAAAAGTGTTTTTGATGTAGAAAGGATACTTTCCTCAAGAATGGAGTTCAAGTGTATTATCAAAATTATTTTCCATCTAAGATAATAAAGGGTTCTGTTTCTATACCTATTATTAAATTGATATGATTATGTTGAGATGTAATTATTTTTATGAATTCCTTTATCTTATATGAATTGTTTTATGATGTCACGATGTTTAAAAATCCCATTTTTATAAATGGGTTATGCTATGATGTATGGTTTATGATTTTGTGGCACAGATAAGAATGGTATCATTATGAGATGGGTGGGACCTATATATCTCTCCAAATCATTGGGTAAAGAATTTATATCTCCTGAGATAGACATGGCTGGAACTGCAGGTTAAACTGGTTCAGTGAAACAGGACTGAAATGAGGAATGAACTTGGTTCAGAAATGGACTTTGTCCAATAAGATAGTCTTGGAAATGAGTCTTGACTAATAAGAAATGATTCTCTGTGATTATGTGTGTATGCCACAAAGAATCATGTTTTATGTTATGACTATTGTGATTAAATTTCACTGCCATGATTTATCCCCTTTTATGAAATTATGAACTCTTTTGCAGGGTAAGATTTCCAAAATATTATGTTCTTATGAATATGATGTGATTGATCTTTATTTTGTTTACCCTTACTGAGAATTTGAGCTCACCCTTTTGTTCGTTTTCTTTCCCCAGGTCAAGAAGAAGGGTATTATGTATGATATTCCAAAAAGGGACTATAGATATGATGAAATAAATGGGAGATAGTGTAGATGCTTTATGAACCCGTTGTTTATGTTTCCCAGTTTCTAATGACACTATACCTATATGATCCTTTCGTGGTTTTGTTATATGTTGTAATATGTGTAATTCAATTTTGAAGTACTAACATTGTATGTAATGTATGTTTCCTTATATATATATTAACGCCACAATTAAAATTTTGAGCTTTTAGAAATCCATAACCAATGTTTATTTTGGTTTTTATTTAAGGGATTCGGCTTTCCCGGAAGCCCATATCCAGTTTTAAACATTAATTTTATTTTTTAATACAATATTCAATATTAGGTCTTTTTCGGTGATTCCAAGTCTCCCACGATCCCATTACACCAAGACGCACCCCCAGCATATTTCCCCCCTCTTTGGAGCTCTTAGGAATCACGATTTAGGGACAAATTTCTTAGGGTTCCTCAAATCGTCCTAATTTGAGAGGGAAAGTTGATACTTTCATAAATCTTTTACTTTTCACTCTCTTCCCCCATTTCTGTCCCCACATCATATTATCATCCCCATTAGAGAATCCATATCCAGTTTGGTTGCTTGGATATTCAAATATTGGTGGATTAGGTTCGTTTTGTTCAAGATGTTTCAAGTAAGTGTTTCATTCCGTGATTTCTTCTCCTTCTTTAGGGTTTCTTTCACCCTTTAATGAAGTTCCTCATGTCGATAAATTGAGGTTAGATACTAGGGTTTTATTTGGTGTCTTTTTGGTCAAATATTGTGGTCTGGGGATGGATTTATATTCGTTTAGGTGTGGTAGTGGTGCGGTTTATGTTTCGTACCATGGTTTGAGGGTTTCACCATAAAAGGTAGGTGATTCCTTGTGTAATCATTTCTAGATGAGTTATTTTACTTGAATTACTTATTATTAATGTTACTAATATGATGTGTGTAGTGTGGGAACTGTTTATGTTGGATTTGTTAAATCATTTGTTTTTATAGTTTGATTTTAGCTTAAAATTGTGTGTTTTTCATGTGCAACCCTTTGGGTATTGTTTGGGTGTGTTTTATAACATATTAAATTGGTTTAATAAATCTTGTTTGGGATGAAAATTATGTTTTCTAAGGGTATTTTTGTGCCATTTGGTCTTAAAGAGGTTTTTTTAATGGGTTTAAGGTGTAAAACCTTATTGTACTTCTTGAAACTGATTTTGAAAATGTGTGCTTTTCATGTGGATCTTTTGTGGTATTGTTTGAGGTGTTTGTATCACACATGGGGGTAGTTTATTAAATGTTTTTGGGCTGCCAATTATGTTTTGAATGTTTTTGGTGTGATTTTGTCCTTGAAATACGGTTCTGAAATGGTTTTTATGTGAAAAGCTTTGGTACACTCTTTAGAATTGTTTTTTGAAAGTTTTGAATGGTTGAATGATTTGTGTAAGAGGTGAAACAATATTGGAAAAATGTTTTGGATTGTTTATAATTTAAAATGAACCATTTTAAATGTGAATAGGTCTGTTATGTGATGTTTATCCTCTTGGAAATGTTTTATAAAAATGTTTAATGGATTTACTGAAATGTGAAAGAGGTGTGAACCTGATGTGGGTTGTTTGTGTGAGTGTGATGTGAAAAATTGATTTTTTTTATAAAAAGGGTTTTATGAAACATGTGAGTGGGATGTTATGTGTTATTTATCATATTTTTAGGGACTTGATAAAATTGTTAAAGGATGTGTTGGATTTTGAAAGGTATGCAAAAAGTGTCGTGGGCTATTTTTGTGTGAGTATGATTTCAAAATGCATTTGAATGAAAAGTGGAATTTGTGACTTATGTGATGTACATGGGTCTGTTTGGTTAATGTGTGATGTGGAATTGATATCTACATGTGAAAACTATATTTCTTGGCCTGTTGATCTTGTTTGAGCACAAAGGTAAAACCTCGGTATCTTGGTGGGTGGACGTGTTCTAGTATGCTAGTGAATCCGTGGGGTTTGGCCTCAGTTTCACATAGCAAGATTGATGCTTAAAACTATAACTAAACAATGAGGATGATGATTGGGGACCACTATTTTATGGGTATGTTCCCTACTAGTGGCTCGTGCATGAGAACATATATTTTTTGTGGTTACTCTCACCGAGATACGAGTTACCTAGGACCCACAACTAGCTTGTGCCTCGGGGTTATTTCCTATTTCTTCTGCTCATTAGATCCTTTATACATATCGTCAACATATGGTATATTTGGCTGAAAAATTCAGTTTCTTTTTAATTTATTTGAAAAGTGTTGATTCTTTAGATTATCCCACTTGAAAATTGTTTTTTAAGTTGCATCTTTTAGAAAGTGTAACTAGAAATTACATGTTTTTGAAAACTTGCATGCTTTTCATCTTCGAATGTTTATCACACGGAATCTCTTAGTGGTGGTATCCTACTAGTCATTGGCTCACACACTACTTACACCATTGGGTTTAAGTATACTTTCTTATTTTGTGTCACAGGTTTGGGTACTGGTTTAATGTCATTGGTCTGGGTTTTTAGTTGTCCATCATGATGTAGTGTTGTGGAGATGGCTTAAGGGAGGTGCCTCTTTCCATGTGGATGTTCTTGGGATGTATTTTCATGGTTTTTTACCTTTGTAATGGTCTTCATAAATTGTTTAAAATTGCGTAATCCAGTTCTGAATTCTAGTAAAAGATGTTTTGGTTTGAAAATTCCAGTTTTGGTTTCTTGGATTCTTTTGTTGTTTTAAGTTAATAGACTCAGGAAAATCATGCCCAATTTTCTTTTCATGATACCTAGACACTTGTGCCAGACCATGGGGATCTAGAACTCCATTTTTTCCTTGTCAAAGGCCGATTTTGGGTCCAGGTTTGGTGGTGACCAGATTCAGTTCATGACAAAATGGTATCAGAGGTGGTTCGCTCTCTTTGGGTCATGTTATTTGGGGAAGAGTTGAGATAGTCTGGAGTTCGGATTTTTGGTACATGGAATTTCAGTTATGATTAGTGTGGCTGATCACCACAACTCATGATAGGATTCACATCTCCAAGGGTTGTCGGGACCTTTCGGAGTCCTTTGGGTTTCTTGGTTTAATGATGATTAGGGGAAATTAAAAGAGAGTTGGGTTAATGGTCTCAATAAGCTCGCAGGGCTTGGAAAGCCATGTGGAGCGGGGGATATTCCAAAGAACACTCTCTGTGATAGTGAAGTGATTGGAATATAGCCACCAACCATATGTACAAGTCACCCACTGAAACTAGATTCTTCTCGCATTGTCTCGTGTTCTTTAGTTTTGAAATCTTAGAACTTTGGTTTTAAAGTGACTTGGTTTTATGAAGTGTAAAGTTTTTGTGAAATGTTTTTTAAATAAATATGTAATGGTTTTATTTATGAAATAGTGGAAGTGAATATTCAGAATTATTTTGAATTTGAAAATGGAGTTCTTACACAACTTTTGAACGCAGAAACTATAATGAAGTTTATTTTGAAAAAGTGTTTCCAATAGAGTTTTATAATCTATCATTGAGATTTTTTTAGGATGAGATGTTATGAAATTGATGTGAATAACATGAAATTGAGTTCTTGTATAAATGGATGTTTCTTTATGAAAATTTTAGTAATATTTGAATTGGGATTTGGATCTCCTGTTTAGTAGTTTTGAGAAAAAGGATGTGTTGGTTGACCGTTTTGGTTTTGAAAAGTGGGAAGAATCATTGTTTTAACCGTGGGTATTTCCATGAGTGACCACATGAATGGGGTTATTTGGGATGATGGATGGTTTATGGAAACACTAGATGAGTGTCGGGATAGATATGAGGTGGGTGCCCGGTGTGGCACAAAAACATGCATGTGTGAGGCCCATGGGGTACCATTGGTGGATACGCTTACTGCTAAACTGTTTGTTTTCAAAGAATTAGTTTTCATGAAAAAGATGATGTCTTGATGAATAGTTTGGTATGGTTTGTATTATTGGTGTTTGAAAATGTTGATGTTGTGGGATGTTTTGAGTCCAAGAACCCCTTCTGTTTGAATTGTGTTTTGGGTTTGTGTTTGGTTGGTAAGCTGTGTTGTAGGGACGGTTATTGGTATCTTTTGAAAAATGTTTTGGGATTCCTTTACAGTGGTTCCATTCATGTGTTTGGATCTGGTTTGTGGCATTTTTTGACCAATGGACCAGCTTGGTTGGTTCCTTGGGTTCTCTTATTGGATAAGGTACGCCCCCCATTAAGGGTTAGTGCACAACTGAAGTGCAACCCATATTGTTTCGCCATTGGAAAATCTTCCAGTTGATCAATATAAGGAATATTTTATCAATAGTTGTTGATTGAGTCTACACCCATTCATTTTGTTAATTTTTGGATCCTCTTGTAGTGGGATAGTTCTTGTGGAAGGTTGAAAGAGACCTTAGTTTCTTTAGTTTCATGATTCATTGAAGGTGGAAGTGTTCTTGGGTATTTAATGTTGGTGAGTGTCATGATGGTGTCTAAGAGGGCCTCTGGGTTCTTGACAGTTTCATTGAATCAAGAGTAATTATTAAACCACAAATTTTGAGATTTTGGTCATGATAGGATATTGTGTCCACTTTTTGGACTTGTCTGTTGTTTAGGGACTTAGAATATGGCCCCGTTCCATGTATTGTTTCTATCAATCGCAAGGGTCATGTTTGGTGACGCATTGTGATGTTGTGTGCTCTTTTGACATTAAAGGTGAAGGTCACACAATCCTCAGAGGTTCTATGTTATGTTGGGAGTATGTCTCCCTTGGAAAAAACATCAAATACTCTATCAAAGAAGAAGGTGTTTATACGTGTCATTCCCTTATGTTGTTTCTCACCCAAAGAAACAAGGTGCGATGTGTGTGCATCTTATGATCCTTTGTATCAGTGAAATTTTTGGTTTTGGTAAAGTGAGTTATGGAGTTTGTTATGTCATGATGAACCCATCGGGGTATGTGGTGTAGTTGTTTGTACCATCGAAAGAAGAAGTTCCATATAGGGGTTTCCATAGCCTAACTGTGAGGCCGAAGATGCTTCAATATTTTGAGCTCCACCCTTAGGTCCCGGAGAGAAGCTGACGCGTAGTCAGGGGAAACCCCAGTGTTGTTTAAACCCCTATACAAAGTCCTATCCTCATTTTGAAAGATAAGAAGAGTTTAAACCTATGGTTTTATCATATTTCTTCTGTTGTTCCCATTTGGTGGAAATATGGAGAGGGTCTTGTACCCATGTCATCACACAATGTTATTCCCTCCCACTTTCGTTTCTATTGAGTCTTTAGAGAATGGTTAGAAATTTGGCTAGACAAGTTGATCACATGGTTTTCACTTTGTTAGTTCTAACCATGAAGAAAATAACCATGCAGATATAAGGATCCACATAGTTATCACAATGTTTCCCAAACTGTGCAGAGTAACCACACGACCGTCCCAACTCCTTAATTTTGGGGTCTTTTCATGTCTGCCCACGCTAATCGGTTATAATTGTTGGTTCTTGTGCTGGGAAGTCCCACCATGGGTATCATGCATATTATTTTGTAAATTTCTAATGGATTTATACCCCTTGTACTAGGACGTCTATTTGGGCCTTCCCCTATTAATTTCTTCATTCTGTCTCGAGAAAAAATTTAAGTTGTCTCTTATGGTGGGGAGCCCATTTGTGTCTCTTCATATGAGTAACCCATATTTTTCCTTGGTCTTGTCTGGGAAGTAAGTATTATCATTCATGGATATCTAACTACCTACATCTTCCTTAGGTTAACATTGATATTGGACAGTGCCCAATGGTTTAGTTATAGTAAGGTACATGTAACGTTGTTCGATGTTGTTGTTTATTTGGGTAAATTGATTGAGTATTGTTCAGATTGTCTTTGTGGAGTATTCATTGGGGATAAAGCCTTAATGTTCTTGATTGTTTTAGGAAAGTGGTGTATGTTTAGTTTGTGAGATTATTCAATCCTTCATTGATCAATGGAGGTGTTTTGGCCTTTGGGGGAGAAACCTAGTAAGGGAGTACCTCTTGGTTTCTCAGTTTGGTTTGGTTGTTGCTTTGGCCTTATTGGGACTTTCTGGGGCGGAACGTTTTTGTGGGGGGGGGGTATTTGTCACATACATGGATTATTTTATATTTATTTTTATTTTAAGTTCCATTAATGATTTGTTTTGGGGGTTTCCAAAGGTATTATGTAGAATAGGTGAGTTTTAAGGAAGTGGGCCATACTGTGAGCCCAATTCCAAACTCAAAAATTAAAATTCATAATTTTATAACTTTTTCATTTTTAATAGTTTTCACTGATTCAAACTCCTAAATGTCCCCCCCTGATATATTAACAGCACAATTAAAATTTGGAGATTTTAAAAATCTATAACCAATGTTTATTTTGGTTTTTATATAAGGGATTGGGCTTGCCCAGAAGCCAATATCAAGTTTTAAAAATTAATTTTATTTATTTAATACCTTTTTCAATATTAGTTATTTTTTGGTGATTCTATGTCTCATGCGATCCCATTACACCCAGATGCGTTGCAGCCTCTTTCCCCCCTCTTTGGATGAAGAGACCATAAGCTTAACGTACATTGACATTACATTACTTTTGCGGAATACTTAGTACATAAAAAAATCACACACACAAGGACCGTAATAGTTTAGTGTCTTTGGAAACTCAGAATATAATCTTCTAATAATGGTGAAAGATCTTCAACATCTCCCATAAAGATCTTCCTTTTTTTATACCTAAAACCTTTCTTTATATCCTGGGACAAAGAAAACATAAAAGGGTGAGATCAATTTCTCAGTAAGGGTAAAGAAAAGAAATATCAATCACATCATATTCATAAGAGCATAACATTTTGGAAATCTTAACCTGCAAAAAAGATCATAATATCATAACATGGGATAAATCATAGTAGTGAAATGTAATCTCAATAATCATAACATAAAACATGAAACTTTTTGACATACACAAATAATCATTGAGAATCATTTCTTGTTAGTCAAGACTCATTGCCAATACTATCTTAGTGGACAATGTCCACTTCTGAACCGAGTTCACTCCTCATTTGAGTCCTGTTTCACTGAACCAGTTTAACTTGCTGTTCCATCCATGTCTATCTCATGAGATATAAAATGTTTACCCAATGCATTGGAGGGAGATATAGGTCCCACCCATCTCATAATGATACCATTCTTATGTGTTCCACAAAATCATAAACCATACATCATAACATAACCCATGTAATATAAATGGGAATCTTAATCATTGTGACATCATAAATGTAACACCCGAGACTTTTATTTTATATAAATCATCAAAGGAATCTTTTTCTACACAAAAAACATTCTTGGCTTGCCTTACATGAAATCGCGACCTTCCTCGATAGTTTGCGTCGTACGCAATACCGAGTTTCACTAAACAATGATATGCTATTAAAATATTATTAAAACTAGCCGTTATGAATAGTAATAACCACTTTTTGAAATTTTAAAAATGTTATTTTTAAAAATGGACTTCATTTTTGGTGTCGGAATATCAAAATTATCCTAGGGTGAAATTTTGGTATTTTTCTGAAAACTTTCAATTTTTGATGAATAGTGAAACCACTAAGTGGTCGTTAAAAAAACTGAATTTTTCCTAAAAATTAATTTTACCGCTTCTGTGAGTGGAATTTCGAAAATCCGAGAGACACGGTTGATGTCAGTAAGTAAAATGTGGTTCAATGAGATGAAAATAATTTTTTTCATGAATAGTAACTTTTTACTTTTTTTTACCACGGTTAAAAGTAAATAGGGTAATTAATGGTAAAAATGATATTATTATTACCCTAACACATGTCCTAATTCCATTGGACAAGTGTAATTCGACCCAAAACACCCTTAGGAATAATATATGACCATTTAGGCCTACTTGGATTATATTAGGACATTTATTATTAATTTATTTAAAGAAGGGTTAAAATAGTTAAAGTCAATGTTTAATAACTAAATTGTTTTTAATATGTGGATATACAAAAGATAAATTCGACAATGAATATTAATTAGAAAGATATAAAGATTTCCAACATAATGGTATTTTATTTGTAATTTTTAGACCTTAAATAATTTAATTTATTTATGACACAACAATGATGCAGTAATTATCTAATTAATGAAATATTGACATAATTGATGTTATAAATACCCAAATAAATATAATTTGAGACTTTTTATGAATTAAACTAATTTTATTGATTAATATGACATGTTAGTATTGATTTAATTAACTTTGTTTGAACTAATCATTCTGTTATGAGTTTCACAAAAATTAATTACTAAATAGTGTCAAAATTGACATAAAATAGTTTTTAAAACAAATATTATATTAGTAATTGTTATTTTATTCCTAAAAATATAAGGTTAGGCCAAATGACTTAGATAAATTTATATATATTAATAATAAACAACTTGGGGTTCGTTTGGCTGCTTATAGTAAGTTTATTAACCTTATAGTATAAGAACACATGAAGACACGGTAAAAGTAAAATTATTTAACTTAATGTTAAATCTAAATGATATGGTTAAAATAGGAACCTAAACTTGTCTAAATTCTATTTGATGAGAGAATTTAGACCCATCCCCACCTTATCTTCGAAATAAATCAATTTGGAGCTATTTAAAACCGAAATTGACTTTATAATAAAATAATATTTTTAGTTATTCCAAAGGAGCCCCTCTCCTCCCTTATAAAAGGGCACCTCCTCCCTCTCTTCCTCACACCACTTTGAGCCCTCAATCTCGGCCAAACCCTGCCACTTTCTCTTCTACACTTCCCTAGAGACATCCTAGAGGTTCTGTTCTTCTTCAAAGACCTATTTTAGTGCCCTAAAAGGAGGTCTCAAAGAAGCACTTCAAAGAAGAGGTAATGTTCATTACCGATTCTTTCATCTTTATTTCTTCTTCCACTTATTCTTATTTAGTTGTTTCATTATGAAGTAATAACATCAGTATCACTAATATAATGATATGTTATTATAAGTATGAAACAACCCTATTTCACCATCTATCCATCCTACGGAAAAAGAAATCACCGCGCGTGCGTACGTACGGAATACCGTCTCCACGCCGTGGTGTAATCTATTTTCCACCACCACCTTACTTGGAAGGGTATAATGGTGTAAATAATGACTATATATGACTATTATAAAGGTATACTAATTCTGAAATATTATACATACACTCCAATACAATTCCACGTTCATAGGAACAATATCATCACTCGTGCGTACGTACGGAATACCATCTCCACGATGTGATGCGACTCGTTCTATATGATCTTCATTTTATAATGATTATATAAATGAATTAAATTAATAAATCTGATATATATTACACTAATACCATTCTGTAAATGTGGTATCTATAACCTACAGAGAAGAATAATAATATATTCGACAACGCACGCATAAGAACAAAAAGTTATAAACACCCAAATAACAAGTAGCAATGAAATATTACTACTATGAAGCTAATAATATGACCATATATGATATCATAAAAATATGTATGATTTTGTAATAAGTCAATAACATTATTTAAATCATTATACAGGAGGTTCGGACACGTACAAGGCATATCAGACCTAAGGTAAGGGAAATATCACAATCTCATTTTTATCTGAGATTGTTTATACTTTGGTATTTACTGGGGTGTAATTTATCATCCACATCCATGTTTCCTCAATTTTTAATATTATTTCCATCCACCTACAATTTTAATATCCAATTTTACCCTTCGTTGAGTTTTTAGTAAAGGGTATGAAATAAATCTTTTCTCGTTTTTTGTACGAGGTACTTTTTGACTTTTCCGACAAAAGTACGAAGACTGTTTTTTTAACTTATACGGCATGAATGGATTTTTAAAAAATTATTTCCAAGAAGCGTCCTTTACAAGTTTTCAAGTTTATTTTTAATCAACTTCTTTTAGTTTATAATTGTACGACATTTTAAGAAAGGAAAAGTGTTTTTGAAGTAGAAAGGATATTTTCCTCAAGAATGGAGTTCAAGTGTTTTATCAAAATTATTTTCCATCTAAGATAATAATGGGTTATGTTTTTATCCATATTGATTTGATTATGTTATGATGTAACTATATTTTTATGAATTCCTTTATCTTATATGAATTCTTTTATGATGTCACGATTCCCATTTTTATTACATGGGTTATGTAGTGAGGTATGATTTATGATTTTGTGGCACACATAAGAATGGTATCACTATGAGATTGGTGGGACCAATATTTATTTCCAATGCATTGGGTAAAGATTTAATATCTCATGAGATAGACATGGCTGAAATGGTAGGTTATATCGGTTCAGTGAAACAGGACTGAAACGAGAGTGACTCGGTTCAGAAATGGACTTTTTCCACGAAGATAGTATTGGCAATGAGTCTTGACTAATAAGAAATGATTCTTTATGATTATGTTTGTATTCCACAAAGTTTCATGTTTTACGTTATGATTATTGGGATTTCATTTCACTTCTATTATTTATCCCATGTTATGATATTATGATCTCTTTTGCAGGTTATGATTTCCAAAATTTTTGTTCTTATGTATATGATGTGATTGATATTTCTTTTGTTTACCCTTACTGAGAATTTGAGCTCACCCTTTTGTATGTTTTATTTCCCCAGGTCAGGAAGAAGGTTATTAAGTAGAATATTCCAAAAAGGGACTCTAGATATGATAAAATAAATGGAAGGCAAAGTAGATGCTTTATGAACCAGTTGTTTATGTTTCCCAGTTTCTAAAGACACTACACCTATACGGTCCTTTCTTGGTTTTGTTATATGTTGTAATAAGTTTGCTTCAATTCTGATGTAATAACATTGTATGTAATGTATGGGTCGTTATAGTTGGTATCAGAGGAAAGGTATAGTCAACCTTTGGAAACTAGGATGTGAAATCCTTAGTAAGAACCCTAAGGATAAGTCTAAGCATAGAACACAATCTTAGTGTTTCAGAAATGTCCATGAATAGCCTAGGATAAGACCTTAAGTGTGAAATTTAATTCATGATTATGTGGTTTCCCTATTATAATTAGTGTTTCTCACACTATTCTTCTTGGTTTTTGTCAATGGCTGGAACCCGAAGGAACCGTGTTAATGCGGAATGCGACGAGCAATGAAATGATTGTCCCCCTGAGCATCCAAACATTACGGGAGCTGCAATGAAAAATCTTGTAGCCATGCTCACACAACTTTCTCAAGCTATTAATCATGCAGGACTTCCAAACGAGCAAAGGAAGGAGCAACATTCTGTTGAATCCTTCATGAGACAGCGTCCACCTTCATTTAGCAGGTCTAATGTTCCATTAGTTTCTGAACAATGGATTAGTACTACTGAAAATATATTTTCAGTTATTCAATGTTCTGAGCATGATAAAGTCATCTTAGTAGTGTATCGTTTGGAAGGTGATGCTGATCAATGGTGGAATCTTTTTAAGAATATGTGGCAAATGGATGAAATTGAGTCCATGGAATGGGACAAGTTCAAGAACTTATTTTTCAATAAGTACATCCCTCGTATTCTCCGATCACAGATGGAGAAAGAGTTTCTTGAACTGAAGCAAAAGGATGATGAATCTGTTGGTACCTATGAAGCAAATTTTACAAGACCTGCAAGGTACGGTTCTGGTATTATTATCCAACCTGAGAGTACGATTGATCGATTCTTTAGTGGCATAAAACTAAGTCTTCGAAGGGCCTTAGCCATAAGGGACATTAATAGCTACAAGGAAATCATTCGATGTGCTCTCAAAGTTGAGATGGAGATTGGAGTAACCCATCAGTCATATGGGTTTTATAAGAAGAGGAAAATGGAATTCAAAGGAAAATGTAAAGAGCACACTGAAAATAAGATGATCTTTACCTTATGCTCAAAGTGTGGAAAGAAAATGGAGGGAGTTGCCTTAAAGGGACAAGTAAATGTTTCAAATGTGGAAAGGAAGGTCATCGGGAATTTGAATGTCGCGATGATGGGAAGAAGATGTCTAATGATGCAAACAAAGGAAGGGATACACAGAATGAACCTACTACACTTCAATGTTTCAAGTGAAAAGAGATGGGACATTATGCCAATAAATTCCCTAATCCATGGGTTTATGATGATGGTCGACGTCAAGAAACTCTTAAGGCTAAAGACAAAGGAAAGTCACATGCAATTTCTATCAGCGATGTGGAGTACGATAACGATGTGGTGAACGATACTCTTACCATCCACTCTAAAGTAGCAAATGTTTTATTTTGATTCTGGATCCACCCACTCATTTATTTATGAAGAATTTTCTAATGGTATCATCGTATTACCTCAACAATTAGATGTTGAGTTAGCTGTGACAACACCTAATGGAACAACAGTCGCATCAAAAGTTTATAATTCTTCTCCGATTGAAGTTTGTGGGAAAGTGCTTCCTGAAAATCTTGTGATCCTTCCTATAGTGGAATTTGATGTGATTCTTGTCATGGATTGGCTTTCTCTACATGGAGCTCATATCAATTTCCAAAGTAGGGAAGTCACATTTCATATTTCAGATCGATCTATGATCTTCTTTCGATGCAAGGATGAACATAACCTTCCAGTGGAAATTTCGTCCATTTTATGGGTATTGATTCCACTAAATGAAGGTTATTTATCTCAAATGGTTGGTGAGAAACTCACAATTATGAATATTCCCATTGTATGGGAGTTTGATGATGTCTTTCCAGAGGAATTACCGGGTCTTCCACCAAATCGTGAAGTTGAGTTTTCAATAGAACTCGTACCGGGTTCTTTGACTATTTCAAAGACCACTTATAGAATGGCCAAAATTGAATTGCAGGAATTGAAAAAGAAACTCCAAGAGAATCTTGATAAGGGGTTCATACGCCCTAGTGCGTCACCTTGGGGAGAACCTGTTCTGTTTGTTAAGAAGAAAGATGGATCAATGAGACTCTGCATTGATTATCGAGAACTTAACAAGATCACTATCAAGAACAAATATCCTATCCCACGCATTGATGACCTATTTGACCAACTACGCAGAGCTCAATACTTTTCCAAGATTGATCTCCGTTCATGGTATCATCAATTAAGGGTCAAAAGGGAGGATATACCAAAGACGGCTTTCCGTACAAGGTATGGACACTATCACGAACCAACCTGGGTCGACCCCGAACCGGTCACCTGAGTCGGTCCGTGGCATGGCCCGAGAGGCGTTCCCGATTCTACCGGGATGGCGACAAGCGCCAGGGCATCACAGAGTACACATGGGAACAATTTCACCCAATAAAAATTTACTAAGAAGCAGACATAAACAAATGACAATAAAATAAAACAGCCAGAAACATAACTAACCTGACCACGAACCCAACTCCTCGCGACCCCGAGACTCGATCGTCAAGCTACCACCAACTCTCGTCCATGGCGAGCAAGCTCGAGACAAACCTGCGACAGAGACTAAAAACAAGAAAACACTATAGGTGTGAGTATTAAAACTCAGTAGACTAGCCCGATAAATCTATTCCCAAAGCAGTACCATTAAAAGAAAAATTTACCAACTTCTAGTTTGAACTACATTATAGAAAATATAGGTTTTCATACACACACACTTTCCATTTTGAAAACATGTACCAATCCATTGCCCTTTTTAATTCAGAATAAGTTTAATGTTGAAAGGAATAGGTGAATTTCATTTTAAAACATTTTGCGAACAATTAGAAAACAAAACGTTAGTTGTTAGTCAAAAATAAAATCACACACAACACACACTAAGGGAAATGGGAAAAAGTGGCACACAAGGGTCGACATCCAAACATGACCTCTCAATCGTCTTCTATATACAAATAAACACTAAAAGAGACATGGGTCCAACCTAGGAGATCGTGAACAATCCAGAACGTACTATACATCTGACTCATCCTGAAGGCATTCCCTAACTCGATGACGTCATAACTCCCTAACGCCCGGCATAGCCCTGCATGGCCTAACCGAGGGGCACAATCCCCATAGCAGCAATAACTCAGTATTCCCCTGCTATGGGGCCACTAGCCAGTTCATAATCTAAACTAGTGCAGCAATCGTTCTCAGAAGATTCACTCACTATGCCAGGATCCCATGTCAACACGTATAATCATCATGGGTGAGTCAACAATATAAAACTAGTCATGATGCATAATCCTCACATACGCATCTCACCCAATCAACACGCACAGAAGAACACTCCAAAGAGACTTTTCAACAAAACAAATAAAATTAATTCATTAAAAGTACCAAATGGGCCTTATGTATTTATTCAATACGAAATCAATTCCAAATGAAGGTTCAGATGTCGTCACATTTAAAACTAGAAAACACATTTAAAAATTAATTTAGGTAAACAAAATCACCATTTTAAATTCTGAAGCGCAAACATAAGGTCCAAAGGGGAATTTTCACTATTCCACAACAACTAATCATGAAAAAGCATTCGGTACAATGAAAAGAAAGAAGCAGTTTCAATTCCAGCAATATAACTCCTCTAAAAATAATATTTTAATACTACTTCCAATTTGATGAAAATTTAATAAATGACATGAAATAAGTAATTTCTAAATTCAAAGGCATGTGCAATGGGAACCTACCTCAAAATGCAGTCCAAAAACAATGACGCGAAATTCCTCACACTTGCGCACAAGAAAACGCCAGTAGACAATTCTGGTAATGCGGAATTACCTCACCAATCACGCTGCAACAAATGTAAAACAACTAAAACACAAAAATGCTGGCATAAAAAAATTTATATGAATGAGGAATGCAAAAATAACTAATAGATATATAAACATTGACATAAAATAATCCATGTAAAATCAAAGAAAACCACACCTTGACACTGGAGCAGGTGAAACGGGTGATCCCAAAATGCTCGCCTTTGGCGGCAAGCGTTCGGTGCACACCTAGAAGGAACGAGGAGCGTGGCTAGTCATGCGAACAAGAACAGTGGTGCCAAACAGCATAGCGGTGCTACGAGTGGCTAGCCGGGCTGCATGTTGATGCTACGGGAGGCCAAAGGTTCAAAGCGAATGTGATGGGTGCGGCAAGCTTGGCAGGGCGAGTGTGGCGCGGCCGGAGGCAGCTGACCGGAGGCGGCGTGACCGAGACGAGTTGGCCAGAGGCTGCGCGACCGTATCGGGCAGGAGCCGAGAGGTGCTACCGGAGATGGTCCGGCACCGGAGGCTGGCCGGGCGCCAGAGGCTGGCCGAGGGCAGGCGTCAGAGGCTGGTCGGGCACTGGAGGCTGGCTAGGGGGGGTCGGTTTGTAGGGAAACGCTGGCAGGGGGTTTCGGCCGGAGGCGGAAGCGGTCCGACAAGGGAGGAGGGAGCGCGGCGGTCGGAAGAGGGAGGGAGGAGCTGGCGGTCAGAAGAGAACACTGCCGGATGAGGGATGCCGGACGGGAGGCGGAGGGAGGAGGCGCGGTCAAAAGAGGGAGGGAGGAGGCGCAGTCGGGAGAGGGAGGGAGGAGGCGCAGCCGGAGGGAATGTCGCCAGAGGAGGGACGCCGGACGGGAGGTGGAGGGAGGAGGTGCGGCCGAAACGCGCAGGAGGGCCGAGAGGAGCGGGTCGCGCGGAGGGAGATGAGAGAAAGAGGGAAGAGAGAAAGATAGAGGAGGGGGAGAGGGAAAAGGAGAAAAAAAAGGGTGGCGGCGCTTAGGGTTACAGAGGTAAGAGGGAGAAGTGAGAGAAGAGATAATAATAATAATAATAATAATAAATAAAAAGGGGTAAATAAAATGAAATAAAAGAAGAAATAAAAAAAATAAATTAAAATAAAAAAAAATAAAAAATAAAAAAAATAGAATAAGATAGTAAATAAAAATAGGTTGATAATAATAATAATAGTAATAATAATAATAATAATAATATTAATGTATAAACATATATACTCATATACATATTTATTCACCCATGTAATCACATATATATATATATATATTAATCCGCTCAACGAATGAATTTAATAACGTAAAAACTGAATCACTGCAGGGTACGCGCGCACCGTACGGTACCCAAGTGGACTGCAAACGTGCTGTGCAACACAACCGTATGGTGTTCGCGCATTATCCCAAACCATAAACTCATCCAAACATTAAAATTTCCAACCGGGACTCGCCCGCACACATGAAGAAACACCCGACGCTATGATAAATAAAATAAATTAAGTAAAATAAAAACAGGTGTGACAATTCTCCCCACCATAAAGCTTTCCGCAGCTGGAAAGCCATAAGAAGATCAAAACCCCAAATGAAAACTGACATTACTTTACAATTTAAATATATATATAAAGAACGACAACCAAGAGATCCCGAAACACTCCCAAAAAGGGAGAGATGAACCTACAGAACTCATGAAATAGGAATAGATTACCCGCTATGTGTCACCCTCCCCCAAAAGTGTGACCACCTCTAGTTGATCGCTTCAAAGGACAAAGAAAATTAACAATAGTAGATCGAGGTCCAATATACACCCACCTTAACACCATTCAACAAAACTTATCCAATTTCTTCATCCTCAATTCAACCTTACAAGACAACATTCGGAGCAACGCCAATAAAAAACACGACGACTCTTTTGAAACTATCACACATGTCAAATCTACATCCAATGCATATCTCTTAAAACCTTACTCCAATCTGACACTGGAACTCTCACGCCCCAACTCCTTACCAAAAGAAGAAAATATAGTTTTGTGGTTCCATATAAGACCAACCACAACCCAACCAAAACCTAGAACAAAACTGGGAGATTGACACGGGAAGTCCGAACGGACTCCCCACCATAACAAACAAGCGAAATTGAATTTGGCGAGACCCGTGATGGTTATTTCGACCACAAGTGTCAAGTCAGTTCACGGAATAGGACCAGAACGCCATCACTTGAGACAAAATTCATGATCTCTAGAATTTTCAACATGGGGAGGTCAAATGGACTCCCCACTATAAAGCTTTCCAGAAGAGAAAAATAGGAGGACCTCCCAGCATTATCACCAGCCATCACTGCCCACGTGTGGGAGGGGGGGCCCTGTCCAACACACCACCCCCACTGGGAATGTATAAAGCGAGAAACTCTTAATAAATGAGGGAAACGACATGACCAGGCAGTTATTACACATAAACTAGGCATAATGAGGAAAATGATTCCGACTACGCGCACTTACTAAGAACAACACCCTGCCGCAAGGCTTCACCTTTGGTTGGAGTTCCCCCGACTACGCGCTAGCTTCACTCCGAGGCTTATGGCTGGAGCTCTGATGAATGATTCATCTTCCGGCTTTGCAGTCAGGTTTATGAAACCCCAGAAGCATGACACAAGAACCAGATTTTTTAACAATCACACATCCATAAAAAGAGTTTATCCACAACCATTCGATCGACTGAAAGAAAAAGGAACACCACAAAACAGTACAGGTAATGACTACTACATCCAAGAAACATTACAACAAGAAAACATCAAGCTCATCCACCAACATCTCCCTACTCCTGCTGATGGGCTGAGGTGACCTTCGACGATTCAGGTCTGGCTTTAGCGCACTTCTTGGAAACACCTCGGAAAAATCACTTCAAGTGACCTAGACGTCCACAGGTGTAGCAGGGTCTTGGAGCACTTGGACATGTCGGCCTTTTGTGACCCTGTCTACCACACTGGTGACAGATCACAACATTGCACTGTGAAAAAGATGACTGAAGGTTTGAAGTCCTCTTGATTCCTCTACCAGCACCACCAGCATCAGGTCGCTTCATACTCTTCTTACTAGCATCATATGAAATACTTCCCAATGATGGAGGATTTGCCACCTAATGTCCTCCTACTAGCTCAGCTTCAGCAAGAAAGGCTTGCTCGACAACATTCGAGAAGGTGGTTAGGTTGATCTCTTCCACTATCGATTGCAGCTCAGGTCGGAGTCCAGACTCAAATTGTCGAGCCTTCCCGGGATCATTCGCAACAAACCACTGATCATACGGAACTAGGTCTACAAAATGTCGATAGAACTCCAGTACCGATTCAACGCCCTGCTGGAGACAACACAACTCCATCCTCTTCCTCAGCTTTGTCAACTCATAGAAGTGTTTTTGGATGAACGATGACTTGAAGAACTCCCATGTCAAATCTTCCCCAGGCTTGTTCCGAGACATGGACTTCCACCATTTCCAGGTTGGTCCTTCAAGCATGAAGGTAGCCAACTTCACCTTTAGTGACTCAGGTAGGCCAATGGAACTGAACTTCCTCTCAATCTTCTGCAACCACTCCTCTGCCTCAAGAGGCCCTGCTTGTCCATAAAAGAGAATAGGGTTCAAAATCCGGAACTCCAAAACATAATCGATGGGCTGACCAACTGGAGGATTAAATGAGGATGCACCACCTGAAGCTGCACATTGAGCATCCATCGAGCCTTCGTGGGGGCAAACACTACGGAACAAAGAAACAAGGAACTTGATCAAAACATAACCAATACCATTTGAAATTCAACATTACTCAATGAGTTTCAAAATGAAGGAAAACCCCATTCACTAAAGGCGAAACTAGTAATGATGGATTACTCGACCATATGGTTGGCAGCCATACGTCAGCCATACCATCGTCACTGAGAGCATTGTAGAGTGAAGTCTCCGGCTCCACAAGGCTTGCCAGGCCCTGTCAACTCGCGAAGCTACTTTCCCAACTCCCTTTTCATTTCCCCAACATAAAACAATCCAGATGACCCAAAAGACACTAACAACCCAGACATCTCATGGTAACTCGAGGTTTAGAACGAGCAAAGGTTAATGACGTCCTTCCCGTTCCCCCGCCTCGAGTCCGAGCAACTTTAATCCCTTTACCATGAAAACTCCAAATAGCAATGGGCACTCTGAAAAACAAGGTCTGCTCAGGAGCCAACCTCCTTTGATACCATTTTTTCACGAACCAACCCGGGTCGACCCCGAACCGGTCACCCGAGTCGGTCCGTGGAATGGATCGAGAGGCGTTCCCGATCCTCCTGGGCTGGCGACAAGCGCCAGGGCATCACAGAGTACACACGGGAATAATTTCTCCCAATAAAAATTTAATAAGAAGCAGAAATAAACAAACGACAATAAAATAAAACAGGAAAAAACATAACTAACCTGACCACGAAGCAAACTCCTCGCGACCCCGAGAGTCGATCGTCAAGCTACCACCAACTCTCGTCCACGGCGAGAAAGCTCGAGTCAAACCTGTGATAGAGACTAAAAACAAGAAAACACTATAGGCGTGAGTATTAAAACTCAGTAGACTAGCCCGATAAAGCTATTCCCAAAGCACTACAATTAAAAGAAAAATTTACCAACATCTAGTTTGAACTACATTATAGAAAATATAGGTTTTCATACACACACACATTCCATTTTGAAAACAAGTAACAGTCCATTGCCCTTTTTAATTTAGAAGAAGTTTAATGTTGAAAGGAACAGGTGAATTGCATTTTAAAACATTTTGAGAAAAATTAGAAAACCAAGCTTTAGTTGTTAGTCAAAAATAAAATCACACACAACACACACTAAGGGCAATGGGAAAAAGTGGAACACAAGGGTCGGCATTCAAAATCGACCTCTCAATCATCTGCCATAAACAAATAAACACTAAAAGAGACATGGGTCGATCCTAGGAGATCGTGAACAATCTAGAACATACTATACATCTGACTCATCTTGAAGGTATGCCCTAACTCGATGACGTCGTAACGCTTTAACGCCCGGCATAGCCCTACATGGCCTAACCGAGGGTCACAATCCCCGTAGCAGCAATAACTCAGTATTCCCCTGCTATGGGGCCACTAGCCAGTGCGTAATCTAAACTAGTGCAGCAATCGTTCTCAGAAGATTCACTCAATATGCTAGATTCCAATGTCAACACGTATAATCATCAAGGGAGACTCAACAATATAAAACTAGTCACGATGCACAATCCGCACATACTCAGCTCACCCAATCAACACACACAGAAGAACACTCCAAAGAGACTTTTCAACAAAACAAAAAAATTTAATTCATTAAAAGAACCAAACGGGCCTTATGTATTTATTCAATACCAAATCAATTCCAAAAGAAGGTTCAGATGTCGTCACATTTAAAACCAGAAAACACATTTAAAAATTCATTTAGGTAAACAAAATCACCATTTTAAATTCTGAAGCACAAACATAAGGGACAAAGGGGCATTTTCACTATTGCGCAACAAATAATCTTGAAAAAGCTTTCAGTACAATGCAAAGAAAGAAGTAGTTTTAATACCAGCAATATAACTACTCTAAAAATAATATTTTAATACTACTTCCAATTTGATGAATATTTAATAAATGACAAGAAATAAGCAATTTCTAAATTCAAAGGCAAGTGCAATGGGAACCTACCTCAAAATGCAGTCCAAAAACAACGACGCGACACGCCTCACACTTGCGCACAAGAAAATGCCAGCAGACAATTCTGTTAATGCGGAATTACCTCACCAATCACGCTGCAACAAATGCAAAACAACCAAAACACAAAAATGATGACTTAAAAAAATTTATATGAATGAGGAATGCAAAAATAACTAATAGATATATAAAAATTGACATAAAATAATCCATGTAAAACCAAAGAAAACCACACCTCGACACCGGAGCAGGTGAAACGGGTGATCCCAAAATGCTCGACTTTGGCGTCAAGCGTTCGGTGCACACCTAGAAGGAACGAAGCTCGAGGCTAGTCACACGAACAGTAGCAGTGGTGCCGGACAGCATAGCGGTGCTACAAGTGACTAGCCGGGCAGCACGTGGATGCTGCGGGAGGCCTATGGGTCAAAGAAAATGTGACGAGTGCAGCATGTAGGGCAGGGCAAGTGCTGCGCGACCTGAGGCGACGTGACTAGGATGAGTTGGCCAGAGGCTGCACGACCGTATCGGGCAGGAGCCGAGAGGTGCTACCAGAGATGGTCGGGCGCCGGAGGCTGGCCGAGTGCCAGAGGCTGGCTGGGCGCCGGAGGCTAGCCAGCGGGGGCGGTTTGCAGGGCAACACTGGCAGGGGGTTTCGGCCAGAGGCGGAAGCGGTCCGACAAGGGAGGAGGGAGCGCGGCGGTCAGAAGAGGGAGGGAGGAGCCGGCAGTCGGAAGAGAACGCCGCCGGAGGTGGGACGCCGGATGGGAGGTGGAGGGAGGAGGCGTGGTCAGAAGATGGACAGAGGAGGCGCGGTTGGGAGAGGGAGGGAGGAGGCGCGGCCGGAGGGAACGCCGCCAGAGGAGGGATGCTGGATGGGAGGCGGAAGGAGGAGGCGTGACCGGAATGCACAAGAGGGCCGAGAGGAGCGGGTTGCGTGGAGGGAGAAGGGAGAAAGAGGGAAGAGAGAAATAGAGAGGAGGGGGAGAGGAAAAAAAAGAAAAAAAGGGTGGCGGCGCTTAGGGTTACGGAGGAAAGAGGGAGAAGAGAGGGAAAATAATAATAATAATAATAATAATGAATAAAAAGGGGTAAATAAAATGAAATAAAAGAAGAAATAAATAAAATAAATTAAAATAAAAAAGAATAGAATAAGATAGTAAATAAAAAGGGGTTGATAATAATAATAATAATAGTAATAATAATAATAATAATAATAATAATAATGTATAAACATATATACTCATATACATATTTATACACCTATATAATCATATATATATATATATATTAATCCGCTCAACGAATGAATTTAATAACATTAAAACTGAATGATCGCGGGGTACGCGCGCACCGTACAGTACCCAAGTAGACTGCAAATGGGCCACACAACACAACCGTATGGTGTTCGCGCATTATCCCAAACCATAAACTCTTCCAAACATTAAAATTTCCAACCGGGACTCGCCCGCGCACATGCAGAAACACCCAACGCTATGATAAATAAAATAAATTACGTAAAATAAAAACAGGTGTGACAGACACTATGAATTTATAGTGATTCCATTTGGTCTTACTAATTCCCCTGCTACCTTCATGGATCTGATTAATAGAGTCTTTAGTGACTATCTTGATCAATTTGTGGTAGTCTTTATAGACGATATTTTTGTCTATTCAAAGAGAAAGGAAGAACATGAAGACCACTTGATAATTATATTGAATGCCCTGAGAAAGGAGGTGCTTTATGCCAAATTTACCAAGTGTGAATTTTGGCGTCCAAAAGTTTCATTTTTGGGTCACATAATCTCAAAATAGGGGATATCTGTGGATCCAGCAAAAATAGAGGTTATCGAAAGATGTTCGAGACCAACAACAGTAACCGAGAACCGAAGTTTTCTTGGTTTGGCTGGATATTATCGATGTTTTGTGAACGATTTTTCACGATTATCTAATCCACTCACCATCTTGACTCAGAAAGGAGTTAAGTTTGTTTGGACTGAGGAATGTGAAGAGAATTTCAAGGAGTTGAAAAGAAGGTTATCCAGTACACCTATGCTCACACTGCCTTGTAGTGGAGAAAGGTTTGTGATCTACAGTGATGCATCCAAGAAGGGATTGGGGTGTGTTCTTATGCAAAATAATATGGTGATAGCTTATGCCTCACGATAGTTGAAAATACATGAGCAAAATTACCCAACTCATGATTTGGAGTTAGCTGCGGTAATCTTTGCATTAAATATTTGGAGGCATTACCTTTATGGTGAAAGGTGTGATATTTATACTGATCATAAAAGTTTAAAGTATATTTTCACACAAAAGGAGCTGAATATGTTCCAAAAAAGATGGTTGGAGCTGATTAAGGATTACGACTGCTCAATCCATTACCACCCTGGGAAAGCAAACAAGGTGGTGGATGCATTAAATCGATAAGACCATGCCAGTTTATCCATGATGAGGATCACAAAAGATCCAATATTTATGGATTTACAAAGGATAGATCTTGTAATTATAATCGAAGGGGAAAAATCTTATCTTTCTTAAATGAATGTTCAACCATCTATACATGTGAAGATTAAAGAGGTACAGAAAGAAGATGTGGAGTTACAAAAGAAGGTGAGAAATGTTCCTGAATTCAACCTTGATGTTGATGGGATAATAAATTTCAGGAATCGGGTTTGTGTTCCTCCCATCCCCGAATTAAAGAAGGATCTGCTGGATGAGGCTCATAGTTCTTCATTCTCTATTCATCCTGGAAGCACGAAGCTGTATAGGGACCTGAAAGAGTACTTCTGGTGGGATGGCATGAAAAGAGATGTTGCTGAATATGTCTCTCGATGCTTGGATTGTCAACAAGTTAAAGTTGAGAGACAGAAGTCTAAGGGGATGTTACAACCATTACCCATACCCGAATGGAATAGGGAAAACATCACTATGGACTTTGTCACATGACTTTCTAAAACATCCAAAGGCAATAATGCTATCTGGGTCATATTTGATCGTCTTACAATGTCTGCACACTTCATTGCTATTAGAGAGGATTTCTCTCTGGATCAGCTTGCCAGGATATATGTAAAAGAAGTGGTAAGATTGAATGGAGTACCACTTTCTATTATATCTGATCGGGATCCGAGATTTACCTCAAAGTTCTGGCGAAGTCTTCAGCATACTCTGGATACAGAGTTGAGTTTCAGCACTGCTTATCATCCTCAAACAGACGGTCGGTCTGAGAGAACAATTCAAATTCTAGAAGATATGTTGAGAGCTTGCTCTATGGATTTCAAAGGTGGTTGGGATCAACACCTACCTTTGGTGGAATATTCTTAAAATAATATCTTTCACACTAGTATTCAGATGTCTCTTTATGAAGCTCTCTATGGAAAGAAATGCAGGACTCCAACTTGCTGGGATGAAGTTGGGGAAAGAAAGTTATTAGGACCTGATCTCATTAATGAAATGGCAGAAAAGGTCAGATCTATTCAACAACACATAAGAGTAGCTCAGAGTCGACAGAAAAGTAATGCCAACAACCGAGGAAAAGACCTAGAGTTTGAAGTGGGTGATAAAGTGTTCTTACGAATATCTCCCTGGAAGAGGGTTATGAGATTTGGAAATAAGGGGAAGTTGATCCCTAGATATATCGGTCCTTTCGAAATATTGGATCGTGTTGGGAAGGTAGCTTACCGATTGGCGCTTCCATCGAATCTCTCTCAAGTTCACGATGTGTTCCATGTATCTCTCCTGAGAAAGTACATACCTGATCCTTCACATGTACTCAGTTGAGAAGTTGTACCGTTGGAGCAAGATCTTTCTTATGATGAACAATCGATAGAGATTCTGGATCGTAGAGAAAAAGTCCTACGAAGCAAGACCACTCGATTGGTGAAAGTTTTATGGAGGGACCACCAATTAGAAGAAGCTACATGGGATCTTGAGGATATGATGAGGGAGAGGTATCCTCATCTGTTTGTTACAATGTGACGAATTTCTAGGGTGAAATTAATTTTATGGGGGGTAGAATGTAACACCCGAGACTTTTATATTATATAAATCATCAATGGAATCTTTTTCTACACACAACACTTGCTTGGATTTCTTTACACGAAATCACGACCTTCCTCGATAGCTTGCATCGTACGCAATACCGAGTTTCACTAAACAATGATATGCTATTAAAATATTATTAAAACTAGCCGTTATGAATAGTAATAACCACTTTTTGAAATTTTATAATTTTTATTTTTTAAAATGGACTTCATTTTTGGTTTCGGAATATCGAAATTAGCCTAGGGTTAAATTTTGGCATTTTTCTGAAAACATTCAATTTTTGATGAATAATGAAACCACTAAGTGGTCGTTAAAAAACAGAATTTTTCATAAAACTTAATTTTACCGCTTCTGTGAGTGTAATTTCGAAAATCCGAGAGACACGGTTGATGTCAGTAAGTAAAATGTGGTTCAATGAGATGAATTTTTTTTGGTGAATAGTAACTTTTTACATTTTTTTCCACGGTTAAAAGTAAATAGAGTAATTAAGGGTAAAAATGATATTATTATTACCCTAACACATGTCATAATTCCATTGGACAAGTGTAATTAGACCAAAAACAACCTTAGGAATAAAATATGACCATTTAGGCCCACATGGGTTAAATTAGGACATTTATTATTAATTTAATTAAAGAAGGGTTAAAATAGTTAAAATCAAAGTTTAATAACTAACTCATTTTTAATATGGGGTTATACATAAGATAAATTAGACTATAAATATTCATTAGAAAGATAAAAATATTTCCTACATAATGGCACCTTATTTGTAATTTTTATACATTAAATAATTTAATTTATTTTTGACACAACGATGATGTAGTAATTATCTTATTAATGAAATATTGACATAATTGATGTTATAAATACCCAAATAAATATAATTTGAGACTTTTTTTGAATTACAGTAATTTTATAGATTAATATGACATGTCAGTATTGATTTAATTAACTTTGTTCGAACTAATCATTCTGTTATGAATTTCAAAAAAAATTAATTACTAAATTGTTTCAAAATTGACATAAAATAGTTTTTAAAACAAATATTATATTAGTAATTGTTATTTTATTCCTAAAAATCTACGGCTCGGCCAAATGACATAGATAAGGTAATATATGTTAATAATAAACAACTTGGTGTTCTTTTGGCTGCTTATAGTATGTTTATTAACCTTATATTATAAGAACACAAGAAGACATGGTAAAAGTAAAATTATTTAACTTAATGATAAATCTAAATGATAAGGTTAAAATAGGAACCTAAACTTGTCTAAATTATATTTTATGAGAGGATTCCGACCCATACACACCTTAGAATCGAAATAAATCAATTTGGAGCTATTTAAAACCGAACTTGACTTTATAATAAAATAATATTTTTTGTAATTCCAAAGGAGCCCCTCTCCTCCCTTATAAAAGGGAACCTCCTCCCTCTCTTCCTCACACCACATTGATCCTTCAAGCTCGGCCAACCCCTGCCACTTTCTCCTCTCCACTTCCCTAGAGACATCTTTGAGATTCTTGTCTTCTTCAAATACCTATTTTAGTGCCCTAAAAAGAGGTCTCAAAGAAGAACTTCAAAGAAGAGGTAATGTCTGTTACCGATTCTTTCATCTTTATTTCTTCTTCCACTTCTTCTTCATTAGTTGTTTCATTATGAAGTAATAACATCAGTATCACTAATATACTGATATTTTATTATAAGTATGAAACAACCCTATTTCACCATCTATCCATCCCACGGAAATAGAAATCACCGCGTGTGCGTACGTACGGAATACCGTCTCCACGCCGTGGTGTAATCTATTTTCCACCACCACCTTACTTGGATGGGTATAATGATGTAAATAATGACTATATATGACTATTATAAAGTGATACTAATTCTGAAATAGTATACATACACTCCAATACAATTCCACGACCATAGGAACGATATCATCACTCGTGCGTACGTACGGAATACCGTCTCCACGATGTGATGCGACTCGTTCTACATGATCTTCATTTCATAATGATTATATAAATGAATTAAATGAATGAATATGATATATATTACACTAATACCATTATATAAATGAGGTATCTATAACCTAAAGATATGAATAAGAATTTATTCGACAACACATGCATAAGAACAAAAAGTTATACACCCGAATAACAAGTAGCAATGAAATATTACTACTAAGAAGCTAAGAATATGACCATATATGATATCATAAAAATAAGTATGATTATTTAATAAGTAAATAACATTATTTAAATCATTATACAGGAGGTTCGGACACGTACAAGGCATATCAGACCTAAGGTAAGGGAAATAACACAATCTCATTTTTATCCGAGATTGTTTATACTTTGGTATTTACTAGGGTGTATTTTATCATCCACATACATGTTTCCTCAATATGTAATATTATTTCCATCCACCTAAAATTGTTTAAATCTAATTTTACCCTTTGGTGATTTTTTAGTAAAGGATATGAAAGGAAACTTTTTTCGTTTTTCGTACAAGGTACTTTTTGACTTTTCCGAAAAAAGTACGAAGAATGTTTTTTTAACTTATACGGCATGAATGGATTTTTAAAACATTATTTCCAAGAAGATTCCTTTACAACTTTTCAAGTTTATTTTTAATCAACTTCTTTTAGTTTATAATTGTACGACATGTTAAGAATGGAAAAGAGTTTTTGAAGCAGAAAGGATATTTTCCTCAAGAATGGAGTTCAAGTGTTTTATCAAAATTATTTTCCATCTAAGATAATAAAGGGTTCTGTTTTTATCCCTATTGATTTGATTATGTTGTGATGGAACTATATTTTTATGAATTCCTTTATCTTATATGAATTGTTTTATGATGTCACGATTCCCATTTTTATTACATGGGTTATGAAATGATGTATGATTTTTGATTTCTGTGGAACACATAAGAATGGTATCATTATGAGATGGGTGGGACCTATATCTCCCTCCAATGAATTGGGTAAAGATTTTATATCTCATGAGATAGACATGGCTGAAATGATAGGTTATACCGGTTCAGTGAAACAGGACTGAAACGAGGGTGAATCGGTTCAGAAATGGACTTTGTCCACTAAGATAGTATTGGCAATGAGTCTTGACTAATTAGAAATGATTCTCTATGATTATGTGTGTATGACACAAAGTTTCATGTTTTATGTTATGATTATTGGGATTACATTTCACTTCTAGGATTTATCCCATGTTATGATATTATGATATCTTTTGCAGGTTATTATTTCCAAAAGTTATGTTCATATGTATATGATGTGATTTATATTTCTTTTGTTTACCCATACTGAGCATTTGAGCTCACCCTTTTGTATGTTTTATTTCCCCAGGTCAGGAATAAGGTTTTTAAATAGAATATTCCAAAAAGGGACTCTAGATATGATGAAAGAAATGGGAGGTAAAGTAGATTCTTTATTAACTAGTTGTTTATGTTTCCCAGTTTCTAAAGACAATATACCTATACAGTCATTTCTTGGTTTTGTAATATTTTGTAATAAGTGTGCTTCAATTCTGATGTAATAACAATGTATGTAATGTATGGGTCGTTATAATAAAACAATTCATATAAGATAAATGAATTCATAAAAATAATTCCATCATAACATAATCAAATCAATATAATAATAGGGATAGAAATATAACCCTTTATTTTCATAGATGGAAAATAATTTTGATAAAACACTTGAACTCCATTCTTGAGGAAAATATCCTTTCTACATCAATTTTTTTTTTCCTTTCTTAACATGTCATACAATTTTAAACTAAAAAAAGTTTATTAAAAATAAACTTGAAAACTTTTAAAGGATGCTTCTTTGAAATAATGTTTTAAAAATCCATTCATGCCCTATAAGTTAAAAAACATTATTCTCGTACTTTTGTCAGAGAAGTCAAAAAGTACGTCGTACGAAAAACGACAAAAGATTCCATTCATATCTTTTACTAAAAACTCATCGAAGGGTAAAATTGGATTTAAAAAATTTTAGGTGGATGGAAATAATATTACATATTGAGGAAACATGGATGTGGATGATAAAATACACCCCAGTATATACCAAAGTATAAACAATCTCGGATAAAAATGAGATTGTGATATTTTCCTTTACCTTAGGTCCGATTAGCTTCGTAAGTGTCCGAACCTCCTGTATAATTATTTAAATAAAGTTATTGACTTATTCCAGAATCATATTCATTGTTATTATATCATATATGGATGACTTATGACTTTATATTACCCGTTCTTTTGTAATTTCAATGTTAAAGAGCGTTTTGGGTAAAATGGTTTCATTTTTTCTTCCGTGTTTTGACTTGTAATTATTCATATCCTTATTTAGATCATGATTACTTAATTCCAGAATATAAAACATGATTTATATATAATATATATTCCGAATATACATATATATAATAGATTAGTAATTGGAAATAAATACAGTGTTCATGGAGACGGTAGGTCGTACGTACGCATGAACGCTATTTTCATTTCCTTATTGAGTTGAATGGAATTAAGTAGATGACATACATATATATACACATAAATCCAGTATCATTATTATTTCATATATTTCATTATTACTTATTATATATACTTTATAATCATTCATGAATGGTTAACGTGGAGAATGTATCTCATCGTGTCGTGGAGACGGTAGTCCGTACGTACGCACGAGCGATGATATCATTCTCATGATCGTGGAATTGTATTGGAGTGTATGTATACTATATCAGAATCAATATCACTTTACATTAATAATATATAGTTATTATGTACACCATTATACCCATCCAAGTAAGGTGGTGGTGGAAAATAGATTACACCACAGCGTGGAGACGGTATTCTGTACGTACGCACGCGCGGTGATTTTGTTTTCCGTAGGATGGATAGATGGTGAAATAGGGTTGTTTCATAAATATAATAACATATAAGTATATCAGTGATATTGATGTTATTACTACATTATGAAACAACCTAAGAAGAAGAAGTGGAAGAATAAATAAAGTTGAAATAATCGGTAACGGACATTACATCTTCTTTGAAACGCCTCTTTGAGATCTCCTTTTAGGGCACTAAAATTGGTCTTTTAGGAAGACCAGAACCTCAAGAAAGTTTATATGGATGTGGAGAATGGAATTTGGAAGGGAATGGTAGAAATTGAAGGCTCAATGTGGTTTGAGGAAGAGAGGGAGGAGGTGACCTTTTATAAGGGAGGAGAGGGGTCCTTTGGAAAAACTAAAAATATAATTTTATTATAAAGACAAATTCGGTTTTAAATAACTCAAATTGATTTATTTAGAAGCTAAGGTGGGGATGTGTTGAAATCCTCTAATCCAATAGAATTTATACAAGTTTATGTTCCTATTTTAACCTTATCATTTAGATTTAACATTAAGTAAAATAATTTTACTTTTACCGTGTCTTCTTGTGTTCTTATACTATAAGGTTAATAAACGTACTATAAGCAGCAAAAAGAACCCCAAGTTGTTTATTATTAATATATATAAACCTTATATATGTCATTTGTCCGAACCATAGATTTTTAGGGATAAAATAACAATTACTAATATAATATTTGTTTTAAAAACTATTTTATGTCAATTTTGACACTATTTAGTAATTGATTTTTGTGAAAATCATAACAGAATGATTAGTTCGGAAAAAATTTAAATAAATCAATACTAACATGTCATATTAACCTAGAAAATTAGTGTAATTCATATAAAGTCTGAAATTATATTTATATGGGTATTTATAATATCAATTATTCTAATTTTTCACTATTATGGTAATTACTGCATCATCATTGTGTCATAAATAAATTAATTTATATAATGTTTAAAAATTATAAATAAAATATCATTATGTAGGAAATATTATTATATTTCTAATGAATATTTACAATCTAATTTATCTTATGTATAACCCTATATTACAAATGTTGTCGTAAATAAACTTTCATTTTAACTCTTTTAACTCTTTTTTGAATTAAATAATAATAAATGTCCTAATCTAATCCAAGTGGGCCTAAATGGTCATATTTTATTCCTAAGGTTTCTTTTGGTCGAATTAAACTTATCCAATAGAATTAGGACATGTGTTAGGGTAATAATAATATCCTTTTTACCCTTAATTACCCTATTTACATTTAACCGTGGTAAAAAAAAGTAAAAAGTTACTATTCACCAAAAATTATTTTCATCTCAATGAACCACATTTTACTTACTGACATCAACCGTGTCTCTCGGATTTTTGAAATTCCACTCACAGAAGCGATAAAATTATGTTTTATGAAAAATTCATTTTTTTAACTACCACTTAGTGGTTTCACTATTAATCAAAAAATGAAAGTTTCCAGAAAAATACAAAAAATTACGCCTAAGCTATATTTGATATTATGAATTCAAAAATGATGCCTATTTTACCAAATTCAAAACATATCAATTGCATTAATTAATTTAAGAATTAATTACCATCGTCAAAACAAATTGCGTGTTCTTAAGAGATAATAACTATCAAAAGATTGACATTTGTTTATGTCTGGTTTAAATGTAAAAATTTCATCCAATGACCAACATTGTATTAAATTGTAAAAATATATTCTAAATATACTTTAAAACCACCCAAATTAATAATTTATCACTATTAATTATTTCTATTAAAATAGTTGTTTTTAATTAAAATTTAGTAATTTTCACTATTCATCCGAAAATGAAAGTTATCCGAAAAGTACCAAAATTTCACCCTAAGTTAATTTCGATATTCCGAATCCAATAATGAAGTCCATTTTGAAAAATAAAATTTACAAAATTTCAAAAATTTGTTTTTACTATTCATAACAGATAGTTTTAATAATATTTTAATAGCATATCATTGTTTAGTGAAACTCGGTATTGCATACAACACACGCTATCGCGGAAGGTCGTTCTTGCGTGTAATTCAAGGCAAGTCTAGGATGCATGTTGTGCAAGCCTATTTTGGTGTAGCGTACAACACAAGACATTAATGAAATTAAAAAAAATATTTTTCATAAAATCTCAGGGTGTTAAATTCTACCCCCCTTAAAATGAATTTCGCCCTCGAAATTCATTGGGGTTATAAATGGTTTACTACTCGAAAGTTTGTTTAATAGAAACCCACATCGTAAAAAGGAATACTCAAACTTGGCTTTAATGACTAAAGTTTGAAATGTAACATTTACCCAAATTAACTCATCACTGAGTTTCCACGTAGGAGAACATAGGTGAAAATATGGATATAGAAGAAAAATCTAACCATCATGTTCTGATGGAGAGTGGTAGAGAACATGGCTATAATATATCCAACAATCACAAAGCCATAGATTTGATATGATCTAAGGTACCATCTGATTCATCAAATATAAGGGCACTAGGACACCATTTTTGGTTTTCAAGATCATTTCCCTAAAGTTGGTGAATTAAAAGAAATACTTACATGATTTTGGTACAATTTCACTGTTGTTCATGCTTTGAACAATTTACACTTCATCTCTTAAAGAAATGATTTTGAATTTGTTATAGATGAAGTTTTAATATATCATGTGACAGAATGATGGGTCATTCCATCTGTTTCAAACAGAAGGTTAGAAAAAGTTATCAAATATACATAAGTCCATATATGGTGAGGATAATCGTATACGATTCCAAAAATAAACGTATACTTCATATATCATACCACGTAATAAAATAAAACTAGTATCTACTAACCAGGGACTTCCTGTAGGCCAGTGGTAGGCGATAAAGGCCATTCACACTTCGGTTGTGGGTTCGATTCCCACAGCCTTGTCCGGCGCGATGGGCTGTCACCCATCCTGCAGGTTGTCCTTTTTATAAAGCTATATTACTATAACATCCCATCAATAATATCGAAAAAAGTTCTATCCTATCTTATCTCCAACATATTCCATTCCAATATTTTGGCTTATCTAAAATACTTCGGTCCAAGCTCATAGTATAATGAAAATGATTACTTGAAATGTCACATAACAATCATGTGAATGCCATCATTTATCCCCCATATATCAGTAGATATATCTTGTTGGTCAAATTACAACATATGAATACCTTAATCATGTATTCTCTTGAAGAGTGAATACCCTTTAATTGAACCATTGTGAAAACATGAATGCAGTCAAAAGTTAACTCTTTCCACATACCAAAATCAAAAAATTCTATATACTCAAACCATGATATAACTTTCTCCTTATATCAATCATGAGCTCATGAATATGGTCAAACATTTCATTTTCTCGTTTTCCTTTCATTATGCGCATATCATCTTCTTTTCCAAAAATATCTCAATCACATTCTATGGTTACCGATACCATTGAAAACCACAATAGACCAATACATAAATATTCCAATATTTCACGACACTATATTCAACATTATTTTGGAATACCATTACATAAACACTTAATCATTCCACCACATCATTTTCATATTCAACATCGCCAATAGTGATCACATGTGACTTCCCTTTGTCCTTTGACTTAAGTGGTTTCTCATGTCGATCATCACTAACCCTTGGATTAGGGAATTTATTATCATAATTCCCCATTTCCTTACACTTGACGCATTGAAGTGTTGGTGGTGCGTTCTCTACAATATTTTCATTATTCACATCATTAGAAACCCTTTTTCCATTACTTTGACACTCAACTACTCGATGACCTTCTTTTCTACACTTAAAACATTTTATAGTCCCTTTAAGACAATCTCCACCATGCTTCGTTGCACACTTTGAGCATAAGGAAACATTCATCTTCTTTTCACCATTATTCTGAGATTTCTCCTTGAACTCCATCTTTCGTTTCTTGTCAAAACTATGAGATGGATTGGTAACACCAACTTCCATTTCTACCTTGATAGCACAACGCACAATTTATTCATATCTACTGAAGTCTCTTATAGTTAATACCCTTCGAAGATTTGGTTTTAAGCCACTGAAGAATCAATTAACTTTTCTTTTAGGTTGGATGATAAATCCAGATGCATACCTTGCAAGCCTTGTAAAATTCGCTTCTTATATACCAATAGATTCATCATCCTTTTTCTTTAGTTCTAGAAACTCCTTCTCCATCTTTTTTCGAATAATACGAGGGAAGTACTTATTAAAAAATAAGTTCTTGAACTCGTCCCATTACATAGACTCGATTTCATCTCTTGGTCTCGTATTCTTGATAAGATTCCACCATTGATCAGCATCACCTTCCAAATGATACATTGCTAAGATGACTTTATCATGTTCAGAACATTGAAGAACTGAAAATATCTTTTCAGTAGTACTGGTCCATTGTTCAAAAACAAGTAGATCAGAAGACCCACTTAAAGAAGGTGGACGTTGCCTCATGAAGGACTCAATTGAATATTGTTCCCTTCTCTGCTCATTTGGATGTTCAGAATGATTCATAGCTTGTGTAAGTATAGCATTAAGATTTTGCACTCCATCTCTCATAACATTTGTTTGTTCAGGAGGACAATCATTGCATTGTCCATTACATTGATCAACACGGTTCCTTCAGGTTCCATCCATCATATAAAACCCAAATAGAATAATGTGAGAGGTAAAAATCATAATAAAGGGGGAGTAACTTCAATATCTAACAACTTTGGTTTAATATAATATCGTTACCATAGTTCTAGGAATATATCCTATACGTATACTTATCCTTAGGGACATCCCTAGACATACCTTAGAAATATCTCTAGGGATCTCACTAAAGTTCTCACATCCTAGTTTCCAAAGGTTGAATAAACCTTTCCTCTGATACCAACTGTAGAGACCCTAAGCATAACGTACATTGACATTACATTGCTTTTGTGGAATACTTAGTACATAACAAAATCACACACACAAGGACCGTAATAGTTTAGTGTCTTTGAAAACTCAGAATATAATCTTCATATCATGGTGAATGATCTTCAACATCTCCCATAAATATCTTCCTTTTTTATACCTAAAACCATTCTTTATATCCTAGCGAAAAGAAAACATAAAAGGGTGAGCTCAATTGCTCAGTAAGGGAAAACAAAAGAAATATCAATCACATCATATTCATAAGAACATAACATTTTGGAAATCTTAACCTACAAAAGAGATCATAATATCATAACATGGGATAAATCATAGTAGTGAAATGTAATCCCAATAATCATAACATAAAACATGAAACTTTGTGGCATACACACATAATCATTGAGAATCATTTCTAGTTAGTCAAGACTCATTGCCAAGACTATCTTAGTGGACAAAGTCCACTTCTGAACCTAGTTCACTCCTCGTTTCAGTCCTGTTTCACTGAACCGGTTTAACCTGCCATTCCAGCCATGTCTATCTAATGAGATATAAAATCTTTACCCAATGCATTGGAGGGAGATATAGGTCCCACCCATCTCATAATGATACCATTCTTATGAGTGCCACAAAATCATAAACCATACTTCATAACATAACCCATGTAATAAAAATGGGAATCTTAAACATTGTGACATCATAAAACAATTCATATAAGATAAAGGAATTCATAAAAATAATTCCATCATAAAATAATCAAATCAATGTAATAATAGGGATATAAACAGAACCCTTTATTATCTTATATGGAAAATAATTTTGATAAAACACTTGAACTCCATTCTTGAGGAAAATATCCTCTCTACTTAAATTTTTTTTCCTTTCATAACATGTCATAAAATTTTAAACTAAAAGAAGTTTATTAAAAATAAACGTGAAAACATTTAATGGAATCTTCTTGGAAATAATGTTTTAAAAATCCATTCATGCCGTATAATTTAAAAAAACATTCTTCTCGTACTTTTGTCGGAAAAGTAAAAAATTAGCTCGTACGAAAAACGACAAAAGATTCCTTTCATATCATTTACTAAAAACTCACCGAAGGGTAAAATTGGATTTAAAAAATTTTAGGTGGATGAAAATAATATTATATATTGAGTGAACATGGATGTGGATGATAAAATACACCCCAGTAAATACCAAAGTATAAACAATCTCGGATAAAAATGAGATTGTGATATTTTCCCTTACCTTAGGTCCGATTTTCTTCATAAGTGTCTGAACCTCCTGTATAACGATTTAAATATTGTTATTGACTTATTCCTGAATCATATTAATTGTTATTATATCATATATGGTTCACTTATGACTTTATATTACCCATTATTTTGTAAATTCCATGTTAAAGAGCATTTTGGGTAAAATCATTTCATTTTTTGGTCCGTGTTTTGACTTGTAATTATTCATATGATTACTTAGATCATGATTACTTAATTCCGGAATATAAAACATGATTTATATATAATATATATTCATAATATACATATATATAATATATTAGTAAATGGAAATAAATACACTGTTCATGGAGACGGTAGGCCGTACGTACGCCTGAACGCTGTTTTCATTTCCTTATTGAGTTGAATGGAATTAAGTAGATGAAATACATATATACACACATAAATCCAGTATCATTATTATGTCATATATTTCATGATTAATAATTATATATACTTTATAATCATTCATGAATGGTTAACGTGGAGAATGTATCTCATCGCGTCGTGTAGACGGTAGTCCGTACGTACGCACGAGCGATGATATCGTTCTCATGAAAGTGGATTTGTATTGGAGTGTATGTATACTATATAAGAATCAATACCACTTTACAATAATCATATATAGTTATTATGTACACTATTATACCCATCCAAGTAAGGTGGTGGTGGAAAATAGATTACACCACGGTGTGGAGACGGTATTCTGTACGTACACAGACACGATGATTTCATTTTCCATAGGATGGATAGATGGTGAAATAGGGTTGTTTCATACTTATAATAAAATATCAGTATGTTAGTGATACTTATATTATTACTTCATAATTAAACAACCTAATAATAAGAAGTGGAAGAAGAAATAAAGTTGAAAGAATCGGTAACGGACATTACATCTTCTTTGAAACGCCTCTTTGAGATCTCCTTTTTGGGCACTAAAATTGGTTTTTGAGGAAGAACAGAACCTCTAAGATGTTTCTATGGAATTGGATAATGGAATTTGGCAGGGGTTGGCCGAGCTTGAAGGCTCAAAGTGGTGTGAGGAAGAGAGGGAGGAGGTGCCCTTTTATAAGGGAGGAGAGGGGCTCCTTTTGAAAAACTAAAAATATTATATTATTATAAAGACAAATTCGGTTTTAAATAGCTCCAAATTGATTTATTTCAAAGCTAAGGTGAGGCTGGGTCGCAATCCTCTCATAAAATATAATTTAGACATGTTTATGTTCCTATTTTAACCTTATCATTTAGATTTAACATTATGTAAAATAATTTTACTTTTACCATGTCTTCGTGTGTTCTTACACTATAAGGTTAATAAACTAACTATAAGTAGCCAAAATAATCCCAAGTTGTTTATTATTAATATATATAACGTTATCTAAGTCATTTGGATGAACCTTATATTTTTAGGAATAAAATAACAATTACTAATATAATATTTGTTTTAAAAACTATTTTATATCAATTTTGACACTATTTTGTAATTGATTTTTGTGAAAATCATAACAGAATGATTAGTTCGAACAATGTTTTTAAATTAATACTAACACGTCATATTAACCTATAAAAATAGTGTAATTCATAAAAATTTGAAATTATATTTCTTTGGATATTTATAATATCAATTATTCTAATCATTCACTATTATGGTGATTACTGCATCATCATTGTGTCATAAATAAATTAATTTATTTATGTATAAAAATTATAAATAAAATATAATTATGTAATAAATCTTATTATCTTTCTAATAAATATTCACAATCGAATTTATCTTGTGTATAACCCTGTATTAAAAGTGTTGTAGTAAATAAACTTTGATTTTAACTCTTTTAACTCTTATTTGAATTAAATAATAATAAATGTCTTAATCTAATCCATGTGGGACTAAATGGTCATATTTTAATCCTAAGGTTGTGTTTGGTCGAATTACATTTATCCAATAGAATTAGGACATGTGTTAGGGTAATAATAATATCATTTTTACCCTTAATTACCCTATTTACTTTTAACCGTGGTAAAAAAAAGTAAAAAGTTACTATTCACCAAAAATTATTTTCATCTCATTGAACCACATTTTACTTACTAACATCAACAATGTCTCTCAGATTTTTGAAATTCCACTTACAGAAGTGGTAAAATTAAGTTTTATGAAAAATTCATTTTTTAACTACCACTTAGTGGTTTCACTATTCATCAAAAAATGAAAGTTTCCAGAAAAATACCAAAAATTAGGCCTAAGCTATATTTGATATTATGATTTCAGAAATGATTTATATATTACCATATTCAAAACATATCAGTTGCATTAATAAATTTAAAAATTAATTCCCATCGTCAAAACAAATAGCGTGTTCTTAAGAGATAATTACTATCAAAAGATTGACATTTGTCTATGTCTAGTTTAAATGTAAAATTACATCCAATGACCAAAATTGTATAAAATTGTAAAAATATATTCTAAATATACTTTAAAACCACTCAAATTAATAATTTATCACTATTAATTATTTCGACTAAAATGGTTGTTTTTAATTAATATTAAGTAATTTTCACTATTCATCAGAAAATGAAAGTTATCCGAAAAGTACCAAAATTTCACCCTAAGCTAATTTCGATATTCCGAATCCAAAAATGAATTTCATTTTGAAGAATAAAATATAAAAAATTTCAAAAAGTGGTTATTACTATTCATAACGGCTAGTTTTAACAATATTTTAATATCATATCATTGTTTAGCGAAACTCGGTATTGTGTACAACACACGCTATAGCGGAAGGTCGCACTTTTGTGTAATGCAAGGAAAGTCAAGGATGAATGTTGTGCAAGATTATTTTGGTGTAGCGTACAGAAAAAGAAATTAATGAAATTAAAAAGAATATTTTTCATAAAATCTCGGGGTGTTACATTAGAGCTCTTTGGAATCGCGATTTAGGGACGAATTTATTTGGGTTCCTCAAATCATCAATATTTGAGAAGGTCTGTTGATTCTTTCATAACACTTTTAATTTTCGCTCTTTTTCCCTCAATTTAGTCCCCACATGACCTTCTCTTCCCCATTAGAGAATCCATATCAGGTTGGGTTGCTTGGAGATTCAAATTTTGGTGTATTTGGTTCATTTTATTAAAGATGTTTCAAGTAAGTGTTTATATTCATGATTTCTTCTCCTTCCTTAGGGTTTCATTCACCCTTTAATGAAGTTCCTCCTGTACAAAACATGAGGATAGAAACTAGTTTTGATTTGGTGTCTTTTTGGACAAATATTGTGGTCTAGGGCTGGATTTATATTCCTTCAGGTGCGGCGTTGGTGCGGTTGATGTTTCACACAATGTTTTGAGGTTTTCAGCATAAAAGGTATGTGATTGAATGTGTAATAATTTCTAGATGAGTTAGTTTGCTTGAATTAATTATTATGAATGTTCCTAATATACTGTTTGTGGTGAGGGAACTGTTTATGTAGGATTTGGTAAAGCATTTGTTTTTATAGTTTCATTTTAGCTTAAAATTGGGTGTTTTTCATGAGCAACCCTTTGGGTATTTTTTGGGTGTCTTTTATAACATATGAAATTGGTTTAATAAATCTTTTTTGGGATGAAAATTCTGATTTGGTAGGGTATTTTTCTGCCATTAGGTCTTAAAGAGGTTTTTAATGGGTTTAAGGTGTAAAACCTTATTGTACTTCTTGAAAGTGATTTTGAAAATGTGTTCTTTTCATGTGGATATTTTGTGGTATTGTTTGAGGTGTTTATTTAACACATGGGGGTACTTTAATAAATGTTTTTGGGGCTACCAATTATGTTTTCAATTTTTATTGGTGTGATTTTGTCCTTGAAATACGGTTCTGAAATGGGTTTTATGTGAAAAGCTTTGGTACACTATTTAGAATTGTTTTATAAAAGTTTTGAATCGTTGAATGATTCATGTAAGAGGTGAAAACATATTGGAAAATTGTTTTGGATTGTTTATAATTTCAAATGAACCATTTTAAATGTGAATAGGTCTGTTATGTGATGTGTATTCTCTTGGAAATATTTTATAAAAATGTATAATGGATTTACTGAAATGTGAAAGAGGTGTAAACCTGATGCGGGATGTTTCTGTGAGCGCGATGTGAAAAATAGATTTTTGTTTATAAAAATGGTTTTATGAAACATGTGAGTGGGCTGTTATGTGTTATTTATCATATTTCTAGGGACTTGATAAAATTGTTAAATGTTGTGTTGGATTGTGAATGTTATACAAAAAGTGTCATGGGTTATTTAGGTGTGAGTTTGATTTCAAAATGCCTTTGAATGAAAAGTGGAATTCATGAAATATGTGATGTACATATGGCTGTTTGGTTAATGTGTGATGTGGAATTGATATCTACATGTTAAAACTATATTTTGTGGCTTGTTGAACTTGTTTGAATAGAAAGGGAAAACCCGAGTATCTAGGTGGGTGGAGGGGTACTAGTATGCTAGTGAATCCGTGGGGTTTGGCCTTAGTTTCACATATCAAGATTGATGCATAAAACTCTAACTAAACTATGATGATGATTATTTCGGACCATTATGATATGGGTATGTTCCCTACTAATGGATCATGCATGAGAACAGATAGTTTTTTTGGTTACTCTCACCGAGATACGAGGTACTTGGGACCCACAGCTAGCTAGTGCGTAGTTGTTATTTCCTATTGCTTGTGCTCATTAGATCCTTTATACATATTGTCAGCATATGGTATATGTGGATTGAAAATTCAGTATCATTTGAATTTATTTTAAAAGTGTTGATTCTTTAGATTATCCCACTTGAAAACTATTTTTTTATGTTGCATCTTTTAGAAATTGTAACTAGAAATTACAAGTTTTTTAAAACTTTCATGATTTTTGTCTTTGAATGTTTATCACATGGAATCTCTTAGTGGTGGTATCCTACTGGGCTTCGGCTCACACCCTACTTATACCATTGGGTGTATGTAGACTTTCTTATTATTTGTCCAAGGTTTGGGTATAGGTTTAATGTCATTGGTTCGGGTTTTTAGTGGTCCATTGTGATGCAGTATTGTGGAGATGGCTTGAGGGAGGTGCCTCTTTCCATGTGGATGTTCTTGGGCTGTCTTTTATTGGTTTTGTACCTTTGTAATGGTCTTCATACATTGTTAAAAATTGCGTAATACAGTTCTAAATTCTTGTAAAATATTTTTTGGTTTGAAAAATCTAGTTTTGGTTTGTTGGATTCTTTTGTTATTTTAAGTTTATAAACTCGGGTAAGTCATTCCCAATATTCATTTTATGAGACCCAAACACTTGTTCCAGCCCATGGGGATCAGGAACGCCCATCGGGCCTTGTCACAGGCCGGGTTTGGGGCTAGGTTTATTGGTTACCATATTCGGTTTGTGACATTATATTATCATTTAATTACATCATTTCATCATTTAATTGTTGGAATTATGTTCCTTGCTGTGTTTTGGGTGTGTTATTTACATGATTTTAATGATCAGTTCATGATACATTGATCTGGTTGATTGGAAGGGAAACTATAGAATTATAATGGATTAGTATTTACATATTTCTAGAACCATAAATTATACAATTTATCATTTTGATTTTTTACATGATGATGATTCATAAGTTAAAACTTTAACGATGTATCTTTAGATCATTTTAGTGGTTCGTTGATAATAAAAACATTATTTTGTTTTATAAATCCATGTGTACAAAATAATTATACAACCATGGATGTGACATAATACATATATTATAACCTTTTTCAATAGAAAAATGGTTACATGACCTTCCTTGAAAGAATTAATGCATATTGAAATCACATCGTCCCTGATGTCTGTAATTTGATACATCACTGTCAATGCTTTTTAATTCCATGAATAAACGGGAGAGGTGAAAATGATTGATGAGGAATTTCCCATGAACATGAGAGCTTAAAAAATATACATTCTTCTGAATCATTCATGCCACTTGTATATGAGGAGGTAAGGAATGAAAAAGAAAAGAACATTGCTCAAAATAAAAGAAAGATTGAGAAATATATGAGGAAATTTCTACATCCTAACAACGTCACATAAAAAATATATATATTTATATAACATTAAAAAATTAACCAAAATGCCATTATCTTCAATAATTGACGAACTAAAATAATAGTCCAATTTACTATTCATCAGGGTCATATTACTATTCATATTACTATTTAAAAGGATATGTTACTATTCACCAAACATCAAGTTGATTTCATTAGACTCCAAATAACATACTGAACACACTTTTAGGGAACCATTTTTTAAAACTCAAATCATAGAAGTGGAAGAATTATTTTTAAATTCTATTTATAAATATCTCCTTAAATCAAAGTTTCATGCATTTCCATTTATTTTTAAAAAAATCCTTGGGGTGTTACATTATCCCCACCTTCTGAAAATTTCATCCTCACAATTCTATTTAAATATGAAACCAGTGATGGTACCTTTCCCTCATAGAAATTTTAGACTCCCAGGTTGCTTCTTCTACCATGTGGTTTCTCTACAAAACCATTTCCTGGTGGATTTCCATATTCAGAAAAACATGTTCCCTTCAATCAAGGATCTGAAAAGGTTTCTCATCATACAAATGGTTATCTTCTAGATTAAATGCATATGGGCTCATGACATGTGATAAATTTGGAACATACATTCTCATCATCAAACAGGAAAAACATTGTGAACCTGAGACAAATTCAGAGTCAAAGTTTCTCAATATGCTACTTTTCTAGTTTTCTTTAGTATATAAAAAGGACTAATGATCCAAAAAGATAGTCTTCCATTCTTACCAAAATGCATAAATATTTTCCATGGAGATATTTTAAGGAAAAAATGGTCACCTACCTCAAAAGATAATGCTTTCCAACTTTTATCTATATAAATTTTCTACCCACTCTGAGCTATCATCATGTGTTACTTGATCATCTTCACTTTCTGAGCTACTTCCTATACTAATTATAGCCCCATCAACATTTTTTCTCCGACCTCATTCCAAAATGATAGATTCCATCACCGCTTTCCATAAAATGTGTCAAAAGGTGCAATATGTATACTGGAACGAAAAATATTATGATAAGATAACACAACTAAAGACAGGTGTTGATCCCAACATCACAGGTAGTCCATTGAACAAGCCCAAAGCATATCCTACAATGTCTAAATTGTTTTCTCTGACTGACCATATGATTGAGGATGAAAAGAAGTACTGAAATTTAATTCTATGCCCAACGAATTTTGAAGTCCCATCCAAAAGATAGAAGTGAACCATGGATCATGGTCAGATACAATGGAAAGAGGAACTCCAATTAACATAAAAATCACATTGAGGTACTGTTGAGAAAGTTAATCCATAGAAATTTTATCTCGAATATAATAAAAATGTGATGATTTTGTCATCCGATCAACAATAACCCAAATTTAATTGTTATACAGAGATTTATTAGGTATTCCCACCACTAATTCAATGTATACATTCTCCCACTTCCATTATGGCACTAGAAAAGGGTTAATCATACCATTTGATAACTGACACTCTATTTTAACTTGTTGACATCTCAAAAATTTCATAGTATAATCGACAATAACTATTTTTATTACATCCCACCAAAAATACTCCCATAGGTCTCTAGACTTGTTAGTACTTCTAGGATAAACTAAAAATAGAGAACTATGAGTTTTAAACATAAATTATTTCTTCAACTGGGAATCAAAAGGAAAACACAACATTTTACAAAATCTTAAAACACAATTGTTATCATGATTAAATTCTAGAAACATACCCACTTTAACCAATTATTCCTTTTTATGTAGCTCATGGCCTTCTTTTTATACTTTCTTAATTCTGTCTGATAATGATGACTGCACAGAAATGTGAGGTAAAACAGAGGTATTTCCAACACCAACAACATCTAATACAAAATTCATAAAATCATTATTTAGGGGACCATTTTCCAAACGTAAAATGGTTAATGATGCATAATTTTTTTGACTCAATGAATCCTCCACTTTTTTAGCATTTCCAAGATGGTAATTAACTGTGTAATCACAATCCATGATTAGTTCAAGCCATATTCTTTGCCTCATGTTTAATTTCTTATAAGTGAATATATACTTTATACTTTTATGGTATATATATTTTTGACATTTGAATCTGTATAAATGATGCCTCCAAAATGAGGTTTTAGTTTCCTTTAAGCATAATAGATTACATGATTATTCCGCATCAAAACACAACCATGTCCCTTCAAGGAATCATCATAGTAGATTAAAAACTCATCATTTCGGTATGACAAGGAATAAACAGAAGCATTCACCAATATCTTCTTCAGTTCTTGAAAACAAACATCACATTCTTCTGTAAAACTAAACTTAATCCCATTTCTTGTCAACACAGTTATCAGGATAGAAACCTTGAAAAGTTATTAAAAACTGTCACTAATAACATACTATCCCAAGAAAACTAAGAATCTTTGTAACTTTTGTAGGATTGTCCATTCATCAACCACTTTTCTTTTGAAAGGACAACTATTATTCCATACTTATTTACAATGTTATGAAGAAAATCAATCTTTGGCAATCCAAAATCAAACTTTCTGAATTTAGCATAAAATTTTATTTTCTCTTATGATTTGTAAAACAACCCTTATATGTTTTTCATGTACTCTTAATTTTTAGAAAATACTATAATTCAGTCAATAAAAAACCAAAAAAAATATCCAATAACTCATGAAAAATTCTATTCACAAGATTATTGAATACAACATGTGCATTATTTAATCCAAAGTATATAACAAAAAAATTCATAATGCCCATATCTAGTACGAAAGGGTGTTTTCAGGATGTCATCCTTCTTTACCTTAAATTGATGGTATCCAGATCTCAATTCAATATTAGAAAGGTACTAAGCTCCATCGAGCTGATGAAACAAGTCATCTATATGAGGAAAATGAAACTTCTTTTTAATAGTGATGTCCATAAAAGCAGTATAATCAATGAAAATTCTCATTGAAAAATAATTCTTTTTAATGAATAAAATAGTAGAACCCTGTAGTGATTTGCTAGGATGAATAATGCCTTTATCAGGAGAATCCTACAATAGATTCTTCATTACAAGGAGTTATTTTTGAGCCATAGGACATGGGGGTATTGAAATTGTATCATAAATAGCAACTAAGTCAATTGGGAATTTTACTTCTTAATCTGGTATGCCACTGGGTATTTCATCAGAAAAAAATTAAGGTATTCATTTTCCATAGACACATCATCAATCTGAACAGTTCCCACATTTTCAATAATATGAGCAAGATAACATTAATTTCCACTATTCAATAGTTTCTCAGCTTCCTGATATGTTATCTATTTTTTGGGTTCGTTCTTATATAAAAATTAAAACTCTTTCTGAGAAAACAACTTCTTTAGCTTTATAGTCAATCTTTGCATGATAAATAGAAATCCAATCCATTCCCAGAATAACATCAAAGTCCAATAATGTTAAAAAACATGGTTTTCATGAAAATTCATTCCACCAACCACTATATATGAATTATTATAATTATACTTTTCTATAATTTTTCCTGATGGTGTTTTAACAAATACTTCCAATGTTATTTGTTGAGGTGATATTTTCAGGTTACCTAAAGCTTTCTCAAAGATGACGGACTATATAGACCTCATATCAAAAAAATATTATAATAATAAGTGTAAACAAACAATTCTCTTTATAAAAAATCATTGGATGGCTCGTCATCTGCCGACGTAGTTTCAAAAGTTCTTACTACTAATTTCTGCTTATAGTCCGGCTTCTTTGAATTATTTGGATATCTCTTTGGGTAGGCATTTTCATAGTGACCCATCTCACCCATTAAAAACACTTTATAGTTTTCTTATCAAGATTAGTATTAAAGTCATTTTCATTACAATCTCATGATATATTTCCAAACATAACACATTTAAAACACGTCTTAGTTATGGTAAGACATTCCCTAGGGTGATTCTTGCCAAACTTTTCACAATTCTAGAATGAGATTTTCTTACCATCAGATTTTTTAGTGTTGATTCTTACCAACCGCTTTCCATATGGGGCTTTTAATCTCTTTGTTTCAATAATGAATATTATCATCAACAAACTCCATCACTATCCTCTCAATAGACCTGACAAGTTTCTCATAAATTTTGAATTCGTGGGAGGCCAACGCCATTCGATACCATGGATTTAGTATTGAGTAAAAGCGGTTGATTTTTCTATCAAGATCAAGAATAAGATTTGGAGCATACCTCGCCAGTCGAGTGAATTTCACTTTATAAATGGCCACCGAATATTCCATCTTCTATTTCAATACAATGAATTGCTTCTCCATCCTATGTCGCACCACCTTTGGAAAATATTTATCAAGGAAAAGGCTTTTAAATTCATACCTTTCCATGGCATCAAAATTCTCTCTATCCATGATATTCCTTACCATTTACTGCTATTGATCGAAATTAACTTTAAGACAATAATTTTTAATACATACCTTTGGATTTTTTGAACATCCCATAACATTGAATATAATTTCAAGGGATTTAATCCATCTTTCATCCACTACTAGTTCAGAAGATCCATTTAAAGAAGGAGGGTGTTGTCTCATAAAATGTACCAATATTTTCATGTTCCATTTTTATGTCTGGTTGTGATCTTTCATGGATTTCACCACCATGTTTTTCTTGACTTAGCTAAGCCATTTCTATCACAAACTGCTTAGTTATAATCCATACCATTTCAGGATGTAGATTCAGAAGGATGTTGTTCTATCAGTGCCTCTCCTATTTAGCAACCCTATTCCTTCTGCGGACAACCATTCTGAAAAAACATATCTTAGTCGAAGAAACATGGTAATCTTTAACGGATATATAATTTCAAATTGACCCTATAGTAAAACAATAATGATTGTAATATATTAACATCATCCTACCTCTAATGTTTTCTAAACAATGTTATAATAACAACAATATGGACCCCTCTTTATTATATTACAAAATCATAAATTTAGTCAATAATTCACTTCGTTTATCATTTTGGTTCTTTTCATGCTTATATATTTAGATAATTGAGACATAATACGTTCATAAAATTACACATTATTACATAGTGGAAACCATATAAATATTATTCATTTTGTCAAAATATAAAACTTTTCACATAAAACATGATTTCATTGAATAATCATAAAAAATTTATCATGGCTTCCTTATTTGTCTTATACATCCTTATAACCTTTGACAATCATTTATAAACGTTGGATGAGAAAAAATATCAGAAAGTGATATAAAAATGAGTAAAGAACACAGTAGTCTATGAACAACTATAATGTCAAAAATAATTTTCAAAATACATATATGTCACCCACATATATACTTACTTTGGGAAACATGATATTTACACAAGATCTACAAAAAACATAAGAAAATATATTTAATCATTAACCTATCATGGGGCATTACTTACATAATAATGTAACCCTCATGACTACCTTACAATTTGTTTAACCATCCCAGTTACACATGGAGTAACCATATGGCCGACCTCCAACATACACATAACCAATGCATTGGAGGATAATAAAAGTCCAATAATTCATCATAAAAAATCCACATGATCCATTTTATAAACGTACATCATGAATAATATCATAATTTTTTTTATTTTATAAAACAGAATTTTAAGGGATGATTTTAATTGAAAAGTCCCTTATGAATATCAAATAATTGAAGTGAGACTTAATAGAGATGATGTGATAAGTATATATTCTGTAAAATACATAATTCAAAATAATATAATCATAATTAATTAGACAATTAATTTAAATACTACAACTATAATGAAGTATATGGCTATCCCAATGAACCGAAATTAGGTTAAGAACTCACTTACCTTGGGTTTGTCTTACTTCCAAATCATTTAAAACTCATGTATAATGGCTAAAAAAGTTTTATTAATATCATAAATAATATTATAAAGATGTATAATACCTTATATTATCATTTAATTAGATTATTTAATCAATTAATTTTTAAATACTTTGTTCCTTGCATTGTTTTATGTGACTTCCTTTCAGGATTTTCATGATATGTTCAAGACGGATTTAACTTGTCGTTTGAAAGTGAAAATCCATAATTGTAATGAAGTAGTATTTATATATTTCCCAGAAAATAAATTATACCATTTATCATTTTGATTTCTTAAATGATGAGGATTCATAGGTTAAAACATTAATGTTGTCCCTTTAGATCATTTTAGTGGTTCTTTGATAATAATGACGACATTTTGTTTGATAAATTAAATCCTTGTGTAAAAAATAATTCCATAACCATTTATGGGACATAATACATATATTATAACCTGGTTAAACCTTAAAATGGTTTCATAACCAGTCATTATGGAATTAAAGTAGTTTGAAATCACATCATCCATGTTGTCGATAATTCGACACATTACAAAAAATGGTTTTTAATTCCTTGAAAATATGGTGGAGGAGAAGAATATTGATGAGAAATTTTGCATGAACATGAAAAAAATAAAGAGTATAAATGATTCTAGAGATTTCATGCCTATTGTATAAGATGAGGCGAGTAAATAAGATGAAATTAAAGGAACTCAAAGTAAATAAAAAATTTATAAATATCTCAGAAAAATTCGGCAACCTAACGACATCAAATATAATTTCATAAAATATATTGGTGAGAGAACAGTGTTTCCCCATCATTATTACATAATATGGGTAGTAAGAGGAATATTTAATGGAATATCACAACATAATCCAAAGATAATGAAAAATAATAACATAAGAGAAAATAAAACAAAGAAAATAAAATAGGATGTTTACCTCTTGATCTCTTCTCCTTGAGATCCTTCTTAAAGCCATTGGTTTTGTATTTTTGGTGATAAAATCAACCCTAGGTTGTGGGAATATCCATGGGAGGATTTTTGGTTAGAAATTATGTAATTCTCAAAGCTTTCGAGGTGTGAGAGGTAGAGGGGATTGAGGGTGGTATTTATAGTGGATGAGATAGGGTATATTTCATTATTTCAATCATTATTATAATATTTTTTCTAAATATTATGAATAATATTAATTCTGGTGACTAAAAATAGTAATAATGGGATGTGATTTTGATCTAAGTTGGACTAACTCACTTATATTGTCATAAATAGTTTATTTAACTAGTAATTTTAAAATACGATATTTTTCTATATTTCACTATTAATAGAATGTGCTACAATTTCAGAAAAATTTTGAAAATTCACCCTTACCATTTATCTATGTGTTAAATTAGAAAATGATCTCTATTTTTTTGAAAATAATTTTTCAAATATGATTAATTTAATTTTTGAATAAAATCATACTTAATTATAAATTTAACAATTTTAAAAATATAACTTCCTTTATATCATAGTAAGAATTAACCAAAATGTCATTATATTCAATCTTTAATAAAATAAAATAATAATACAATTTACTATTTATTATGGTCATAATACTATTCATATTAAAATTCATAATGTTTTGTTACTATTCACCAAAAATTATGTTGCTTCCATTAGGCTCCTAATAACTTGCTAAAAACAATTGTAGATTACCGTTATTTCAAATTTAAAACATAGAAAAAGTTAATGTATTTTTAATGGCTAGTTATAAATTTCTAAATAAAAAGTTTTTCTTGAATTTACATTTATATTTAAAAAAATATAGGGTGTTACACATAGATCCCCTGAAAATCAAGAAAAGACAATATTTACATATCCATTTGGTACATTTTCATACATAAGGATGCATTTTGGTCTTTGTAATGATCATAGTACTTTTCAACGTTTTATGATGGGTATGTTTTCAGAGTACCATTATAATTTGGTTGATTTTTTTCAGGGATGATTTTATAGTTTATTGATATTCCTTTGCTTACTTTTTGGCTAAGTGAGGTACTATTCTACAATGTTTTATAAAAAAATATCATGAATTAAATTATGAAAAATTCCATTTCATGGTTTAATGCGGGATAGTTCTTGGGAATGTAATTTAAAAAGTTGTAATTCATGTGGATAAGTCTGAAATTGAATTAATTTCAACCATTTAATATCTGGAATGTTTTTGTGAGGTGTGATATTTCGTCGGTCATGATGGGTTTTTACCACTGATTCCTTAATGAATTTATTAAGATCTCACTTACCTTATATTGATCGTTGGATATGTATTCTAAACATGATTTTTTTTTAAAAATTGTTTGAATGCTTTTAATTCACTAAAAAATAGTCTCACCTCATCTCCCATCTTCCATCCACCAAGGTGGGACCTCCCCTTCAAACATATGTGGGATTCTGCAAACTTTGTTGTTGAGGAAGTTTTTTCAAAAAGGGAATTGAAGTCTCCTAATGTCGTTGAATATTCCAAACATACCCTTGATCGTTCGTAAGAAATATACAGGACCACTAAAAATAAACCTCATTCTATTGTGTTTTTCTTGGAAACATTCCGTTCATTTCTTATTGAGTCAAAAAAACAATGACTTTTCATATCATATTGGCCTTCGTTTTCTCATAAAGATACATGAAGATAAGACCTACATCATTCATTGAATGATCCTCCTAGAGAAGTTTAAACTTGATATTATAAATAATATAGTAGTGTAAAATGTGGTATCTGACCACATTAGTATGATTTCCCCACCACTGGACCATCAGGTTGGCTCACCCCAACCCATTATAGAATTATTCACTCTTGAGAACTTTTGTGATATTATATACCTTACTACCTGGTATTCAGACATTGTGAAATCTATAGCAACATCTAGGGTCCTAATTTATTTCACCACTCTACAATCCCAGATAAAAAATCATGATTCCTGAATGGTTAAATTGAGATGATCCATATTTGAGGAGAATTTGTAGGGACCAAGTTGCTCATTTGTGTGTCCCTGACCCCGAGTTCACCTCGGTTTTGTCCTTTTTCCATACATTGGCATGTGGGGGTGAATTTTGATAAAAAAAATACAACCGGAATGGTCCTTGAATTAGGTCTATAATGGATAGTATTGTATAGATATTCCCATTGTATTTGAAATTCATATACTCGATGTCAATTCATAGTGAATATCTCCATGAGGAATGAAATGCCCCCAAAAACAACATTATTTTGTGAGATCTTTGATGCATGGGGCAATAAATTCATTGAGAATTTTTATAATTAATTTTTTTGTATATATATTATTGACTGCGAAATCTATCTCTAAATAGGATTAAGAGAGGTCTACTAGGATCGATGATTCTCGAGCAATCATTGTTTTTGTGAGGTCCCATATATTCAGTAGGTTTGGATTACCATGATTTATCATTAGCAATTAGCGTGAACATTTTTTGCAGTCAGAACTTGAAAAATTTGGTTCGTAAGTATAGGGTCGTTCATAATGACTCCACTTCTTATCAAAACTCAAAAAAGACAAGAATAAATCTCAAAAGGGGATGTTATGTGAATCTTGAAAAAACTAGAACAACCCAATACGAATGATTGGAATTTATGCTTAGATGATCCACTTTTGGTGTACCATAAATCTTATAAAACCCCATTTAGAATTTAATCATGTAGGATTGTGTTTTGAAAGGCTTGTCACCTCCCATTATAGCTATAGCATTGTGCATAATGTGCTATTAATCAATGTAATATGAATCTATCATACGTAGGTGAGCATATGAAGTTAAAAATTTGAAAGTTGGGTGAAATTAGATGTGATTAATATAAAAACATTCGAATATATAAAGGCAAGATAAAGGCTATCCGTGTTGGGTTGATTCATCAGTGGGGGATTCATATCGGTGAGAAGGTTCTCATGTGTTAATAAAAGCTAAAGCTCCACCCAGTAAAGATTCGTTCCGAATGGCTCGGTCCATATACTATTACATATATTATCCCTTATATATCTATAAATTTTTTCCATGAGATGAGTGCACATTGGATTACAATGAACTGGAAGAGGTTCAAAAACTTGTATGTGGATTTTCCAAAGAATCTCGTAAGAGAAATCTAGCTGATAGATCCAACATATTACACCACTTGACTGGTTGTCCCTTCTCCATAGCTTCTGTTATTTTTCTATTTTTTTCAAACTAATTCATTGGGTATAATTCAATTTTTAAATATGGGTAAGGGTGACATGTCATTGTTAGGAATTTAAAAAAAAACAAAAAACTAGTAAAAAATAAAAAAAATAAAAATTTTATTTTTGATTTAGTTTCTTATATTTGGAATATATAGATAAATATTAATCTTAAAAATAATATCCAAAATAATATTTTCACAATTGAATGGATTATGTAGAATATTCCACTATTTTTGTAAAAAAAATTTCAAATGAATGTTGAAAGAGAATCTTTTTCTAGAATTTTAATTTTCAAATCACACTTAGGTGTTTATTAGATTTTGGAAATCTCATGCCCCACTAGAACATACCAATATTTAAATCTATTACCTGGGGGAAATTTTAATTTTTTTATTTCATCATATTCATTTTAATAAAATTCTTGAGAGGCTTGGTTCATGTAGTGAAATTATAACATGTTTTGATTCTATTTGGATCCATAAAGGTTGAAGAAGATACATTCATGATAGAAGAAATCATTCATTGAAAATACCTTTGTACAATAATCCTCTATTTTCATCCACCTTGACATTTTACCCTTATTAATAATTAGAGACCTTGAAATACCCATTAGCTAGACACATTACAGGATAATTTATCTCTAACTACCCTTGTCCTGTGTATATTCTTGTTTTTTTAAAATGTATGGGAGAAAGGGTATTTCTAAGATAATTCTAGGGAGAGAATAATTATTATGGGTTAATATAAATGGTTATTACATTTACCTTGGGTAGTGGTATCTCATTACATTTTGTATCATTGGTTTACACATGATTCCATAATTATCTCAGAAAAATTATATTGAAAATGATATAGTTATGCACATCGAAAAAAAACAAGAAATGGATAAAAGACGATGTTTATTCATTATTCACTACAAGGTTGTGACCCATGCATATGGAAAATAGGGATAGTGGGTAGAAGGTCATACACATTATGAAGGGTTGAGTTTGTACATTATTTATGTGAACTTATTGAATTTTGAATTTTTTTGTACGTAATATATTAAACACTTGTCTTATTCCTCTAAATATTTTAAGCATATAATCCTGCCAACCCTTGATCCTCAGAACTACCTTTTGAAAGGCCTCTTGAGTAGAAAACTAGATTCTACTGGTAGAGAATGAGAATCGTATCACAAATATATTAATATCACATTAACTCTTTGAAAATTCGACAACCCCACTTTTATATGTTCTTTATGTGAAGAGGTAAAATTTCATGGTGAGGTAGGTTATGACATGTTACATGGGTGAACAAATGAAATTGAACAAATTCAAATGTGAGAGAATAAAAATGATAGTAAAATAGATTCCATAAATAAGAAATGACGAATTTCATTTAAATTTTTTTTTATATTTTCACTAATTTGATTTACGAATGGGTCATGATTAGTTTACTATAAATTTACCATGAGTGGAAATGTTTAGTTGTTGGGGTGTGATCATAGCACGATTCACTATTTTATTTCACTCTTATGACAATGTATTAAATTGGTTTTGTATTGAAAATTAATATTAAAATAAAATATTTAACTTCATTATTTGTTAAATAATTTTGTTCTTTACACTGTATAAATGAAACATTCCACTTGTTATGATGACTTAATTCAAGTTGGAGGGTATTCATAGATCCCACAACAATGCTGAAAGAAAATGAGCCAAAAATCATGGAATCCCATGAACACATGTCAACTATTTTGCAGGATTTGAGACATCCTTATATTTAAATGATATGTATTTTCCTGAGGTGATCTATATATCATAATTCTAATACTTTTTTAAGGAACCCTATCCCTATTCGTCCATCAAAAGGGTCATACAAACTGATCTATCCAATAAAATGAATCTAAAGGGGTCCAAAGATTTCCTATTTATTATACCAATATATCTTTTTTATAAAAACTACAATGATGAAAAATGTTTCACAAGGATAGAAATTTTTTTGTCAAACCACTTTTTATTTTTTTCCTATGTGATTTAAGACCTTATAAAAACCCTATATTATGGACCAATTAGATTCTTGAAATCATGGTTCCCAAAACTACTTCTCACAATTCCTATAAATTGGAACATAGGGCCACTAATTTGGAATTTAGACCTGGAGTAATGGTTTTGGAATTTTGGATTCCCAAATGTGTCTTCTCATCATTTATATAAGTTATGGATGCTATTTGAAGTGATACTGAAGTATCTTCTTCTACCTCCCCTCCCATGGATTTCTAAACCCCTTGTGATCACCCAAGGAGGAACTTAATGTATTCTAGGGATTCATATTTCTATTATATTGAATGATATTTTTAATTTCAAGTTCTATTTTTTATTTCATTATCATATATTCTTATATAATCAAGTTATATACAGGTATGTTATACTCAAACTCAAATGATAATGTTTGGGGGTACCCATTCATGTGATGTTTCATAGACTATTTATCCCTTTTCCCCCAATAAATTATGGCGTTTCTATGGTTCATATTTTCTAATTTATCTCACGTAAGAACTTCCATTTTCATCTACATTAATTTCATGGTAACACATTGAAATAAAATACAAAACTAGACAGTGCATTGAGTTTTTCGTGTGTTTCCTTAGTGAATTTCAATTACGATGTTGAACCCAAATCACCCAATCATTAGTGGTATCATATGAATCATTGTGTATTTTAAAATGAACCCTAAAAGGTATTATAGTTTAAATTAGTAACATTCTTGTTATAGTTGATAAAAATTATGGATTTAAATATCCTAACCCTCTCTATTGATACAATGAAGGATGAGAATCATGATATTCTCTAAGTTTATCATGCTTATTCAAATATATCAATTTTTATATTCTTAAATCATTTTATTTTATATGCTTCCATCTTAAATAAAAAAAACCATATATCATATTATATCATTACCTATTTTTATAATCGGATCATTCATTTTAAAATTTTTATATAAGGTTTCATCGGGAGACGACATACGGTTCCAGTAATACTGCAAGAATTATAGATAAAACAAATCATTCAATTTCACTCAGTTGAACACACAATCAATAATGGATGGTAGACATCATTGGAGACAAGATATTTCTTTTAAGGAAATAAATAAAACATTAATTATGTTAATGATATCATCAATTTGTTTTTAATTGTGGTGATGGTATATTTATTGTTTTTAATTATATTTATGGAATAATAAAAGTAGTAGGGTTACAATCAAGTGGAACCAATTTTTGTGGAAGAATGGTTTCAATTTTTTCATCCATAAAATTATATATTTGTTCTACATTTAGTAAAAACCAATGAAATGATATGTATTCAGTTCTAATATATTTTTTATTGGTTCAAGAAAATTGGAGTTCTTATATGATCCACCATAATGAAAAACAAAATCAGAATGGCATTCATTTAGGACTGAATAATGGTAGAACATTGGAAGTAAGATAGAGTTGTTAGATGTTTTGAGACGTTACGAGAAGAACCAAGAAGAGTAAGAGTTAAGAAGCACTTAAAGAGTCAATGATTTATTTTTAATGAATGAAAAATTTATGTTAATGGATATTTCTTTTAGAGGTGAAGTAAAAAAATTTTCAATCCCATTCTATATTAGGTTTCCTATTAAAATAACTACATACATTTTACCTTTTTATGACAAAAAAAATACTATTCATATGAAGGGAAGGAGAGAAAATGGACTATTTTGGTAGAGGGATGAATTTTCCAGACTAAGTATTCATGAATATTTTTATAGGATAGAAGAAAATTAATAAAGAATAGCTGACAGGGATACCCGTTTTTATATAGTTATTATACACATGTTTCAAGGGAAGTATTTAAAGTAGTTTATAATTGTTTCTAGAGTATTATTTTAATATAAATTTTCTATATTGAGTTATCAAAAAATGGAATTATAACATTTCATTAAAATATGTTTTCTATAATGTCCAATAGTGAAGCTATTACCTATTTCTATGTTAAAAATAAATAATTAGCTTTTTGAATAATTAACAGATAATAAGTCGATAAGGAAGAAAAATAACATATTTTGAAATGATAGGTGAAGACTACGTACCAAAAAATGGTTTTATGCCTTTTGTGGTAGAATAATAACATGAAATGTTGTATTGATCATTGTGATGTATAAGTTTAAGTGTATGTCATACTAGTTTTAAAAACATAATGTGTGTTTTCTAGTTTATTATGTGTCATTGGATTATATCCAAAACATTCCAAGGACTAGATAATACTTTTGAGTGGTAAACCATGTAAATAATTCTATCCCTGGGGATGTGTCAATGTTTTGTTTTCCAGAATGTGATAATTCATTAAGAGAAGAATAATTCTTTTAAATAAAGAAGTGAGCATAAATGTAAAATCTGTCACCGATTCTCTGGTCCCCCTATATGTAATACATTGATCCTAAAATATATTTTATTAGAGCTATTAGACTTAATCTTCAATTCATTTACTCATTACATAAATGTTTTAATAGATGTTGTGAAAGAAAATAAACATTTTCTTAACATTAAAGGAATTTTATTCATCATTGGAAAGAACAATCATATTTGAAAAAATATAATGTTTATATATCTTATGAATCATAGGTTTTATGTTTTTGAAGCTACTATATATGGGTTTCCTCCCAGGGTTGATAATTCTCCTCTTATATATATATATACAAATAAGCAGTATAATGATAAAAGTTTTATGAATTCAATACTCTCATCAATATCAGAATATTATTTTATAATAGTTGCAAGAAATTCAAATTAAAATGGAATCATGAGAATTTTGAAAAACATTTATGATTTTAACAGAGATGTAAATAAAGAAAAGTTTCAAATTTGAAGGATGACGTATGAAGGTCTTAAAATGTGTGAATTTGAATTTGTTGTTGGATTTTGTTCAATGTTAAATGATATGTTTACGAAAATAAGATGTACTATTGTAGGGATGGAACATTCAACTATTTTTGAAAATGTATTTAGAGTTTTCTAGGATATGTTTGATGCCAATGATTCTTCATGGGATGATAGTGACCTTGAAACAATATATTTGGGCGACCCTAATATTACTATCAATAATTATGAAATGGTATGGGATAAATTTATTAAAGTAAAAAAGAAAATATTATCTAAAAGTTAACTTCAAGTATTCCATGAAAAGGAAGTGTAAGATGATTTTTGAAAATGAAGAAGTTGGTGACTCTAAATCTAAAAATTAGTTATGTTAAAATCATCATGAATTCATTTCCATGTTTTCAAAAAATGTGAAAATAGGTAAATCAATATATCAAGGGAAGCTATCCATAATATTTTTTGAATGCTAATTTTTTTTGATTTTTTTAAATTGACCATGAAGAATGAATAAAGAATATGATGAAGAATATAATAGAAGGGTAAGAAGTAATTTTGAGAAATAGTGTGATAATTAAAAATTGTAATCCTAGGGGAAAGATAGAAGGTTATCCAAATCCAATAGGGGAATATTTTTTTCTAAATATGATGAAAATTATGTCTCTAAAGTTAAAAATAATTTTTTTTTCTTATTCGAGAGGAAATAAATTTAATTAAATAGTTAATAATAAATATTTCACTATCATTATTTTTGAGGAATTAGAATATGGATTACAGTTTGATTTGAAAATATAATTTCAGTGATGTGTCAAAGAGTTTGATAGACTTGAATGATAAATCAAGATATTGAAGAAGGAATTTCCAACAAAAAATAAATAATTTATTCCTATATATAACACTAAGACGTTGAATAAAGAATATTTCATTAGTAACTATTGTGAGAATGAAAATAATCGGAATGAATTACTTGACGTAAATCTAAATTAAAAGTAATAGATGTTGTAACATATTCAAAAAAATATTCTAATCCTGAGAAAAGATTTACTACATTCAAGAATGATATATCTGAAGTTATAAAATGTTCTATAATGGTTAAGACATATACGGATATACAGAATTTTCCATCAAAGGTTGGAAATAAATTTTTATATGTTCTTTATGAATAAGAATGATATGAAAATATTTTTGTGTGTTCAAAACAAACAATATTGGAAATTAAAAATATTCCAATAATTAATATTATAAAACAAAACGAGTTACTAAAAATATTTTAGATATAGTTTGAGAGAAATATGAGGTGAATAAGAATATTATGATTGATTGAAGAATGTTTGGGACACTAAAATATCTAGATATCAAATACAAGAAACATTCTATGAAAAATATTCCTCATTCCAGAGTGTATGGAAATTATTGAAGAAATTATTCTTTGGATGGGATCATTTGGCATCGTGGTGGATTTGGGCACAAAGAAATATGTGTTAGTTCAATAAAAAACATTAAAAGGACCCCATGAGTTATAAGAATTATAGTTCAAGTGGGTGGGGGTTATACTTTTCAATGAAATAAATATGATATAGATGTTTTGATATTTCAATATTTGTTCCAACCATTTGAAACTATTTTTGAAACATATGAAAAACCAAGAAATCTTTCATAATGTTAACTTCTTTCTTTATAATCCCAAAAAAATATTTATTAAAAGATTTATAATATGGATATAATAAAATATAATGGGAAATAAAAATATTTTATTGTGGAACCTACTCTCAAACCATCAAAAGAAGAACGATACTAGATGGTTGATATGGGGTTTTATTCTCATATGATAGGAGAATTAATATTTTTGACCAATGTAAAAGATATCAAAGAAGTAATTGTGTCATTTGGAAATAATGAATCACTCTAAATCAAAATATTTAGATCCAATATTTTTTATGATGAAAAGTTGAAATCCATGAAATATTTTTTTAATGATGGGTTGGAATCTAGTCTATTGACTGTTTCCTAACTTTTTGATGAAGGAACTAATTTTGTTTTTTGAAAATATGTTTTTGTTATGAAAATAAGAGATGATAGAAAAATTTAGAGAAGAAGAAACTTATAAAATTAATATTCATTCAAGTTGGATATGTTCATAATTTTTTTATATTTTCATGATTGTTCAAAATATGTTGTGTAATAAAAGGTTGGGACAAATGTGTTAGGGAAACATGATAATGTATTGAAAGTTATAATATTTTCATGGTGTTTTAGTTTGGTCAAGAAGTAGATATCAATGTTCTACAATTTTCCTGTGAGGGAATATTACATAATATATGCATGAGAATGTTGATATTTTTTCAACTCAACCACTATAATATATTAATTATAACATATATTTTCCAATGATAAATCAGTAATATTTAAAAAAAATCATCATTTGTTTCATTAATGAATTTACATGCATTACAAGAGTTATGTATTTTAAACATAAGTCAAATAATATAAATATAATTAAATTTTTAAAGAGAAGAGATAAAAAGGAATCGGTGTATTCTATGAAAAGGTTGAGAACTGAAAATGGCCTTGAAAATAAGAAAGATTAGTTGAAAATTTATCGTTGAAATCATGGAATTTGGAATTAGTTTCCTAAACTATAAACCCAACAAACAACGAGTGTTACTGAAATGAATAATATATGTTTGGTTTATATTAAGAGTACATTATCAATAAAATATGATCTTTCTCATTATATTTTTATGAAATATATTATCAAAACTATTTATATTCAAAACTAGTGTTTCTACATACCATGTTCTGATATGTCTATATATGTAAATCCCTATGACAAAACTCCATGTTTGAAACACAGAAGAGTTTCTGGGAATTTCTACATTAAATAGAATAATAGTGAAAACATGTATATTTTGATCAGAGTGGTGATAATTGAGTAATTGTTGGATATTATCTAGATGGAAGAGTATATATATATTTTAGGATAAATACTAGAAGGTTAGTATATTCCATTGATTAAAATGTTCTTCAAAAATATGAGGATGATGTGTCACAATCATATTCATAAGAGGAAGATAAATATGATTAAATAATTTTTGATATACAACTCAATAAGGATTCCATAATATTTCATAACATATAAGTTTTTTAATAAGACTCAGATATTTTTTATGAGTAAGAAATTAGAACATCTCGTCATAGAATAAAAAATATTTTTAAATCTTAAATCATAATTTGTTATCGACATCAAATGGTTCAAACAATATGAACTTCATATATTATTAAACATTTTTATTTGTATTAAAAAAATGGGACAAAAGATATTAATCACGATTTTGAGCATCTATAATAGATTCAAGATATGAATGAAGAGTTGTATCATATTAAGAAGAATCGTGTAGTTGATCTGGTAGAAAAAACAAATGAAAAAGGTAATTGGTATAAAGTGATATTTCTAGAAAAAGTTGAATAAATATTTTGTTGCGATAAGATACAAAGATATATTGGTTATCAAAGGATACTCATAGATTCAAGTTGTGGATTTTGATGATATTTTTCTATAGTGTAATGGTTAGATAAAATTAGAATATTCCATCCAATTTTTGCACAACATAGTTATACATTTTTTGATGGATGCGACGTTTGAATTTCTAAATAGATAATATATTATTGAAAATTATGTTGAACATACATGTGGGTATAATTTTTTATAGATGAATTTAAAATTTAATTTTTCACAAAACCTTGTATGGGATAAAGTATGATCCTAGGGTGTGGTACTAAGAATTGTATACCTACTTACAGAAGTTGAACCTTAAGAACAGAAGGGTTAACTATAATATATATATCAACAATTTTTTGGAAATTGACCATATTGTTGTTTTTTATGATGACGAAATGATCATTCCAATTTTTAATGATATAAATTTTTTAAGCATTGTGGAGGAAATTAATATGTTTTTTAAATAACCATCTTGGAGAAATGAAATTCTTTCCAAGGATACAAATATTTAAAAATATAAAACACATATTTAATTTCTATGAAATTAAATTTTATATCATCATAAAAATAAATTACTAGAAAATTAAAAATGTACTTATACACCAATTTCTATTTGTAAAATGTTGATTAATGATTGTGATGGTAAGGAATTAGAATCTATAGAGTTTCAGAAGATGATTAGATGTTTATTTGTATCTAACTGACTCAAGACCAGAAATTTTTTGTAAGGTTACCTTATATAGAAGATTCCAAAGTGATCCAAAAGAATCACAAATATTGGCTATAAAATAATTATCAGATATATCAATGTATGAAAATTTAGAATTCGGTATGAAATATTGAAAGGATCTATTTTTTTTGTTATAAAAAGATTGAATGGGTAGTAAGTGTTGATGATAAAACATCCACATCAATTAAAGTTTTACTTTTGGGGGAATTTTTTCTAGATGGAATCCTATGAAACAAAATTTAGAAACTCTTAGTAAGGAATAATTTGAGTATGTTTTTTCCACTCAAGATACAACCCATATTATGTGGATGATGACTCATTTGGATGAATTATATGGTGATGTGAAGTAACATATGATCTCCAGTTGGGGTAATTAGAGTGTTATAAACTATTCTTAAAATCTAGTAAAACATTTTAATTCAAAACATATTGATATCAAATATCACCTCATCAAATATATTGAAGTGAATAATGAAATAATTCTAGAGTATTTTCATATAATGGAACAAGCTTCTAACAAATTCACAAAACCATTACCAAATTAGGAAATTTTCATGATGGGGATGATCATTGGGATCCAACCTATTTTTATCTGGGTTTGAAGTATGTGTTTATATCCCATCTATCATCTAAATCGTTGAATACTGTTTTCATAGGTAGAAAATTATGATTCATAAATAAATCCAATAATATGTGATAAACATTTTATGCATGTATATAAGGGTAGTTTTTAAAAAGGTGTTAAATTAGAATGTAAGTGTGTGAACTATTTTCATATTTAATTGAACTATTTGTAGGAATGGTGTTTTTGGGAATAATTATGTAGTCGAATGATGGAAGGAAAAATTAAATAGTTGAGGAAGGATTATTAAGTCACAATATTTGGATATCATGATTTTTATATCAATGATTCTTATTTATTAAAATAATTTATCTCTTGTAGGAATATAAAATTTGATAATTAATCCATATCTTTATGTTACAAATTTTTGTGATTTATGAACTATGGTTGAAAAAAATAAAAAGGGGGGATAGTTTGGGCTATGTTGGTTGTATGTGTCTTCCGATGGAGAAATAAGTTAATGATGTTTGTTGTGTATCATGATTTTATTATGATAAATCAATTTTCATTGTAGGTTTGAAGGACAAAACAATAGGGTTGATATAAAATAATGATTATATTAATGTTTTATAATAAAATCCTTTAGTCTTAGTTTTCTGTGCATAATAATTTTTCACGGTAATGTTATTTTTTGGACTCACCATGTGACCACAATGATTATTTTGATCATTTTGGGAAGTCTTATCAGATATTGAATGTATGAATAAAAGATATGATGATATTTTAATATATTCATGACCATTAGTTAATAAAGGATTTTGATCCATGATTTTTACACAATGTTGGATAAAAGGATTATTACTTTAGCTAATATTTTCCCCACATAAATATTCTTTATGTCAGGCATGTTTCATGAAACAAGAAAGTGTTTGGGATCTAATAGTTCGTATGAATATTGAAGTGTCCCAATGTATTGATTGAACAATCCATCAAACTGCACTTTTTATTAGATTGCTTCATCCACTAATTGAATAAATTTATAAGAGCAATAAGAAGTTCCAATTATAATCGTCTATGTTTACACTGGTCCATCGAACATTGTTTTCTAATGATAAATCAGACGATTCATATGTACAATCCATTTGAAATATTTCTGGTATAAAAAGTGTGTTGTGGTCATAGTTATATCATAATAAGTATTATTAAAAAACAGTGTGTTGTTGGGTCAAATGAAATGTATTAGTCTAGTGAATGATAAAATAGATCTAGCTCAACAATGTTGTAAATAATTTTCAAAAATAAAATGTTTTCATTTGTTTCAATTAGGTTATCGAAAAAAATAAAATATTTTTAGTTAATAACGAGTGGAGTAATTACACATTTTTTTCCAGGTGGATCATGATTCAGTAGAAAATTCTTCAAACGGATTCAGTAGATAGAAATAGAGACAGATCCATCAGACCCATGCTAACACTAATAAGTCATCATATGTTTAACATCATCAGATGCATGATCATATATATGTGGAAATTAAGAAATGTTGAATCATTATAAAGATACCAAATATTTGCTTTAAATTGTGGTTCTAGTATCTTTATATGTTTCAATGACGTTTATACAAACATAAAATCAAATGATGTCTAACAAAGTTATAACAAAACTTATGGAATTATGGTTTTATACATTCAGTAGGAATCATTATACATATGTTTTCCAATTGTTAAGAATAATTGGAAAAATAATTCTTCAGTTTAAATGAGTTCTAATTTTTGTTTTGAAAATAATAGTTCGCAAATGTTTCATCATAATGAGCTAAAAAATTTTATTAACATTTGAATAGAACAGAATGTTTATAAATTTATTTACATATTATAGGGGAATGGAATAATATTACTGTAAACCCTTTCTCAGAAACATGATTTTGAATACATTTCTAACCAAATAGATGGTAAAGTCGAGATTTATATAAAATAAATTGTTAACTATCTTACATACCAAAGAAAAGAAAATAGAACCAATAAATGATTATATCCTAAAATATAATTGGAGAAGGAAACTCAATACTTTTCATGATAGATGGTTTATAATATTTCATCAATGGAAAAATAAATGTAAATAATTTAGAAAAGGACATGAGATTATCTCAATGAAATTCTATAAATTGGAAACATGGATCATACTATAAATGAATGAAATGAAAATTACATGAATCAAATATTTCAGGATGCACTGAGTATATATGAAATAACACTTGTTTATTTATAAGATAAAGTCAAAACCCAACCATTAATCATAATATTTCTAAATGTGTGTTTTGAATTTCAAAAAAATGCCATATCTGGTTGTAATCAATAAGTTATTTGGAGTCTGATAGAACCAACTTGTTTTTTTATGAATAGTAACATACCCTTATGAATAGTAATATGATTTTAATATAAACTTTATTAATAGTAAATCATAATTTTTTTTATTTTCTGATGTTTATAAGGTAATGCGATGTTGAGTACTTTTTCAAGGTGTTAAAAAATGAGTTATAGATTCAAAATTATTATTTTAGAATAAATTCTAAATTTATTTAATAATCAATTTATTAATATTTAAAAAAATAAAAAAATGGAGTTCATTTGGAAAATATACACATTGAAAAATGGTTATGGTGAATTTTTTCAATTTTTCTAAAATACATGAATTTTTCGTCAATAGTAGAAATACATTTTTGAGTTTTCAGTATTATTAATGAAATCATAATGATTTAGTAATTAATATAAAATAATGGTCGACTTATGTATAGTATTATATGACATGAGGTGTCTGAAGTGGCTAAAACCATGGGGAAATACCATGAGAAAACCCATGGTTTTTCAAAAACAACTAATGAGGTGTCCTTGGAAATTAATAAAACACACCCTCTCATTTACTATATATACCAATTAATTCCCTTTTTTTACATTCACTAAAAATTCATTATCATCTAATATCTAGTTTTTTACCCTTATATGAGTCCTCTCATGGTGTCCTTAATCCCTCAAGTTCCAAACCTTCATGTTTTAGGAGTTACTCTACAAGTTAATTGAATTCTCAACTTCCCTTTTACATTCAAGTTATCTTTTATGTGGTGTATATTTCCTTATTTCATACCCTATTATTATTTAAATTTTATTCATTACCTATATTAAATATTATAATATTATGACTGGGATAACCATATTCCCTATAATTTTTATGTTTTCTATAAAAATGTTTCATAGCAGTTATGCTGCAGAATTTTCGTCTCAAAATCTCTCTTTATCAATCACTTTTTTTATGTTTTTCTCTTTTAATTTATTTTTTATTATGTTGAGATATATAATTCCATATACCCTTTGTTGTATATATAATTTATAGATTATGAGATACCCCTTTTCCCTCATTGAAATATTTTATGAAATTTAAAATGACATTGTTAGGCTGCATAATTTTTGTAATGGATATCTCATCTTTTTCATATATTTCGAGTTCCTTTCATTCCTTTTTTGTTACATACATCCTTTCATAAAAATTTAGTGATTAATTTAGTTCATTACATGTACTATAATGTTTTCATTCTAAATTAATATTTTTTCATCATCTCTACTTTCCCATTCTTTTATACTGAAAATAAAATCACTATCCAAGATGTGATAATTTACCACAGTCAAGGGTGAAGAGTTTTCAATTTCTATTAATATCTTCATGAGTGGTCATGAAAACATTATAATGGTTGAAATAGATCATAATATTTTTTTTATCTTATGAAATATTCTTTAATGCTTACACACTTATAATAAAAATTTATAATACAAAACAAATTCATTATGCACAAAATCCCAAGGTAATCCAAGAATTTATCATTATCGTTTATCAAACAAGTTATGCTCATGGAATGAAACCGAAAATCATTATAAGATAATTTATATCCTTATAATGTTACTAAAAATATATATTAAATATTATAGATGTCTGATCACATTTAAAATGAACTTCCATTCATGAATACACGTTAATTGATCATGAAACCCAAGGAAGAAAATGCTTCCAAAATAACAAAAAATGAACATATGAGACCCATGAAAATGGAAAAAATGAACCAAATAATATTATAATAAATAAGTTACATGTATATGAGGTTTTGGACTTATAAATTAATAAATCTAAACATAATTATTCAGGTAATTAAGATCAATCAATGAACAGTTTCAGACATAATGTAAGGGGTTTCATATCTCACTCTTAACACTATGAGATTTAGGTCATTCGCCACATATTTCATTAATGTGGAGTATTAAATTCTTAAAATTGTTATAAATTATCACTATTACTTTTATATTCAAATTACTATGTGATTCAATTGGGGGTTATTAATTTTTTTCATATGACTCAATTGATTACAATGTGGTCAAGGAATTTGTCTCAATTTCAATTTCATTGTGACGTACATGTTATTGTGCACCTAATCATTCTTATGTGGTGTATCCACTACCCTTGTGAGATCATTTCTCAATTGAAATTATAAATATATTATATATATATATATATTATTGTTTCATTGATATGGCTATTGACTTAATATATATACCTTTACATGAGGTGTTTATTTTGAATGTTGTTTTAACTATGGGAATATTGATGAATCTGTGTCCTCTACTCTATAAGAATATTGAGAATGAATATTACCTAAATGATATGGGATATGAATTGGTGACCCAACCCATATACCTAAAAAATATTTATTAAAAAAAGGTTAATTCATTGATTACATGAGGTGTAATGAACATACACCAATGATAAAATGAAAGGAAGGGAAAAATTATGATCCAACATAAGCATACCATGTTCAAACTATTAACAAAACATTAATAACGACAGGACAACATGTATGTGAACCATGGATCAAGCCTCAAATAACATATGAATAGTGAATCCAAGAGGTAGTGATGTAGTGATGACCATGTTCATCTAACAGTTTCATTGCAACTATAGAACCAGATTAAGAAAAATGTAGAAATCCAATGGATAGAGGTCTAACAAACAATACAGAAAATCGACACTGTTTTTCTATAGAGAATGTTCCAGAAAAAACACAACTTCAAACCCTTCAATAGTAAACATATAACCCCAAATTCTATTAGAACTAATATTTAGGCTCCTCAAAACCATCCTTGTAATCCCTGGGACAACCCCCAATGCCCACTATTACAAAAAAAACTAAAAAATCTACAAAAAACATGACAACTTGAAGATCATAAAGAAAAGACCCTGTGAACTTCTTATCACAAGTGATGTACAATGATACTCAAAAAAACCAATGAAACCAATATTATATTTTACCATTACCTCCTAGAGCTTCAAAATGTTGGATTAACTTATACCAAAAATCAAGATGCAATACTAAAAAACCATAAAAAATATATTTCCCAACAAAGTGGAAGACAGTCAAAATCAGTGTTTTTGTCAAGCTCATGTTCCCCTCAATCCAAGGGTCGAAGTCCACCCTGTATACTTCCTTAATGACATGAGGTAAATTTATAGGATTAATTCAATATTATAGTGCCTTAGTCAAAGAGTATAATACCTCTTCATCTAATGATGAGGATACCTCTTCTTCAACAGATAATATAGTAGATGGATTTTCATTTGATACTGGCTATCAAGAGATATTAATTTCCTAATTTGATGCCCTGAGGATCTAGTTACAATGGTTTTATCCAACCTACAGTAATCAATTCATTTCAAGTCTTCTTCAGATGTATTGTAATAAAGCCATCAGGATTAGTAAGTTTTTCATACCTTTCATGGAACTTGTGTGAAGATAAGAAACCTAAATTTTATGTTCTAGATAATTACCAGCTTAATTAGAATCACCAGAAATCGATTGAATCTAATTTACTCTATCATGATTTGGTGGTATAGGTCCTGCATTGTCTACCTGAGGTTCTTCATTCTTGAACACATCCACAAACCCATATAATTCATTAGCTTTTAATTGGGGTTGTGCTCTATAGAAATCTGGGGTATATGAAGACTGATGTGGTACCTTAGCATTATAGGGTTCAGTGTGCTCATGAGGAGGACGTCTCACATTCTCAATCCAAACTGATTTCTCTTTACATTGTGAATTTTTCCAATTACAACGAGTGATCATAGGGTCTTTCACAGAACCATTATATCTAACGGAATGTCCAAGATTCAAGTAATTCGAGGATTAGATGGGTATATTTTCATATAACCCTTATTGAAAAAAACCAACATCTCCATTTGGAATACAAATAACTAAATTTAGGTGATGTGTAAGATCAAATTGAACACACACACCTGCGACCGACAACATTGTAAGGTTTGGAGTATCATATTCCTACTTAATGGGTGACCAATAAGGTTAGTGATATGTAAGATGGATTTTTTTTAGAAATTCAATGGAAGACCAAGGAACCCTAACCAAATAGTGGAAATTAGGGGTTCAGCGTAAAAATGAAACACATGGGACCATTTTAGGAACTTCATCGCAGCACCCCCAAATCTCCATGAACACCAAAACAAATGTTGATTGTATTCATCTTTATAGGATAATAGAATTGAAATATTCATCTAGTTGAGCAAGCCAACTACAAATTATACAAATCTGATGGATTCAAATTATTTCCTTAAGAATAACAGCGTGGGAATTCTCTTAAAATATTTTCCAAGAAGAAAAATTTTGAGATCAGAATAAAGAAAATTATCCTCTGTCCTTGTAAAAGAAATGGAATCCTGGCCAATTTGATGAATCCTCTTTGGATGAAAGGAATCATAAGGTGGTAGAGAGACAATAGGAGTAGTAGATCATGAATTCCTTGAAACCACATCAGCATAACATTGTGAGTCTCATTGTCCACGTGCATCACCCTCTCTCTATCGCGCATCAACCTCTCTCGACTGCTCCATCATGACAAGGCATATTGTACAAGTAATAAATATATGAATAAATATTTCATTGGACATACAATTATGTGAGAGGCCTGATACAACCCCTTGATGCATTGATATGTCTCATGAGACAAATCAGTTTGTGATAAACCCTTCAAGTTTGTTTCAAAAAATCAAACGGGTTTCTACAAACATACTTAAACTGTTTTGACAGTATAGTGGAATCATGTTCCATATTAATGAAGAATAATTAATAAGAATATCTCTTTTTTCTATTTCATTTGTTACTATCCTTTAGTCTTTCACATTGAATAAATATATACACTTGGTTTCATTCAGTTGATTAATGACATGTTTTTTTCATTTATTCACCATTTGTTATTGATTATTTCAAATGTTTTATGATTAATTTATTTTCGAATAATGCTTCAGTTATTTTTAACCCTAACTGAGTATTTGAACTCACCGATTTCATTTTTTTACCTTCAACAGGTTATGAGGAGGAGGCCATTTATTGAGTTTTCATGGAGGTAGTTTAGTAGTTTTTTTTGTGATGTATTTTGTTACAATTCATAATATAATAAGAGTTACATGAATGTATTTAATTTCTTGAAGACTAAAATATAGATCATTATTTCAGAATTTCATTCCTTTTAATCCTACAAAAGTTATAAGAAATGCACCAGCTCTTGGATTTTGGGGTAGGGGTGTTACAGTTGGCATCTGAGGAAGTTTTGTAGCAAACATAGAAACTAGATGTAGAAAACATTCATTTGGGATGAAATCCTTAACATAGACTTTGAGGATAAACACACATGATCATCCATGTATTTTGGTAAAGAATAGATTGTGTGGATATTTATAGAAAATACATCACTATCTGGATACTACAAGTGTATGTGGTTCTAGAACATATGTACCTAGGAGGGAAATCTCTGATAAGGAGTTTCATCTATGACCTAAGGAATCATAGTACACAACAATGGGCCTTATAGCGCACCTAGTTTGACACTCCCGGGGGATATTCTTAGGATAATTCCCTTTTTCATTACAATGCATTATGAATGATTTGAGTGTAAATTTTTCCACAATGAAACCATGTAATTGAGATAATCTATGAATTTAATTTCAATTTATAATAAGTACATTTCTAGTTGGGATTATAAATTATGATTCATAACCTAAATTTTTACATGCCATTATTTAGAAATGGAACTTAATAGAAGAAGGGGAATCAATACTCGTGGAAAATATAGGTATTTCACCACTGATCATGTCATCACATGCTATGTTGGAGTGGATTTGATCATGACCATATTGGGAAATCATACATTGGATGTGAGGAACAACCATGCTACACCTATGTTGGATAGTCTCATGTAGTAGAGCCACCATATGTTAGTGGTACTACTAATCCAATGGTAGGTTCGTAGTGGATTATGTCCTTTGAAATGATATTTCTGGGATTAAGTAGCAGTGAAAATGAAAAGGTAGTACTGGAACTATATTTCCTCATTGATTATTCTATGAAATAGTGGTCCTTGATCCAAAATACCCAAGATGAAGAATAAATAAAAGATATGGAATGGGGAAATTTTAAGGAAATATTCATTGATATATATTTCCCACGTGAACAAAAAAATTAAATGAATAAGAAATTATTTAGCTTAAAGAAATGAAATGAATATAGTGTTATAGAGTATGATCCTAACTTCCCATGACTATCCAGGTATGTTATAGATTATGTACATTATTTGGAATACAAGATTGATCATTTCATTTAATTCATTAAGCCAAGTCTTTGAAGGGTACTTTCTTCTATAACATTTTCCTAACACAACGAAATTGTATTATGTTCCATCAAAATAGAGAAGAAATTTTCTAGATCAAAAATTTTCACTGAAAATCATGATAATAAGAATTATTCTAATAACCATGGAAATAATGAAGTTGCAATGAGTAATAAGGGAATGAAGAAATTTCCATTATGAGAGAACTGGAGAAAGAATCATCGGGGGAAATTATTGAAAGACATTGGAGTTTTCTATAAGTGTGTAGAAAAGTGTCATCAATATATTGAATGCAATAAGAAGAGACAAGTCAATGATAATAAATGATACAATTTTAGAGAGATGGTACACTATGAAAATGAGTGTCATAAGAACTAATGAAATGTTTATTAGAAAATTCCATAAGAGTAAGGGAAAACTTATATAATTACAAATGAGGTGGGATAAGTTTATAATGATTTGGCGGATGGTATGTTAATTGTTTCCTTGAACATAGAAATATATTTATTTGATTTTTTATCATCAAGTTCATTTATATCATCCCAGTTTTCTATGAAAATTAGACCTGTCCAATTTGATTTTATAATAGAGTAGTTAGTCCAAACTTTTATGGGATGTATCATTGAAACAAATATGTGTCGATCAATCCACCTCACGAAACATAAATTTGATGTAGTTTCTAACCTTATCATCATACTAATTATTTACTTCGATATAATTCTTAGTATGGATTGGCCCTCAAAATATGATGTCAATATATATTTCAAGAAAATAAAGTTATAATTTTTTAGAATGGTGTAGAATACCTTATCATCATAGAAGAAACCTCATCATGTGATTCATATCTAGATAAACCCCCAGTAGCACTAATGAATGAAATTGATAGTTATTAAGAGAACACAATATATATGGGTAAGGAAATAAATCATCAAATTTAAGACATACCTATTTTGAAAGAAGAAATTATTGCATTTCCATAGGATTTACCTGCACATCCTTTAGATAGAGAAGTTGAGTTCTCTATTGATTTAATAACAGGTGAAAGACCTATATCAAAGACTACCAATAGAATGACCAATATGAAATTTGTGGATAAAAAGAAACAAAATGAGTAATTGAGTGGCAAAGGATTTATGTGACCTAGTGTTTCTAAATGAGATTCCCATGTCTTCTTTTTCAAGAAGAAAGATGGAACCATGAGGCTGTGAATTAATTATAGGGAAAAATGGTATTACTATAAAAAACCAATATCATATGCAACAGAATGATGATTTATTGGATCAAATTTATATATACCAATATTTTTTAAATATTGACCTTTGATATGGATATTATCATGTGTGTGTATGGAATGGAGATATTCAAAAGACATTATTTCGAACCAGGTATGGGCATTACAAGACTAGAGTAATTCCTCTTGGAGAGACTAATGTTACCTCTTTTTTTATGGATCTAATGAATAGTGTTTCTAGTGAGTATATTGATGATTTTTTGGGGTATTTATCAATTATATCATGGTATAATCCAAATTATTTAAAGACCATGAGAATCATATGTGAATAATTATGAAAAATATTTGAAGAAATGAATTTTATGTGAATTTTAGAAAGTCTAAATTTTTGCTTTAATAAGTTTCTTTTCATGGCCATTTTGTCTCTAAGGATGGAATCTTTATTGATCCAGCAAAGACAAAAGTGATCAAGGAAATCCCTATGCCAATGAACATAACCGATATACATAGTTTTATTTGTTTTGTAGGTTATTATCGACGTTTCATTCATAATTTTACCTTACTAGATAACCCACTAACCAAGATCACATGTAAATGGTTTAGTTTGTATGGAAGAAATAATGTAGGGAATTCTTTAAATAATTGAAAAAAATGGTCAATTCTCCAAAGTTGACTCTTCTATATGAAAATGATGGATTTGAAATATACAATGATGCATCAAAGAATGGACTGGGCTCCATCCTTATGAAAAATGATAATGTTATTTCATATGCATCAAGGTAGTTGAATACTAATTAGAAAAATTATCCTACTCATGATATTGAGTTAGTGACCATAATATTTTCTCTAGAAATGTGGATACATTATCTCTATGGTGAAAGATGTGAGATATATACAGATCAAAAGAGTTTAAAATACATTGTTACATAGAAAGAACTCAACATGAGGAAAACAAGATGGATCAAGTTACTAAAGGACTTTAATTTTACAATACACTAACTCCCGGGAAAGGAAAATAAGGGGAGAAGATGCACTAAGTAGGAATGATCATGGACTTCTGATCCAATTGAAGATTTAGAGAGAACCTATATTATTGGATCTACTAAATATGTATATAAGAATTATTATGGAAGGGGAAACATCATTAATCTTAAAAATGATTTCTAATCCATATTTACTAGATAAGATAAAAATATCTCAATCTGATGATGGTAATTACAAAAGAAAATAAAGTCTTTTCTGAAAGGAAGATTGGAATAAATTGTGTATGTGGATTGAGTTATTAAATTCGGGTAGAGGTTTTGCAGTCTATCAGTACGCGAGCTAAAAAGGGGAACTATTAGATGATTCTCATAGATTAAATTTCAATATAAATCGTAGTAGAACTATTATGTAGAGAGATCTAAAAAAACATTATTGTGGGATAACATGAAGTGAGAAATTATTGACTAAGTGTCAGGGTGTATAGTTACTCAACAAGTGAAGGATGATAGAAAACATACTAGAGGGTTCATGCAACATGTACCTATTTTTATATGTATGTGGGATGAAATTATGATGGATTTTTTCATTGTAAAATATAAGACACCAAGAAGGAATGATTCAATATGTGTAATTATTGATTGTATCACAAAATCATCACATTTATTTACAAAATGAGAAGATTAGCCACTTGAGATCCTATAAATAATTTATATTAAGGATGTTATAAGACTGCATGGTACACCTCTATCAACTTTTTCTGATCGAGATCCCATGTTTACATAAAAATTATTGAAATGTATCCATAAAGATATATATACTGAGCTTTATATGAGTAATTATTATCACTCCAAACTAAAGGAATGTTTGAAAAAAAATATTCAAACACTAGAAGTCATCTTGAGATAATGCTCACTTTACATTAAAAGTATGTGGGATAAATACATCACATTTGTGGAATTTCCATACAACAATAGTTTCTATTCAATAATTAAAATGGATTCATATGATGAATAATATGGTAAGCAGTGTTGAACTCCATCTTGTTGGGATGTGGTGGGTGAGCGAAAACATATAGGCCTAGAATATATCGAAGAGAAAACTACAATGGTAAAAAAACTCTGGCCCATATTAAAGAAGCCCAAATTTGGAAAAAATGTTATGTTGACTACCAGAGAATGAATTTAGATTTTCATGTAGGAGATCATATCTTTATAAAAGTATATCCATTGAAGGGAGTCTTATGTATCAGTAAAAAACGGAAAATTAACCCCAGCTATATAATACCTTTTAAAATTTTGGAAAATATCATAGAAATAGCTCACCGTTTAGAAATTCCATCAAGTCACTACAAATTTCAAAATATGTTCAACTTTTCCTTGTTAATGAAATATTTTTCAGACCCAATGCATGTACTCACCTATAAAGAAATAGATATGGAACCCGGGTTGTCATTATGTGAAGAGCCTATAGAGATACTTTAATCAAGGGTGTATGTATTGAGAAATAGAATAACTCATCTAGAAAAGGTTTTTCGGTGAAAGCATAAAATAGAGGAATCAACATTGGAACTGGAGGATGTTATGAATAAGAAATGCCCACATATTTTTTAAGGGTATTATAGATGAAATATTTTGAGGTAGAAATTCTCAAAGGTGAGAATAATATAACACAACAAACAATTTTTGGTATGTTTCTCCTAAATATATTAAATTCAATAGATATCGAATATTTCATGAAGCAATGAGTTTCTATAAAACAACACATGGTTATTTATAAGAGAAATTCATAAACTAGACATTAAACTTAATTATTCCACATCTGTGTTTTGAATTTCAAAAAATGGTCATCTTTGGTTATGATCTGTAAGTTAATTGGTGTTTGATTAAACCAACTGATTTTTATGATAAATAGTAACAAGACCTTATGAATAGTAATATGAATAGTAATATGACCCTTAAGAATGGTACATGATATTATTATTTTATTTTCATTAAGATATATGGTAATTCGATGTTGATTAATTTTTAAATGAGTTAAAAATGAGTCATAGATTTAAAATTTTTATTTTAGAATGATTTATAATTTTATATAAAAATTAAATAAATAATATTTGGAAAAATATTTTCAAAAAAATAGAGTTCATTTTTGAAATCAACACATCAAAAATTGTATAGGGTTATTTTTTTGGATTTTTCTAAAATATCTGAATTTTTTGAAAATATTAAAAATAAAATATTGATATTTTTTTATGTTTAATGTCTTCAAAATGAATTAATATTTAATAAAAATTAAGGTCAAATTTTTTATAGTATCATATGACATGAGGTTTCCCTGTTGGCTAATACCATGGAAAAATACAATGGTAAATCCCATGAATTTTCAAAAAACACTATTGAAATGTCATTTGAAATTAATAAAAAAATCCCTATCATTTACTATAAATACACACTCATTCATTAATTTTATATCATTAAAACATAATTATACTAGAAGATATGGTATTTTTAACTCCATATAAGTCCTCCCAAGTTTTCCTTATCCCTCCAAGGTCTCAACTATCACGGTTTAGGAGTTACTCTACAAGGGTAGGGAACTGTGAGCATCACTTTTTTATTCAATATCTCATTTATGTGGTATGTATATCATGATTTCATACCATGTTTTTATTCCCATATTATTCATTACCTATACTATATTATGAGTTTTTTATGAATTGGTTACCCATGCCCCCTCTATTATCATTGTTATTTTATAACATTGTTGCATTGTCGTTATGCTGTAGAAGTTTCATCTCAAAATCCTTCTCTTTTTGAAGCACTCATTTTTATTTTTTTATATTTTAATTTCCATCGAATTATTTTAATAAATTTCATTTCATATCCCCCATATGTTCTATATTATTTATGGATTATTAGATCCCCCATTTCTCTCATAATTTTTTTATGAATTTTTATGTGATGACATTAAGCTGCCCAATTTTCGTACGGAACTTCTGAACTTTTCATTTCTTTTGAGTTCCCTTCCTTCCACTTTATTTATTCTCCTCATTTAATCCAAATGTGGTGATTACTCTAGTACCATAAATTTCTTGGAATCATGTCATGATAATGTAATAAATATTCATCATCTAATCATTTCTATTCTTTTATAATAAATTCAAAAATACAAATTGAAGTATTCAAATTTACCACATATCAGGATGACAAGTTTTCAAATTCTATTACTATCTTCTAGAATGGTCATGAAAACGTTTTAATGGTTGAAAAATACCATAATATATTTATTTTATCATATAAAATGTTCTTGATTCCATAGACATGTATAATAAATAATAATAATACAAAATAATGTTCAGTATGTCAAAAACCGCTAAGTTAATCAAAGAATTTATCATTATATTTTATTAAGCAAGTCATACACAGGGTATGTAACCCAAAATCATTAATACATCATTTATTTCTATTTAATTCGACTAATAATATATATTAAATATTATGTATGTTTGGCCACATTTCAAAAGAACTTCCATTCATGAATACTTGTAAATGTATCATGAAAACCAAGGAAGAAAATTCATTCAAAAAAATAAAAGTAAACCTCTTAAATGCATAAAAAAGTAATTGAATAAAACAAATAAAGTTATAATAATTAAATTACATGGATTTAAGGTTATATAATTAATAATTAATGATGAATTTTTTTGTTATTATGGTCATTAAGATAAATCAAAGAACACTTGCGAACATATGGCAAGGGGGTTCTTATTTCACATATAATTTCCTGATATTTCCATTTTCAAAAATTATTTCAAACATGTGGTAAATTTTGTACAAACATTTGAAATAAATTTTCATTAACCTAGTTATACTCAAGGTATTATGTGATTCATTCAGTTTTTATTAATTTTTGGTTATACGACTCAATTGATTAAGTCATTATAATGGACTTTGTCTCAATTTCATTTTCCTGGAGACTAACTTTGTTTTGTGAACCTAATGTTTCTTATGTGGTGTATCCACTACCCATTTTAGATCATTTTTCATTTTAAATTTTAAATACATAATATATCCATATTATGGTTTCTTCGATATGATTATTGTGTTAAGGTGTATACCCTTTTACCTATGGTGTTTATTTGGAATGTTGTTTTAATAATATAAATATTAATTAATCGGTGCCCTCTACTCTATACATATATTGAGAAGGAATACTTTACTTCTATTAAATCTATGTATAAATAGTTATTCCTACTTTTAGAAATGTTAAGGGCCTGATACAACCCCTCAATTCATCAATAGGTATCATGAGAGAAATCAGTCGGAGATAAACCCTTTGAGTTTGTTTCTAAAAATAAAACAACTTTTTACCCATAGACATAAATTGTTTAGATGGTATAGTGTCATCATTTTGTATATACATGACTTAAAATTAATAAACATATATATTTGTTCATTTTAGTTATTACTATCAATGAGGTTTTCCCTATGAAAAAATCTATGGTTACTGTTTCATTAATTTTATTAATTACGTTTTTTTTCATTTATTCAGCATGCGATATTTACTATGGAAATTTTTTTATTCAGTTATTATAGCTTCTTTATTCCATGATTTTTAACCCTTATTGAAAATTTTAGCTCACCCCTTTCATTTCTTGACCTTCAACCTGTTATTAAGAGGAGACCATTTATTGAGATCTTGTGGATGTCGTTTATTAGTATTTGTTATGTAATATATTTTTTACATTTCCCAATTTGATATGAGATAATTTTATCTATCAAGTTTCTTAAAGAAGAATAAACATGTAATTACTAGATAATTTCATTGATTTTAATCTTTTCAATGTACTATATAATCCACTGGATCTAGGATTATGGGGTCAGGGTGTTACAACATATATGAAAAATATATATACCTCGTTTTTTCTTCCTTTTTGTTTGTTATTCATAATAATGAATGAAACTTCAAAAAATTATTTATACCATCATGTTATTAAAATTAAATAAATATAATAAATAAATAATTATTTTCCATAGTAGAAAAAAAATAAATGATTGAATTTTCAACTAAAAAATGTGTTTTTATAGCATATTTGTATGAAAATTTCTCAAAAAAATGACCAATTAACATCTAATGTTTTTTTAGAATTATTGAACTTTATTTTTTAGAAATAATTAAACTTTACAAGTGAAAATTTTAATTATTCATAATTGGAATAAAATTATTTATTTTTTCTTGACTAATAGAGTATACCCAAAAGAAATTCCCGAGAACATAATATTTACAATAAATTTTTGTGGCAAAAAAAATCAATAAAAATTGATATGTTAATATAATAGATATTGATATTATTAAAAAATATATAACGAATCGTAAAAATATAAAAATTTACATATTAATATTAAAACATGTTTTTTCTATGTGAGTTTTCCAAAAAATATATTACATGATTATTAGGTGAGTAATTGAGTTCTTTCACATATCCCTTCTACATGATCATAACATGTTGCAATTAGTATTTTCAAATCAAAGTCAATGTTGTCATCGGGTGATCATGTATTAGATGGATAAATTTTAGATAAGCCTTCAACTTCATCAACATTTTCATCATCCAAATTAATTATTACCTTAGCTAAATAATGGAACATTAATCATTTTATGTGTCAAAAACGTAAAATTTTTTATTCAGGAATCACCATGACAAATGATTCATCCTTAATACGCAATCTAATCAAATCAAAATTTTAAATCCATAATCATCATGTTTTACATGAATATTACTGTCAACCTAGAAATACAAAAATATCAACACATTAAAGATTTTTTAATAAACCCACATTATATACATTAAAATACCCAAATATGTCTTTCTTGTAGAATTTTGTTTTTTAACTCTATAAATTTTAAAATGCAGTGCTTCAGTGAGTGCCATAAATGTACTATATTGAAAGGTACGTTTTTTATTAATGTTTTTAGTGTAAAATATATGATAATTAATATGAAATAAATACCATGTGATAAAATTTACACTTTTTCACCATAATAAACAATTTATTATTTCCATTATTGATAAATCAATCTAACTTTTCTTCAAAAACCATTAAACAAATGTGTTATGATGTTCATTCATCAATTGATTTTCATTGTTTTGAAATTTTGTACCATTAATCTAAAAACATTTAATGATATATATATTTGAACATCACCTATATTGTTAGAAATATATATATTTTCATGTATTAAATCATCACATTAAATTATCTTTACGTTCAAGATATAAATCCCTTTACCATCATTATCAATTTTCAACTATTGAGATATAGTGAAATAAATGTGATTCCCCTCAGGAAAATAATCATTCCAAAACTCAATTACCTCTATAATATAGTTTATAAACAATATATTCCTTTACATAATATATTTTATTAACAAATAATTTTAAAATAATCATATATGAACTAAAATTTTACATCTAACATAACTAAATAAGACCACATATTATTATCTTGCTCACTAAATGAATCAATTAAAGAAGTATTTTATTATAAACTCAGGGTGTAAAATTCGTTTCATGTTGAGAAGGATTGAAAAAATTCATTCTCTAACAAATATGAAAAATATGGATCTATGAATTTTCATAAAATTGAATTGAATAATTAAAACATCATAAATATAGACTTTCTAACATGTATCAACAATATACAACCCAATGTAATTGGTTGAAACTATTATATTAGTACAATAAAGTCATGGTATTTTATACACATTTACATTAAATCCTGTAAGAATTTTTTTTAGATTTTAATAAAACCCACATAGTTATTTAATTCTATTTTGGTATTGAAAAAATTTACCTTATCACCATTAATTTATTCATAAAAACCATAAGGATGATATATCATGTTTCCTTTCATTATGGAAGAAAAATCCAAACATATTCCAACGGTTATTATGTAGCATATTTCATAAAATCCATTTATTATCATTCATGTTATGTATAATTTTTTTATTAAACTGTCACATTTTTTATCTATACAAACTTTGTAACACCCCATGATTTTAAAAAGAAACATTATGCTCAATACCAAACAAGATACACCACATCATGATTAATCATACGTGGAAAAATATTAAATAATAGTGATATTTATCAAAAATCTATTATAATGGAAGGAATAACTGAATTTATTAAAATTATTAAAATTCATTTCGCACTATTTTGTTAAATCAATTCACCTTTTACCATTAATTAGAAATGAAATCAAAGCCCAATTGTCGAAAAAGTATGTGTTTTTATAAGAAAATTACTTTTTATTCCCATGACCTCATTTTATCATAATAAATTAAATTTATCAGTAATATTGATATATATTAATTAAATTTGTATTGTTATGATCCAATTTGTTTTTAAAAAATTCATCCGTCAAGATTGATAGAATTAATATAATAATAGATACGATTTTGAGCATAAAAGATATATTTTTCAAAAAAAAAGTTTCTGCCTTTTTATTGTCAACATTAATTAAATATAAACTTTCAAACATTTATAAATTTTATATGAAAACATAAAAAACATTTTTGATATAATAATATAAAAATTATCTTATGGTGGGTTTTTTGTATTTTTTTATCAAGTTTCATTTTTTTATATACAGTGTGATGTACTATTTTTTAATTTGAAAATGACTTTTCATATAAACACATAAAATTGTGAATTATATTAAATTTTTTTAATGTTTAAATAGTTTAATTATAAATAAATAAATAAAATTTAGGTCATTGGAATCAATTTCAGATTGAAATTTTATATAAACACTTTTCCAACATTAGAACATTTCACTTTAAAACTATACTTTATCATTTTGTCCATGAGATAAATTTTAAATATAATTTATTACAATTATGATAATATAATTTAGTAAGTAGATTATGTATTTTTAATAATATTTTCTAAATTAGTTTTTGATTCCAATCTTATTTTTAGGAATACAAGTTTGTGGTCAGAGAAAAATTATTTACCACACTATATGTCAAATAACAACAATGGTAAAATTTAAAAGATAAAAGATAAATGTACAAAAAATTACAAATTTTACTTATTGTATGCAACATTCTTAGAGTCAAGAAATCATAAAAAAAATTATTTATAAATATAACTCATTAAAACTAATTCCACCTCAATGTGGGTTTCTTTAAATATTAAATAATCATCATTTTAGTCACTAAATCCCACCTCTCCTCAAGTATAAATATGACCCCTCACCACAAAAATTCAACTCAAATGACATTTAGCACAAAAAATATTCTTAAAAACCTTACCTTCTAACTCTCCCCACGTATTAGTTCTTATATTATCACCACAAGAACTAATCCAACGTACTCAAGTGTCTCTTATGAAAGAGATATTAAAAAAGTAATTTTCTCAAAGTACCTCCCTTAATTCATTTTCCTCATCTACTTTATCCTCATCTCCATCATCAATAAAGTCATAATAAATGTATAATAGTTTCTATACTATATTATTATTTTAATAATGGAATATATAATATTCATTTCATTTATCATCCCTAATTATTCAATGAAATGATCTTAATGTCCAAATAATGTCATTTTCCATCTCCATGAGTAGTGATTTTTCATTTTTTATTACGACATTTACGACTACTAATACAAGGTTAATTATTATTAATTAATATTTAAATAGGTATATTATAACATATTTCACATTTTGGAAGTAATATTCAAACATAATATTAAATATAAAATAGCATTTCTTGATGTTGGGAAACCCCACCAAGATAAATAAACATTTATCATGAATATTTTATCTAATGAATCATCACCATGTAAGAAATAAAAATGTTATGAGGTATAATTTATACTCCATTATGTTAAATAATACTATTTCAATATACTTTTGGCGTTCCAATCCCATTTTACATGAAAATTTAAATTTATACACAAATGAACCAATCATGAAACCAACAATCAAACACACCATAAACCATGAAAATAATGAGATATTATTAATTAATGGGTCAGAATATGTTATAAAATCATCAAATAAGGTATTATATATATTAATATATTTATTTATTGAGGGAATAAAATTAACTAAACCATTAGGAATTTGTTTTGAACTTTTTATAAGGTTGTAAAAAATAAGGTGATGGACTTCATCACAATCTCCTTTCATTGAGGCATATTTTGATGTTATACACCAACATTATATTTGGAGTTGTATATAAATCACCTTTGACACATCATATCATGAATTTATTTATTCTCATGTTATATTATATTTTTAATTATATTTCATCATAGGTCTTATGATTCAGATATTTCAACGTGGTAAGGGACACTTTGATTTAAAAATAGTTTTTTAAATCATTGAATGATTTAATTTAAAAATAATTCCATCAATTTATGTATTTTTGAAATTATTTTATGTGGTCAGTTATGTTAATTTAAAATAAAAAGAAATGATATTTTATTTCCCATTTTAATTTATTTGGTAGTTTTCCAAATGAACTTCTTTACATATTGTATATGGAATGTTTTAAAAAACAATAAATGGAATTTCATAATCATAACGTGCATGAAAAAAATGAATTTTTCTCTTCCATGACAATTATTTAATTTCTATATTACATTAAAATTTTAACACTATTATAAAATGAAAAACCATCTTTAATATTTTCATTATTCTTCAAATGATGATGTATTTTCAATGAATATGGTGTTTAATTTTAATTTTTTAAAAGAAAATGGTTTTTATATGAATGTTTTTTCATATTGGATAAAAAGTTATTTTATGTATTATATGATGAATTAATTTTATTCATGATATTTTAATTGGTCATTATATAAGAAACAAGTGAGCTCAATATAGCTTATATGATGAGTTGACCCTCATTATAGCTCAAAGGTCAGCCCAATATATATTGTATAATGGTTTATACCCATTATATATCTCCAATGAATTTTTTGATAGTGTTATGGGAATTATGCAGTATGGTTAGTTTAATTGAAGGGTTTTTACAATGTTTTATTTAAATTATGCTCTAAGTCACCTAATAAAGACTCAAATTAAATTATATTAGTTTAAATTCTTTCATTGATCAAAACATGTGTGTGTCTATTATATAATTGTTTTGTTTCATTTACTAATAATAACCTTAAATTGTATTTTATGTTTTTCCCTTGGACGATGGATTCCTTTAATTTTAATCCTATATTATGCATCTTTTCTGATTCAATTTTTAAAATGTTTTTCATAGGGTTTAAGGAAGGGTAAGGAAAAGGATGAGATAATGAATAAAATTTTGATGATTTTTCATAAAGAGATACCATGGTTTATTTTAATGATTTTTGTTTAATGAATGGAATGAATACTGTGTATAAGTGACCAGTTGTAATGTATTAGTTTACATTGTTTGAGTTTCCCCTATTTCTCTAATAATCTAAACAAAAATATCATCAAATACGAATTCTAGTTCAAATTCACTAAAATAAGTAATACTTAATGTGGATTCCTTACATTAATAACAATAATTTCATGTTTTATGAATAAACATTTCTAATAATGTATGTCAAATAAAATGGTTCATTTCTTTAATATATTAATCTAATGGCCAAAATGTTCATTCATTCAAAATTTGACATCGATTATTTTTACCATGTTGTGAAACATTTTTTCTAATAATGGTAGTGTGGTAGAATAATAATCTTGTAAGCTGTTAAAGGCATTTTTAATCCTTTATATGGAAGATCCATTCAAAAATATTGTCTATGTCCCATATTATCCCTTTTTCTTCCACTTTATAATATATGATTTGAATTCCCCTTTTCACAAATAGGACGATATTTATATCCTTTGACACTATATGCATATAAGATTCTTTAAACCATAAATTACTTCATAGGGAATATTATCAAGAATACAAAAGTAATTAATATTTATTTTATGAATAAAATACCATAACAACATTTTCCCATATAAAATTTAAATCAGAAAACAATGGTGATAAACAAACATTGGTATCATTTCTATGTTATTTTGGTCTATAAATAATCAATATCAATATTACATATTATTTTAATAAAAATATGTGGGAATATTTTTCAGAAACCAAAAAAATAGGCCCTAATTTATATTGTCTATTGAGACTTTGATATAAATTCATTCCATCTGTGTATATATCAATTTTATGATTTTTAACTTCACTTCGAAAAATAGGAAATCTGTTATCAAATCATTTCCATTTTGGTGAATCAACATGATAATGTAGGCTTACATCATAGATCCATTTATATCTATACAATTTTATCCTCATTGTATAATGTTAAGATTTCAATAAAACATAAAATGTGGAATTATGGGAGAATTCCGTATTTCATTATCAAGAGGGTTGGTTCCAGTTCAAAAAATGAATCATAGATTTATTTTCCATCTATTCTTTATCATGATGTACGACATTTAGGACATCCTGATAAATGATCATATTCCTTCCTATATAGAAATATATTTTAGGGAAATAATTTATATTTTTATACCCCAATCCCAATAGACAATATTTTTTTCTTTCATAATTGGAATTTGAATCCAATTGTCTTTTAGATGTATCTATTTTATAATATAAATCAATTTAATAAAACTGTTATCACTCAAATTATGCCTTTATTTCAATATAACAAATCTAATCTATATTAATAAAACTATAAATTTAATGACACATGAGACTAATGTTTTCACAACATCTCTATACATTAGATAAGAAAATGTATTTCAAATGGTTTCAACATCTATATCGAGAATTAAATCTTTAGAAGATACTCAGTCTCATGAGGAATATCATCATCATCAGCAGATAATGAAATATTTTTTATTTCCTCATTATAGATCAAATAATAATATATTGAATTCATCAATAAAAAATTAAATGCCCTTTGATTTCTCTGTATTTTAATTTACCCATATTCGAACAGTTCAAACAAGGACAAAAAATTACATATTTTTTCATTATTTCATTTATAAAAACTATTGATCCCTTTCTCATAATAATGGGTATTTATATATTTATTTATCTGATTATGATATATTAATTACCTAAAATGTCAAAATATTGTAGATGAATACATTAACACATATAAAAAATTTTAACAAATAAAAAAATAATTTTTAAAAACTTAAATATATAAAAATATAAACATGCCTAAATGTTTACCAAATAATTCATATATTTTCAAAATTTAAAATATGAGGAATTTAAAAAAATCAGAATAAAATATAGTAATAAAAACTATTTATAAATAAAAAAAATTAAAGAAAAATACACAATTTTACCATAATGAAATTAAAATGAAAAAAATAAATACAAAAAAGTATAAAAACTAAAATTTATTAAATAATTACAGTCACAAAAAAATATAATATTAAATAAATTTAAGTAAAGAATATTTATAAGTGATAATAATTTGAATATAAAAAACCAGATGATGAATTTGATTTATAACTCACAAATAAATAATTTATCATTAAAAACATAACAAATTTATAGTTTGATAATTAAAACTAAATGAATTTTTTTTATGAACTCACTCAATGGTTGGGGAAATATGGGAAATTATGGAATATTGAAGAGAAACATGTTTCAGAAATTATGTATAAAAAATAACAAACAAAAACCATGGTGCATGGTTATGGGTTAAGGGGTAAGGGTTTATGCGGAATAAATAATGCCGAGGGTTATGGAATATGGATGATGGATATAAAGCTAAGGTGAAACATTGTGAATTAAGATTAAAATAATATTAAATTGACGATAGATCATGTTTTGGTTTCATAAAGATCTTAGAAGATGAGGTATTTATAATCCATGCTTCAAAAAATGGGGGATGTACATGGAAACAGATTTATTTAGATGTTTTAATATCATTTTATATAAAAATAATATTAATGTTTATTCAAAATTTATTTTAACATCATTTTGAACAAATATTTTAGAATATTCCCTATTTACTTTTATCACTGGGTTCTAAAAAACCAATTCTAAATATCAAATGATAAATTGTAATTTTCTTTTTTGGACACACAGAATTTATCTACAGATTTCAATGACTTATGGTCACTATAGAAAAAAAGTGACAATAAATGTACATGTATTTGAATGTAGGATAATATCAGGATTAAATATCCTAAAAAACAATAAATATGTAGTTTTGGTGGGAAATAATATACTTATCTCTTGTTTAATTCATAATAAACCTGTTTTAAACCTATCTATGGAATCAAAAATTTATATATTTACTATTCATTTAGACAAAAAAATTGACACTATTAAATTACAATATTTATTATCATTAAATATAAGGATTCTATTTTTTAAGATTAAATTTCAATATGTGTTAGAATTTAATTTTAAAGGTGCACATAAATCGTAATGGAAATCTATTTTTTAAAAAAATATTCATTTCTATGCATAAAACAAAATTTAATTCTATTCCATGCTTCAAAAAAAACAAAAAATGAATGTTAAATATATGAACAAATATAAAATATATAAATTTAATTATTATAATTAATCAATATAAATTAATTTAATTTAGTTTGATTGTAACACGTTGAGGAGATAAAAATAGATTTTAGTAAAAAAACAATTATCCAAAAAAATGAACATATACCAAAATAGTGTATTTGATTATTATTATTATATAGTTAATTATCGTAATATTAATTAAATGAAACTTATGTTACTTTAAAATCATTTTTGAAACATAATATTAATTTTATGTGAAATGAAATGAAAGTTTTGATAAAAATCATCATTATTCACAGAAAAATAAAAATCATTAGAAAATTTTAATCATTACCCATAATACAATATTGAAATTTTCATTTATATAATGATATTTATTTTATCGAAAAAAATTTATTAAAATTTTAGAAAGAAAATATAATTTCAACACATTCCAAATATAAAAAAACCCTATTTTCGATGAAAATATATTCTTTAAGAATAAAAAGGCATTACAAAATATTAAGTATTTATATATTATTAAATAATTAAAATATTGAACATATTTTATTTTTTTTAATAATTTGGTTATTAATATTCAAAACTAATCACTTAATTTCTTGGTTATTTTGTATTACTTTTTTATGGTTCTTTTATAATTGGGGTTGTATTTAATGAAATATATAGATTACATCATGTTTATTTCAAAGGAAATATATGTAATGTATTATGCTGTTTCGTGTTTAATATAAAAAATATATTATGTCATTATGGAATTATTTCATATGATAAACATAAAACCTCATGAGATTACAATAATGACACTTTAAAATAATGTTATTTTTTTGTTGATATCTTGCAATGCACGAAACATTAGGTTTAATGAAAAAAACTATTTAGTCAAATTTTTCACACATTATTATATATTAATTTTTAAAACATTCATTATTTTCACATAAATATTTTTGTATCACATATGAAATAATTTTTTTACATTCATCTAACATTTTTGGAATGTATAATATAACAACAAATTCAATTTTACACATTAAATGGCAGTATGTTTGTAAATGTAGTTATACAACATTTTTATGGAAATATAATTTTATTTTTTTTGACACATATAAATATTATTTGAAAAAAAACTTCAATATTGAAATTTTTTTTTTAATTTTATCTTAGGTTAATTTTTTTGTATTTTTCTAAAATGTTTCATTTTTTATAAATAGTGAAAGTACTGAATTTTAATTGAAAACTAAATTTTATTCCAAATAAATTATATATTTTAAATAAATTTTTAATTAGTTTAATAGTAATTTCATTTCAATTTTATTTCTATTAATCGAATTTATGCTATTTTAAAAAATTTCATATTGAATTTTGATATAAATACGTAGTAAACATTTGAACATTTTCAATTTTAAAACCAGCTTTCTTGTCATGTCTGGGGGTTTAATTTAAAATTAGTTTTTTCATAATGATGTTAATTGAATTTTCAAAATGGATTAATTATTTATAATATGAATAATGAATAATTTATAATAAGGTAAAATTAATTTTTGACAAAATTTACTAGTGGAAACTGTTAAAATTATTCAAAGTGATTAAGACAAAAAAAAGTATACTATGTGAGTAAAATTTAATTATAAGGAGACAAATGACCTAAAAAAATGTAAAAAAACTTTTATTACCAAATATCAAATATTATGAAAATATATTATTATTTTATGGGTTTTTTGACACATGTACATGAAACTGAACCATATAATAATTTAAAAAATGAAAAAAATAGAAAAGATAGAAAAGGTATAATTCTAACATTTAGTTTCTACAATTATTTGGTATAGGGAAAATATCATAAATTTTTTAGAAATACTATTTTTAAATATAAAAATATTTTAATCATGATTATTTATTTTAAATTTTTTAATAATGAAAAAATTACATTAAATTCATAAGAATCACTAATACATAGATTATTTAGTATGTAATTTAATTATATAAATAATACTAAAAATGATAGATGTGAAGTAAACTCAATGACTTGTAAAATTATATTACTTTTTTAAATGATCATATCATTATAAAATTCTATGAAAAAACATATATTAAAATATAATCATTGTATTGCTATATTTAAATTTAAATAAAATAAACAATGTCAAAATTTATAGTAATTATCATTTATATGAAATGATATTTTATCAAATAATTTTATAGTATTAAATATAATATCATCAACCAATGTATTTATCAATGTTAATAAATATTAAATATTGTCCATTCAAAGAAAATTAAATATTTTATAGTGAACACATTAACCCCTAAATATTAAAAACATTGGCATCATTGTTAGGGATAATATAGTGTTTTTTAATGTAACTTGAACTTCTATTCAAATTAATTTCCAAAAAATGTAGGTTTTTTATTTTATAAAATAGATATAATATTTTAATTAGGGAATATAAATTATCTAAAAATACACAATTTATTTTGGTCTTAATTGATAAATTACCAAAGGTATAAAACTAGTTACCTTAGTAAAAACCCATAATGGAAAAATAAGGAAACACATATGTTATGAAAAAAATTATTTAAACATATGATTCAATTGGTACCGAGTTGTATTGAAGTGTTTTTGGCTAATTAATTATGAATTCCTTGATTGTTTTGTATCCATTTACCACAATGGTAAATCAATTCACTCTTTATGTTTTGATGATTATATTAAATGGGTGCCATAATGTTTTGATAAAATACATCTTGGAATGGATAATACATAAGTCTATGATTTATGTGATAAAGAAGTTTACAATTAGTTTTTTTAGAAACTTTTTGTGTCAGAAAGAATATTTTGATTGGTTGGAAATATTTTATCTTTGATTGAATGTATCCATAGAAAAATGAATAACGTTATGCTTTCTTTTATGATTTTATCACCATGAGTTAATCAAAAATTGTGATCCATGATTTGTGAAATATATTAGGAGAAAAAAAAATTATGTTAGAGGAATAATTACCAATTTCAATTTTATTTTAATCATTTATTTTTCCTAAAACAATAACGATTTTTTTATGAAGGGTTGTTAAAAGGTTTGAAGTATTGTTGATGTACTGATAGATTGATCCATTATATTTTATAGTTTTTCAGACTAATTGGTGCACTTCATGAATAAATTAATAGGATCAATAGATAGTTTCAAAGAAAGTTCTCATTTATAATTCCTCTCTATTAGAGGTGTTTTACCGTAGATCCATCAGAATCATTCTATAGTGACCCTGGCCTTTTCACATAAAATTACAAGATTTTAAGCACAAATATACATTAGAGAACATGGCAAGGATTGTGAATTCTAGTGAATTTGAATACTAGGTACATAAAACTAAAAAAATTGTACTGAAAAAAAATTCTTTATTTAATCATAAAATTGATATCCTAACTTCCATTGTGCTCAAACATCTGGATAAGGTACCCAAGAGAACACAAGAATAAGAAATTATCTAAATAGCCTATTAAGAGAATAACCACAAGAACAAAGCATGCGCACAAAGAAAAGATGGAATGACATGATGATATAAAAATTAATTTAACACATGTAACATTAACAGTTAAACATGGAGTCATATATACATGGGGTCATTCAAATGTGGAAGCAATATAAAATATGAATTTAGTACGAGTGATGTATAACTGCTAAGATCGTTTCACATAGTTGCTCAAGCCAAGGCTTACTTCCAAGACCATCGCACATAACATCTCATGAGTCTTAACTTTATAAAATGAATTATATTACTATTTGTGTTCACCCATAATAAATTTTCATGAATATTTTTTCCATATAAATAATGATACATAACCAACCTTACATAAACATAATGATTACCCATGGAACGAATTGGGTTCCATAATCATGACACAAGGCATAACGGATGAGAGTCACACAAAAGTGTAAGTGAAAGAAGGGAATTAAAGTATACATGGACATCCACAACGTAATCATATATATGTATCATGGTGGGTGATTTCATGTATAATTGACATCATGTAAGAAATGTATTCATGAAATTTTGGAATAAAAACTTATTTTTGAACGGTTTTAAGGAAAATATTATAGAGCCTTCAAAATAGATTATGGGAAATTCCATTATTAAAAACTAGAAGTGAAACAAGAATGTTTTAATAATAAAAAATATTATTTTATAAATATAATGGTGGCTTAAAATATTATATATAGTATTCATGAAATCAGGTAAGAATTCTGGAATTTTACTTAAAACAGAATTTCTTATTGGGATGTATTGAGGAAGGAATCACTTAAATACATGTATATCCCCAAAAATATGATGAATGGAACTTGATAAATGCATTTGAAACATTAAAAATATAATTTATGATGTGAAAATAATAATAATATATGGCCTCATTTAGGTAAAAAGAATGATTAAAAACACAATAGAATAATGGAGGTTTAGGTTGAATCCCTTACGGAATATCGTCTTGTTATAGTGTGTACTTAAGATTGAATAATGAGAGAAAAAGGGGATTAATATAATTTAAACATCATTATTAATGTACGGGGGAGGTGAGTAAACATACCAAATTACTAATAATTACACCTAAAAGGCATAACATAGAGGACACTCTTGAATAAAATTGAAATAGAGAGGATCCATTACAAAATGTCCGATGGTTTTCTCCACTTGATATTAATGACATGAATAGTAAAATTATGTTAATTTATTAATAGTTATAGAGAAAATATTATAATTATAATATTTAGTATAATATTTTTAAGTCATTAAAACCATATTGATTAGTTATGATGTTCAATTTCATTGTTCGTGTTCATTTACTTACTTTGTTTTAATGATCGGTACACTTATATTCATGTTTAGATATACATGTATGATGAATGAGGTAATCCATAATTTATTATATTATTTATTATTTAATATCCAAAAGTTTACATGGTTGAAAATTTAATTTGGTTACTTGGAGTGATGTTGAATCATTATATATAACATTAATGATAAAAGATTGAATTAATTTTGGGATTTTGCATACAATTAACATGTTTTTCATTAATATGTTACGTTAGGTTTTAATAATGATTACAGAACAACCAATAAGATAAAATAAATATTTAACATTATGTTTCAACCGTAAAAATGGTTTCTTGACTAGAATAGAATATGGTAATCGAAATTCATAAACTTTCGTCCATGAATGTGATAAATTAATACATCTAGGATGCTGTTTTCTTTTTCATTCAAAGAAAATGTTGGGAAATGAGATATTATAATGAATTATCCCATTATAATAATATAATTCCAGCACTGTAATTTTTCTATAGTTATCATGTTACTTGAGTGAAGGGAGTCCAAGAAATAATCAAGAAATGAAAATAACGTAAAAGAAATGGAAAGAGGAATTTATCTCTGGAGTTTATCTCTTTTGAGAGCCTCTTAAGGGGAGAGGATTTTGTATTTTGAAGAGACCAAGGGATTTTGGACGTGGGATAGGATCTTGGGGACATATTTGGGCAGAAAATATGTAAGTCACAAGTCTTCATAGGAGTGATGAAAGGTGGTAAGGAGTGGAGGTATATATAGTGGAGGAGAGGAGGGTTTTTATAATATTTAATTCCTTAGTTATTATTACCCATCAAGACTATATAAAGTAATGACTCCATGAAAAAATATATTAATGAGAAACATTTAGTTCAAACTAGTGTCCATTTACATTATCCATTACTCAATCATGATGTAGAAAGTCGCGTTTTAGCATTTATTATGAATTATCGTATTTTACTATTCACCAAAAAAATCAAGTATTTTTGAAAAATCACAAAAAAATCACCCTAACCATTTTTATATGTGTAGAATCCAAAAATGAAATCCATTATTCAATTTTATTCAAAATATGATTAATTTTATATTTAATTAAAATCATAACATATTCCAATAAATAGATTTAAAACATTAATTTAGTTATTCCAAAATATAGGTACATCATACTTTCACTTGAATCTTATTTATATACTATAATAGGTATGGTTACTCTTAATTAGGGTATATAGGTATTTATAAGTGAAAAATTACTATTCACAAGGGTATGATACTATTCACAAAATATGATATTTGTCTTTTCAGACTCCAAACATCTCACGGATTTCAACTATGAATGTAAGATTCTTTACATTACAAAACACAAGTGTCAAAATTATTTTTAAAGCTAACATTGAAATTATTTGTTAATTTTGATTTAATTTCACGTGAATATATAAAATATTTATAAGAATTTAATTTCAATTAATAATAGTGGTTCGTTACACTATCCCCTCTTATCAAATTTTACCATCAAAATATAGTCTTAAATTATAATCCCTAAACATGTGTGGGTACTTCTCCTTCATTTCCTTCTCCACTTATCATGTTGCCTCTTCCTACATATGGTTCCACCATAGTAATTTCACCATGTGAGTAGTCTTTCTATGTAGATCTTTATCTTTAAGACCCAAGATCTTCACTGGCTGCTCCCCATAAGAACGATCATCCTCCAACAATATCACCACATAAGGGAGTACATGTGATGGATCTGCTATGTACATCATTAAGAGGTATACATGAAAGACATGTTGCAATTCGGGCCTGATAAGTTGAATTTCAAATTGATAGGACTCAACTTTAACACGACCATGAATATCAAATTGGCTGATCTACCTGGGACATAACTTTCCCTTCTTCTCAATCCTCATGACCGTCTACTATAGAGATACAGGTAGAAATAACATGTATCCAAATTTGAACTCATGGCCTCATCGAAAATTGTCTGGATAACTCTTCTTTCGACTTTGGGGTGCCTTGATGATATGGTAAATTTTTTTCACCTTATATACCATTTCTTCGACCATTGCAAGTACAGGAAGATTATGATCAACCAACATACAGGCATTCTTCACCATTTCCAATAAAGGGCTTCTTAAGGTGCTGTTTGGATGCCCGACTAGAAACTATTGTTATAGGATAACTCAACCAATTGAACTTGTTAATCCCATCCTAGGCTGATGTCCATAGAACAAGAACTCAACTTATCTTCACATGTCTAAATAGTTATCTCATACTAGACATCAGTTATTGGATGATAGGCCATACTGAAGGTTAGTTTAGTTCATATAGCATGAGGGATACATTTCCTGAGGACCAAGGTGAATCTCAGATCATGATATGATACAATATCTAGTGGTACTCTAGGAAGGCTTTCCACTTCTTTGATATAAATTCATGCAAGTTGATCAAATGAGAAGTCCTCTGAAATTTTTATAAATTGAGTAGTCTTTGTATGAAAAACTACAACGACCCATATAACATTGTTTCATCTATATTTCCTTGGATGTCCAGTGAAAAACTTCATGGAATGTTCTCCCACATCCATATTTCTATGGGTTTTGGTTTCATCATCCCCTTTGACTTTTTCCTCACATATTTCACTTTTTGACATACTAGGCACTTTGATGTATATTCAGTAATCTACCGTTTCAAATTGTCTAACAGAATGTTCTCTCAGAGATCTCGATTCCAATTTGTGCTCCCTTGGTGGGTAGAGAAGGCTGAGCTATATGCAGTATTTATAAGATCCTTTTTATCACAAGATTAGATGTTACACATAATCGTTACCCAAATTATACAACTCTATCCTTGTCAATTTTAAAATTGGAGGATTTCCCATTTCTGGTAGCTTCCACACTTTTATGAATTTCCACATATTTTATTTGGGAATATAATATTTTCTCCCTGAGATATTGTTGAGTGATAATTTTATAAAGTATTTATGTGTTCATAACATAATTATACCCATTTTAATCCTTAAATAACCTATGAATATTGGATCATTTTAAATTCCCATTATTCATATATATGACTGAACCATTCTACATAGAGAATCTGCCATCTTATTTTCCATTCTGGGATGGTAGTGGATAGAGAAGTCATAATATTTGATGAGTTATGACCATATTCATTGGTGAATATCAAAATCTATTATGTGAATATATATTTGAGACTCTTGTGGTTAGTATATATCTCCAACATCACCCTATAGAGATAATGTCACCAAATTTTTATCACAAAGATCACAGCCACAAACTACAAATTATCTGTATGAAATTTTTTCTTATGGATTTTCAGCTGAGTTGAGGCATAGGATATAACTTTATCATTTTTCATCAGCACATATCCTAATAACAAATTTTAATCATCACATTACACAAAAAATAGTTATCCACTTGTTGGGAGTGTGATTACTAGTGCAGTGATAATCCTCTTTTTCAACTCCTTGAAACATTCTTCACAAAAATGAGTCCAAAAAAATTTACTCCCATTCGTTTCATCTTCACCATTGTGATTGAAAAATGATAAAATATATTCACAAATCATTGATAATACCCAACTAGACCCAGAAAGTGGCATATATCCTTTACAGATATTGGCCTTGGCCATTATTTAATTTCATTTGTCTATAAAGGGTCCTTTGATATCCCATTGCTGGATAAAACATGCCCCAAAGAATGATACTTCCTCCATCAATAACTCACATTTAATGTAATTTTCATAATAGATATCCCTTCGCAATGTCATAAATTTAGTATTCAAATTCTCCTCATGTTCCTCCTTGTAGTTGGAGTATATAAGAATATCGTCAATAAAGACTACCATAAAATTGTTGACATAATCCTTAAAGAAAATATTCATTAAATCATTGAATATTTCTGGAGTATTAGTGAGTATAAATGGAATCACTATGAACTAATATTTTTTATACCTTGTTCGAATGGCTATCTTGGGAATATCTTCCTTCCTTAACTTTAATTGGATATATCCTGACTGAAGGTCCACCTTAGAGAAATTACAAGCCCCATAAAGCTAATAGAAATAGTTATCTATCTGAGGAATCAGGAAATTGTTTTTTATCAAAACATTATTGAGCTCACAATAATCAATTCATAGTAGCATTTATCCATTCTTTTTTCTTGATTAAGGGGACTGGTGCACCGAATGGTGATGCACTCGGCTATATAAAACCATTATCCAGATTCTCCAGTAACTACATCTTTAGATCTTCTTGTTATATGGTGGCTATTCTGTATAGTGTCGACGATATAGGCAGCGATCCAATAATATGTTAAATTGAGAACTCAACCTCTATTTCAGGAGGAAGACCATGAAACTCATTAGGGAATACACCAGTGTAATCCCTCATGATGGGCATGTCTTCTAGCAATATTTTCTCCTTTTTCCCAATCGTTGGAGATAAAAATGTTTTCTAATAAGAAATTAATATCCATACATGATACACTGATTCTAATGGAGATTCATCTTCCTCTTTAAACTTGTAAATAATTAAAGGATTCCTTGGGGTGTGAAGATTGATCTCTATTTCATGATAGTTGATGTTAGTGTTGTATAAAGTTAGCCAATCCATGTATAAGATAGCGTCAAACTCCAATAATGGATGTATTACAATATTTTATGCAAGGATCACTCCAAAAATGTTAACTGGGGAGGAGTTATAAACAATCACTGAAAAAATATTTCCATTATCTATTCTCACAGAAAACAAATCCTCCAAATTTTGAGGTTGTGTTTGAATAATTCTGTTAAACATGAAATATAAGAAATAATTCATAGAACCAGGATCAAATTGTACATTCACTGTTCTGAAATGAATAACTATAATACCTATCACCACATAATTTTCTAACTCTACCTCAGTAGTAGTGATATAATATGCCCTTCATTGTTTCCTTGGAGGTTGTTGTGCATTGCCTATGAAAACCCTTGTCTTCGAGAATTTTTTCGCATAATGTGCATGCTCCTTACATTTATAACAGTGCACTATAGGATGGGTGTTGATCTGAACCATCATTTATTCTCCCAAATTAACATGATTAGTAATATCGTGTCGATAATTTTTAGCCAGATGTCCCAACTATCATCATTTTAAGAAATTCATGGTTCCCTTTAGATAGTTCCTAGGAATCTTTATCTTACAACTATTACAAGTGGGATATTATTTCTTCATTCCATAATGGGAATTGTTTGTTGAACCTCCCATGTTTTTATACATTTTACACTTCTTTTCAACAAGACCTTGATTCCACTGAGAGTATCCAATATCTATTTTAACATTGAGAGCTCAATGAAAAATATTCCATTTAAAGTCAATGTCTCGGATCTCCAACTCCTTCAAGAGAATCCTCTTTAGCCTGCAAAATAAGTGATCCACATTTCATTGGGTGTTCATGAAAAAGATAGAGGTGAACCTTGCAAGTTGTGTAATGTTTTCCTTATACACACCAATGGACTTACTTCCTTCTTCATGATACCATGGAGCTCTCTTTCCATATTAAGATGGAGGGTCTGAGGGAAATATTTATTGAAAATCATCCTATTGAATTCCTCTCAATTCATGAAATCAATTTCTTCCTGTGGAATTTTATTCATGATCAGTGTCCACCAATGATTAGATTCCCGATCAAAACTATATACCACCAGTTCAACATTTTCTTCTTTTGAGCACTAGATGAGAGAGAATATATTTTCAATTGAGTTAATACACTATTCCGCGTGGAGGGGATCAAAATATTCACAAATCAGGGGAGGACTTTTCCACATTAATGATTTTGCAGAAACATGTTCTTTCCTTATAGGGAGAGGCTGTTCCACATGATTCTTCTTATTATTCATAGCTTGAGTCATCCAAGAAAGTACAACTTCGATTTTTTGAGAACCTATTCTTATCATATCATGGAAATCATTTGGGTAATCATCACATTTCCAATCACATTTATTATTGGAATGTGTTCTTCAATATCTCTCCATTACCTAAGAATGTATAATTAGAGGGAGTGGACACAATGTTATTGTACATAAAAAAGGAACAATTTGAACAAAAAATAATGAAAATATATAGGACAAGTGTATCCAAACATGTGATTCCTTAGGTACAATCCTATGTTATCCTCACTCTATTTCTTATCCACTATTCTTATGTGATTTTTTACCTTTAATAATGGTTTGTATTGAGCTCATGAATTCACAATAGCATATCCCCTATGAGTGTAAAACCAAGAGTATAGCAAGGCCCATTTTTGTGTAGTAGTTTACCCTGGGTCAAGCATGCAACTCCTTTTCAACGTTTTAACTCTTAGGTACATCTGTCCCAAATCATCCTCTACCTATTTGTATCCGGGAAAAGATATATAATATTTATAAACCAAATTCCCTAAAAAGACTAAAATTTATGAAGGTTTTCTTATACTTCGTCTCATCTTTAATATTCTTACTAACCTGTCCAATTCCTACCCTGCAAAAAAAATAGAATATCTTATGATACCAAATATAGTGACCCAAGACTTTTCACATGAAATTTCATGATATCAGTCATAAATATAAATCCGATTACAAGACATGGATTGTTATTTATAGCGTCTTTGATGAATAGGTACATAAAATAAATAACAGGGGACTAAAAAACACATCCTTAGACCATCTTCAAATTGAACTCCTAAATTCCATTGTGTTATAACATCAACATAGGGTACCCTAGGTAACACATAAACAATCAGATGATCTAAATATCTCAGTAAGGGAGTAACCATAAGAAAAAAGCATTAGCACATGGTATAGAAGAAATTAAATGATTATATTAAAAGGAATTTAACATATGGGACCATAACACATTAACATATAATCATATAAAAAATGATTCATAGAAATGTGGAGGCCACATAAAACACATCTTCAGTATGAGTGAAGGCTAACCGCTATAATCGTTTCACATAGTAGCATCAGACACTACTAAACACCAAGACTATCAGACATAACATCGCATAAGACATAACATTACCCAATGAATAAGACTACTATCTAAGAACACACATAATAACTTTTAATGAATATTTTTTCATCCTAAATAATCATATATAATAAATTTTATATAAAAACAAGGATTACCCATAGAATTAATTTGGTTCCGAAATAATAACACAAAACATAACAGATTGCCGTAACACAATAGTGACCATGAATGTTGGGAACTAAATTATACATGTAAATTCATATGGAACAAATATATATGTATAATTGTGGGTTAATTCAGGTATATGTTACAACATGTAATACAATTATTCAATAAATTTTTTCATAAATACATTTTTGAGCAGTTTTAAGGAAAATACTATAGAGCCTTTAAGATAGAAAAAGTAAACATACTTTAAACCAAACAATATGTGAACTAAGAATGGTTTAAAAATAAAAATACTAATTTTATTAAAAAATTTTGTTCCTAAAAATAGGAGAAATATTTAACTTGAAATCTGTTAAGATTTCAGATATTTCCCTCAAAATAGATTTGCTTATCATAAAGTGTTGAGGAGGAATCACTTAAAAATATGTATACACCCGAAAGATAATGATGAGTGGAACTTAATTAATGTTGTTGAAAAATTAAAATATCAATTATTTGATAATCATAAGAATAATAGATAACCTATTTTTTGAAAAAGGAAAGAAAAATAAACTCAATGGAATAAATGAGGTTCAGGGTGAATCCCGTATGGAATATCGACATCGTATCATGTGAAAATAAGATGGATTAAGAGAGAGAAAGGGATTTATTATAATTTAAAAATCAGGAAGACAATATTTAAGAGGTGTGTTATTAATCACCATCACTAGTAATTACACATGAAATGTCATTACATAGAAGACAATCTTGAATAAAAGTGAAATAGAGGGGATCTATTACCATAAGTTTGATGGTGTTCTCCACTTGATATCAATGAAAAGAATAGTCAAATTAGGTTCATTAATTAACAATTCTATAAAATATTATATATTTATAATATTTATTATAATTTATTATTTTCATTTAAAACCATTTTTATTGGTTATGACGATCAATTTCGTTGTTCTGGTCCATTTTCTTTCTTGGTTTTTTTGATCGGTTCACACATATTCATGTTCAGATAAACATGTATGATGAAGGTGTCTGTCCATAATTGATGTTATAATTTATTATTGAAAATATATATGGTTTCATAGTCTAAAATTTCATTTTTGTTACTTGGAGTGATTTGGAATCAATATAAAAATATTAATGACAAGTGTTTGAATTAATTTGTTGATTTTTCTTATAATTACCTTGTTTATCATTATTATTTTACATAAAATGTACAAGATGATTAATTAACATGAAAGAAGATAAATTAAATTTTTAATAGTCTGGTTCAACCATAAATGTTCTTTCATGACCACAATAGAATATATTAATATAAATTGTTAAACCGTTGTCCTTGAATGTGATAAATTAACACATCTCGGATGGTGTTTCCATTTCTTTAAAATAGAAGTTTAGAGAAAAAGAGATGATAATGAATTTTCCTATTATCATAATAGAATTCTAGTAAATTTATGTTACTGGAGTTATCATACCACTTGGGTGATGGGAGGTGAGGAAAGAAACAAGAAAAGAAAATAACTTAAAAGAGTTGGAATGAGGAATTTTCCTCTTGAGATTATATCCTTTGAGATCCCCTTAAAGAGAGAGGATTTTGACTTCTCAGGAGTGTATGGAATATTGTATGTTGGTTATGACCTTGGGAAGTGATTTGGGCAGAACATAGGTAAATGAAAATGGTTGATAGAAGTCAATAGAAGAGGTAAGGATGGGTGGTATTTATATTAGGGGAGAGGATGGTTTTCATAATATTTAATTCCTTAGTTTGTTAATTTATTTCAAGACAAGAAATAGTTATTATTAAATGAAAAAAATATTAATATGTGATTGTGTGTTCAGACTAATGGAAATTTACATCATCTATGTCTCATGCATGATGCATATATTCAAGTTTTAACATTTATTGTGTACTATCATATTTTACTATTCATCAAAATTCATGTATTTTAGAAAAATCCAAAAAATTCACTATATCCATTTTTTTACATGTATAATCCAAAATATAAATCTATTTTTCAATGATAATTTTCTAAATATAATTAATTTAATATTTATTTAAATTATAAATTGTTCCAGAAAACCAATTTTAAATCATTTATTTACTATTTCCAAAATATCAGTACACCATAATTTCACCTGAATCTAATTTATATAATATCATAGGTAAGGTTACTAATAATTAGGGTATATCACTATTCATAAGGGTAAAGATACTATTAATAAGGGTATGTTACTATTCACCAAAAATTAAGTTTGTCCTATCAGACTCCAAACATCATACTGATAGCATGTGTGAATGTTAAATTTTCTAAATTATTATCACTAATAGGTAAAAATTATGATTAAAGGTCACATAACGCATATTAGTTCATTTCCAGGTAACTTCATGTGATTATATGAAAAATTTATAAGAAAGTAATTTCTATTGAAGACTTTGGGTCATTAAAATTTCTAACTTAGATCCATCATATACAATGTTGGTTTGAAATGAGATTCAGTTTTAGAGTTCCATTAGAGGATATATGGTAAAGGATGTGAGCGTTTTTGGGAACAATTGAACTAATGAGTTCGAATAATGATCAAAGAGACAAAGATCAAAAGAATTGTAAATAATTTTCATAAAAAATGTTTTCTGTAGATTTAATCGAGACAATATAAAAATAACATTGACTTATTTTAAGTGAATCATGAGTGGAAGAAAAACTATTTTTTGTTCTCCTAGTGGGTCAAGGGTCATCATAAATTTTCTAAAACTTATTAATCTAATGGAAAGAGGCATTGGTACTTCAAATGAATTCTTACATCGATAAGTCATTGACCGTACCTTGATTCAATGTTTTATTTCACCGTTAAAAAATTATAATAAACATGTTTTGTATTGAAAATTTAAATTATAATGAATAATTTTACTACATGATTGATTAAATAATTTTATTATGTTTTTACTATTAAGAAGTTAAATTTCACCAGTTATGATGATTTCATTGATGTTGGAGGTGATTCGGAGAGCCCATGATAATGTAGAAGGAAAATGGGCCAAATTGAATGGAATCCCATGAACACATGCCCTCTCTTCTACATGATATGAGAAATCTATGTATCCAAATGGGATTAAATTTTGTGAAACGATCCATATTTTTGTGGTATAAAACAATGATGAAGGAAATAGAGCCCAATGGATCCATTAAGTGGCCTATTTGGAATGATTTTTCCTATAAAATGAATCTTCATGAGGCCAAAAGATTTCCTCTACATGTTAGAAATATCTATTATTACAAAAAAATATAGCCATTAAATTTTACATGGAGATGTAAAATGTGTGAAAAATAACTTTTTAGTTTTCCCTATGTGATTTTAGACTTTCTAACAATGGAAATACATAGAGAAAGTGTATTCTAGAAACCAGGGTACCAAAAACTACATCCAAATTTGCCTAAAAATTGGCACCTTGGTTTCCTAGGATGGATGTTCGGCCAGGAGGAAAGGAGCTACCATTTTGAAGACCCAAAGGAGTCTTTCCATCATCATTATTTGTTCTGGATACTATGTGATGTGCTACATCAACATCTTCTCCTTCGTCCCCTACCTTGTATTTTATAACCCCTTGTGACCACCTAGGGAGGAACATGATGGAATCTAGAGATCTATGTCTGTATTATTTGGAATGATATTTTTATTTCAAAATTTTATATTTACATTCCTTATCCTCAGTTATTATTTAATTTATATTTATACTACTATGTTATACTCAATCTCAGATTGTCATGTTTTGGGGAACCCTTTCACGTAATGTTTCACACACCGTTTATCGATTTTTCTTCCCCCTTTCAATGAAGGTTTTTGTTTGGTTAATATTGGTAAATTGAACTCAAATAAACAATTCCTTTTCTATGTAAATTAATTTCATTTTAACACTTTAAAATAACTTAAAAAATTGGAAAATACATTGAAATGTTTGTTAGTTTCCTCAGGGAGTTTCAGTTAAGATGTCGAACACAAATCACCCAATGATCCATAGTATCCAATGAATCATTGTGTCATTTATACTAAAACCTAGGAAGTATACTATTTTAGAATTATTAAATTTATGGTTATTGGTGTTATAAAATAGAAATTAAAATATCATAACCATATATCTTGAAGCAATGAAGGATGAGCATAATTAGATTCATCAGGATGATCACACTTAATTGAATCTCTAAATTTATAATTTCTCATATCTCTTTACTTTATACAATTCCATAATAATAAAATTCAATGAATCCAATTCCCCTTTTTTGATAATAAAAACATTCTTTTTTAAATTAATCATCTGAGGTTCCATCGATATGTGACCTAGGGTTTCTGCTATACTATATAAATTCTAGTAAAAAAACTTTTATTTTGATGTGCTCGAAAATGCGATCAAATTTTGGCATTGTTTTTGGGGATTGAATATCATTTTTACCTTTTTGTCCTTTATTTACATATTAGTATTTTATATATCCTCCTACCAATTTTATTGTAATTTCTGGTTGTTTTTTTGGTTTTTGATTGGTTTGTAGGATCGAAATATGAATACAGATGATCAATTGCAAGAGGGGTGGTGAATTGTATAACTAAAAAATTCCATTAGAAACATTAAAGATGGTATAAAACTTCTATTTTTAACCATCATGAAAACAATGTATAACAAGGTTAAACAATATAAATTCACAAGACCTCTTAGTTCTACAAACTTTCTATGTTCTATAAAAATGGTTCCAGAAATGAATTTTAAGAAAACATTACAAGAAAAGATTCAACCTTAAAAGCACAGAGAATATTATTAATCAGTGTTTACAAGGATAAGTAATTATAAGATACTTATACATTATTTATTAATCAAAATTTAGTGGAAAATAAACATGAAACAAAACAACTAACAAGTATGAAATATTTTAACCCAAATAGTTGGGTATCCAAAAGCCGTGGATAAAGGTCCTTTGATTTATAATTTCCAAAAATCCTGACATACCCACACTAGGGTAGGCCCTTGATAGAAATATCAGAATCTGTCTTAATATCCCTGTAAACCCTCAAACTTCATGGTAGTCGGTACCTATGTCTTCTTAACCAATAATGTCCTCGAACATTAAGATAGTCAGCATCTCTTTCATCATATCCAAGTAAATCCTAAATCATCAAGGTAGTCAGCACCTATATCTTTATATCTCCGGAAACCCTTGATTGTACACAGCAATAGACGGAGTCTCATGAAGCAAGTGAAACACGATGTTCATCTAGCACAAACCATGAGTGTCTCTCTCTCTAGAAATCACTTCAACTGCATGTGGTCTCTAGAGTAATGGATCAATATAATCATGTATATTGAGGTTGATAAAATGGGATCCTATTCATATGCACTTCTCTAACACTCATCTCTCCCCTCCTATAGTCATATTTTTCTTTGAATCTTAGAGCGACCTGTACACATGTCACTCAAACCACAATTAGTTAAAAACAGATTGTATGACATCGTTTCATAACAACGTATGAAAAATATGGATGATTATCTAAATCGATTTATCAGAGTCTAATGAAAAACAAATCTAGATTCTATGTAAATGAAAATTAAAGATATATATTACATTGATATTTGGATTCTGTTTATCATGGAATTCAGATACCAAATTCTATAGACTCTATAATCTGAATTCTGAGGAGTTTGGAGTCTGAATTTGATGGGATTCAGAGACTGAATTGTGAGGAATTAAGAGTCCTAATTTTGAGAAATTCGGAGTCTGAATTATGAGTAATTAGGATTCTGAATTTCATGGAATTCAGAGTATAAATTTCAATAAATTCCGAGCCTAAATTTCAGAGAATTTGTATTATAAATTTCGAAGAAATCAGTGTCTGAATTTCTGAGAAATTAAATTTTGAATTATGAGTCAAAATTCAGATCCGGAAAACAAAATACTCTATATCTATTAATTTAAATTTTTCCGAGTTTTTAGATATGAAACCAAATTTTATAGATAGAAATAAAATTGGTTGAATTTATAAAAATAGAAATTTGAACAATAATAACAAAAGTTTGAAGAAAATTTCCTTCGGGAAAGAAAATTTTCCTTATTAAGTAAAATCTTATTAAGGAGAAAATTTCCTTGAGTGAGAAAAATTTTCCTTATTAAGATAAATCTGCGTAAGTAGAAAATTTCTTTGAGGGAGGAAAGTTTTCCTTATTAAGATAAATCAGGTTAGGAATAAAATACCCTTGATGAAGGAAAATTTTCTTTATTATGGTAATATACTTTTTTCTTTATGATAGAGTGTTTGTAATTTTATAAACATAGTGGAATGGAAAATTGATCAGGAATCCTTAATGAATCAATAATCTGTACCTTTTTTGAAAGAACAAACATCCTTATAAAAAATAATATAAGGACTTAGACTTTTTATGATGATGAAAATAAAAATATATCTCCCTTTACTTATAGAAAAAAGTGAATACAACTAACTCCCCCTTAGGATTTAGAATCCTTAAGGATAGTATTCTCGATTTTTTGAATGAGATTTTACATTATATTCCATATTAAAATATTCATTGATAAAAACTCTCCCTTAGATGAAATATCACTTTTCATAGGAAAATATCATCTTACATAGTATTCCTTTTACCATTCCTTTCTGTCCCTTTGTGATTATCAAAAAAGAATAATGAGAATAGAAACCAAATTTACCCGAAACATTAGTATTAAACAAAAAAATATATAGAGAGAATAAAAAGAATTTCATTAAGATTGGAAGAATTTTTACTATGAAGAAAATACAAAAAAATATCAAAATGGAATGGAATTATCCTTTTTTCTCCTTCAGCATCAGCATCATGGCAATTTTTTTTAGCTTTTTGAGATCATTGTGATCTTCTTCCATACACTTGAGCAGCTGATCCTGATCTTCACTTTTCTTCTCTAAGGCTTTAATTTTTTCATTATGATCCTCAAGACATTATTCTTGAGATTTCAAAATTTATTCTTCCTTAACAAGATTCTCATCAATCTCAATTCTGAGATCACTTTCAATTTTCCAATTCATGGACACAGAATGAAGCTTTCCATTTTGATCCTTAACATCTGGATTTTGAGTAGTCTCTTCAAGGGTTAGATTTTGCTCAACAATTTTAGTAAGATTCTTGATCTTCCCATCATTGTTGTCAAAATATACCATGAAATTATCATGAAATTCATTAAAGATTCTCATTTCATTGATTGTATTCATTTACCAGCTTGTAATCTTCTTGCAAGTTCTTTTATGAGCCTAATATATAATGAATTAGGTTTTCAAATCTACCTCTAGTCTGACACATTTTTCCATAACCACGGTAACTAAATCTGATTTCTGATTTATCGTATTCAAAAGCATCTGGCATCATGAGTCTATATTAGTGAATAATGTAATATTACCAACCAACAATCTCAAATACTGAAAAACAAATCATGTCCAAGAGAAGATGATTCTAAATCCAAATGTTCGGTTGGTGAGGATTCTTTTTCTAACTCGACAACATTTCTTTTCTACAAAGCACCAACTTTTTTATTCTTTACCACAGATTTAGTAGGTGTATCCACTACCACATGGTTTCCCTTATCAGCTCTCAGAATGATGCCTTCTTTTTTAGGTGATTGAATTTCACTATATGGTAGCTGACAATCTTATATTCATCTAATCCTTCTTTGTTGGGTCCTACCTCAACATACTATGGCTACATAAAATTATGATTTCTACTTTCTTCTTCAGAAAATTTATTAACTTCTTCCTCACCCTTTTTAACATTCCGTTGGGTAGCATGGTTTGAATAATCTCCATTATAAGTTATCATTGATAATTTCTTCAAAGGACTCTCCTTATCATTATAATCATCCACTTTCCTTATCATGTCCTATGTATCTCTACTTCCTTATTCTTCTTCTTCTACTTCTTCTACTTCTTATTCCTATTAAAATATTATTTTCATCTTGATGTGTATACAGAATCCCTATATTCTTTCCCGAATTCTCTAGTAATGGTTCTTGAAAAAAATATTCTGGTCCCAGAATTTGTTCAAATTCTTTCTCAGCATCCTTTTACAATGATTGTACAATTTTGGATTCAGACAACATCATTCTTTACTTATTCCTTTTCCCTTACATTTCAAGATTCTCACCATCCTTTTCCTTTATATATTTTGCCTCTATAGAGTCCAATCCAAATATATTCTCCCATTTCTTCATATTCTTCTTGTCTTATCTCCACATAGCCACTATTTCATCAGGATAATCCTTTTGTTTCTTTGGCTTCGGTGGTGCAGACTGAGTTTCCATAGCCACAAGAGTTTTTACTTTTCCTTTTTGTTCCTTCTCCTTCCTCTTCCATCCACCTATTGTAGAGGTTTCATCCAATTCCGTCTTCTTTGAAAAAGATTAAACATCAGCTTATGACAAATCATAAAATTCTCTTGAATCACTGGAAGAACAAACATTCATTCTACATCGAGTGTCATCACTCAGCAACATCACTTTGAAATTCCTTTGTATATAACTACATGGAATTTTGAATGATTGAAGGCAAAATACTATAATCTTCGATAGAATAGCTGGATACATGATAACCTAAGAGTTCATATTTCCATTCTTGATATTCGCAATCATGTCCAAGATGTACTTGACCAGGTTAATCATCAATATGTTCACCAAGAAGTCCAAAATATAGACTTCAATTTCCATCAGGGTATCATATCTCCTTTTCACAATATTACAAAACCTTGAACTCATAACTCAAGAATCCAAATGTTTGTGGTGAGATGAACAATCTTACGAGTATTCACTTCTTTTAATCCAATACACTCTATAACCTTTTCCCTGTCAAAAGATCATGATACATAAGGGAATTTTTGAGTACATAACTCTACCTTACCTTCGTAAGGAATTCAAATCAGACTTGATGCCTTGCAGTAAGAAAGTGATAAGTTCATTCCATAACACATAAAAGAAAACTTGTCTCTACCTTCTTACATGAAGAAATATGTTGACTCATAGAACACAATCAGCAAATATAGATTGGCTAGATCCAATTATTTTGGCTTCAATACAAAAACATTATCCCAAACTTTCAGCTTGATTTTTTTAGATATGAACGAGACATACTTATCATAAAACATTATATCGACTAACATTTCTCTGTATATCATCCACTCAGAGATTTCCTTAATATTCAACATTTTATTCTGAGGAGAAAATTCAGCATCAGTTCAGAATGAAGTAATCTTTGAAAAATTAAGAATGGCCATAAATACATAGGGATAATTTTAGTACGTAAACGCATGAAAACCCGAAGTGGGAAAACCATCGAGGGGTCTTTATATAGGATATTGAGGTGATAGTTCAACTTACATGATTGATCCAATGATTGAATAACATCATTTCAAATCTATCGGATGATATGAGTGTGGATGAATAAATTTTGATAGGTTTTGGTCTTTTGAGTTTTTTTAAGATAAACATTTTGATTTCCGGAAAATCTATTCCGAAAAATTTAAATCCAAAAATAATATCTACAAGTAAAAATATGATTATGAAAACATAGGAAATGAAACATACCTTTCGGGTTGCTTAGGGAAATTATCTATAATGAGGAAAAATCTTTTTGAAGAACATTAAATTACATAAAAATTTAGACTACGAGAAAAAATTAGACTACCAGAAATTGTATATTATGAAAAAATTTAATCTAATAAATTTTTTAGACTACAACAAATTTTAGAGTACGAAAAATTTAAATTACAAAAAAAAATTACTCCCCCTATGAGAAGGAGTTTCATACTGTAAGAAGATAGGTTTCAACAAGAAGTTAATAAGGAATATTACCTTACATTTATCATTCCAAACATCTATTTAATGTATTCAAATATACCAGAGGGTAATGATTTTGTGAAAATATAAATAAATTGATCTTGTGTTCTGATAAATTGAAGAAATATGTCTCCTTTATTTTTGTGATCCCTAAGAAAGTGATGCCTAATATCTATGTGTTTTCCATGATATTGATGTGTATGGTTTTTTCTTAGGTAAATGGAACTAGTATTATCACAAAAAAAATTGATTTGGTAAAACTCATGTGATAGTCTATGAGTGTGTGTTGCTTCCACAACACTTGATCACAACAACATCCAACAGCTAAATATTCAGCTTCAATAGTGGAATGTGCTACTGAGTGTTTCTTTTTTCATGAACAAAAATCAAATGAATCTCCTAAGAAATGACATGTTCCTGATATATTTTTTCAATCCAATATAAATCCACCAATGTCAGCATTTGAAAAGAATTTTAGGAAAAATCACTTCCATAAGTATAAAAGTGTCCTAAATCCATGGTTCCCTTTATGTAGCAAAATTTTCTTTTCACTGCCTTTAAATGAGAATCCTTATTATTGGATCGAAATCTTGCACATAATCGTTCTGAAAATATTATGTCTGGTCAACTTGCTATCATGTATAGTAAACTTCCTATCATACCAATAAATGATGTTTAATCTACTCGTTTCCCAGCTTCATCAAGGTCAAGAGAGATTGAGGTACCGATGGGAGTACTTAAACTCTTAGTGTTGTCATATTCATAATTTTTAAGAAGATATTTAATAAACTTATATTTTCATATATAATTTCCTTATGGTTTTAGTGAAATTTGAAAACCATGAAAAAATGTTAACTCACCCATCGTACTCATTTCAAACTCATATTTCCTTATATCCACACAAAAAATCAGTTAAAGATTTCTAAGTTGAACTAAATATAATTTCATCAACCTAAACTTCAAAAATCAATTCATTTTTCTAATAATTATTTATAAAAAGGGTTGGATCACCATTTCCCTGAACATAACTATTTTGAATCATGCATCTTGTAAGTCTATCATACCAAGCACTAGGGGCTTGTTTGTGTCAATATAATGCTTTTTTATGTTTGAAAACATGTTTAAGATGTTTTGAATATTCAACGTCATGAGTTTGTTCAACAAAAACATCCTCTTGCACATAACCCTTAAGAAATTCACATTAAACATCCATTTGAAAAAGTTTGAAATTTAAGAATGATGAAAAATATATTATAATACGAATAGATTCATGTCTAGCTACCGGAGCATATGTTTCTTCATAGTATATTACTTCTTGTTGATTATAGCCTTTAGAAATTAATCTAGCTTTATTTCTTACGTATATTCCTTTTTAATCACACTTATTTCTGAAAACCCATTTTACTTCAATAACATAAGTTTCCTTAGGTCTTTCAACTAAAGACAAAAATTTATTCATTTTAAATTCATTTAGTTCATACTGTGTGGCATTTATAAAAAATTATTACCTAAAGATTCATCAATTATTTTCAGTTCTAATTGGGAAATTAATTCTAGATGTTTTACATCATTTTATATGGAACTTATAGTACATAAATTTTGATTTACATCACCATTGATACTATCTCTGGGATGATTCTTAAGAAACAACGAATTTGGGTTTTGTAAAACCTGTTCATCAACAGATGGAAAGAAATATTCTTGGGTAAATGATTCAGAAACATTTTCATGAACATTTTCATTGCCAAAAGTATATTCTATAAAGGTATAGTAATCAGTTTTTTAAAACACATTGGAAGTTGTAGGTTGAGGCTGTTTAAAAACAAAAGGATCAGTTTTATAAATTTGACATGTAATATTTCTTCAATAGTACATGTGTTTTTATTATAATCTCTATAGTCCTTAGAAGTTATGGAGTAGCCTAAGAACATTCCTTAATCTTATTTAGGAGTGAATATATATAAATTATTATTAGTATTCAAAATTAATACATTGCAATAAAATTCATTGATGTAGAAAAGTATAGGTTTTCTATCATTCCACAATTCATAAAGATTTTTATTAATAAAAGGTCTAAAAAAACTAGATTTATTGTATAATAAATAGTACTTAAAAATTTATCACAAAAGTGTATAAATATTGAATATTCACTCAATAGGGTCCTATTTATCTCTTGAATAATTATATTTCATCTTTAAATAACACTATTTTGTTGAGGAGTTCACGGTTCTTAAACGTTATGAGTAATGATTTTCTACTACAAAATGTTTTAAAATCAGAATATTGATATTCATCTACATGTTCAATATGAATATTTATCAATGGAATATTATTTTCAATTTTAATTTGGCATCTAAAAATATTAATATAAGAAAAAGATTAATATTTCACTGCTAAAAAATAGTAACACATGAATCTAGTATAATCATCAACAAAAACATATACATTGTATTTTCCTCCAATGCTTCTGGTTTATGTTGGACCAAAAATATCTATATGAACTAACTATAATGCATCATTAGTTGAGACATCACCAATTTATTTTAAACATGACTTATGTTTATTTCTATATTGACAAGGATCACAAAATAGCGAAGAATCAAATCAATGATCCAGTAGATCCTTAAAACGTATTTTTTAGAGAGTTTCCATAGGTTCTTAAGGTTACAGTGTCCTAACCATCTATTCCATATCCAATAATGATCTTTCATTTCACTAAGGGAAGGTAGTTCTTAAATACTAAGGTCTTCTAAATTTAGAGTGTGTACATTCTCTTACCAATGTGTGGAATGAATAAACTCTTCCCTAGATATGTTTACTAAGCACTTGTCATTACTAAAATTCACAATGTATCTTTCATCACATAATTGCCTAATACTGATGAGGTTGTGCTTAAAACCCTTAACAAATAAAACATTTGAAATCAAAGATTTTCCAAGAAGAACAATGTTACGTTTATAAACAATTTCTCCCAGAGCATTATCTCTGAAAGTTACGTTTCCTCCTTTCATTATGATAATATTTTCAAAGATGTTTTTGTTAGAATTCATATTCTGGGAACATAAACTATACATATACCATATATTGATGTGGGTTAATTCATTATTTTCTTGAAAATAATAGTGTTAGACTTTCGGAATCTAGACATTCTTCGTTCTAGAAATTTCAAAAATCAAGATTTTAGGTATCCACATTTTTGTAGAAAAATAAGATTTATGAAGACCTAAAGATTGGGTTCTGTTTAATGAATAATTTTCCAACCAATGTCCACCACATGGAAATTTAGAGAATAATAGAGCACTTTGTGGATGAAAATAGTTATTAACAAAAACCAATTTTGATCTAGCATAACAAAAACCAGAACGATTCATTAAATGTAGAATTTTAGAATACATCATGTCAAAAATTTTCTTACATGAGGTAATGTTTGATAAACACATCTAGAAGGAAAGTATTCCAATGTATAGTTTATTAACCATGTTTTTATCCTATAAAACCTTAGTTTTAGTTCTAGACTTAGTCTCGAAAATAATTTTCATAGAAATTTTATTTTCCAGATCCATGGAAGGATTATCCATCTTAGAAATAACTTCCTTAAAGATTTAGGAAATAAATTCAAAAGAAAAAAATTTCTTATTTGGATCTTTAGAAAGATCTGATACTTCCTTAGTACGAATAGTATTTCTATAGTTTTCTATATTATGCTTTTTCTTGAGTTTATAATTGTCATCCTCAGGAAGTTTAGAAAACATAGAAACTTTTTCATAAGTAGGTAATGCATTATCATCATCAGAAGAATATTATTCATATAAAGATTCAAATATTTATCATGACTATAATTTGAATTAAAATATAAATTTGTGATAGATTCAGAATTGTGTACCTTAGTCATTAGATAATGACTTTAAATGGGTAGCTTTACAAATAAACCAAGATTCTTCTGACCAGAAGATTCATACACTGAGGAATCATTAGAAGAGTTACCATCATAGGAAATATTGGGGTCATTTTCTTCCAAAACATTCTTATCATTAGGTTGTAGTATTTCTTTTAATTTATATTAGAATTCTTCTCTTTTCTATCTTTTTTCTTAAGCATAAGAAAATATATCTTTATATGCCCTTTATTTTGCATTCATAACAAGTGCCTTATTAGTCTTTTAAATCCTTCTTAATGTATCTAGATTGAAAGTTCATTGACCCAAAAATCTTGTTCATCCTTCGGGAAAGATTAGCTAACCCATTTTCTAAAGATTCACTTCCACTATATTCTGATTGAATAATATCCTTCTTTGATTTAGATCTTGTAACTCTCTCATGAGTCTGGGATTTCATATGATTTGATGTTGTTCTAAAAGCAATACTTCCATTTCCATTCTTCTTCTTAATATTATCATTATCTTTCTACATTCGAGATTCATGTTGAAGAAGATTTCTAAATAGCTCATCAAGAGAAATTTGAGTAACATTATTATTTACATCTATAGCAGTCCTCTTGGATTTCCATTTGTTGGGCATGATGTATATGATATTGTCTACAAGATCTTCATCATCTAAACCATTATCTCCTATAGATTGTAATATTTTGATGATAGTCATTAATATTTTTTGTACCTTACATATGTGTTCTCCATAAAGAAAGAAGAAACCATGATATTCAGCTCTGAGCATAACTCTTATAGTTTCAATGACTTTTGAAGTTTTGTAGTGCGTTACTTATACCTTCTTCCAAATGAAATTTGCTTCTTCAGAAGATGAAATATTTCTATATATATTTCAGGTCATGGAACAAAGCAGATTATTATGTACCTTGTAATTCAGTTGATATTCATGTTTCTCTTGGTTGGTGACAGTACTGACTTCCTTGTCAGGGATTTTATATTCTCTAGTAATAATGAAAAATTTGCATACTCTTGTGTTAAAAAAACATATTCATACGATTTCTCTAATATTCGTAAACATTCCCATTAAACAGAGGTGGTCTAGTTGGATTTAGATTGTAAATCGAACCAACATTCATTCATGCCATATAAAAGAAAATATCATTCCAAAAAAAACATGTTAACAATAAAAGTTTGTAAAAAATGACATAAAAATCATTAATAATAGAAATATTGAACAATGAAAACTTGAAAAATATAACTTATATGTGAATATAAGTATTTCACTTACCTCATCTGATACCAATTTTAGGATCAATATATGAATGCAGATGCTCAATTACAAGAGGAGGTGAATTTTATACGATAAAAATTCATTTGGAACATTTAAATTTGGTATAAAACTTATAATTTTATCCTTAAGGAAAACTATTTTTAACAAGTTTAAACAATTTAAATTCCAAAGTCCTATTTGTTTTAAAAACATTCTAGGTTTCAAAAAATATGGTTCCAGAAATGAAATGTAAAAAATTTTTACAAGAAAAAATACTACCTTAAAGAATATATAATCTTATTAATAAGAGTATACAGGTACAAGGAAGTATAATATAGTAATACTCTCTTTATTAATCAAAATGCAGTGGAAAATAAACTTGAAACAAAAAAAAGTAACCAGTATGAAATATTTTAACCCTTAGAGTAGGGTACACAATAACCTTGGATAATGCCCCCTGATTTATACTTTCAAGATTGTCTATCTTACACACACCAGGGAAAGCCCTTGATAGGAATATCTGATTTTTTCTTTCTATCCCCACATTCCCTTGAACATAATGGTAGTTGGAACCTCTGTCTTCATAACCCAGGAAGTCATCAAACATTAAGGTATTCTCCACCTCTGTCTTCCTAACTAATGAAGTCCCTGTACTTCAAGATTGTTGGCACCTCTCTATTCTAATCCATGGAAGCCCTCAATTGTACACAGGAACAATCAGTGTCACACGAAGCAAGGTGAATAATATATTTAGTACAGACAATGTAAGTGGTTCCCTCTCTAATGAAATCACTTCAACAACATGTGGTCGCTAGAGTTATGGACCAGTGTAATCATGTATATTGAGATTGTTCAATTGAGATATTATTTATAGGCACTTCTCTAACGGTTGGATCACTCCTCCCACTTTCATATTTTTCCTTTAATCTCAAATGAATTTATACAAATTACACTCAAACAAAGGTTTGTTAGAAATAGATTGGATGACATTGTTTCATAAAAAGTTAAGAAAAATATGGTTGCTTAACCAAATCCTTTTTTCATAGTCTAAGTAAAAATAAAAATTTATAGTATCTAAAAAATGAACATTACGATCCTATATTACATGAATATTCAGAATCTTTTCATCAAGGAATTCAGATTCAAAATTCTATACAATTAAGAGTCTAAATTCTAATGAATTAAGAGTCCATATTCTGTGGAATTCAGAGTCTGAATTTTGACGAATTCAATGTCCGAATTATAAGGAATTCAGAGTCTAAATTCTATGAAATTCAAAGACAGAATTTCTAGGAATTCAGAGTCTAAATTTCAATGTATTCATTGTCAGAATTTCAAAGAATTCGAAGTTTTAATTTCATAGAATTCATATTTTTAATTATAGATAATTCAGAATCAGAATTGGTCTCTAAATTCAAATATTTAAAAAATAATTCTCTATATCTAATCATTTACATGATTTGAAGGTTTTAGATATGAAGCATAATTTTACACATTGAAATAAAATGAGTTGGATTTATAAAAACTAAAATATGAACAATTAAATTAAAATTAAGGAAAAAATTTACTTGGGGAATGAAAATTTTCCTTATTAATGAAAATCATAGTAAAGAAAAAATACCTTTGAGGATGAAAATTTTTCTATATTATGATAAATCTGGGTAAGTAGAAAATTTCTTTGAGGAAGATAAATTTTTCATATTAAGAGAAATTTGTGTAAGGAGAAAATTTCCATGAGGAAGGAAATTTTATTTTATTAAGGTAAAATAAATTTTTCCTTAAGATATAGTGTTTGTGATTTTTAAAACACAGAGGAATAGAAAATTCATAATGAAACCTTATTGATGAAATAATTTGTTGCATGTTCTTCCTCTATCAATCTCCTCTTATTCTCTCCCTCATTATTTAGATTAAAATTATCTTTTATTTTCTCCATTCACATTTCTTATCATATTTTATTTCATCCATATTCATGAATAAAAACGAAAAAACATAAAAAAGTTAACAACTTATTTTCAAGACCCAATCAGAAAAAGTTAAACTTCTTTATTTTTACCAAGTAATTGAAAAACACTTCACTCAAAAATAATTTTATCTAGAGTAGTTTAATCAAGTAATAATGGGTAATACCCTGTGGAACATCACGTGGTCGTCAAGAAATAAAAAATAACCTAAAAAACCTAAAAAAATATGGCTACAAATAATCTGACCATAAAATAATTAGCCACACCAGATATGGATTTATAATCTGCGTACATCCAATATCCTGAGTATGCAGCCAACATTGAGCTAAGATTGGGTGTTATCCACCTACATTACAAATTCCATAGTCTTCCAGATGTGGATCATAAAAAATATCTCAAGGATTTTCACATAGTGTGCTCCAAAATGAAACACCAAAATGTATCTAATGATCTCATTAAGATTAGGGCCTTCACTTTATCCCTATATAGTGAAGCAAATGACTAAATATACTATCTACCTACAAAAATTAGGGGTTGTAATTAACATAAACAAATCTTTCTTTATAATTTCTTTATTTTCTCCTGCGCATCATTATTTAGAAAAGTATTATGTTGAATTTATACATCACAAGGATATACACTTCAAGAATATTGGGAGAGATTCAAAAGACATTGCTCAAGATTCCCCCACCACCAAATTAGTGACCAATTTCAAATTAAATACTTATACAAGGTACTTTTCCCCCATCAATTTTGGAATGATATATTCCCTAGATGGTTGTTAACTAGTTGATAAAATTCTTTCTGTTTCTCATGACATAATATCCAACATGGATTTAAATGAACAAAATTTTAGTACATGGGGAATTTCACCAACAACAGGAGTTCATGAGGTAAGTAATTCAGCCCTATAACTAAAGGAGTATAATAAAATATATGTGATGTATACCCTATTAATTAATTTATCTAAATAAAAATGCAACTCAAATTATTTTTATATCACATTACACAGTGATATTTGATATAATAATACTCATTTATCTGAATAGTTCCAAAAACATCATGATTCACCGGAGTCTTATGCAGTAGTGTTCTTAGGGAATCAATTATAATAAGAAACCCCCATAAAGAAATAAACTTTTAGGCCAAATCCAAACCCTGAGTGGAAAGCACAAATCATAATACTGAAATGTTGGACACTAATAATACCCCATGCAGAATGGGTATCAACCAGGGAAAGGTATGCATCCATCTTATCCTTCAACATCACTGGTAACCCAAAACCTCCTAGTCTAACGTGCCACAAAATCAGTTATTCAAGACCAACAAACTCATGTTGGATAATTGGTGAACACCATCATTGAGATAAAGATGTATGGTTCAGGACAATTATCAACCAAACATTTTGATAATCAATAATTCAAAGCCAATGTTTGTTTAATCACACTTTGTAGTGGTATATATGATTACTCATAAAATGATTCTACGCAATAGGTATGTACCCTTATTGAAAACACTCGTTCTCTACCCATAATACATGACAATGCTTAAAAAACATAATTCATTCCTCTACATTTACCTAAAAAATTCTCTAAATATTAGAATATTTTTTATAATGACATTGATAAAAAAATAATCGATACATGTTATTTGGTTAAAATGAACATTCCTTTATTTGATGCAATTAAAAATATTCCTCATTGTTCTGAATTTCATAAAAATGCGGCACACACAAACAATGGCGGAAGGGGAATGACAGAGTCAACATGGAATGGAATGTATTAGCTTTAATAAAACCAGTAATGCTGAAAAATTTCAAGGATCTAATCACTTTCACGATACCTTGAAAAATAGTGGAGTCATTCTTTTTTGATGAAATGATATATTTGGTTTCTGTGATTAATTTTATGCCTTAAATTGGGTACACATGTCTTTATGTTGTAGAGCGTCAACCCATGGGTATCATCGTGCAACATTCTAACAAGAGAACAACACACCCATCTGGAGTGATCGAGGATGTCCTTATAAGAACGAAGTATCATATCCTCCCTACTGATTTCTACATTTCTATGTTTTAAGATACATGAACCCAAGGATATACTCCTCTCATGCATGGGAGTAAATTCCTCAAAAAACAATGATGATAATCAATGTTCACAATGGTACATTGTTCATAGATTTTGTTGGAGAAATGGTATGTTTTAACATTATTTATTCTATGAAGTACCCCATTAAATATAACTACACTCTTCAACTTTATATGTGGGTAGTGATCTCAAATGTCACAGAAACACAAAAAAAATCCCTCCTCGATCCATATTATGATTCATTTTCCTTTTTTTCACCCATTGATGATTTGAGTATTAATTCATTTTTTGAGTGTTGTGTTGGTTAAAAAAATGTAAATTTTGTTCGTTAATTTATTGTTGTGTTCATTATGTAGTACCAATGACTATCAATTATATTAAAATATTATTTCAATATATTCTCTATCCTTAGAGAATAAACATGTTAAAATAGATAGTTTCATTGGACCTGAATCCCCCTATATCATATCCTCAATAAAAAATCCTCGATATTAGTACTAAAACCACTTCCTTATTATTTAAAATATGAATATCATGGGGGTATTTACCAATTACCATTCATTATTTATAATTACCTCTATACATGGTAAGAATAAAAACAGATCCACCTTTTAAGAGAGTGTGAAAGGGTGATATGTTTGACTTTAGATGGTGTTCCTAAGATTATCCCAGAAATTTTAATGAACCATATACTTTTTTTATGATGAAGATATGATTGTAAGGTAGGTTCAACGCTAGTTGAATCCCACTCTCCATGATATAGTAAAATTGGATGTTAGTAAATTACTCGTTAATGTGATCATTAATCTCAAATATTCTAGTAAACAGGTTAAGCCAGTTAAAAATGTTCCTCAACAATTAGAATAATATTAGTGTCTAATGAAAGTATTGAATTGGTTTTAACAGATGTGAAAAGCAGTTGGTGATTATGCATTGACTACCAACAACTGAATCAATCCACACGAATGAAACACTTTTCATTACCTTTCATTGACCACATGTTGGAAATATTGGCCACTGAGTCCCATTACTATTTCCTTGATGGATATTCAGGTTATTTTTAAAACCATATTATAAGGACCCCACCTTATTACATTATATAATCTTGATCTTAATGAATAATTAACTTCTTTTCACATTTCCAATATTTTCAAGTTTTGAGATTTAAATAATTGGCACATAATACATTCATAAAATTACACATTATTATAGTGTGGATACTATAAAAACATCATTAATTTCTTGCAAAATAAAAAACGTTTCACGTAAAACATGATTTCTTTGACTAATCTTCAAACATTTAACTTGGAATCATTATTTGTCTTACACATCCATAAAACCTATGAAAATCATTTAAAACCATGGTATGATCACAAAATCTCATTAAGGGATATAAAAATAAGGAAAGAACATATAAGTCCATAAACACTTGTAATGTATGAAATCATTTTCAAAAGACATACATGCCACCCACATATATACATACATTGTGAAACATGAGATTTAAACAGGATGTAGACAAAACATAAAAACATAAATGGAATCATAATGGTCTCTCAGGGAATTACATATATAATATTGTAACCCTCGTGGCTACCTTATGACTTTTTATCCTCATGGCTACCATGCATTTTTGTATCCATCGCAGTTACATGTGGTGTAACCATATGACCGACCTACTATATAAAAATACCCAATGAATTGGAGGGAAATAAAGTTCCCAAACATCATTAAAAACAATTCCCACGATCTAGAGCATAATCATACAACATGAATAATATCATAAAAACATTGTTTTTGAATTTTATAAATCATAATTTTAAATAAGTATTTGAAAAGAAAAGTCCCTTCTAAATATCATATATATTGATGTAATACGTAATAGAGTTGATTGAATATGTATATAATCTAATAATACACATAATTAAACATAATATAATCAGAATTTATCACTCATACACTTTAAATAACACATAAATAATGAAGTATAAGGACAACCCAAAGAATGGAAAGCAGGTTAAGAAATTCCCTTACATCAGGATTGTCTTACCTCCAACTCATTTAAACCTCATGTATAATGGTTAAATGATTGTTATTAACTTCTTAATTAATCATATAATTCTTAATAATACCTCATATTATCATTTAATAACATCATTTCTTCCCGTAACTGTTAGTATTTTGTTCCTTGTACTATTTTGGGCGAGTTCTTTAAATGATTTTCATGATCTGTTCATGATGGATTGTTTTTGATGATTGGAAGTGAAACTCCAGATTTGAAATATAGTAGTATTTAAATATTTTCAGAACTAAAAAATATACCATTTTTCATTTTTAATTAGTAAATGATGATGATTCATAAGTTAAAACATTAATGATGTGTGTTTATATCATTTTAGTGGTTCTTTGATAATAACGATCACATTTGGTTTTATAAATTAAAACCATATGTAAAGAAAATATAGAACCATGGATGAGACATAATACATATATTATAACATTTTTAAAATATGGATGTGGTTTCATGACCAAACTTGAAGGAGTTAAAACATATTGAAATCATATCGTCAACGATGTCTGTAAATTGACACATCACAAACAATGTTGTTTAATTCATTGAATAAGTGGGAGAGGAGAAGAAGATTGATGAGGAATTTTCCATGAACATGATAATATATATAATTTACATGATTCTAGATCTTTAATTGATGTTGGATAAAAGGATATGGGGAATGAATAAGAAAAGAATGAAACACAATATAAAAGAAAAATTGAGAACTCTCTCACAAAAATTAGGCAGCCTAACGACGTCACTTAAAATTTAATAAAATATTTTGATAATTGTAACGGGAAATATCATAATTATTACATAATTTGAGCAGTAAAGAGAATATGGAGTTACATATAACAACATAAGAAAAAGGGAATGAAAAATAATAACATAAAATGAAATAAATTAATGAAAATAAAAGTGGATGTTTACCTCTTGATCTCTTCCTCTTGATATCCATCTTAAGGCCTTTGGTTGTGGAATTTTGGTGAAACAAAATGCTCTAGGATGTGGGGAAGATCCATTAGAGGAGTTCTGGGTAGAACATAGGTACTACTCAAGGCATTAGAGGTGTGGGAGAAATAGTGTAATGAGGGTGGTATTTATAGTTGGAGAGAGGGGTAATTTTCCATTTTTTAATCATTATTATCAGATTTTTTCTCAAGACTATGAAAAATCATAATTAATGTGACCCAAAATAATAATAATTTCATGTGACTTCTAAAAAAGTGGCATTATATCATTTATGATGTCATAAAGAGTGTATTTAATAGATAATATGAATATATAGTATTTTACTGTATTTCACTATTCATAAAAATTTCAAGAGTTTCATTATAATCCCAAAAATTCACCATTACCATTTATCAACCTTTATAATTCAAAAATGAACTCCATTTTTTTAATTTATTTTATAAATATTTATTATATAATTTTTAAATAAAATTATACTTAATTAAACAATTTTTAATTTTAAAACTAATACTGCTTTTACATCACATTGAAAAATTAACCAAAATGTGATTATCTTCAGGCCTTAAGATAATAAAATAATAGTAAAATTTACTATTCATTAGGGTTATATTAATATTAATATTAATATTCATAAGGGTATGTTACTATTCACCAAAAATCAAGTTTGTTCCATTAGACTAAAAATAACTTACTGAACAAAATTTAAGATGACCGTTTTTCAAAATTCAAAACATTGAAGTGGAAAAATTATTTCTAAATTCTTGTACTAAATATCTACTTAAAACCATGATTTATGCATTTCCATTTATTTTTTAAAATACCTTGAGGTGGTGTATTATCCCTATCTTCTAATAATTGCGTCCTCATAAGTTAATTTTCTTATCAAAAAAGTGGGGGCTCCTTTCTCTCATATCATTTTAAGACTCACATGTTGCTTCTTCTACAATGTGGTTTCTCTAAAAAACCGTTACCTAGTGGATTACCTTATTTCCCAATACCTATTCTCTTCGATCAAGGATCTGAACTTGTTTCTCTTCATAAAAAGGTTCTATTCCATCTGAAATGCTTCTGGGCTCAGGACATGTGATGAATCTGGAATATACATCCTCAACATCGAAACACTAAAAACATTGTTTACATGATACAAACTCAGAGGCAATGCGACACATTATAAAAATGGTCCAACTATCTATAGGATTTAAAAATTACCAATGAACCACAGACGTAGCTTTCCTTTCATACCAAAATGCATCAATCTTTTCCAGAGAGATATTTTAAGGAAAACATGGTCACCTGCCTCAAAAGAGAAGTCTTTCCTATTGTTATCTACATAATTTTTCTGCCTGCTCTGAGCGGTCCCCATGTGCTGTTGGATCATCTTCACTTTCTCATCCACTACCTATACTAATTCTGGCCCCATAAACATGCTTTCACTGACTTCATCCCAAAATGCTATATTTGGAGGCCACATTCCATACAATTCCTAAAATGTTTTAATCTGAATACCGGAAGTAAAAATATTATTTTAAGAAATAACAACTAATGAAATAATCCGATCCCAAAATCCCTGGTTTTCCATTGAATAATATCGAAGAATGTCCTCCAATGTCTGAATCATTCTCTTTCACTGCTCATCTAATTGAGGATGAAAAGATGTACTGAAATATAATTCTGTGCCCAATGACTTCTGAATTCCATTGAAAAAGATAGAAGTGAAACTGGAATCCTGGTCACATACAATGGAAAGTAGAAATCCATGTAACCTAATAATCTCTTTATGTTACAGTCGTGAACGATTATCCAAATACATTGTATCTCGAATAGAAATAAAATGTGCATATTTTTTCAGCCAGTCAACAATAACAAAAATTATATTGTTACATAGAGATTTCATAGGTAGTCCTACCACAATGTCCATGGATAAATTATCCCACTTCCATTATATAACTGAAAAATGTTGAAGTATCCCCTTCGGTAACTGCCGCTCTACTTTAACTTATTGACATGTAAAACATTTCAAGGTAAAATATGCAATATCTGTTGTCATTCAATCCCAAAAATAATACCCCCAAAGGTCTCTATAAAACTTAGTACTTCCATGATGAACTAAAAAGGGAACTATGATCTTTACACAATAATTATTTCTTCAACTTTGAATAACAAGGAACACACAAACTTTTAAAAAAGCGTAAAAAACAATTTTTATCATGTTTATAATCTAAAAACTTACCCATTTTATCCAAATCTACATTTTTTTACCTCATGGTATTCCTTTTGTGCTTTCTTAATTATGTATGATAATGATGAATTCACTGAAACCTGCGAAAAATAGAGTTATTTCATTCACCAGGGATATCTAATCCAAAATTCATCAGATCATCAATCACGTAATAATGTTCCAAATATAACATGGTTAATGATGTTTTATTTTTTAGACACAATGAATCTTCCACATTGTTTTCCATTCCAAGATTGTAATTAATCGTGAAATCATAATCCATTACGACTTCAAGCCATGTTCTTTGACTCATGTTAAATCCTTCTGAGTGAATATATACTTCAGACTTTTATAGTCTGTATATATTTGATATTTGGATCCTAAAAAATGGTTCCTCTAAATTTTTAAAGGAAAAATCACAACTTCCAATTCCAAATCAATCATGGGATAATTTAATTCATGATGTTTTAGTTTTCTTGAAGCATAATCAATTACCTGATCATTCGGCAAGAAAACGCAACCAATTCCCTTCAAAGAATCATTATTGTAGATTAAAAAATCACCATTTCAGGAAGGCAAGGAAACAATTTGAGCAATCTACAATCTCTTATTTATTTTATAAAAATAAACATGACATTATTCTACCCAAATAAATTTTACACCTTTTCATGTTAACTTTGTTATCAGGCTAGATAACTATGAAATGTCCACAACAAACAGTCAGTAATAACCTGCTAACCCAAGAAAACTAGGAATCTCTATAACATTTGTACATCGTGGCCATTCATCAACCACTTTTGTTTTGGATGGATCAATTGTCATTCCATCCTTATTTAAAATGTTCTCATGAAATGAAATCTGTTTTAACCAGAAATCACCCTTGCTGAACATTCCATACAATTTATTTTCTTTTATTATTTGTAAAACAACCCTTAAAAGTTTTTTATGATCCTATTAATTTTCAAAAAAAATCAGAATATCATCAAAAAAACAACCAAAAACTAATCCAAGAACCCATGAAATATTATATTCATATGATTCATGAATACATCAGATGCAATAGTTAATCCAAAAGGCCTAACTAAAAAATACTAGTTCCCATTTCTAGTATGCAAGGCTATTTACGAGATGTCATCCTCTTTCACCAACAGCTGATGGTATCCGGATCTCAATTCAATCTTGGAAAATTACTATGCTCCCTGGAGATGATCAATCAAGTCATCAATATGAGGAAATGAATACTTTTTTTTAATATTGATGTTATTAAAAACTCTATAATCAATAAAAATTGTCATGGAACTATCATTCTTTTTAACGAATAAAATAGGAGGACCCCATTATGAAGTCCTTGTATAAATAAATCCTTTATCAAGTAAATCGTGCAACTAATTTTCAATTAGAGAAGTTCTATTTTAGCTATATGATATGGGGGTGTTGAAATTGGATTTGCATCAGGAACCATGTCAATTATGAATTCCAATTCAGAATCAGTTATGACACTGGGTAAGTGATTAGAAAAAACATCAAGGTATTCATTTACTATAGGAACATCATAAATCTGAACAGTTCCATTGTTTTCAACAATATGAGTAAAATAACATTCATTTACACCATTCAATATTTTCTTATCTTCTTGATATATTATCAATTATATGGGATTGTTCATATTTTAAAACAAATACTCTTTCTAAAAAAAACTGTTTAGATCTACAGTCAATCTTAACATGATAAACAAAAAGATAATCCATTCCCATAATAACATCAAAATTGACTACGACTTAAAAATACAATGTTTTTATGTAATGTATTTACACATACAACAATAGAAATATTATTATAATTCCTCTTTGCTTTAACATTTCCCCTTGTCTTTTAAAAACAAGTTCTTTTGTCATTTGATGAGGTGATATTTCCAATTTTTCAAAAAAATTCTTAGAGATGAAGGACTGTGTAGACCTCATATAATACAAAACACAATAAAAATATGACTAAAAAACAAAGTACCTAATAATACTTCATTGTATGGCTCTACATCTAATTATGTAGTCACAAAAGATCTCACTACACCTTTCTGCTTATAGTCTGACTTCTTGGAATCATTTGGATTTCTCATTGGGTAGGCATTTCCATTGTGACCCATCTCACCACATTTAAGACATGTTATAGATCATCCATCATGATAATTGTAGGATAATTTTCATTACAATCTCGGACCATATATCCAAACTTACCACACATAAAACACTTCCCCTTGGTGTTTCTTGCCACACATTTCATAAACTGGAAACTGGATTTTCTTACCATCAGATTTATTTAGTTTATTCTTACCGATTACTTTTCATATGGTCCTATTCCATTCCTTATTTCCAAAATGCACATTATCATCAACAAAATACATCTCTAAACACTCATCACATCAGAAAATATTCTCATCACTTTTGAATTAATGGGAGGCCAACGCCCTTAGATACCTTGGGTTTATTCCCGAGAAAAAGTGGATGATTTTTTTATTAATAACTATAATATGATTTGGAGCATACCTCTCATGTCGGGTGACGTTCACTTCATACACACCCACTGAATCAACCTCCTTATATTTCAATTCAAGGATTTGATTCTCCATCTCAAGTCACACCACCATAATAAAATATTTTTCAAGGAAAAGACTTTTAAATTCATCCCATTCTATGTCATCAAAATCCTATCAATCCTAGATACTCCTTACCATTAACCACCACGAATCAGCTTCTCCTTCAAAACAATAAATTGAAAGAGTTAAATTTTGATTGTATGAACATAACATAATATCGAATATCATTTCAAGAGATATAATCCATCCTTTAGCCGCTATAGGGTCAGAAGATCTATTGAAAGCAGGATATTTTTGTCTCATAAAATGTTTCACCATTTTCATGTTTCGTTGTTGTAACTCTAGTTATTCTCATGCATGGATTCCACCACCATTTATTGCTTGTGGTAGCTGATCCATTACTGTCAAAAACTACTCGGTTCCAATCCCTAACAATCCGGACTGTAGATTCTGAAGGATTTTGTTCTGTCGGTACCTCTCCCCTTTAACATCCATATTTCTTATGTACACAACCATTCTGAACAAACATAACTTAGTCGAAGAAAAATGGTAATCATTAAATTCTATATCATTTAAAATTTACCCTAAAGTAAAAAACCTTTATTTTAATATATTAACATCATCCTACACCTAAAGTTATCTAAACCATCCTCAAATATCAACTATTAAGACACCGCATTATTACATTACATAATCTTGAATTTATTAAAGAATTCACATCCATTCACATTGTGGGTCTTTTAATGTTTAGAGATTTAGATAATTAGAACATAATAAATTCCTAAAATTACACATTATTACAGACCGAATACCATAAAACAATATTCATTTCTTCCGAAATAAAAAACTTTTCACATAAAACATGATTTATTTGAATAATCATAAAATATTTTACATTTCTTCATTCTTTATATTAAATATCTTTTTAACCTTTGAAAATCATTTTAAAACATGAGATTAGCACAAATCTTAGTATGGGATATAAAAATAAGGAAAGAACACATTAGTCCTTGAACACTAGTAACGTATGAAATCATTTTCAGAAGACACACTTATCACCCGCATATATACATACATTATGAAACATGATATTTACAAAAGATCATAAGAATACATAAGAACTTAAATAGAATCATAAATATTTCTTGGGGAATTACTTACATAATACTATAACCCTCGTGATAACTTATAATTTGTAACCCTCAGCGTTACCTTACAATTTTGATAACCATCGAAGTTACATGTGGAGTAACCATTCAGCCGACCAACAAAACACAAATACCCAATGCATTGGAGGGAAATAATTGCCAGACCCATCATCATAATCAATGACCAAGATCCTGAACATAATTATACAACATGAATACAATCATAAAAACATTGTTTTTTAATTATATAAAATAGAAATTTAAAAATAGAATTTAAAAGAAAAGACCCTTATAAATATCATATAATTGAAGTGAGACTTAATAGAGTTGATGGAATATGTATATAATCTATAAATAAACATTATTAAACAAAAATATTCTAATAATTCATCACACAAACAATTTAAATACCACATAAATAATTTAGTATATGGTCAACCCAAAAAACAAAAATTGGGTTAAGAATCCCATTACCTTGGGTCGGTATTAATTCCAACTCATTTACACCTCCCTTATAATGGTTAATGGAGTGTTATTAATATATTATAGAAACATATCCTTTTTTATAATAACTTATATTATCATTTAATTACATCATTTATTCCTTCAATTTTTATAATTATGTTCCTTGGAGTGTTTTGGGTGAGTTATTTACCTGATTTTCAGGATTGTTACATGATTCATTGTTTTAGTCGATTCGAAGAGAAAATGTGGAATTAGAATAGTGTATTATTTACATATTTCTTGAACCATAAATTTTACCATTTATCTTTTTTATTTTTTACATGATGATGATTCATAAGTTAAAACATTAATGATGTCTGTTTAGATCATTTTAGTGGTTCGTTGATAATAACGACCTCATTATTTTAATAAATTAAATCCATGTGTTCAAAAGAATTCTAGAACCATGGATGTGAAATAATAAATATATTATAACCTTTTTCAATGAAAAAATGGTTACAAGACTATCCTTAAAAGAATTAACACATATTGAAATCAAATTGTACATGATGCCAGTAAGTCAACACATCACAGACAATGTTTGTTAATTACATGAATTAGTGGGAGAAAAGAAAAAGATTGATGTGGAATTTTCCATGAACATTAGAACATTCAGAATATATATGATTCTGAATTAGTCGTGCCTCTTGGATAGAAGGAGGTGGGGAAAGAAGAAGAAAATAATGGAACTCAAAATAAACGAAAAATTGAGAAATCTCTCACGAAAATTTGACATCCTAACAACATCACATAAAACAATAACTATTTTAATATAACATTGAAAAATTAACCAAAATGTAAATATCTTAAATCCTTATGGAAATAAAATAATAGAACATTGTAGTATTCATTAAGGTCATATTACTATTCATAATACAATTCATAAGGGTATGTTACTATTCACCAAAATTCAAGTTGATTTAATTAGACTCCAAATATCATACTGAACACACTTGTAGAGGACCAGTTTTTAAAATTCAAAACATAGAAGTGGAAGAATTATTTTTAAAGGCTATTTAAAAATATCTACTTAAATAAAAGTTTCACGCTTTTCCATTTATTTAAAAAAAAAATCGGGGGTGTTACATTATCCCCACATTCTGAAAATTTCATCCGCAAAAATTTTATTTACTTTTGAAGCAAGTGAGGGTACATTTACATCATTGAATTTTGAGACTCCTAGTTTGATTCTTATACCATGTGGTCTCTCCACATTACCTTTTCCTGGTGGATTACCTTATTCTGAAATTTTTTTTCTCTTTAATCAAGGATCTAAAATGGTTTCTCTTAATAAGAATGGTTCTCTTCTAGTAAAAATGCTTCTAGGCTCATGAATTGTTATGAATTTTTCACATACATCCTCAACATCAAGCATTAAAAATATTGTATACCCGAGACAAATTAGGAGGAAAATCTACTCGGTATTCTACTGGACCAATTTTTACAAGGATACAAAAAGGACTGATTAACCACAGACTTATCCTTATTTTCTTACCAAAACGCATAAATATTTTCCAGGGAGATATTTTAAGGAAAACATGGCCACATTCCTCAAAATATAAGTCTTTCCATCTGTTATCTACATAATGTTTCTGCATACTCTGAGCATTCCTCATGTGTTAAAGGATCATCTTTATGTTCTTTTCCACTTCCTCACCTAATTCTAGCCCCATCAACATTCTTTCAATGAAAAGATCCCAAAAGGCTAGATTCAGACACCTCTTTTTATACAGTGCCTTAAAAGGTTCCATCCATATATTGGAATGAAAAATACTACTATAAGAAAACTCTAATAATGAATGATGTTGATCCCAACTTCACTGGTAGTCTATTTAACAAGCTCAAAGCATATACTACAATGTATGAATTGTTTTCTCTGTCCGACTATATGATTGAGGATGAAAAGTTGTTCTGAAATTTAATTCTATGCCTAATGACATCAGAAGTCCCTTCCAAATTTAGAAGTGAACCTTTGATCCTGGTTAGATACAATGGAATGTGGAACTCCAAGTAACCTAAAAATATCATTGAGGTACTGTCGAGAAAGCAGATCTGAAGATATTGTATCTTTAATAGAAAGAAAATGTGAAGATTTTGTTATCCGATCAACAATAACCCACATTGAATTGTTACATAGAGATGTCTTAGGTATTCCCAGCACAATGTCAATGTATATATTCTCCAACTTCCATTCTGGCATTGGAAAAGGCAGAAGCATCCCCTTTGGTAAATGCCTCTCTATTTTAACCTGTTAACATGTCAAAAATTTCATGGTATAATTTGAAATATCTCTTTTCATTCCATCCCACCAAAAATACTCTCATAGGTCTCTAGACATCTCAGTACTTCTAGGATGAACAAAAAATGGTGAACTATGAGTTTTAAACAATAATTATTTCTTCTACTAGGAATCAAAAGGCACACACAACATTTTACTAAATCTTAAAACGCAATAGTAATCAAGATTAAATTCTAGAAACATACCCACTTTAAGAAATTATACCTTTTTATGTAGCTCATGGACTTACTTATATGCTTTCTTAATTCTGTCTGATAAGGATGACTACATAGAAACCTAAGACAAAATAGAGGTATTTCCTTCACCAACAACATCTATGAAAATATTCATCAAATCATTATACAAGGGATCATGTTGAAAAAATAACATGTTTAATGATGCATAATTTTTTGGACTGAAGGAATCCACAACTTTTTAAACATTTTCGAGATGGTAATTAATCATGTAATAAGAATCCTTTATTAGTTCAAGACATATTCTCTGCCTCATTATTAATTCCTTCTATGTGATTATATATTTCCAAATTTTATGGTCTATATATATTTGAAACTTGACTCTTTATAAATGATGCCTCAAAAATTTCAATGAAAAACTCATATCTAAAAATTCCAAATCAAGTGTGGGATAATTAAACTCATGAGGATTTTGTTTCCTGGAAGCATAATCAATTACCTGATCATTATACATTAAAACAAAACCATTTCCCTTCATAAAATCAACACAGTAGATTAAAAGCTCACCATTTCAGGATGACAAGGAATAAACTAGAGCATTCACCAATCTCTTCTTCAGTTCTTGAAAAAAAAACATCACATTATTCTGTACAAATAAATTAAACCCATTTTCTTGTTAACACATTTATCAGGCTATATATCAATGAAAATTTACTAACTGACTGTCTCTAATAACCTACTATCCCATGAAAAGTATGAATCTCTATATCATTTTTAGGTCTTTTCCATTCATCAACCACTTTTTTTGGAAGGATCATTTATTATTACATCCTTATTTAAAATGTTTTTATGAAATTAAATCTCTTGCAAACAAAAATCACACTTTCTAAATTTATCATATAGTTTCTTTTCTATTATGGTTTGTAACACAACCCTTATATGTTTCTGATGTCCTCTTTATTTTTAGAAAATACCAGAATGGCATCAATAAACAAAACCAAAGGAATATCAAAGAACTCATAAAAATTTATATTCACTTGATTCATTAATACAACATGTAAATTAGTTAATCCAAATGGTATAACAACAAATTCATAATGCCCATATCAAGTACAAAAGGCTATTTTTGGGATGTCATCCTTATTCACCTTCAACTGATGGTATCTATATCTCAATCATTATTGGAAAGGTACTGAGATCCCTGGAGCTAATGAAACAAGTCATCTATATGAGGAAAATGATACTTGTTTATAATAGTTATGTCATTAAAAGAATTACAATAAATGAAAAGTCTCATTGAATCATATTTCTTTTTAACTAATAAAATAGGAGAACCATTTGATGATGTGCTACGATGAATAAAGACTTTACTAAGAAAATCATGCAAATGATCATTCAATTCAAGGAATTCTCTTTGATCCATATGATATGGGTGTTTTTAAATTGTATTATCATTAGGAACTATGTCAATTGTGAATTTGAGTTATTAATCAGGTATGCCACTGGGTAACTCATCAGAAAAAACATTAAGGTATATATTTACCATAGACACATCATCAATCTGAACAGTTCACTTTTTTTTCAACAATATGAGCAAGATAACATTGATTTCCACCTTTCAACAGTTTCTTATCTTCCTGATATGTTATAATTTTATTAGGATCGTTCTTATATACAAATTAAAACTATTTCTGAGAAAAAAAATTCTTTAGATCTACAGTCAATCTTAGCATGATAAACAGAAAGACAATCTATTCCCAGAATAACATAAAACTCAACTAAAGGTAAAAAACATGGTTTTCATGTAAATTCATTCAACCGACCACCATATAAATATTCTTATAATTATTATTTTATATAATATTTCCCCTGGTTTTTTAACAACAAGTTGTGGTATCATTTTATGAGGTGATATTTCTAATTTACCCAAAAAAAATTTCAAAGATGAAAGACTGTGTCGACCTCATATAAAATAGAACATTAGAAAAACATGTGTAGACAAAAAAAAGTCCCTTAAAAGACTTCATTGGATGGCTCACCATCTATTGATGTGGTTGCAAAAGATCTTAATACAAATTTTTTCTTATCATCCAACTTCATTACATCATTTGGATCTCTCTTTGGACAGGCATTTTCATAGTGACTCATCTCACCACATTTAAACCATATTACATTTTCAAATCAAGATTATTCTAAGGATCATTTTCATTTCAATATCATTCCATATTTCAAATATTACTACATTTAAAACACTTCCCAGTTTTGGTAAGAACATCCCTGGGGTGATACTTCTGACACTTTTCCCAAATTGGAAACTGGATTTTCTTACCATCAGATCTATTTTGTTGATTATTACCCATAACTTTACATAAGGTCCTCTTCTTCTACTTTTTAAAAAAATGCATGTTATCATCAAGAGACTCCATCTCAAACCTCTCAGCATATTGGACAAGTTTCTCATTACTTTTGAATTCGTGTGAGCCCAACGCCCTTTGATACCTTGAATTCATTCATGAGTAAAAGTGGTTTATTTTCCTAACAAGATCAAGAATAAGATATGGAGCATACCTCGCTAGTCAGGTGAAGTTCTATTTATACATGGCCACTGAATCTTCCTTTTTCTATTTCAATTCAATTAATTGCTTCTCCATCTTACGTTGCACCACCTTTGAAAAATATTTTTGAAGGAAAATACTTTTAAATTCACACATTTCTATGCCCTCAAAATCTTCTCTATCTATGATATTACTTACCATTGACCACCACTGATTATATTTAACATCAAAATGATAAATTTAAAGAATTACTTGTTGATTGTTTGCAACATTGAGTATTATTTCAAGGGCTTTAATCCATCCTTCTTCCACTACTGAGTCAAAAGATACATTGAAAGAAGTAGGGTGTTGTCTCATAAAATGTAACACTATTGTCATGTCCCACTGTGTTGTGTATATTTTTTATATTGCATGGATTTCACCACCATTTATTACTTGTGTTAGCTGAGAAATTTCTATCACAACCTGCTCGGTTCTAATCTATACCATTTCGGGCTTCTGATATAGAAGGATGGCATTCTGTTGGTGACTTTCCTCTTTAGCTTCCCTATTACTTCTATGGACAACAATTTGAAACAAACATATCTTAGTCAATGCAACATTGTAATCATTAAATTCTATATCATTTCCAATTTTAACTATAGTAAAAAAAATTTATGGTAATATATTTAGATCATCCTACCTCTAAAGATTTCTAAACCATCCTATGATTTCAACTATAAGGACCCCTCATTATTACATTACATAATCCTAAATTTACTAAATAATTAACATCCTTTCGCATTTTGGATCATTTTACGTTTATATATTTAGATAATTGGGACATAACAAGTTCATAAATTACACATTATTACAGAGTGTATACCATAAAACATTATTCATTTCTTGCAAAATAAAAAACATTTCACATAAAACATGATTACTTTGAATAATCTTTAAAAATTTAACATGGCTTCCTAAATTATCTTAAACTTCCATATAACCTGTTAAAATCATTTAAAAACTTTTTATGAGAACATAATATTAGTATGGGATATAAAAATAATTATAGAACACATTAGTCTTTGAACACTTGTAATGTCTAAAATAATTTTCATAATACATACGTGTCACCCACATATATACATACTTTGTGGAACATGATATTTACAAATGATCTTCACAAAAAATAAGAAAATATATAATCATAAATCTCTATTGGGGAATTACATACATAATACTCTATCCCTCGCAGCTACTTTAAATTTTTTAACCCTCACGACTACCTTATAATATGTGTGACCATCACGGTTACACATGGAGTAACCAAACGACCAACCTCCAACATACACATACCTAATGAATTGGAGTGGAATAAATATCCCACACTTCATCCTAATAAATTAACATGATCCATAACATAATCAAATGAAATGAATAATATCATAATAACATGGTTTAAGATTTTATAAAACAAAATTTTAAAGGACGGTTTTAATAGAAAATCCCATATAAATATCACATAATTGAAGTGAGAAATAATAGAGTTTATTTGATAAGTATATATTCTTTAAAAAACATTATTCAACACAATATAATCATAATTCATTACACAATAAATTTAAATAAGACATCAATAATGAAGTATATGGTTAACCCAAAGAACGGAAATCGGGTTAAGAATTCGCTTACATTGGGTTTGACTTACATCCAACTCATTTAAAACTCATGTAAAATGGATAAATTGTTTTTATTAATATCATAAAGAAACATATAAATAATTATAATATCTTATATTTTCATTTAATTACATCATTTCATAATTTAGTTGTTAATATTTTGTTCATTTCACTATTTTATGTGACTTTTTTTTCAGGATTTTCATGGTCTGTTCATGATGGATTGTTTTTTACATTTGATAGGGAAACTAAATAACTGAAATGAAGTATTATTTACATATTTTCATAACAATAAATTATACCATTTTTTTTATTTCTTAAATGATGGTTATTCATAAGTTCAAACATTAATGTTGTCCGTTTAGATCATTTTAGTGGTTCTTTGATAATAATGACCTCATTTTGTTTTATAAATTAAATCCATGAATACAAAAAAATTCTGTAACCATGGATGAGACATAATACATTTATTATAACCTGGTTCAACCATATAATTGGTATCATGACCGGACTGTATGGAATTAAAGTAGATTGAAATCACATCATCCACGATGTCTGTAACTCGACACATCACGATTTTTTAAATTCCTGAAAATATGGTGGAGGAGATAAGGATTGATGAGGAATTTTCCATGAACATGATAACATAATAAATATACATGATTCTGGAGCATTCATTCCACTTGTATAATATGAGGTGAATAAATTAGATTAAATGAAATGAACTCAAAATAAAAGAACAATTTATAAATCTCTCACGAAAATTAGATATCCTAACGGCGTCACATAAAATTTCATAAAATATTTTGATGAGTGAAAAGGGTTCCCTCATCATTATTGCATAATATGGGATGTTAGGGGAATATATAATGGAATATCATGACAAAATATAAAGGTAATGAAAAATAATAACATAAAACAAATGAAAACAATGAAAACAAAAGAAGATGTTTACCTCTTGATGTCTTCTCCTTGAGATCTTTCTTAATGCATTATGTTTTAGATTTTTGGTAAAAATAGTAGTTATTGGACGTGGGATGATCCTTGGGAGGAGTTTTGGTTAGAACATAGGTAATTTTTCATGGTTTTGTGGTGTGGGAGGAAGAAGGGAATGAGGGTGGTATTTATAGTGGATGAGATGGGGTATTTTTCATTATTTTAACCATTATTATAGTATTTTTGCTGAAGACTATGAATAATATTAATTCATGTGACCCAAAATAGCAATAATGGCCTTTGAGTTTGCACCAAGTGGGATTAAATCACATATAATGTCATAAATAGTGATCTTAACAAGAAATTTTAAAATATTATATATTACTATATTTCACTATTAATTGAAAATTTGAGAATTGCAGAAAAATTAAAAAAATTCACCCTTACCATTTATCGACGTGTAGAAATAATAAATGGACAATATTTTGTGAAAATAATTTGCTAAATATTATTAATTTAATTTTTTAAGAAAATCATACTTAATTCATAAATTATCAATTTTGAAACTATAACTCTTTTAATATAACAATGAAGAATTAACCAAAATGTCATTATCTTCAATCCATAAGAAAAAAAACAATATTACAATCTTCTATTCATTGTGGTCATAATACTATTAATATTTCAATTCATAATGGTTTGATACTATTCACCAAAAATCATGTTGGTTCCATTATACTCCAAATAACTTTCCGAAAACAACTGTAGATAGCCGTTTTTCGAAATACAACACATAGAAGTAGATAATTTATTTTTAAAATTATATTTATAAATATCAAAATAACGAAATGTTTCATGAATTTTCATTAATTTATAATAAAATATTTGGGTGTTACACATATATCCCCAGAAGACCACGAAAAGACAATATTTTCCTATCCCTTTGGGACATTTTCATCCATAAGGATGCCTTTGGGTATTTGTAATGATCATATTAATTTTCAGCGTTGTGTGATGGGTATATTTTTAGAGTACCATTAGAATTAGTTTGATGTTTTTTATAGATGATTTTATAGTTTATGGAACTTCCTTTTCTTACTTTTTGGCACACCTAGGAACTATCCTCCACCGTTTCTAAGAAAAAGTTATTGTATTAACTTATGAAAAATTCAATTTCATGTTTTAATGGGGTATAGATCATGGAAATTTAATTTAAAAGTTAGGTATTTGTGTGGTTAAATATGAAATAGAATTAATTTCAACCATTTAATATAAGGAATGTGTTTGTGAGGTGTGATATTTCTTGGGTCATGATGGGTTTTTACCACCGATTCATTAATGAATTTATTAAGATCTCACATACCCTATCATGATTGTTGAAAATGGATTCTAAACATGATTTATTTAAAAAAATCCAATGATGTTAATTCACTAAATAGAATTCTCACATGACCTCCCATCCTCCAACCACCAAGGTGGGACCTTTCCTTCAAAATTTTGTGTGATTCTACAAAAATTGTTGTTGGGGATGTTTTATGCAAATGCCATAGAAGTCTCCTAATGGCATTGAATATTCTTAACATATCCTTGATATTTCCTAGGAAAACAACACAACCACTAAAAATGAACTTCTTTATGTTGTATTTTACAAGAAAAAATTTTGTTCATATCTTATTCAGTCAAAAAACAATGAATTTTCAGATCATGTTGCCCTTTGTTTTCTCCTAAAGGATCATCAAGATAAGACATGCTTTATTCATTGAATGATACTCCCATATAAGTTTTACCATGATATAAGATATATGATAAGAGTGTAAAATATAGAATCTAACAACATTAGTAGGATTTACCCACCACTAGACAGTCATGTGGGCTCACCTCAATCCATTGGATAATTTTTCCCTCTTGAGAACTTTTCTGATATTGTAGACCTTACCCCCTGGTATTCAATCATTGTGAATTCTATAGAAACATCGAGGGTCCCAGTTTATTTCATCACATCACAATACCATATACAATATCATGATTCTCTAATGGTACATTTGGGATTATCCATATTGGTGGAAAATTTCTAGTGACCAAGTTGTTCATCTGTGTGTCCTTGACCACGAGTTCACCTTTGTTTTGAGATTCTTCCACAAATTGGCCTATGGGGTTGAATTTTGATCTAAAAAAACAACCTATATAGTCCATGAATATGTACTATAATTCCCAAAGTTTTATATATATTCCCATCATATTTTAATGTCATGTACATGATGTCAATTTATAGGGAATATCTTAATGAGGAATGAAATTACCCAAAAAACAACATTATTTTGTGAGATATTTTATGCATGGGGCATGGAAATCATGGGGAAATTTTCTTAATTAATTTGTCTTTGTGTATATATTATTGACTGTGGAATCTATCTTTAAATGGGTTGAAGCTAGGTCTACCAGGACCGATGACTCTTGAGAAATTGTTGATTTTTGTGATGTCCCAGATTTTCAGTAGGTTTGGATTAGTCATATTCATCATTATCAATCACAGTGCACATTTTTGCAGTAAGAAGATGAAAAATTTGGTCTGTAAGTATTGGGTTGTTCATATAGTCTCCTCTTCATATCACCACTAAAAAAATAGACAAGAATTATTCTAAAAAGGGGTTGTTAAGTGAATCTTGAAAAAACTTGTACAACCCAATATGAATGATTTATGTTAATGCTTGGATGATGCACTTTTGGTGTACCATTAATCTATTAAAACCCCAATCAGAATGTAACCATGTAGGATTTTTTTTGAAAGGATTTTCAGCTCCCACTATAGGTAGAGCATTGTGCATATTGTGCTATTAAACAATGTAATATGAATATCTCATATATAGGTGTGCATATGAAGTTAAAAATTTAGGAATTAGATGAAATTTGATTTGATTAATATAAAAACTCCAGAATTTATAAATAGAAGACAACAACTATCCATGATGTGATGATTCATTAGTGGAGGATTCATATCAGTGAGACGGTTCCCATGTATTATTATAGGCTAAATCTACACCCAAGAAAGATTTGTTCCCTATGGCTCAGTCCTTATACTATTACTTATTTTATCCCTTATATATATATGTTTTTTCATGAGAAGAGTGGAAATAGGATTACTAAGAAAGGCAAGAGGCTCAAACATCTCTATATTTATTTTCCAAAGAATCTCATAGTTGAAATACAACTAATAAATGCAACATATTACACCAATTGACTAGTTTTTCCTTCTCTATTAATTTTTTATTCGTCTATTTATTTAAAATACTTTTATTTATGACAATATAATTTTTAAAATTGGGTAAGGGTGACATGTCATAATTAAATTTTAAACAAACTATCAAAAAACTAGTAAAAAATGATTTTTTAGATTTTCTTTAGTTTTGTATATTTTGTATCCTTAGATAAACATTGATCATAAAGATAATATCCTAAATAATTTTTTCACGTTTTAGTAGATTATGTGGAAAATTATACTATTTTTGTAAATATGTTTTTCAAATAAATATTGACATGGAATCTTTTTCTAGAATTTGAATTTTCCAATCCCACACAAGTGTTTATTAGATTTTTTAATTCCCATGCCTCATTAGAACTGACCAATATTTTAATATGTTACCTGAGAGACATTCTAATTCCTTTATTTCATATTCTTATTTTTAATAAAATTCATTAGAGGCTTGGTTCATGTAGAGAAACTGGAACATGTCTTGATTCTTTTTTGATCCATAAGATTCTAAAAGATAAATTCATGACAGATTCAATCATCCTTTGCTATGATTTTTGTACAATTAACCTCTATTTTTATCCACATTAAATTTGACCCTTATTAATTATTAGATACCATGAAATACTCATTATCTAGCTATAATACTATATTATTTATCCCTAACTACCCTTTTCTTGTGTATATTCATGATTTTAAAATGTATGGGTGAAAGGTTGTTTCTATGGTAATTCTGGGGAGAGTGTCATTATTGTGGGTATATATAAAGGGTTATTACATTTTCCTTGGGTAGTGGGTTCACATTCCATATTGTATCATTGGTTTACACATTATTCAATAAATATATCCAAAAAATTTATATTAAAAAATATATAGTTATGAACATCGAACAAAAAGAGAAAAGAGGGTGTTGATTCATTATTCACTGCATGTTTCTGACCCATACAAATGGACAATAGGGATAGTGAGTAGGAGGTGATACACATTGTGAGGGGTTGAATGTGTACATTTTTTATGGGAAATTTTTGAATTTTGACATTTTTTATAAGTAATATATTAAACACTTCTCTTTTGCCTCAATTTTTTTATGCATATTATCCTGCCAACACATGAACCTTAGAACAACCTTTTGGAAGTCCTCTTGAGTAGAAATCTAGTTTCCACTGGTAGAGAAATGATAACCTTGCCAAGAAATATTTTAATATCACATTAACTCTGGGAATATTTCATAACCCCAATTTCATATGTTCTTTAAGTGAAGAGGGAAAATTTCTAAGTGTGATAGGTTGCGACATGTTGCATGGGTGAACAACTGAAGTTGAACAAATTGAAATGTGAGAGAAGAAAAATGATAGAAAAAGTTATTCCATAAATGAGACATGATGAATTTCATATAAAAATACTATTTTATATTTTCACTACATTGATTTAAGAATGAGACATGATTAGTTTACTATACATATCACAGGAGTGGAAATGTTTTGTTGTGGGGGTGTGATAGTACCATGTTTCAGTGTTTTATTTCACCCTTATACCAATATATTAAATTGGTTTTTTTATTGAAAATTAAAATTAAAATAATAAATTTAACTTCATGATTTGTTAAATAATCCATTTATTTTATCTATATAAAAGAAAAATTTCACTTTTTATGATGACATCATTTAAGGTAGAGGGGATTCATATTTTACACGAAGATACAGAAGGAAAATGACCCAAAAAGCGAGGAATCCCTGGAACACATGTCGAATATTTTGAAAGATCCGAGACATCCTTATATTACAATGAGATGTATTTTTTTGAAGTGATCAATATATCAGTGTTCTACCTATTTTTGGAAGGAACCCAATCCATATTTGTCAATCAAAAGACCCATACAAACTGATATGTCCTATAAAATTAATCTAAATGGTTTCCAAAAATTACCTATGTTTTATCACAATATCACTTTTTTATAGAAATTATAAATATGAAAAATTTGACACGAAGATAGATATTTTATATACAATCATCTTTTTATTTTTGTTCAATGTGATTTAAGCCCTTAAGACCACCCGAAATTATGGACCAAGTAGATACTCGAAATCAGGGTTCCCAGAACTACTTATCACTTTGCCTATATATGGATCCTTTGTCACCAAATTTAGAAGTTTGACCTGGAGAAAAGGTTTTGGAACTTTAGAATCCCAAATTTTTCTTTTCATCATTCATATAATTTATGGATTCTCTAAAAAGTTCTATTTAAATATCTTCTTATACCTCCCCTCTCATGGATTTCTAAAACCCTTGCGATCACATCAGGAGGAACATAATGTATTCCAGAGATTCATATTTGTATTATATTGAATGATATTTTTAATTACATGTTTTATTATGTATTTCATCTTATATATTATTATTTATTTATGTTATATACTGGTATGTTATACTCTAAATCAAATGATAATGTTCTGTGGTACCCATTCATGTGATGTTTGACAAACTATTTAGCCATTTTCTTCCCCGATACAATTATGGTGTTTCTTTGGTTCATATTTCTTAATTTAACTCACATAAGAACTTTCATTTCCATCTATATTAAATTCATGGTAAGGCATTAAAATAAAATACAAGCCTAGATATCAAATCGAGTTTTTTTGTGGGGTTCCATAGTGAATTTCAATTATGTTGTCAAACACAAAACACCCAATAATCACCAGTATCTTATGAATCATTGTGTATTTTAAAATGAACCCTAAAAGGTAATCCAGTTTAAAATCATTGGAATTATTGTTCAATTTGATACAAAATATGGATTAAATTATTTTAACTATATCTATTGATGCAATGAAGGATGAGCGTCATGATATTCATTGATATGATCACACTTAATCAAATCTTTTGTTTTTTGCATTCTTATATAGTTTTCTTTTATATGATTCCATCTTAAATATTCTAAATCCAAATATCATAGAATCTCATTCCCCATTTTCATGTCATTTTTTTAAAATAATTGTATATGTCTTCATCGAGACACAACATATGGTTTTAGTTATACTGAAAACATTATTGAAGAAACCAAACATTCAATTTGACTCAGTCAAACACACAATCACTAATTGGATGGTAGACTTCATCGGACACAACATCATCCTTATAAGAAAATGAATAAAACATGAATTATTTTAATGATATAATCAATGTGTTTTTAATGGGGGTGATGGTATCTTTATAGTTTTTAATGATATTTATAGAAAAATAAAAGTAGTAGGACTATAACAAAGTGGTACCGATGTTAATGGAAAAATGGTATCAAATTTTTTTATCCATAAAATCATAAATATTTTCTAATATTAGAAAAAACCACTGAAATGAGATGTATTCAATTTTAATATTTTTCCATTATTTCAAGAAAATTGGTGTTCTCATATGATCCATCATAATGAAAAACAATATCAGAATGGCATTGATTTCAAACTGAATAATGGTAGAACATTAGAAGTAAGATAGATATTGTAGATGTTATGAGACGTTATGAGAATAACCAAGAAGATTAAGAGTTAATAAGACATAAATTGTAAAAAATGTATTTATAATGAATGTAAAATTTATGTTCATGTATATTTTGTTTAGCAATAAAGTAAAAATTGTTTCAATACTATTCCATATTAGGTTTCCTTTATTAAAACTGAATTACACTATGCATTTTTATGACAAAAATTATATTCACATGAAGGGAGGGAGAGGGAGTTGACTGTTTTGGTAGAGGGATGATGTTTCCAGACTAATCATTCACGAGGATGTTTATTGAATTGAAGAGGAGTAATAGAAAATGGTTGATAGGGATACCTATTTTTACAGAGTCATTAGACACATGTTTTTGGGAAGTACTTAAAGTATTTTATAATTGTTTCTAGAGTATTATTTTCATATAAACTAACTATATTGAGTTATCAAAATAAGTAATTATAACATGTTTTTTATGAAGTCCAATAGTGATGTAATTACCTATTTCTAGGTTGTAAATCAATAATTTGTGTTTTGAATAATTACAAGATAATAATTTGAGAAGGAAGCACAATAAAATATTTTGAAATTATAAGTAATGATTACATACCAAAAAATTGTTCTATGTCTTTTTTTCTAGAATAAGAACATGAAATGTTGTATTGCTTGTTGTGATATAGAAGTTTAACGGTATCTGATACTAGTTTTAGAAGCAAAAAAGATGTGTTTTATAGTTAATCACATGTCATTAGATTTTATCAAAACCATTCCAAGGAGTAGATACCATTTTTTAGTGGTAAACCATATAAATAATTCTTCCCACGGGGATGTGTGATTGTTTTGTTTTCTAGAATGTGATAATTTGTTACGAGAATATGAATGTTTTTAAACAAGGAAGTGAACATTAATGAAAAAGCTATCCCCAATTCTCTCCTACCCGTATTAGTTATACAATTATTCATATAGATTTTAATAGAGCCGTTAGAGTGAATGTTCCCTTCATTTACTCATTACTTAAAAGTTTTTATAGAAGTTGTGATAGAAAATCAAATTTTTATTAACATTAAAGTAATTTTAGTAATCATTAGAAAGGATAATCATATTCGGAAAAATATAATCCTTACATATCTTATGAATCATAGGTTTGATGTTTTGGAACATACTATATATGGTTTTTCCACTTGGTTTGATAATTCTACTCTTATATATATATATATATACAAATAATCACTAGAATTATAAAAGTGTTATGAATTCATTACTCTCATCACAATCAGAATATGATTTTCTAATAGTTATGAGAAATATTAATAAAAATGGAATCATGATAATGTTGAAAAACATTTACGATTTTAATATGGAGGTCAAGAAAGAAAAATTAGAAATCTAAAGGATGATGTATGCAGATCTGAAAATGGGTGAATTTGAATTTTTTGTTGAATTATATTCAATGTTTATTGATATGTTTATGAAAATAAGATTAATTATTGTAGATATGGGAGATTAAACTATTGTTGATAAGATATTTAGAGTTATATCAGATAATATGATGCCATTGATTCATCTTTGGAATATAGTGATCTTGAAACAATAACATTGGACGACCTTCATAGTACTATCATTAATTATGAAATATTATGGGATAAATTTATTAAAGTAAAAAAGAAAATTTTATATAGATATTTCCTTCATGTATTCTATGAAAAGGGATTATAAGATGACTTTTGAAGATGAATATATTGGTGACTCTAAATCTAAAAATGTGTTCTATGAAAATATTCATGAATTCATATCCATGTTTTCTAAAAAGGGAAAAAGTGGTAAACCACTATATCAAAGGAAGCTATCCCAAATTTGTTTTGAATGTTAATTTTTTGCGATATTTTATTGAATTTGCCATTAATAATTAATGAGAAAAGATAATGAAAAATATAATAGAAGGGTAAGAAGATATTTTTAGATATAGTGTGATAATTAAAATTTTAATCAAAGGGAAACGATAGAAGGTTATCCAAATCCAAAATAGGAATATTTTTTTTCTAAATATAATGAAAATTAAGTATGTTATGTTTAAAATACTTTTTTTTCATATTCGAGAGAAAATACATTCATTGATATAGTTATAAATAAAGAGTTCATTATCAATAGTTTTTAGGAAAAAGAATATGACTTATAGTTTCAATTGAAAATGTAATTTCAATGATGTATCAAATATTTTGAGATACAAGAATAATAAATCAAGATATTGAAGAAGAAATTTCCATCAAAATAAATATAAATAATTTATTTTTATATATAACACTAAGAAGTGGAATTAAGATGATTTCATGAATAATTATCATGAGAAGGAAAATAATTGGAATGAACTTCATTGAGGTAAATCTGAAGTAAACGTAGTAGGAGTTGTATCCTATTCAAAAAAATATTCTAAACCTATGAAAAGATTTACTACTTTCAAGAACGATATATCTGAAGTTAGAAATTGTTCTATAAAGGTTATAACATATAAGGATATACATAAGTTTCCATCGAATGTTGAAAATAAATTTTCATATGTTTTTAAGAATAATAATGACAGAAAAATATTGAATGTGTCCAAAACAAACAAAGTTGCAAATTAAAAATATTCCAATAATTCTAATTCTATAACAAAAGGTGTCACTACATATATTTTTGATATATTTTGAGAGAAATATGATGTGATTAAGAATATTATGAGTGATGAATGAATGTTTATGAATCTAAAATATCTAGATGTAAAATACAAGAAATTCTATATGAAACAAATTCCCAATTTCAGAATGTATGGATGTTATTGAAGAAATTATTCTCTCTATGGGAACATTTGGCATTGTGGTAGATTTGGGAACAGAAAAATATGTCATTGTACAATCAACAACATTAAAATGACTCCATGTTATATTGAAATTATAGATCATATGGGTGAGGTGGGGTCACCCTTTATATTGAAATAAATATGTTATAGATATTCTTGTATTTTAAAATTTGTTCCAACATTTTGAAAATATTTGTGAAATTTGTGAAAAACCTGGACATCTTCCATAAGATTAACATGTTTTTTTATAATAAAAATTACATATTTATAAAAGAAATTATAATATGAATATAATGAAATATATTGGGAAATAAAAATATATTATTGTAGAAACAACTCTCAAATCAACCAAAGAAGAACGATCCTAGATGATGGATAGTGGGTATTATTCTCATATGATAGGAGAAACAATATTTTAGAAAAATGTAAAAGATATAAAAGAATTAATAGTGTTATTTGTATACAATGAATCTATTAAAAAAAATATTTGGATCCTATATTTTTTATGAAGAAAAGTTGAAATCCATGAAATATCTTTTAAATGATAGTTTGGTACCGAGTTTATTGAGTGTTTTATAACTTTTTTATGGAAGAAATAATGTTGTTTTTTTAAAATATGGTTTTGTTATGAAAACAAGGGATGATAATAAAATTTTGGAAGTGAAAACTTATAAAAGGAATATTCATTCAAGTTGGTGATGTTCATAATTTTTTTATATTTTCATGATTGTTGAAAATTGTTGTGTAATAAAAGGTTAGAACAATTTTTTTAGAGAAACCTGATAATGTAATGAAAGATATAATATGTTCAATGTGTTTTAGTTTTGTCAAAAAAAAGATATCAATGTTATACAAATTTTCTGTGGGATAATATTACATAGTCTATTATTTAGAATATTGATATTACTTCAAATAAAACCCTAAAACATATTAATTATAATATCTATAGGTCAATGATAAAATAATAAAAGTTTAGAAAAAATTCATTATTTTTTTCATTAATGAATTTAAATGAATTACATGAGTAATGAATTTAAAACATAATTCAAATAATATAAGGATGATTAAATGTTTAAGGATAAGAGCTAAAAAGGAATAGGGGTATTATATTTAGAGGTTAATAACTGAAAATGGGGTTTAAAATAAGAATTATTAGTTGAAAATTTATCTTGAAAATCATGGAATTGGGAATTAGTTACGTAAACAGTAAACACAACAAACAATGGGTGCAACAGAAAAGAATAATATGTGTTTGGTTGATATAGGGAGTACCTTATTATTAGAATATGATATTTCTCATTAAATTTTTATGAAATATATGATCACAACTATTTATATTCAAAACAAATGTTTCTACATACCATGTTTTGATATGTCAATATATGTAAATTTCTATGACAAAACTCCATGTTTGAATTTATTTAGAGTTTTTAGGCGCGTCTGCATTAAAAACAATAACGATGAAAAACATGTAAATATTTATCATAATGGTTCTAATGGAATCATTGTGGGATATGACGTATATGGAAGAGTCTATATATATTCTACCAAATGTAATAGAAGGTTAGTATATTCTGTTGATTAAAATTTTCTTGAAAAACATAAGGTCAATGTGTCGCAATCATATTTCAAAAAGGAACATAAATATTATGAAATAATTTTTGTTATACAACCCAATAAGTATTAAATAATATTTCATAACAGGAATTTTTTATAATAAGACTCATATATTTTTTGTTGATGAGTATGAAATTAGAACATATCATCCTAGGATAAAGTATATTTTGAAATATTATATCATAATTTTTTATCAACTTATAATTGTTCAAACAAGATGAACATCATATATTAGTAAACATTATTATTTTTTTTAAAAAAATGGTACAAAAGATATTAATGAGGATTTTGAGCATCTAGAATGGATTCAAGATATGAATGAATAGTTGGATCATGTTGAGAAGAACTGTGTATGTGATCTGGTACAAAAAACAAATGAAAAAAATGTAATTGGTGATAATTTTAAAAAATATGAATGAATATATTTGTGTGATAAGAATGAAATAAATATTGGATATAAAAGGATAATAATAGATTCAAGTTTCTGATTTTTATTATATTTTTCTACAGTGTAATTATTATAAACAATTAGACAATTTCTTCCAATTATTGCACAATGAAGTTATACATTTTTTTATGGATGTGATGTCTTCATTTCTGAATTGATAACATTGTGTTGAAGATTATGTTGAACATAAATGTGGGTTTAATTTTTTTATGGGTGAATGTTAGTGTGAATTTTTCATAAAATATTGCATGGGATAAAGTATGGTATAAGGGTGTGGTACTCGTAATTGGATACCTTCTTATGGAATTTGAACATTATGAATAGAGGGTATAACTGTAATCTATATATCAAAATTTGTTAAGAAATTTACCTCATTGTTATTGTTTATGATGATGAAATGATCATTTAAATTTTTGATTATATACATTTTTAATGGTTAGTTTAAGAAATTAATATGTTTTTATAAATGAATATTCTTAGTGAATTAAAATTATTTCTGGGGTTAGAAATATTTAAAAATATGAAACACATATTTCATTTCCATGAAATGAAATCCATAAATCATGATAAAAATCATTTACATGAAAATTTAAAAGGTACTTCCAAACCAATTTTTTTGGGTACCATGTAAATTAAAGATTGAGATGGTATGTAATATGAATCTATAGAGTTTCAGAAGGTCATTAGAAGTTTTTTTTGTATCTAACTGACTCAAAACCATAAATTTTTTGTAAGGTTACATTATATACCAGAGTCCAAAGTGATCTAAAATAATCACATATGTTGGCTATAAAACAATTATTAGATACATCAATGTATGAAAAATCAGAATCCGGTACAAAATCTTCAATGGAACTAATTTCTTTGGTTATAAAAATGATGAATATGTTGTATGTGTTGATGATAAAACATCCAGATCTATTAATGTTTTACTTTTAGGTGAATTTTTTATAGATGTAATTCTATGAAACAAAATTTAGTAACTCTTAGTTAAGAATAATATTTGTATGTTTTTTTCACTCAATCTACAACACATATTATGTGGAAAATTACTCATTTAGAACTATTATATGGTTTTCTGAAGTTACCTACACTCTCTAGCTGGTATAATTAGAGTGTCATAAACTATTTATGAAATCTTATAAAACATTCTAATTCAAAACTTATTGATATCAAATATCACTTCATCAAAGATCATGAAGAGAATAATGAAATAATTATACATTATGTTCATATATTAGAACAAGCTTCTGACATATTCACAAAACTATTACCAAATAAAGAATTTTTCAATATGAGGATGATCATAGGGATCCAACATCTTTTCTTCTAGGTTTGAAGTGTGTGTTTCAATCCCGTCTATCATCTAAATCATTAAATAGTGTTTTCATGGGATGAAAATTATTCCTTATAAAACTATCCACTAATATGTGAAAAACATTTTATGCATGTATATGGGGGTAGTTTTGAAAAGGGTTTGAACATAGAATGTAAGTGTGTGAACTATTTTCACAGTTTATTGTACTATTTGTAGGAAAGGTATTTTTAGGAATGATTACATTGTGGAACAATGGAATGAAAAATTGAAATGTTGAGGAATGTTTCTTAAGTCACAATATTCGGATATGATGATTTTCTTATCAATGATTCTTATTTAATGTAATCATTTACATCTTGTAGGAATATAAAATTTCATAAGTAATCCATGACTTTATGTTACAAATTTTTTATATTATGAACCATGGTTGAAAAAAATTAAATGGGAGAATTTTTTGGACCATGTTGGTTGTATGTGTCTTTTGATGGAGAAATAAGTTAACACTGTTTATTTTATATCATGAAGTCATTATGGTAAATCAATTAACATTGTATGTTTTAATAGTAAAACAAAATGGGAAATATAAACAAATGATAATATTCATTTTTTATAAGAAAATCATTTATTCTTAGTTTTATGTGCATAAGAAGTATTCTCAGAAATTTTAATTTTTGGACTCACCTTGTGACCACAGAGAATGTTTTGTTCAGTTTGAGAAGTTATATCAGATATTGAATGTCTTAATAAAAAATATGATGATTATTTTTAATTTTTTATATCTTCATATCCATTAGATAATAAAGGCTTTTTATCCATTATTTTTAAACAATTTTGGTTAGAAGTCTTTTGTATGTAAGATTATATTTTACCCACATAAAGATTCTTTTTGTCATGCATGTTTCATGGAACAATGTGTTTGGGAACAAATAGTTCATACAAATATTTAAGTGTCTCTAATGTATTGATTTAATGACCCATCAAACTTCTCTATATATTAAATTGCTTCATCCACCATCTGAATAAATTTATAAGATCAATCAAAAGTGGCAAATATAGAAGTTTATATTTACACTGTTCCATCAAACATGGTGTTCCAATGGTAAATCAGAGGATTCATAAATACAATCCATTTGAAATAGTGCTGGTATAAAAGGGGATTTGTGTTCATAGTTATATCATAGGAAATATTTTTTAAAAAGAGTGAATTTTTGGGTTAAATGAAATGGATTAGTCTAGAAAATGAATAAATAGATCAATCCCAATAATGTTGTAAAAAATATATAGAAATAATTTTTTTTCATTTTATTTAATTCGGTTTTGGATGAAAATAAAATTTATTTTTAGTAAATAACGAGTGAAAGAATAAAATTTTTTCTTCCATGTGGCTCACGAGTCATCAAAAAATTCATCACACATATTCATCTGATAGAAATAGAAACAGAACCATCAGACCCATGATGACACTAATAAGGCATCATCTATTGGAAATCATCAAGTGCATGATAATATATATGAAAAAAATTAAGAAAAGTTGAATCATTATAAAGATACCAAAGATGTGCTTTTAAAGGGGTTTATAGTATCTTTATATGTTGCAATTACGTTTATAGAAACATAATACCAAATGAAGTCTAGCAATGATGTAACAATGTTTATTGGAAAATGGTTTCATAATTTTAGAAGGTATCATTATACATATTTTTACCAAATTGGTAAGAATTAGTGGAAAAATAATCCTTTAGTTTAAATGAGTTCCATCTAGGGTTAAGAAAATAATATTTTTCAAATGTTTCATCATAATGAGATAAAAAATTATATTAACATTTGAATGGAACAAATAAAATTATAAAATGTTAGAACAAGGATAGATTTAACAAAAATTGATAATTTTTTAAAAGTATAAATAATATTTGAGAAGTTCTAAAAGAAAAAAAATATGAAGTTAAAATGAAATTAAAATTTATGTTATGGAAAATTGTTTTGAGTGGTAAAGTGAAAGTGGTTTCCCACCCATTTATTTTTTGGCTTCCTAGAAGTAGATGAATGTAAATTGTAATTTTTGATGATGATAGAACATTGTTTAAATGTGAAGAGATAGGGAGATAAATAAATGTTTTAGAATAGAGAATATGGCCTTGAACTAATAAATTTTTATAAAGTTTACTAGAAAGAATATCAATAAGAAAGAATAGTTTCTAGGACTATATGATATAACTGAGTCCTCTGATTCAGGTTCCCATGGTATGAGTGAAAATTGTTAAGAATCATTTCGAAAGTATTATTTCCTTTTCATCTTTCCGAAAATGAGTTATTGAACAAAACAAAGTGAAAGATCCATCAAACTATATTTTGTTATGATTTATAATAGTGATTTTATGACCTATTTCAATGTTACAATGTGATGTTTTTGTTGAATAATTACAAAAGTGATTGTGTATAATGCAACATAGTAACATGTGTTGAAAAAAAATTGGGACTGATACATAACTTTTTACCCCAACATTTTTTATATATTTCTTATGAAAATAATAACTAGCACTGTTATAATGATCAATGTTCTACATATATTAATGGTTATATATTTCTAGTTGTATCCATAAAAAATAAATGTTTTTTAATGGATTGTGTGGTATTGGATCATTTCAAGGACATGTTAACCAATATATATTATTATTTTGTAGTAAAAAATTCAAATAATTGTGTTCCTATAGATGTGTGTACTTTTATTTTCATAACGTGATAATTATTTAATAGGAGGTAAAGGTTTTTTCATATTAAAGTAAACATAGAATAAAAAATCTATCACTGATTCACCATGCCCCTCCTGGGGACATTGATCCTAGTTTTTATTTTATAGTTTAATGGTGTGGTGGTGGCATGGAATGATAATATCCTTGATCCCCTCCATTAATATTCAATTTTTTAGACTCTTGATAAAATATTGACCTCCCAATAGTGAATACTTTTTAGTATCTACCTGATTTCTACTCCTTCATAACTATAAAATGGAACTCAATCCCCTTAATTCTTTAAATCTCTCCTAAAAATTAGATCGACAATGATCTGACAAAATCACTCCCAAAATTCCATCCCATTATCCTATATTCCTCATTTTTGGAATATTGAAATATTTATATGGGTTTATTTCAAATATTATGGGGATACATGAAAAATAGATAATGTCATTATAAAAGTGTTTTTATTTTAGTTCCTTTTACCTTTCAATTAAGTTATATTATAAAATTAATATATTTTAAACTCTTTATTATATACATACTGAGATATTTTTATGTTAAGGGTAAAACCTATAACATCACACACTTCCATGAAATGGGTTATGAAATATTTTTTCATATGAATGACATATTACCGCCTCAGAAACCAATGTTGTATTTTTCCATTACCACCATTCAGGGTTATGGATAATGATAAAAATATTATTTATATATGATATTTATAGCATCCCGCCTTCTTATAACATAACTTTTCATTACATTTTACATAACCGAGGATCATTAAGGTTTAGTGACATGGAAAGCAGGAACATAAAACATGAACACATAAACATACTTCTTAAACACATGAAAGGCTTCTCATTATGTTCATCCTGGGTTCATTACTGAATCTCAACCTAGGGACATACATCAAAATAAAGGGTGACCAGAAGGCCCAGTAAATGAATAAAGGGGAATCATTTAACATGTGAACTTGAGATACATCAACAATGTCATGAAAAATAACTTTAATGTATGAGAAATAAATCATGAGGCATATAATAATAAAAATAATTAATTTCATAACATGAAGATGTGGCTACAAAATTTAATAAAGACAATCATTTCCGTTTCACCAAGGTCCATCCCCATGGTGTCAATAAAAATTACCAAGGTTATTCACCAAGGTATCAGTAAAAATGGTCATCTCTAGAGATTAAGTCATTACCCAATGCATTTGAGCGCTATCAGGGAGCACCCTTGACATGTCTTTATTATCATGTGAGCCACATATATCATCATAAATCATTTTATAAACAACCCATATATCATAAAAGAAATGGGTTTCATTTCATAATCATAACATTTTAAAAACTGTTTTAAAGGCATGATCTTTGTGTCACTTTAAAACACATAGAAAAGGAAGGTGGGTCTCATATATTTAAATAGCAGAATTTAAAATAGAATAACTTGGTATATATGTTAATACCCCTATAGAAGAGAGAGCTTTGAGTATTCACTTAATAAAATAAAATAACTTTAGAAAAAGAGAGAGACATTTTGAGACGGAAATTCTACAACATAAAGGCTATGTTTTGGGGTTTTAGAAAACATCGAAAAGAGAGGGGACATAGGTCACCCACTCATAAATGATCCAAAGAAAAGTAGAGAGACAGAATATAATGGATATAAGAACATGGTAATGATATTTTAAAGACATACCATATGAAATAAAAAACATGGAGGGAAGAAAAAAATAAGACTTCTCTTATGAAAATTCGGCAGCCTAACAACGTCACTTAAACTTCAACAAAATGAATTGAAGAGATAAAATAGGGTCTCTCATCATATGAACATAGAAGATCAGTATGATAGATATAGAGATCATACCCCAACATAAAAAATAAATTGGAAATGTAGAGACCCAAAGCCTGATGTACATGAACATTACATTACTTTTGCGGAATACTTAATACATAACAAAATCAGACACACAAGGACCATAATAGTTTAGTGTCTTTGGAATCTTGGAACGTAATATTCTAATCATGGTGAAAGATATTCAACATCTCCCTTAAAGATCTTCCCCCTTTTTTTACCGAAAACCTTTCTTTATATCCTGGGGAAAAGAAAACATAAAAATGGTCAGCTCAAATTCTCAATATGAGTAAGAATGGATAAAATAAAACATAATATATATATTTGAACTTAAAAACATGAACACAATGTTTAAACATAAAAAGCTTGAGCAATGACATAAAACATGGATGTATGTATGGTGTAGATCATAAAGAAACATTAAGAATGATAAAATAGCATGGGAATAAAACATGTAATTGTGGAAACCATTCAACACTTCTCATGATTTCCATAGTTGCCACGGCATTGCTGCCAAGACCATATTGGTGTACAAAGTCCCATTATGAATTGAGTTCACTCCTTGTTTCAGTCCTGTAACACTGAACCGGATTAACTTACCGTTCCAAAAAAGTCTATATCATGAGATATAAATCATTACCCAATGCATTGTAGGGAGATATAGGTCCCACCCATCTCACAATGAAATCATTATTACTTGTGCCACAAAATAAACATACATCATTCATAATAACCCAATGAATAAAATAGGTTTCATAAACATTATCCCATCATAAAATAATCCATATAAAAGAAATGGATATCATTTCATAATTAGAAAAGTGAAACCATGTAAATCATAGAGACATTATAATTAAAACATACACATATGAAATAATTTCATTTTAGATGGAAAATTGTTTTGATAAAACACTTGAAATGGATTCTTGAGAAAAATATCCTTTCTTCTTTAAAATCATTTTCTTTTCACAAAATTTCATGCATTTTTAAAAGAATAGGATTTTTTTGAAAATATTCATGAAATATTTTTTAGTAAGCTTCATGAAAATCAATCTTTATAAAACCCTAAAAATCCGTTCGTGCCGTATAAGTTAAAAAATATTCTCTCGTACTTTTGCCGGAAAATTCAAAAAGTACCTCGTAGTGTAAACAAAAGAAAGATTCCTTACATACCATGTAGTAAGAGTAAATAATTGGTAAAAATGAATTTAAACATACATGAAAATACTTTAATAAAACATGGACATGGATGATCGAAATAACCCTAGTAAATACTTATGAATAAACAATATCGGATAAAATTGAGATTTGCAAAATTATCCCTAACATTAGGTCTGATATGCTTCGTACGTATCTGAACCCCCTGTATAATGATTTAAATATTGTTATTGACTTATTACATAATCATATTCATTGTTATTATATCATATATGGTCCACTTATGACTTTATATTACCCGTTCTTTTGTAAATTCATGTTAAAGAAGCGTTTTGGGTAAAATCGTCTCATTTGTCGTTCGTGTTTTAACTTGTAATTATTAATATGATTACTTGGATCATGATTACTTATATCCAGAATGTAAAACAAGATTTATATACAATATATATTCAGAATATACATATATATAATATATCGATAAATGGAAAGAAATACACCGTTCATGGAGACGGTAGGTCGTACGTACGCATGAACGCTGTTTTCGTTTCCTTATTGAATTGAATGGAATTAAGTAGATGACATACATATATATATACATAAATCCAGTATCATTATTATGTCATATATTTCATTATTATATATTATATATACTTTATAATCATTCATGAATTGTTGATCATTGAGAATGAATCTCATCGTGTTGTGGAGACGGCAGTCCGTACGTACGCACGAGCGATGATATCATTCCCATGATCATGGAATTGTATTTAAGTGTATGTATAATATTTAATAATAAATATCACTTTACTATAATCATATATAGTCATTATTTACACCATTATACCCATCCAAGTAAGGTGGTGGTGGAAAATAGATTACACCAGGGCGTGGAGATGGTATTCCGTACGTACACATGCGCGGTGATTTCATTTTCTGTAGGATGGATAAATTGTGAAATAGGGTTGTTTCATACATATAATAACATATCATTATATGATTGATACTGATTTTATTACTTCATAATGAAACAACTGTAGAAGAAGAAGTGGAAGAAGAAATAAAGTTGAAAGAATCGGTAACGAACATTACCTCTTCTTTGAAGCGCCTCTTTGAGACCTCCTCTTAGGGCACTACAATTGGTCTTTGAAGAAGACCAGGACCTATAGGATGATTCTAGTAAAGCGGAGAAGAGAATTTGGAAGGAGTTGTCCGATCATGAAGGCTCAAATTGGTGTGAGGAAGAGAGGGAGGAGGTTCCCTTTTATAAAAAAGGCGAGGGGCACCTTTGGAAATCATAAAAATATTAATTTATAATAAATCTTACTCCACTTAAAAACCTCCAAAAATGACTCATATTAAAATATAAGATGATATAGGGTTGTAATCGCATCATACAATAAAATTTAGACATGTTATAAAATTATTTGAAACATTTTAACTTGATTTATCCTTACTTAATCAATTCAATTTTATTTGTGGTAATAACATTCTAAATTTTAACATATAACAAAAAAATTACTTATTTTTTATTGATTGTCCATATTTGGATACTTTATAACATTTTAGACCATATAAATTTAAATTCCTTAATTTTTAAATATTTTTTTAATTTTTAAACAATTTTATAATATGTTATTTTTATAAAAAAAGAATAGTGTCAATTTTGACACTATTCATTTATATGAATTTAAATAAAATATATACAGAATATATGTTCGAACTAAAAGCATTAATAGTTTCATAAAGGTCCATATGTATCTAAAAAAGTATTGGAGAACATTAAATAGTACATATAATAATTAATTTATTATTTTTAAAACAATTTATTTGGTTTATCTCTTAATAAAATAATTACTACAACATTTTTGTATAATTATTTAATATACTTATATGATGCATAAAATTTAAAAATAAAATCTTATGATGACGATAAATCTATTAAATTCCACAATAATACTTTTATTCAAATTTATCATCTTAAAATCACAATAGTTAAATTGTTATATTTATTAAATTATGAAGGTGACAACATTGAAATCATTTAAAAATAATATTATATGTGTCATAATTGCTTGTATGAGACTCCAAATGGTCAAATATTCGACCATTGGATGAATATAGTTTATATTTACATGACCAATATGTTTTGAGCCGGGTTTTGTGCATTTTATGGTCACTTTTAGTTTAATAAAAACTATATTCTTGATTTTTCACTAGATAAATAATTTCTGCATCACTATTGTGTCACAATTAATGATAATTATTTTATACCAAATAATTCTAAACAAAATCTCACGATGTAGATAATTTTGATAGATTTCTATAGGCTATTAATGTTCTAAGTTTAATGATGTTTATCACTAACTTAAAATTATTATACTTATAGTATTTAAGAGAGTGACATGTTGTCACTTTCTTTGGTTTTAATAATAAATAAATTATTTTCATGGAAAAAAGTCCATTAAATGAATCTAATCCGACCCTTAGGTGATATCGGTCCCCTTTTAGTCATCCAATAGGATTTTTCCAAGTGTTAGGGTAATTTTGTAATCTTATATTTACCCTTAATTACCCGATTTACCTTTAACTATGGTAAATAAAATTTACTGTAGTTACTATTCATAATGCCCAAAAATAAAAAGTAGCTTATTAAAATAATTTTGACCCACTGATTCCAAATATGGAATCCATTTTTCCAAATTAAATACACAGAAGTTTCAGAAATTAAATTAAAATTAATCCCGTTTTCGAAAGAAAACGGGTTTTTCTTTAAAACATTATAAAAGATTGAATTAATTTAACCTACGAATTTAAGGTAAAATCAAGGCTAATGACATAAATTATATTAAATGGTAAAAATATATTATATTTATATTTTAAAACCATTAAATTTTATAATTTAACCACTGAAGATATTAAGATGAAAAAAGTTGTTTTTAATTAAAATATAGCGTATTTTTACTATTCATTAAAATATGGAAGTTATCATAATAAAATGACAATTTTATCCAAAGTAAATTTTTATTTCTTGATTCCCAAGAATAATTTTATTTTGTCAAATGGAACTTATAAAAATATAAAAAACTAGATTTAAATTGGGTGCGCCATCAAAAGGTGGCAAAACTATATTTTTTGAAAAATACTTATTTTACTTGAAAAATTTATTTTGTTCTTATACCATGTTCTAGAAAATGTGTAAGATGAATAATAATGTTATGAAATTCGAAATTTAGTTAATATTATTCATAACCGCTAGTTCATAACAATATTATAATAATATATTGTTGTTTAGTAAAACCCGATATTGCGTACAACACACGCTATTAGGGAAGGTCACGATTGCGTGTAATGCAAGCCAAGTCAGGGTTGCGTGTAGTTCAGGACTCCTTTGTTGTTGCGTATAACAGAATCCAACTATATTTTATTTATACATTGAATATATATATATATATATACACTCAATGTTTTGTAGAATAACGTCTATCAAACGAACATGAAATTGTGTGTAACACGAGCCAAGAATAGTGTTGCATATACTGCAAGCTAATACGGTGTTGTGTATAGCGCATTATAATCTTGGTGTATCGTATAATAGAAGCTATGAATGAATTTTAAAAAAATGTATCTTATAAAATCTCGGGTTGTTATATTCTACCCCCCTTAAAATGAATTTCGCCCTCAAAATTTGTCGGGTTTATAAATCATTTACTATTCATAGAAACCCACATCGTAAAAAGAAATACCAAAACTAAAATTTAAAAACTAATGTATGAAATATAACGGTTACCCAAATTAACTCATTACTTGGTTTCCATATAGGATGACATTGGTGAAAATATGGATATGGAAGAGAAATCTAACCATCATGTTCTGATAGAGAGTGGTAGAGAACATGGCTATGAAAAAGCCAACAATCACAAAGCCACAAATTTGTGATGATCTATGGTACCATCTGATTCATCGGATATAAAGGCACTAGCACAACACTTTTGGTTCTCAAGATTATTTCCCTAAAGATAATGAAATTGGAATTAGAAGAAATACTTGTGTTATTTTGGTATAGTCTCACCATTGGTCATTATTTGGACAAATTCCACTTCATCTCTTAAAGAAATGAAGTTGAATTTGTCATCCGTGATGTGTTAGTAGATCATGTGATAGAATGATGGGTCATTCCATCTGTCTCAAACAAAAGGTTAGAAAAGTTATCAAAAAATACCTAAGTCCATCTATAGTGATATTAATCATATATGGTTCCTAAAATGGACTTATACTTCATATTTCATACTGCTTAATATAATAAAACTAGTTTCTACTAAACAGGGACTTCCTGTAGACCAGTGGTAGGCGATAAAGGCCAGTCACACTTCGGTTGTGGGTTCGATTCCCACAGCCTTGTCTGACGCGATGGGTTGTTGCCCGTCCTGTAGGATGCCATTTTTTCTAAAACTACATTACTATAACATCCCATCAATAATATCAAAAACAAGTTCTATCCTTAAACAATACTAACTTATGTACAACATAATTCATTCCAATCTTTAGGCGTATCTAAAATACTTCTGTCCATGCTCATAGTAAAAAAAACGATTACTTGAAATGTCATCAACCAAGCATGCGAATATCATAATTTATTCACCATATATCTTGTTGGTCACATTCCAATCATGTGAATACCTTAATCATGTATTCACTTCGAAAATGAATACCTGTTGAACAATAGTAAAAACATGAATGCAGTTAAAAGTTAACACTTTCCACATACAAAAATCCTCAAAATTCTATATACTCAAACCATGATATCACTTAGTCCTTATATTAATCATGAGCTCATGAATACTGTCAAACATTTCATTTTCTCTTTATCCCTTCATTATGCACATATCATCTGCTTTCCAAAATAATTAAATCACTATTCATGGTTACCGGTACATTAAAATTATTGAAAACCACTATAGACTAATACAAAAATATTCCAATACACAATAAAAGTACCTCAACAACATTATTCATGAATTCCAATACATAAACACTTCAATACATCCTCATCAATGATTGTCCTACAATAAGCCCTTCCTTGATTTAGAAGTAACTTTTTAGGTCAGGTCATTGAGTTGGGTAATTCCCATATTCTCCACAAATAATACATTGAACTCCATAACAGTCTGTCACTCTATAACCCTTTTCTCCACACAGATAACATCGGTCCCTCCATTTGAGATATTCCTCAAGGTTCTTCTTTCCTTCTATAGAAATCTCAATCTTTTTTTCTTTATGCTCCTTAACATGGGAACATGCATAATAGTCTATCTTCCTCTTATTTGATGAATTAGGAATACCACTAAATTTCACCTTGTCAATCATATATCGTGATGACTGATTCGGCATAATCACAATATCTTTCTCTCTAGGCATTACACAATTTTGTTGCTCATAGTCACAAATTTTTCCATTGGATTCAATGTTAACCAAATTCCATCTGGTTCCCTCTATTAACTAAAAAAAAAAGAATTCTGTGAGATGAAAAATCATGCTAGAGAAAACAAAATAGTAAAGGGGGAGTACCCTCAATATCTAACATCTTAGGTTAAATTATAAGATCCTTAGCACAATTCTAGGACTATAACCTATACGTATACTTAACCTTAGAGACATCCCTAGTCATACCTTAGAAATATCTCTAGGGATCTCACTAACGTTTTCGCATCCTAGTTTCCAAATGTTGACTAAACCTTTCCTATGATACCAACTGTAGAGACCCGAAGCCTAACGTACATGAACATTACCTTACTTTTGTGGAATACTTTATACATAACAAAAACAGAAACACAAGGACCGTAATAGTTTAGTGTATTTGGAAACTTGGAACGTAATCTTCTAATCATGGTGAAATATCTTCAATATCTCCCACAAATATCTTCCCCCTTTTTTACCTAAAACCTTTCTTTATATCCTAGGGAAAAGAAAACATAAAAAGGGTGAGCTCAAATGCTCAGTAAGGGTAAGCATGGATAAAATAAAACATACTATATACATTTGAACTTAAAAACATGAACATAATGTTTAAACATCAAAAGGTTGAGCAATGACATAAAACATGGAAGTATGTATGGCGTAGATCATAAAGAAACATTATGAATAATAAAATAGCATGGGAATAAAACATGTAATTGTGGAGACCATTCAGCACATTTCATGATTTCTATAGTAGCCAAGGCATTGCTGCCAAGACCATCTTGGTGGACAAAGTCCCTTTCTGAATCGAGTTCACTCCTCGTTTCAGTCCTGTAACACTGAACCCGATTAACTTACCATTCCAGCCATGTCTATATCATGAGACATAAATCATTACCCAATGCATTGGAGGGAGATATAAGTCCCACCCATCCCATAATGAAATATTTCTTACTTGTTCCACAAAATAAACATACATCATTCATAATAACCCAACTAATAAAATGGGTTTCATAAACATTATCCCATCATAACATAATCCATATAAAAGAAATGGATATCATTTCATAATAAAAGAAGTTAAACCATGTAAATCATAGAGAAATTATACTTAAAACATACACATATGAAATAATTTCATTTTAGATGGAAAATGGTTTTGATAAAACACTTGAAATGAATTCTTGAGGATAATATCCTTTCTACTTTAAAATCTTTTTCTTTTCACAAAATGACATGAATTTTTAAAAGAATATGATTTTTTTGAAAATATTCATGAAATATTTTTTAGGAAGATTCATGAAAATCATGCTTTATAAAACCGTAAAAATCCGTTCGTGCCATATAAGTTAAAAAACATTCTTCTCGTACTTTTGCCGGAAAAGTCAAAAAGTACCTCATAGCGTAAAAAAAAGAAAGATTCCTTACATACCATGTAGTAAAAGTATATAATGGGTAAAAAGGACTTTAAACATACATGACAATACTTTTATAAAACATGTACATGGACGATAGAAATAACCCTAGTAAGTACTTATGAATAAGAAATCTCGGATAAAATTGAGATTTGCAAAATTATCCCTTACCATAGGTCCGATATGCTTCGTACGTATCTGAACCCCCTGTATAATGATTGAAATAATGTTATTGAATTATTAAAGAATCATATTCATTGTTATTATGTCATATATTGTCCACTTATGACTTTATATTACCCATTCTTTTGTAAATTCATGTTAAAGTAGCGTTTTGGGTAAAATCGTCTCATTTGTCGTTCGTGTTTTAACTTGTAATTATTAAAATGATTACCTGGATCATGAATACTTATATCCAGAATGTAAAACATAATTTATATATAATATCTATTCATAATATACATTTATATAATATATCAATAAATGGAAAGAAATACACCGTTCATGGAGACGGTAGGTCGTATGTACGCATGAACACTGTTTTCGTTTCCTTATTGAATTGAATGGAATTAAGTATATGAAAAACATATATATATACATAAATCCAGTATCATTATTATGTCATATATTTCATGATTAGTTATTATATATACTTTATAATCATTCATGAATGGTTAATCATTGAGAATGAATCTCATCGCGTTGTGGAGACGGTAGTCCGTACGTACACACGAGCAATGATATCATTCCCATGATCGTTGAATTGTATTCAAGTGTATGTATAATATTTAAGAATCAATATAACTTTTCAATAATCATATATAGTCATTATTTACACCATTATACCCATCCAAGTAAGGTGGTGGTGGAAAATAGATTACACCACGGCGTGGAGACGGTATTCCGTACGTACGCACGCGCGGTGATTTCATTTTCCGTAGGATGGATAAATTGTGAAATAGGGTTGTTTTATACTTATAATAACATATAAGTATATGAGTGATACTGATGTTATTACTTCATAATGAAACAACTAAAGAAGAAGAAGTGGTAGAAGAAATAAAGTTGAAAGAATCGGTAATGAACATTACCTCTTCTTTGAAGCGCCTCTTTGAGACCTCCACTTAGGGAACAACAATTGGTCTTTGAAGAAATACAGGACCTCTAGGATATTTATAGGGAAGTGGAGAAGATAATTTGGAAGGGTTTGTCCAATCATGAATACTCAAATTTGTGTGAGGAAGAGAGGGAGGAGGTTCCCTTTTATAAGGGAGGAGAGAGGCACCTTTGGAAATCTAAAAAATATTATTTTATAATAAATTTAACCACACATAAAAACCTCCAAAAATGACTCATATTCTAATATATTCTGAGATAGGGTTATAATATCATCAACCAATCAAATTTAGACATGTTAGGAAAATATTTTAAACATTATAAACTTGATTTATCCTTACTTAATCAATTTAACTTTATTTTTGTTAATAACATTCTAAATTTTAAATTATAAAAAAAAATTACTTATTTTTTGTGAATTGTCCATAATTGGATACTTTATAAAATTTTAGACCATACAAAATTATATTTATAATTTTTAAATATTTTTGTGATTTTTAAACAATTTTATAATATGTTATTTTTATAAAATAACAATAGTGTCAATTTTGACATTATTCATTTATATGAATTTAAATAAAATATATACAGAAGATATGTTCGAACTAAAAGCATTAATAGTTTTATAAAAGTCTATATGTATCTAAAATTTTAGTGGAGAACATTAAATAGTTCATATAATATTTATTTTATTATTTTTAAAACCATTTATTTGGTTTATCTATTAATAAAATAATTAATACAACATTTATGTATAATTATTTAATATACTTATATTTAGCGTAAAAATTAAAAATAAAATCCTATGATGAAGATAAATCTATTAACTTTCACAATAATACTTTTACTCGAATTTATCATCTAAAAATCACAATAGTTAAATTTTTATATTTATTAAATTATGAAGGTGACAACATTGGAATCATTTAAAATAAAATAATATAAGTGTCATAATTGCTTGTATGAGACTCCAAATGGTCAAATATTCGACCATTGGATGAATATAGTTTATATTTACATGAACAATATGTTTTTTTCAGGGTTTTGGTTTTTTATGGTCACTATTAGTATAATAAAAACTATATTCTTGATTTTTCACTAGATAAATAATTTCTGCATCACTATTTTGTCACAATTAATGATAATTATTTAATACCACATAATTCTAAATAAATTCTCATGATGTAGATAATTTTTTTAGATTTCTGTAGACTATTAATGTTCGAAGTTTAATGAAGTTTATCACTAACGTGAAATTATTATACTTATAGTATTTAAGAGAGTGACATGTTGTCACTTTCTTTGGTTTTAATAATAATTAAATTATTTTCATGGAAAAAACTCCATTAAATGAATCTATTCCGACCCTTAGGTGATATGGGTCTACTTTTAGTCATCCAATAGAATTTTTCCTTGTGTTAGGGTAATTTTATAATCTTATATTTACCCTTAATTACCCGATTTAACTTTAACTCTGGTAAATAAAATTTACCGTAGTTACTATTCACAATGCCCAAAAATAAAAAGTAGATTATTAACAAAATTTGGACCCACTGATTCCAAATATGGAATCCATTTTTCAAATTCAATACACAAAAGTTTCAGAAATTAAATTAAATTTAATCCCATTGTCGAAAAAAACGGGTTTTTCTTTAAAACATTACAAACGATTGAATTGATTTAACCTACGAATTCATGGTAAAATCAATGATAATAACATATATTATATTAAATGGTAAAAATATATTCTATTTATACTTTAAAACCATTCAATATTATAATTTAACCACATAAGATATTACGATGAAAAAAGTTGTTTTTAATTAAAATATAACGTGTTTTTACTATTCATTAAAATATGAAAGTTATCAGAATAAAATGAAAATTTTATCCAAAGTAAATTTTTATTTCTTTATTCCAAAGAATAATTTTATTTTTTAAAATGGAACTTATAAAAATTTCAAAATCTATATTTAAAGTGGGTGCTCCATCAAAAAGTGGAAAAACTGTATTTTTTTAAAAATACTTATTTTAACCGAACAATTTATTTTTTTCTTATACCCTGTTCTAGAAAATGTGTAAGATGAATTATAATGTTATAAAATTTAAAATTTAGTTAATACTATTCATAACGGCAAGTTCATAAGAATATTATTATAAAATATTTTTATTTAGTAAAACCCGGTATTGCGTACAACACACGCTATCAGGGAAGGTCGCGATTGCGTGTAATGCAAGCCAAGTCAGGGTTGCGTGTAGTGCAGGACTCCTTTGTTGTAGCATATAACATAATCAAACCATATTTTATTTATAAATTTAATATATATATATATACCCTCAATTTTGCGTAGAATAACTTCTATCAAACGAACTTGAAATTGTGTGTAACACGAGCCAAGAATAGTGTTGCGTATACTGCAAGCTAATACGGTGTTGCATATAGCGCAAGATAATCTAGGTGTATCTTACAACAAAATATATGAATGAAATTAAAAATAATGTATATTATAAAATCTCGGGTTGTTATATGAAAGACTTGACATGAAATTAGAACTTTGAAAAATGAGAAAGGTGAAAGAATCCCTTAAAAATTCGGCAGCCTAACGGCGCCACTTAAAGTTAAAAAATGAATTTGACGAGATCAAATATTGTCTCTCATAAAATGAACATATATTATCAGTATTATATATATAGAGATCATAACCCAAAATAAAAAAGGAACTTGAAAGACTTGACATGAAAGTAGATCTTTGAAAAATGGGAAAGGTGAAACAATCCCTTAAAAATTCGGCAGCCTAACGTCGCCACTTAAACTTCAACAAAAAAATGAATTTGACGAGATCAAATAGGTTCCCTCATCATATAAAAATAGAAGATCAGTATGATAGAAATAGAGATCATACCCCAACATAATAAAAAGGAACTTGAAAGGTTTTACATTAATGTAGAACTTTGCAAAATGAGAAAGGAGAACGAATCCCTTAAAAATTCGGTAGCCTAACGACGCCACTTAAACGTTCTTAAAATTAATTGATGAGATAAAGAGGGGGTCTCTCATCATATTATCATGAAAATGGAATTATGAGGAATATAAAAGAACATACTCCAACATAAGAGCATGGAGCATAAAATAAATGACTTGAATGAGATTACATGAAAAGAAAGAGAGTGGTAGGATCCCTTACCTTAAAATGTAACTCTTAAAACTCAAAGGTTGGGACCATGAAGGCATGAGGGAACCTTAGGAGGACTCCATGGGAGGTAAGCAGACCCGGTCATCATTGGAGGAGAGTTGGGATGAAAACTAAAGTAGGAAAGGGTGGGTATTTAGAGGGAAAGTGAGGGGACAAGGCATTAATGGCCAAGGGACACCTCACAAGTGGGTTTCTCAAAACCATGGGCTCTCCCATGGTATTTCTCATGGGGTTAGGCCACATGGGTCCCACCACATAATAATTCATCATCTTTTGTCGGCCAACCCTTCAAATATCTAATGAAATCATCATAACACAACTTATGATGTCATTAAACATAATGATACCATAAAACTGTATTTTTACTATTCACTATAAATTCAACTTTCTAAGAAAAATCCCAAAAATTCACCTTAACCAAATATTGATGCTCTGATTTCAAAAATGAACTCCATTTTATAAAAATAATTTTCTAAATATTTTTAATTTTATTTTTAAATAAATACAGTATTCACCGAATATTCTTTTTTTTCAAAAAATTCCCCAAAAACTACCTTAGCATTATAACGATGTTCTGAATTAATAAAAGAAGTCCATTTTATAAAAATAATTTTCTAAATATTTTTAATTTAATTTTTAATTAAAAAAACACTATTCGACTGAAAAAACTAGTACTTGACTAATAATTTATGAAATTTTTAGTTAACCATTTTATTGAATCACATTACTTAATCAAGGTGCCTATATTATATTAATAATTTCTTTAAGTGAGATTACTAATCCATTTGGTGACATTAATAATCCTAAGCATAAAATCAGTATTCATAATTTACTTTTCATCACATATTAGGTTGATCTTATTAGACTCTAAATTTCGTACTGAACATAATTGTAGAAGACCATTTTTTGAAAATCATTACACATTTTTAATTATTTAAGGTTTATATAAACATTTTTGAAATATCATTTCCCTAAAATTATTCAAAAACATGCATACTGTATTTATCCAGACATATGAAAATTAATAAAATTTATCATAAGATAAAATAAAAAATTTATTTAAAAAAAGGATTACACCAGGTAGTTATGGTCTGCTTACATAGCCCCTTATAACCCCAGCATAGGACCTAAGTGTAAGGTGTGCTAAAGTGAGAGAATCTGAGAGCGGCTCAGCCAACATTACACGAGTAGTAAATTCTATCAGTTTTAACTTCTCGCGAATGTGATTCCATTCTAGCTTCACACGATGAAGTTCGACTTGAGTTTGGTCCAGAGCGAATCCCAGTGGTGCTACCTCCTACCCAAGTTTCGTTAAATGGGATTCTATTGGCCCGATACTACTGGATGAGGCCATTAAATATTCTTTATATATTAATTAACCAAGATCACTTTTATTTAGGGATAGTAATCAAAATGTTTAGTTTCCAGTAGTCATATTGACAAACTATCATATAATGGTCAAAACCCAACGATATCATTTTAATTATACTCATATTAACAAAGGAAACAATTTTGTTGAGTATAAAAAATAAAATAACACACAAAATTAGGAAACAAGATTTATTCAAAATTTCGGGTGGTTACAATCTTCCTCCCTTAAGAAATTTCATCCTCACAATTTTAAAAACTGGGTTTTGAAGATTCATTAAAAGTCCATCATCATAAAAGGAGTCAGTAAAACTATAATTTAAAAGATAGAAAGGGAAGTACAAAGGTCACCCGAGTTAACCCATACTAATATTCCATGTAAAAAAACGTGGACATGGAGGAGAAAACAAAGTGTCACGTTCTGAGTGAGAGTGATAGAAAACATGATTAGGGGAAAGTTAACAACAAAAATATCACAACTTATGATGGGTTAAACGATATTTGATTTCCCAATATTAAAAATTAATAGAAAACGTATTTGTTTTATGTTCATTTTGATAGTTTTTAGGAATTCATTTACTACATAGAATAAATACAGAAGGAAATATATTTACCTTCAAGTAGAGATTCATCCTTTAGTACGTTTCACCATGAAAAATCTTTTATCCCATCAAAGAGCATTCCAAACTACATGGTCTCATCATATCACAAGAATCATCTTCTTGAGATTCACGTAATCCATAAAAGATTAACTATCAATTTCTTCTATTTTTAAACATTATCCAAAAAATAAAAAGGGTAAGATAAAATAACTCTTAAAAAGGAATGAATCCCATAAGAAGGGAAACTTCTTTAAATCATCAAAATTCCATGGTACTACCCAGAGTTCATCATAGACCATTCCATAAATAACTGTCCTTAAAATTCCTCAATATAAACCAAACTAAGATTGAAACCCAAACACAAGAAGGATTTTATAACATAGTCTTCCAAAATAAACTTCATCGTTCATATCCAGACTACATCAACAACTCCTAACATCTTATAAAAAAAGTAGCTAACCTAAACATATTTTCCCCAAGATAGTTTAATCATTTCCATAAGCAACTTAAATTACTATAAGTCCACCTTAAATTTATCGATTCTTCAAAATATAAGTCAACCTTTACTCCTCAAAGAATATAACGTTGTAATCTATTTACCTCGATCAAATAGGGTTCCAAAAATAGTGAACGTCTTCCAAAATAATAATCATCTTTTAATCCCCTAATCATCTCTGTCATATTAATACAACAATCATCACTTTTTTATCACATTGGTTGTTGGGACATGTTCTTCCATTTCCCGCCATTAACTAAGAAAGGAAAGTACAATTAGGGGCTTAAATACTTAGCCAATAATCAGGAAAATGAACTTAAAGCATATAAGGATAACTTGTAGAAGAAAACCATACCCTAACTTGTGTTCCCCAATGTTCCAAACTAGGTTATCCATGATCATGTATTCTTATGTGAATCTTTATTTTATTTTATTTGTGTTCCATTAATAATGGTTCATACTAAGCTTATAAATTTACCAAAGCATATCCCCCAGCAGTGTCATAACCAAGAGTACAGAAAGGCCCGTTATCATGTACCAGTTCCCATTAGAGTCTAGCACAATGTGGTGTTTTCAGGTTTTACCCCTATGTACATCTGTGCCAGAGCCACCTCTACCTGCTCGTATCCAGATAGGGATGTATTTTCTTGGCAACCCCTTACTCATTAGTCACCAAAATACCAGGATGATTTCCAATATTTAAACTTTTCTATAGGCTTCTTCCTAATGTTTTCATATCCTAATTTACATAAATAACTAAACCATCCTTTGATACGAACTATAGTATCCCGCCTTTTTATAACATAACTTTTCATTATATTTTACAAAACTGAGGATATTTAAGTTTTAGTGTCTTGGAAACCAGGAACAAAAAACATGAAAACATAAAACATCCTTCTTAAACACTTGAAAGTATTCTCCTTATGTTCATCCTAGTTTCATTACTACATCTCAACTTGGGGACATACATCAAAAGAAAGGGTGAGAAGAAGTCCCAGAAAGGGAAACAAGTGGAAACATTTAACATGTGAACTTCAGATACATCAACAATGTCCTGAAAAAGAACTTTATTGCATGAGAAAGAAAACATGAGGCATATCATAATAAAAATAACGTATTTCATAACTTGAAGATGTGGCTACATCATTTAATAATGAAAATCATTTTTGTTTCACCATGGTCCATCCCCATGGTGTCAATAAAAATTACCAAGGTTAATCACCAAGGTATGAGTCAAAATGGTAATCTCTAGAGTTTAACTCTTTACACAATGCATTAAAGCGCTACCAGGGTGCACCCTTGACATGTATTTATTATCATGTGATCCACATATATCATCATCAATCATTTCATAAACAACCCATATAGCATAAACGAAATGGGTTTTATTTCATAATCATAACTTTTTAAAAACCGCTTTAAAGACATGATCATTGTGTCAATTTAAAACCCACAGAAAAGGAAGGTGGGTCTCATATATGTAAATACCTTAAATTAAAATAGAAAAACTTGGTATATATGTGAATACCACTATATAAGATAGATATTTTTTTATTCACTTAATAAAATAAAATATCATTCGAAAAAGAGAGAGACATTTTGAGATGGAAATTCTGCAGCATGAAGGCTATGTTTCGGGGTTTTAGAAAACATCGAAAAGAGAGGGGAAAAAGGTCACCCACTCATAAATGATATTGAGAACAGTAGAGATATAGAATATAATGGATATAAGAACATGGTAATGATATTTTAACTACATACCATATGAAATGAAAAACATGGAGGGAAGACAAAAATAATATTTCTCTTATTAAAATTCGGCAGCCTAACGACGTCACTTAAACTTCAACAAAATGAATTGAAGAGATCAAATAGGGTCTTTCATCATATAAACATAGATGATCAGTATGATAGATATATGGATCATACCCCAACATAAAAAATAAACTTTAAATACTTAAAATGAAATTAGAACTTTGAAAAATGAGAAAGGTGAAAGAATTCCTTAAATATTCGGCAGCCTAACGACGCCACTTAAACTTCAACAAAAAATGAATTTGATGAGATCAAATAGGGTATCTAATCATATGAACAAAGAGTATCAGTATGATAGATATAGAGATCATACCCTAAAATAAAAAAGGATCTTGAGATACTTGAAATGAAAGTAGAACATTGAAAAATGAGAAAGGTGAAAGAATCACTTAAAAATTAGGCAGCCTAACAGCGCCACTTATACTTAAAAAAAATGAATTTGATGAGATAAAATAGGGTATCTCATCATATTAACATAGAATGTCATTATGATAGATATATATATCATACCCCAATATAATAAAGAGGAACTTCAATGGCTTTACATGGAAGTAGAACTTTGAAAAATGAGAAAGGTGAACAAATCCCTTAAAAATTCGGCAGCATAACGGCGCCACTTAAACTTTCTTAACATTAATTGATGAGAGAAAGAGGGGGTATTTCATAATATGATCATTAAAATGAAATTAAGAGGAATATAAAAGATCTTCCTCCAACATAATATAATGGAGCATAAAAGAAATGACATGAATGAGATTACTTGAAAAGAAAGAGAGAGGTAGGATCCCTTACCATAAAACGTAACTCTTAAAACTAAATGGTTGGGACCTTGAGGGCTTGGGGGAACCTTGGGAGGACTCCTTTAGAGGTAATGATACCATAGATTTATTGAGGGAGAGTTAGGAGTGAAACTATAGAAGTAAAGGGTGGGTATTTATAGGGATAGTGAAGGGACAAGGCATTAGTGGCCAAGGGACACCTCCCAAGTGGTTTTCTCAAAACCATGGGCTCTCCCATGGTATTTCCCATGGAGTTAGGACAAATGGGTCCCCCACACAATAATTAATCACCTTTGGTAGGCCAACCCTTAAAATATATCATGTAATCACCATGACACAGCTTATGATGTCATCAAACATACCGAAACCCTAAATCTGTATTTTTACTATTCACTGAAAATTCAACTTTCTAAGAAAAATCCCAATAATTCACTTTACCAAATATCGATGCTCTGATTTCAAAAATGAACTCCATATTATAAAAATAATTTTCTAAATATTTTTAATTTAATTTTTAAATAAATAAGCTATTCACTGAAAATTCATTTTTTCAGAAAACTCCCCAAAAATTACCTTAGCATATTATCGATGTTTTGAAATCAAAAATAAAGTCCATTTTATAACAATATTTTTCTAAATATTTTTAATTTAATTTGTAATTAAAAAAAAACTATTCATCCAAAAAAACTAATAGTTGAGAAATAATTTATGAAACTATTATTTAACTATTTTATTGAATCACATTACTTAATCAAGGTGCCTCGATTATATTAATAATTTCTTTAAGTGATATTTCAAATCCATTTGGTTACATTAATAATCCTAAGCATAAAATCTCTATTCATAATTTACTATTCATCAAAAATTAATTTGATATTATTAGACTCTAAATTTCATACTGAACATAATTGTAGAAGAACATTTTTTGAAAATCATTACACATTTTTAATTATTTAAGGCTTACATAAACATTTTTCAAATATCCTTTCTCTAAAATTCATAGAAAATGTGCATACTATATTTATCCGGCTATTTGAAAATTCATAAACTTCATCACAAGTAGAAATCAAAATTTTTATTTAAAAAAAAGGATTACACAAGGCAGTTATGGTATCCATACATAGCCCCTTATAACCCTAGCATAGGACCTAAGTGTAAGGTGTGATAAGGTGAGAAAATATGAGGGCGGCTCAGCCAACATTGCACGAGTAGTAATTTCTATCAGTTTGAACTTCTCACGAAGGAGATACATTCTAGCTTCACACAATGATGTTCGGCTTGGGTTTGGTCCACAGTAAAGCCCAGTGGTGCTACCTCCTTCCCATGTTCCGTTAGATGGGCTTCGATTGGCCCGAGACTACAAGATGAGGCCATCAAATCTTCTTTCTATATTAATTAACCAAGATCACTTGTATTTAGAGATAGTAATCGAAACATTTCATTTCCAATGGGCATATTGAACAACGATCATATAACAGTCAAAACCCAACGGTCTTATTATTAGTATACTCATTTATCAAATGAAACATTTTTGTTGAGTATAAAAAATAAAATAACACACAAAATTAGGAAATAAGATTTATTCAAAATTTCGGGTCATTACATTATTTATGATATTATTGTACTTATTTATTTTTTTTAATCTCAGACACCTTCATGCATTCCATTTTGTGGAAACACGATAACATCACTCGTTTTTATGGTGGACTACCACCTCATGAAGCAATGTGATTCACTCGGGCGTTAAAATGAAAGTATTTTGGGAGGTGTTAATATAAATGTGCAATATATATGAAATAATAATGATAATATAGTGATTATATATATATATAATTTAATTTTCTTTCTTTTAATACGACAATAAAATGGAAGCATCAATCATGTTTATGTACAACCCACCATCTCCATGAACAGTGAATTACATTTCTTACTAGTAATCATTATGGATTAATTTAAGTAAATATATAATGGATATATATGATATTTAAATCATTATTTATATTCTAGTGATGATGAATGTGTGATATAAGAATGTGTAACAAAAAATAACATGTCAAAACATGCTCGAAAGGAATTGTAATTAACACCCTAAACCATGAAATTAATCATAGATTATAACAAACTAGTGAAAATATCTGATTAAATAATAATATATGATATTATAAATGTTAATATGATAATATTAAGATTTAATAATCTGATTAAAACCCTTATAAATCAGGTTAATTAGTGTTTAACCAAAAAAAGTGTAAGTTGAAGGAATTCGTCTCAATTTCATTTCATCAGAGATAATTGTAATGTTATACACCTGATTTATTTTATATGTTGTATATAACTCTCCTTTTCCTTGTAATATCATGAATACTTATTTAATCATTGTATTTTAATATTTAATTTTAATTATATCATCAAAGGGGATTTTACTTGGAAATTAGCAAGTGGTAATTGTTATGTTCCATTTACACATTCTTTTATGATTATTAACAATCTCCTGAATCAATACATATATTTTAATATTATTTATCTTTAAATAATATTTATCTTAAATATCGAAATTCATGTTTAATTTATAAAATTATTTCATGAATTAATCACCATTTTTTACATATAGTGTTTACTATGAATGTTATTTGATTATCTAGGGAAATATTAACAAAAGAATATTATTTACTAAATAAAGATATTTGTTAATGAAAATTATTTATAAATTAAATTAGTTATTTTATATATGATGATTGATTTTGAATTGAAATACACAGTCTAGGGACCCATAAAAGCAATCACAATGTTGCTTCGATTTTCATCATTAGATGACTCAGTTGAGAAATCAGATGGATTTTTACCAAATATGTTTTAAGCCATCATGATGAAATAACTTTATAGTAAAGGTATATTATTCCTGAGAAATTATTTTCTAATAATTTATCATTTTATTCATTTATAATTAATTAATTGTTATCCATAATATTTTCACTATGAAAAACGTCTACGGATGAATTTCATTATCAATATATTGATTAAATGGAATGTGGGTTTTGTTATTTACAATTTTATATTTATTATTAGGAAATATTTCATGATCGATTCAATTGCAATTAAAATTTATTCATAATTCTATCTCACCCTTATCGTGTTTCTTCCCAAAGTTATAAATAAGAGGTATTTGACTGTGTTTTCATTATGTAGTGTATTAGATTTTTATGTATTGTGCATTAATTTATATTCCAATTGTAAAATGGATATCATGTATTTATATCATCCTTCAATATTAATAAACTAATTAGTATTTAAAGATTGATTCTTGAAAAATATACCAATGTAATAATATAAGGCATCAGTAATGAGCTAATGTAATCGGGGTCTTTACTATTTGTGGAGTAACCCAACCATATATATCCTAGATCCATTTTCAGCTATCAATTACAATGGGATGATTATAAGGAATGAATCAATGATGGACATATCAGTTTGGTATTCTGGGAAAACTAGATACATAAATGAGAATCAAATTACAAATGCATACACTAATTAGAACAAATTTTTTTATTCTAAACTAAAAAAATCACATGGAGGATAACTCTAATCGATATAGATTATTCATAAATATCATTCATAATACGTTTCATGGATTCCTATAAAAACTAACAGAATAATGGTGATCTCAAATACTTAGTAGGGAAATAATATTTCATAAGAATAAATGAATCAATGAGAATAGTTAATATGTAATGGTAAATAAATGGAAATTAATCTCATTCAAATAACTAGATGAGGATAAAAATGAATATATAAAGGTATGAAACTGAAACACATTCCATTAATCAATGAACTAAAATTATATGCATCCCTAGATATGTCAAAATGATATGTCATGGATGAATAATAACTAAACTAATATGAAAGAAATGCTTAATTATTAGACTCCTTGTCTCCAAGGTGCATGGAAATAATACCACAAAGACCATTTGAAAGACAATGTATTTATAATTTAAAAACCCATCTAAGGAGAATAGTCCACTATTTTATCTCGTGATACTGTCAATGAATCGATGGGTTTTCAGTCACTAGTCCCCAACACGTAAATAATTCTTTAAATGGTATAAAATCTATGTTTTTTATATCCAAATAATTCTTCATATTAGATAATAAAATAAATAATAATCCATATTAAATATCTATTTTGAATAAATAACATGGATTTATCAATAATAATTTATTTAATAAAATCAATTTATAATTAATCACCTTATGTAAAATGGTATATGCTTTAGGAAATAGAAATATCCATGATTAATGATATGTATGATAAGGATAAATTCAATTCTCAATCATTATATGATATAGAACATTTCAAGGGGACCTCATGAATGAATTGAATAAGTTATATTGATTTCTAACCTCTGCCAAATCAATCATTAATTATTAAGAAGATTAATAATGATTATATTCATACAGAAAATTCTGTGTTAAGGAAAATTGAGGGGTGTGGTCATTTATGAAATAAAAGAATAATTTTTAAAAATATTCTAGAAAACAATACATTGAATTTGAAAAAAAACCATTTCAAATACATTACATTGATAATATAATTTAATTATATTTTAAAAAAACTTTTGAACTTGAGAATGGGGCCTCAAAAAAATTATGGTGGATAATTCAATACATTTTATACTAGGAAAAATAGAATATTTCAATTTAATGGAAAAATGATAGAAAATTAAACCTTTGGAAAGTTATAAGATGATTCCTTATAAGAGAATGGTAACAGAAAAAAAGGAAAAAACATCCTTTAATTATTATGGGGGATTGGAATATTATTCTAGTAAACCCTTTCCGGGAAACATGGTATTGAATATATTTCCGACCGAAGAGAGGGTACAGTAGTGATTTCTTACAAATAATATGTTTACAATATTATGTAACAAAGAGTATAAAATGAAACAAATACATGATAATATAATTATATAATAGAGAAGAAGGAAATATATGAGGGGTCAGGAGATATGTATCATTATATTTCATCATTGGAAGAACAAACATAAACAATCTCGAAAAAGAGATGAGATTTTATCAATAAAATCTTATAACTTGGTAACTACGATCATACTCTCCATGTAAGAAATAGAAATTAAATGAATCAAATAATATAATAGAAACATTTTGATTCATGATATATAATTTAAAATGGAAATATATTAACATAAAAAAGAGCTAATATTTTTATAAAACATGTGTTCAAAGAAGAAAAATGGAGACATAAAATTTTATCGATTTGGTAACTATTGAATCTTAAACCCCATGAAATAAGTGTCCTAAAATGGATATGTTAATAACCATAAATTTATGTATATGATACATAGAATAATTTCATTTTATTATATACACCAAAAAAACAACGTGTGGCGAACATAACATTTATCTCATAGAAATTAAAAGGTAGATTAAATCCGCTTATCTTTTGTTTCCATTCTAGTGAATATCCATTGACATCCTATATAATAAATGTGTTTTTATTTTATATTATCTTCAGAAAAAATGTCTTTAATATAATTACTATTATTTCACTTATTACCATGTTTTTTAGATTACCTAAACATCAATGTTTACATTGTGTGTTTTTGATCAAATTCAGTTTATCTGTCAGTACAATTATTACTGTACAACTATGGTCTAAGGGGTCATTTTATAAAACATATAGAATAATTAAAATGGAATTTTTATACTATTTTTAAATAAATTATACTTATAATATAATTCATTAAATATTTTTATGAAAACAAGTCAACGTTATGATCATGGAGATGATTGGTCGTACAAAAGAATGAGTAACATTCCCATTTTAAATTATTGTTGTCGAAAATGGTAAGTAAATAAAATTTTTATACAATACTAATTATATAATAAATACAATTTTATTTAGTCATAAATACTTATATATAGAATTCAACGCTTTAAAATTAATCACATCATATCGAGGAGGTGTTAGTTCACACATCCACGAATGATGTTATCTCTTTTGTGGAAAGTGAAAGGGTAAAAATGGAGATGGTATAACAATATATTATTTCCAAGAATTTAATTATTTCATTAATATATTATTTATTTTATTCATTTATGTTATATTTAATTATAACTATTCATTCAGACATTCCATGTTTCATGTGAACGAATCACCTCACCTTGATGAGGCAGCAATCCACACATCCTCAAATGATGTTATCGTAAAATGAAAATTATTAAAAGTATTTATTTTAAAAATAAAATATAATAAAGACATATTAAATATCATATATAACATATATAAATATAGTGTCTATCATAATTTCCACCATGAGAGGTGGTTGGGGAATATTGAGGAATCTGCATTTCATGAGGCAATATTTCTCCATACACAGAAACAGTATGTTCGTTGGACATTATATTAATGTTTCTGTATGAGTAGGTTGAACTATTGGTATAACAACATTATATTATATTTAGGATACTTTCTTGTAATTTAATTATAGAATAAAAATATTATAGGGAGTCGAGAATGGAAATGAAACATAAAACCACGAGAGATAGTGTGACCTTTTAATCAGGTAACATCATTTGGTTTATACCAAAAGGCTTTATTGGGAATAATTATAATATAAGGGGGGATTCAAGGTCAATGGGAGGATTTTTTGGAAACTATTTTGGAATATATTGTCTGAACATAAGTTGTTTGGGAGGTGTGATGAATGGATAGAGGTGGTGTTCTTTTATAGGGAAGGGAAATGACTCACATGGAGTTTTTTCAAACACGATATGGGTGTAGTTGTTCTAACCTAAAAAGTAATAAAAATCAAAGAAACATAAGACTTTTAGAGTAATGGGTGAGATATTTCCATCCAATGGGTTTTGGAAAATTACTAGGTTATTTGGGAACTTAAATTAAAGGCTTTTTACTTTATTAAGAATACTTTTTCCTTAATGATTGTAATTATGTTTAATCACATTGACTAATCATTTTTGTAACAAAAATGTTGTTCATATTTGAAAATATAAATTGTAATGAATTCAAATATGGAATAAATACTCCATATTAAAATCATATTAGTGGAATAAATTAAAGTAAAATTATTTTCACAAACGAGACGATAATATGGGTTTCTAATGTTAAAACGTCTAAAATTTGGTTATGTGCATATAGTCATTTTCCACAAGAAATTGATTCTAATAGCATGCACTGAATTATTTTATTAAAACATTATCTAATTAATTGTTAAAATAAATTAAAATTATTTGTTTAAATTATAAATAAATTAGATTGAATATCATTTATAAAGTAAATTTTAGTAGTTTTAATTATTGGTTAAAATGAAATTTCATAGAAAAATATCATATTGCACAAGATCCTAAACCTAATGATTTTATTTAAAATATAATGTTTATTTTGAAATATTAAATCAATTAAGTTAAAAATATTCATATTTAAAATTTGTTCTTTATTAAATTTTGTTAAAATTGTCTTTATAAAAATATAGGTTTTTATGTGGAAATAAAGTATGTTTTTATATTATGCACATAAAACCTAAGGGATAATGTAAAAAATATTTTATTGGATATATAAAATATATATTCCATTAATATAATTAACAAATTGAAATTACATTAACTTAATAGTGTAAAACAGCTTCGTGAACATAAAAATTGATATATATATGTATATACATTCTATTTATATTCAATTAGTTCCTATATTGATTTCTACCAAATTTTAATCCAAATAATTAGTGTTATATTATTATAAACCATTTATATTCATTAGTTTGTTAATACTACTAATAATATCTATTTTATGTTATATTATTTTAATATTTGAAAAATATATCGTCGTTTGGTGAAACTCATTCATGCATATAATGCATAATTTCAAGAAAGGTATCTCTTTCATGTTAATAAAGATATCAAGGAAGGTCTATATTTTGTGTAATTCATGATATCTTGATTCAATATGAGTATAAATATATATAATCACATTTAAATATAAAATATTTTATAAAATATATTGATATTGTATTACCTTATGTGCTGGATGTCGTGTGTCGTACATTCTATTGAATAAAAGGTTCTTGAAATAATTTTTCGGTGTCACATTCTCCCCAAATTATTCAAAATTAAACCTCAATATTTAAAAACTACAATAGTGCTATATTTTTGATACATTCTATGTTCGATATCCCACATCATGAGAAGGCCATCAGTTCAACAAATGGTTAAGTATTAGGGATTTTTATCTATTTCATTTTACTAATGAAATGTAATTCAATAATATACGGAAATATTTTTACATGGTATATTTCAATCTCATATTTTAAATCCTAACTTTTTGTTATGCTTCGATCAAATTCTAATTCATTCCATTATTACGAAAAAAATAATTACCAACAATGATTTCTTTCTTAAAGTAATAAAACAAAAATTTATAGGATTTTAAGGCCTATAAAATAGTGAAATGTCTTACTATTTGTCTTTAAGTACCTCCAAACATAAATATGGTTAATATATTAATTTATAATTCTCAAAAGTGTCACTATTGGTTCATCGTTAATATTTATTGGTTAAATTGTTTAACTAATAAAAATTAAAATTAACAAGGACATTGCATATGTCTGTAGTAGGCATGAAATCCATATCGTCCTTCAATAAGGGGTTCAAGACCCATGAAACAAACAAATTTGATTAGTTGTTACAATGAAAATAGTTTGTTATTTTCTAAAAAATATTAATATAATTTCTAATATAAATACGATAGGTATCCTTAAAATTATTTTAATCAATAAATAGAATTTTAAATAATGTTTTTAATAAAACCTCAATACATAATTACTTTATCCATGTATTTTCACATATATCCTTCAATGTACAAGAGTTTTCTTTTAGGAGAGGTCATTGAATCGTTTAATTTCCTGGTTACCCACATTTATGGAAAAGAACTAAAAAGGATTTCTTAGGATGAGCATCATTTCCTTCCGTCATACACTTCATTTTTACTCACAAAGCCTTTTCATTATTTAATTATTTCTAAAATAGAAATAATATATATGTTCAATTGATATACTTTCATGGTTTTCTCCTTTCACACTTCTCATATGTAGAATGTTGAGCCTTATTTTTTACAATGTATTCACAACTCATTCTCTTATCATCCTCCATCATTATCTTATTTGGTGTTTTTGGGAGTTGGTAGAGGTTTATATTATTCATCATATTTCAGGAAAACTAATTTGGCATAAACATGAAACCCTTCACTCATATCAACAGATAATCTGGCCTCCCATCTTCACCACCTTTTCCTTCATGTCTGATGTTAACATGAATCCTTTTAGTTCCATTAATTGAATAAAAATAGAAAAAATATTCTGAGAAACAATAGTAATCGTGATAAAAGTGAATAATTATCTATAATATATCAAATTCATGTAACTTTTTTAAAAAAAATCAAAAATACCTTAGGTCTAACCTTGATTATTCATTTTCAAAAATCATTCAAAATTTTCATATTGGATTATAATGAAAAATTTAATTATCCTAAGAATATACCCTAGGAGTGTCAAACCAGTTGTGTAGAAAGGCCAGTTGTCATGTACCAAGTTACATTGAGTTTGGCCCGAAATACATTGTTAGTATTGTTACTTCTAGGTAAATTTGTGCTAGGACCACATCTAATTTAGTATCCATAATGGGATGAATTTCTATGAAGACCCCCATAATATATACTTTAACAAAACTCTAGGTCATTAATCTATACTAAAAAACACACTAACATAGGGTTATGTTCACTAACATGATTTTCCTACATCTAGTTCCCATGGTTTCTAATTAACATCCATTGATACCAACTATTGTGACACGACCCATGATAACCCAGTTTCAGTCTCTAATATAAATTACATTGTCTTGATTACAAGGAATTAAGCCCTAAATGACCAATCTTTTTAGTATTCTTGTAAAACCAGATACATAAATGATAATTTTATTTTAAATGGATACACTAATTAAAACATTTTTATTGTTATAAACAAATATAAAACATCAAAGATAAACCTAATACATCTAGTATATTCTTTCATATAATTCATAGTATGCTTCATGGATTCCCGGGGAATGAAACATCATAAGGGTTCTCTCAAAGTATTAGTAATTGAAAAATATAGAAGTAACAATAATGAATCAATGAGAATAGTCATAAATAATGGTAAATAACTAGAAATTCATTCCATTCATATAACTAGATATGGAAAAATAAATATGGAAAGGTATGAATCTTAAACCCATGACATTAATCAATAAACTGAAATGAAAAATATCCATTTAGATGTCAACATAAAATCTCATGGTTGAGCAATAACTAAAACAAATATGAAAGAAATTATTAGTTTTTGGATACCATGTTTCCTAGGTACTTGGAACCAGAGCCATCAGGACCATTCACAAATGGTTTAGATATCTATTAAAAACCCATCTATGGTGCGTATACAACTCTATAATCTCATTATAATACTGATTCCATGAGGGTACTTCGTTCATCAGTCCCCAACTCATATGTCTTTCAACAAAATAGCCCCCAACCCTTGTATTGCATCTTGTAATTATTCTTAAGGTTGAAAAATCCAATAAATAATAATCCATATCGAATATCCATATGGAATATATATTATGGATTTTTAAATAAAACCATATTTAATAAAATAACAATAAATGTAAAAATCATATGTAAAATGGTATATAGTATAGGGAATAGTGATATCTATGATAAATAATACATATAATTAGGTGAAATTAAATGTTGAATGATTATGTTAAATTAAATATTTCTATGGGACATCAAGAGTGAATAAAAGAATTTAATGTGAATAATACCCTTGAATAAATAAATCTTAAATCTATCTAGGGGATGAATAAATATTATACCAATACAACAAATTTTGAGTTGAGTAAGATAGAGGCTTTTTGTCATTGATGAAATAAAAGAATATATTTTAAAAATATTCTTGAGTAAAATATCCTTTTAATTTAAAAAACCATTTCAAAATACATTACATTGAAAATAATTTTTAAGGATATTTTCAAAATAAACCCTTCAACTTGAGAAGGGTACTATGAAGAAATGATTGCAGATGAATTCATATATATTTTACGAGGTAAAAAGATTATTAATTTTGTATTGTAAAAGGGTAGAAAATGTATCAGTTTTGAAGTGACAAGAATATTAATTCTAATAGGTCATTAACATATATGAAGGGTAGAAATTTATTTAAATATTATTGGGTAATGGAATACTATTTCTATAAACCCTATTTGGTAAACATGGTTTTGATTACATCTCTAAAAAAATAGACGATAAAGTTAAGAATTCTATGAAATAAATTCTTAACTATCACACATACCAAAGACTAGAAAAGGGAACCAATAAATTATTATATCATGAAATATTATTGGAGAAGGAAACTAATGATTGTTCTTAATAGATGAATAATAATTATTCATGGAAGTAAAAATAAATGTAAATAATTTCATAAAGTTGATGAGAGTGTCTTAAAAAACTACTCTAAATCGAAAACATGGATCGTACTATACATGAAATAAATGGAAATTAGACGAATCATATAATATCTATAAAACATTTATATTGATGATATATCATGTAATATTGAAATATATGTACCTCGAATAATAGTTTTTTTTCATAGTAAAACTTGAGTTCAAAGAATGAATATTTAGACAAAAAATTTACAAATTTAGTAACTTTTGAATCTTAAACCCCGTGAACGAAGGGTCAGAAAATTGGTATGTAAATAACCACAAATTTAATTATATGATAAATAGAATAAATTTTTGGAATTACATACACCAAAAAGTCAAAATAATGGCGAACATAACTTGTATCTCATAAAACTTAATTGCGATATGAAATCCCCTTATCTGGGGTTTCCTTTCGGGTGAACATACCAAAACATATAATATAATAAATTTATGTTACTTTCATAATTTTTTCAGAAGAACATTAATTTTTATAATTACTTTTATTTCACTTATTACCATGCTGTTGAAACTATATAAATAATTATGTTTACATCAGGTTTTTTTTTATAAAAGTACATTTATGTGTCAAAACCACTATTATTAGCCAACTATGGTCAAATGGATCATTATATAACATTTCAATAGTAATAAATGTTAAATAATTATCATATTTTTACATCAATTATACTTGAAAATTTAATCATTAAATATGGTTACGAAAATGAGCCAACGTTACCCTCATAGAGACGGTAGGCCGTACATACGAATAAGTAACATTACCGTTTTTAAAGGATAATTGTTGAAAATAGGTAAGTAACTAAAATCATTCCATTATTAAAATATATAATAAAAATTATATTAATTATTAAAATAAACTTATATATAGTATTCTGTGATGTAAGAGGAATGACATCATGTTGGGGAGGAGGTAGTCCACACGTCCACAAACGACACTATATCGTTTAAAGTGTGTGAAAGGATAATAAAATGTATCATAATATATATATATATATTATTTAAAAAAATTAATTATGTCATTAGTATAATATTTTTCCCTTTTTTTTAATTTTATCCATTAATTTATACATTCCATTTATCATGAGAATGAATCACATCACTTTGAGGGGTGATGGTCCACACTTCCTTAATCCATGTTATTTTAGAATAGAAAGTATTAAATATATATATTATAAAAGGAAAGATTAATAAAAGAATATTCAATATCATATATAACAAATATAAAATTATTCACCATAATAATGGCCACCATGAGAGGTGGTAGGGGAAAATTGAACAATAATCATTTCGTGAGGCAGTATTTCACCGTACACAAAAATAGTATATTCATTGCCCATTAGATGGGGGTGTATTTATGTTTAGATATAAATAATAGTGAAAAATAATAATAGTATATTTAAGATACTTTTTTGGTTATTTAATAATATAATAATAAGAATATAGGGATTATATAATTGAAATAAAACTAAAAAGCATCAGAGAATGTGTTACAACTAAATCAGAAAATTTCTTTTGCTTTATAACAAGAGGTTTCCATAGGATGAATTATTCCCTACTGGTGGATTCAAGGTTTAGGGGAGAATTTTTGAGAATCTATCTGATTATATAATGTATGAATTTAATTTTTTTGAGAGGTGTTAGGAATGGTGAGATATGGAAGCTTTTTATATAGAAGGAAAATGACACACTTAAATTTTTTGGATATAAGTGAGGTATGTATTTGTATGTACCTAAATAATTCAAAAAAAACCAAAAACAAATATATATTGGATGGTTAATGGTAAATATATTTCCATAAAATGGGTTTTGGAAAAATGGATAGGTCATTTGGGAACTTAAATTAAAGGCTTATTCCTTTATTAAGCTTAATTTTGACTTAATAATTATAACTAATTTTAATCAATTTCACTTATATTTTTGGTAAATTTTTTAAATTATCTAAAATTATAAATAATGATTATTAAAAATAAGGAATCCATTTTTTCCAATTAAATACAAATAATTGGATTAAATTAGATGAAAATTAATTTCATAGACGGGATGATAATGAGAGTTTTTAAAGGGAAAATGTCTAATGGTTGGCTACGTTTTTATTGACAATTTGAATGTGGAATTGATTGCACTAACATAAAGTGGACTAATTGATGACAATATTATATTAGTAAACTTTAAAACCAATTAATATTAATATTTATCATTATAAATAAATAAGATAAAAAAGTAGTTTGTAAATAAATTTCATTATTTTAAATATTCATTACAAAATGAAATGCCTCAGAAAAATAAAAATATTTCTCAGTAAAATAATTATTATGTTTCTGAATCAAATATAAAAGTTATTTTGACATATTAAGTCAATTAATGTATCACAATTCAAAATTAAAATGGGTTCCCCTTCAAAAGGTAGTAAAATTGCCTTCATAAAAATATAGGTTTTTATGAATGAAATAGGAGTTTTTTATCTCTTATGAAAAAAATACTAGTGGATGAATATAAAAAATACCTTTTTTAATAAATAACATATATATTAAATTACAATAACTAAATAATTTTAATTAAATTAATTTATTATGGGAAAACAACTTCATGAGAATAAAAATGGTTTTATATAAAAACATTATGTTTATATTAATTTTTTTCCTATATTCATTTTTAATTAATTATAAACCAATGAATTAATATTTTATTATTATAAATCATATATTTTTATTATATCATTAATAATTTTCATAATTTCTAGTATTTATCTTATTATTATAATATTTTAAAATTTTGTCAGTGTTTTGTGCAACATGGTCATTCGTGAAACACAATCATTCAATGAAGGTCACTTTTGTGTGTACCTAAATCTATCTAGGAAGGTCAATATTTTTTGTACCATAGGATAACTCAGTTTTGTATGCATTGAAATGTATAGAATATTTTATAAATAGTTTATATATTATAATGTATCCAGATATAATATTACCTTAAACGCTTGTTGTCACGTGTCAAACATGCTATAGAGTATAAGGTTCTTACATTATTTTTGTACAGAGTCAAAATTTATAACATATAATATTTAGTAGAAAATATTTTAACTATATTTTAGAAGACTTAAATAGGGGAAAATAACCCTATGATTTTATTTTTGGAGAAGTATAGAAGATAATGCTAAACTTTTGGTTACAATTATATTATGTGGTTATCTTAGAAATACATCTCTATCGAGATACAACATGTGGGTGCGGTTCTAAAATAGATGTACCTAGGGATAATAACAAAGAAAAGTGAATATCAATCTTGACTCGTTCTTAACCCGATACACAAAAACATGAATAATTGTGCACCTGTTTTAACAACCATGGAAGATATGATTAGGATAATCCAATTTTTATTTCATCACAACTATGAAGGACATTAATGTAATGATATACCCAATGAAACCATATTTATTACTGTGATATTAGTATGGTAAAATTATTCAATTTATTAAATTTAATACACTATTTTTTTTATTAAAAATAATTTTACATAATGTTATGATCTAGTCTATTGTATGAAATATTTTATGAATTGATCCTAGAATAAAAAAGTGTTTAATTATGGGTTGCCAATAAATTGGATTACCTACTATGAAATACAATATATCCATCACTATAAATGAGAAATTTGTGGAAATATTTGGTTGGAATAATCATGTTATGAACAATAACCATTCCCTTATGGAGAAACCTATTCAATTTTGAGATTATCAAATTTTGGATCCCATTATGTTAAATATGCTCACATAATATAATGGGACTACTGATATAATGGTATTTGATAAATTTATTATGTCTTGGGAGAATATAATTATGGAAAAGGAATTTGGTTAAATGGGGATGGTTACATAGGTAGTGTATTATATCAATGTAAATGAGGATCAATGGTGATAGTAGAACCATAAACATGGGATGAAGAGGAAATATAACTCATGGAATAGAAACCATTAATGGAGCCATTATTTGATTAATATTTACATCATGAGGAAAAAAATTTGATAAATAGAATGTTACTTTGATTAATGAATAATTATGAAAATTTTGTCATGGAATATGAAGATACCATTACAAGGTTATCTTGATGTGTTATAGATTACATTTACAACATAGTGTGCATGATTGATCACTTATTTAAAGGTATTAATCAATGTATTTAAAGGGAACTGGTTTTTAAATACTTATTATCGTACCATTAATTATGTTTATATTAAATAATGGAAGATAATGAATTATCTATTTCATATGGATTTAAAGGTGAGAATGTGGTTATTAAGTCCTTAGATTAAATAATTGATAATGGAATGAATATGATGGATTGTTTTTACACATGTGATAATTATGAAAAAATTCACCATTGGAAGCTCATGAAGGGGTGTGTGTTTATTATATGTATGGAGAAAAGGTCACTAGGTAAGGGAATCTAAAGAGAATAAACAATTAAATATCAATTATCTGTTTCAAGAGTAAAGAGATATGAAACTATAAAAATTAATTCCCAAAGAAATAAAATAATACACCTTAGAATAATCTAAGGGATTATGTTTAAGCTTATTATATTGATATATCATAAGTGGAAGGAAAAATGTTATTATGTATTTAGATCATTGGAAAATGTTGTAAAATTATTAATTGATGAAATTACAGAAATAAGAATTATGAAAGATATAAGAACAGTAATGATGAACTATTTATTAATGGTTTTGAATGAATATATTCAATGGTACCGAGAAAAGGGATTCAATAACAAGTTGATATTTTTTATCCATAACATGGTTTAGGGAGGGTTATGGATTAATGTTTTCCTAATTTTATGATAATGATGTTAGGATAAATTGATGATTTATATGGATAATGTTAATTAAATACTTATAAATACCATTAATCATATTTTAATGTTATGCATCATAAAATGTTTTAAGGTTCATAAAGGTCACCATTTATGAAATGGTATAGGATTAACCTTGGACGAAGTGTTTGATATTAATATATTAGTTCACCGTATGGTGAAACCTTTTCTTACAGTTGAAGTGTGAATATTTCAAGACACAAACAAAGTATGAGAATATTATTAAGAAATATAATTGTATTAAGTAATTATATTTACATATATTCATAGAGAGTAAAATAATTCCTAATCATTTGAAAAATCATCTAAAAACAGGTTATCATATAACTATACATTCTGATGATATCAATGAAATCATTCACACCTATTTTGGTTAATGTTTTTTTGGTCATAAACCTTTTATGGATCACCCACTTCCTTCTGAACAATGTCCTCCATCACTCTTAATCAATAATTTTTTTGTTATTTTTCACTTCCATGGAAATGCATTCATTACCAACATATTTTTAACTATATGGAAACCTAGTTATGTATTATTCCAGGTAACATTTCTACATCCATTTTTCTCTTATTTTGGTAATATTTTATTATCTCATTTACGATATGGGTTCTTCAATGATGGTATTTAAAAAATATCAAACACTTTTATACAAAGATCATGTTAAAATTTAGATGATGAAATTTATTTTATTTGGGGAAAATTTAACTCCACAACAAATTAAAATATATTAATTTTAGAATAATCATTTTAGATATCTATCAATGAACCTAACATTGGGTTAAAAAAACCCTACTCAGTCTGGTTTATCGTACTGAATATAAAAGTAAATTTTTAACTATTTTTAATTTTTATATTACGTATTTACATATATTATATATCTAATCAATTTCATTGACATTCATCTAATATATTTTATAATCATATAATACAAAACCTAATTTTATGTATAAAACATGTTTTTTAACAAAGTTATGTTGCATTTTAGTGGAACATTAGTCTTAAAACACAATTTTGACGTAGTTATAAATTTAATTCGAAAAAATAAAATTAGTTTTTTAATTTTTAAAATAACAATAATCTTATAGTTTATTTTAGATATATTTCTAAGATATTTAAATTTTTATGAATATTGAAAAATATTGAATTTGAATTGAAAAATTAATTTTTTTCTATATAATTTAAAATTTTAAATTATATTTTTAATTGGGTTCAAAGTAAAAATAGTTCAAATATACATACATTAAAACAATTTAATTCATTTAAATAATTTTAATATTTAATTTATATATAAAAACATACTAAAATTTTGAACAATTTCCCATTAAAAAACATCTTTCTCGTCATGTATACATGACTAATATTAAATTAATTTTTCCACATATTTGTATTAAATTTCAATAAATGGATTCAATATGTGGAATAAAAATAATTTATAATTTATAATAAGGTAGAATTATATTTTGAAAAATGTTATTATAGATAATAGTTAAAAATAATCAAAATGATTAAAGGAAATATGTTTCTACGGGAACATACATTAAAGTTAATGATTCAAATAAACTAGAAAATTTACAAAAACCCATTGGTTGGAAATATTTATAACATTATGACCTTTTGATCTTATTTTATTACTTTTTGGGACCCATTTATATGAATGTGACTAATATTATATATTAATTAATGAAAAAGACAAATAACTATTTTCTCACATTTAATTTATATAAAACCCAGGAATCTGAAAATAATATCATATGATATGTTAAAAATATTAGTTTTAAAAATAAATTATTTTTATATAAAGATAATTTTTTTTAATTTTTCAGATGTTTAATAATTAATAAAAATAATAAAATATTCTAATTCATGGATTATTTAGTAAATAATTTAAATAAATTAATGATATTATAAATGTAAATAGCAAGGTAAAATGAAATAATTATTGTATTAAATTTTTATAGATTAATATATAATTTTATAATGGTATGTATAATATAAAATAAAATTCTATCTACACCCTGATATTACCAAATGAAAATGAAATAGAAAATTTCAAAATTGACACCAACGTTATTTTATAATAAATGATATTTTTAAAATGATTTAAAATTAAAAAAAAACATATCATATTCCAAGTGATTTTTTAAAGTTAATAAATATAAAATAATCTCTATTAATCATCTAGTTGATATTCTATTGTGAACACATGAACATATCAATTGCAAAAATATTGTCAACGTAGTTAGGTTTAAATTATTTTTTTTGTAAATTACTTTTGCTTCTCTTAAAATAAATTTCCAACAAAAAATTAATTTATTTTTTAAATAATTAAACATATTTATATTCTATGTGTTTAAATTTTCTATTACGAGTCATGTCAATTTGGACTTAATTGAAAAATTGACTAGGATATAAAACCAGTTACCTTAGTAAAAACCTAAAATAGTAAAAATAATAAAACATATATGTTAAAGAATAAATTGTTTAAAACATATGTCTCATTATGTTTTGAAAGATTTGATAGACCACATAATCCCTACCCACCAATAATTTTTAGTTTTGGTTCCAACTTGTGTAATATTAGCCTCTCAATACACATTCTTTTAGTATTTACAATAAAGACACTCCTCCTTAACCATAATAACAAACTCACTGCACCATTTCATAACACCTCTAAAGCCACTTGGATCATCCAAGACCTGAAAAATAACTCTAAAAAATCCTCCCCATAATCCTATAAGTCTTTATCTCATAACAAAAATAATTATTGATGATTTTCCAAAAAACTTATTGAGCCTATCCAAAGAAGAGGTAATGTTTTTATAAAAGTGGTTTAATTTTTCCCTCTCCAGTTAATAAAAATTATATTATATCATGATTATTTAGAAACTTGATTAGATATTATATAATGATATGTTGTAATTTTTAGTTTGTTGCCTTCAACTTCATACACTTCAATCAAATGTGTTTGGAAATTATTGTTATTGTCTATGGCAGACTACCGCTCCATCAACTGATGTCATTTGTTTTCCAATTACCACATTTATTGTCCTGGAATAATGATGGAAATACTCTCTATATATAATAATTAGGATATTTATTATTTTAATCTTATTCTTTATTTTCTATATTACACATACATTCAATCCTTACATTTTATTGTAATACCATAATGTCACCCGTGTATACGGAGGGATACCACCTTGTTGCTGCAAATCATTTTTTTCCATTTTATAAAAGTCGGATTAAGGGTGTCCGGTGCCCCCCAAAAAACCCCATAAAAAGACCTGAGAACCAAAAACGACAAACAACATAGATCAAAAAAAGTTTATATATCATAATACCCATAATCATCCCCAAAACCCATCCATGATTCGTCTTCTCCAGTATCCGACTCCCACTATAGATGCCTCCAAAAATTATTACTTTGAATCTGATTTCTAAGATGGTCAAGCGCTAAGATATCTGGTGATGCCTTCTTACCCCCAATGCCCATTCTAACAGCAATAACCACCTCGTTGTTCCAATTCAAGGAATACCTAGTCCTCATCGGCCGCAGAAGATATGAATAGTCCTTCCTTGGCCTCCTTCTCGGAGTTGTAGACAAAGGTCTTTCACCTACAGTCACCTTCTGGTGTCCACTTTGAACAATTTCACTGAAAGAGTGGCTGACATTAATGCTCATATTTCATTTCCCTCCCCCAGAGTTCTCCCTTACTTCCCCGAACATGGGACACCAAGATGAAAAAATTGGATTCTGAACTGGAGTAGAAAATTCCAGCAATGGTAGATGCCTATCTACCAAAGTAGAATCTCCCACAGCCATGCCAGTTGACCCCTTCACCATCCATTCAAACAGAAGTCCCTCCAAATGATTATCACCACCAAACCATTCCTTCCTATAGTGATCTTGTACCATAGAAGTAGGATCAACCTGCCTGAAGCTGACCCCCAACCTATGATTCACACATCCTGCAACTGACTCCATCCTTTCCTACCTCAAACAGTAGGCATGTAGACCCTCCAAAGCAAGTCCAGGCCCAAAAACACCAGAAGCATCCCGCCTGCCCTCCACAAATCATGTAGCTGGTTCCAGCCTCAATAATTCAACTTGTAGACTCTCCTGGGCTTCCTCCCCATCAACACCTCAAGCAGGAACCTCCTCTTCCAGGCACACAAACGACCTGTCCTTAGAAAGCCCTTAAAACATGTTACTCAAAGATAACAAATGTTTGGCCAAAGGGTCAAGTCCTTTAGCATCCTTAGCTCTGGCCAATTTGAACACCTTATTACTACTAGGGGACCCTTCCTCTCTGACCTGTTCTGAACCCAAACCATCAAATGACCGAGCAACCTTCCCTTTATCCTGATTCAACCTATTTATTGTAGTCCCAACAATCTGACCATCATCTATGGAGACTCTGTAGGACCCAAAGGCAAGGACCTCCCCATCTGACCCAGCCATATGAGAGCCCCCCCTCCATTAGTAAATCTCCCAGTTGACAGAACCAAACCCACCTTCACACCATTGTCCAATACCTTTCTCCTTGAACTATAATCAGAATTCAGAATAATATTTTCCCACTACTACGAACCTCCCTCGGTCGAAGAAGACCGCATTTGAAGACCTCAACAGAGTGACCCAGTCGCTTGCAAGATCCACAAAACTTAGTCCAGTTTCCATAAACCACCCTTCTTTTACAACGGTACTCTTCACTAATCGAGATCCAAAAAAATTCGAAAGGGATGCGAGATGCATCCATTTCAACACACACCCGGGGGTTTACTGGGTGGCAGGCAACCACAGTGCGACTATTCGACCAAAGGAATCTTCCAACCAAATTGCCCAACATGCAGATAACAGAAGGAATTTGAAACGGAAAAGGATGTTTATGGAAACATACCCAAACCAGCGTGGAAAGCGAGTTGTGGTTCATATGAAGATCGAATGACCAACGCAAAATCATAAATCAAAGCCCATTGAAGATGCAAGGAGCCCTCGCCCAAGCTTGGATGAGATCTGCTTCTATTTCAATCCTAATCATAATTTGTGTGCTGTCGAAAAATCCTACCACTGCTTGTTAGGGGAGATCCCATGACCCGAAGATGAAACGATCGAAATCGTTAACTGAAGGCCTTCTGTGTTTAAACTGAGACATCGTGGTAAGATTCAGCAAGGCTGAGGATTTTGTAAACTCAGATAAAGAAAGTGGAAGGTTCATAGATCCATCGATTAGGTCTGTATCCTTAAGAGAAATTAGAGCTGTTGGGAACCGAGTAAGAAACTCGGTGATGGAGAAAGGCCGAAAAGGTCGAGCTCTCCTGGGGGACAACGATTCTCCCTCCCCCACCAGGTGGAGGGACCGACACAATGCCTATCGTCGTTGTGTTATTCATTCAAAGTATACTTAGTATTTATTAACTATAGTTTTAATAAAAATATATGATATATATGGTATAATAATGATACATTAATTATAATATATATGTATCATTTAATAAAATTTCTTTCAATGCGTCATCAACCAAACATTGTTCATGCATACGTACGACCTACAATCTCCATAAATGGTGTATTTAAATTATTTAAACAAAATTTTTTAGATTAATAAAAAAACATAAATTGAGAATATATATTATACTCTAATAATTTAATAAATTATGGTGATGATGAAATAATGATCTAATTAAGAGGTACAAAAAAATGTCAAAACATATTAAAAAATAAGGGAATTATCAAAAGAAATATTGAAAATAATGAGTGATTATTAAAAAACGGGTGATAAGATGCTATAAAAGAGTAATGTATTATATAATAAATATAAATATGTTTATGTTTTAAGTTAAAAACAAGTGTAAAAGAATTAAAAAGGAGTATAATGAGCATTCAATCAAAATAAGTCGTATGGAAATGGATTTCATCTCAATTTCATTTAGTCAATGAATATTGTAATGTTATAAACCTAATTAAATTTAAATGGTGTATATACTTACCCATTGATATGTAATATCATGAATACAACATTAATCATTGTTCTTTATGTTTCAATTGAAATTATCTCCTCAAAATAGATTTGACATGTAAATTATAATGTTGTAAAAGTTATTTTTCAATATCATTTTACTTTTTGATTGATGACTTTATCATGAAACAATCAGTTTATTGAAATAATTTTGCATTGGAAATCATATTTATGTTTATTATACATGTTATTTTTTAATTTATATAATAATTTTCTAACTATATTCTATTTATTAATATTTTTTTACATTGAATTTTATTTGATTCTATGAGAATTGTTATTAAATCTATATTTATTACTCATTTGTTTTATAATTATCATTTTTTATAAATTAAATCATTAATAGATATATGAGGTATAATTTGGACATTAAATTAATGGGTTATAGACTATATTATGCAATATTCATGATGCATTCGTAGTCTTATGAGATGAATCAGTATTCCAAATCAGATGGGTTTGTACGTAGTATATTTTAAAAAATATTGAGAATAGACAATTTTGGTAAATGTATCTCATTCGTGGGAAGAATTTCATTTAATAATTAATAATTTCATAAATTCAAAATTCAGTTATTTATATCCACAATATTTTCACTATGTGAGAGTCTATGAATTCCTTTCATTATGAGCTTATTGATTAATTTTCATGTGTGTTCAATTACCTACCTTTCCATATTGATTATTAATTATTAATTCATTGTGGTTTCTGTTGAATAGACCTCGTAGTAAAAAATTTACCCACCCATATTTATATGTTCCCTACGTAATGATGAATGGAAATTTCAATGTCTTTTCAATGATGCAATTTATTTTATCTTTTATGTATAATGTCTCATTTTGTTTTTTCAAATATAAAATGGGTATCATGCATATATTAGATTATCCAAATTTTCTATGTTAATTTCAACTTTAATGATTGATTCCTTGTAAAAATTATAATGTAATAAAATAAGGCTTTGGCCCAAAGAATGTTTTGTTGTGTCATTAAAAAAACTCATATAATATCAATTTATCATTATAGATGGCATATGGTTAAGGTGTAACCCTTTTATTATTGGGAAGCATGTCTCAAAAGTGTCAATGGAAGAATTTAAGGACTTATAACACACATAATCAATCCTCCATTAACTAACATCATGGATATGATGTGTATATGAAAATTTTATATTATGAATTACTCTACTCTACATTTTAATGATCAATGAATACATTTCAATGATATACCCCACAAAATGTTGTAGGATGATCCGACTTCTTTTTTAAATGTATTCATTTCATAATTGAGAATTTATAAAATTTTATAAAGTAACATATTGAAGTATATGAATTTTACCTCTAGTTTATCCTTATAACAATTCATTTATTCAATGTAATATAACATCAGAAGGTTTTTAAATCACCTTTATTTCTAAATGTTTCCTTACCATAATAATGAATCGTCTTTCCATAAATCAGTATGATTCTTATATTTTATATTCATCACCTATTTTTTATTATTCAAGTATTATTTAAATATGAATTTATTATGAAACAGTAGAACCAATATTTAAAATGAAATAATGTTGCATTCAGTCTACTATAAAAATGACATTATAGTTTTGGTAATAATCAAAGAACATTATCATTCAACGGAATCAACCAACATTGAGAAATATATTTTTTTATCAGAACTAACATTTAAATACCACATGGCCACCTATTATGGTACATAACCTCACTTCATGTGATGTATCTGAAAATTATTATCCCTTATATTATAATAAAAATATATGAAACAAATATAATATCTAATACCCAAGAAGTAAAAAATGAAATACCATAATCAATGTCGAATATTAATTATTTAATAATTTCCACCATATTATTCATAATTGGATTGTTTTTTCTTATCCATTAACTTGTATTACCATATAAAAAGTGAATAACATTATATTTTATGTTTTGCATCATTAGAAGTTGTTTTATAAAAAGTCATTATCGAGTTACCTTTAACATCACACTTTCCACTTACCTTTCATCCTTGCCTTTCTTCTCGATCGACAAAATAACTAAAGAATCTTCCTTCAAAAAATTATTTTCTTCATGGATAAGCATACACAAAATTTAAGGAAGTGGATTTTCCATAATATTAATTTAAAAATACCCAATAATATTTGATTAACTTGGTGATGAAAATGAGATAATGATATTCATTAATAGACCATAATTCATGTTGAATTTTTTTTTATTAGTTGATCAATGTAATCTATCTTATTTAGTAAATAGGGACTAGCCCTGATTCTATGATTCAATTTACATGAGTCTAGTGTAATCATAATTTCATTCATTTATATTTTCAATTTCTCCAAAAAAAACACCTTATAGATGAGACAACAATGAATAACCTTCCATTTTCTCACGTTTCATCATAAAAAACTCGATAGTGATGATAAAATTTATATGTAGACATAAAATGATTCAATCATGAATCTCATATAATCTTTCCTTTCACACTTATATTCTTATTTTGGTGGAACAATAGGTAGAGGGAACTCAATGAAAAATATATTTATTTTATATAATATTATTATGCGAATGTTCTTACACCAATCTTATCAAATAGTGATAGTAATGCAATATTCATTTCCCAATATTGATCACATGGTTTTATCGAATACTTTTTAATTTTTTGTATACAATAATATTTTAGTAGATTAATACTATTAGTTATATTACATATTCTTATAACATAATGATATTTTATTATCAAATATAACCCAATATTTTATCAAATCATAGTGTCCACCAACAACTAGATTCAGAATAAATGATCACTAGAATATTTCGGTGGTCATGATCCTTTAAAACTCTCCTCAAACTCGATGAAATATCCATGGAATTAATCAATGAGTTTAAAGGTAGTATTTTTTCAAGACAACTACATTGACTCACTCCTTTTGTATCTGTTAAGTGAATTCTCATCTTCTTTGAATCATTAACGTGGATTCAATCAATTAATTCCACTAAAATTGCATTAAATTAATAAGAATATTTTATATTTAATTTAGTTAAGTGGATTCAAAAGTCATTTTATAACTCCATAATAAGGGGAGTTACCCTCAATAATAATTTATTAGCATCCGGTTATATGGTTTCATTATTAATCAGGTAGTAGATCTAATTAATGAATAGATATTTAAATTACATATCATTAATTTTTTTTAACTAAGTGAATAAGATTAGATTTTATTTATTATTCTTGTTAAACTATGATGATAATAAAAAAATTTACCATGTCTAAATATAAATCATTCATCACATATATTCATTTATTTTATTTTTGAGTCTTTTTTGACAACACTATATTGTCACATATCATCCACATAAATAAAACATTGTCCATGTATAAAAAAATAAACAAAAACACGATCTGTAGTCATTCATAATGGTTGATCCATTAAGAAAATGATTGATCAACCATGTCTCTATGGGTTACTCCTTGAGTTGTGTATGAATAAATTTACTTAATTTGACCCTTCTAATCCCTGAAACTCTTATATGGTACATCACCATGATTCAATGCAAGCTAAACTACCTTTTAACTCCTAAAAAACACTCACACACATGTTAGAGTGTCTCGAGATTGGGATATATAGAAAAATTACTTTCCCTCATGGACAAACATACCCCCATTCATATAAATATATTATATGATGATACATAAACTATATTATAATAATTAATTATCCTAAAACATGTACTTTTTAAATAATTAATTAAATAGATAAAAATAATCAACATGTATTAGTCAGGTTTGTTAATGTTTAATTGTTAAGATAAAAATTTAATGAAAAACCTAAATTTATTGAAAATTGTACTTTAGGGAATAAATAATGAATTAAAATACAATAAATTAATTTTAATTCAAAATATTTTTATTTCTTAGTCAAAAATAATATTTTATAAAATTTTAAATATTTGTTAATATTTAATGGAATAGTTATTTAAATTTTGGCTCTTTTGAAACCGGCAAAATGACATTAAGGGATTCTAGACTATTAAAAAGCCGAAAGGGATTTCTGGGTCGGGGATGATTAGTCTGATCTAGGTAGCCTGTTTGGCAGATGTGGGGAACCCATTTGTGGTTAAATTGGATAAGATTAATATCCCATAACAAAACTCTTATTCATAAGGGAAAATTGTTTTAATGTACGTTTATGTACACAACAGTTACAATGGCATGGTCTTTTTCCTGTTCCCACCAATAAATGAAGGGGGGGGGGGGGTTAATTGTGGTTCGAAGATGCCACCCACAAATATAATTTTTTTAATAATATTTAATTATTCTTATTATTTGTCAGAACCCCTCCATCTAAATATGCCCATACAATGATGGTAATGTTGTACGGGACACAATGAACCCCATTGAGTCCCACATTAGTTAGTCCTTGAGATAAATACTGTCATCAATGGTACAAAGATATCACAATATGGGAGGAATTAGTGTTTATAAGAAAACAATATTGGGAATACGATGTATGAACCTAAAAAACTAATCCAACATGTATATAAACAAAATAAAAATTCCATCCAACATGCATGTTATGAAATAAAACTATTAGAAATGAAATAGAACAATAATGTATATACCAAATTAAATTAAAAGTGGTGAAATAGAAATTGTACCAAATTTTGAAGTCGTAATGCCCAGAACGATCCATATTGTCCTCCTAGAAACCTGAAAATAGGTTTATATATATGGTTCAAATATAAAAGTACACTCTGTAGGAAAAACCAAAGTTTCTCTTTCATATGTTTGAGAAGCATATAATGGATCCCAAGAGAAAACAGTAGAACCAACAGTCCTTGATAATGTATACTAAAAATACCCACCTCAAAAATTTAGTCTATTAAAATAATGCATGTCTAGTAAAGTTATATAATATAGACATTGATTATAGGGTACCCCTCACAACTTTCACAATGATTATCAGATGTCACATGCAATACAATAATGTCATGGTGCTCCCATATGTTCTGAATGAACCAGGTCAGAACCCACCCACACACACCTGGGGATCATAGATAAGCCTGTCACCTGGGAAAAAGAAGCTCGTCACATGAAACCCACACACAGATGTGCCACATACCACATCACATCCTGCCCATTGACACCAAGGCCTCATACCACATCACATACTTCCCACAGACACCTGGGTGTTATACCACATCATATCCTGAAAACACTTGGGAGAGGACAACACCTCTCATCATGATGAGACCTTGGAAGCCAAAACACATCTCATCCCAAAGATACCTAGGAAAACATAACATTCTAGAACACAGCAGTTCCCCACGAATCACAACATAACCAACTAATCATGGGATATCACCACTTGGATGTGGGAGCATGGAAGGGCGTGTGGCTAGCCATCTATCCTCCACCGAGATGTTTGAGAAAAACACCCTCTCCCATTGAAATGGGTTTGTTCATCACACTATTCTCAAATAATGTTGGATGCACATAGAAATACAAGGAAAATTCATGTAATATATATATTATACAATAAAATCAACACAAACCTATTGTTACCACAATATCATCTACCTAAATTTATATTACTAATGGTAACATTGGATTTTTTTTAAATTATTGTTGCATTACAATGCTATTTATCCCAACACCCATTAATTTCATTATATAGATATACCTATAGTTAATTGGGTGAAACTCCATTTATCTTTTCATTGAAAAACTACTACTTAATTACTAATTCAAATCACGAAATATCAATATTATTAATTATTTATTTTATCCATCACTATCCTTCAAACTACCAACTATAGAATAGAACATGGCACATAGATTAAGGCATATAGGGGAAGAAGAACCACAGTAAATTAACCTAGTTCATATTTTCACTATGGTTAACACCCATTCATGTCATATGAAAACTGATCTTGATACATATAATGAATCTTTGGTCATGCTACTGATGTAGGAACTATGGGTGAATTAACTATCCCAACCATTACCATCATTATTATTCAATGTCATTCTACCCAATAAATAATCCCAATATAGAATAACCCCAAGTCATAGGCACAACTAGCAACACATATCATTACAAATACAACACACCCACAAAAACTATTATTATATGCCCTACTTCATAATATCACCACACCAATCACACCGAAAAAATAACATATCCCAACCCGATCAGAACCAAACCACACAACTCTACCCATCAATTCCACAATCAATCATTCTCACAAACTGAGACTATATTATGCCTTTAAAACCACCCCAAAATACATCATGGTTCACCAAACCATACCACCACACATACTAAATGATGAATATTCACATTTACCAAGTCATATGTTCATTAATTACAGTATTTAACATTATGGTTTACCACATAAGTAGTTTGATCTTGGGGAATCCATTTATAAGTTGAGTGTTTTTGGTTAACCGATTTCATAAAAATCATTCAATAAAAAACCAAACATCATGCATTAATGAATCATTTGTCTTTGTGAATACAAATTCCCTAAACGACCATGATTTTTATCGGGGAGTTTGGATCATATAAATAATAATAATAACAAAAGACAAAAAACAATAAGATCATATATCCCTTTTTCATATCCTCAGATATTGATCTTAAATATATTAATTTATTATTATTAAATTGGTATTATTATATCCTAAAATAGAATACATCCATACACCCACCCCTCCCGATTCACGAATATAAGAGGGATGAAGGGATACCTACCTCAATGAAAATATGATCAACACTTATTTATTGCACACGGGTGTGTATGTAAGAAATCTTCATGGGAAAACATGATCCAAAAAGGTAAAGCACAATCACACAGCTTCTCTAGGAATGAGGCATAGTGGTACACCAATAGAAATGGGATCACACAATGAAGAGATGATAGCACATTTAGAAATTCTAGATCTTATATCAGTGTGAGGAATGCGTTTTAAAAGCCGTTAAATGTGGATCTCGACCAAGACCGCATGGTTTGGATGTCAAAGGATCGTTTTGAAATTTTAAAAAATATATATGAAATTATACTGCTCCAAAAAAGATTAAATATGGTATTAGACTCATTTCACATCAATGTAGCATTAAAGGGGAAAACCTATAAAAAGTAGTTAATTTTGAATTTTTGACAAATAGTTGACAATAACTCACCATGTGGGGATTAACTACTAGGATTCATAAGAGTAAGTCACTGGTGAGACTCACCATTATATTCTATATTAGTGGATGAGTCACCATTGGGTGGCTCAACGGTGGATGACCCATCATTGTTGACCTACCATCGTGACCTACCATCAAGAGTCACCGGTGAGAGTCACCGTTCTAACTCACTAGTACTGACTCACTAATCATGACCCACCGATCCCGACACATCTTTACGAGTCACCAGTGTGAGTCACTATTCTGACTCACTAGTCCTAAATCAATGGTCATGACTCATCGTTCCTGACCCATTGGTCATAACTCACTGTCGTGACTCATTGGTGCAAGTCACCACTGGCGACCTACAAATGCAACCAACCTGTCCTGACTCACTATTAGAAAACATGTATCATTGAAAACCTACTAAAATGAGTTATCGTGACCTCCTAGAGCACTTAAAAAATTTCATTTTCACAATGAAATTTACCGGAGAGGTCCATCCCAATAAATTAGATACCTCTCAAACTATTATCACACTCAAGAATTCAAAACCCAAACCAGAAGGAATATAGGGTTCTGTAAAACCTTTCTATGAGAAATCTTTCAATGAACTCAACACATTTTGAGAACAATAAACAATCAAAAACATCGAATATCAACTATAAACCACCATATGTTTTTTGAATGATGGAATGAGAGTTCGACATCCAAAAAAAACTCCTCCAATATATACTAACCCAATCAACCATAAAGCACACCAAACAAGAACTATAAGCACACTGTCTGTACACGTGAACTATGGAATTATATTATCTCTATCAAGATACTATTCAGTCTAGATGGATAAGACACACCCACATGGGTTGAATTACATCTCTTGTAATGTGTACTAATTAGGTATCATGTCCTCCCTTTTTCCACATGTACATTCCTCATAATATATTAAGGAATAATAAAAAAACTAATCTTATAGTAAACAAGGATCTAACACTACACTCCAAAGAAAAACAAGACATAGAATACTCAAAACAACTCAAGGTATTATGACTACAGATGAACATCCCACTCCCATTTAGTCCCTTATAAGAAACCATGCCTCCACAACATGTGAGCCAATGAAATGGTCTCTCCACACAACACATTCTCTCGATGACCCTATATCTCTATTGGCCACTACACATGAATCGTGAAATATTTGAAATCAAAATCCACCCATTCAATGACATGAGAGTCATCGTGAAGATACAAAAGATGTTGGGATATGTATAAGATGTCATTGATCCACTCCAACTATAGTGGTAATGCCAACTGGTATGTCACCTTTCCATCTCTTCCAATCACCATAAGTAGTCTGATGAGCATGAGAGAAACATTAGTCCTCATCCAAAACACTACATCCCATGTCACGTAGAAACCATCAAGAACATGTGATATATAACCTTGAATTAAAAGGGAGATTTCCTTTTACAACAATATGTCTTATTATGGTAATTCACCGCTCTCAACATTTCTTGAATGAGGTGATCTTTGATGTTTTTTCTATGCACAATATCAATTCCAAGAACTATTGTCCCCCAACCTATGCCCAACACAATGGTGAATGACATGGTTCTCTATAAAAATCATCAAACGTATTAATTACAATTGGAGAGTTATAGATATTATTTTATAAAAACTCTAACAAGGTCTAGTGTCACACCCAATAGCCTCAGAAGCCCAATATTCATGCCCACATCATGCCTTCTATCATGTTGATAGTTTGTTCTATATGCCGATATGTTTAAGGGTGGAAGGTATTGTTGAGATGTAAATAAGTTAGAAAACCATGATGATATTCCCTTCATATATTTGAGGTAAAACATCTATCCCAATCCAAGATAATGGATTTATAAACATTGTGAAAATTCACCACCTCTTCCACACACCACATTGGCAAGCCATCCACTACACCCTACTCCTTGATCACAATGAAGTGATCTGATTTTGTAAGACAATCCAATACTACCTAGTTATAATCATAGCCACCCTGAGCCCTGGGTAACCATTTAATGAAATACATCGATATATCATCCAACTAACACTCGAGTACATCTACTGTCTGTAATAAACCACCAAGAACATGGCGCTCATACTTCACATGTTGGCACAATAAACACTTGGCCACGAACTCTACTACTACTCATTTAATCCTGATCCTCCATGAATACTCCCTAAATCCACATGAAATCATGGAAACACTCGAGTAAACCCTTGCAGGTGATCATTGAAATCATAGAGGACTCCCGTGTGCATCACCACTGGAACAAACAGCCACCCACGAAATGAAATCTGATTATAACCATCCCCCAAACAATCCATGGGAATATTTCCATGGTAAAACTGATCGCACAACACTTATGACTCTGAGTACACCCATTGAGAATACTCCACCTACTACATTATATAATACAACACTAACATCTAAAACAAACAACCGCTTCCTCCATCCATTCCTATAGCTATTTTCAAGACTACCAACACATCAATCACCTTCTAAGAATCCACATATTCCTAAAATCCCTCCTTCAATGACATCCTACTCATGGAATCTTTCAAGACAGTCCCCATCAATAAGGTGTTGGAATTATAGAAATCATAGTCCATATGAAACTCCTTCCCCCCTAAAATCGCATGTTTAGATCTTTCTAGGTAAATATATACCTCAAAATCTTGTTATATGTGAAGACCACAAAGAACTCCCCAATGAGGTAATGCCACCACAAATTTTGTATAAACATAACCACTTCGAACTCCAGATCATTTTTAGAACAGTTATGATTTTAGGGACATAACTTCATAGAAACATTAGATTTAACAACCCTCTACATAATCCGCATACATCCCAATCCCAGATGGGAAACATCACAAAACACTATAAAATCACCATTTCCTTTGGAAACCAGAGCACTGGGCACTGACCAACTTCCCCTTGATATTGAAGAACACTGCTTGGCACTGATCTTCCAAAAAAATATCTTAGAAATTACGATTTAGACTTGTCAACAGAGATTCAACTAGATAGAAATCGGGTGAAAATCTTGAGTAATATTCTATTGGACCAAGAAAAAGTTTGAATCTCTAAATAAATTCTTGGGTACTTCCCAAGGAACAACTACCTAGACCTTGTATTGGTATTCTAAAAACCTTAATATGACACCACATGTCTTTTAAATGCAACCCTCATGTATAAAACTTGTTTTTGGAGAACATTACAAAGAGCATGTGGCGTGGAAGGACATGAAAAATAGTCATGAGATGATCAGTAAGCTCCTCATCTAACATTTATTAGATTAAGATGTCATTGATGAATATGATGACGAACCAGTCTAGGTAAACATAGAAGACAGAGTTCAGAAGCCCCACAAATATAGATAGAGAATTCTTCACACTGAACGACATGACTAAGAACTGTATGTTTCCAAACCAACAATTGAAATAATTATTTAGGAAATCACCCATCTTCACCCACTACTGTTGATATCCAGATTGTATATAATTCATGAAATTCCAAATTGATCCTTCAATTTCGTCAAAAAGGTCATCTATCCTCAGGAGAGGGTAATGATACACAGTTGTCACTTGATTCAACCTAAAGTATTTTATGCACAACCTCAAACCACTATCTTCATTATTTTTAAAAAACACTTAAGAACCCCATGGATACAAACTGGGTTGGATTAATCCACCTTCATCAAGTCATCAATATGAATCATAAACTCCCATACCTCACATGGTTTCATGTGATAAAGATCCTTTGAAATTGGACAATAACTATAAAGTATGTCTATTAAAAACTAAACATCGCATTGGGGGGTAGACTCACAATATATTCAGAAAAAGATCTACTAAATCGCAAAAAAATATGCGAATCTGGACCATCTTATCACCCAATGATCCTACTTACAACATTCACATTAAATAATTAAGCGGCTCCGCATGCCAAATTCCCACCATGAAACTTCACTTTCCAACGAAATCTACAAGTCTAACATCCATGTTTGAATACAAAAATTATCTCTAGAAGTAGTAAATAGTTGTAGGAAAAGAATAAAACAATTTGATGATGAGAATTCCATAGTATGGTTGCATCTACAACTAGAAGATATCCCCATAGATAGGATGTGGTCCTATCCTTAGTCTACATCCCAAACACACATCAAATAATTTTTTCGGTCCTCTGACTGGCATACTAAACACCAGGGGCATGGGAAGTATCGCTATTTGTAGTTTCAGATCATGGGATAGATTCAGTGCACCAAAGGAATGAAAATATCATGAATCAAACAAGGGATATTCAATGGTTGTAAATAAGCTGATCAAAGATCTAAATATCTCTTGCCTTGCTAGAACTGAAACCTCTACGGCATACAAAAAACTATTCACAAATCCTCTTCCCCTCTACTGATTAATTACTCCACAACAATGCATGGGTAGAGGACCCTAATGAAAACAATGAGGCCTACATATACCTACTCCATCTCCCATTTGTAGATCATGATCATGCTATCCCATATTCTAAAGGAGCCTTACTAGCAACTGCTGCTATGGTTGGTGTAGAAACTACACACCTCCACCAAACAGAGCTCGAACGGCTGCTAGCCACGAGTTCTGATGATGTCTATGTAGTCCATAAGAGAAACACGTCGACCCCAAACCTATAAATGGGGGACGATAACTACTAGAAACACTAGGACAGATGGAAAACTGGTGAGGTCACATCCTAGCTAGTGGAAACCATGATAGTCCCATCACCTATGATCTTCTACTAATGGACCTACCTCTTGTAGAGCTATGATGGCTCCCATTTCATTGTATAACTCCTGGCCAATGAATCTTCATGATTACATGTTCCTTGTTCTGGACCTACTTGTACATCAATAATATAAAATGGGTAACTGAGTATTGGTTTGATGGATGATGTGCCTCCACTCGGAATCTCATATGAGAATACTTAGCTAGAAATACATCCATGTTAAAATGAAGGAGATCCTTTAACTCAATCCCGAGCTCTCGCACTTACATACTCCCCTACTAGAGGTAGAGTAAATATTCTATCTTCTAATCCCTCATGGTCAATGAATGAAATTATAATAAATAATTCTTTTCTAAATTGGACCATAAAATTTCACCTTCTTCCTATACCAATGGTAAATCTTCCACCTCTAACACGTAGCTCCCCCAAGATGGATCACCACCAATAAAACCCATTACTTTTTCAAAGCCCGAATCAAGTTGAAGGTGATCTCATGCTCATCGAACTAGCTCTGTATCTCCATGTTCGAAAAACATCCATCATACTTTCCCATGGTTTGTCACTAGAAATAATGTAACATCCTCTTCAACAAGTAATTATCCTCCACTAGATCAACCCTCCACTGATCAAAAGGGTAGGCCTACTGAGCCTCAACTTCCTTAGCCACATGCTGATGGTGACTAGGTTCCATAGCTAAAAAAAGGTGAACAAGGAATTCCTAATCCTAAATATTATGGAATTTTATTTATGATTCATTTTAACATAGTTAACTTTTTTCCATTATCCATTTCATATTCTCCAAGAGAAACTAATATTGAAATGAAAGGAAGACATTATCATTCATTAAAAATTTCTATGGTATTAAACCTACAAATGTTGTATCTTCACATGGTTGTTCGTTATGTTTAGAATCATTTCATTGGTCCATGGGGTCCCTAAAATTGCATATCCCGGACAGTCTTCATTGTCTTGTGTCACAAACCAAGGTCCCATAACACTATTTCCCAACAAAACCAAAAAATTCTCACACTACGTAACACCAAACTACATCCTCTCTATAAACCATCACCTTTGATATCATTCTTTCATGACCCCTCCTTCCATGTATTCCCCTCCGAAAATGGAAATGAATAAAGGGATATAATAACCCCCGAGTGTCTCCTCTTATAGGCCCCAGGGTGGTGACTTGAACCAAGGGTACAAAGATCTCACAATATGGGAGGCATTACCATTTATAATAAAACAATATCGGGAGATAAGATTCATCAACCACAAAACAACTATATGTCACATATAAAATAATGCTAAAAATCCATCTGACATGCATGTTTAAATATAAAAGTATTGAAAATGAAAAGAAAATTGTTTATGACTCCCTCCCTCCAAATATGCCACTCCATTTTATGAAATAAAAAATATAGATAATGAACACTAAATCCCACCTCTAATCGGCCCTTGGGTGTCGATTATAACTAATGGCACAAGGATCTCACAATATGTGAGGTATTTCACTTTATAAGAGATCATGATCATGAAATAATATGTATCAACCTAAAAAACTCTAATAAATATATAAAAGACTTTCAAAATCCATCCCCCTATGTATGATAAAAATTAAACTCGTACCATTGCAACAAAACACCTTGGTATGTAAAAAAATAAAATATGAGAAGCAATATAACAATTTTCCCAATTATCCAGATAGTGATTCCCATCACAATCGACATAGTCCTCTTGGAAGACTGAAATAAAATTATATTCATTGTGTGATCATATATATATACTGCATAGAAAAAATCAATGTGTCTCTTACACAAGTGAGGGAAGCATAATAATTATCCCATGATAAATGATTTCGAACAAACAAAACCTAAAAAGTGATACTAACCACCCCCATCTCACCAATGAATTCTCACCAAATAACCCAAGTCTGGAAATTTAATATACTAAACACATTGAGGATAGGGTACCTAGAACCAATTTCTCAATAACTATCCACTCTCACAATTTAAGAACAAACAACTCGGTACTCCCACATCATCCAAAAGAATGACATAACAACCAACCGACACACACATGGGCCTCAGAGGTAGTCCTGTCACCTGGGAAAACAAAGATCACCACATCCCACCCACACACACATGGGCCACTTATAACATCAAATCCATCCAACAAAAACCTAAGAAATATACAACGTCACCTCCCACCTACAGACACCTGGGCCTCATACAAAATCATGTCACAAAATTAGTTGGAAAATCACAAGACAATTCATCTGAAAGATACATGGGGAAAAAAACAGATCTCAACCTAAAGACACCTAGGAAAAACGAAATTTCCCACACACAACTGAGACCCACAATCCACAACCTTCTCGAGAATCTTAGGCAATCACTGCTAGAAAGTGGGATCACAGAAGAGTAGGTGTCCATCAATCCATCCTTCAATAAGGATGTTTGGAACCCCCCTCCCCCCACATGAAAATGGGTGTGTTCGGAACATGGTGCGCAACTAGGATAGGGTGCACATAGAAAGAAAAAGCAAAATACATTTAATACATATATGATACAGAACAATCAATACCAACCTATGGGTTTCCCAATAAATGATACCTCTATTAGTATCAGCAATGGTCTCATGTAATGAGGATAAAAATTAAAGTGTCTTCTAAAAGCTCATTTTCTCAACACCCATTTATTTTATTATTAATATTCAACCATAATTAACATGAAACCCGTTAATTAATATTTAATGAGAAAACTCTTTTCCATTATCCAAAATAACTCACTCTATTTCAACATCATTGTATATGTATTTTCCCCATCATTAACTGGACCTCTATATGTATAACACAAAACATGCCACAATGATAATTGCATATAGGGTAAGAAGAACTATTTTAAATTAAGCTATATCATATTAACACTCCATTTAACACCCAATAAGGTGATAAAAATACCAATACATAGACATTTAGTTAATATTTGGGCATCTAGTCATGGAGAAACTCCCAGTGAATTACCCCTACCAACCAATGACATCATCATTCTTCGAAGTTATTCTGCCCAATCCATCGTCTTAAAAGAGAAAATCCCAAAAATAACAACCTCACTCAACAAAATATCTCATTTCAACTCTGACACACCTGTCATAAACAGTATTGGTAAACATTCTACATAAATACACCACACCCATCACAGCATGTAATACAAGAAAACACAAACCGATCACAGCCCCATTGCACAACACATCCCATCCATTCCCCAAAAAATCAATCTCTCACCCTGATATTCCGTTACACTATCCAAACAACCCCACAATACATAATGGTTCTCATAACCATACCACCACACAAACCAAACAAAAAATAACAATATTTAATATGGCATATCTTCTTTAATTCAACTTGTTATCTTATGGGGTTATCATAGAAACAGTTTGATCATGGGTAATCCATTTATTAGCCAACTGTATTTGGTTAACCGATTTCATAAAAATTATTCGACAGAAAACCAATATTATGCATTCTAGAATCATCATTATGTGAACAATCAAACACCCCCAATGACCATGATTTTTAGCAGGTTGTTTATCCAATATAATTGACATTAAAAAACAACACAAAAAAAGATCATACATCAACATACCCTAGCACCACATATATATATTATGAAAATTCATGTATCATTGATAATTTTTTATTATGGTATCCTAACAATTGAGACATCTATACTCCCACCCCATATGATACAGAAATAAAATAGAGAAGAAGGGATACCTACATAGAAAAAAAGATGACTATCACTTATTCCACTAAAAAAGGGGTCTGTAGGTAGGAATGTCTCTAATGAAAACGTGATCAAAAAAGTTAAAAACAAACGCCTTTTCTCCTCAGGGAAGAATTTTTTGGGGTTCACCAAGAGAAAATGGGAGAATTTATGGAAGAGAATATAATAGCTCTAGAAAGGGCAGATCATATATAAATGGGGGAAAATTTTTTTAAAAGATATTAATGGATGATCTTGACCCTAACCACAAATATTGGATGTCAAAGGATGATTCAGGTTTTTGATGACAAATTCAATTTGAAAGAACTCTAAATACAATTAAATATACTATTAATCCCATCTTATGTAAAATAAAAATTAAAGGGGTGAAACTGGAAGAATTGGAGATTTCTAGAATTTTGGAAAATGGTTGAAAATGACTCACCATAGGTGTGTAACCATTTGGAGTCACCAGTTCGAGTCACTAGTTTGATTCATCATTGGATGAGCTACTAGTGTATGAGTCACCATTGAGTGGCTCACCGACAGACGACAAAATGCAACTGACATACTGTTGTGACCTTACATAATGACCTACTATCTTGAGTCACTGTTGTGAGTCACCATTCTATCACACTGGTCATGAGTCAGCAGTACTGACCCACAGATCCTAACTCAGTAGTCATGATCCACCGGTCCTAACTGACCATTGGAAATCAGCGGTGTGGTCACTATTCTAGATCATCGGTCCTGGCCCACCAGTCTGGACTCAATATCCCATGTCACCGATACAAGTCGCCACTATTGAACTACTCTCAATACTAACCACTCCTAACACACCATTGGAAAACAAGATCTTTGGAAAACTCTTGAAATGAGTTATTATGACCTCTCTGAATTCAGACACTAAATTTTCACAAGGTAATAGACCATAGTGGTCCAATCCATTACATTCATTGTATTGATGAATTTTGAAACACCACCTTCATGTTCGTTTTCGAGATGAACACACCGACATTTAATCATTCTATGGTGGTGATTCTTCCCTTTTCTCAAAGAATAATATATATGTGTGTGTGTGTCATTTTTATCTTAATTTTTTTTCTAAATCATTGGATGGAAAAAACACATCCATTCGATCTTGTATTGATGTTTCATCTAATAATTTTGGACCACATTAATTACTTCTAGTCAAATTCATGGAATTTAAACATTAATTTCAACTATAGAAATAAAAAATCCACTTCGATGCCACATGTTGTCATGGGGTGAATTCAATAATTGTGAAATTTCTATATATATAACTTTTTTACTAGAAAACTAGTATTGAAACATCATATCTTGTGATTAACCAATTTTTATAAACCTGATGATCTTGTTTAAATTAAATCAGGAAAAAAAATCAAAAGAATAAATCATTCCATTATGGTAGAACATATATTAGAATCAACACTGATGATCATTTCATAAAGGAAGAAAATTTTTAACGTACTTGATCATATACCCATGATTAAAAAGAATACTTATTATCCGAAAAATTATTTTACAAGTTACTATAATGAACGGATGAATACTTTGATGTCTCTTCGATCACTATATCACCATTTCTAAATCTGATAAGCTGATTATGGATCATGGTTCTTGGAAAAACACTTTATCACATGGAGATTTGATATATTATAGAGAGGATATCCCAAATACATGGTATGAATAATCTTAGTAGATTTATTCTTCATTTGTCTGATAAAAGTATATTAACACTTTCTTAAATTACACTTAATCCCAAAAGAAGTATGACATTATATATAATCACTTCAAAATACTTATAAACAATTAAACATATCCCATGTGATTTAATTATTATCCTATATTCTTCTCCAAAAAAACTAATGTTATGTGATAAAATAAAATCCATTAACTCAACTCATCCAATCAAAAAATATTCAACAGGTCATGAATAATGAATTATTCATTCATAATGATTATCCATTGTTTTCACATATTATCATGTCAATATACTGTGTAGATTAATTAAACAATATTTATTCAAGTCTCAAATATGATTAATTAATAAATTATTTATGATCATTCAAAATCTCACATTACCCACCCCTATCATGGGGCCAAATATGTCCTAAAATACAATTCATTATAATTGGAAAATCAACAGAATACACATATTGTGTGATATTCTAGGTTCTTGTATTAGTAAAATCGAGTTTTACACAAAGACCAAGAGTGGTTTATATAAACACATTCAGGTCCCTATGTAAATACGGATTAGTCATAGCAATAAGATCCTCTCATACAAACACACAATGTGTAATGTAATACCTTTATCATAAAATATCACAGAAAGCATGTTGAATACTATTTGCATTCATCCTAACATGATTAATTTATTCTATTAACTACTATACTAGATTTACATAACTTATTTTACCGTGTATAATTTTTAAATAAATATATTATAATCCTAGTCAAATGGGACTAATATATCTATTCCACTACTAAAAGGTTACAAATCCACTCTTGATCATTCAATAAACTCCATTCCACTAACGGAAAATTTGATGTAAGGTACCTCACCCTAATAAAAAGTTTCATGATTTTCAAATTTCTTCAATGTACATAATTAAATGATTAGTATTAATAATTACTACATGTATATATAATAATACGTATATTCCTTGATAAGAACATCAAATGTCCCAAGAAAATTGATGTGTTCCTATTTGTAGGTAAGTCCTCATAATCTATTTCACTTTAGATCACCAGGTGTGAACTTCTTAATAATTTGTATCAATTTTTATCATCCCCAATAAATTATTGTTTAACAAAATTGTGTCCCAAAATTATAATGTTTCTATACTATAAGACATATTTTTAAAAATAATGTTACAAGATCTTGAGGATCATTTTATATCTGAAATCATTTATAACCTTTTGATATGGAAAATTATCAAATTAAATTAACATATTAATAGTGTATATAGAAGTAATAACATAATTAAGGTAAGGTAAAATCGTGAATTACTATAAAAATACATTATATGGTTATATAAATTTACTACAAATGTCTATTTAAGGAAACACACATTTTGAATAAAATAGTTTGGGGGTTCATTTTCCCAATGAACCCAACTATCATTCCAAAATTTTAGCATGAGTGTTTTGCTAATCTAGTGTGACACTAATGAGGGTAATCTATCTAGTAATTGTTTGATATTTATTCATTTATGTTTACACCGACATATAGTGATCGAGGGGTGTGCTTGAGGCTATATGAGAGTTTTTATTATGTTCGTTCGGGCCTCCATGTTAGGTCATTAGATATAATATTTAAAAATCATATTTCTTAAAGTAGCTATATATCATCACTTCTATGATACCACTCAGATGAGAAAATATCATGGGGTGATGAAATAAATACAATTTATATTTTTTTATTACATCGCAATGACTAAATAGGGTTGCATCACTTGAGGAACTTCATTGTTATAAACTTGGTAATTTTACTTAACCTAAACAATTTATTTTTTTTCATCGAAAACTATGTAAAGAGATGTAATATATTATTCAAATATTAACAAAATGAAAATATAGAAAATTTGATTTAGAAAGAATAAAATTTCCCTAGGTTTTTCTTCAGGTTTTATCATTATTCATGTTAGTCATTTTATATTCATTTTAGTAGTTCAATCCTGACATATTATTCATTAACTACTATTGATAAGTTATATATTTTTCAAATCTTGAATTACTAGTCAAATTAAAATTTTCCTCATCCTATAATAACAAATGTTGAATCGCCTAAATCATTAGTGTTATGTATTCAAGGACCTGGCTCTATTATATGTTGTTTCATACATTGAACATATCAAATATATAGTTGGAATATAAATTTTAAAATGTATTAGAGAGAAAATATATAAATTAAACAATCAAAGGTAAATTGAGATTAATTTCACACTATTTGATCTCCACGACTATAAATTTCATCCACATACACTAGAAACATGATTAAAACATTTCACAATATAAAGTATCATTCTATAAATATCAACATCCACCCGTGAGGAAAACCTCAGGTCAGTAACTCATTGTCAATTGTAAGAGGTCATGGTGAAATAATTAGAGAGAATAATGATAAAGAAATATAATAAGAAAACAACGGAAGAAAATTTATTGAATTACATAAAAAAAGAAAATTTTCAAGAGTTACAATGAAAAATAAATGGGAAAATAAAATATTCTACATGAGAATATAAAATTATAATAGTAGAAACAGTGTACCTCCCAATCCTCTGAGCTCTTGAATATTAGTAAACAATTCTATTTATGTTGTCAGGAATCCCTTATTATTCTATTATTTGTATCACTTTGTTTTTTTCTCCATTACAAATTCCCTATTTATATTTGATATGAATCTCCACCAATGATTTATGTTTTTTAAATATCAGTGCATACTCATACTAGGGAATGTTAAAATATAATTTCATCATACCCTCATATTATATAGCTCAGAAAATTCATGGATACATTCTAGAAATTACCACCAAGGCCAAAGATCATTCCTCCTTTTATTTGATCTAAATATCGCATCTTCATAATTTGGTGGGGCCATGACACTATAAAAACTCCATAGCATATCCCCCGAGATCTATTATTTTCTATGTCATTTGGTTCGACCATATCTTTCATGCTGACACAAAAATTTGAACACATACCTTGTAGTTATATTATTTTCATGATAATGTTCAAGTAAATATTTTTGAGCCCAATGCTCCAAAAAAACTCTTGCATTGCATCACTCCTCGAACATAGTCATGACATGGCATAATTTGGGTGCATTAGAATAAGGAAATACATGCCTCCTCAATAATGTGATCTATCCATTACAGCGACATGATTGAGATTTAGATTCTTTCATGGTTTATTATCCTTTAAAAATGATTTCATGGTTGTCCTTCAAGAATACAGAGATTATCTATAGTGGTCTAGGGATTCGATACTGTACATAAGATCAAGCTCAAGAATTTTCTGTGTGGGATTTTGTATCTCTGGTTGGCTGTAGATGGAAATGTGAAATGTAGGCGGTGGCCGGTGGCATTGATGAAATCTATGACCATGGGTTCGAACAACTATGGGGGAAAACATTTTGATAAATTATGAATAGTATTTGTATCTTCTCCATTCCCCATCAATGTTATGAATAGATGGATTCTCACATATATAATATTCTATGATATTGGAGGCTCATAATGTCTCCAATGAGCCTGTAAAAAAGTGGTAAAGGCTGCTGCTTGGCATCCAAATGAACATGGATTGATTCTGGTGATGGATAAAATTCATAAGTTTCTGAAGCAGTGTTGTAGCAACCGGGGTACTGTAGCAGTCTATTCACTAGAGGGCTATTTGGGCAAAAAAATTGTATTGCATTCCACTAGGCCCTTGGAATATGTAATGGGTCTCCCACTAACCATTAAAAGGGGGTCCTTTGTTTGCCTTAATAGTAAAATGATGCTTCAACCCCAACCTTCAAAAACATCTCATAAACGTCATGGGGGTTGGGGATTGACACTCACATACACATCTCCTACTCACATGGTCATGTGGGAATCAGCCCAACCCATGCATGGTATTCTCTCTATGTGAACAATCTTGTCTTTCTGGTCAGCATGCTCCCTCTGAAGGGATTATTGGCTGGCTCGCCATATTTTTCTTGCAATGTGACATTTAAACATTTATGTTGATGGATATCCATGTTTGACCATTTTTTTTAAAAAAAATTCCCACATTATTCATATATTAATAAAATTCTCATGTAAAATCAAAGATTAAAATAAATAATTGTATTTCATAAATTTTAATGTAATATATTTTTAATAAACAGTTAATTACATTGAATAATTTATTAATAAGGATTAAAAATCATTAGAAAATATTTAAAAAATCATTCCCCTGAAATACATGCATCAAATCCAACAAAGCATCAATATTATTGTCCTAAATAATTAAATTTCAATATTGAATTACTGAGAAAAATAATTTTTCTAATATTTTTAATCACACGTAAATAATTTTTTTAAACAATGTTAAATAAAATTTTCAGTTTATTTAATAAATGTTAACTGAACATCAAATTTTTTAGAAAAAAATAATTCCATTTATTTTAAATTATCCCAATTGAATATGGTTGAACTTCTCAACACATTAACTCATGTTTCGTATTTCAATATTATTATTATACAAGCCACGTACAAAACTACCTCAAATTTAATTATGTTCCATCATCACCAATTATGAAAATTCAAGTCAATTTATTCTCAGATGATGAGATCATGATACACATCCATTGGCTACAATGTTTCTATTTTATCTAATTTTTAAGAATTTTTTTTTCAAAAATTCATGTGGACATTGAAATCAAGGTGTTGACGACTCAAAGGCAAAATGTTTTTATAAATTGATCTAAAAAATGTTTTCTGTAAAAATGTTATTCATATTTAAATTAAAAAGAATGATATCAGATGTATAAGGTCAATATAAATATTCCCTTAAACATGAAAACACCATCATCCCAAAATTTAAATCAAATGTTATGATCAATGTAATAATAAAAAATTACATACAACTACTTCATTTTTCTAAAAATTCTTTATCATTTATTTCTTTTTAAATGTATATCCTCATTCTTTCTTGAAAATTTCGGTTTTTAAGAAATCTCACACACACTACATGATATCATATAACAATATAACATGTATTAAATGGTTATATATTAATTTCCAATGTCACAACCCCATTATTTAGTTTTTTTATAAAGAGAAAACACTGAATGTAAAATTTATAAATAAAAACAATTTCCTACAAAAACAAAATAGCACCCCTATGATTTTTAACACTAAAATATAGTGCATTCCATTAACCATTTCCTCCATCACCCCCACACATCAACATTGAGTTATCATGATAAATAATAATAGGAGGGTATTTATGGAATTAAATAGATTGAAATGTGTCTCATTCCTAATAATTCTATTTGTTTTCTATATGGGGTAAATAATGATTAATATATAAGGTGGTCTCAAGGAAAATATCTTATGAAAAAAATTCCCCTATAAATTTAAATTTGTTTTCTCATAGTGGTATATTTTAATAGATACAATGAAACATATAGAAGTTTAGATACCCCAAGATGACTTAAGAACTATTTTCAAGATAATATAAAAAATATTAAGTATAGAAATCCTCATGGAAATGTAGCATATAATTTGGAAAAATAACACATTGAATTTAATATAAATTAATAAGTGTACATGAATTAAATAAATTCAATGAATGAATGTCTGTATGAAAATATAATCTATATGAATCAGTTATTTTCATCAAATTATTATTATACCAATGAACATCCATGATTCTATTATATAATCAAATTATACACATTAATCATTAAATTTAATTTTCATTGAAATCTAAAACATAGAATCATATGATTCCCATGAAAATCATGTCTCTTGGTTTCGTCATACAATGAAAAAATATAATGTGTTCTGATCTGATTTCCAATATACCGTAGCTTTTCAAATTAACAGTATAAAGAATAACATCAAAACAATATTTGGAGTTTAAATTGTTAAGAATTCAAGAATGAACTCCCACTTTTTCATTAACAATATGTATTATAATAATCAACTATTTTTTGGATTCATAGTGATAAATAAACAAAAAAATCACCCATTAAAATATAAGGTTCATGTTAAAGTAACCAAAAAATTATAGAGTGATGGATATAAATTATAAATTAATTCTTATGAATGAAATTAAATGTTATTAGAATTAAAATTAAAGGATATTCCTTATATTAATACACCCATATGGGACATTTATAATTAAATTCTTAGGAATAGAAGTACAAGTTACTATCCATATTCTATTGGGGTGTCGTTTCTTTTATTTGTTCCACCACATTCTCTTTTTCCTAAAATTTTCTTTTTTTTTCTTTTTAAGGGATAAATGGATTGAGTAGAAAAAATCCACCCCCATCACATTAAGGAAAATCATGCATGGTGGGGGTAGGATGAATTATAAATACTATTAATTTTATTTTGGTTTCTAATTGTGAAACATACTCTTTATTATAAAATCTTGATCTATATATGTTATATTAATTTAATAATCAAATAAAGAGTTAGAATTAATGTTATATTGAAATAAATTAATACATGAATAATCAATATCAATATTTTTCCTTTCAGAATAAGTACCCACTTCATTTTTTCTCTTTCTTATGAAACATGGCTTTCCTCAAGGGCTTCCTTAAAAAATTCAACAAGATCAAGGATCTCAATGTGTTCCTATGAAAGTGTGTGGTTTTCATATTCAGTTTATTCTATGAGAAGATAAGAATTATTCAAATATTAATATTCAAAAAACTGGGAGGAGAAATTAAATTCATATTATATAAAATTATATGATATAGCATTTAATAATGGAGCAACTATATTATTTGTCTCATCATTAATCAATTTTTTAGTTCTACGTGTGTTTTGATGTTTGATTTCCCATGATATAGGTATGTAACTACCATCCATGAAATTTCATTAAAATACAAACACAATGGGGGGCTTTTTCCTCTACTATTGTTATAGATATGTGAAATATTGTCTGGTCTTGTACATTTTATATTAATGGGAGATCATCATTAATTTTATCAAAACAAAATAATATTTATATATCTTTTTCATCCCACACAATTAGCTCGATAGTCAAGTCTTCCTGGTCATTAATCCAAAGTAACTATTCATGGTTAGTTTGAATATGATTCCAGATATGGTCAGTCCAAGAATAATATTTCTTTATAGCTTCATCATTTTGGACCACTTTTATTAAACAGTGATGATATCATGATGATTATCCTCTAGCCTTCAGTTAATGATAGTAAATATGGAATAAATTGTTTTTGTTTTTTAATTAATAAATTTAATGTCTTTTATCCGAGTCACATTAAATATGATTGGATGGTGTTGTGAGATCACTATCCTTTTATTGTATCATCTATTCATAATTATGAACCACTTTCTCGTGGTCATGTATATATCATTAATTATTTCTTTAATTATAATAATAATTCAAAAACATCATGGTAAAATAATATTGTTTTTATAATGTAAATTGAAAACTAATTACAATACTGTAAAAGAAAAGTTAATTTAGAAAATTATTTTCTCCTTATAAATGAATATAAATTTTTATTCACACATACTACTGGGTGATGAAAAAGATGCTATTTAGTTTTTTTCTAGTGAAACAAAATGAACCATGAGGTTTATCTAATAGGAATAACATCACAGTTATTCAGTCAATAATTTCAATTGAACAAAAAATTTTATTTTTTAATTATTTCAGAAAACCTTAAAAAGAGATATTAAATATGATTAAAAACTAAAATAACATTTAATGAAAATATAACGGGTTTTAAGAACAATCTATTTTTCCTAACTATTGGTTTTGGGTTCTTTAATTATTCATGATGGTTGTTTTTAATTCAATTTTATATTTCAATTGTGAAATATAATTCATTATCTATTATTATATTTACTCGTTAAAAATTATCAAATGCATATATAAACCATATTCTTCAACTTCCTATAGTTATGGTTCATGAAATGTTGAAAACAAGAGTGTGGCATCATCTATGACATAACTCCATAATATTTCATTTCATCTATTATAGATTTAAAATGAATCATGTGATAATATAATATTCAATATAAGAATGTTAAATTATATAAATTAATGAATAAAAGAGGACATGAAAGTATTTTCACTGTGGATGATCACTACAGTAATATATTTCCCTCACTTCCACCACAAACATGATAAAAAAAATTCCATTTTTAAAATCAATATTTTGGAAACACCTGCATCTAACCTTGAGTCCAATCTATGGCCAGTGACTCATTTTAATGTGAAAGGGGAGGAGAGAGAGAGAGATAATAAATTGAAAAGGATATAATGTGAAAAAAATGAAAAACATTGTAGAAAAATTAAATTATAAAATATTAGAGGGTTATAAAAATAAATAAAAATATACAAAAAAATTTCTATAATAGATTAAAAAATTGTGTAGTAGTATTAGTATAACCATGGTTATCGATTGTTTTAGATTTTAGTGTAGAATCATCCAGAAACTTGGAGAACGATATTTTTTGTGTACCCTATTTGGATTGTACATGATATATAAATGGCTACGATGTGGAGAACTCATCCACAACCACAATTTCAATCTCATTTTTTTCCTTTAAAATTTAGAAACTAACATATTTGGTGTGTCGAAGACAGATGAAAATCGCAATGATACATCCTCCCATAATCCATTATTTTCTATAAAATCTTGGTTTCTCATATTGAGGATTCCCTAACAATATTATAACAAACAAAAACACAGTTCCATTCCATGCAAGATAATGTTCCACTACAAATTTTGTGAGATCAACCGAAAAACTGGAACTCCTTCGAGACATCACTCCTCATTTTTAGTGATCTGATGACATATCATGGGTGCAATAGTGTAAGGACATATATACCTCCTCATGAACGTGATCTAAACATTAAAATGGTTAGGATAATCTCTATTATATAAATAGATTTATAATCCATCAAAATAGATTTTAATGTGGTCTTATAAGGATCTAATGATGATTCATTTTGATCCCAAGCTATTAAACTCTAAATAAGCTTTATCAGGAGCATAAAGGTGTTGGAGATGAAGTATTAATTGAGTTATAAATGGTTGAAGATAAATTTGAGGTTGGCATGTAGTTTTGAAGAAATGTCTGATCAGGGGTTTGGGTGGAAGCAGCTGAACAACACCATTTCTAGAAATGATGAACAGTAATTCAATCTTTGTAATCAGAAATTGAATTTCAGTTTTTATAGATGATATCATATTTAATAACTTTTCTAATTCAAGGCATATAATTCAATGGAATATGGGGATTAGATCCTACATACAACTCACAGAGTAACATGGGTCATTAAAATAAGCATTTATAATGGGGGAATTGTTCCAACCACTACACCAGATCCTCCATGTATACACCATGTAATATTTCAACATATAATGCTCTCCCCCAAAGGTTTTATTTCCCATATTTCCCATTTTGGGATTGCTAAGAGGCTTGTGGCACTATGTCTTGAAATATAGTAGAGTTATCTCAGTTATTAACTATAATTCAATTCAAAAAGTTAATATAATTTCACAAAATAAATACATAGAGAAATTAAACATTATTAATAAAAAATATTATTTATTTTATTTCTTAAATCATAATTTATCATATTTTCAATAATAAATTAGTTACATGGTAATATTTCATTAAAATTAAATAAAATTAATTAGAAAATGATGAAAAAAATGGATGAATTATGAATGAATCATACATTAAATTTATACTAGGGGGCCCAGAATCACTAGGGAGTGAATAATAGATGAGTGGAACAAACAATTATGGAGGACACATACTTGCTCATGTAGTGATCACATTTTCCAAAGGTGTTAGAAAATCCATTTTTTTATGAGACCCACACCCTATATCAATTGTATGATATATACATGTATTGTTGGATATCTCATTACCATTACACGATGGGGTATAATCTCATATTATAGCTTTTGGTACATATTCATTATTGGAATTAATGGTATACAAACACCATTCTCGATGAAAGAAACAACCCGAAATTATAGAAAAAATATTCCCCTGATCCCCAGTAGTGGGGTGATACCGAACATTATAATATATGTGGGGGACCCATAAATTGTCATCAGAACATCTTTAGTTTGATACCAACTCCATGTATACAGTAAATATCTATCCCTTATTCTTGTGGTGACACTTTAAATATAATGATCACAATCTACCATTAAATTACATAAACCAAATTCTGTTATTCGTTAGATCAGAACTATTACATTCTATATGGATAGTCAATAATAATAGATTTCTCAAGTAACTAAATATAACACTCTAGAGAGTATGTATGGATAATACAAAAGTAAGACCATACATAATATGTACTTTCATTTACATTATGTTTAGTCCTTCTAGGAATATACTATATCCATCAATCCATTAGGGGTAAAACTATATATTGTGCTCCAATGAGGTAAACATTGGTAAATTTCAAAGACTAATAGGGTGTGAACTATAGTACACAACATGTTTTGTGACATGTCAATACATGACATAAAATTCATCATTTTACAATATATAATATTTAAATCAACAAATAATAAAATTTATCTATCTTTTGAAAATACATTATATGTAATTTAATAACAAATTCATTAAGACATTTATATCCAATAAAAACAATATCCCCCACATGGGATAAAATACATTTTATATTTTTTTTACTATAGGTCATGTGGGTAGGTTTTTTCTATATTCATACCCTTTCCAATTTCAATTTTCCTTAACTTTTATTTTCACCATTGATCATGATCAAAACATCATACAATAAATATCATGTTCCTAATATCATTTTCACTCACTATAATCATCCCTATATTTACCCACTATCCAAACTTCTTATAATGATATTTGGACCAATCACTACTTGAGAATATCACATTTTATTTTATATATGGACACCAAAGACTATCTATATCATTGTCAATTTTTGGATGTCATTCCATCAAATAAAACCCATGTTAAAACACTAGAAAAAATAAAATGTTGATATTGATAATCTGATGCATTAGAAATGTGTAATTGTAAATTATTGTCACTAGGGATTTTGGCTACAAGAATTTTCATCTTTAACAATGTGTTTTGAAGAATGTAGGAATAAGAATTTTTCAAAGCAGTTTACAGTGATAGACAGTAGAAAAAGAGGAAGATAATAAAAATAATTTTGAATTGTCGATTTATTATCTATTACTCATTGTTTTCACCATTAATAATCATTCATTACACGATGAATATAATATCAAAAAGTGTTCATTTTTAAAAAAATTATGTTAATAAAAAATAATTCGATAATGAGTTATTAATTATTAATAATTATTTTATTTCTAGAAAAATAAAATGAATAACTATCAATAATAATTTATAAGAATAAATTCCATTATGATTAACTTATTTCAATGATAGATTATAATTATGGTTATGAGAAGATAATTATAAAAAATTCAATAATTCAACATAAATTAATTGAATTGAATAATAAGTTATAGAGTGAAAAAAATTCACAAATAAACAACACTAATAATATACTTTTCTTACAATCATCCTAAGATTTGAATTGAAATTCTTAAAAATGTATATAATATTAAGTATAATCAATCAAAAAATTTCAATAATCCCTATATCATGAAGCTATATTAATATTATTAATGATCAATTTCCAAATAAATAATTAATATATAATGTGGCATGAAATTTCATCATGTCAACATCATAAATTATTTTATGAAATTAAATTATAGTTGTTATAATGAATAAACATGAATTATGGGTCATGAAAATAAATCCTCCCTATTGATTAAAACACTAACACTTCTCTAAAATCATTAGTTTAAGTTTATTTTATCATCAATGGAATATTAATCCATTATAGATCTATATTCCTCCTAAAAAATTATGTTTTATTTCTCCAAATAGTGTTCTTGATAATATAAAATCCTAACATATAGAAATTTATAAGATTAAAATATATATTTTGATTGAGAAATAACTGAGTAATATTTTAATAGGAAAAAAATATATCATTTATATATGATGTACTCTTAAGGGATGTATCAGGTAAATATAGATATTTAGAGTATATCAATTAATTCTTGTTAACAATGAGATATGTTCCTTACATATTCTTATTCCTATGTCTAGAAAATATACCATAATTAGAGATATTAATTACATGAAGGCACGTGAAAAGGAAATTTTAAAATGGGGAATTACATTCATGAAATTTATTTCTCTGAATAGGTTTTCATCTATACATTTAGATTCACTATAAATGATAAATAATATTATCATGTTATATGATTATTTGTTTTTCCACCTCATTAACAACAAATAATATTAATTTATAGAGGATATATCTTCACATCAGTTTCTCAATAATCATCTTCACCTCTCTGTAAGATGATAACACATATTTTCATTTTCAAAAATCATCTAGTTAGAAATGATTATGTAAATTTGGGAAACACCAGAGAAAAAAATAAGAGTTTATAAATAAGGTGGTTAATACTATATATATGTCAATATTAATTTTATAACAATCTCAAATAACTATCATATTATAATTAGAAGCTAATCAATTTATTAAATGAAGGAATATTTTTATGTTATACTAATTTGATCTAAAAAATGAAAACAATAAAGTGAATAAATATATGTCTTCAAATTTTTTCTCAATATAATTTATATTTTAATAAAAAACGAATATATGAGTAAATTTTTAAATTTTAATGTGATTATCATTGTATATTTATAAAGATGTTTTGTAATTTCATATTCACTATATTGTGAATATTTTACAGCATCAAGTTATATTTAATTTACCTTGTGTGAGGCATCAATCTCATTAAATTTTTTATATATCCACACAAATGAATATATATATATATATAAGGTAACAAGTAGGGACCAATTTGATCTTTCAAATAAACATCAGGATGATAAATTCCTCTTAGTAATTTCCTGCGTTTCTTCCACTTATTCTCATATTTAGATGAGATCAACTTCTCAATCATATTATTTATAGGTTGTATACACACATTATTATGATGAATTTTTAATTCATATGGGTCAGTACTCTCCACCTTTTTATGTAATTTATTTACTTATTTTATGATTTCATATAAATTTTCATCAATTTAACTTAGGATAAAAATATTGTTATTCAGTTCTAAATGTCATTCCCAGTTTTTTTAAAATATATATTTTTATTCTATAGATCATCTTAATTATATAACATGTAAACCAAATCCAAATAATGATCTAAAATATTCTTTTTACATTTATCAATAATATCAATTTCAGATTCATTCATTATTTTATCCATTTTTAGTTGACTTGGAAAAATTTTAAACCTTCATTCCTCATAAGCTAATCTTTATTGTGTGTCTAACATTTCTTCTCACATTTACATGACATTCTCTCCTTCAAATTCTTATTTTCCTTCACCCACATATTATATAAAAAATATCATAGAAAATTTTTCATGAATACCTCTATCTTTTTATCTGAAATAAACATATTTGACATACTCTTACCAATATTTCATACCTCGTCTATTTTGGAATCTTAGAAAAAAATTTAGTCAATAATTTATTTTTTTCATAATTTGTTATCATATTTTCACCATAGACCCCCTTGATTCATGATTTATTTATTGAAAATGAAATTATATAACAACAAGAATATAATTTATGTCTCCATTTTCCATAATACTAGTAAAATCCCATGAATAATGACCTTTTATTTTATTGATAAAATTGTATCTAAAATTCATGATTTCATTTTACTGTAAATCAATATTAAATTTTATTAAAGGGAATTATCTTCTTATATTATTAGTTTCTGTATTATATATAGAGGGATTCCTCTATTTTAAATTCTTATAATAGAAATATTCAGCTACACTATAATCTTACATCCTTTGAACGAATTTTGGAGTAGTTATACGTTATTTATTAACCATTTATCACACCATCTTCAGTGGACTCAAATTTGTCCTAAATAGATTTTTTTATGTGTTATATGATATTTAACAATTCATCTTTTACTATCATATAGAAGGATTATGTCTCGGAAAACTCTTCCTCTTTATGAGTTATGTTATCCTCAAGATCATATATTATCCTCTACGGGTCAACCACCTTAACTATATACTAAATATTCTCATAAAATTTTTATATTCTATCAAAATACTATTTTTTGTATATTTTTTATTATCATTATCTATCACCTATTTCTATTAATTGAGATGTGTGTTTTTTTTCAAGAGAAGAATCCAAATCTTATTTAGGCCTTAAATAAAAATATGTTTTTACTTCTCATTAATCATCACTACATAAAAATTCAGATCCGTTTTCAACAAGATTATATAATACAATTTAATTTTCTAAATATCTGTTTGATAATGAATTGGAATTTTCTTACATTATAATCAAATTATTCGTTTAATTACCAAAATTATTTTTATCTTTATTATCTATTTTTTAATTTTTTAGTTTCTATTATTCCTAATCAGATTCTATTTCAACCATTTTATTATGTGGGGATTTGTAGAAATGTTTACAATTTCATTATAGTTGTAGATTTATATTGTTATCATTCCTTTTCCATTCTATTTTCCCTTCATATACCCTCATATGATAGTGTCGATAATTTCAATGAGGTCCTAATTAACTTCATCATCATTAAAATCAATTTATTACCCAACGTCCACTTCTCTCATCATGCCTTTTTTATAACATGAAAGTTTGTCTCATATATAGTATAGTTTTGAAATCAATATCCTTACATATTTCAAAAGCTATGAGTATGTTTATTTATCATCCAATAAAAATATATTCCCTATCTTGGAAGGTGGGAAACATTGGATAAAAATTATATGTGAAATATCTTATATGTTTCTTCCCAATTATTGAATATTCAATATTTTATCTGAATCCACGGATAATACTTACAATATAATTACTTATAATGAACTTCTTATCAATGTTTTCATTATCTATCATTTTAATATTCTCAAAAATTATTATATGTGTTTTTATCTTATGTTCACTAACTATATGATTTAAATCATATTGGCTTCTTAGTTTAACCCATCTCCTTGGATATTTGGAGACCCACCACTTTAGTGCACACTTTGTTTCACAATAAATTTGGATGAATCTTGAATGTTAATTATTTTTTTCGTATCTAATTATTTTTATTTTAGGAATATCATATACTCTAAATAATAGATGGTTTAGAATTTAATTGTGTAAGGAAGTATATCATTCCATTTATGATTCCATGTTTATCCATTATATATCCCATAATATTGGATCCCTATTAATCCTCATCACAGAGAGCATTAGGGGATATTTTCAACTCATAGTATATGATATATTATTAACCATTATATAATGGTAATGGATAGATCAGTTATAATTATTGATCGTCAATAACCACAATCAATGGATCATATTGAGCTCATTTTTTTAATATATATTGAAAATTTGTTGATTTTTTTATATGTCACATGTTTCCCAATAAATATAATGTAATAAAATATCCAATGAGAAGATTATTATATCTTATTCCAGATCATGCAATAGGTAGTTCTTCTTAGGGATCATAAACTGGTAGGAGGAACAAAATATCACTTTTTTATTTTTCATGAGTACACATCCCAAGTATTTATAGGATGCATATTTAGAGATAAAAAATCCATCCCCAATGAATGGAAATGTGAGAATAACAGAATTATTTTCATATTCATCAAGTCTATAATGATCTCCGTATATTCATTAGTCCAAAAAAACATCACTCTCTTATGTGTTATCATAGTTATTGGGTATTATTATAGTGAGAAGATTCTCACAAATCAATGATAGTACCCAAATAGTCTATGGAAACTTATTATCTTCATCATAAAAGAAATACTGGACCGTCCTCCAATTTCCACTCTCTATAAAGGTTCTAAAGATATAAATTTTCTAGAATTAAATATATCCCATGGAATAATATTTCTCTATCCAAAACTCATATTTACAATATTTCCCATAGAAATTTTTCTTTCTCATGGTCTTTAATAAAAAATTCGAAATCTCAACATATTCCTCAATTTTTTTTAAATAATATAATATATATATAATACAAAATAATTTTAAATTCAACCCACAAAATAATGTATAAATTAAGAATATTAATATTTCTATATATTTAGTGAGTCCAAATGGAATCAATATAATTTCTTAGTTCCTATAACATGCATGGAATGCATCCATGGGCATATCCTTCTCTGCTATCATGATAAGATTATATACTAATTAAAGAACCAACACATAGAATTACTATAATCAACATAGATTATCCAATAGTATGTCAATCCATGGAATATGATTCAAATTCATTATCATGATCTTATCGAGTTAACAATAATCAATGTAGCAGTGCAATAACTAATAATTATTTTATATGAAAAGTACCAGTGCACCCCACTATGAGTCACGTGGGCATATACACCCATTTCCATATTATTCTATGGTTTCTTATTAAGATATTCATATTCAATAAAAAACAATCTATTTAGTGTATTGGATATTTTAAAAACTATGGGTATAAGTCCAATTAACCTATCAACCACTCGGCTAGAAGGATGACTAAAAATTTCATGAATGACCACATTTGTATATTATATTAATATAAATTTCATCAAGGTTTATCTTTATCTTAGTATCAAAAAATGGAGTTCCATATTCTTTCTTGTAATGATATAATATCAATGTTGGTGACTATTATTACAATGTATATCCATCATACTCCGTAAACATACTAATAATTGAAGGGATATTCATGATTTGGAGGGCCATTTCCTTCCCTCAGTGATTTGTATTGTCTGTATACATGGAAATCCAATCCACATTAGAAATAAAATCAAATTCTTCTAAGGGGAGTATTACAATGTTCTTTGAGAAATTAATCCCTCAAATATTGATAGGGGAGATGTTATAAAATTGGGATGAAATAATTTCCCTAGTTTATATTTTCCCAAATAAAATACCTTCCATGTTTTGTGATGTTGTTTTAACTGTTCTAGAAAACATGTGTGATATAAAAGAATTCATAGAAACAAAACAAAATACAATGTTTTCTATTATTAGATAAATACCCTGCATAACCAAGGAATATTAATTTTCATGTTCAACCTCACTAGTTGGGTTATTTTATGAAATGTTTTGTTCTCTAGGCCTTAGAGGTTGTTTTCTCCAGTTATATTCAACAAGAATTGTCTAATTTTACTGGTTTGTATAGTGTATCAATACCTTATAGCCTGAAACGTGTAAAATTTGTTATGGGTTGGCTGAAAATTTCCATTCATCCATTACATAAGTTCGTTTCTATCATCAAAATTATATATCTTGCTGACTCTCCTTAACAAAATTAGATTATTTTCATGTCCACTTCATGCAATTTTTATGATTCTTCTTCCATCAATTTTGAAAACTAGTGGAATATAATTTCTTACCACCATGATATTTCTTCGTTTATACCCAAGAATTAAATTCCATTCATTACTTCTCATATCCTTTCATTTTTGAGCTTGGATATTTTCCAATCATATATTTAATATGTAGCGAAAATTATATAATTTATTTACTAATGTCAATGTATCAAATAGATAATGATTCTTTCAGATCTAGCTTTATTCCTCTAATGAAGTGGTAATATTTACATTTATAGTCATTGAAAACTCTAGAGATGTACAATACATGTATTATGATGAATTCTTCATTCGACCTAATGGATTTGTCTTACTTTTATTCAAGTCCATTTAATGCCCTGTTTATTTTTAGTAAATTAGTGTCTCAAAAATATTTTTCAAAAACATTTTCATGAATTATTTTCACTCTAACTATTTGGTCTCTTCCTCGGGATTTATATAAAATATCAATGTCCACTATTGAATATAATCTCCCTCTATGAATTAAAAATCACATGACCTCCTATTTACCATAACATTATACTAAAAAGAATATATTTTCATTATATTTGATGCAACATTCAAAATTTAATGGATAATAAAATCATTAAAAGTTAGAGGCCTTTTCCATATAAATGTCTCAATTTTTTATTGGTATTTATTTGGGGGATTTTGGAGTTTTTCATAACTCAATTAACTATTAAAAATTTCATTTAATTGAATAATTATTTTCATGATGTTATTAACTCCTTCCCCTATTATGTTGGGCATCTCATTTGGGTAGTCATCATATTTTCTATTAGATTAGTTGTTTACATGGTTTATCCTAATTATAATAATTGAAGAATATAAAGAAAAATCAGGGAAGATAATTTTCAAACTATTAATAACAATAAAAGAAACTATTAATATTGAAGGGATAACTATTAATTTTCATATATTCCATACCCTAGGGTTTTATTGGTTTCCATATAATTTATCCAGATTCAATTTTCAAATATTAAATTACATAAGAATTTTTTTCCATTATAATTCTATATGAAGATCATGTGATTTCTCAAAATAATTTCACTCAAGCGTGTCAAACCTAGTGTTTAAAATTGACTCTTTTTCATGAAAGTTGTAATGTGTGTTACTATTTAACATTCCCTTTCGATTTCATTACCCCTAGTCACAGTAATTTTTGGTCTACATCCACAAATAATATCAGGGAATGTATTTTTTTTCTTGGAAACCACTCGATAAATAATTGTCCACAATTTAGGAATACTTTCAAATGTTTAGTCTTATACATATTGTTTTCAGTAATATTTTATTATCATAATCTCACTGAATAACAAGACATTTCACTGATAGAAACTATGAAAACACATATCATTTATATAGTTTATATCATTATCTATTTCATTAAGATATATATTAGACAATACCAACTGATCGTGTCACATAGTGTTTTTGTATAATTATATACATATCAAAATAAATCGAAACATAGAAACAATTTCTTTATCAAAAGACTCAATAACATTCCCCTAAATTTTATTAAAAATCTAATACATCACAAGAAAACAGTGAGACACACATGATATAATAGTAAAAAATAAATATCATTAAGGGAATTATCATAAAATAAAATTATCTAAAACAATACATGTTATCAAAGTGGAATAAAATGGTGAAATAAAATACAAGATTCAAAATTATAGCATTGATGCATAAAAAATAATACATCTCTAAGCAGTCATTGGAATGTGTTAATAACATATACCATGAAATCATAAATATAAGTCAAGTCTAAAAATTATGATATTATAAAATATTGTGATTATTATAACTAACAATTCACCCCACATAGTATATCATGAGATACAATCATTACCTAATTCAATAGTGAGATATATAATTAAGAGTATACCAATAACATTCATATTAGGTACATGTATTTGTGGACACATAAATCATACAACATTAGTATTCTGGTCATCAAATTAAATCCCCTGATTAAGAAGTGTTAGTTAAATACATTAAGGTTCCCAATATTGTATGTATAGGAATAATTAATGAACTCCCTTGAGTTGAAATAGTGACATGTATTCACAAAAAAAAAATTTGGAAAATAAAATCATTAGATAATCATAGTAGAATAATAAGTGTCCATAATATTTCATGGAAGGGATTAATGAGAATGAAATGTGGTATCTAATTTTTTGTCCATCATAAACAAAATAAAGGGATGATTAAGATTATATGTCAATATGAACAATTGTTATTCCAAAGGAATAATAAAAAAACATAATTGAATATAATGGATGACGAAATAAATCCCTTTTGTGAGAGGGTTCTTCTAAAAGCTTGTGAGGATATTCTTAAGAAATTGGTAAAATATTGGGAGTGGTTTAGAGTGGGATATAGAGAGTAAATCCACGCAAAATGGCATTTGAGTGAATTTTAATGGATGTTTGTGTGGGTATTTGCAGAAAAAGGGAGATAAATTCTTTATTATTTCCAAATCATAGGTTATGTACTCTATGTTATAAGAAAATAAATGACACAAACCTTCCAGATGATTTTCTCCAAGTATGATACAAAAGAGGTGTGGATTAAAATATTTTATTAGGTTAAGAATCTAAATAATTAAAAAAAATACTATTCAAGGTTCTGGAGTGACACATTTTTATAGATAATTTTTTTAAAATATTAATATATTATGTGTTTATGAGGATTTATTATTGTTTTTTAAACAAAATAAAATAACATCAGAAAGAAATTTTATTTTTGAACTAATATTTTTTTGTATTCCTTCCATAGTATTTATTATATCACTTTTTGTCTATTTTGAAGTTATCATAAATTCCACATATTTATAATATATTTTATTTTTTACCCAAATATTTTAGTCTCTAATAAGATCATAAAAATTTCACCATTAGATAAATTTTATATCCTGATTTAAAAAATTATATTTTTTATAGATATAATTTTATATTTATATGAATTTACAATTCTAAATTAAAATACCTTTTCGTTGAAAAAATGATATTAATGAAAAAAAGATATTCTCACCATTATAGAAATTACATCAGGATTCATTAAATTATAATATTATTTTTAATTAAATAAATATTTTAAAAATATTTCATGAAAATAAATTTTATCTCAAAACGTTTATATTTATCAGAAAGGGTGATTTATTTTAAATTTTAGATATTTCATAAAAGAAAATTACATTTTATTCATATCAAAATATAATGTTATCAAACTCGTTATATAGCCCTGTATTTATAATGTAATTGTTAAAATGTTTTTATATATAAAAACATTATTAAAAATAGATGCATAAAACCTTATTACACAACCATATTCCCTAAGGGTATGGCGTGTGATGTCAGTACTTTATTAGTGTTGTTCAACAAATATGGTTTGGGTGATGATATCTAAAAGAAGTAAATTATCCCATAAACTAGTTTGATAGTTTTTCAGTTATTTAATATTGGATTAGAATTATTGAAGGGAAAATCATATTCTTTTCACCTAAAATTGAAATTGAATGACAAGTGATTCATAGGGTATAATCCTACTAGTCGAGATCATCACTTCTTCCATTGGTGTCAATTATAATTACTACAACCCATAATTTATAATAATAATAATGGTCACTGTATAATGAATTTTATATAAATGGTATGCTATATTGTCCTATTTTAAGAATAATTGAAAAATTATATTTATAAATAATGAAATATTGTGTATGTTTTTTATATAACTGTATTACATATTAAGGAATCAAGTAATTTTGAAGAGAATTTCATTAATAATGTTTTTATTTATTACATTTAAATCCCTCAAACCCATTATATTAGTTATCAAGTCATCCCAATAATTGAATATCTTAATAAAACATAATTATTCTCTTCTTTATTTATTTTAAATATTACATGAAATTTAATGTATACATCATGTTCAATGATTTTACTAATAAAAGATGATTTGATATCCATTTGGATACCATTAAATTATTTTTCACCTCTGTAGTCAAGAATAAGTATATACTATTTAATTTTTTCATTGGTAAAATTTAATAGGTATGATAATACCATTAATATTGGAGTGTTTTTTTAAAAAAATAATACATTGATCATTTAAATATTTTTAAAAACAATTCTTTTTTAATGACATATTTATTTTCAACATTTGAAATAATTTCCCCTATTTTATTCATTAAACATTGATTTTAGACATTATTTATAGAATTTATCCTATTTTAATATTTAGTATCCTAAAGAATATTTGTAATCCCTACTTATGATTAAATAGTTTTTATTGTGTACTAATGATCCATTAGTTTTTCACAAGAGTTATCCTATCAAAAAATATTTTGGTCACAAATTTTATCAGTACACTGTGATTTCCTTGGTATTGAAAAAACTAAAGGACCCCAGAACACCCTGAGAGGGGAGGGGTGAATCAATATGTTGAGTTTTTATTTTAGAATTTGTGGATCGGGTTCCCACATTTTTAAGAACATGCTAAATCTATCAAATAGAAGAAATCAGTGAGATGACATAGAACTTTTACTTGGTTCATTGCAAGGGATATGTCCAAGGAGCATACACCGACAGTTTGTCAATCATACCAAAATCCACAAATCATCACTATTTTATGGATAATATGTTTCATTAAAAAACACTCTATCCAAGTCACACTAACTTTACAAAGGTTTATGGAATGCTCATTGCATCCCTCATATCACTTTTATCAACTCCCCATAGCTCACTTCCTTGAGAGAAGTCAATCCCTGTTTATCGACATAAATGTCTCATCAATAGATTTGAATTGATGTATTTTTATATATTAAGAATGAGACACTTGGTTCATGGAAGTCCTTGATTGATGCACTTGAAGGCACTAAAAACCACGGAATCAGATAATCAGAAGCCCATCAAAAGCATAAAAACACACTTGTGCGCACAACCCCAACTTGCGTTCTGCGAAAGATTTATCTTTTTCACCACTACAATGAAGGTTTCACTTGGACTTTTTAGACTAAAATAAAACCATGCATGCCTAATTTACTCTCTTCAAATATTTCACGCAAAAATCATTCATGCGACTGGGCAACTAGATTTTTGATGGAAAATTATTAAGTCTTCATTGGGGGTAGTATCATATTTATAGGCCCTTTATAAACATACATGAAAGATCCAAATGTATTTTTTAGTGCATGCAAGATTCTTCATGAGCGTGAAAACCCCCTTTTGACGTCACATTGGGCACACAAACCCTTTCGTGCAACAACATCTTCTGGACACTCCATGATTTTTCCTTTTTTTGACATTCAAAAACCTAAAACTTGTCTTGTGCGACATTTTAAAAAACCCCTTCAATCTTCAGAGAAAAAATCAATATTTCGGGCACACGTCATATCTTTCGCGCACTTTCCTTTTCCAAACACATATTTCTTCATTTTCCAATTTCTAGCCCCAAAAATTGGGCAAACACTAGAGAATGACCCTACCTTAAATACTTATTTAGAATCAAACTGTTCGACCCCTTTTCATGTAATCTCTCAGATCTTCCATGAATGGTATGACAATAACACACACAAACCATGATCAACCCAAATTATATTCATAGCAAACACAAACTGAACACATTTTTCAGAAAAGAACTACCTTGGTTCCAACAAAAACCCAATTCATTATACTCATCATCATGGATCTTATCTATTTTATAAGCAAGATCATATACTCCAATTTTTATTCTCAATTGAGAAACAACTACATTATTATTTTTATTATTTTTTTTAAAAAATTATACCCATTCCATTGAAAAATGAAATTTAAAATTAATTTTTTTTATAATCCCTTTTGTAATTAGTTTTTATTCATTTCACTTTGATTAGTTTCTAATAAAAATATCATTTTTACATTTAGATTTATAAATTTATGTTATTATAATTATTTTTTATAATAAAACATTTATTTATATTAATTAAAAATTATTTGAGTGTTGAATTTTTCATATATGAATTATTATATGGTTGTATTTCCCCACATAGATTAAAAAAATTCAATTATTGTTATAAATAATTTTCATAGATTATTATTTAAAATATTATATGGTTGGCCATTACTAATAAAATATTATATAATACTTTTTATTATTTATTTGTGTTGTTCTATCAATGATTCTTTTTTGTCACGGAGTTTTCATAGCTACCCCAATAAGACATATCATATGCTTTTCAATATAATCTTTGTCTTTTATTTTGGTGAAATTCATACCATTTTTTATTTTATAATTAAATTTATTCTTCCATTAAATCTTCAAAACATTTCTATTTAATATATGATTAGATAATAATCCATCACTTTAAGAAAACATCACATATTTTTGTTTTACAACATCTAATAATTGGGATGTAAAATGTAACTTAATGGTTTAAAACTCTTCTAAAAATGATTTATGGTAATGGAAAAGAACTTTTTTCCATAATTTATTCTCACAATCATATGTAATAAAACAAATACATTTTTCTATATTGAATAGTTATTGACTCCCATTTATTTGATTTTTAGAACAAAAATTACACAAAATGTACTAATGATGGTACATGTCTTATTACTAAAGCATATGAAATAGACTATATCAAAAAAAATAACATAAACATGAATGATTGTGACCATTAAAATTAATAACGAATATCCATTTTACACAAATATTTTATTTATATTTTTTTTAAATAAAAATTATTATCAATCCTACATAATTATCAGATATTACTAATGATTCCTTTAAATATTTTATATGTTTATACATATTATTGTTTCCATTCATATAGGAAGTATATTGTGTATTAGGATTCCAATGTCTAGTTTGATCTCTTTTTATTAATGAAATCTCCACCGCTATATCCATTAAAACATTCTTTTTTCGTCCCAAATATGTTTTTCACAACACTTGGTGGTTAATAAAAAGGTTGTTTCCATGGATAAGATAGATCATCCTCATATTTTAAAATTTAAAAACCATTTCAAATTTTTTTAATGACTCCTTGAGTCATTACCTCATACCACTTCTAGTCTCCCTTGACCTATCCCTTTATAATCATGATGATTAATACATGATTTTTTTCTATAACCATAACAAAAATATAGAAAATGAAATTAAACAAATTGTAATCAAATATTCTCTTCCATGTAAACTACGCTTTTTCCATGAAGTGAATCTTTGATATGGAAATATATATTTTGTGTATATCCATTGATTACAAAATGTACAACCTTCTATGTGGAATATTTTAGTATGTATTCATTAGAGATCAATTGAACTTTTTAGGATCCACAAATTAATCTCATTCTTTAAATTAATATCTTTATTATCCTGTCAGTCAAGAATAACATTTTGTTTATGTTAAAAACCTGATATTACATTTTCTGCATAATGAGTGTATTTATTTACAGTTAATAATTAAGATTATTTGAAGTTTCTTCATGAATTTGATTGAATTTCAAAACAAATAAAATAAGATAAATCCATATGGAAAATATAGGATTAACATCCATTTATTTCTCATTCATCATCCATATAATTTAATTTATTTATACTTCAATATCCATATTATATTTAGTCCCCTATTTCACTATTTTGTCAATCAATTCATAATTTTTTAATATTCATACACCCCTATGATGAGCTAAAACCCTTTCTCTATGTTATATGTTTTATCATATTTTACATTATCAATCTCATGCTTCAAATCATCTTTTACGACTTAATATTGCATTAAGTATAATATATAATCACATATTACAAAATTCATCTCCTTTTCTATGTCCCTCCCAACCTATATCTAATATGTTGCATCCTCGAGCGTAAATTTTATGTTAACCAAAAAAACATTAACTTCCTAAGGTTCAGTTTCATCTAGACATTATTGATTTTATAATATGTACATAAGAATGTATCTATTGAAAAATTAGAATTTTAATAATTTCATTCACTTCTAATTCTTTTAATTAATCACCTTCTTTTGATGAAAAATTATGATTTATGGATGTATTAATTATTATTTTCTTTCTTTTCACATATATAGAAGAATTTTTCATATGTGAATCATATTAATCATCATCTCAGTATTTATTTAGAAATGTAAAAATAAAATTATCTTCTTTTCCACCTAAAAATTCATTGATTTCAATGAATTGTTACTTCCTATGGGTATTATTTTTTATAAATTTAAATTACTCATATATAATCAAAACTATAAAATCATATTATATGGTCATGTATGAGGTAGAACCCAAATATATAAGGCATTTTGGTGAGGGAAAATATAATTCAAATGATAATACATTCAATAAAAAATGATATGAGAAGAATTATAATATAAAAAATATGTATTATTAGTGTATTGGGCTCTTATAAATCCCAATTCATGAATTGTGAAAGTGTAAGGGATATGATGGATAGCCAAGTATCAATCATAATTGGATCTATGTGAGGCCTTAGTCATAGACATCACATTCTATCTAAAAAACTCATGTATTCTTATTATCACAAAAATAAATAAATAAATACCACATGTAACACAAATATTTGTTGAACAATAATATATAACCTATCAAATGATCATGTTGAATGAATAATAAAAGAAAATTATTTAAAAACAATCCATCGTACTAATATGTAATAGTCACACGCATAGAATAAATAAAATATATAAATGTACGGGTGATGGAAAAAATTAAACATGAACTACCATTAATAAGAAAAGAGAGGAATAACTTGAATTTATATTACATTTTTTATCAATATATAATACATTGAAAAATATTAAACACCCAAGTACCGGAATCGATTAGCATTCATGAAAACTGCATAGATAAAAATATTATTTAAGTAAAATATTCATCATCTATACATTTAGTAATTAAAAAAGGTTCACTTATAGACTTATCATACATACTGACCATCTTCATAACCTAGTGAAAACTAAACCATAAAAATGGGTGATGTGATATTGTGAGTAATGATAAACATGGATAATATTAATAAATGGTTATAATTGAACATGACATCAAAATAAGGTTATGAGATCATGATACTATCAAAATAAAATCATACCCAAAAATTCATAGATCATAATCATGAGTAATTGAATAAAATAATAGCATTTAATAATATTGTGGAGTCATCAAAATCAGTCATTTTCCATCACATCAAATCATAAGAATAAAAATAAGTAATAAAATGGGAACACTATCATATTCATATAAACAATATAATATGTCATGTTTAACTGAAACTACCATTATATTATAATTGATCTTGAATAAAAACCTGTTTTAATATCATAATAGACTTTCCATCACATTTAATTTCCTATATCATAGTGGACTAATCATACTTACTTATTTCCCATAGTGGATCAGGAACATAAAATCATTTCCTACAATTATATCAAGAGATATATGGATTTACCCAATTAATTATAAGGATTTAACGGACCCCCAATAATATGATGAATACCATAAATTTTTTCTCACAAAATATCAATAATCATTCATCAAATCATCAGGTCATAACCCATGAGAAAGAAAATGGTTTAATAAATCTACTATCAAATAATAATTAACTCATCAGAATGAAATGGGTTTCACAGAGGCATAAACATTATAATACATCTAATTAAATTTTATGGTATTATAATATATTTGTGCCAATAAAGAAAATAATCCTTAAAATATGATATCATAGTCGAAAAACAGCTCTAAAATTTCATACAAAATTTTATGAGATAACATAAGAAGGTAACATTTTCTATTATTAATGTAACATCCCAAGTAAGTAATGAATAATAGATATTTTTCTCTATGTTTATTAATGATTAATATAATTTCATAGAGGCTTAAAATGAAAATAAAAACAATCTTATGCATGGAATACACTAATATTCTTAAAAGATTGTTTTACTGCCTTTTGATGGAAAACCATTTTTGAATCCATATTTTGACAATTTTATAAACTATTTTTGTCAAAATAAACTTATTCTTTATGATTGGGACATCAAAATATACCTTGTGTGAATTTTTGGTATTTTTCTGACAATGTTCATTTTTTAATGAATAGTGAAAAATACTGCATTTTACATCAAAACTGCTTTTTAATCTAATTTATTTATATGATTAGATTATGTTTTGAATAGGTTTTGAAGTGAAATTAGAATATATTTTTACAATTTTATCCAATGGTGGTCATTGGAATCAATTTCACTTTGAAATTAGACTTAAACTGCTGTCAATCTTTTGATACTTATTATTTTGTAAAAACACGCTTTTTGCTCTAGCAGCGGGAATTAATTATTAAATTAATTAATGTGACTTATATGATTTGAATTTTGTAAAATAGACTTCATTTTTGAATTCGGAATATCAAATATATCTTAGGGTGAATTTTTGGTAATTTTCTGAAAAACATCAATTTTTGATGAATAGTGAAACCACTAAGTGATAATCAAGCAAACTGATTTTTCAGTTAAATGAAAGTTTACCACTAATGTGTATTGAATTTTGAAAATCCGACATACATGGTTGTAATTAAGAAGTAAAATGTGGTTCAATGAGATTATAATAATTTTTTGGTGAATAGTAACTTATTAAGTTCTTAATCACGATTAGTGGTAATTAGGGTAGTTTAAGGTATAAATAATACTTTAATAAAATGAAATGACCTAGACACATGTCCCAACCTCATTGGTTGTGTCATGGCCGACAATGACATGCCATGGGTCAACTTGGGGACCCCATGGATCCACTTTTGTTGGGAAATGACATAAATTACTTTTTATTTAATGTTAAAGTGAAAATGACACAAACATAATATGTTTTACGAAAAAAATTTTTAAGTGGGGTTATACAAGTAAATATTTTGATTATAAATAGTCATTGGAAAGCTAAAACGATTTCCTATATCATAGTATTTCTTTTATAATTTTTAGACATTAAATAAATTTAATTATTTATGACATAATAATGATGCAGTGATGACATCATTATTTGACGATTTAAATAAAATGGAAAGATAATGTAAAATCTATGAACTAAACATGGCCAAAACCAATTGAATGAGTGTATTTCGAACCCTTATCACCTTATACACGAATTAAATCAATGTGGGACCTTTTGAAACCGAAACACATTTTCAAATAAAGTAATATTTCTTTACTTTCCAAAAGAGCCCCTCCTCTCCTCTTATAAAAGGCCCCCACCTCTACCTCATTTCACACACATCTCAAGCCTTTGGCTCGGCCAACCCCTGCCCATTTACTCTCTCCACATCCCTCTCCACATCCTAGAGGATTCCCTTTGGGCAGAATCCTTTCAAAGGAAGCCTTTAGGCTCAAATCAAAAGGAGTTACACTTTTTAAGGTAATTCATTCTCTCATGTTCATTTGTTTTATTTTGCTTCTCCAACCCCCTAAACTCTTTTTATTTAAATATTTTGTAACAACAACAGTATCTTAAATATACTAGGATGTTGTTATAAGATTTATTTGAGCTACACTCTCACAAAACTTCATCAAATGGTAAAAGAACATACAGTTTCCGTGGATGGCGAAATTCTGCCTCCCGAAACGATGATTGTTCAATACTCATTTAACACCTTCAATGGTGGCCATTATGATGTCACTATTTTTATATATGATATATAATATGTTTATGTTTTCCTTAAGCTTCTGTTTTTTTCATTTTGGGCATACCTTTATGGTTTCCATTATGGGTAAACACGATATCTTCATTTTAGGAAGTGCGGACTACCGCCCCCTCAAAGTGATTTGATTCGTTAAATACCATATGTGGGACATATAAAGGATGTAACTAAGATATTATATATGATATTATACTGGAATTATAATATACCTTTATATCATTATGATTCCATTCTATAAAATACGAAATAGAAATGAAAGTAGCGTTCATGCGTACGTACGGCTTACCGTCTCCATGAACGGTGCATTTCATTTCTTACCTCTAAATGATTATGTAATATTATAAATGCAAGTATGTACTGGATATATATGACATATATGATATCTACATCATGAATACTATTCTGGATATAATGAACCTTTGACCAAATTAACAACATGTAAGTGTAAGAAGTCTATTTTTGACTTAAGAACCAAATACCGACAAAATGAACATTATTAACTTAACTGATAACATGATGTTCATAACATGGTATAAAAGGAATAATGAACTTGAAAAAGATTCATAAGCAAGTAGAGATTAACTCAAGTTTATTATTCAGGATATTAAAGAACGGTCGGGTCAAGTCGGATATGAGGTATGGGGCTTCGTCTCAATCTCCTTTCGTTGAGGCATACTTTATTTTATACCCAACATTCTTTTATACGGTGTATAAACCCCTTTGACTTTTACGTTTATTCAAAAAGAATCTTTTTTATACGAAGCATTTTCTAAACGACAAAAGGGAATGTTTTTGACGTACGTATGCGGCGACAACGACTTCTCCGCCGTCGTGACTGTTATTTGAGTTTCGACTTCCTCTACAAGCCATGCCTTCTTTTTAAAAGAAAAATAAATAGCATGTTTTACTTTTCTTTTATTTTGGTATTGAAAATGGTTTTCATAATGTTTTTATATCAATGTGTTGTATGGATATCTCGTGATTGAAATGTGGAAATTTTATGTTTCCTTTATGCATGTTTTATGTGATATGATTATGTTATGGTTCTTGGGCATTATTATGAAGATGGGTGGTTCCGTGATAAACTAAGGGTGGGTGAGCCCAATATAGCTCTCCAATGCATTGGGTAACGCGAAGGAGTGAAACGTTAATGTTTCTCCGAAGAGATTTTAGGGAATATACTGTGATGGGTATTCCAAATGTAACCAAGAGGGTTACTCCCTACGTACGAATGTTATGAATGCCTCAAGTTACCTTTATGTCTTATGATTTCTATGATTTATTCATGATTTTATGAGGTATGTTAAAGTGCCTATGTTTTATGGGTAAAGTATGATTTCATTCTTATGTATATATGAACTCATGTTTCCTTTCCATGTTTTTTTATAACCCATACTGAGTTTTTATGCTCATCCCAAGTTTTTGAAATGTTTTTCACAGGTCAAGGGAAAGGTACATGATAAGATGATAGAGTCAAGGATGTGTCAAGAAATAATCCATGTTTTATTTTAAATGTGTTTCCATTGATGGGAACGAAGAATACTATCTTTATGTAACCACTTTGTTTATATGTGGAATGTAATGCAGTTTTATGATCTAATTCTCTAAAACTCTAAACCTGAAAAGATCCTCAATGTGTAATCTTGTAATAACTCAAGATTAAGTAAGGTTTAAGGCTGGGGCCTTATAGTTGGTATCAATGGGAGGTTTAGATAACTTTAGGAGTTAGAATTATATTAAATGATTATCCAATTTTTTTTTTTTGAAATGATATAGCATTTAAAGATTACCATGTTGCTTCATCTAAGACATGTTTGTTCAGAATGGTTTTCCGCAGAGGAAACAGGGAAGCAGTGCTAGGAAGGCATACAGAAGGAAATAACCTTCCGAATCAGCATCCAGAAATGGTCGGAATTGGAACTGAACAGTTTGTTGCAGTAATGGCACAGTTGACTCAAGCGATAAATGGCGGTGGTATCCATGCACGAGATCAGCCAGATCAACCGCAGAGGAACATGTCAGTGGTGGAACATTTCATGAGGCAACATCCACCATCATTCAGAGGATCATCTGACCCTGTGCTAGCTGAAGGGTGGATTAAAGCACTGGAGAAGATTTTTGATGTCATGGGGTGTTCAGACAATCAAAAGGTTAGTCTTTCTATTTACCGTTTGGAGGGTGAAGCAGATCAGTGGTGGTCTATGGTTAAAAATATCAGGGACGCCGATGAGATTGATGATCTTGACTGGGATGAATTCAATGGTATGTTTCTTGAGAAGTATTTTCCTAAGGCTGTTCGACTTAGGATGGAAAAGCAATTCTTGGAATTGAGGCAAGAGGAAGACTCAGTGGCCGCCTATGAAGAAAGGTTCACTCGATTGGCATGGTATGCTCCAAATTTTATCCGGGACCTTGATAGTAAAATCAATCGTTTTTACTCCGGATTAAAGCCAAAGTTTCGAAGGGAATTAGCTTCTCGTGAGTTTAAAAGTTATGAAAATCTTGTTCGATGTGCTGAGAAGGTGGAAATGGAGTTTGCCGATGACCAAGTTTTCTATAACAACCAGCAGAAGAAGAGACCGAGGTGGCAGGAGAAAGGTAAGAATTCTTCAAAAAAGTCTGATGGTAAGAGAACTAAGTTTCCAGTTTGTGATAAATGTGGCAAAAGGCATGCTGGGGAATGTCTTCTGAATTCTGGGAAGTGCTACCGATGTGGTAAGATGGGACATAAGGCTCATGAATGCACTGAAAAGGATCAAGGTGAAGGTAAGAACAAATTTGATTTACAGTTAGTGAAATGTTATAAGTGCAATGAGATGGGTCACTATGCAAACGAGTGTCCGACAAGGAGCTTGAGTGATGGGAAGAAGTTAGACTACAAGCAGAAAGGGGTGGTGAAATCCTTTGCAACTACTTCAGCAGATGTCGGGCCATCAAATGAAGTTGTATCAGGTACTTTGTTTGTTTTTTCAGATTATGCCAGTGTGTTGTTTGATTTGGGGTCTACACATTCTTTCATCTCTGAAACCCTTTCTAGTAAAATGGGAATACCATCTCAAGAAATGTCTCCTGAACTTTTGGTAAAAACACCTGGGGGAAGTGTCGAGGCAAAAAGAATTTATAGGAATCTTCCTATCCTTATCTGTGGAACGAACCTACTTGCAAACCATATTGATCTACCTCTATTAGAGTATGATGTTATCCTGGGTATGGATTGGCTCTCTATATACCATGCTAAGATTGACTGTAGAGCTAAAGAAGTTTCTTTTCAGAAAGACTTTCAGTTTGTTTACAAGAATGAACCCTTACTTTTGATAACATATCAAGAGGCCGAGAAACTTGTAAAAGATGGAAATGAATGTTACCTTGCACACATCATTGAAAATAAAGGAACTTTTCAGATTAATGATGTGCCAGTGGTAAATGAGTATCCTGTTGTTTTTCCTGTTGAGTTGCCTAGAATAATACCAGATCGGGAAGTTGAGTTTACTGTTGACTTAGTTCCTGATGCTAAGCCAATTTCAAAACCCCCTTATCAAATGGCACAAATTGAACTTTTAGAGTTGAAGGAGAAATTGCAAGATTTATTAGAGAAAGGTTTCATTAGACCTAGCACATCACCATGGGGTGCTCCTATTTTATTTGTTAAAAAGAAAGATTGTTCTATGAGACTTTGCATTGATTATAGAGCCTTGAATAATATCACTGTTAAGAACAAATATCCTTTGCCTCATATCGATGATTTTTTTGATCAGCTCCAGGGAGCTCAGTTTTTTTCAAAGATTGACTTGCGATCGGGGTACCATCAGCTGAAGGTAAAGGAAGCAGATATTCCGAAGACCGCGTTCCGTACGAGATATGGCCATTATGAATTTGTAGTAATGCCTTTTGGGCTAACCAATGTACCTGCTGTATTCATGGACTTAATGAATAGAATTTTCAATGAGTTCTTGGATAAGTTTGTGGTGGTTTTCATTGATGATATTTTGGTGTTTTCTAAAAGTAAAGAGGAGCATGAAAAACATTTAAGGGTTATCTTGCAAACCTTAAAAGAAAAGAAATTGTATGGTAAATTCAGTAAGTGTGAGTTTTGGTTGCAACAAATTTCTTTCCTTGGCCACATTGTTTCTAATGATGGAATAACTGTTGATCCTGCAAAAACAAAAGTTATGGAAGAATGGCCAAGACTCACAAATGTAACCGAGAATCGTATCTTCCTTGGTTTGGCAGGCTATTACCGAAGGTTTGTTAGAAATTTTTCACAGTTATCTAGTCCAATGACTAAGCTAACTCGGAAGGGTGTTAAGTTTATCTGGACAAAAGAATGTGATGATTGTTTTCAGGAATTGAAAAGAAGATTGGTGAATGCTCCAGTTTTGGCACTACCTTCCAGGAATGGTGAGTTTGTTATATACAATGATGCTTCATTGAAAGGACTTGGTTGCGTCCTAATGCAGAATGATCAGTTAATTGCTTATGCTTCACGACAGTTGAAAACTCATGAGGTAAATTACCATACACATGATTTGGAATTAGCTGCTGTTGTTTTTGCTTTAAAAATTTGGAGGCATCATTTTTATGGAGTAAAGTGTGAAATATATACCGATCACAAAAGTTTAAAGTATATATTCACTTAGAAAGAGTTAAACATGAGACAAAGGAGATGGCTGGAATTAATCAAGGATTATGATTGTACAATTCATTACCATCCGGGAAAAGAAAATAAAGTGGCTGATGCTTTGAGTCGAAAAAGTAATGCTTCATTAACAATGTTGCGTTTGGAACGTGATCCTTTGGTTAAAGATTTGATGAACTTTGGCATAGAAGTTGTTGGTGCAGGAAGTCCTTCTGTTTTGTTTCAGGTATTAGTGAGATCATCTCTATCAGATAGAATCAAGCAAGCACAGAAGCAAGATAGTGAGTTGCAGAAAAAGGTAGAGCTGGTTCAGAAAGGTAAGTGGCCTGAATTCAACATTGATAATGATTGTGTTTTGAGATTTGGGAAGAGATTGTGTGTGCCTTGTGATTCACATTTGAAGAGAGAATTGTTATGTGAAGCTCATAGTTCTCCGTTTTCAGTTCATCCGGGCAGTACTAAGATGTATAGAGATCTGCGGGAGTATTACTGGTGGGATGGAATGAAAAGAGACATTGCTGATTTTACTGTGAAGTGTTTGACATGTCAAGAGGTTAAAGCAGAGCGACAGTTACCGAAAGGGATGCTTCAGCCTTTACCAGTGCTAGAGTGGAAATGGGAGAATATATCCATGGACTTTGTTGTTGGATTACCGAAGACATCTCGAGGTAATAATGCAACCTGTGTTATTGTTGATCGCTTGACCAAATCTGCTCATTTCCTTGCTATACGAGATACATTATCTCTTGATCAACTTTCCCGTTTGTATCTTAAAGAGATAGTCAGGTTACATGGAGTTCCTATCTCCATTGTATCGTATCGTGATCCCAGGTTTACTTCTAACTTTTGGAAAGGCCTTCAGAAGTCGTTGGGTACTGAATTAAATTTTAGTACAGATTTTCATCCTCAATCAGATGGGAAGTCAGAACAAACAATTCATACATTGGAGGATATGCTACGAGCTTGTTCTATGGATTATCAGGGAAGTTGGGACCAACATCTTTCTTTGGTTGAGTTTTCATGTAATAACAGTTTTCATTCCAGTATACAGATGGCACCATTTCAGGCATTATATGGGAAGCAGTGTCGAACTCCATCTTTCTGGGATGAAGTGGGTGAAAGGAAGTTGATGGGACCAAAATTGGTAGAAGATATGGCAGAAAAAGTTCAGCTAATTCAGAAACACATGAGAACAGCTCAGAGCAGGCCGAAGAGTTATGTGGATAACCGGAGGAAGGATCTATCTTTCGAGGTAGGTGATCATGTTTTTCTCAAGGTTTCTCCTTGGAAAAGTGTGATGAGATTTGGTAAGAAAGGAAAGTTGAGTCCAAGGTTCATTGGACCATTAGAAATTCTGGAGAGAGTTGGATCAGTTGCATACCGAGTGGCTTTACCTCCGAGTTTATCTCAGGTACAAAATGTTTTTCACGTTTCGATGTTGAGAAAGTATATGCCACATCCATCACATGTTTTGAGTCCAGAGGTAGTTCAGATGGAAGAGAACTTATCTTATGAGGAACAACCGGTCCAGATTCTTGACCACAGGGAGAAAGTGTTACTGAATAAGGTGATTAAGCAGGTAAAGGTTTTGTGGAAAAACCACATGATTGAAGAGGAAACATGGGAATCTGAAAATGCAATGAGGGATAAGTACCCCCATTTATTCGATAAGTAAATAAATTGCAGGGACGCAATTTTCTAAAGGGGGAAGGATGTAACATCCCAAGTAAGTAATGAATAATAGATATTTTTATCTATGTTTATTAATGATTAAGATAATGTCATAGAGGCTTAAAATGAAAATAAATACAATCTTCTGCATGGAATACACTAATATTCATAAAAGATTGTTTTACTACCTTTTGATGGCAAACCATTTTTGAATCTATATTTTGACAATTTAATAAACTATGTTTTTCAATATAAACTTATTCTTTATGATTGGGACATCAAAATTTACCTTGTGTGAATTTTTGGTATTTTTCTGACAATGTTCATTTTTTAATGAATAGTGAAAAATACTGCATTTTACATCAAAACTGCTTTTTAATCTAATTTATCTATATGATTAGATTATGTTTTGAATTGGTATTGAAGTGAAATTAGAATATATATTTACCATTTTATCCAATGGTGGTCATTGGAATCAATTTCACTTTGAAATTAGACTTAAACTGGTGTCAATCTTTTGATACTTATTGTTTTGTAAAAACACGCTTTTTGCTCTGGCAGCGGGAATTAATTATTAAATTAATTAATGTGACTTATATGATTTGAATTTTGTAAAATAGGCTTCATTTTTGAATTCGGATTATCAAATATAGCTTAGGGTGAATTTTTGGTAATTTTCTGAAAAAATTCAATTTTTGATGAATTGTGAAACCACTATGTGATAATCAAGCAAACTGATTTTTCAGTTAAATGAAAGTTTACCACTAATGTGTATTGAATTTTGAAAATCCGACATACATGGTTGTCATTAAGAAGTAAAATGTGGTTCAATGAGATTATAAAATTTTTTTTGGTGAATATTAACTTATTAAGTTTTTAATCACGATTAGTGGTAATTAGGGTAGTTTAAGGTATAAATAATACTTTAATAAAATGAAATGACCTAGACACATGTCCCAAACCCATTGGTTGTGTCATGGAAGACCATTAAATGCCATGGGTCAACTTGGGGACCCCATGGATCCACTTTTGTTGGGAAATGACATAAATTAGTATTTATTTAATGTTAAAGTGAAGATGACAGAAACATAATATGTTTTACGAAAACAATTTTTAAGTGGGGTTATACAAGTCCAAATTTTGATTATAAATATTCATTGGAAAGATAAAAAGATTTCCTATATCATATTATTTTTTTATAATTTTTAGACATTAAATAAATTTATTTATTTATGACATAATAATGATGCAGCGATGACATCATTATTTGACGATTTAAATAAAATGGAATGATAATGTAAAATCTATGAACTAAACATGGCCAAAACCAATTGGATGAGTGGATTTCGAACCCTTATCACCTTATCCACGAATTATATCAATGTGGGACCTTTTGAAACCGAAAAACAATTTCAAATAAAGTAATATTTCTTTACTTTCCAAAAGAGCCCCTCCTCTGCTCTTATAAAAAGCCCCCACCTCTACCTCATTTCACACACATCTCAAGCCTTTGGCTCGGCCAAACCCTGCCCATTTACTCTCTCCACATCCCTCTCCTCATCCTAGAGGATTCCCTTTGGGCATAATCCTTTCAATGGAAGCCTTTAGGCTCAAATCAAAAGGAGTTACACTTTTTAAGGTAATTCATTCTCTCATGTTCATTTGTTTTATTTTGCTTCTCCAACCCCCTAAACTCTTTTTATTTAATTCTTTTGTAACAAAAACAGTATCTTCAATATACTAGGATGTTTTTATAAGATTTATTTGAGCTACACTCTCACACAACTTCATCAAATGGTTAAATAACATACGGTTTCCGTGGATGGCGAAATTCTGCCTCCCGAAACGATGATTGTTCAATACTCATTTAACACCTTCAAAGGTGGCCATTATGATGTCACTATTTTTATATATGATATATAATATGTTTATGTTTTCCTTAAGCTTAGGTTTTTTTCATTTTGGGCATACCTTTATGGTTTCCATTATTGGTAAACACGATATCTTCATTTTAGGAAGTGCGGACTACCGCCCCCTCAAAGTGATTTGATTCGTCAAATACCATATGTGGGACATATAAAGGATGTAACTGTGATATTATATATGATATTATACTAGAATTATAATATACCTTTATATCATTATGATTCCATTCTATAAAAAACGAAATAGAAATGAAAGTAGCGTTCATGCGTACGTATGGCTTACCGTCTCCATAAACGATGCATTTCATTTCTTACCTCTAAATGATTATGTAATATTATAAATGCAAGTATGTACTGGATATATATGACATATATGATATCTACCTCATGAATACCATTCTGGATATAATGAACCTTTGACCAAATTAACAACATGTAAGTGTAAGAAGTCTATTTTGACTTAAGAACCAAATACCGACAAAATGAACATTATTAACTTAACTGATTACATGATGTTCATAACATGGTATAAAAGGAATAATGAACTTGAAAAAGATTCATAAGCAAGTAGAGATTAACTCAAGTTTATTATTCAGGATATTAAAGAACGGTCGGGTCAAGTCGGATACGAGGTATGGGACTTCGTCTCAATCTCCTTTTGTTGAGGCATATTTTATTTTATACACAACTTTCTTTTATACAGTGCATAAACCCCTTTGACTTTTACGTTTATTCAAAAGGAATCTTTTTTATACGAAGCATTTACTAAACGAAAAAAGGGAATGTTTTTGTCGTACGTATGCGGCGACAACGACTTCTCCGCCGTCGTGACTGTTATTTGAGTTTCGACTTCCTCTACAAGCCATACCTTCTTTTTAAAAGAAAAATAAATACCATGTTTTACTTTTCTTTTATTTTGGTATTGAAAATGGTTTTCATAATGTTTTTATATCAATGTGTTGTATTGATATCTCGTGATTGAAATGTGGAAATTTTATGTTTCCTTTATGCATGTTTTATGTGATATGATTATGTTATGGTTCTTGGGCATTATTATGAAGACGGGTGGTTCCGTGATAAACTAAGGGCGGGTGAGCCCGATATAGCTCTCCAATGCATTGGGTAACGAGAAGGAGTGAAACGTTAAGGTTTCTCCGAAGAGATTTTAGGAAATATACTTTGATGGGTATTCCAAACATAACCAAGAGGGTTACTCCCTACGTAAGAATGTTATGAATGCCTCAAGTTACCTTTATGTATTATGATTTCTATGATTTATTCATGATTTTATGAGGTATGTTAAAGTGCCTATGTTTTATGGGTAAAGTATGATTTCATTCATATGTATATATGAACTCATGTTTCCTTTCCATGTTTTTTTTATAACCCATATTGAGTTTTTATGCTCATCCCATGTTTTTGAAATGTTTTTCACAGGTCAAGGGAAAGGTACATGATAAGATGATAGAGTCAAGGATGTGTCAAGAAATAATCCATGTTTTATTTTAAATGTGTTTCCATTGATGGAAACAAAGAATACTATCTTTATGTAACCACATTGTTTATATGTGGAATGTAATGCAAGTTTTATGATCTAATTCTCTAAAACTCTAAACCTGAAAAGATCCTCAATGTGTAATCTTGTAATAACTCAAGATTAAGTAAGGTTTACGGCTGGGGCCTTATAATTAAAATTAAAAAAAATTAAAATAATACTGAGAAAAAAAAATTATTCGATAAGAGCCATGTAATATATTAAATTAATAATTAGAGGAAATATCATCCATGAAATGAAGAAAATATGTTTATTTCATATACATTAAATGAAAAAATTCCTTTTACATATTTTATAAAAGACAAAAAATAACCTGTTTAGAAAAATGATAGAAAGAAAACATTTAAATTTTTTTTAAATAAATTCAAATTTAATGAATATGTAATTTCTATAACATTTCACCTATATTTATGAACCGTTATGAAACAATTTTCTTTATAATAGACATGGAAAACAAATTTCATTGACTAAAGAGGAAATAATGGAATGTTTTCATTAAAAACATTTCCCTATTATTTTAATTTAGAAAAATAGAAAATTTTAAGTGAAAAATTAATATTATATAATTAATAAATTTATAATAATATATATTTGGATTAAATTATAATATCAATAAAATTTCTTACTAAATGATGTTATTAGAGATAATCATGGATGAAATTTTGATTTTAACATAAAACCATACCTCAATTTTATTCATTATTTATATGTGTTTGAAACTACCATATAATAAATATATAATTATTAAAATATATTACATGACCATACACATATATATCAAAACATATATGATTTATTTATTAAATTTTATCACCCTTTATATAAAAATTATATATTACAATAAAAGTTCTAGGTGATAAGTGCTTAATTTTCCTTAAATGTTTTAGTTCACCAATCCTGGTTATTATAAAATAATCATGGTTAAATAATATCAATAATATTAATAATTTCATGAGTATGATATTTATTATTATACATAAATACTTATAACTATTCAAATATAATTTTGAAAAATATTAATTACATCACTTCAAAGAGGTGGAAGTCTGTACGTATGAATAAGTTAGATTTCCACTTTTCTAAGAATGGAAAAAATAGACATAAATGATTGTTAGCCTTAAATTAACTATAAAAATATCATAAATTTAATATATATTGATTAAATATAACATTACAACCATAAATGTGAACCAATGATGAAAAAACCCATATCATTGTGGATATGGTAGTCCAAACGTACATGTGAGTGATGTTTTATTTTCCCTTAGAATGCAATAGAGGGGGATAATAGTTCATAAATCATATTAATAAAATTTTAATTTATTAACATTACATAATTAATTATTTTATAATTGATACCATAGATTTATAAGAGGTATAATAAAAAATAAATTTGAATTTTCTCTTTTAATAGGTATACCTCTTCATTGAGAAACATCCTTTGGAATACCCCATATTCATTGAAAGGATGTTATTCTGGAACAAAAATATTTTATATAGCATGGATAAGGAATATATAATATTATATAGGTACATATCAAATATGAAATAAGGATAATTGTTTTTAATAAGGGTTCAATATAGATTACCATTTATAAGTTTGGTAAATGACACACCTAGAATTACCTAAATATTTAAATAATATATATATCATAATCATTTCAAGTGGAAAAACGTATCAAAAAATAGAATATAAGATGTAACATGGTTATGATATACTCAAATCGTCACATCTGTGGTAGATGTTCATAGAGATAATCCTTATATCCTAGTTAACCCACTTTAAACCCAACTTGACCATAATAGTGATAAGATAATATTTTTAGAGAGATTAAATAATTATAAAAAAATAATAAATGGGAACTTCTAAAAAATAATGAAAACTGTGATTTGATATTTTAATTGAACTTTATAAAACTCAATCACAATAGGTGAAAGAAATTATTTTTAATATATGAATAAAAAACCCATGTAAAATAGTTTTTACAATAATAAATGTTTTAAAAAATATCTTAACATTTGAATCAAGTAAAATATTAGTTTACATGATTTTTTGTGGAAATTTAATAAAAAATTAATTTTTAAACATTTCTTGGATTACGAAAAAAACCAAATGTAGCTCTCTGACCATTTCATTAAATGAAAATAAAAAATAATAATTTTATAAAATAGTTATCTATATTCAAAAAAATGAAATCTTGGTTATAAAAATTAAAAATAATATTTAAAAATTAAATATTTTGATCATTAATGATATCTCTAATTATATAATGTAATATGTGGGAGAGATTTCAAATTTTTACGAGATAGTTTTAAATAAATTTTACATATTTTACCGAGGTGAAATTTTTTTACCATGGTAACTATTTATAATGACTAAAAATAACGTTGAACCGATTACACTATATTAATTTATATAATTAAAAATATGGAATCAATATTAAAATATTAAAATTTTATATATGTTCAAAATTCAATTTAGACTAATGAAAAATTACACAAAAAATATGTTTTTAGAAAAATATAATTTTCTGAATAAAACATGACATATCATTATTCCATTCATAGTAAAAAATATTAAATAAATTATAACACATTTTATTAAATATATAATCTCAATATAGTAATAAATTAATTCTTAAATATATATTATTACAATATATTAAGATAAAAATACAGTATTCCCATAAAAATATGTTTTTATAACCAAGATATCTTCTATATTCAAATGCTTTAATTTTCATTTATAACCAATTGATAACTAATTAATTAATTATATAAAATTGTAAGGAAAAAAATTTCATAATTTTATTTATTACAATTAATACCACCAATCAAATCACTACGCGATAATTATCAAATTAAATAATAATATTTTAATATTATGTTGCTGTTTTTTAAATCTAAGTGTTGTGTGTAATGAAATATATAAAATACATATTATTTATTTAAAGTAAAAAATATAAAAATAATAGTGATTCTATAAATTAAACTCCGCATATAATAATTTATCCCTCAAAATAATTTCACTTTCGACGCATAAAACTGGGAATATGATCGCGTAATTTTGTCTCTAGGTTCCCACAAAGAATCCTCTAATTTATGGTTTTTCTACAAGTCATTGACTATGTGAGTTGTCTTATTTCATAGAATATTTTCATTGATATTAAAATCCCTTATTAGACATTCTTAAGATGATAGAACATGATCTAATGGTATGACCACTATGTTCATAACATATGATGAATTTTTTATTAACATCCTCGAGAGAGATACATGGAACACATTTTGAACATGAGAGGGATTTAATGTATGTTAATAACAACATGCTACTATCCCAATGTGATCAATAATACAAAAGGAAAAAATATATCTTAGTATCAAAATTTATTTATTAATTAATATTATGACCCTCTTCCATGAAGATATTCATTATAATTCCATGTCATGAACTTTTAACTATAGATCTCACATAATATTATCAGTATGATTTTTTTGTTAACTACGATTTTTCTTGATGTTATAATGAATGGTTCTAAACATATTTATCATTTACTTTGCTATATATGGTCATTATAGCATGACTAACCTATCTTAATCATACAATATTATAGTTCTTCACTTTCTATCATTTATATATTCATAAGCATCCATTTAATTATGAGGTGAAGGATATTATAATAAAAAACTAAACTAGAGGGATGTGTTAATTGAAAACACTTCATAATACACATAACATGTTTTGAACATTTCACTTATGTTTATATATCCATCTCATTTATACCAGCCATTATAGGAGGATATGAATCTCTAAATAAATCACTTCATATTGATCCCACTAATGGATTTTCATAATCAATGAGTTGAATATCAGATCGTAGAAAGATATGATTTTGAGTTATACTTTATAAAATTTTAGAACATCTATAATGTGTTATTTATAAATATGATCATGAGAAAAATATTCCTTATTATCAATTAATATTTCAAATTTAATAAGTTGAGAAAATAGAACCTAAATTACATTTTTTCATTTAAATATTTTGGGGAGTCTTATGAGTAAATACATGGTAACGTGTTCTAGTTTCCATTATGTTATAGTTAATGGTTATAAAATCCTTTTACAATTCCTCTTCACATACATAACTTAATAACATACCATTAATCAAGATACATGCTCTAAAATATTTCATTTTTAGGTTTTCGCACCTTGAATATTACCTTAGTTAACTATAAATATTCATACATTAATGATGAATAATGAATGATGATACATGAGATTCATCTAATAGTTCCATATTAAATTCTTGTATTTATCATATAACATATTATATTAATTTAATTTATAATTAAACTACCATCATGTCAGAAAATTGGAACATTTCCCACATTCTTCTATAGTTTTAAATGTTCTTTATGTGTATCTTTATTCCCCACATTGATGGATGACTGGACATTCATCTGAGAAATATATGATATATTCCCTTTCCCCATGTTTTCCAGTTCCATATTCTATGAATCCAGAATAATTGGATTGATTTCAATCCACATCATGGATAAAATAGTATGGTCCTTCCATGTAAAATAAAATCAAATTCCTTATTTTCCTTCCCATTGTGGGAATGTATGGATCATTTATAATCATTAATAATGAATTATTGTCTTCTCTGGTAAATATTTTACATTTTTTATGAATATAGACATTATAGTTTTATGATCTATATATAGGTTGCACTGATCCCCATAAATATAATTTATTCATTATTTATTGAAAAATAAATTCTTCCTTAATATCTAAATACAGAGCTAGGATTTTTTTCTCATGTGTTTTCAAATAGAGAGTGTAATTTTATATCACTATATCATTCTGTACAAGAAACCATCCGCATCAGTTTTACGATTCATCATTATAAATCAAAAATGATTCTCAATTTTTGGGTACTGTAAAAACAATCTCATTGAAAATCCTTCTCATTGGTTCCTTAATTATTCTCGCATTCATCTGTCCACAAGAACGTGTATCCCTTCCTGGTCAAATTGGTTAATGGATTTTATAATTGTGACAATTTTCCCAAAAACATCAGTGGTATCATTACAACATAATCAAATATCAATCTCATTCATTTTTGTTTTTATGGGCCATTTTAAATTAAATATTATCTTTTAATTATCTACTAATGTACCCTCACATGAGATTATATGACTTAATAATTAGACTTTTTTTGCAAAAATATAATATTTGTAAATTTGGAATTTAACATAAGCTTCCTCAGACAATTCATTATGATCCTAAAAATTATTCATTTAATTCTTTTAACACTGAATATATATTAAATTATATATACTACTACAAAATGATCAAGGTAGTATATTAAGTCTTTATTAATTCAACCCGTGAAGATAGAAGTGGAAATTGTTAGTCCAAATGTTTTTATTATAAATTCATAATGAACTTGACCAGTATAAAAGGTTTTATTTATTATACCAACATTATTTAACCAAAAATTATCATATCCATATCAATAGTTAATATTTTAAAATAATTTATAATAACATAATTGATCAAAAAATTATTAATAAGGGGTATATGATACTTTTTCTTGATAATGATGTACTTATATTCTCAATAATCAACAAATGATTAATTAGACCATCTCTATTATTAAAAAAATAAATAGTTTATCACCAATATGATGAAATATAGAATATATATAAAATCTCATGATTATCATGGAGTCACTTATTAAATTCATGCAACTTAATCAGGTCCATTATATAAGTAGTCTTTCTAATAGGTGTAATGAAATTCATGAATTGTATTAGAAACTCAACATATAGATTTTGGGTAAAACTAGGAATCTCTTCATTAATGACTTCAATGAACTCACATATAATAATAATATCATAATTTTTTGTTTTATTCTAATAAATTTGTGATAGATACACTTTATTGATGTGAATTAAGACCCATCAAATAGAAGTACTTTCTATTAGATGATAATATTTATCCATGCAATAAAAAATATTTATTTGTTTAGTTATAATATGAAATTTGACATCCCTTCCTTAGATATTGATTTTGGTTTAATATAATGAGATCCAATACATGCCTATAATGACATGAAAATCAAATAATGGTACAATCATATGATTAGAAATAACAAAATTCCCAGAAACACCAATTATATATGTACTATAGACACAATATGTAATCATAAATACATTTTGAGTAATCATTTATAATTAAAAATTTAATCATTGAGGTTGTAATGTGATACCCTTAAAAATATTTATCTTTAAAACAGTGAGAATATGGAAAAAATGACATTAGTTGTTTAAAAGTTTATGATAATTGAACTGTTCACCACACTATTCTCATAACCAATTTTTACAATCGTGGTCGGATGATATTTCCCTTTTTCTTTGAGAGGAAGAGTCTTCGATTCCAATCACCATCATAATCCTCCAGAGTCATGAACTAGTCTCAATATTTCCTATACACCTTTCATTTTATGCATTATTTTTTGGGTGGTGAAACGGTCATTATCTTTCATTCCTCTATCGTATCAACTGTTCACATTATCAACATTTTACATTCATGTGATTTATAGCTAGGCCTTAAAATTTTAATTCACCCTTGATTCCATTTAAGAAATTACATAGATGTATTTTCCAAATTTTTAGCATTTATAATATATAAATTCTATTCCACTATTTTATATATATTATTTTTCTTTAGAATTCACCATAGTTTTCATATCAATACCATTGAAATGATGTGAATCTCCAACTACTATTTCTACCTTGAGATCACTACGAACACCTCTTCCATAGATACTAATTTCTCTTATATATAATGAATTTAAGATACACACTTTTAATCCTTTAAAGAATAAATAAATCATCCATTCATGGATTATTAACAAACTAGAAGCATACAATGCATGTCATAAAAAAGTTTCCACATAGGTTCCATTAGATTCATAATATTTTTTTAGGATTAATGCATACTTTCTCTATTTTCATGCATAGAATATAATGAAATTAAATACTAAAAAATATCATATTAAACTCATCCAATTCCATACATTCAATTTCGTCCTCATTCTTGAAAACCCTAATTAAAATCCCGAATTTACCATATTTTTTATGAAAATAATAAATGTTTAGAAAAAATGTTTCATGTTCTAATCATTTCAAAAAAAATATATTCTGTCATTTCTATTGATCCATCAATATTCCTCTAGTGGATCAGACGACACACCAAAACTAGGGGGATTTTCCACCTAAAATAATAAACAGTACATTGTTCCCTACTATAATCATTTTGAAACTAAACATGATTCATGGAATATGAAATTTACTTGATCCTCACAATAGTATTTTCTATTATATATCACATAAAATTAATCTCATTGAGATGAAAATCACATCATTTTTTATTTAGTTAATGGTTATTATTATTAATTCTCATTTCAATTACCAAATAAAACAAAAAAATGTAGTTTAAGAGTCATGTAATAATAATCATAGAGATAAATCATATAACCAGGAAAATTATTTAGAATATTCCTAACTCATAAATAAAATCTTTTGAATTTATGCATCCATAGGTTTAACTTATTACTTTTATGGTAATTATATATTCAAATCCTATATAATGGTATATAAGGAAAATATAAATAAACCAAATCATACCCCCATTAGTGCAATACTATTTGTGCAGTAAGGGACTATTCTCCATTGACCAGAATAATAGAAGAGATATACTTGAAAAACTATTCTAAAGGTTATTACCCCAATATTCATCTTTTCAATACCATTTACACCTGTAGTATCTAGAACGTGATGTATTTTTTGGAAAACAATATAATATACACCATTAAAAATCTTTAGAATGTTATGCAATACATAAATTTATCCCCATGGTTCTCACCAATGTTGTATAATAATAATTTATAAAGTAAATAAACCATACTCTAATACCAACACAGTTTCCCCAAGAATAATAGACAAAGATATAACGTTATTTTATATGAATATGAAAAATATTTAATAACATTACCATCCATAGAACCATAAAGGTTTAATGTACATTGAAACTAGGTACATAAAAATAGAATGTAAGTGCATTATTTATCATCTCTAACATCATTCATTAGGAACTGAATGCTTCTAAACTTATCACACATAGTACCTTATATTAAAACCTTAGAAAAATTAAAATATAATATTGGGTGAGATATAATGATAAATAAGGGTAAATGTTGATGATATTAATAAATTATCATATAAAATAATATAATGAGAATAAGGATATGGTAACATGAGATTATAAATATAAAACATTTCCTAATAATTAAACGATCATAATAATGTGTCATGTTGCAAATCATATTCATTTCGCAATGTAAGGGAATTTTAAAAAATCAATCATTTGACATGTGTTCAATATGTATGTATAAAAAATGAAATAATTTTATAGAACCATCATAGGAACATAAATCATTACATTTTTCACGATTAACTACGAAGACTATTATACAATAAATAAGTTTGTATAAACATTATTTCCCATATCATCATGGATTTAGAATCACTAAATGTTTCCTATATAAAATTGGATCAGTCTTCCCTATATGTTGATTATATTGGATCTAGCACATAAAATTGATTCCATAATTATATCATCATATATAATTCTTTACCCTATTTAATAGATGGATTTATTGGACCCAACCATCATATAATGAAAACCATACATATGTGTGAAACAACATCATAAACAATTAATCACATTAACATATCATATACCATGAAAAATAAATGAGTTCCATAGTGATATCATCATTACATAAATGAACGATGATAAAAAAAATGTGTAAATTAGAATAATAATCCTCATAATTAATTTAAATATTCATTATAGAATCATAAAATTATAACCCCAATGATTAAAAACAATCCATAAAGGATTTGACATAGATTAAAAATGCCTTTTAGTTTTCATTAAAAAAATTCAATGAAAACATGTTAAAATATCTTTTTACATTGATTTAATGATAAATAAAAATTCACAAGATATTTTGAAAATAAATTTACTTGAAAATAACTGCATAATCATTTGAAGGAATTTTTAATGAAAAGAACAGAACTGGTGATGTGAAAATGCATTAATGCTTTATATGTTAAGAGAAAATATTATTTTCACACGATTGGAAAAAGAAAAAGTGACTTTTTCAAAATTGATATAAAATATTAATATTATAAAACATTATCAATAAAGTGAGTTTGAGAAACTAGAAGTTTTAAAAAAAATACATGTATAATTATGATCCTTCAAAAATCAATTTTCAAAATCTTAGACAACGAAGAAAAAGTTCATTGACTAAAGGGGAGATATGTTTTGATTTCGTTTTAAAAATATTTCTTGATAATTTAAATTTCAATAATACAAAAATGGCAATAAAACGTGAACATTTTATGAATAACCACAATATATGAAAATATGAGGGGTTTTAATGATTAGATATATAAAATTTCCATTAATTAAAATTTTGTATAGACATTCCCAAAGAGAAATGAGATTGTGACCCACATTGTTACCTAATGTATTTCATTTATTCTTATAATGTATAACTTATTGTTTAATTAGTATAAATAAAAAAAACTAAATCACATATAGAAACCTAATCTTACATATCATACCTTATATTATTTTATTCGAAAATATTATCATCATATTATTTATTATTCTGTGATAAAATCATTATATCACATGATATCTTATTCAAATTTCATCCATGTTTCTATTGGGTATTCTAAAAACATTTACATTGATAATGTTTCCATAATATATATAATTTTAGTTAAGTAATTTATGACACATTTAATTATTATATTCAATTTTATAACTATTCATGTATAGTGCTGAAAAAAATGAATTACATCACCTCATAGAGATGTTAGTCCAAACATATGCATGAGTTATGTTTCCTCTTTTATATGAATGGAATGAAAAATATTATAATTAATTTAACATTATTTTAAATATAATAATATCATAAATTTAATATATATGCATCAAATCCATTAATATAACCACCAATGTGAATCATTGATTAAAAATGAAATGCATTAATTTATGGAGGTGGTAGTTCATAAATACACATGAGCGATGTTTTATTTTTCTATATAATGAAATAGAGTTAGATAATTTCTTTTCTAATATCATAGTAAAAAATAATTATATTTAACATACTAAATTAATTATTTAATAATTAATATCTTAAATTTAAATTAGGTAGAAGAAGAAATTAAATTAAAAGAACATAATTAACAATTATGCCTTTTAATTGATAAAACTTTTTTGTCTTACACATTAAGCCTTGAAATGATCACTTCATGAAAAGTATATAATATTTAGGTAATGACGAAGGATGACATGATATATTATCCAACCAATAGGGATAAAAAATATAATTGGGTAGAATAATCGGTTCCCTTATATATGTGATAGAAATGAAATGGTACAAATTTCTTATAAGATTATATTATATATATATATATATATCATAACCATGTATAGAAGAATAGTGGAAGACCAAATATGAATATAATATTTTATGGGGTTGAATTAAAATAAACTAATATTATTTGGATGTCATTTGGATACATTTAAATCCTTATATTCTTGGTAAACCACTTTAATCACATTTTAACCTTAACCAAGAGAACCTAATGTTTAACCTTTTTAACTTAATTATATGGAAAAAAATTAAAGTTTACTTCAAATTTTTTTTGACTTAATTTTTAATCAATTGGAATCAATTTTATCATATAGATTTTATAGAAGAAAATAAAAATATTTTTATTATGATAACCCAAAATGCAAGAAAATGAGTTTTTAAAAAAATATATTATTTAAGTGATATGATTTTTTAACATGAAAATAAATTAGTTATATGGTTTACATGATTTTTATCTTTTTAATAAAAAACCATTATTTATGAAATTTATATCATTTCAAAAATCTATGGAACCTTATATCCATAATATTAAATTAAAATTAAAAAAATGTAAATAAAATATAACACAACTTCATAAAATTCATGATTAGATTCTAAAATCCAATAAAAATTTTAAAATAAAATATTTATCTATGAAAAAATATATTTGCTAAAAAAATAATCAAATTATTTAACGGAAATTTTTATATAGATTTTAAAATATTACCCAAATGTTTTAAGCCTGTTTTTCTAGTTTTACTGATGAGAAAAATATTTTCCATAGTTACAGTCACATTCTATCATATATCACTTTATGAATAATATAAGTATGGTTCCCCAAACTAAATTTAGCTTCCACCACATCTTCTAGAGGCATATAACCTATAATAAGTGTATATGATGTTCCCATGGGGAGACAGTTACCTCATATTAGATTAAGAATACATCCATAATTACAACACATCATTTAAAAATGTAAAAAAATGAATTTGTAAAAAATAAATATAAATAATATATACTAATAAATGGAATGTAGGAATGTTATGAACATCCATGTAATAAATAAAAAAAGATTTCCCACTGGTCCAACCTCAGACACAATGTTAAACAAGATAAAAGGAAATAATAACACATGTCTCCAACACCCATATTAGGTTATAAAACATAGCAAACTATTTGGGAATATATTCACCACCTTAGTTTATCTACCCTGGGATTAATACCAACATGTTATTATAACAAATTGAATGTATTATATGGTATCCCAATTCAGTGGCGTCCAGATCTGAGTGTGAAAAAAACAATCAGTAGAACACTATCAACATAGTATTCTACATATCCAATAAATGCAGCTTATGTAAATATGAGATAAATAGATGAATCATAAAAAAATTAAAAAAAAAACTAAGATAAAAAAAATCCAATGTCATACCATGGGCTTGATTTCTACTGTGGAATGACTATACCTCTATTGGCTATAAAAGAAAATGTCTATCATAAAGATACATCAGCACATAAAGATAAAAATATTATAAGTAATGTCATTGAAAATCACCTCTAAAAATATAATATAGTGTTATAAGTATCAAAAGGACATCACAAAAATACGGAATTGATGTGGATACTATACCGCTAATGTCATGTGTAACCAGTGGAACCGAGATGACATCTCAATTCTACCTTATACATTCTAATGTAAGATTCCTAGGTCCTAGTCCATAGTAAATAAAGGCATTTGAAAATAGATGATTCTTATGGGGAATACCATAAGATAATATTTACGGATTATTATCTTAGATCCAAGATAAAAACTCTATATCCTCTAATCATTAGGTAAATGAATAATTACCTAAAATCCCTTGACAATGTAATAAGTTGTGTCCACATGATAATGAATAGTATCATGAGAATATATTTAATAAATCATCCCCAATTCTTTCGGATATCATAGGAATCTAGCTCTCAGGGGAAAACTTTTAGCAGTTAACCTTTAACATCTAATAGATCATTGAAATTTAGACATCCTAGGCATCATGTTGTCTAAAAGAGGCTACGAGAGGAAGTCAAAATCCTCTACTATAATCTCATTTTGAGGTGGAATTCAATTAATCCTAGTACATCAAAAAACTATAGAATTAAAATAAAACAATATATATAATATGGATAAAAAGCACCAAAAAAAGTTTTTAAATATTTTTTTTGAATTAATATAATCTTTGTTAATTTTTTCATTTCGCTGGACACTTAATATAATTTTCTTTACGATATCAATATGTTTTTTTATTTTTATCTAAAAAATCAAAATTTATCTATATGAAACACTATGATTAATGTGTAGTACGGAAAATAATATTTCTATCTTGTATTACACAGAATATGTAGTCTCTTCAATACATTTTGTTTCTCCAAAAGATGAGTTCTACCAAACTAAATTATACTAATAACATTATTAAAAAATTATTTACCACCTAGACATATAAAGGGAAGTTATGAATAAAATTAGAAATATTTTAGAAATATTATATACACTTGTATATAAAAGGAATCATTATTACCCTCAATTAGATATAAATAAAATTAAGATATTTTTTAGAATTATGAAATACCTTTTCTTAGAAAAATATTTTTCTATGTATAAACACTATTTTTTACCAGTATATAAAAAACTCACTTTTGATTAATTTTTTTAATAAAACATATATATTAAAATTTAAATCATCAATTTGGATACCCATCCAATATATTTTATAGGTATAATAAAAAAATATATTTAATTTTAGTAATAAAATGATGTTATCTTATAAAAGAAAATTTTATCACTTTTTTATGTAGAACACATTTTAAATATTATTTTAAAAAAATTAATAATTTTTTTTTAAAAAATAATCATCAATTTTCAAATCATAATATCAAAATTTTCCATGGGTTCATGTTTGTTTTTTTCGAAGAGGTTTAATTTTATAATGAATAGTGAAAACCTTAAAATTTAATTCGAAATGTATTTTTCATCAAATATATATATATATATTATTTTATTTTATTTTTGTTTTAATGATTAATTAGATCAAATTTCAATCATAAAATTTAGTTTAGGTTATTGGTATCAATTTCACATTGAAATTGCATCCAAAAACCATTGAAATTGTTTATCATTTTTTATTAAAAATACACTTATTAATCCCATCTTTAGGATTTAATAAGAATTACATTAATATAATTCATTTAATATAATTTGATAAAATTTATTCAATATTATGAATCCATATAATTTATATTTTCTAATAAGTTCAAATTAGTTTTCAACCGAAACAATTAAAAAATGTGATTAAAAACTAGCATTGATTTAGAGAAAAATTAACTTAACAATGGATTAATCCTTAATAATAAGGTAAAAATGACCTTGAAACATTTCAAATGTCCATTGAATGACTATATATTGATCCAATACCCCTTTTATTGAATTGTGTTAGGTTTCAGAGCCACATTACATGGAAAAAAGGGTAGAATTTATATTTCAATAATTTATTAGAATGCCAATCCTCTTCTATAAAAAGGCACTCACCCCTCCCTATTATTCATGCCTTTCATGTTATTTGTATCTCTGAAAATATACTCAAATTACATAACAAAATCCATCCCTTAATCCGATATTCCTCTTATTGGGCATAAATTTATCAATGGAATCCCATTGATGGAAACCAAAATGAGTTATCCAAATAAGAGGTAACATCCTTCCTCAATACCTTTTGTTTTATTTTCATTTTCCACCCCCACAACTATTCTTATTAAATGATTATATAATAAAATACTTTTAGTAAATATACTGATATATATTAATTCTAAGGGGTATATTAAAAACTACAATCACTTCTATCGAAAGATTAATGAACATACAATTCTTATGTACGGAAAAATACCACCTCATGAAATGATGTTGTTCATTCATTCTTTAACATATTTCATGGTTGGGAATTAGGATGGAAACCTAATTTTTATATGTGATATATATACAAAATTAACAATTTTATTATGTATTTATTCTACTGGAATTATAATCTTTAACATACCTTCTTTATATACATTTTGTGTAATATGATAACATTGTGGATTTGTGGACTACCGCCTCCTCAAAGTGATGTGATTCATTAACACATCATATGTAATGTAATAAAGATGAGTTTAGTAAAATTATTTATATATATGAAATAATTATTAAAAAAATTATGAAATTATATATATACATATATACATATATGTTATATACTATCATTCTTTCTATACAATAATAATGCTGAAACATCATTTCTACGTACATAAAAACTACCTTCCCCCTGAATGGTGTATTCCATATCATATTTATAAATTTTAATGATTATTATACATACATATATAATGAATATATATAATTTTTATATCATAAATTAAAATTTTCAAATAAGTAAATAAAAAATATTTTTTGGAGGACCAAGAATAACACGCCAAAACATGTACTAAAACCAATGTTGATATTACCAGAACTGCTTCATTAACATGTAGATGTAAATAAATGGGTAATATAAAGTAAAGTAAAAATAATATCTGGTATTATATATAATACTATTTTTTGTGGTATTTGAATATAAATTTTGTATAATTTATATAAGTGGTTTGAATGTATATGAACAAACTCTTCACATAATGTATGGGTTTTCTAGTCTAACTTTTATTTGGAATTAGAGATATTTCACGATCATCCTCTATTTAATATATGTCATGTGTATACTATCCATAAATGTTTTATATTATTCACATAATTAATCCTATGGTTATTTATATATCCACATGAAGATATTTCTTGTTGGGGTATATGTTACAAATTTTAATAAATCTATAATGCACTTTTGTCCCAATTTTTATTCCTTGAGAAACATTCCATGTTATGATCCTACATTCTTCTATGAGTTTTATACACTTACCTCTACCACATAATCTCATGAATATAATTATTTATAATACATTTTAAAATTAATTTATATTCACAATATTACATGGGATGTGTGATGGAAAGTTACATTATGGTAAGAGTTTATTGTAACAATCTAATCTTTTATCAGGATTGTTTCTGATTATTATTTAACTGATAAAAACATATGACCCATATATCAAGAACACTCAGGAATTTTATTCTACTATTTTTATTCATGATATGTTGAGGTGTTAGATTTTTTTTTATTTGTTACTTAATATAATTATGAAATTTTTTTTTAATAAAATAAAAAATTATCTCTATCATCAGTAGAAATTTTTTGTTCCATTAAAAGAATGTCTTATAATATATTTTTTCAAAAATTATATATTATAATCCAATAATATTTAAAATAAAATTTCCCCATGTAATACCTTTTATGTTTTTTAGATAAGGAATATTCTTGTCATTTTCTGATCAAGACACATTTATAAACTATTTACTATAAAAAAGGAATGTTCCGCATGTACGGATTTATTCATCTTATGAACCATCCCTATTTTGAAACGTCATTTGATAGTTTAAAATATTACATTTTATGAAAATAAATTACCTAATATTCTTAACATTCATTTTTTATGGAATATATTCAATGAAATATGTTTTATAAAAAAGATTTTATTTTTAAAAAGTGTTTTAATTGATTCTCAGAGGACCCATTATATGTTTTCAAAATGTTGTTTTCCTATAAAATGTTTTAAATGATTTAAAATTATCATTTATATTTATAAAAGTACTTTCAAAGGAAATGGGTTCCAAAAATATTATCATGCATCCATTTTAAATAAATTATTTTATAAAATAATTCAATTTTCCTTTTCAAAGAATGGTTTTGAAAAATGATTTCAAGATTAAATTATATTTTTTGAATGTAATGGTTTTATAATTTTTGTGATGTAAAAAGTTTAATTTTTGTTCATGTTTCTTTTTTTTAATTAAAAGTTCTTCCTAACTTATTTTACAATTTATCATGGTTATTTTCAAATAAAAAGGTTTTAAAAAATTTATTTTTAATTTTAGGAATAATTTATCAAATAAAAAGTATATAATATTGAATGGATGTGTTTAAAATATATACCAAACATAATATCCATATAAGATGACATGTGTTGGTGTTACTCTTGATTTTTTTGGAAAATGATCCAAGTGAACCATTTTAATTCATTCTCTAAATCGATTATGATTTCATGTCATGATGTTTACGAAACCTATTTCACATTTACGGGTTATATAATTATAAAATAAATTTCTATTTAACTAGTTATATATATACGAAACCCATTTAATTTCATGTGTAATTTTTTTTTGAAATTATTGTGTGAAATATCTCTTTTATTTGTTAAATTATTTCATTACATTTTTATGATACCAATATCATTTCAAGAGTAATAATGTGAATAATATTAATGATCTAGTGGAAAAAATATGTATTATTTAATTATGAGATGTGTGAGACCAATATAACAATCCAATGTGTCGGGTAATGATCTATTTCTTAGGGGACATACACTAATTGAATAGGGAGTGAACTTGAAAGAGTAGTGGACTTTGTCAGCAAAGATGGTATTGGTTGTGAAGCATGACTATAAATATATTCATGGGAGTAATCCATGACTTCCAATATATAATGTTTAGTGAATATATACTATTAAGATGTACATTCATTGGTACTATTAGTACTTTGGAAATAATTTTATATTATTATGTGTTTTCCACAATTCTATATCTTACACATATATTATGATTACATGGATAATGCTTGAGACTCCTTTTTTATTTATGTCTTCTAAATTAGAAATATTTATTCCATATCTCATGTTTTTTTATGTCTAATGTGTAGGGAAAAATATTTCACTATTGTTCTCATGTTATCATACCATTGTGTTAATTTTATACTCATGTATTTCCTTAAATTACCCTTACCGAGCATTCAATATCACCCCATTCATATGTTTCCCTTCCCACGACTATAAATAAAGGTTTCAAGTAGAAGTACTAAAGGGGAGGATATTTTGGGAAGAACTGATAACCATTCACCCTGTTAGTATGCTATTCAATGCTTCCAATGACACTAAAATATTATGGTCATTGAGCATGAAATTTTGTATTGTGCGGAATTTTCATCTAAAATGATGTAATATCTATGTTGGTCAAGCCTTGGTCCATATAGATGGTATGAAATGAGAAATCTTATTCAACCATTTTAAAATAAGATAAAGAACATAGTGAGATACCCATGGATATTTCTAAGGATATGTATAGGGATGTCTTTATGAATAAGCCTAATTATGAGGTAATTTATATGAAAAAGTATTATAATTTTTTTAAATGATAGACCAAGTGGTTTCAAAGAAATGAATCACTATTTAAAGAGTAAATGTGGATGTGGCTCTAGAAAATATTTACAAAGGGGTAATAAAATTTTAAACACTATATTGATGTAGACTCAATTACGAATTGTTTCATGACAACATGCCTTGATGTACACCATAGTTGACACATTCAAGTGATATGATTTTGGAATTCACAAACTCTTTATGAACCATCATCCAGGATTTAATTAGAATATGAGTATGTATATCCAATAATAACCCTATAGTGTAGTTGATTAGAGAAGTATGTTCCATTATTTCAAATCTAATATGTAATTTTTCATGATTTTGTGTTTTTCTATTATGATAAGTGTTTCTTAACATATTATTTCTAGTTTTTTAAATAGTTGTAACTAAAAATAACTAGTTTAACATTATATGTTTCGAATGTTCAAATTATGTTATTGATGAAAAAAAAATTCCTAAGAGGAATTATCATGATTTGAATTAGGATGGTCAACGAGTATTGGTTATATTGTTGATGATGAAGAGACTGAAAATGGCATATGAATGGTATGGGGTGTTATTATAGTATTATCTATGTTAAACATAAGAAACCAGATTGGATTGATGTTGAGCGACCTTAAGAAATTATTCATATTTTATATTTTAGGAAAGGTGTGTTATGTGATAAGATATTGAATCCTTCGTAATTGTTTAAGAATAAAGTTGGATGATGGATGTCTATGTGAATAGGAATTCAAGATTTCTGTTATAAGAAACCCATAGTATATGTTTTCAATTTAATATTTTAAAAATATTATTGAACGATAAATATGAATGATAAAATTGATATCATGTAAAGGTGATATTTTGATTATGGGAATGTAACCCTTAATGTGTCCCTGATGTTGAGAATTTTTTTAATATTTGATAGATAAGTGATTGATATATATAAATTAAATTTTATAATACTGATTTCTCTAGAACAGATTATTGTTATGTTGAAAATGTATTCTTTGTCATTATGGATGATGTTTAGATCATATTGGATTTAAAAAATATATCCAATAATTTCTGGAATAAAGAAGCAAGAAAAGTGATTCACATGGATTTATAGTCACTCAGGATACAAAAGTAGTCAATTGGTGTCTAGAGAAGATTCATGCATGTTTCAATAAAAGAGACAAATGAATTATTCTTATTACCCCCTAGGTCCCAGACGTAGGCCCCGACCATCTCTTCTAGATCAATGAACTGTCGGGAGCCTAAATAGTGAATTCCCCATACCGGCTCTCCATTGGTAACCAACCCGTCGATTGGGATGGGGGACCCTGGAAGTCAATTTGGAAACTCAACGTCCCCCAAAAAATCCGCCTCTTTTGGTGACAGGTGTGCACATGAACCCTTCCAACCATGAGCCTTCTCACCTTCAAATAATTTTCCAGTGATGATTCTTTCCCTTTTGTCCCGAACGTCCCAGAATCTCCCTTGCACACCATCATCCATTGCCCAGGGGATAATGAAATTTGGAACAAATGGGGCTCTGCTTCAGACACTTCACTGGCCATGCCCTATGACCTCCCATCCTTCCAGATGTGATGGTGATGCTCCTTCTCATATACTAAAGTGGGTTCACTTTGCTCCCCAGCCTGGATCATTTGGGTCTGTCGCAATGATGCAGTTCTCAACCAAGTCCATAGAACCCACGAATTCTAGATTTAATGGGAATTTTCGTGGATTGAGGGCTGGAAACACCACAATGGTCAACAAAATCCCTTAATAACCCCTTATTTTGCCTCCCCCTTTTGTCCACCCAGTGAGTGGATTCTTAAGATTAACGTGGATGCATCTCTCCCACAGGAAGGGCCTATCTCCCTCGGTATCCTAGCCCGAAATCTCTAGGGAAAAGTTGTTGCGGCCACACATGAATCACACTTCACTTTTTGGGAACCTGTGGGGGTCGAGTCTACTTCCATCAATGTAGGTATGATTCTCACCAAGGATCGCGGATGGGAAAAATCAGCCTTGAATCAGACTGTCTCACCATAATCAATGCTATCAATTTCAACGACGGTGGCCTCCCGTCTTTTGGATCCCTCATTCGGAGAATCCTTTCTCTCCATCAAGGCAATTCAATAAGCCCATTATCCTTTAAAAAAGGGAAGGAAACAATTCTACCCACCAGTTAACATCCCCAAGCCCCTATGCTGTTAACCAGCTCTAGCTTGACTATTTCCCTTCACGAATTTGCAATTGAACGTTCACTGATCTTCGACTTTAATGAATATTTCTTTGCAAAAAAAATTAGTCATTTAGGCTTTATAAATTGTCCAAAAACATGTATATAGGGGTTAAAACCATGGATATATGAAATATCCTCATTTTTAATGGTACATGAAATATTCTGGTGTGGTAGTAGAGAAAACAAATATCCACAATTCAAAAGAGTTGTAGCCCTGGTTTCCACTATAGAAACCAAACCTATAACCATAGTTTCGGAAACCTTGGAAACATCACACAGAATTTTCCTATGTGGAAATAGGGTGATCGACATGGTTTAAACCATGGCTATAGGGTTTATTTCCACGGTGGGAAACTGTTTCTATAACACTTTGAACTATGGATGTATGGGTTAAATATATATTACCTTGTGGAATTTGATGTCCATACCTTTGCTACACATAATCAGTCACTGTACCCCAAGTCCAAAACCATATTATGGTGTATATATATATATATACTATTTATATCTCCAAAAACCAAAGGAATATTAATAATAACCATGAAAATAGGTCTACCTACAAAATTTAAACGTGAAATGATTTTTCCAATACAAACGTGGGAAACCTATAATTTTTTTCCAAAACAATGATTATATTTAAACATTATTGACACAGTTCTATGAAAATCATGCCCATAGCCTTTAGAAAAAAAACTATATCCATGATTTACAAAACCTATGGTTATATGTTAGAGATATTTATGTAGTTCAATGAGAACCATGGCTAAAACTTTTTGAAAAATAACCTATTATAAATTTTCCATGAAAACTGTGAATATAGCCTTTGGAAAAACTATCATTGACCATGGTTCTATGAAAATAATATTTATAGACATTGAAAAACTAAATATGTCCATGAATCATTGATAAATATGGCTATAGGTACATGATATATCTATATTTTATAGAGCCGTGGAAATATCCCTAGAATAAACTACATATATCCTTTGTTAATGAAAACTGTGGATATAGGTAATGTTTATAGCCATAGTTCTATGCAATACCTGAAAATATCCTTGAAAACATACATATATACATGGTTTTGAAAAAATATGTCTATAGATCTATAGCTATATAATGTTTTTAATTTGTTGTTTTTATTATATTTTAAGAGAATATACGATGATGGTATTCACATTTTTGGAATGTGACAATGATGAGATAATTTTGGATTTAGTGGGGACAAAATTAAAGCTCATTTCATGTACTTTATTAAAAAAATTGGATTTTCAACAATCAAAATGGTTATATGGTTATCCATTTAGAGATATTATAAGTTTATCTTCATATAATGTTTGTGAGATTAATGTATTATCTCACCACATTAGGATTTATGTATATTGGACAACCTATTCTAACAATTTTGTGTTAATGGATGATATTTCTTGTCATGGATTTATTGAAATGTTATTTCTTTAAGAATGAAAAATTAACCTTCCTCTATGGATAAAGAGGTGAAGTGGAAATTGTTCATGACACGACAACAAGGTGTTGTTTTAATTATAAAAGGTAATTAAATAAATAAAGTATATCTTATTTAAAAAAAATTTATTCAAATTTAAGATAACGGCCTCAAAATAAAAAATTTCCCTATTTAATCAATTTTTCTGATATCAGTGACCTATTTCATTTTTCTAAACATTATTGTTTTTGTGATTTTAAGCTTTCTCTTGATCACCATGTTGTTGTGATCAGTTATTTTTATCAATCACTATAACTATTTAAGATTTTCATCCATTTACATGTTTTAATTTCACACCCATGTTCCCATTTTTGGAATCATAGTTGGGTATCATTTATTTTCCAACAATCATTTTTAATGGATGCCATTGTATTCATTTTTAGGAAATGGGATTCTAGGAATAGAATGTTAAAGTATCAAAAAAATTGATATCTTAGATGAATTTCAATTTTGAAACTCTTTTTAAATGGGATATAATGTAAGAAAAAAATATTTTGTGAATTTTCTACGAATTGATTTAATCATTTTGATATGTTTCATTCACACAACACTAAATCTAGATTTTTTTATACAAAAATAACTATGTGTATATTTCATTATACAAAAAACCGACTCAATATTTTTCTAGATACAAAACAAAAATTTGATCATGGAATATGAAATACTATTTTGGCTTGAATTATACACAATATTGAGTCCCTTAAATAGATTGTGTTACATAAAAAGTCAAGTTCTTCTGATCTACAATATATTATTAATATTATTATTAAAATATTATTATAGTTAACAAATATAAATTTAAATAGAATATAAAAATAATATTAAATAAATTTTAAAAATATGATCCACATATTTATATAAAATTAATCCCATGGTTTTCAATTAGTTACAAATGAAATTAAGAACTATTATTGAATGAATAATTTTCTTCTATATGAAAAATATATTTTTATGAAAAAACACAATTCTATCTCAAAAAATTTAATACCCCACATTTAATTAATTATTTAAATAAAATTTATATATTATATATTCAATAACTATTTTTTATACTCTTATAATATATTTTATTGGTATAAGATTATAATAAATAAAATTTAATGAAATAAAAGACATATTTTTATGAAAGGCAATTTTACCTAATTTTAATAGAGAACCCATTTAAAATAATGATTTTGAAAATTTTGAAAATTTATTTTTTAAAAAAATAACTCGTTTTTGGAATTATAATATATATAAAAAATTGTTTATTTTTTGTTATTTTTCTAAAAAAATCATTTTCCTGATGACTTGTAAAAAATATTTTATTTTATATACGAAGTTATTTTCCATAAAATTTATCTATAACATATTTTATTTAATTTAAATTTTAAATTTTACCTAATTTAAATATATTCCTCAAATTTATTTCATTATTATTAATTTCACATTGAAATTGGATATAAACACATTACAGTCATTTGAACATTTTTATTTTACAAACTCTCTTTGTCGTCTCGTCCATAAGAGTAAAATTAAATTAATTTCAAAGAATTATAATATTTCAATTTGGAAAAATGGATTCCATATTTTAAATTTGGAAAATTAAACTGTAATTCCCTGACTCTAGTTACCCAGAGTCGGTACATTATTATGTATCATTGGCATGATCACAAAAATCAGGTCTCGAAAGACTGATTAGTTTAGTATCCTTGAAAGTACTAGATACATTCATAAGGTTCACATTACAACATAAAATGGAAAACTACAAAAACATTGTTTCCATGGACAACACTGGGATTACATAGACTATCCCTACAGGTTAGTCATGATATACATCCCTGCATGCTGGAAAAAATAAAACATAGAAAGGGGTATGCTTAGATTCTCTGTAAGGATAACAATATAGATGAATCTTTTATAAATAAGAATAATCATTTAAGGTAATGTATAGAACTAAAAAATGCTTTTTCAACATAAAATTTATCATAATATGGAAAATATAAATCAAAATAATTCCATTTACTTACTCACATGGATGTTCTACTAGTTGAATATTCACATGCAATATCAATAGCCACATTCCTAATGATGGAATGCATATGCCAGACTTTCATAACCACATAATCAAGGCCTTGTTCCAAGACTAAATACAAGATTTTTTAATGGACTTGTGCCAGGACACAAGATTGTCTCATGAGACCACCCGATGCATCGAGGATCTTTAGCGGGCTACACCCATCACTTTCTATGTCCAATGCATTCCCCATATGAAAGGGTTTAAACATAACATAAACATTCATATTAAAAATGGAATACAAAATGTCAATAATTTATCCATAAACCATGAATGGTGTGGACTAACAAATCCACAGTCAAAAATATCACAAAACCATCAATACAATATAGAAGGTTTGTATCATAATAAATCAATTTCAAACAAACATAAAAACCATCAAAGAATGTTGACATAGATGAAATAAAAATATTTTGAGAGAAATATATCATTCTTTTTTGAAATCATTTAAAGTTCACGTAATTACAAGAAAAAATTTACATTTGAAAATATTCTTATATGTTTTTAAGGGATGCTTCGATGATGTTAAAATGGAATAAAATAGCCGCACCCGCTGTATGTGTAAAAAATCACTATTACATTAAATTTGAAGAAATGGTCATAAAGTACATTATTTGGAATATGACAAGAAGATTACTTTATAAAAACCATATAAAATACCAAAAAAGATATAAATGACTTTAACCCATAGTCTAGTAAATGGTAAAAATGTTTTGGAATATATTTTATGAAACCAGGTTGTGGATGATAAAGAGGTCCCATTAGATACTTACGTAAAAACAACCTCAGATAATAAAGAGATTATGAAATTAACCATTAACTAGTACTTTTCATTTGTTGAGGTTAGGTTAAACTCTTCTATAATGGTAAAGTAATTTTTATTGAATTATAAAAGAATCATATACATTAATTTGATATCATATATGATCTTTTAGCATTGTTTTGTTAATAATATTTTAATATTTATCGTCGTTTCAGGTGTTAACTGATTCATTTTCCTTTGTATGATTTTTTACATAAGTATGTTTGTTATGGATAGGATGTACCTTATTAATATTCAAAATTATATTATGTCTTTAAACATTTTTTTAATCATCTAATGAAAATTAGTCTTGAATGGATTTGATGGGGAATGAATCTCATCGTGTTCACGGAGACGGTAATCCGTACGTACACACGCAGGACAATATCATTATTTTGGTATTAAAATAATATATATAATTGGATGATATATCATATATACATAATAATTTTCATGTTATATTTATTATTTACATCAATTAAACATCATTATTATACCCTTCCAAATAATAATTTATTGAATAACAATTACATCACGACGTGGAGACGGTAAGCCGTACGTACGCACGTATGGTGACATGTCATTAAAAGGATGGATAGAATAATGAATATGGTTGTACCAAATTTATAATAACATCATAGTAATTAGAAGATACTTGATTTATTATTTTAGAATGGAAAAAAAAAATAATGAGGAAGTAGAAGAAGAAATGACATTGAAGAGGTTATGAAATATTTACCTCTTCTTTAGGTTATTCATTTTGATTCGATAAAAATGGATCATTAGGTTTACTTTCTGACCAAAGGAAGGCCTATAGGATGAGGGGATATATTTTGGGAGGATATTTGGTTAGGGTTTGGCTGAGTGAAATGGAATTAGAGGTATGAATTTGAGAGAAGGGGAAGTTCCCTTTTTTAGAGGGGTGAGGGGCTACTTAGGAATTGCTAGAAATATTATTTTATAATAAAATAATATTCCTATTTTTATGTTTAAAAAGTGTATTATTTATAGTATATGGTGGGGATGGGTCAGAAACCACTCATCCAATAGGTTTTATACAGGTTTGGGTCACTATATAATCCTTATCATTTAATTTTATCTCATAGTTAAATAGATTGACATTACCGTGTCTATTTTTATTTTTATATTATAAGGTTCATAAACATACTATATACGTACAAGAGAACCAAAAGTGGTTCATTAATGATACACCTATCATTATATAAGTCATTTGTATGAACCTTGGATTATTAGGAATAGAATATCAATTAATTATATAATATTTGATTTAAAAACTCTTTTATGTCAATTTTGACACTATTTGGTATTATGTTTTTGTTAAATTCATAATTGGAATATTAATTTTGAAAAAATTCATCTAATGAATCCAATTATGTTGTATGATCCTATTAAAATAGTTTAATTCATAAAATGTTTCAAATTAAATTTATTTGTATATTTATAATATTAATTATAATAATATTTCATTAATTAGGTAATTACTGCATCATTATTGTGTCACGAATAAATTAAATTATTTAATGTCTAAAAAATATAAATAAAATTCAATTATATTGTAATTATTTTTATATTTCTTGTTAATATTTATAGTCAAAATTATCTTTTGTGTAACCCTATATTAAAAATGGTTAGATATTAAACATTGAATTTGACACTTTTAACTCTTCTTTGAATTAAACAATAATAAATGTCAAAATCTAATCCAAGTTGACCAAAAAGGTTCATATTTTATGCCTATGGTTGTTTTGTGTCTAATTATACGTATCTAATAAAATTGGGACTTTTTTTAGGGTAATAATAAAACTATTTTTACATTTAATTACCCTATTTACTCTTAACCGTGGTAAATAAAATTAAAATGTTTCTATTTAACAAAAATTATTTTTATCATATTGAACTGCATTTTACTACTTGATATTAACTGTGGCTCTCATATTTTCAAAATTAAACCCATAGAAGTAGTAAAATTATGTTTTATGTAAATTTGAAAATACTCCTAGGAGGTGGTAAAAGACGGTAAAAAGATCAACAAAAATTTTTATATATCTGAAATTATTATAAACTGACTCTAATGAATTACATTGTATATAGATATGTATTATGTATCCATTTTGACTTCAAAAAAATTTAAATAAAATAAAAAATTATTTAAATAAAAAGTCGGTTCAAAACAATGACTTGGTGTTTTTCACTATTCATCTAAAATTGAATGTTTTCAGGAAAATACCAAAAAATCACCCTATCCTAATTTCAATATTCCGAATAAAAAAATGAAGTCCATTTTGAAAGATAAATTTATTAAAATTTCAAAGGTTTTCTATTACTATTCATAACGACTAGTTTTATTGTATTTGGTGTGTTATAACTCGAAGTTGCGTACAACAAAGGCTATTGTATTATTAAAAGAGAAGCATACCATGGAATCTTGTGGTGTTACATTATCCCCTCCATCAAATAATTTCATCTTTGAAATATCTAGAGTATTACTGCTTAAAAAGATTTCAGTGGATCTTCATCATATGTTCCTCAATTTCCCACATTGCCTCTTCCATCTTATAGTTTCTCCATAGAACTTTTACCAGATGAGTCATCCAATCTATAAACATTTGTTCTCTTGTATCAAGAACCTTGATAATCTCTTCAAAATAAGATAGATCTTGTTCCAGTACTAATTTCTCATAGGTGAGTACATTCGTTGGGTCAGGCATGTATTTTCACAATAGTGATAAATGGAATACATTATGATCATTGAAAAGACTTAGCGGTATTCCTAAACGGTAAGCTATAGCCCCAACTTGTTCTAGAATTTCAAAAGGTCTGATGAACCTAGGACTCAATTTTCCCTTCTTACCGAAATGTATAACACCCTTCCAAGGAGATACCATCATGAAAACATGATCTCTTACCTGAAATTCCAAATCCTTCAGTTACCTGCATAGCTCTTCTGTCTACATTGAGTTTCTTTGATGTGGTTTTGGATTACCGTCACATTTTCCATCATTTCCTCCACAAGTTCTGGGCCTAAAAGTTTTCTTTCACCAACATCATCCCAATAAGTTGGTGTGTGACATCTTTTTCTATATAACGCTTCATATGGTGCCATCTGAATACTTGAATGGAAGCTATTGTTATAGGAAAATTATACAATAGGTAGATATTGATTCCACATACCTTGAATGGCCAGTGATCATGATCTCAATAGGTCTTCTAACGTTTTAATAGTTCATTTTGATTGACCATCAGTTTGGGGTTGGTAGGCAGTGCTCAAAAGTAGTTCAGTAACCAGGGCTGTCTGAAGACTTTTCCAGAATCTTGATGTAAAACGTGGGTCACATTAAAGAAACAATCAATAGTGGCACTCCATAAAGTCTTACAACTTCATTAATATATTTTTTCTAAAAATTCAAGTTGTAAATCATACCTTATAGAACAAAAATGTGTTCATATGGTAAGACGATCTACAATAACCCATATTACATTGTTCCTTCAAGGAGCCTTTTGTAGTCACATGACAAAGTCCATCATAATATTATCCCATTTCCACTTAGGTATGGGAAGAGGTTGCATGAATCCTCCAGGATATTTCCTTCCACCTTTCATATGTTGACAAACCATACTTCATGACACAAAATCATCAATCTCCCTCTTCATATTGTCCCACCTAAAATATTCCTTCAATTCTCTATAAATCATGGTGCTACCTGGGTGTATAGAGAAATTGGTACTATGAGCATTATCCAACAATTCCATTTTTAGATCAGGTATATCATGAACACAATGTCTCTTACAAAATTTCAAAATTCATTCTTTATATACGAAGTCACTCATTCTCCCATTATTCACAGTTTTGAACTTCTTTTGAAACTCCTCATCATTATCTTGAGAACATTTTATCCTTTCTAGTAAAGATGGTTTGTTAACCATTTGAAAAAGAATTATTGTTTCACATTTCGTGGTTATTCCCATATACATCTTTACTAGATCCATGTATATAGGATCCTTTTTAACTCTCAACTTGTTCAAAACTCCATGATATTTTCTGATCATGTCATCTTCCACCTTATTTTCCTTCCCTGAGTTGTATTTTATCGTGCAATCATAATCCTTCATTATTTCAAACCATCTCCTTTTCCTCATGTTGAGTTCTTTATGTGCGAAAATATACATACAACTCTTTTGATCAGTATAAATCTCACATTTTTTCACGATAGAGATAATTTATTCATATCTTCAAACCAAAGATTACAGTCGTTATCTCAACATCAGGAGTAGGATAGTTTTGCTCATGAATTTTTAGCTATTCTGATGCGAAGGAAAGAACCCTATCATTCTGCATAAGGACACAACCATGACCTTTCTTTGATGCATCACTATAAATAACAAGCCCATCATCCCCAATGGTATATTCTATATAGTAGCATTAACTAACTTTCTCTTAAGTTCTTCAAAACATTCTGCACACTCTTTTTTCCAAACAAATTTATCCCCTTTACGTGTGAGCCAGGTAAATGGGTTATCCAATCGAACAAAATTCTGGGCAAAACGACGATAATAACCTGTTAAACCAATAAAAATGTGTACCTAACTTATACTTGTCAGTGCTGGCCATTCATGGATTTCTCTTTTCATAGAATTATCAACAGAGATTCCTTCCATAGAGACAATATGGCCTAGAAAATAAATCTCATGAATCCATAATTCACACTAGTTAAACATCCCATATAATTCATGTCTTCTAAAAGTCATCAAAATAATGCAAAATTGATTTTTATGATCTTCATTGCTTTTGGACTATATGAAGATTTCATCAACAAATACCACTACAAATCATCATGATATTACTTGAAAACTCTATTCATTAGATCCATGAGGAAATAGGGAGAATTATTCAATCCAAAAGGAATTACTGTAAACTCGTAATTCCTGTACCTAGTTCAAAATGTTTTTTTCGGAATGTCTTTCTTCTTCACACACAACTGATGATATCCAGATAGAAGGCCAATCTTTGAAATTTATTGATCTCCATGAATTTGGTCGAATAAATCATCAATGCGCGGTAGGGGATACTTGTTCTTTATTGTTATAGCATTGATCTCCCTGTAGTCAACGCACAACCTCATAGATGCATCTTTATTCTTAACAAAAAGGATAGGGTCTCCCCATGGGGATAGACTAGGGTGAATAAATCTTTTATTACTAAATTCCTCTAGTTTTTTCATTAGTTCCACGAATTCCACAGTGTCCATTCTATAAGGAGTCTTCGATATGGGCCTTGATCAAGGAATTAAATCAATGGAAAACTCTATTTCTCGTTCTAGAGGATGTCTGGGTAAATCTTCTGGAAACATATAAAAATATTCTTTCACAGTAGTTACATCCTCTATTTGAACATTCTTTTCCTCACCCATAGATATTTTATTCTATTACTCCCTAATAATTGAATTTTGTTAAGCTACTGGGAGTGTATCTATATATGAATTAGGTGGTGATTATTCTTCTCTAAATATAAGGTGTTCTTTATCATCGTCATCGAAAATAGTAACCTCTTTGTTTTAATAAATTTTGGAATCATGGTCCAATATCCAATCCATACCAAGTATTATATCAAATTCGATCATGGGTATGATAATGAGATCAGCAGATAAAGAACATTCAAAAGTTCTAAAGGGAGCTGATTCACAAAACTTTGTAGCAATGATAATTCACTTAATATTTTTTTACTGAAAACTCCCTTGTTAAGTCAAATTGGAAATATCTATTTTTTGGAAAACAGGGAAGATATGAAAAAATGCGATGATCCAAAATCAAATAAATCATTGGCTAAACATGTGGAAACAATTAAATTACCCGCCACAATGTCTTTAGAAGCATCAAACTTAACAGTAGTGATAACATAAGCTTTGCCTTTATCCCTTGTCCTCTTCTGAGGTTTTTTCCCTCTGACGCTTAAGACATTTATTTGCATAATGACCCCTTTCTCTACAATTGTATCATTCAAAATTGACAACCTCTTTTCCCCCTTACAATAATGATCTTGGTTGCCATTTTCACCACAATTGTAATAGACTCTCATTCCCTTCATGAAAGTACTAGAGTGTTTCTTCCCACATTTACTGATGGATGGATATTCAACTTTTCCCTTATTCCAATTTTATCCATTTCCAGAGTGTTCAGAATATATCTTCTTCTCTTGCTTTTCTTTAAATTCGTATGACTTATAGAATTATTTTTCAATCTTGATAGAACATGAAAAAATATGTTCATTTGATGAGAAGTATTGTCAGACTAATGCTCGATGGAAAATTGTATTAACCCATAAAAGAAACAATCAATCTTAACTCTTGGGATACTTATATAATTTGCAACATGCCTCGTTATCCTTGTAAAGTTAGCAACATAATTTGCGACTTTTTCATCCTCCATTTTCCTCATACTCAAAAATTGCCTTTCCATATCTTCTTGACGGTCACAAGGAATGTATTTTTCAAAAAAATATCTTTAATCATTTCATGACCCATCCTCAGGACCCGTTCAATGACTAACCCAATCCCGCCTTCCATAGGCCAGGGGCTGGCAGCTAGCAAAAAGGCATAATTCTCGATAAAAGAGAAGGCATTGCCTTTAGGTATGAATGAAAACACTACAGAGTATGCAAGAAGAAGTAAAAACTAAGTAAAATGAGTACAAAAGTAAGTTCATGAATGTAAATGGGCTAGAATACAAACCAAACTGAAAGTAAAGTACAACTAAAATGAATGTATAGCAACTGGAAAGTAAAGCAGCGAGTCTGCGTCATCCTCTGTAAATCCCACCTAAAGGGTGGGTACAGATAGTCTCCTCTGCTCCTCGACTCCAGCCATCCGCTCCGATCACGTCCCGTCCAGTGATCCACCTCCAGGTACCATCCAGCTCCACGAGCTCCCACCTCAATCAGCGTTGTCCGTCATCTACATCCAACACAATATAGTGCGGGAATAGCCCATGTAGGGGTGAGTATACGCTACTCAGTAGGGACCCCGAGACCGTCGAAGGTCTCCTAGAATCCACAAAAAATAAACCACAAAGGAAAGATACAATCACGATGTAACGACCAACTATACTTAGGTATATGCCCATACATATACCTATGTCATCAATTCCAGTTCGGCTCCCATATCCGAGCCCATGTTCAATCTAGTTCACACAGGATAGTACAACCCAATCAACATATGAAAGCACAACCCAATCAACACAGGAAAGCAAGTCAATCATATCCAAGATGATGATTGAATGATAAGACTCAGCTCACACAGGAATACTTCTCTTAAGGCGATAGAGATGATCATATGTATCCATTGTTTCATCTGATCTATCATACCCACATAGGATACAAGTCCAGATAATATGTCAGACCCACAAAGGATACAAGACCAGATATTCTGCCGGACCCACATAGGATACAAGTACAGAGTTAAATAATGTTGTAACCACATAGGATACAAGAACAGTAGTCGAGTACTGCCACACCCACATAGGATACAATAATTGTAGTCATCGACGTCGAACCCACGTAGGATGCCATTACGGTCTTCGTCACTACCGAACCCACGGAGGATCCCAGTAAAGTCGTCATCGTCGTCGCAGTCGCAGCCAGCTCTAGGGTTCCCGCACACAGCATGCTTGATTCCAAGATGGTCTGCTCCAGGAGCCAAGGGTTCTATACAACAACTGACACAAATTCCAGAGTTGATGTATCCCAAAGATCCTTCTGGTCATTAAGAACTCAACTCGACCGAAGACGCGTCAATCGGATGCCCGGTCTGAGAGTTATTGGCTTTTTTGTCCAAGGGGCCCTGTTGGTTTTTAAGCCAAAAACAACCCAATCATACTCCAGCTTCATCCAAACCACTAGCAGAATAATCCAAATGAACCTTCACACTAAGAGGAATCCAACAAAGTCGACGACACATCATTAAGTCATCTGGAACTCAAGTTATAAGCGTTTCCACTCCGAGGGCCCAGTTGGTTTCGTGTTCGAACCAACCCAGAAGTAGCAAAAGTTCTCCGATAATTTGAGTGTAATATAAAAAAGCTAAAAAATTGATCCAAGGATCGCTACACAACTGACGGTGCGTCGATCGGAGGTCTGTAGCCCATGTTATGGGCATTTTCAACATATCTATCTGGAAATAGGGGGTTTGGGCCCGGTCCGACCCGGCCCAATACCCCACTGGGTCGGCTGAACCGGGTCAACCCAAACCGGGTCCGGTTCCGGCCCAGATGGCGCGACCCAGCCCAGTACAGGATGTGGCTCAGCTCAGGGCCGCGCTGGACACGGAAGGGGGGGGGGCTTTCCCCTTGTATTGTAATGGCAGCCCCTATATGGAAGGGGCCCGCCCCTGTCTTCTGCCAGGGTTTACAACCCCCAGACTTCCAAACGACTGGCAGTGTTGGCCGGCCAGTGTGCCTCCGCAGAACCCCCGCGGCTCCCGCCTTCCTGGAGCGCCGATGACCGGCGGATCCGGCCACCCTCCTCTGCACCGCCGCGACCTTAGGTCGCGGCCCTTGTCCGATCGGCACCGCGCGCCGACGCCGCACCCCTCCGCCATGGTCCACCCCGGCTGTGACCCTCTCTGATGCTCAGGCACGGCCCGACGACACCGCGACCTGAATCCTGCCGCGACCTCTTTCGGCCTCTACGGCACGGAATGAAGGCGCCACACTCTTTCTCCATGGTTTTCCTCATTCCTTCACTGTGTGACGGCACCGCGTCGCCTCCATTCCAATCCACAACGAAATACAACACCAATGGGGAGGAGGGTCGGCCGTGTTTGTGCGATTCAGCCTCCTCCCATTAATTCGATAATAGGAAGCTAATAATTAACGATGAATGCCAAAATAATAACGAACGTAAATCAATCCCCTACCTTGAAGAAGTTGTCGAACGAAGATCGTCGCGGGAAATGACATCGCGAGGTGAAGCTCTGTATATGTTAACAGAGAACGTCCGAGGAGGAGCGACATCTCCCTCCCTTTGGCGCAGGCGATCCGGCCCAGCGCAGGTGGTCCGACCCTGCGCGGGCCGCTACTCGGCTCGAGGATGAGATGGATGCGGATGGGGGTGGCGCGCTGCCCCCCACATTTCAAAACAGCGGCCCCCATGTGGAGGGAGTCCCTTCCATGTCTTCCACTGGGGGTTACAACCCCCGGACTTTCGAACGGCCGACCGGTGTACCGCCACGAGACCCCAGCGGGTCCCGCCTTCTTGGAGCACTGGCATCCGGCGGATCCGGCCGCCATCCTCTGCACCACCGCTGCCCTTATCCAACCGGCATGGCGCGATGGCGCCCCGCCCCTCCTCCGCGGCACGACGGCACCCCGCCCCTCCACCGCGGTCTACCCCGGTGGTGGCCCTCCATGATGATCGGGCGTGGCATGATGACGTTGCGCCCCTCCGTCATGGCCTGACTCCGGCCGCGTCCTCTTTCGACCTCAACGGCGCGGTGCGACGGCACCGCACTCTTTCGCTGCGGTTTTCCTCATTCCCGTGCAGTGTGACGGCACCGCGTCGCCTCCGTTACAATCCACAATGAAATACAACAACAATTGGGAGGAGGGTTTGCCAAGTTTGTGCGGTTCGGCCTCCTCTAGTTTATTCGATAACAAGCGGCTAATAATTAATGATGAATGCCAAAATAATCACGAACATCAAAAAATCCCCTACCTCAAAGAAGATTCCAAATAAAGATCGTCGCGGTAAACAACATCTTGAGGTGAAGCTCTGTATATGTTGATAGAGAACATCCGAGGAGGAGCGGCGTCTCTCTCCCTTTGATGCGTGATGAAGATCAAAAGATGGTGCATCGTCGTTCTTCGAGAAATGCGTCACACACTGGTTGCAGAGATGATAAGGGATGAAACGTTGATCTCTCCTTGTGGTGACGACGTTCTTCATCGATGTCTTGGCTTTCTTCGCGAAGAAGATGAAGTTCTTCAGGAAGAACACACAAGAGCTCTCCCATTTTCTTCGCACTGCTAAAACCAAAACTAAAATAAAATAAGGCTTTGCCTTATTTTATTCATTTATGCCAACATTTTCAAAATTCAAAACATCTAATTCAATTAATTAAAGAGTTTAAATTAATTGAATAAAGATGTGGTGGCATTCAATTAATAAGAGTAGAGTGAAGGTCATTAATTAAAAGCGGGGTTGCCAACATTATGAGGGTTAGGGGAAATTGAAGGGGTGGGGATCATGTGGGCCCACCACACTAATATCCTAACAAGAAGAGTTAGGATATTCCATCACATGGAAGATAAACCACATAGAAAAATAAAGTTGTGGCACAACATTATTCACCTAACACATAAACCAAATTTGTAAACATCTCTTCCTGAGAAAACACAACTCTAGAAAATGTCATCTTATGCAAATACTGGCGATGTGGTTCCATCGGTGCCCTTGGATTTCGATTCCGAGAACTGGTTCAAAAGTTAGAAAAACCCGCTCGTTCGTTCACTGAACGTACCCGAGCTAAACATCGAAAAATGATTCTGGGCACAACGGGCCTCAGAATCAGGTGTCGTTAGAAACGGCGTACTCGTAAAATCCCATAAAATTTAAGAAAAAAATTTCCGTGAAATTTACAGGTCTTTAAATTACCACCACCTTAGGGCTCTACGTCCCCGTAAAGATACATCACAAACTAGGGAAACAAATAAGGGTACTAAGAACACATCTGAGACTCCCACTCCCATGTTCTCTCCAAGTGGTTCCCATGCTGCCACCTGATGCACACTAGAGGAATCGACCGACCATGTAGGACTGGATCTTGTTGATCCTCGATCTCCATTGGGACATCCGCAAAAGTAGCACCATCATCGATGTCCAGCTCCCTATGGCCGATGATATGCACCAGGTCATGCACGTATCTCCTCAGCTGAGATACGTGGAAGACGTCATGGAACCGGTGCAACTGAGATAGTAGAGATAGGAGATAAGCCACCTCGCCTATCCTGCTGAGAACCTGGAATGGTCCGATGAAGTGCAGAGATAACTTCCCGCCCCAGCCAAATCTCTGTAATCAACACTGAGGTGAGACCCGTAAGAAAATTCGGTCGCCATCCTTGAACTCCAGTGGTCTCTGCCTCCTGTCAGCATAAGACTTCTATCATCTATGATCTATCCTCATACGCTCATGGATGACCTGGACCTTCTCTTTCGTGGCCTGGACCATCTCTGGTCCCACATGTGCTGACTCCCCATGGTCTATCCAGCACAGATGTGATCTGCAAGGTCGGTCCTCCAATGCCTTGTATGGTTCCATCCTGATGGTGGAGTGGTAGATGTTGTTGTACGAAAACTACACCAAGGGTAGGTGATCCTCCCAGTAGTTACCAAAGTCAAGGACACATGCACGGAGTATTTCCTCGAGGTTCTGAATGGTCCTCTCCGTCTGACCATCCGTCTGAGGGTGAAAAGCGGTGCTCAGGCGTAGCTGTGTCTTGAATGCCTCTTGTAACCCCTTCCAAAGCCTAGAAGTAAAGTGAGCATCTCGATCAAAGACAATAGATGATGTAACACCATGAAGTCGTATGATATCCTGAATGTAGAAGTGTCCCATGCCTTCCACTGATCCCTTCTCTCTGATGGGTAGGAAGCGGGCCGGCTTGGTGAGTCGGTCGATGATCACCCAAATGCAGTCGTGTCCTCTAGAATTACGTGGAATTCCAGTCACGAAATACATAGATATCCCATCCCACTTACACTTTGGGACCTCCAAGGGTTGTACCAAGCCTGCTGGTACCTGTTTCTATGCCTTCACCTGTTGGCTTGTGAGGCATCGAGAAACGAACTCTGCCATAACCTTATTCATACCCGGCCACCAGTGATGTCGTCTGAGATCCTAGTATATCTTTGCCACTCCTGGATGTACCGATAAAGGGTAAGAGTGAAAATCTCCCAGCACCTCCTCCTGTAATGTAGCCGGTACCATGGTACATCCTCTAAAAAGAACGACGTGATCTCCTCCTATAGAGAATTCATCAGGTTCTTGTACTATGAAAATCTGTTCACGCTGCGTCTCACAGTCAATGTCCCCACGTTGTGCCTTTCTAACCCGCTGAAGTAGTGGAGGTGTGACTGTGAGCGACTGAAGAAAGGAGGCACCATCTCTATCCACGTAGGATATCTACAAAGAGGCCAACTACTCTTTTGCCTATCCAAGAAGCTGAATGCCAGTCCTCCTGCTGAGAGCATGAGATAATACGTTCCCCATTCAAGGAGTATAGACTATATCAAAGTCATAGTCCTGGAGGAAATCAAGCCATCACCACTATCTCAGGTTCAGGTCCTTCTGCGAGAAGGTGTACCCAAGACTCTGGTGGTCAGAATAGACAGTAAAGCGATCTCCCATCAAATAGTGTCACCACATCTTTAGAGTGAAGACCATTGCTGCTAACTACAGGTCCTGGGTAGCGTAGTTCTGCTCGTGCTACCTCAACTGTCGTGATCCATAAGCGATCACTTCCCGATCCTGCATCAGGACACACCCTTGTCCGGTCCCTGATGCATCTCACTAGACTACATAAATTTTTCCCTCCTCTGGTAGCCTCAAGATGGGTGCACTGGTCAATCTATGTCTCAGCTCCTGGAAGCTCTGCTGACACCAATCTGACCACACGAAGGGTCTCCCCCTCTTTGTCAAATCTGAAAGTGGTGCTGCAACTTTGGAGAAGTCTGTCACAAATATACGGTAGTACCCAGCCAATCCTAGGAACCTCTGCACCTCCGTCATGCTCTTGGGTGGCTCCCAAGCTAGCACTGCCTCGATCTTCGCAGGATCCACTGCAACTCCCGCCTTAGAGATGACATTTCCCAAGAAGTGGACCTCATGTATCCAGAACTGACATTTTGAGATTTTACCATAAAGATGGTGCTCTCGGAGTGTGTCGTACAACCCGCAAGTGGATGGTGTGATCCTCATCAGTAGTCGAGTCAAAAAATATTTCGTCGATGAAGACCATGGAAAATCCATCGAGGTAAGGCTGGAATATCTTCTTCATGAGACTCATGAACACTGATGGAGCATTGGTTATGCCAAAAGGCATAACCAAGAACTCTTAGTGGCCATACTGACATCTGAAAGTCTTCTTCTGCACATCCTCGTCTCGAACTCTAAGATGATGATAGCCTGACCTGAGGTCTATCTTCAAGAACCACAGTGCTCCCTTGAGCTGATCAAAGAGGTCTTCAATACTCAGAAATAGATACATGTTCTTCAAGGTAACCTAGTTTAGCCGACTATAATCGACACAATGTCACAGGATCTTGTCCTCCTTCTTGGAGAACAATATCAGGGATGCCCAGGGTGAACACTCGATCGAATGAATCCCTTGCCCAGCAAGTCTTCCAGTTGTACCCGTAGCTCTCGAAGCATAATAGGAGCAATCTGGTATGCTGGAATGGATATCGGGGATGTCCCGAGGTATAGGTCAATATAGAAGTCAACCTCTCTGCGAGGAGGTATTCCTAGAACGTCGTCAGAAAAAAATGTCTGCATACTGATGCACCACTACAGGAAAACTCGGACTCCGCATGTCCACTGCTCATAGGATGAGGCTAGCCAACTGATGAGTGATCGGCTGTCCTCTCCTCTACGTGAGTCCATCCTGCAATACAAAGGCTCCCTTCTCACCGGTGAAGGTGAACCTGCTCCCATCGGTGCGGACACACCGCACCTTGCACCTAATACAGTCGATCTGATCATGGACTCTAGATAACCAATCCATGCCCAAGTTGACTTCGTAAGGCCTCGACGCCAGTACAAGAAGATCCCAGCCAAAGCTCTCACACCCTAGAGTAAGATCACACTGCCGGAACCAGTACATATTCATCGAGTCTTCTTGAGTAAGAGTCTCTATCCGTAATGATCGAGCCAACGGCTCTGTCGGAATCTCCAAGCTCCGAACAAGGGCAGCGACAATAAAATAATGACTCACTTCTGTGTCCATAAGAACTATAGCAAGGGTGGAGTAGACAAAGATAGTACCTAGAATCATCTCTGGTGTGCCGTGGTTGTAGGCCTCCGCTGCCTAAAGTTGAGCCTACCTCTATCTTCCATCTCCCTGTGGTCGGGGTGGACCTCTTGGTGGTGGGGGAAGTAGAGCCTCAAAGCATCACTCACCACCTGTTTCTCGGCCAGCTCCTATTCCTCGTCCGCCTGCTCCTTGCGGACCTCCATGGTCAAACCTCTGCCTCATCCTGGGTGGTCCCTCAACCATCTGCTTCTCCTCTGCATGGAGAGTCGCGTAGCCACGAGCCATGTGGCCTAGCCCGCCGCATGCATAGCACTATCTCCTCCTCGTAAGGCTGGCTCTGCGCCGTGTGCCCTGCACCTCTAAAACAGTATCCTGAGTTCACCCCCCTAATGTTATGGTCCACTTGGACCCCTGTTACATCCTTCAACTTCTAGCTGCAAAAGACTCAACTTCATGCCACCCTGCGATAGGTGTTGCTGCTGGTGTAGGATTAGCAAGAAAGCTATCTACGAGAAGGGCTCGTTCCAGTACTCCTGCCTGCGTCAGATCACTGAGGGAGACCATCGAAGCCCCGATCTCGTGCCTCAGTCCCTGCTCGAAGGTTCGGGCCCGGAATAATGGATCTCGTACCATGTCCGTGGAATAGCGTGAGAGATCGGTAAATATCTCAGAGTACTAGGATACTGTCATGCTGCCCTACCACTGCTGTAGTAGCTCCTGAATGCGCACCGGACAGAGGGTGGCTGGTACAAACTCTGAGTATAAGAGGCTCTCGAAGTCCAACCAAAGAAGATAGGCTTCGCCGTGCACCTGGAGCATCAGGCTCCACCACATACCTGCTTCCGCATGCAGGAGAATCTCTGCAAGGATCACCATGAGGTCAGCTGGTGTCCCCACTAACCTAAAGACTCATACAACAGCCTCCATCCAATACAAGGTTTCCTGATGGTCCGTCTCCCCAAGGAACATGGGCGGTCTCTGATGTTGAAACTTTTGTAGTCCACTAAGAAGACATGCACTCTCAGCGGCTGGGACTGGTGGCATCGGTGGCTCGGCGGGTAGTGGTACTGCTGGTGCTTCCGCTGTAATAGGGCCCTACACTGTGGGCTCATCTCTTGGTGGGTTGTCGTATCGCACAATGCTTGGAACCCTAGATGACTACCATCGTAGGGCCATCCTGAAAAGAGACAGGTGCGCCACGGTATATACAATATACTTGGTGAGATGACACAAAGTAATCACAAAGAAAACTTTTTAAACACACATGCAATCAATGTTTTCATGCAATGAGTCAGAAATCAGAAGTCAGGGTTCTGGTATATGGATACGTCGGCCGCCGCACCAACACTGGACTCCCTGGACTGATAAGCACACTAAATACCCTTAACATTATTTCTTCACATAGATGAAAGATCAGAGTCCTGAGTTTTGCGGTAGAACCAAACTCATCTGATACCAATTTGTCACGACCCGTCCTCGGGACTCGTGTCTTCACTACCCCAAGCCCGCCTTCCATAGGCCAGGGGCTGGTTACTAGAACCAAAGTCATAATTCCCAATATAAGGGAAGGTATTGCCTTTATGTAAGAAAACAAACACTACAGGGTATGAAAGCCAAAGTAAACACTATGTAAACTGAGTACAAAAGTAAGTGATGGAAGGTAAATGGGCCAGAATACAAACCCAACGGAAAGTAAAGTACAACTGAAATGAAAGTACACCAATTGGAAAGTAAAGCAATGATTCTGAGCCGTGCTCTGGAAATCCCACCTGAAGGGTGGGTACATATAGTCACCTCTGCTCCTCGGCTCCAGCCGTCCGCTCCGAGTATGTCCCATCTAGTTATCCACCTCCAGGTACCATCCAGCTCCACGAGCTCCCACCTTAATCAGCACTGTCCTTTGTCTGCATCCAACACGTAGAGCAGGAATAGCCCGTGTAGGGGTGAGTATATGCTACTCAGTAAGGAACCTGATACCCCCGAAGGTCTCCTAGAATCAACAAAGGATAAACCAAAAAGGAAAGATACAACCACGAAGTAACACCCAACTCTACTTAGGTATATTCCCATACATATACCTTAGTCATCAATTCCAGTTCGGCTCCCATATCCGAGCCCATGATCAATCTAGTTCACAAAGGATTGTACAACCCAATCCACATATGAATGCACAACCCAATGCACACAGGAAAGCAAGTCAATCATATTGAAGATAATGATTGAAATTCAAGACTCACCCCACACATGTATGTTTCTCATAAGGCGATAGAGATGATCAGATGTATCCACTGATTCATTTGACCTATCGGTCCAACATAGGATACAAGTCCAGCTAAGCTGTCAGACCCTCAAAGGATACAAGACAAGCTACTCTGCTTGACCCACATAGGATACAAGTACATAGTCAAATACTGTCGAACCCACATAGGATACAAGAACAGTAATCGAGTACTTCCGGACCCACATAAGATACAAGAATAGTAGTCCTCTCCATCGAACCCACGGAGGATTCCAGTATGGTCATCGTCGCTGCTGAACCCACAAAGGATCCCAGTACAGTCGTCATCATCGTCGCTGTCATAGCCAGCTCTTGGGTTCCCACACACAGCATTCTCGATTTCGGGAGGGTCCACTCCACGAGCCATGGAATTCGATACATCAACTGACACGAATTCCAGATTTGATGTATCATAAAGTTATGCCTCTTCAATATGAACTCAACGCGACTGACGACGTGTCAATCGAACGCCTGGTACGAGAGTTATTGGCGTTTTTGTCCAAGGGGCCTGGTTGATTTTTCAGGCAAAACCAACCTGACCGTACTCCAGCTACATCCAAACCTTGAGAGGAATAAGAAAAAATAACTGTCTTACTAAGAGGAATCCAAAAAGTCGACGACACTTCATTCCGCCGTCCGAAGCTCATGTTATAAGTGTTTCCGCTCTGAGTGCCCTATTAGTTTCGTGTTCGAACCAACCCGGCCATACCCAAAGTTCTTCTAAACCTTGAGTGTAATATACTGAATGACCATCTAGATCCAAGGATCTCTACGCAACTGATTTTGTGTCGATCGGAGGTTGGTAGCCCATGTTATGGGCGTTTGAACAGATCTGTCCGGAAATATGGGGGTTTGGGTCTGGTTCGACCCGTCCCAATTCCCCCCTTGGGAGGCCGAACCGGGTCATCCCGACCTAGGACTGGGTTCAGCCCGTTAGTTCGCGGCCTGGCCCAGCTGGTGCAACAGGGCCCGACATGGGCTGTCTGGCCCGGCACGGGTGGTCCGGCCCAGTGCGGGTGGTCCGCCCGCGTCCGGCCCAGCGCGGGCCGCGGCTCGGCTCAAGGCTGAGCTGGATGCGAAAGGGGGGGATGGCGCACTTCCCCCCTCGTTTTGAAACGGAGGCTCCCATGTGGAGGGAGGCCCGCCCGTGTCTGCCACCTGGGGTTACAACCCCTGGACTTCCGAACGGCCGACCCTGTTTTCCAGTCTGTGTACCGCCGCAGGACGCCCGCGGGTCCCGCCTTCCTGGATCACCGACGTCCGGTGTATCCGTGCTCCCTCCTCTATACCGATGCGGCCCTTATCTGACCGGTGTAGTGCAACTGCGCCACGCCCCTCCACCATGGTCCTCCCCGACGGCGGCCCTCCATGTTGCTTCGGCGCGGCGTGATGACGTTGCGCCCCACCACCACGGCCTGACTCCGACCGCAGCCTCTTTCGGCCTCAACATCGCGGCGCGACAACGTCGTGCTCTTTCACCGCGATTTCCCTCGTTCCCGCGTGGTGCGACCACACCATGTCCCCTCCTTTCCAATCCACAATGAAATATATCAACAATGGGGAGGAGGGTCGGCCATGTTTGTGCAGTTCATCCTCCTCCCATTAATTTGATAACAAGCGGCTAATAATTAACGATGAATTCCAAAATAATCACGAATGTAAAAAAATCCCCTACATCAAACAAATTGTCGAACAATGATCATTGTGGGAAACAGCGTCGCGAGGTGAAGCTCAATATATGTTGACGGAGAATGTCTGAGGAGGAGCGGTGTCTCCCATCGATTGACGCATGAAGAATATCAAAAGATGGTGTGTCGTCGTTCTTAGGGAAAGGCATCACACTCCGGCTGGAGAGAGGAGAAGGGATAACACGTCTATCTCTCTTTGCGGTGATGACATTATTCATCTAAGTGTTTGCGTTATTCGTGAAGAAGATGAAGTTCTTCAAGAAAAACTCACAAGAGCTCTCCCCTTTTCTTAGCACAGCTAAATACAAAACTAAAATAAAATAAGGCATTGCCTTATTTTATTCGCTTATGCCAACATTTTCAAAATTCAAAACATCTAATTAAATTAATTAAAGAGATTAAATTATTGAATAAAGATGTGTTGGCATTCATTTAATAAGATAAGAGTGAAGGTCATAAATTAAAAGGGGGTTTCCAACATTATAAGGGTTAGAGGAAATTGAAGGGGTGGGGCTCGTGTGGGCACCACCTCACTAATATCCTAACAAGAGGAGTTAGTATATTCCCTCACATGGACGTTAAACCACGTAGAAAAATAATTTTGTGACACAACTTTATTCAGTTAACACTTAAACCACATTTTTAAACATCTCTTCCCGAGAAAACGCAACTCTAGAAAAGGTCTTCTTAAGAAAATACCGGCGTTGCAGTTTCATCGTAGCCCTCAGATTTCGATTCCGAGCACCAGTTTAGAATTTAGAAAGACCCACTTGTTCGTTCATTGAACGTACCTGAGCTAAACATCAGAAAATGATTCCGTGCACACCAGGCCTCGGAATCAGGTGCCGTTAAGAACTGCGTACTCGTAAGATCCCAAATAATTTAAGAAAAAAATTTCCTTGAAATTTAGAGGTCTTTACAAAACTCCATCCATTCCATATTTTATACTTCATAATAATCCTTTTTGTTTTGTATCAATTGAACACCATTGATCAGCATCTCCAGTGAGGCGTTAAACTTCCATGAAAATTATTCTGTTTCGCTACTCCCCAAGGTGTGGAATATTTTATCTATAAGAATTAATCCAATTCTCATCTACTAGTGGATTTTTACTCCCATTTTATGATGGTGGTTGTTTCTTCATTAAGCGATATAACATTCATCATCCACGCTACGGAATAGGGTGCTCCATACGGGTAAGGTTATTATTCATAACACTAGTGAGTTGTCCAAGTATGGTGATTAGCTGATTAGCACCCATTGCATCACCAGCTCCACTATAATTATCATGAGTAGGAGGGAAATCCCCATATGGAGTGCATGAATTGATACAGTTTACATCCCTTCCACAAGGCTCCATTTCTAAACAATAGCATAAACTAGATATGTTTATGAATTTAAATACATAATTCAATACTTGTAAAACACTTAACATAAATTGAAATGTTTATGGAAGCAATCCATAATAATAAAAAATATTTTCTTTGAGGAAGTTTATACTCATAAAACATTCATAATGGTTTGTAAATAAAATTATAATTATCCTATGCATAACCCGTGGGAGTGTCGTAACCAGGAGTGCAGCATGGCCCGTTGTCGTGCACTAGTTCCCGTTTGAGTCTATCTCAAAGTGGTGTTTTCGTATATTACCCCTAGGTACATCGGTGGTAGAGACACCTCTGCCTACTCGTATCCAGATAAAGATGTATTGTTTATAAAACTCATAAAATCTTTAAAATACCAAATTATAAGATGTTCTTCTATAGTAATCTTCAATGTCTATCTTAGTGATATATTCTCAAATCAGAGTTTATCTAAATATAATTTCCATGATTTGTAATAAACTTCCTCTAATACCAACATTAATTACCCAACCTCGGTTAACCAGAGTGGGTGCATTATTATGTATCATATGAATGATCACAAAAGTTCATGTCTCAAAAGATCGATTACTTTAGTACCCTTGGAAGTACTAGATAAATTCATATGTTTTACATTACAACATATAATAGAAACCAAAAAAACATTGTTCCCATTGATATCACTAAGATACCATAGATTATTCCAACATGTTATCCATAATATACATCTTCGTATCATTGGAAAAATAAATAATAGAAATAGGTGAACTCAGATGCTCAGTAAGGAAAACAATATAGAGAAAACTTTCATAAATAAGTATAAACAAGTAAGGCAGTGTATAGAACAAAAACAAAAGCCTTTTTGACATAAAAATCATCACAATATGGAAAATATAAATCAAAATAATTCCATTTACTAACTCACATGGATATTCTACTAGTCAAATATTCAAATTCAATATCAATAGCCACTTTCATAATGATGGAATGCATAATGACAGACTTTAATAACCACATATTCAAGGCCTTGTGCCAAGAAGACAAATAAAAATTTGTCAAGGCCTTGTACCAAGTAACTAGATTGCCTCATGAGACCAACTGATGCATCAAGGAGCTATAGCGGGCTTCACCCATCACTTACTATGTGAAATGCATTCCCCATATGAAAAGGATTAAAAATAACATTAACATTTGTATTAAAACTGGCATACGAAATGTCAATAACTTATCCATAAACCATGAATTGTATGAAACAAAACATCTATAGTCAACCATATCACAAAACATTCAATACTATATGGAAATTTTGTATCAGAATAAATCAACATCAAACAAACTTAAAATCCATCAAAAGACGTTGACATAGATGAAATCAACCCCTTTTTAGAGAAATGGGTCTGTTTATTTTGAAATAATTTAAATGTGACATAATTATAAAATATAACATTTATATTAAAAAATATTCTTATAATCTTATAAGGGAAGCTTCAATGATTTTATAACGGCAGAAAATAACCACACCAGCAATATATGTTAAAAAACATTCTTACCTTAAATTTGTCAAAAAGGTCATAAAGTACATTGTTTGAAAAAAGATGGAAATATTTCTTTATAAACATATTATAAAATTAAAAAAGGGGTATAAATGAACTAAACCCATATTCTAGTATATTGTACAAATGTTATGTAATAAATTTGTAAGAATGATGGATGTGGATGATAAAGAGGTCCTAGTAGAAACTTACGTAAAAACAACCTCGGATAACAAAGAGATTGGGAAATTGACCTTTACCTTGTAATTTTTCATGGTAAATGGTAATTTAACCTCTAGTACAATATTGAAATATTTTTTAATAAATTATATAAGAATCATATATATTAACATGATATCATATGTGATATTTTAACATTGCTTTGTTAATAATATCTTAGTATTTATTATCGTTTCAAGTGTTAATTGATTCATTTTCCTTTGTATGATTTGTTATCTACGTATTAATTTTTGTGGATAGGATGTATATTATTATTATTCAGAATGATATTATATATTTATTCATTATTTTTAATCATCTAAATAAAATTATTCTTCAATGGATATGATGGGAAATGAATCTCATCGCGTTCGTGGAGACAGTAATCCGTACGTACGCACAAGCGAAAATATCATTCTTTTGATATTAAAATAATATATATAATTGGATGGTATATCATATATGTAGAATAAATATCATTTTATATTTATTATTTACATAAAATACACATCATTATTATACCCATCAAAATAATAATGTATTAAATTATAATTACACCACGATGTGGAGATGGTAAGCTGTACGTCCGCACATATGGTGACATGTCATTTAAAGGATGGATAGAATAATGAATATGGTTGTACGATATTTATAATAACATCATAGTATATATAAGATAGTAGAGTTATTATTTTAGAATGGAAAAAACAAATAAAGAGGAAGTGGAAGAAGAATGGAACTTGAAAGAGGTGATGAAATATTTACCTCTTCTTCGGGTTCTTCCTATTGATTTGATCAAAAGGAATCCTTACGTTGGATTTATGACCAATGTAAGGCCTCTAGGATGAAGGTAGGAATGTTGGTAGGATATTTGGGCAAGGTTTGGGCGAGACAATGTATTATTAGGTGTGAATTTGAGTGAAGGGGAAGTTCCCTTTTATAAGAGGGGTGAGGGGCACCTTTGGAAAAGATTGAAATATTATTTTATAATGAAATAATTTTATGTTTATAATGGCTCCAAAGTAAATTATTTAAAGTAAAAGATAGGTACGAGTCTAACAATACACAAAAAATAGGATTTAGATAGGTTTGAGAAACTATATTAACCTTATCATTTATATTTAACTCTTAGTTAAATAGTGTGACGTTTACCTGGTCTCTTTGGATTTTTAAATTATATGGTAAATAAAATTACTATATACATCCACGAGAACCCCGAGTGGTTAATTAATGATACACTTATCATTTTATAAGTTTTTTATCCAAACCATAGATTTTTATGAATATAATAACAATTAATAATATAATATTTGTTTTAAAAACACTTTTATGCCAATTTTGACACTATTTGGTATTTTGTTTTTGCTATGTTCATAACAACATTTTTGCATCGAACAAAATTCATATAACAAACAATATTATATCATATTAACTTATAAAATTATTTTAATTCATAAATAGTCTCAAATTACATTTATATGGATATTTATAATATCAATTATTTTATTAATTCATTAATTAGGTAATTACTGCATCCTTATTATGTCATAAATAAATTAAATTACATAGTGTCTAAAAAATATAAATAAAATTATATTATGTATGAAATATTTTAATATTTCTAATGAGTATTTATTATCTAATTTTTCTTATTTGTAACACTATATTAAAAACAGATTAGTTATTAAACACTGAATCTAACACTTTTAACTCTTCTTTGATTTAAATAAAAAAAATGTCCTAATCTAATCCATGCGGACCAAAGAGGTTCATAATTTAAAAATAATGATTTTTGGGTCAAATTATACTTATCTAATAGAATTATAACATGTTTTAGGGTAATAACAATACTATTTTACCCTTAATTACCTTATTTACTTTTAGCCGTGGTAATTAGAAGTAAAAAGTTACTATTCACCAAGAATTATTTTTGACTTATTAAACCAAATTTTACTCCTTGAAATTAACTATGTGTCTCTTATTTTCGGAATACAACTCATAGAAGCGGTAATATTAAGTTTTATATAAATTTGCAAACACTCCTACGAGGTAGGTAAAAGATGGTAAAAAGCTCAATAAAATTTTTATTTATCTAAAATTATTATTAACAAACTACAATGAATTACATTTAAAATATATAGGTACTATGTATCTATTTTGACCTAAAAAAATTAACTTGAAATAAATATTTATTTAAATAAAAATTTTGTTTTAAAAAACGAATCAGTGTTTTTCACTATTCATCAAAAAATGAATGTTTTCAGAAAAATACCAGAAATTTTCCCTAAGATAATTTCAATATTCTAAATCCAAAATTGAAGTCCATTTTGGAATATAAAATATATAAAATTTTAGAATGTGGGTATTAATATTCATAATGGCTAGTTTGATTGGTTGTGCTGTGTTAGAACTCGAATTTTCGTACAACACACACTATTATATTATTCAAAGAGAAGAGTATCGTGGAAGCTTGGGGTTTTACATAAAAATGTATAATAAATTTAACTTATTTTTTGACCAAATGTATTTGTGAATGTGGTTATAATTAATTACAAAAATTAAGATAAAAAATTGCCTAGCAAAGGATTAAACCTTAAGATTTATGGAAGAAATGACTTATACACTTTTCAAAAAAGAATATTATGCCCATATATCAGCGTTATAATCTATTTTATAGAGTTTTTCCCATTATTAGACCCACCAGGAAATGGAAACATGTGGGATAATTCTGTTCAAAAATGTTTACAAGAACAAAACTCATCTTCCACTATAGAAAGGAACTAACCCTCCCACTTATTCACACCTCTCAATCCATTTCCATTACAAAAAATTCTGTCCACTTAATATCCCAAAATGACTACCTTAATCATCAAATCATTACATTGGGATTCAATTCATCCATGGAATCCGTTTAGTGCAAACCAAAAGAATTTACCCAAAAAAGAGGGGAAATCCTTCTACAGGCTCTTTTTTTATTTTCATTCTTCACCCCCTGAAATATTATTATTATATTTTTATATAACATCATTAGTATCATAAATCAACATATATGATTTTATTATAATGTTTATATGAACACATACACACACATACATATAATGGGTATGAAACTTATAGTTCGTGTGTAGTGAATTATCACCTCACGAACCGGTGTTGTTCGTTATTCACCTAACACCGCCCATGGTTGGGAATTATGATGGGAAATATGTTTTAATATGATATATATATATTATTTATGATTTATTTATTATTCACTAATTAATATTTAAAACATACCTTCACAGTTTCCATTTTTTGGTAAATACGATAACTTCGTTTGTGTACATTGGACTACCACCTCCTCAAAGTGATTATATCCATTCACACTCTATATGGAATGTATTAATTATGTTCTTAGTTAAATAATATGATATATATAAAATAATAATAATATTAGAATGAAATTATATATATATAGTTCTTTACATTCTTTCATTAAATACAATAATAAAATATAAATATAATTCATGAGTATATACGACCTACCATCTACATAAATGATGTATTTGATTTCATATTTATATATTTTAAATATTTTTTAAATAAATACATAATTAATATATATTTAATTTATATAATGATTTTAATTATATAAATAATTAAATTATGATATAAATAATATTATTAATAATAACATGATGTGACATATAATTGAACTAAACTAAATATTAACTGAAACTTTATATTAACATGTAGATGTTAATAAACGAATAAAATAACTTCATAAATAATCATATATGGTGTTAAATATAAAAAAAATTCTATGGTTGATTTTTAATAAAATTATATTTATTATAATTGAGAGTTCAATGTTTTTGAATAAATTCAAGTCACAACATTTAGGTGTTATGGTCTTACTTTTCTTTTCTGTTAGAGACAAACCATTTTCATATCTTATTTATTATATGTTGTGCTTATTATGACCATGAATGTATTATATTTTTCAGATAATTAAATTTTTTAGTATTTACTTGTCCATGTTATTATCTTTCTTTCAGGGGTTTTATGTTTCAAAAGACACCAAATTAATAATGAAAATTTGCCTCAATTTACATTCTTTGGGACAAATTTCATGTTATGAATCAATATTATTCTAAGAGGAGTATAAAATACCCTTAGATATTTTATTTTATTATTACAATTATTTGAAAGATATTTTATTATTCATGTAACCTGATTTTATTACTTGCTATATATGATTCGATGGTACCAAGTTGTATGAGTTTATTGCAATAAATCATAGATTATTAGGGTTATTTGTGATTATGATTAGATTGATGAATCCATATAATAAATATATAAATAACACTCATTAAATTTCATCCCAAATGTTTAGTTATTATTTCTTTAAGTGTTATTACAATTTTAAAACTATTTGGTACTTAATATAATTACGAATGTTTCATAAAAAAATCCCACATTTTCACACTATACAGTAACACATCGTTGTTCCTTCAATATCATTTTTTATAAAAATGTTTCCAAAAATTATATACTATTATAAAATGATATTTAGAATCAAATTTTATCTATATTTTGTATTGTAAGTTTTTCATTAAAATGTAATTTTATTTTCAATTTTGGATCGATGCACCATTCTAAATGTTTGAAATCACAAAAATAATTTTATTTATGTATGAAATTATTTTTCATCATAACCATCCTTAGTTTGAAGTATTGTTTTCATGTTTAAAATATTATTTTTTTATGAAAACATTTTATGATTATTTTGGAAATTCATTGTTTTTAATATGATTTTCAATGAAAACACTTTAAAAAAATATTTTTATGGTTAAAAATAATTTCAAATAATTTTGATAGCTCCCAATAGATATTTTCAAATATATATTTTAAATAAAAAGGTTTTAAATTATTTCAAATATTCATTCATAATATTTCAATTTAATTTCAGTTAAATATGTATTTATTTTTTTCAAGATTCTTTTTCAATGAAATGGTTCGAAAAAAGTGTTTTTAGACATCCTATTCAATGATACGTATTTCAAAATTGATTTCATAGTTCCTATATATGTTTTTAAATAAATAGCTACCAGAATTATTTCAATATTATTCATTAAAAGGATAAATTTTTTGTAAAAAAATTCATGTTTTTATTATATGTCTTCTAATAAAATGTTTTTATAGTATCCTATATAATATTTCAATGTTATTTTTTGAAAACAATAGTACTGAAAATGTTTTATGTATTGATAAGAATTTTGCAAATAAAAAATTATAGTTCTCTCAAGAAATTGTTTTAAAATATATTTCAAAATTGTTTTCTATAAATGATGTCATCTATTTAGGTTACCCACTCCTTTTTGGAGAAATGGTCCAAATATTCCATTCATATTATTTTGCTGAGAGGTTTATTTTTTGATGTCATGTTATTTATTAAACATAATTGTTTTTCATGTTTTATATGTTTATGAAAATTGTTTATATTTCATGAGTTATATTTTTATGAATCTATTTTCTCTTCAAGAGATACTATTTGATGAACTGATAATGTAACCAATATCTTTATTGAAGGATGTGATATCACAACACATTTTTTATTCTTATTTTATTTCATGGGTTGTGATATAATGAATTTTTATAATCTAGTGGAAAAATTATTTATTAATTCATTTTGAGATGGGTGGGATATATATATATATACCTCCAATGCGTTGGTTAATGATTTATATATACAGATATAGACATGACTGGAATGGGGAGTGAATTATATTTAGTGAATGACTTTTTTTGCTATGATTTTATTTGGATTGAACCTTGACTACTAATATGGTCATGGAAGTTAACCATGACTATTAAGATGGTTCAGGGAGTGAACCCATATTACTAAAATATCATCCGCAGTGATTCTATAACTAAAATGGATATAATTTTATATTCTTATGTGTCTACCACAATTCCATGTCTTATTACTATATTATTGTTTCGTGGCTTGTCTTCTCTATTCATTTAGGAATCAGGTCTAATGAAATACCAATCCTTATTCCTTGTATCATGTTTCTAATCTATAATATGAATGGATTGATATTACAATGATTGTTTCATGTTATCCTACCCCTATTTTCCTTCTATAATTATATATTTCATTTAATTTTACTTGATGAGCAATTAAGATCACACTATTCATATGTTTCCATTAGTTAGGTTTTGATGAAAAATATTATATAGAATTAATAAATGGAATATCTTTTTGTAAATCATTTATGATATTTCAAAATGTAATAATATCTTCTTCCATGTTTGGAAAACACCATATAATTATGGTAATCGAGCATGTATTTTTTTAATGTTTTGAATATTTAACTAAAATAATATAAAATTAATGTATGTTAATCATGGATTGATATAATCACAGTAAGTTCTAATGGGAATACCTATTGTTTCATTAGATCATGTTTTGCTCAATGGGTGAGTTATAAGAATATCTTCCCATATATCTAGTTTTATAAATGGTAAATAAGTGAATATTTAAATTTGAGTGTGGGGTTGGCAAAATGCCAACACCCATCTCTACTATCACAACCCCTAAAACTCACATGTATGGTATGGGTTATAATGTTAAACCCAAAAAAATAATTACCCAATCCAATAACACAATCGTTCAGGGTTGATCAAGCACAAGATAACCCTTTGGGGTCCCATATGTTTGAAAAATTCATGTTATTCCTTCTGTAATCCTCAAAGTTCATGCATAAGATGAGTTACCCCTTGAAATACACTTTTTCAATACCACTAGAAAATGTAAACACCAGATTAATAATTATCATAGATCATATGACATAATGAAACGAGAAGTGTATCCTTTACCACTAAAATTTGTATATCCATTACAGAATTTATTGGTATGTAGGTTATGACCCTTCTTAGTGTCATGGTTTATCTAGGATGGTGTACACACTCAACCCATTCGATGTTTAACTATGGTATGTTGACTTTATCCTATAAAATTTCTGATATGCCTTAGAGGGTGATGAGTCATCACTATAGAGGTTTGTTGGAAATTTTGTTTCTCAAGGGTGTTAGACATGGCCATTAGGTCCAATTCATGAATCAAGTGCTTAGGTCATCCTAGTGACACATATCATCTGCCCATTTTAATTAACAAAATGAATTTATTAATTCATTCATTAGAATTAATGTTAACATGATTAATCACCCTCATGGGAGATCTCGGGCACTCACATACTAATCTATAGTGTATAAATTACATTGGGGAGGATTGATGGACTACATACCTTATCAGAATAGATAAATTTATTTTCCAATTTCCAATAGTAGTGTCCATGTTCATTTGATGATCACATGATTGATAAATATTCTATTCTCCAAACGAAAAGAAATAAATTTTTTAAATAAAAATACATTATTATTAATTAATTAATCTCAACAAGATAAAATAATTTAAATGATGTTATTTTAAAAGGAATAATACCCCAAACGCCTCTGGATAATCCCATCACACATGAACTGTATCATCCCATGTAAATAAAGAATATTAATTTTTCATATTTATTAATATTTGTGAATAAAATATTAATATTACTTTAAAGGGGATTCTATGCCTGATGGTTTACCCAATACGCAACAACGAGTTTTTTAAAATCGTACATTGCACTCTAATAATAAAATAATTTTATTTTAAATGGTAGTTAACGCCTAGACTTTGTAATGGTGGGAATGAACATAACTAACTAAAAAATGATTATATATGTTTGTCAAATATTATTACTTTTTTCCTATAAATGTTAGATGCTTAAAATGAGAATGAATCCAATTTTAAGCGTAAATATTCTAATATTATTTAAAAGCTCGATTAACCGCCTTTTGATTGAGAAGCTATTTTAAATCCACTTTTTGACAAATTTATGTGTTATATTTTACAAAATAAAATTCTTTTTATAATCGGGACATCAAAATTTACTTAGTGTAAATTTTTGGTATTTTTACGATAAAGTTAATTTTTAATGAATAAGTGAAAATGTTGTATTTTTATTCAAAACCACCTTTTAATATTATTTATTTATTTGAATAGATAATATTTTTATTGGTTTTAAAGTTAAATTAGAATATATTTTTACCATTTAATCCAATTGTGATCATTGAAATTAATTTCACTTTGAAATTGGACTTAAACTAGTGTCAATCTTTGTAGAGAAATTATTTCTTAAAAACACGCTATTTGTTTTGAAAGCGTGAATTAATTATTAAATTAATTAATGCAACTTTTAGGCATTAAATTTTTTAAAATAGACATCATTTTTGAATTTAGAATATAAAATATATCTTAGGGTGAATTTTTTGTATTTTTCTGAAAAACACTTCTTTTTATGAATAGTGAAACCACTAAGTGGTATTTAAAAAACTGATTTTTCGATTAAATGAAACTTTACCACTTCTGTGATTTGAATTTCAAAAATCCTACAACCATGGTTTTCATTAGGATGTAAAATTTGGTTTAATGGGATTAAAATAATTTCATGGTGAATAGTAACTTTTATGTTTTTTTAATCGCGATTAAAGGTAATTAGTGTAATTTAAGGTAAAGATAATGTTATACTAATATGAAATGACCATGAAAAATGTCCTAACATTATTTTATGAGTCATGGACAACAATGAAAATCCCTGGGTCAACTTGGGGACCCCATGGAGCCACTTTGGTATGAAAATGACATTAATAACTTTTTATTTAAAGGTAAAATTAAAATGTCACAAACATGTATTGTTTTTCTTAAAAAAATTTCATTGGGTTATACAAGTCATATTTTTTACTATAAATATTCATTAGAAATATAAAAATATTTCCTACATCATGATTTTTTTTTTAATTTTTAGACATTATATAAATTAATTTATTTATGACACTGTGATGATGCAGTGATTACCTTATAAATGAACGATTTAAATAAAATGATAATATAGGGTAAAATCTAAGTCCTAAAATTGTCACAAACCTATTGTATGGGTGTATTTTGAAATCTTATCACCTTATACTAGAAATATATCCTTTTGGGACCTTTAAAATCCGAAAATAATTCTATAATAAAGTAATATTTTATAACATTCCAAGAGTGCCCCATCTTCTATTATAAAAGGCCCCCACCACTACCACCGTACCCACACCTCTCAAGCCTTTAGATCAGCCAAAACCTGCCCATTTTGTCTCTCCACATTCCTCTATTACTCCTAGAAGCCTCACTATGGTAAGAAGTCTTTCCAAGGAAGCCTTTGAGCTCAAATCAAAAAGAGTTACCCGATTTAAAGGTAAAGTCTTCCCTAGTGTTCTTTTGTTTTATTTTGCTTCTACAACCCCATAACTCTTTTTATTCCTTTATTTTGTAACAACACCAGTGTCTTAAATATACTAGGATTTATTTATAAAAAGTATTCGATCTACACTTACACCAACATCCGGCTAATGGTTAAAGAACATACTGTTTCTGTGGATGGCGAATTACTGGCTCACGAAACAATGATTGTTCAATATTCCATTAAAACCTTTAAATGTGGCCATTATGATGTCAATGTATTTTATATATGATATATATAGTATTTATGTTTTTATATGATTTTTTATTTTATATTTAAAACATACCTTTATTCTTTGCATGTTGTGAAAATGCGATAATTTTATATGAGGAAGTGTGGACTACCGCCCCCTCAAGTGATGTGACTCGTTCATGCAAGACATGGAATATATAAAGAATTAAATTAATGAACTAATGTCACCTATATAAAATATATATTATATTGTAATTATAATATATATATATATATCTCATTTATTTTTAATTCCATTAATATGACAAAGAAATGAAAGTAGCGTTCATGCGTACGTACGGACTACCGTCTCCATGAACGGTGCATTTCATTTCTTTTTATCTGCAAATGTTATGGAATAGTATAAAATTAATATTCACTATATATATAAGATATTTAAATCATTAATACTATTCTGGATATGATTTACTTATAACTACATGGATAATCATTTTTAAACAAGTTCATTTTTGACTCATGTACCAAACATCGAAAAAAACGTCTGATATGAACTCACATTATTAACCAATTATTATAACTTTATAATATGTGATATGAACTGAATAATAATATTTAAATGAGTTTCTTAAGAAATTATAAATTGACCAATGTTTGTTATTCCGGAATATAACGAAACGAACAAGACAAGACGCACTTGAGGTAAGGGATCCAACCTCTCTCTTCCTTTTTAAGTACTCTGTTTTATGTCAGTCATTTTAAGCCCATCTTTTTTATGTTGGGAGAGGTTATTTTATATTCCTATTACTGGAAATTTTATGTTCATATGATTAGGGACCCTATTTGATCTCGTCAATCCATTTTTGGATGTTTTATGTGGCATCGTTAGGCTACTGAGTTTTCATAAGGGAATTTTCATGTCATTTTTAATCCAGTGAGATTTATGCTACATTTTACACTATTTACTTTTAGTGGAGTATTTACATCGCATTATTATACTTCTTGTGTAATATAATTTCATTTATGAGTATTTACATAAATTTTTTTATGGCTCTTCTTTCATGGTGTGAACGTTTCCAATGTTACCCAAATCGGTAAGGGAACCTTTCACCCTTGTATTTTTAAAAGACATCTTTTTGTTTCGCCTTTTAAATTACATATTATTATGTGGGGATATATTATTATATATCGTTATTGATGTAAATTTTATGTCCAAGTGAGGATATACCATTTTATCTCTCACCAACTAATTTTATGAATTTTAATGTGACGTTGTTAGGCTGTCGAATTTTTGCAAAGGAACTTCTTAACTCAATTTCAATCCTTTGGGTTAAACTTGTACTACTTGAACATGTCATTCTATGAATATGTGTGAATGACTCTGATTGTTTTAAACTTAATATCCACTTATATTTGGTTTATTTATATTTTTCACACATAATTTATGTAATTGATTTATCCTTAATCTAACGATACCGTCTTTGTAAGGGACTTCGTCTCAATCTCCCTTTATTGAGGAATATTTTATTCTAATACAATACATACTTTTATACGCTATATAAAACACCTTTTACATTTCATTTCATTCAAATGGAATCTTTTTCTACGAAGCGTCTTACTAAATTACAAAAAGTAATGTTTGTTTTAACATACGCAGTGACTACGTCCTTTTCTGCCGCCACGAGTATTATTTGGAATTTGGATTCCTCAACAAGCCGTAATGTTTTTAAAATGAAATAAATAAAATATACTATTTTATGTATTATTTTATTGAAATTGGTTTTTATAATGGATTTTTTATGTCGATATATTTAGTGATATATTGTGATCAAAATGTGGAATTGTCTTATTTCCATTATATTTGTTTTATGAATTTATAATGGTACTTAGTCATTTGACGGGTGGTTACATGATAAACAATATGAAGGGTGGTGCCGTGAATACCAGGATGGGTGGTTACGTTATAACCTCCAATGCATTGGGTATGGAAGTCGGTCATATGGTTATTCCATTTAGTATATGAGGAATTATACCGTATGGTTATTCCATTTAAGGATGTTTATGTCCCAAGTCACCTTTATATGTTTTGTGATCGTTATATGGGTTTTATGGTAACCTTTTGGATAAAAGGGTACGTAATGATCTTTTATTCAGTGAAGAGTATTTAATACTTCATAATGGTGAAATTTATTACTTAGATAAAGTATTCATGGTTTACTTGTTGTTTTGAAAAATTAACAGTTTTCCTTCATTGTGTAACCCTTACTGAGCTTTTTATGCTCATCCCAAGTTTTTTTTGAAATATTTTTCACAGGACATAAAGTTGAACATGGACAAGGATGGGATCAAGGAAATGTCATGCTGTCTAAAACAAGGAACTAGACATGACTCTTTTGTTCAAGAGTTTTTATTTTGTGAAAAAAGTGGAAGCTGAGTAGATGTGTCTACATTATAATCTTTGAGAAATAATAGTTATGTCCTAATTCTCTAAAATTCTAAACATGAAAAGATCCCCAATGTGAATTATTCATTTATTTCAATAATAAGTAAAGTTTATGTCTGAGGCCTTATAGTTGGTATCAAAGTTCAGTTTAGACAACTTTAGGGATTATGAGTTTTCGTTAAACACTTGATCAGTCCCTATGTTTATTATCTTACTTAAATTCTTGTTTTATAACTATTTCAGATCACGAGAATGGAAGAGGAGGATCTCAAATGACATTCTTATCACCTCCTGATGGCTTGCTTGCAATAATTCTTTCGAAGTCATGTTCGGATGATTGTGGATCTTTTTCTAGTATACAATGCACTTGAAAGCATCTGTTTGAGATATAAAACACCACCACTATACCTCATTATCATCATGGATCATGGGTTGAATTTAGAGAAATCCCATTTTCACAATATTCTCATATTTTCAAGAAAGGTACATATTATCATGGAATTTTCAAATATTTTTCCTTATCGCAAGATTTTGAAGCATATTATGATTTTAAAGAAGGTGCTGAAGAAAGACACCCTTTTGAAACCTATTTATATTTTCTTTTATAATATAGTCTCTCAACACATACCTATGTTATTTTAAAAGGACCGTTATTTTTATGTTTCAACTCAATTTAGGACAGACTATTTTATAGAAATCATGTCTTATCAGATGCTTTGAAATTACATGTCATACATGATTATTTTCCAAAACTGTTTTTTTGTGAACACCCATATGACCCATGTTGTACAAGGTGAATTTGGATGGTGGAAGAAAATGATTATGAAGGATCTCTAAATCATTGTTGTGATGCATGGACCTTATACCTACGTGAACAATATGATTATGAAACCAAATGGGCACCATGATCACGGTATGATGTCCTTCATTTTTGGGAATCATTTTATTTTATCTTAGGGTGGTGGAATAAGACATCAAGAATTAAGATGTTGAGATTGTAATGAGTTTGGATGAAAATGGGAGGTATAATGAAACCATTGAGGTTAAAACATGTTAGGGATATTTTTGGAGTTTTATAAAAAGGACAACCCATAGGATGGGTGACAACCCATCGCATCTGGTAAGGTCGCAGGAATCAAACCCACAACTGAAGGGCGACAAGGGCGCATGGCCTACCACTAGACTATTTGAAGTCCCTAGTTAGTATGACCTTTAATTTTTCGTTAAATTATTATATGGATCAAGAATAAGTTGATTTTGGAAACTTATGTTTTATTAAATGGATACCCTTAACGAATGAAAATGATTTGGTGACTGAGTAATAAAGGTTATTTTGGAAGATGTTCTCTCTTTTGTGGAAAAAATATATGCCTATAGAAAATAGAATAATTTGGGATTTAAATTGAGGAGAAACAGTGGAATTTTATTTTGGAAGAATCAATGTTTTAATTGCGAACATATGAAGTTTTGTTTTATTTATTAAAATGAATAACCAGTCATGGAATATATGGGGTTAGGTTAATTACCTTTCAATACGAGACTTTTTGAGCATTTCATGTTATTTGGAGATAAATGCTAAGATTTAACTTGGAAGACTATGTGATTAAATCATTCAAATATTTGGGTCTCAATCATAGTTTGGTTTACATTGATGAATTTTATGGAAAAATTGTTTGTCGAATGGTCATCGTTGAACTTTGGGTTTTGATGGAAAAATTTTGGTGATTAAGAATAGATTTCATTTTTATAAAGGATTATCCTTTTTGGGTGTTATATGATCTCGTACTAACAATTTTGGTTTTGGTTTTTTTCTAAAGACATGGGAAATATATAGTTCTCTTTTATGGGTTAGGTGATTCTCTATAAGTGGATTATAGCGCTCTTAATTTGAATAAGTCATCCTAAATACTCATCATTTGGAGAAAGTATGAGTTTTTGTTAGAAATCTGGTAAAAGATGAAAGTCTACATGACAAGTAATTATGTTTCCTTATGATTTAGTTTTGCTCCAAAATAAATTCCTCAATGAAAAGTAGCTTAAAACAAAAAACTTGTCTCTTAACGTTTCTTACTGGGGAATCCAGCACCGTTTAACCCATAACAAGTTTTTGATTTTCTGGTGGTTAACTTTCTCATAAACATGTTTTCTATCACTCTACCTCAGAACATGACCCTGTGTTTTTTTCTATATCCATGTTTTTCTACATGGAATCCTATAATGGGTTAACTCGGGTGACCTTTGTACTTACCTTTATTTCTTTTAAAGTGATAGTTTAATTTACTCCTTTTCCGATGTGGGGAATTCAATGAAGTTTCCAAGACCAATTTTAAAATTGCGAGGACTCAATTCCGAAAAGGGAGGAAGGATGTAACATCCCAGGTAAATAAAGAATATTACTTTTTCATATTTATTAATATTTGTGAATAAAATATTAATATTACTTTAAAGGGAACTCTATGCCTGATGGCATACCCAATACGGAACAACGAGTTTTATTTGAAATCTTACATTACACTCTAATAATAAAATAATATTATTTTAAATGGTAGTTAATGCCTGGCCGTTGTAATGACGATAATGGGCACAACTAACTAAAAAATGATTATATATTTTTGAAAAATATTTTTACTTTTTTCCAATAAATGTTAGATGCTTAAAATGCGAATGAATCCAATTTTAAGCGTAAATATTATAATATTCTTTAAAAGGACTATTAACCGCATTTTGATGGAGAACCTCTTTTAAATCCAATATTTCAAAATTTCATGTGTTATATTTGACAATATAAAATTCTTTTTAGAATCGGGACATCAATATTTACTTTATGTAAATTTATTTTCTTTTTACGATAAAGTTCATTTTTAATGAATAAGTGAAAAATGTGGTATTTTTATTCAAAACCTATTTTTAATCTAATTTATTTATATGATTAGATCATATTTTTATTGGTTTTAATGTTCAATTATTATTTATTTTTACAATTTAATCCAATGGTGGTCATTGTAATTAATTTCACTTTGTAATTGGACTTAAACTAGTGTCAATCATTTAATAGATATTGTTTCTTAAAAACACTCTATTTGTTTTGACAGCGAGAGTTAATTATTAAATTAATTAATTAAACTTATAGGATTTTATTTTTTAAAAATAGACATCATTTTTGAATTCGGAATATCAAATATAGCTTAGGGTGAATTTTTGGTTTTTTTCTAAAAAAACGTCAATTTTTTATTAACAGTGAAACCACTAAGTGGTAGTTAAAAAATTGATATTTCGATTAAATGAATCTTTTCCACTTCTGTGATTTTAATTTCAAAAATCCGACATAAATGGTTTTAATTAAGATGTAAAATGTGGTTCAATGGTAATAAATTTTTTTTTGGTGAATAGTAACGTTTAAGTTTTATTAATCGCAATTAAAGGTAATTAGTGTAATTTAAGGTAATGATAATGTTATAATAATATGAAATGACCATGAAACATGTCTTAACTTCGTTTTATGAGTCATGGGAAACCAATAAAATCCATGGGTCAACTTGGGGACCCCATGAAGCCACATTGGTAGGATAATGACATTAATAACTTTTTATTTAAAGGTAAAATTAAAATGTCACAAACATGTATTGTTTTACTAAAATAATTTTTTCATTGGGTTATACAAGTCATATTTTTGACTACAAATATTCATTAGAAATATAAAAAGATTTCCTACATCATGAAATTTTTTTCATAATTTTTAGACATTAAATAAATTAATCTATTTATGACACCGTGATGATGCAGTGATGACCTCATAAATGAACGATTTAAATAAAATGATAATATAGGGTAAAATCTAAGTATTAAACTTTTCACAAACCAATTGTATGTGTGTATTTAGAAACCTTATCACCTTATCCTCTAAATATATCTTTTATGGACATTTAAAATCTGAAAATCATTCTATAATAATGTAATATTTTATAACTTTTCAAGAGTGCCCTCCTCTTCTCTTATAAAAGGCCCCCACCTCTACCACGTTACCCACACCTATCAAGCCGTTGGCTCGGCCAAACCCTGCCCATTTTGTCTCTCCACATCCATCTCTTACTCCTATAAGCCTCACATTGGGCAGAAGTTTTTCCAAGGAAGCCTTTGAGCTAAAATAAAAAAGAGTTACCCGATTTAAAGGTAATGTCTTCCCAGTGTTCTTTTGTTTTATTTTGCTTCTCCAACCCCCTAAAATCTTATTATTGAATTATTTTTAACAATAAAAGTATCTTAAATATACTAGGATTTTTTTATATTAAGGATTCGAGCTACACTTACACACACATCCATCTAATTGTTAAAGAACATACAGTTTCTGTGGATGGCGAATTACTGCCTCACGAAACGATGATTGTTCAATTTTCTTTTAACACCTTTAATGGTGGCCATTATGATGTCAATGTATTTAATATATGATATATATGGTATTATTTTTCTATATGATTCTGTATTTTCTATTTAAAACATACCTTTATTCTTTTCATTTTGTGAAAATGTGATAATTTCATATGAGGAAGTGTGGACTACCGCCCCCTCAAGTGATGTGACTCGTTCATGAAATATATGGAATGTATAAAGAATGAAATTAATGAACAAATTTTACCTATATAACATATATATTATATTGGAATTATAATATATATATATCTCATTTAGTTTTAATTCCATTAATATGACAATGAAATGAATGTAGCGTTCATGCGTACATACGGCCTACCGTCTCCATGAACGGTGCATTTCATATCTTTTTATCACAAAATGTTATGTAACAGTATAAAATTAATATGTAATAGATATATATGATATTTAAATCATTAATACTATTTTGGAGATTATTTACTTATAACTACATGGACAATCATATTCAAAGATGTTCATTTTTGACTCATGTACCAAACATCAGCAAAAACATCTAATATGAACTCACATTATTAACAAATTATTATAACATTATAATATGTGATATGAACTGAAAAATAATATTTAAATTAGGTCTTTAAGGAATTATAAATTGAACATGGTTTATTATTCCGGAATATAACGAAACGAACAAGACAAGTCGGACTTGAGGTAAGGGATCTAACCTCTCTCTTTCTTTTTAAGTACTCTATTTTATGTAATTCCTTTTAAACTAGTATTTATTATGTTGGGAGATGTTATTTTATATTCCTTTTACTGTAAATTTTATTTTTATATGATTAGAGACCCTATTTTTCTCGTCAATCCATTTTTGGAAGTTTTATGTGGCGCTGTTAGGGTGCCGAGTTTTCGTAAGGGAATTTTCATCTCACTTTTACTCTAGTGAGATTTATGATGAATTTGCCACTATTTACTTTTATTGGAGTTTTTACTTCCCATTATTCTACTCCTTGTGTAATATACTTTCGTTTATGAGTATTTACATCAATTTTTTTGGTCTTTCTTTCATGGGGTGAACGTTTCGAAAGTTACCCAAATCGGTAAGGGAACCTTTCACCATCCTATTTTTAAAAGAATTATTTTTCTTTGGTATTTTAATTTACATATTCTTATGTGGGTATATATTCTTATATATCCTTATTGATGTAAATTTTATGTCCAAGTGATGAGATACCATTTTCTCTCTCATCATGTAATTTTATGAATTTTATTGTGACGTTGTTAGGCTGTCAAATATTTGCAATGGAACTTCTTAACTCAATTTCAATCCTTTGGGTTAAACTTGCACTCCTTGAACATGTCATGCTATTAATATGTGTGAATGTCTCTGATTATTTTACAATTAATATCCACATATATTTGGATTATTTATATTTTCACATATAAATTATTTAATTGATTTATCCTTAATCTAAGGATACCGTCTTTGTAAGGGACTTCATATCAATCTCCATTCATTGAGTCATATTTTGTTCTAATACAATACTTAATTTTATACGCTGTATAAAACACCTTTGAATTTTCATTTCATTCAATGGGAATTTTTTTCTACGGAGTGTTTTACTAAATTCCAAAAAGGAATGTTTTTTTTAACGTACGCGGTGACAACAACATTTTCCGCCGCTGTGAGTATTATTTGGTGTTTGACTTACTCAACAAGCCTTAATGTATTAAAAATGAAATAAATACCATATAATATTTTATGTATTTTGTTATTGAAATTGTTTTTTATAATGGATTTGTTATGTTGATATATTTAAGTGATATATTGTGATGAAAATGTGGAAATTTTTTCACTCCATTATATTTATTTTATGATTTTATAATGGTACTTGGACATTTGACGGTGGTTACGTGATAAACCATATGACGGGTGGTTCCGTGAATACCAGGACAGGTGGTTACATTATAACCTCCAATGCATTGGATATGGAAGTCAGCCATATGGATGTTCCAATTAGTATGTGTGGAAGTCGACCGTATGGTTATTCCATTTAAGTAAGTTAATGTCCCATGTTACCTTTATATGTTATGTGATCTTTATATGGGTTTTATGGTAATATTTTTGTTACAAATGGGTATGTAATGATCTTTTATTCAGTGTAGTGTATTTAATACTTCATAAAGGTGAAAAGTATTACTTTGATAAAGTATTCATGGTTTACTTGTTGTTTTGAAAAACTAATAGTTTTCTTTCATTGTGTAACCCTTACTGATATTTTAATGCTCATCCCAAGTTTTTTAGAAATATTATTCACAGGACATAAAGTTGAATAGAGACAAGGATGGGATCAAGGAAATTTCAAGCTGTCTAAAACAAGGAACTAGACATGACTCTTTTGTTCAAGAGTTTTTATTTTTTGAAAAAATGGATGCTGAGTAGATGTGTCTACTTTGTAATCATTGAGATGTTATAGTTATGTCTTAATTCTCTAAAACACTAAACCGGAAAATATCATCATTGTGAATTATTCATTTAATTCAATAATATGTAATGTTTAAGGTCAAGGCCTTATATGAACATTCACCAAATACATTCAAACATACCATGCCACATAATAAACCTTGAACAAAGAACAATTCCAAAAGAAAAACATCAAAAGAAACAACCTAAAAAACAAATTAATTATTTAAATCTTTATAAAATCACCACAATGACATATCTTAATGAAAAAACATGTGGTGAATAAAATACATCCTCTCGGGTTACCCACTACCTAGTTAGAGTAAAAGAACCATCACTAGTATCTTACTACACCATTATTTGGTGAAATCAGAACTCAAAATTTATACAAACTAAATATAAACATATGACTGAATAGTGTATAATACACTAGAAGAATACTAGAGTAGAAATCATACATGAAAACACCATCAATATCCATGATGAACACCCCAAATCAAATGGTAATAAATGAGGAAGGGAAAGAGTTGTCAAGGGTTACAAATGAGATGGGTAAGAAGAATGTAGTGGGATTAAATATTAAAATACATAGTGAAAAGGGTATATTTACACTTTTAGATAGGTTATTTGACATTTACACATGGTTTTATACATAGTGATCCAGTAAAATGGATGGAATTTCCTCCCAAATATAAAAAAAAACATAGTTATGACACACGGTTTAAGACATTATGAAATACTGAGACATATATAGAATTGAATATAGATACTCAAATGGATTCTCCGCGAATTTATCATTGTTTTTAATCAATTCCCAAAGGTAAATTAGGCCACATAATTATCCTGAATTGGGAACCAATCATACACAACAAGCATTACATTTCCAAAACAAAATCTCGGGGAACTAAACTATAAATACTCGAGGTCGACGTGCATGTAAAATATACATCATTTTTGGAATAATTAATACATTACAAAAAATATATTCCCATATACAATATTATATTAGTTTCTTTGGAAACATTTAACATAGTCTTCTAATTTGGTGAAATATCTTCAACATCTCCCTTAATGATCTTCCCCTTTTGTTTTTCCTACCTAAAAACATTCTTTATATCTTGGGGGAATGAAAACATTAAATTTTTTGATCCATAATGATCATCAATGGTAAACATGTATGAAATTAAACAAACCACAAAACTTAATAATGTAAAAACATGAATATAAAGTTTAAATATCAAAATATTGAGTAATGAAATTAATCATGGTAGTATGTAAGGAATAGATCATAATGAAACATTAACCATGATAAAATAAAATTTCCATAAAACATGGAATTATTTTGAAGTAATAATAAAAAAATATTATTTCCATCATATCCAATGAATTGATTTCAATAACATCTTAGCAGACTATTTCCATTACTAAACCGGTCTACTTGTCATACTAGTCATGTATTACTAATCTAGATTTACATGTCGTTGCAGCCCTATATTACTAAAATGTATTTACTTTTCAATGTATTCATTTCAATGTCATGATATATAAATCTTTCCACAATTAATTTGTGGAATATATAGGTACCACCATTTTCATAATGAAATCATTCTTACTTGTTCCAAAAAAACAGAAACCATTCATCATAGTATAACACATGGAAAAAATGGCTTTCTCAAACATCATTCAATTATATCCTATATAAAATAAATGGTTTTTATAAAATAATTACATCATAAAAACAATCAAATTAATGTAATAATAGGGTTAGAAACATTACCATAATTCATATTTGAAGTAAATAAATTTTGATAAAACAATTGAACATAATTTTTAAGGAATATATCCTTTCTTTTTTGAAAATGTTTTTTTCTCAAAATGTCATAAAATTATAAAATAAATTAATCTAGTTGAACATAATCATGAAATCATGTAGTGTAATATTCACGTAAATAAGGGATCATGAAATTGTAATAAAATCCATTTAGGGTGTATAATTTAAACAAAAAATATTCTCATGTATTGGAAATAAAAGTCAAAATGTATATCGTATTTGAAAATGACAAAAGAATCATTTCATAAAGCTTAATAAAAATTCACCAGTGGGTAAAATTTAATATAAAAATTTTCATAAGAAGGAAAATAATATCATATAATATATAATTAGGAAACATGTAAATGGATGATAAATATATCCATTAAATACTTATTTATAAACAATCTCATAGAATATTGAGATTGAAAAATTATCTCATACCTTAGGTCTGGTTTCTTCCGTATGTGTCAGTGAAATGACCCATAATTTCCATGTAATATTTTTTAAATATATGGTAATTTTAAGAGTCTGCAAAATTGACAGTAAATCATTTTGAGGCCCGGTGTGACCGAAATAAATTTCTGAACTTTTTCCGGGTTTGTTTAGTAAATCTGCAAGCGGGTTTTTCTACCTTTTGAACATGTTCTCAGAATTGAAATCTAAGGGCATTGTTGAACTCCTAGTGCCGATATTCTCTTAAAGATACCATTACCTAGAGCACATTAGGTTGAGTGTGGAAGTTATTTTTTCACATATTCGTGAAATAATAAAATAAAATTAAATGGTGTAACATTTTATACTTATTTTCTTTTGAAACATCAATGTGGATGTTTCATTGGTGGGAAAAACTAAAATAAACCTACCATGAGAGGTTATAGAGTAGGGACCCCCAAGACTAAACCTCCCATGAGAGGTTATGGTGGTGGTTACCACCGGAGGTTAAATCCTCTTGAACTCCCTCTTATGTGTGGAAAATCCTTTTAAACATCCCTCACATTAATGGTTCCACCCACCTTTAATTAATCTTGTGACAAGATCATCAATTAATTATGTGGATCCAACATAAATTATATCAATAATAAAATCGGTGAATCTTATTAGAAGTTGGCTACATTGCAATTTTGTGGAGTTGGGAGAGGAGAAATATTTGGAGGATTACACTTCTCCAATGAAGAAATTTTTCCACGAAGAACATTCCTCCAACGATGAATCAGTGACTACATTTTATCATATCTATCACTCTATAAAAGATGTATAGCTATGTGAGCTGAGTCGTGTCATTCACCTATTATCATTATGGTGATTGACATTACATCCATTGTGGAATGGTTACTTCTTGGGCTAGAGAGTTGGAGCCAGACTGTTATTGATAACTTAGGTATATGTATGGGCATATACCTATGTAGGGTTGGTTGATAGTTCGTGATTGTATCTTTTTTCTGTGGTTTATCCTTTTTGGATTTTGGGAGACCTTAGGGGGTCCCGGGATCCCCTACTTAATATTGTTAGACTCACCCCTGCACGGGCTTCTCCCACACCTTTTTGTGTTTTGTGCAGAAGATAGACAGCAGTAATCGAGGCTGAGGGTGATAGATTGGAGGATGCTCGAAGATAGAATAGATGGGACGTACTGTAGGGATGTGTTGTTCGAGTTCTGTATGTACACTTTAGTTAGGATTCCTTGGTGGATGATCCAAGAGATGTTATCCCATTTTTACTTGTACTTGTTGTTCAGTTGGGTTTGTATACCACCCCACTTACTTTGAGCGTACTATTCTTTTCTATTTTAGAACATGTTGCTTCTACAGCTTGTGTTCAGACAGTGTGTGTTACAGGTTTAATAGAAATGCCTTCCCTTTTTATTGATATTTCACCTTTGTTGTTATTCGCCAGCCCCTGGCCTATGGAAGGCGGGCATGGAGTAGTCACGACATGGGCCCCGAGGATGGGTCGTGACAAATTGGTGTTAGAGGAGTCTATTCTACCGCAGAACATAAGAATCTGATCTTCCTTACTGTGAAGCAATAGTGTTAAGATTATTTATTGTGGTTTATAGTACTAGGATTCCTGTGTTGGTGTGGTAGCCAACGTATCCCTAAACCAGGTCCCTGACCTCTGATTTCCGACTCAGTGCACAAAAATACTGATTGCGTGTGTGTTTTAAGAGTTTCTTTTGTGATTTCTTTGAGTCAGCTAACCAGGTATAACTTTTTTTGACCGTGGCACACCTGTTTCTTTTCATGATGGCCCCACATAGGCAGCCATCCATAGATCTGTGTTTTGAATGAGACGGTAGCCCACCGAGCGACGAGGTCTCGGTGCATGGCCCCATTACAGTGGGGGTACCAGCGGTACCACTGCCCACTGGGCCACCGATACCACCATCTCCAGTAGTAGAGAGGGCATTCCATCTGAGTGTGTTTCATGGGTTCCATCACCAGAGGCCGCCCAGGTTCCAGGGAGAGACAGACCCACATGCATGAGATGATTGGTTGGAGGCTGTCGTGATGGTTTTTAGATTGGTATGGACACCATCTGACCTAATTGTGATCCTTTCTGTGAGTTTCCTACATGTAGCAGTTAGAAGATAGTGGAGTCTGATGTTCTAGGTGCATTATGAGGCATCATTACTCTAGAAAAACATCTAGAGCCTCTTACAAGCGGAGTTTGTTCTATCGACCCTTCATTCGGTGTGGATTCAGGATTTTCTTCATCTGCATCATGACAGTAGCTCAGTACTCAGTGAGGTTCACCGACCTCTCGCGCTACTCCACAGATATGGTAGGGGACCCATTATCTCAGGCCTGGACCTTCGATCAAGGACTCGGTAATGATATTAGGGCTTCGATGATCTCTCTTAACATTCTGAGATAGGTGGGGATGCTGGAGCGAGCTCTTCTAGTGGAGAGTTTTCTCGCTAAGTAGTGACTAGTAGCGAGACCCACCACAGGGCGACATAGAGCAGAGTCTTCTACAACCAGCATTAGACAGATGTTACAAAAGTCCAAGAAGACCATGCCATCAGGTGGGCAACCCAAGGATATAGGTTCGGTTGTGTGGGTCAAATGAGACAGAGCCAGCTATACAAGGATTAGTCTTTTCTATGCACGCGGAGGTTAGGGCCACATGGATCGTGATTTCCCAACCCGCCATGAAGATATGAAGCAAACAGTAGTGGGAACTCCCAGGAAGAGGCAGAGGTTCGACCATGGTGGTCCGTCGGGAGTAGGCGGATGTGGCAGAGTAGCTGGCCGAGCAGCAGGTGGTGGATGACATTTTGAGGCTCTACCACCACCATCAGCAGGCGGTCCATGCTGACCACACGGTGCTGGCAGATAGAGGTGGACTCAGATCTATGTAGTCGAGGCCTACGACCACGGCGCACCTGATATGATTCGATTTACTATTTGTTTCTACTCCACCCTTGATGTAGTACTTATAGAAACATGTGTGAGTCATTCTTTTTTGCCACTTCCCACATTTGAAGCTCAGAGATTCCGACTAAGCCATTGGATAGATCCTTACGACTGGAGACTCTTACGGGAGTAGACTCGACGATTATGCACTGGTGACGACATTATGAGCTTACTATAGTAGGCGAGAGATTCAGCTGGGATCTTCTCATTATAGCATCAAGGCATTACGACACCATCTTGTGTATGGACTGTTTATCCATATTTTATGCATAGATTGACTGTATTAGGCACAATGTGTGGTGTATCCATACAAATGGAACCGGGTTCACCTTCACTGGCGAGAAGGGAGCCTTAGCCACTCATGATGGACTTACACAGAGGAGGGGGCAGCTGATCACACATCAGTTGGCTAGTCTCATCCTCAGAGCGGTTCATGTGTGGAGTCTGAGTTTTCTTATTGTGGTGGATCAGTACGTGGGTGTTTTCCTTGGTGATGTTCTAGGACTCCCTCCTCATAGAGAGGTAGACATATACATTTACATGTACCCTAGGACGACACCGATTTCCAATCCAGCATATCGGATGGCTACCTCCATGTTTCGTGAGATGCAGGTACAGCTGGAGGACTTGTAGGGGAAGGGATTTATCAGACCCATTATCTCACCCTGGGCATCCCCAATTTTGTTGCCATGAAGGCGGATGGGATCTTGAGATGGTGTGTTGACTATTGTTTCCCAAATTAGATGAAAGTGAAGAACAAGTACCCACTCCCGAGGATTGACGACCTATTTGATCATCTCAAGGGAGAATGATGGTTCCCGAAGATAGACCACAAGACATGCTATCACCAGCTCAGAGTTCAGGATGAGGATGTGCAGAGGACGTCCTTCAGATTCATGTATGGCCACTACGAGTTCTTGGTTATGCCATTTGGTGTATCCAACGCTCCATCAGTGTTCATGAGTCTCATGAAGAGGATCTTTCAGCCTTACCTCGATCGCATTGTCGTAGTCTTCATTGAAGACATACTAATCTACTTGACTATTGAGGTGGAGCATGCCGACCATTTTCTGGTAGTACTGGACACACTTCGATAGCACCGGCTTTATGATATCCTCTCGAAGTGCCAGTTTTGTAATCGAGAGGTTCATTTTTTGGGACACGTCATCTCGGATGCTGGAGTTGCTGTGAATCCTGTGAAGATTGTGGCAGTGATAGCTTGGGAGACGACCAGGAATGTGACTGAGGTATGGAGTATTCTGTGACTGGTTGGGTACTATTGTATATTTGTTCTAGATTTCCCTAGAGTTGCAACACCACTTTCAGCATTGATGAAGAAGGAGAAACACTTCATGTGGTAAAAAAGATGCCAGTAGAGCTTTCAGGAGCTGAGGTAGAGGATGACTAGTATGCCCATCTTGAGGCTACTAGAGGAGGGCGTTGGGTACGTAGTTTACTGTGATGCATCAGGGACCAGACTCGGGTGTTTCCTGATGCAGGAGCGAGCATTGATAGCTTATGGTTCTCGTCAGCTAAGATAGCATGAGAAGAACTATGCTACCCATGACTTGTAGATGGCAGGAGTGGGATTCGCCTTGTAGATGTGGCGACACTATCTGATGGGATAGTGTTTTATAGTCTACTCTAACGACCAGAGTCCCAGGTATATCTTCACATAGAAATACCTGAACTTGAGGTAGTGGCAATGCCTCGAGAACCTCCAGGACTATGACTTTGAGATTGTGTATACTCCTGGGAAGGGGAACATTGTAGCAGATGCTTTCAATAGAAGATCTGGCATTCAACTTCTAGGAGAGGTGACAGAGTAGCTAGTCGCGATTTTGATATCCGTTGTGGATAAAGATGGAGCAGACTTCCTTCAGTCTCTTAGAGTCACTCCTCTACATCATTAGTGAGTCAGGGAGGCACAACGTTAGTAAATTGACTGTGAGACACAACGTGCTCAGATATCCTCAGGGCAGGCACCTGAAGGATTTTCTGAAGGTGGGGAGCACATCATTCTTTTCAGAGGACAGACCATGGTACTAGTTGCTCTTCCGAAGGAAGTGTTGATGGAGTTCCACACTTCCCATCAGGTGATACATCCAGGAGTAGAGAAGATGTATCAAGACCTCCGACGACAGCACTGGTGGCTAGGAATGAAGAAGGTAGTCAAAGAGTTTGTCTCATGATGACTCACTTGTCAGCAAGTGAAGGTGGAAAAACAAGTTCCTGCAAGCTTGGTTCAACCCTTAGGGCCCCAGAGTGGAAGTGGGATGGGATATCCCTGGATTTCGTGATGGGACTTCCATGTACATCCAGAGGACATAACTCTATCTTGTTGATTGTTGACCGACTCACCATGTTGGCCCACTATCAACTGATCTGAGAACAGGGTTCAGTGGAGAGCTGGGGACACCTCTACATACATGAGATCGTATGGATTCATGGTGTTCCATCAACGATCATCTCTGATAGAGATGCTCGATTAACTTCCCAGCTATGAAAGTGGTTGCATGAGGCTTTTAGAATGAAGCTTCCCTTGAGCAATGCCTTCCATCCTCAAACGGATGGTCATACTGAGACAACTATTAAGACTCTCGATGACATGCTCAGTGCATGCATCCATGACTTCGGTCTTAGTTGGGGGGATCACATAACCTTGTTAGATTTTTCGTACAACAACAGTTACCACTCCCCCATCGGGATGGAACCTTTCGAGGAACTTTACAGTCGACCTTGCAGATCGCCTCTATGCTGCACTAACCTAGTGGATTCAGCACTTGTAGGACCAGATATGGTGCAGGCTATGACAGAGAAGGTGCAGATCATCCAGGAGCGGAACAAGACTTCACAGAGCAGGTATAAGTACAATGCTGATAGAAGACAGAGACCAATAGAGTTTGAGGATGGAGACCACGTTATTCTACGTGTCTCACATCATCGAGGTCTACAGATATTTTTACGAGGTGGAAAGTTATATCTATAATTCATCAGACCATTTCAGGTCCTCAGTAGAGTAGGCGAGGTGGCTCACCGCCTAGCTCTTCCACCTCAGTTGCACCGGGTGCACTATGTCTTCCACGTATCTCAGCTGAGAAGATACGTGACGACCCATCACGAATAATCAACCACCGGGAGCAAGACATCGATGATGGGGTGACATTAAAGGATGTTCTAGTGGAGATTGAGGATCGACATGAGTGGGTCCTGTGTGGAATGTCGATACATCTGGAGCGTGTTCGTTGGCCGCACGGGAACCTCCAAGAGATTATATGGGAACGGGAGGCCCATATGTTTGCTCAGAACACCCATTTGTTACCCTAGCGTGTGTTGTAGCTTATGGGGATGTCAATCCTTGAGGTGGGGAGAATTTAAAGCCTCGAAAATCTTGTGGATTTTTTTCTTAAATACATGGGAATTTTATAATCCAATAGTTTCTAACGGCGCCTGATGCCGATGCCTGGTGTACGAACATCAATTTTTGAAGTTTTGTTTAGGTACGTTCAGTAATCGTACATCTGGGATTTTATATCTTTTGATGCAGTGCTCAGAATTGTATTCTGAGGGCACCGTTGAACTCGTAGCGCATGTATTCGCATAAGGATACCTTTACCGCAGTTGCGTTTTATTGAGAATGGGAGTTAATTTATTGGGGTTTTCAATTGAAATTAACATTAAATAAAAATGTGTGTAACAGATTTTTATTTGAATGATGGTTAAAACTAGAAAGTGGAGGATATTGGTGGGGCCCACCACACCCTAACCACCATTGGGTGGATATTTTAGGGTGGGGCCCACTTGAATCCTTTAACTCCTCTCAACGCCCCTTTAAACCCCTTGAGCTTCCCATTAATAAGGGAAACTCTTCGAATTCCCCTAAATAGTTCCAACACAAATTAATTAACGACATAATTAACTAATTTGAGTGTTTTGAATTATTTTTAATTCATTATGTACACATTAAAATAAGATATCATATTCTTTTTTTTGGGTTTTCATAATCCTTGGGGAGCTTTGTAGAATTCTTGTAAGAACATCAACCTCTCGAAAAAGAATGTTCCTCATCTCTGAAGAACGACGATACCATCTTCAATCTTCATCCTAGCCACAAGAGAAAGAGCTGACCATGAGGAACGTTGATGATGCTTCATCCTCAGATGTTTCTCGACGTCAACGAATCGACATCCTCCCTCTTTCCACGACTTCGAAAACGTACTTCAAATCGAGGTAAAGGGAAATTATTTATTTCTTTTATGTATGAGTTATACCCTCATTTCCTCATCGTGTGTTGTATACCTGATGTCGAATGTTAATAACGTAATGAGGAGGGTTCAGACCACACAAACATGATCCAACCCCCTATTGTTGTTTCCATTGTGTTGATGACAGAGGCAGATTGCGGAAGAGGTCAGTGGTGCTAGGTCCACCATCGCACCATGCAAAGAAAAGTCGTGGAAAAGTGGGCCGCGGTGTAGCCGGAAGGGCACGGTGCCGTCGCACCTCACCGGAGAAGGGTTGCGGCTAGGGCGGGCAGCGGCAGAGGAAGCATGGAACTGTCGCGCCATGCTAGAGACACAGAACCATGTCCAGACCGGGCCGCGATGGAGGGCGCGCCGCCGTCGCGTCATGCCAGTGATGGGGAGCGGCTTGTTCGAGCGGTCATACGAGAGGTGTGGGACCCCATCGTGTCCCGTGTAGGCTCAACTGGCACCACAAGGTGCTGGTTTTTTTCTACCCAAACATCTATGCCATTTGGGTGCCAAGGGGCACGCACCTCCCCCTAGCGTGACAGGCCGGGCTGCCCGAGGTTGGGTTGTCCAAGGCTGAGCCGCCCAAGGCTGGGCTGCCTCCCGGTGGGGCCACCTCTCGGTCAGGATACCTGAGGTCGGGCAGTTCCCTCGGCTCAGGTTGCTTCCTCAGACTAGGTTCAGACCTCGGTTCAGACCTGGTCAGGCCTGGTCAGTCCGACTGAGTCAGACCCGACACGGACCCGATATAGTTGTTTATACCTTTCAGCCCGCATCTAGGGCTATGGGTGGCTGATTGACGTACCAACTTTGACGATGGAATTCTTGGAGCGAGACAATACTTTTGGCATACCCTACTTGAAGATTGGATGTAGTTGGGGTGTGGTCGGGTTGATTTCAGCCTAAAAACGAACTAGGCCCCTGGAACAGAAGGGCCAATAACTCACAGTTCGGGCGTCTGATTAATGCGCCATCTATCGTGTTGGGTTATTTGTGATGAGACAGAACTCTGAGATACATAAAATCAGGAAATTGTGATAGTTGATGTATTGACACATTGCTCGAGAAGATGACCCTCCCGTAATTGAGCGTGCTGTGTGTGGGAACCCTAGGGCTGGCTACGACTGAGATTACAAGATCCTTCGTGGGTTCGACAGTGACGATACTGTACTAGGATACTCCATGGTTTTGAAAACGATGATATGTTACCAGGATCCTCAGTGGGATTGAAAGTGATGAATACTATACAAGAATCCTCTGTGGGATCGACATCGATGACTACAGTACCTGGAACCTCCGTGGGTTCGACATTTTTTACTTCTGTTCATGTATCCTCTGTTGGTCTGACAGAATAGTTGGTCTTGTATCCTATGTTGGTCCGATGACTTAGCTGGTCCTGTATCCTGTGTGGGTCCGACAACATAGATGAATCAGTGACTACATCTGATTATCTCTATCACTCTACGAAAGATATATACCTGTGTGAGCTGAGTCATGTCATTCAACCATTATCATCGTGGAAATTGATTTTACTTCTTTTATGGAATGGTTAGTGCTTGGGATCGAGAATTGGAGCCGTACTGTGATTGATAACCTGGGTATATGTATGTTTATATAACTATGTAGGGTTAGTTGATACATCGTGATTGTATCTTTCTACTGTGGTTTATCCTTTGTGTATTATCGGAGACCTTCGGGGTTCCTGGGGTCCTCTAATGAGTATTGTTATACTCACCCCTGCACAGGCTTCGCCTGAACGTTGTTGTGTTCCATGCAGACAATGGACAGTAGTGATCGAGACTGAGGGTGATGGATGAGAGGCTGCTCAGAGTTGGACCAGACGGGATGTACTGTAGGGATGAGTAGTTCGAGTTCTGTACCTACCCTTCTGGTAGGATTCCTCAGTGGACAATCCAGGATTTGTTTCCCCTTTTTACATATACTTGTTGTTAAGTTGGTTTGTATACTGGCCCACATACATTCATCACACTTTTCTTTTATATTTTAGTACTTTTTGCTTCTACAGCTTGTGTTATGATAGTGTGTGTTAGAGGTTTAATGGAAATGCCTACCCTTTTTATTGGGATTACACCTTTGCTGCTAGTCACCATTCCCTCGCATATGGACGGCGAGCTTGGGATAGTCATGACACGGGCCCTGAGGACGGGTCGTGACAATAAATGCTACCCACGAGACCATGCTGATTATCTTCCTGGGATTTTCACATAGGGAAATGATTTTCATAATTCCCGTACATTCCATATTTAAAACATTTAACCATCATTGATGTCTTTATAATGCCATAATTCTTTACCATTATGTTAAAAAAACCTTTTCTTATTAAATTATTGGCTTTGTGTCCATACTTTCCACACCCAAATAATCTTTTAGTTACTTTAAAAAATTCTCCTTCATGCCTCTTCCCATATTATTTACATTATGAAAATTGAACGTTGTTTCCACTATGATCACCATGAAACTCCTACTTTCTCTAATTAGATGGGTCAGGAAACTCACAAAATTTAAGATTATTGTTCACATCATATGATTTATGATTATGAATAACAATGATGTTTTACCTTCAAACTCCCATTTAATTTGGGTTCTCATGAAGAATATCATTCCTTTATCCATCATATTCTCCCTTATCATGAATCCTCCTTTTTCTGGACATTTTATAAAACCCAACCATAATCGTGTGAGAGGCAAAAATCATTCTGGGGAAATTATATATTCAGGGTTATATTAAATCTCTAACATATTAGGTTTAATACTTCATTATTAATGATAGTTACCATAATTAATTGACTATAAATTATTTTTGTTCTTATCTAGAGGGAAATCCATAAACATACCTTATAAATATCTCTATGGATCTCAATAATGTTTCTGTATCCTAGTTTTCAAATTATACTAGACCTTTACTTTGAGACCAACTGTAAATAAAAGATCATGATGTAGATTTACATTACAATTCATTTGCGAAATACTCAATACATTACATAAATATACACCAAAAGAACATATTAGTTTAGTGTTTTTGGAGACATGAAATGTAATATTCTATCTATGTGAAATATCTTTCATATCTCCCATAAAGATCTCCTCTATTTTCACCATCGAAAACCATTATTAATATCCTAGGGAAAACAAAACAATTAAAAGGGAGAGATAAAATGATTAGTATGGTTAAACATGGAGAACATAAAACAAACTAGAAACACAATAATTTAAAAAAATGAACATAATGATTAAATATAATAATATTGACTCATGAAATAAATCTTGGAAGTACGTAAGGTATAGATAATAAATGAATGTTAACCTTGATAAAATATCATTGGAGAAAAACATGGAATTGTAATAACTAATAATCACATAATAAAATTTCTATATTATCCATGTAGTTTATTCCAATACCATCATAGTGGGAAAATTCCACCATTAGATTGGATTTATATGTCATTCCATCCATTTATTACAAAACTTGATTTACTTTTTATTCCAGCCCTGTATTACTAGACAAAATTTACATTCCATTCCATTCATGTCTATATCCTTAAATATAAATCCTTAAAAAATATTATTTGAGGGAGATATAGGTCCCACACATATGATAATGAAACCATTCATACGTGTTCTATAAAAACATATACCATTTATCATTGTATAACCCAAGGAAAAAAATGGGTTTAGTAAACATCATTCAATCAAAATCCATATAAAATAAATGAATGTCCTAAAAATATTCCATCATAAACACAATAAAATGAAATTAATAATTCTGATAGAAACATAAACATTTGTAAATAAATATGGAAAATAATTTTGATAAAACACATGAACAAAATTCTTGAGGAAAATATACTTCCTTTTTGAAATTTTTTTTCTTCTCTCAAAATGACACAAAATATTAAATGAAAAGAATTTAGTTGATAATAATCATAAAATCATGTAATGTAAGCTTCATGGAAATAAGGTTTCATGGAACCATAAAATATTAATGCATTACTTAAATGTTAAAAAAAATATTCTCATACATTTGGAGGAATGTAAAATTGTATATCATATTCGAAAATAACAAAAGATTCATTTTATAAAACATTATTAAAATTCACCAATGGGTAACATTGACATTATAAAACCATATAAAAATTTATATAATATCATTGAGTATATAATTATTAAACATTTACATTTTTTATAAATATTCCACAATATATAATTATGTTTAAAAAATATCGGAAAGTAATAAGATTGAAAAATTATCCCTTACCTTAGGATCAATATCCTCCATATTTTTTGAATATCTAGTATATTTTCTTTAAACCTATCATTATGTTTTAATAGAACCATAATAATATTTATGATATTTTATATGATTCACATTTGACTTTTTATTACCCATTAATTTATCAATTCCTGGTTTGAGAAAAGTTTTGGTTAATAATCAATTTTTTATCATATGTGATTTGAAATGTTATTCATGATATTATTACATATATGATGATTTAATTAGTTTTAGAATATAAAATATTATTTATATATCATATATATTCAGTATATAAATTTATTTAATAGATCAATAAATTAAATTTAATACACCGTTAATGGAGATGGTAGGATGTATGTACACATGAACGTTGTTTCCGTTTCATTATTGAATTGAATAGAAGCAAGTGAATGACACCCACACACTCAAATATATATATATATATATCTAGTAGAATTATTATGTCATGTATATTATTATTATTTATTAATATAATATATAATAATTTTTGAGTGGTTATCACAAAGAATAAATCTCATCGCATCGTGGAGACGGTAAGCCCTATATATGCATGAGCGACTATATTATTCTATTGATTGTTAAATAGTATATAATAGGATTTTATATTATTTTTTAATAACAACTATTAAGTTATATTCATAATTTAATTCCAATATACTCATCAATATACCCATAAAAATTAACTGTTGTTTAATACCAATTACACTACATCGTGGAGACTGTAAGTCGTTTGTACGCACATATGGTGATATTATTATCTTTAGGGTAGTCAAAAGGAGGTATAAGGTTATAAACTAATTATAATAACATATAATATAGTATAAGATACTGGATTTATTACTTTGTATTAAAAAAACTTAATAAGAGGACGTATAAGAATTAAATAAAATTGAATGTGGTGATATTTCAATTACCTCTTTTTCGGGTATATCCTTTTGGTATGAAAAAAGAACATCTTAAGATTTCATTAATGATATGTGGTGGCCTTTAAGATTTATGGAAGGAATTTGGGAGGATATTTATTTAGGTTTAGTCCATTCCCATGGGATTTCAAGGTGTGATTAAAATAGAAGGAGAGGTTCCCTTTTATAAGAGAGCGGAGGGGAGAAACTGGCATGTCTTGAAATATTAATTTTTTATAAATTAATTTTCAGTTTATAATATTCTAATAATCATTAACTTCAATGTTAATATTCTTATGGGTGTAAATACTCTCAAATAATAAAATGTATACATGTTTTTATTTTTTTTCAAACCATATCATTTTGATTATTTTTTATTTAATCTATTTAATGTTATTTATGGTAATAATATTCTAAATATTAAAAGGTTATAAATATGTACTTATATTTTTTAAATTGTCCATAATTGGATAATTTATGGTATTTTATACAATATAATTTTCACATTGTAATTTTTTAAATATATTTGTGAATTTTAAATAATTTAATAGTATGTTATTTTTAAAAAATATCAATCGTGTCAATTTGGACACTATTAATTTATTTTCCATTAAATAAAATACACACTGAATATAAATTTAAAAAATTATATAATACAATAATTAAATATCATATTTCACTATAATTGTTTTAGCACATTAATAAGTTCATATTATATTTATTTTCATATTTTTAAAACCAATTTTTGATATTTCGATTAATAAAATAATTTCTACATCACTATTTTGTCATCCATAACATTAATTATTTAATATCTAAAAATTATAAATAAAATAAAATTATGTTGATAAACGTATTATATATTTGGATACTATTTATGTTCTAATTTTTATTAGGATTATCACTACATTAATGTTATTAAACTTATAATATATAAGAGAATGACATGTTTTCAATTTATTTTGTATTAAATATAATTACATTTATTTCAGGGAAAAAGGAACATTGGATGAATAAATTCTGACCCTTAGGTAATATTACTCAACTTTAATTCATTAAATTTGATTTTGTAAGGTGTTAGGGTATTTTTATTTTCCTTCTCATAATTTTTGTTATCCTAATGTACCAGATTTACCCTTACCTGAGGTAAATAAAAATTACCAAATATACTATTCATAATGACAAAAAATAAAATGTACATATTTATGAAATTAAGACCATATAATTCCAAATATTGAATCCTTTTTCAAAACATAAAACATTGAATTGGAATAAATTAATTTAAAATTAATTTGAATAATCAATCTAAAAATGATGGTTTTTAAGAAGTAAAAATTTATCAAAAGATTTTCATGTGTTTATATCAAATTTAAATTTAAAATTACTTCTAATGAACAACATCAGATTAAATAATAAAAAATATTCCAATTACACATTAAAACCAACTAAAAATATAATCTATCAATATTAATAAATTAGATGAAAAGGCAATTTTGAATTAAAATATAGTATTTTTAACTATTCATCAAAATATGAAATTCATCAAAAAAATACCAAAATTTCACCCAAAGTAAATTTTTATTTCCCTTTTCTAAATAAGATGTTTATTTTATAAAATAGAATATAAAAATGTGATAAATATGATATTGAAAATTATTGTTCCATCAAAAGTTGAAAAACTACATTTAAAAAAAACTTCTTTTATTTGAAAAATAGAATTCGTTGTTATATGAATTATATCAAATATATAAGATTAATTTTGATGTTATGTAAAATTAAAATTTTGGTTTATACTATTCAAAAAATCTATTTTATATACCATTAATTAATAACATTTTAATAATATCTTTTATAGTGAAACTCGGAATTGCGTACAATGCAAGCTATCTAGGAAGTTCCCTCTTTCAAGTAATAGAAGAAAAAAATAGTGTTTCATATAGTGAAAGGTAAAACGAGGTTGTGTATAGCACAATCTAATATTGGTGTAGCTTACAACACAATATATCATAGAAATTAAAAAGAATATATCTCATAAATTATCAAGATGTTACATAAACCCACCGGCACTCCCAAAACCTCTAATCTAACTTCTAATACTCATCAAAATTTATTAAAATAATTTTTTTTATTAAATCCTTTGAAATTATATTATAATTCAATTTAAAAATACTAAACCATCATTTAATTTAAAATTAAAATTCCATCTGAAATTACCAACTACTATGGGATGAGTTCCTAAAACCACCAAAAATATATTATTATCGTCGCCATGATGTATTTGGGGGAACATAACTGAATAACAAGACCGACATGGGTCGTGAAGTCTCAATAAAATAGGTTTGTTTCATTCTTGAACATCAAAATCATTTCCAATAAACACTTTACACATAGAAAATTAAATAGCTAAATCATATTCCAATCATCGTAAATAATAATCACTCATGAATAAGGAACATACCTTATCATTACTAACTAAAAAATGACCATTTCATTGAATTATTAATATATGGCCCCATGGCGCTCATCGCCAAATGTTATTTCATTTAATGGAAAATATCCTAATAATGGTACACCCAATAATGGAATTTCATATTAATACATTAACCTTATTCCCTAATGAAAGTCTCAACACATTTCTCAACACACCACACAAGATCAAATAGGAGGATGCCAGTCAAATTCCACAATTTTGGTACAAATTCATCTAACTATGATCATTCCATCATAGCCTATTTATTTTTATATTACATAACAATTGAAACCAAAACATTCGCCTCACCCATCTCATCCCAATGGCATTGTTGTTGTAGTTCGTCACTAATTTTATCTGAATAATTCATAGAATTAATGTTGAACCACCTCTAGAATATTATTTTAATGAAATATCTTCTCCTATTGTTTATTAAAATTCAAACCACGATCCTTATGAATTTATCCAAGGGAAAATTGAGGTTATTTTGAGTAATCTAATTTAATATCATAAGTGACCTCTATTATATTTCTTACCTGATCAGTCGCATGTTCATTTCCATTTTCACACCATAAAAAAACATTACCGCAATCGCGGTCCAATACAATTGGATCACTATGAGTTATCTCATGCCCAACAACCACACTCGAACTTTATCAATGTTTGTATTTGATTATGTATGTGGAATGATTTATCAAATAAGGTTATACCTATTTCAATTTATCAAATGGAATCTGAATGCCAAACCATCCATCTAATGAACAATCACATTCATAATCGACTGTTTCACTTGAGAGTCTTAGACAATAGACTAATGACCCACCAAAATAATTGGATAATCATTTTTATTGAACCAATGAAATAATTTGAATCTCATTTCATCTCAATCCCTATCCATTTTCGTACATAATGACCATCATGGATAGATAACTTGTCATTCCCATGTGTCAACATAAAATCATCGGTCACACATTCCAACCCCAGGGAAACTAAATCCTCTAAATTCATAAAGATGAACTCAGAACATAACTATCACCCTTGATTTGTTCCTCAAAAGTCTATAATTTCAAACACATGTATCTTATATAAATATAGGCTCTCATTAAAAAAATATTATATTTCCCATAACTAACCCCTGAACTTATTTCTCCTAATAGCATGCTTCATGGGCCAACATTGGTTCAATAGTCATAAGATTCCTAATTTATTTTTAATATAGAACTCATCAATGGATCACATCCCACAATTCTCTCAAGGTAATAGGTCATTATCCTCTCTAGAATAAAATTTTACCATTAATCCTGATCATGTACCTAGATTCTCACAAGCGTTCCATTATAAATAGTTACCATGTTTAACCAATGTGAACTAAACTTAACACACATAGTGGGTGTACGTCACCAAACCCAACTCAAGATTCCACAACTGGAATGATCCAAAGGGAAATATAGTCGTGCTCTACTAAATTCAAGTCTTGAAACCTCAGGATATTCTTCAGAACCACTCTTTAAAATCATGTTCCTTACCCATGTCATGATTTACTCTATGGCCACCCATCATCCAACGTCATCATAGAATTGTAGATATATACCATTGGTCTGAATAATGTCCACCACATCCACATTCGCATGATCAACGTAGTGTAATTCCAATCATGAGTGTAAGCCTATCTCACAATGTCTAAAATAATTCATAGACATGGGCCATCCCCTTTAATAGGTTACCCTCAATCAAACCAAATGTTTAACCACTAAGATTAAATTCACAAATATGGACCTCTAGGTCTTTTATCTATCCCAATTAATCATGTCTCAATATGGTTCACCAGTTCTAACAACATATCCCATATTTTTCTCACACAAGAACCATATAGTACTTGATTTTTTGAAAAACAGGATAACCCGTATTCCCACATTGACTATTACATGACATCCAAAATTCTTGGAAACACTCAATAAAATCTGTAAAAATAAAGGCATGTAAATAGATTATTGAGCTATGAGGGTAAAAACCATTCAACATGGGTTCAATTATATAGTTATTTAAATAAAATTTATATAGTAAAACAAATTTTATGTTTTAATTAGACTATGATTATAATAAAACCAATTGGTAACTCATAATTTATGGAGTATTATAATTTTAGAGAGAATTAAGGTGTCGGTATAAAATCGTAGGCCTGCCTCCAAAATGGGAATCCCCAAAATGAATCTCATCATAGAAGTCACTATAAATGTAGAAAATTTAATGAAATGACACTCATTGTTTGTTAGTATAAGAAAAAACCCCCTCAATTTCATAGATTACCACAAATAATTCAGGTATATATCGACATTGACCTCAACTATAAAACTATATAACCATAAATTAAGGCTATTTAAGCAAGATATAAAATAATTATATATAGAAAAACTCCATGTAGTTTGTTATAAATAATTATTTTACCACATCAGAAATAGATACAACCATATAGGGTTTATTGGAAGGGAATTGGACACTACATCTATATGGTTCTATTAATAGTCCCTCTCCATGGAATAACATTTACCTATTTAAATATAATCGATACATAAAAAAAAACTATGAATTTATATTAAAATAACATGTGTCACTTCACCTATGCTGAAAATGGTTATTTATTTGCCACCATCACCAAGTCACATCATACCATAGTACTCATGGCCAGTTTTAAAAAAATGTAAAAAAAATGTTCCAAATGAGTATAATGAAACAACAAAAGTATATGGAAATAAACATTTTTATTGAGAATATAATAATTTGGCTTCATTCATCTATTAAATGACACAAAATCTGTCCAATAAAATTTGGGACACTACATTTCATATATGATGCATAAAAA